>OX377613.1:41127814-43527814 GCA_947397855.1 Thelaira solivaga
CGAGGTAGACCAAGGAAAATAAATAAATCACTATTAGAAAATAATAATGGCTCAGCCATTTCATCTAATGGCAGCAACAGTAATAGCTGCTGTGAATCAAGCTCAAGTTTTCTTTCTAATATAAATAAACATCAAAGTACGCGAACAACTCGATTAACTAGTCGTAAACAGACTAATAGTAATATACCAACAACAACCACAACCTCTACAGATCACGCTTACTTTCGGCAACGTTCGGCAGCTCGTGAAGCTGCAAAACGTATAAATGCTGCGGCGAATGGTGGCAGTTTTCAATAGAAGTAGAATAAATAAATAATACTTAAAAAATGTTTTACATATTTTCAGCACCAAATTGCTAGCTGAAGCTTTGCAATCATATCGTTTTGCATGGTCATTTAATTATATATGTCACGACCACACTTTGCCAGAAATGCAGGTTTATGTGCATCTGCAGTTGCTAAACTGCAAATTTGAAGATTTTGTAGCCAAGGACTAGATAATAAAATAAAAATATTAATTTTAATTTGTTTCTTGTAAGTATCATTGGTCATATTTATCAAGTGGTCATATTTAGTGTATTGTTTAAGTGTCCCACATTTTTAAGTCATATTAAAGTACAAGTTTTTTAATACAACTTTTAAATAATAGATTAAATGTGACCATAACTTTCAAATCGTTTTCAATTGATGTGCTTTAACCAGTGAATAATAACAAATAATTGTGAAGGAAGTGCTGCAGAACACTTTCTTTTGGAGTCTAGTTACATTCAGAAAGTTTTCGTTTCAGTGTAAGATCGGAATATAAATGGAGAGAAATAAAACGAGAGAGAATGAGATAGGGAGAGAGAATGAGGTAGGGAGAGAGAATGAGATAATGAGAGAGAATGAAATAGGGAGAGAGAGAGGGAGAGAGGGAGAGGGAGAGGGAGAGAGATGAACAGAAAAGTTATCTGTACTATCTTTTCAATAGAAATTAATTTTACCGCATGTGTGAGTGTAATATTATTTTCTAATTTTATACATAATATACAAGTTTTTCTAGTGATTTTGCTACAATAATTTTAATTGTATTTGAATTGTTTGTCAATAAAAATACGAATATTCAATGCCTATTGTAGTGTTGCTTTTTATAAAATTAGACCCTTACTAATATTAAAAAAAGTAACGTTATAACAATTATAACTATTTGCATTTAATATAAACTCGTAACAGATTTACCTGCTATTGACAATATTTTTTACATAGATTTGTTCTGTAAATTTTGTGATAATAGTATAATATCACATTATAAGAAATAATTCTCTGTTGCAATAACTGACAACATAGATCTTGAATTTTATACGAGTCTATGGTAGGGCATTTCTTATCAAAAGTTTATTTGTCATGCTGCTTAGCGCTACATACATATGTATGTAATTAGTTTGCCCATGCTATTTGCACCATTTTTTTACATGACTTTCAGAACAAACATCCTAACTTTATTTTTATATTCTCCACTGTAAGTAAGAAGGAATATATAGGAATATATACATAAGTTTGTGATTCCGTTCATAATTTCTACACCATACCTGTACCATCCTATAAAGTGAATATATTCTAGATCCTTATAGATAGCCGGCGGATCATTTCATCCAATTGAGTGATTCCGTCAATTTTATCAGTTCGGTCGTGCCGAATTTGGTTTTTTAATATTGATAATTTTAACTGAGTCGGTATCAAGGAGAATAGAGAAGAGAAAACTTTTCATCTGGAATTTAAAAAAATATACTTATGTTTATTTCTCATAATCCTACGCAATATATTCCACCTAATTTAATCCACCCTTGTCTATCGTAATATAATTTTAAGATAATTGTATGTGGGTATGTGGTATGTGTGTTTTTTAAATCAAGCATTAGGCTTTCGAAAGACGTTATTTTTTCGTTAAGATTTTTTAGTACACTATTTTTTTATCTATACGTGGAAATGCTTATTTTTTTCTTTAATAACAACATGCATGATCACTATTTATTAAATTAACATATTACATGTAATAAATACTGAAATAATTAATTTAATATATTATACGAGTACATTAAAAAATCGTGTATAAAATTTACATAAATTAATATTTAAATATATATATATATATATATATATATATATATATATATATATATATATATATATATATATATATAAATACATTCATATATGTATGCGTAATATGTATATACATACATATCTTTTTGAAGGCTGCACAATAGATCTTAAAGGTCGCTGTGCGATTATAGCCCATTATACGAGTAATAATAAAATATGTATATTTGATAATTGCATAAGTTTGTTATAAAATGTTATGAACCACTTTTGAAAAGGCTTTGGGCTCCTTGGATTATTCTATTGGAAATTTAAATCATCATAACTTTTGCTAGCCACTTCTAGTATTGTCTGCATTGGTGGCAATAAGTTTAGAATATTATAAATAGATTACATATTTTAAATAAAATTGGCAGCAATCCCTCAACGTATTTTAGTAAACCTCAAAACTTCGTCAATCAACAAACCCACACATTTAAAGATAAAAATGAAGATGATGATGACAACAACAACAACACCAACAAAAAAAAACAAATACAACAATCAACATACTTTTCGTGCTTACTAAATATGTATATAAAAGGAATTGGGAAACAAATATATCTACCATAAGCCACTATCAAATAATATCGATCATCAATCAACATACCATAATATTTCTACATACATTCCTTAATTGCAACAGCAACAATTTGTTAATAATATTTTAGTATGTAAGTTAATTTTAAATCTACTCGTATTTGGTCAACTTTTAATTAATTTCCAAACTTACTCATGGAACCAATCTAAATCGAATTTCTACTATTAATAATTGGTAAATATAAAAAATGACATATTTAAAACAGAAATATAACCAAAATATGTATCATAAGTTTTACTGAAAAAGGCCATATTTTATTAGATTTTATTAAATGCTTTTGTTTGGTTCCATAACATTTTACAACAAAGGATTTGTTAAATGTTTTTTTTTGTTTTCTTATTTACAATAGTATTTAAGTGTTAACTAATTTTCTTCAACTAAACGTTTACTTTTTAAAATTAAACAATTGCTTAAAATTTCATAATTGGTTCATGAAATATCTACTAAAGTAAATAATGAACATAGACAAGTTATAAATTAAATAGTTAATATTTTTAACTTCAATTTGGCAGTGAGTAGAAATAATATTCGAATCATAAAATTAACTATTACTAATTTATATTCACTTTACTACCCTCTCCTAAATGTGAAATTTCTGATTTCATTATTATATAATTTAATTTTTTTCAATGCACTGCCTTTTGTAAATGAGAAAGTCATCGCTTTCATTTTGCATTTTACACAGCCAATAAAAAGCCTTTTCAGAAGTTGTGTATCTTGTTCTAGCTCCTAAAAAATTATTTCATAATTTTCAACAAATAATAATTTTTTTTTACATATTTTTTTGTCGTTAAGGGCAAACTTAAATTAGGATTTAATTTTTTAAAATATTGTCACACTTTTAGGTGTTTTAAAAGGTTTTCCTATTTTTTTATCATCTTAATACCATAATGTATATCAATTAATAAAATTTTAAAACTTTTGCAATTATTAAATAATTAAACATGAACCTTGTTAACTTATTAATGTTTATGAATCCAAACAAAAGTAATTTTTAATACTGAATGAATGAAATAACTTAAAATGATTAATAATGTTGGGTTTGTTTTCTATTTTTCGTTTGTTTGCTTGTATGTAATATTTCTTGGTACAGGTATTTGAAGTGAAGTTATTAAAAAAGAGTTTAATACTTAGTACTTTGGTAAAATTTTTCATATACTTTTTAAATTTAAATCCACATCCTAATTTCAGTAGTTTTCACTCATCTACATATATAGACGTTGTATATTGACATTGTTTTCTACCAAAGGTAAAACATTTGAAAATGTTTCCATTAAGGGGAACGAACTTTTACTTTTCTTATTTGATTTGATTTATCGAAAGCACGATCTTACACGAACTTTCTAATTTTTTTCTTTTGTTAGAGAAAGTAATACAGGATTAACATTATAACATGATACAAAAGTTGAGAAAAAAATTATTTAGGGGGCTCTCATGTCACCAATTCTCTTTTGTTGGAGTTCATGGAGAACGAAAATATGTTTAGTTTTTTTTATATCACTTCGTAAAGTGATTTTATAACGGTAAATGTAGTAAAAAACGGGTTTGTAGAGTTTCAAATCATAACTTCTTTGTTTCCCAACAGATTACAATATTTTTTTTCTTCTGTTTGAAAGATCTGATTTTATCTTTAAAACAAGGCATGCTTTAAAAAAATTGGTTAATAAATATCTAATTTTTGGTAGTAATAGTGTAAAAAAACACATTCCAAACTAAATGTGTTTTATTTTTAAAACAAGAAATGTTACACAACTGCACATAAGAAATGAGAATAATGATGACGATACGGTAATACTTTTATTTTACTTTAAGAGCACCCCAGCATTATTAATAGAAAAATATTTGTTAGTTTTAATCTGCTTAGTTTTTTCAATAGAGAACTTTTTAAATTTTTCATAAACGAAAGTATATTTAATATACGAGTATATTAAAAAAATGATCACAGGTGAATTGAATTCTAAGTAGGAAATATGCTGTAAATTTTTTTTTTCGAAAATTTTGTATTTTCCGAGTTATGAGCCCCCAAACTTTTTATAGGTTCAATAAAAAATTTGTAATTTTACGCAAAAAATGAAGAAAAAACAGTAGAGATGATAGAAAACTAAATAAATTGTAAGAAAAAATATTCAGGCTCCCCAAAAATTTGTCATTTTGCACAACAGTTCTAAACATATTCACCCCTATCGCGAATAAAAGAGAAATTCTTATTAACTTGAAATGTTCATTCCCCTCGAAGGGAAAATTGGTATCGGGAATCTCACTGGACCAATATATGAATGGTTCTTGTGGTAAAGGTGTCAACTAATGTGAATAAACGATTTTATTAGGAATTAATTAAAGTTTTTAGAGGCAGATCACTACTTTTTTAAAAAGTTGCTGAATTAAATTTTAAGAAAAAAAAAGAAAGTGAAAAGTTAACAAAACAAGGGAAAAAACTATTTACGATAAAGGGAATTCTTTTATGATAGATTTCAATGTGAAAGTGAACAAAATTCGATGGAAAAGATATTCGTGTTAGGGGTGATCAAGGCATATTAATGTACACCAATACCTCGCTTTGCGTCGTTTAGTTTTGCGTTTTTTCGAAGTTGCGTTGTTTTGGGTTCGAATATTTATTTTTTTTTTCTAATTGTGCCATGCCATCAAAACTCGGGGATTCCCTGTCTAACTCAAATCAACGCAATTTTAATACAGTTTTATTTTCACTTTTTTTTTGTTGCTAATTTTAAATTTCAGTTTTAATTAATTTGTTGTGCGTTTTGTAAAAAGCTGTTTAGCAAACATTGGACCAATTTTTTGCGAAAGAAAGTCGACTTACGACAAAAGATTTTGTTTTTATAAATACATAATTGAATATTTTATTTTGTTTTAATTGAATTTGTTTTTTTTATGTATGTAATATAACTTTATATTAGATATTTTTATTTTTAAAATGTTTACTTTGTTCAATTTTATTTTTAAAAAGTAGTATTTTCGTAACCCTGGAACCTATCTCCGATCTTTACATGGTTTGCTGTAGAAAATCATAATTCACTTTGCGTTCAATTTGTTTTTTTTTTACGTGGAAATTTTTTTTTCGTTTGTTGTACTGGGAACTGTTAAATTTTTTTTCCTTTACCCAACAAACCATGTAGCAATCAAACTACAATTCTACATGAGCATATTAAAAATTTTGAAGATAATTATTTATTTATGAAATATAAATGTATGTCTCTAATGAATAAAATTTATTTAAAATTTTGCTTAAAGCAAAGGTTTTTTCAAGTGATTTCGTTTCTTGGGTATGTTAATTTTTATTTTCACTACTACATGTAAATAATTGTACATTTACATGCATATAATTCTAACATCTCAAAGTTAAAATAAGTTGTTTTTGTATTCTCGCAGTTAACTTGTAAATGAATATGCCTTGGGTGGGGGTCGTTGCGCCAATATGTGTATTAATGGAAAGCTTGTGATAAGATCTATCAAGTAATAATTACAATTTTCTATAATAACTTAACCCGTTAAGAATCCGAATGTTAATTTTTTATTTTTCATGTAAAAGTGGTATTGACGTGAAAATCTTTAAGTTTGGCAGAAGGTGGAAACATCATAGAGGAAAAATTCATTTAGTCAAAGCGAAGGCAAAAAAACTTTTGGCATATCACATAATACTTTTAAAAACATTAAAGAGCCCATAACTAGGAATATATCAGTTTTCTCGAAAAGTTGTACTTCAATTTTTTTCCTTGGAATGTGTGTTTTGTGCAAAATCACAAATTTTGTTTTGAACCTATGAAAACGAATTTACCCAATAAAATGTACCTTATATTTTCTTCTCAGAATTCTTATTTTCTATCACCTGTGGTAAATTTTTTTATTTGGCGAACAAGGCTACAGTAAATTTGTTCACTTTTTCTCATCGACACCATTTTTTACGGAAAAATTAAAATTAAAAAAAGTTTATACAAAATTATTTCAAATAACTTAAAACCTAGACAACACGTTTTATCTTACAACTAAAAGGTAACACCATTTACCGACAGATGTTTTCATACTTTACACAAATTATATACAATTATAAAACTTATTTACATTAGGTTTTCATATAAGCGCAGTTCACGCTTCAGTGTAAAGTCCCTTGTATCGAGTGTACAAATGTAAAAATTTTTGTACACACAACAACAAATTTCACAATCCTATTCACCCCTATCATGAATAAAAGTGAAATTGTTGTTCCCCCGAAATTTTCATGCCCCTCGAAGGGAAAATTGCTATTGGGAATCTCACGTGAGATTTTGTACACGTTATCAGTGCAAAGTGAATGTATAATAAAGAAGAATTTATTAAATTTTCTAAGTTTTCGATAGCAAAACAATACATTTCTTGTAATAAAGGTGTCAACTTTTATTGTTAAACAGTTTTCAGTGGCCAGTGCATATAAAGGGTGCCCCAACAAGAACGCAAGATTTAAATTTTAAATAAATGACTGATGCAGCAATTGAATTGTTTCTCTGGCTTTATGACATGTGCCTCCGTCTTGTTGAAACCACAAGCCCTCCATCATTTCACGATACCGAACACCATTTACTGTTTGCCCTTGACCTCCCTCATTTTCATAAAAAAAAGGTCCAATGATTCCTCCAGCCCAAAAACCACACCACACAGTTACACGTTGAGGATGTATTTGCTTCTCGTGAATCATTCGAGGATTTTCCTCACCCCAAACGCGACAATTCTGCCTATTGACGGAGCCATCAAAATGGAAATGGGCCTCGTCACTGAAGATGATTTTATCGGCAAAATCAGCATTTTGATGTTGTCTCTCCAATACCCAATTAATGAACTCCCTTCGCTGTCCATGGTCATTTTTTACTAGCCTCGTACCTTCTACTAGCAAACAATAACAATTGTTCAAATGTCAAACAATGGCACTTAGAATGGCGCCAAATTTAAATCTTGCGTTCTTGTTCGGACACCCTTTAAATAAAAAATTTCTGTAATTTTATAAGATTTTAAGAGCAAAAAACAAATTTTTTTTATTAAAGCCATTTATGAATGGTTCTTGTGATAAAGTGTTAACTGCTGTGGATAAACGATTTTATCTGAAAATAAATGAATTTTTTATAGGTGGAGAACCACTTTTTAATTCTTTTGTTAAAAAATAGCTAAATTCTGCTTGATAAATTGAATTTTAAGAAAAAAACAAACAAAAATACTTGTGTTCGCCACCAAAAAGTAAGTGAACAGATTAAAGCAAAAGAGTGAACAAAACAAGGGAAAATAATTATTTATGATAAGGGGAATTAACAGGGAATTCATTCGTAATTGCTATCCCAGTGAAAGTGAACAAAATTCGAGGGAAATGATATTCATGATAAGGGTGATTATTTTCTACAACACTTCAGAACTAAAATATGAAAACCTAATGTCAATACGTTCTAAATGGTGCCAATGGTTTTAAGCGCTGAAAACAAGCTTATCTACTTGAAAAATGGATATGTTAGCATACCAGTTGTTTACATTCTATTAGTTTACAATTAGAAAAAAGTCGATCACGCTTTGTAATTAAAATTTTCCTTAAATATACATTAATTGTAAAAATACTTCAAAGCGTGAATTACACTATTGTAAAGGGTGTCCCAACAATAACGCAAGATTTAAATTTGGCGCCATTCGAAGTGTCATTGTTTGACATTTGAACAATTGTTATTGTTTGCTAGTAAAAGGTACGAGGTTAGTAAAAATAGAGCGCTACACGAATGAACAACGCATTCTCATTGTGAAATTGTTTTACCAAAATGGTGAAAGTTTTGAGGCTACAGTTCGCAAATTGCGATCAATGCTAAAAAAAAAAATTAACTGTAAAGAGATTAATTGATAAATTTGCCGAAACTGGGTCTGTTAGTGATGTAAAGACAACAACGCGCTTTCAACCAGGTCGATCGACCGAAAATGTCGCAGCTGTACGTGATGATGTCGCTCAAACTCCATCCACCTTAATTCGACACCGAGCTCAGCAAATTGGTGTCTCCAAATCCACTATGCAGCGAATTTTGATGAAAGATTTGCATCTTCATGCATACAAAGTTCAATTGACTCAGGAACTGAAGCCAGCATCCTCAACGTGTCACTGTGTGGTGTGGTTTTTGGGCTGGAAGAATCTTTGGACCTTTATTTTATGAAAATGAGGCAGGTCAAATGCAAATAGTCAATGGTGTTCGGTATCGTGAAATGATAACCAGTTTTTTCTTGCCTAGAATTGAAGAAATGAATGTGGAAGTCTTGTAGTTTCAACAAGACGGCGCCACATGTCATACAGCAAGAGAAACAATTCAATTGCTGCATCAGTCATTTCCCGGTCGTGTTATTTCGCGTTTTGGAGACCAGAATTGGCCGCCTAAATCGTGCGATTTAACACCATTAGACTTTTTTCTTTGTGGTTTTTTGAAGACGATGGTTTACGCAAATAAGCCGACGACGACTCAAGCCTTAAAAGAGGAAATTGGTCGCTGCATTAATGAAATACCGCAGCATTTATGCAAAACGGTCATTGAAAATTTCATTAAAAGATCGCGTGTGTGCCAGCAAAGCCGCGGCGGCCATCTGCCCGATATGTTGTTTCATACATAACCTCATTCTGTCTACTTTACGATATAATAAAGTTTCACAATTTTTTTTAAATATCTATGTTTTATTTAAAATTTAAATCTTGCGTTCTTGTTGGGACACCCTTTATTTCTGAAGTATAGAAAATTGTAGGGTATACATTTTGTTGTTGTGTAAAACAAATGTTTACAAAGCATTATTCACTCAAAATGAAGCCGCATAAGAAAAAAGCTATTAAAAAGTATTATGCACAAATTTATAGTTATTTATTGCTTTCTCAGAAAATATTAAAAACAAAATTTCAATTCATTTCTTCCTATAAATTTTCGCGTTTTTTCCTTAATGAATTCCATTAATTTCTGCACAACATTCTGATCCACCTGAGCTATATATTTATTTCAAAAAAATTTTTGCGTCATGCACAGTAGGACTTTTTTTTAATTTCTATATATTTGACAAATTCATGTTGTTATAGGAGTGTCGTTATCGTGGCGAATACAGTGATATGTAGCAACGCCGGTCATATGTTTGTTATGGGCTTGTCGTGAATTCGACTACGATAACGACACTCGTAATAAGGCTGAATAGTCTAGTATTGTTCAATTGGCGGAAGCTGTGAACAGTTCATGTTCATGTTTTTTGCCACTATATCGACCTGGTGTTTTTTATATCACTCCATCGCAGTTTTTGAATAATGAAAATATACTAAATCAGGCTAAAATTTTACTGGGGACTGGTAGCGTTTAATTAGAGGCAGCAATCTTTATTGCAGGCATTAGGTCGGTTCAATAACTAAAAAATGTTACGAATTTGTAACTATTGTTACTGGAAAGTGTTCATTAACTCAAAAAATTTGCAAGGAGAGAGCGTCAAAAGGGAGTAAAAAATTGAGAGCCAAAAAATTCTTGCAAATTCTTACTTGCAAAATTTTTTACTGCAAGAATTTTTCAAGCAGCAGTTTTGTGTTTATGTTTAGAAACCATGTTTTCTAAAAGAAGTTTAAAATAAAAATATTTTGTCAAATTTTTGTAAGTAAATATAAGCTTTTAAGACTATAAAAAGTATTAAAACAATAAGAAATAAATTTTAGTTTAACTTAGGATCAACAGTACCAAAGTAAGATGTCGGAAGCAGTTGAACGAAGTAAGACAACATCTGGTACATCAAGGTTAGAAGATGTTGCAATACATATATGTATACTAGCTGACCCAGCAAAGAAATCGTACTCATAGAGTAAAGGGACATACAAGACTGGGTAAAAACAGGTAGTAGATAAATAAGCCAGATACCGATTGTAGCGCCACCTGCCGGGTCAAAATGGACTAGATTTTGTTCAAAATCTCGCATGAACTAGATTTAGCTGCAGTGTAAATTGCCTATTAAGTTCATTTTACATAGAATTCATCGACCATAATAAGGCAATTGTTGAATTTTGTTAAAATTTTATTGTAAAATATGCGTGGCCGTTTTATTGCAATAGAAGTCTCCTTTTCACTACGATTTGTATATTTTATTTTACGATTACATCTGTAGCTAGTATCTATTCTTCTTCTTGCGGTACTTATGTTTTTTTGCACGATCATTGCCGGAGACCCAATTCTTTTTGCTTACAATCTGTCCTTAAGGTTTGGTTATATATTTTAAAATTTTACAAATAAACTGCTACTGACAAATTTTTTTTTACAAAAAAAACGGTGAATAGCTTTAGAAAATTTTTTTATTTATTTAATTTAAGTGAAGCCACGGCTTTTCTAAAATGCTTTTATAAAGCGGCTCCATTTTGTGTGAACAATCCTTTATTTATTTTATTTTTGCCACTTTACACGGGATACAAGGGACTTTAAAGTGAAGCGTGAACTCCGCTAATTATTTCAAAATGTAAGAAAAATTGTGTATAGAACGTTTAGTGTATACAGCATTTTGTTTTAATTTGTTAGCTTTTCCTATCAGCAAGAGGATATCACGGGATATCTAACTTTTTATTTTTCACTTACGATTCTTTTAAAATAAATAAATAAATAAATAATTTCATATTGGAGAAAGTGCAAAATTAGATCGGCCATTAAGCACGAATACTTTCTAATCTTCTTTCCATTTGCAAGAGAGGCCTACCTCACCCATGATTTCTCAACATGATGTAATAATTTGTAGAACAAATTTCTTTCTAAGTATGTAACTCAAAAAATATTTAAAATTTATACGTATGTTTTATATAAATATAAGCGGAATTCAAGCTTAGAAGTATGTTTACAAATACCTTTGATATTACACTTTCCAGGATGTTTAAAAATAAATTAAATTATAAAGTTATAACACAGATTTTCAGACAATTATTATTTAATTAAAATTTTGCTTCTGTTAATTTTAAGTGTAAAAGTTTTTCACAGTATTGTATTCAATCATAGTAAAATGTACTTCACTGAAATCCAGAAAAAATAGTAATAAGTTAAAGTAAATGAATAAAAATTTAACAAAAAATGTATTTCTATAAAAAAAATTATATAACAGTAAAAAAAATTTTAAAATAACAAATTTTATCTTTTTGCAACGTAATTCTTTGCAAGTTTTTTTTATTTTGTTATAACACTTTTTTGTTTGTTTTTACAATTAACTAATAAAATATGTATATATTTTTATATTCTCTTTTTGTCTGACAAAAATTTAGAGCATATAGCGGAAGCATCAACATTATTTCGTAAAATAATCGACAAAGAACGTCTAACACAAGCTTCATCCTCTGCATCGTCCGTATCGTCGCGTACAACATGCAAAAACTCTCGTATACGTACCAGTAAAAAATCTGCCAGTAAACAAAGAAGAAAAACAATGGATAAGAGAATTGATTTATCGAATAGCTTAGAGTCCATAACCATAAACGGAGAGCAACATTCTTTTATAAAGAGTAGTGATGTCTACCATTCGGGCGGTGCGTTGCTCAGCTGTGATGATGCTAAATTGCAAAAAAGGTGTGCCGTAGTAATAACACCTTCACAAGAAGTCGTGCGGTACGAGCGCGAAATGTACAATAAAATATTGCTAGAGCAAAGAAAAAATTTAGAATTGAGAGCTTTAGAAAAACAAAAGGAAAAAGAATTAGAGAGAGAGAGAAAAAAACGAGATTATTGGGAAAAGTCAATGGAAAATACAGCAACTTCTATTAAGTCAAATAAGCCTAAAGTAGAAGTGAGAAACACTAATATAATTTTCAATAATATAGAAACTGGATATGATACAAATTTTCAAATGCGTATACGGAAACCCAAACAAGAAAATAATAAAGTAGTACAACCTCTTAACATACAAATTAAAATGACAGAAACCACCACGACGTTGCTCAGTAAAATCGATGCCCATTTGCATACACCTGCGCCTGAGATATCAATCCAACAAGCTGAGAAAGTAATAGAGCAGAAGAAGCAGCAAAAAGAAAACCAGGAGAGAAATGACATTAATCAGCATATATGTGATATTAATAATGACAAAGTTCAAACAAAATTGGGGGAACTTGACCTTTTAGCAGATATAGCACAGAATTTATCACCATATCAATTAGATAACAATCCACCAAATAATCCGTCACCAGACCCAGAGCTATCACCGCAACCGCCGGCACTTGAAATACAGAGGAATAAGAAGGAAGTGCCAAAAGAAAAAATCACCGTAACAGAGCATCTAATTATACAATCTGTAGACAATCTATTGGAGAAAACAAAACCACATTTAAATAATGATCAGGAACATAAAGCTTCTATAAATTATGCACATGAGCCAAAACTAAAAAATGTTACAACTATTTTAAAATCTAGTCTTAATACAAATTTATTGCAAAATCAAAATCAATTAAAAAACAAGGATAATCTTTTATCAAATAATTTAGATGGGAAGGGTACGAACTCCGAAATACAAATAAATAAAACAAATGATTTAGAACAAATATTAGAAGAATCTATTAATGTTTTAAAACCTGTAAACAATTATAAATTTAATATCATAAACGAATGCTCTTCCATACCAGCACATCCACATGGTGATTCTAAGAGTGGAATTTTAATAAGCAATGTGGAATCATTAAATCATTTTGAACAAAATGATACTGTTCAATTGGAAAAGTCAGACGGCACATGCACAATAAAATCAAATTCAAAAAATTTACTATTAATTGAAAACGAATTACATGACAAAGAAGAAATGTATGAAAAAACCAAAGATCAAACATTTGAACAAAATAGAAACTTACACAATACTAAATCAGTAACCCTCTTGCCTCCAACGATTATAAATAAAGTTGAATCTGGCATAATGCATAGCAATTTGCACAAAATATCTAGTGAAAACGATTTATCAAATATTTGTTTAGAATCGGAAATATCTACACATTCGTCGGAAATAGCGGAACCCTCTCCTGTCGTCACAGATATGTCAGACAATTCCAATGAATCAGAGCCCTTCAAAGATTTAGATAATCCCTTCACCCAAACACCAACCATTAGCAATATCATTCCTTTAAAGTTTGGTCCACAATCTGAGACGCAAAGCAACAGTACGTCACTAAAAAATTCATTAGAACCGGAAGCGGACTATAACGTTACTAAGTTTCTTGATTTTATATTAAGTAAAACCGTAACAGATGATGAATCTGAGACCCGTGACAAAATTATTAAGGAACTTAATGTTTTAACTGTAGATACTATGTTAGAAACACCTGATAATGCCAGTAAAAAAGATGTGTTAATGCCCCTACAATCTGAGTTAATCGAGCAGCAGAAAGATATTAAATCAGTCGTTTTTACGGAAGAAAGAAAAACTCTATTAGAGAAAAAAATTTCAGAGGAAAATGCAAATATTTTTAAAGGAGAAACAAATAAAATTGAAGAAAATTGTAAATTACAGCAAACTTTAGAATACTCTTCACAGAGCCATATAGAATATAAGTCCAATGCAAAAGATAATCGTATTAACGAAGTAACTAAAACAACCGGTAACTCAATGGAACAAAATGTTTCACTGACACCATGTGCAAATAATAATAATGACGAGTTAAATCCACCAATTGAAAACCAAGAAAATAAAAAAGATGTTATTGTGACTGCTAAAAATTCAAATGTAGTACCTCCAAGTCCTGGCAGTAAAATTAATCAATCGATCAACACAAAGTGTGTGGTACGTCTCAAACGTATTAATGCTACTAAAAAGGAAACATGGATGGCCATACCACCGAATACGAAGCGAAATATTTCAAAATGTGATATTGTGATGAAAACAAACAAGAAGCTGAAACTAGAAACTGAACAGTCAACTGCAATTTCAAAAATACAGACAGTTACAACTGAGCAGCTCCAAATGCAAGCTACACCAACTTCGACAGCATCAACAGGTGTAGCACTTAGCTCTGCATTAGCTACAAAGCCCAGAACTAAGCCTTTTAAAACTGTGACATTTGATTTAAAAAATTGTAGACCACCTAAAAAATTACCTGAGAATACTTTAAGAGCAGCTGAGACTTTACAATTGTTGGTCAACAATATCAATGATAGTGTTTGTACTGCTCCACCTACAGATTTTAATAAAAAGCGTAGCTCTATCAAAAACAAATGTATAGCAGAAGATGAAACACCACGACCACCACCCGCCTCTGCATTGATGGGCACTCTACCATGCAAGAAAACATGTACCGAAAAATCTCGCTCCCAAGCAACACTCCCCATATCGAGCATAACTAATGATATTAGTACTGCTAGAATTTATACCTCTTCTCCTTTAGATCAAACCCTGCCTGAATATGATGATAATGTCGATACTGTGGCTGATTCAGAACTTATTCTCCCCGCTGGAAGTTTAAGACGAAAATTGAAAAGGCCAAAAAAATCATTGACAAGAGATGTCAATAATCAATCAGATTGCAATGGAGAAGATGACACTGATGCTGTAGTAGACAATGAAGACGATGTGTTTGCTGAAGAAATTTTACCTATACCGGTTGCTAATGAACATATTTTAGAAGAAATTGTCAGTGCTCGACCGCCACATATTAGCGCTGCTACTGTTATAAGAGATAATTACATGAGTATAGAGGAGACGCCCACAGTACCCGCTTATTTGTTTAACGATGAAAGTCATGATTCACCCTGTACTGACCCTAGCGAAACCAGGAATGTAGTAGATTCATCATCCTCATCATCAACGATTCCGAATAATGTGACAGCAACAAATCCGCCAAGCACAACGTCAGTTAACAAAGGTAATTTAGAAAAGTCTATGCTCTCACCATCAGAGCATGAAGTATCTTCAACACAGGAAACATTTTATCAAACACCCACAAAAAACAAACAGCAAGCAGACGAAAAGTCTTCTGCAAGTAATGATAATGGAAATTCTAGTTCTGGGTATATGACCGGTGGCAGTTCAAAACAAAAACTGGATGATATTAATAAATTTCAAAATAAAGAAGATTATCAAAGCACGTCCACCAATTTTTTATTACAAAATAATCAAGTAGACACCACCAATCATTCACCCGAAATGTATACTTTGACATTGACGGCACCAACAGCATCAAGAACAGCAACCACCAACATTACTACAAACATCACAAATAACCGTAAGATACACAAAACTTCTACACACGATGAAATATTATTCAGTGAATTGCAACAGCAATTCCCCACAGCTACGCCATTTTTACCCGAATCAACTAGTGATAAAACCAATAAAACTAAAATTCAATCAAAGAATTTAGATGGCATATTAAATGGTGAAATTTTTTCCAAAGCAGAGGAAAAAGTAAAGTTTTTAAAAAGTGCTAGTAAGAGAGATATAATTGCAACAAATCCCACTAAAGCAAATGTAACTAAATTTGCATCTGCTGCATTTAATAATAGTTATGGGCGAGGTGGTTCATCTCCTTCTACAACCACCATTATTAATGAAGATAACAACGAAAGATCTTCAAAAATAATCCTAAAACCTTCCCAACTACATCCTGCAAATCCATTGAAAATAACAATACCTATATCATTACTAAATAGATCCAGATCTTCATCACTAGAGTCTCCAAATTCTAAACTTTTTATGGGGAAAAATAAAGAAATGACTACAGCGACGGCAATATTCGCATCACCAACAACAAAAAATAAGAAAGAACAATTAAAAACCAACACCAGCAGCAACAGCACAATCACTAACACCACCAGCAGCAACAGCACCAGCTCATCCTCCAAGACAACTAGTAGAAATAGTAAGAATGCCGATTTAACATTTCCACCAGATAAATACGATTTAATTAAAAGCAAGGAGAAACATCATCGTTACTATGACGATCAGGAAGATATTAAGGCGAAATCAAAAGATAAGACAAATAGTCAGTCAAAAACTTCAACTTCAAACAATAGTCGTTCACATAAAAATTCAACTAAAGAGAAGGTAAAGGGGAAAAAACCAAAACAAAAACATAAGTTAGATGATGGTATAAAAAAAGTGACTATTTCTCAGAGTAAGAATAAAGCTTCAAGTTCTTCTTTATCATTAACACCAACACCAGAACTCTCTAAAAGCAATAACAAACAAAACAATAACAAATCAAGCAAAAATACAAGTGGCTATTCTACAATGGCATCATCGTCATCAGCATTGTCTTCATCGCCTGCCATACTTAAAGACGTGAATCTCTCAAATACACCTGTTTTAATCGCTTCAACGCAAAGCACTACTGCAGCACTGTCAACAAATAATGTACGTAAGAAATTGAAAATAAAGTAGCCTATGAAGGAAGATTGGCTAAAAATGCCATTAAAAAAGCGAAGGGTGCTCAATTATTAAGTAGCAAATCAAAATTACATTCATAGGAAGTTGTAATTGTTTAAAAACAATTTGAAAACGCAAAAGAAATATATGTACATACATACAGTATATTGGGTTAGTAGTAAATTTACAATATTACACAGAAAAGCAAAAACACTCAAAAATTTTACAATTAAACAATTTTTTTAATTTTTTACTTTCAAGCCATGAAATTATTCCTATATCGTTACAGTGTTTTTTTATGAGAATAGGAAGTGCAGTATTATGTAAATAATTCTTTTTTCGCTTATTTGCGTAATAAATAAGCCATGAAAAATTATTTTTCTTTAAAGTAATGCAAATTATTTAAAATATTGATAAAAAAAAATGAGTAACTTTTCAGAAGACCTACTCAAAAGTTTTAGCAAGTGAATGAAATTTTCAAAATCGTTCACACACCCAAACGAAAGATGTAAAAATGTTGATATCCACTTTAAAAAAACACATAATGACTTGCGCCAACTTGGTTTATTCAACTATGGGTTTCAGTAAATTGAAACTTAAATCTTATTTTGTATACTGTTTTAAAGTCAAATGTGTTAATTTAGCGATTTATATATTATATATACTAAGGTGATCAACTCGGTTCTCTCACCAGTTTCTAATCTTCAATGGAAAACGTACATTTTGCAAATATTGAGTTTATTTACTCATAATAGATTGCAAATTTTCAATCAATTAAATACATACTTCTTTGCTTATAATATTTACATTACAATCATATAGAAGAGTGAACAAAAAGCTCAGGGAGGTTACTCTCTATTGCGATGCGAAAGAATAACCATTCGCATCTGTATAATTTTTACATTGAGTTACGATGCGTTGTCTTTCGCATCGCAATAGAGAGTAACCCCCCTGGAAAATAAAAACGTAATACAGATTATTAAATGTATTGAATATAATTTTTGTGACTTTAGCAAAGTGAAATAAAAGGAGAAATATGTGTGTGCAAATCTGAAAATAAGAGACATGAGTCAAAACTTGTGTACATAGTATATAAGAGAGTGTATGCAGATATGTGATGTAAATCGATTTCGGAAACGAAATTATTTAATAAGCATTATTATAAATGATGACTTATTTTTTGTTTGTTTTTTTTTAATTTTTTTATGCATGTACTCGTACGTACGTTTGATATTAACCATCGATTTGCATCACATAACTGATAATTTTTCGTTAAATAATATTAAACTGAAAACTAATTAATGTTTTTCTTTTAAAATTATTATTTTACAGAAAAAAATCTTCACTTCGTAAATAGAGGTTAAAAAATACATAAATGTGTGAATTAAATTTTAATCATTAACTCGCACAGAAATTATTTATATATAGACATATAATTATATTATATGTCTGAAAAGTTTAGTAATTTTAGAATTAAATATTAATAATAGTAATAACCAGAGTACCGAAATGTTAATTCATGTATGAATACTAGCGTTTTTTTATTATTTATTTAGTTTTTATTATTCATACATGTATGTACGTTCACTCAAAATGTTATAATTTAATTTTTTTTATCTATTCAAAAATTAACAAAAATTTTGTTTAAATAATTAAAAACTAAAGGGCTGCACAAGCATACTTGAAATGGTTTACAAGCACTTTTTATTATTAAATATTACACATGTTTGTATTGATATGTGGTTTTCAAGCATGCTAGTGCAGCCCTTTATTAAAAACAAAATATTCACTCAAAATGTTATAATTTAATTTTTTAACTATTACAAAATGAACGAAAATTTTGTTCAAATAATTTGTGTATTAACCGTGCCAACATGTGTATGTGTTCGTCAGCATAATGTTGCTATGGATACTTTACACTTTTTTAGCGTTATTAAAAATTAACACCTCAACAAGAAATACTAAATCAAGAATAGAGTAGACTAATGAACAACTGTAAATTATTGCATCATGGTGTTTAATAGATGTCGAAAAAAAGTCGTTGGTGACCCTGAGCGATATGGATTACTTTCATTACTAAATATAATTGACGTCCTGATATGAGTCAGGGGGGCTACTCTGTATTGCGATCCGAAAGCTAAATGTTTCGCGTTTGCTCTTTGCTTATCGCAAAATTTTTGTGTGTATAAAAAAATTTTTTTTTTCTTATTTGCATGCTTAACGAAGTAAACGCATGAGTAAATTCATGCATGAATATAGAAAAAAAATATTTTCTTATATCCGTTTATGAATATTAAAACAAATATGTATTTTTAAAGTTTTCATTCATAAAAAATGTTCATAATTCAATACGCATACATGACAATTTTGGAAGTCTAGTAATAACAATAGTAATAATAATATGTCATAATAATAATAATAAAAATAATAATAATAATTTAAAAATAGAAATAACAAAAATAGCAATAATATTAATAATAATAATAATAAATGTAATAATTACTATTATGATAGTAATAAAATTTAAATGTTTATCTTGTGTAATTAACCGTTGACTTTATTAATTGCCTGCTCAATTAAATATTCTTTGAGTATTTAATTAAATAACTGCCTTTTGTTTTTTATAATTTTATTATTTTAATCTACCAAATAGAAAAAAATATTTAAAATTAATTGTTATATTATGAATTTAATTATTTATTTTACATTTTATTTTATATATGTAAGAATTTCATTATAAATGAAAATCTTATTTAAACAAGCTTCAGACTGTATATTATTAATTTTGAATAGGAACTAAAATAAACTTGATGTGAAATAAATTAAAATTAATAAACTACAATTAGTTTTAAGTTATTTTTATTATATATAAACATGAGAAAATTTATTTAAAAAGTATATATAAAATTAAAAATATATTATCTACATATATAATACATCTGTATGTATTTATATATATAGATATAAATAAAAGAAATATGTACAAAAAACAAACACATTGAATAAGATACCGAAATATGAAACATACTTATAAAAATTACGCTCTTATTTAAATTAAAACTTAGATCGAAAGTAAATATTTTATGATTAATTTAAAAAAAAATAATATATGTATAACAAATAATTACCAATATATACATACGTTTAAATTAATTAAAAAATTGAATTTATAATATAAAAATAAAAGATGTTTTAGGTTATTTTTATGTATGTATGAATAAATGCATTCACCATGTAGATGTATGTACATTTTTATTTCAATATAAAAAATAGAATTTGCTAAACTAATTTAAAATCATTAAATCAAACAAATAAAACTCATCACTTCAATTCAATCAATTGTTTTTTTTTTTAATATTTTTAAAAATGGTACAAAATTTGCGTAATGACCATTATAAATATAGGTTCGATGCGCTTACAAATTCGGAAATTTATAAAATTTTATAAAGTTCATTTGCTTTATTAATTTCTAGTAATTTTACCCGGTCTCACCCGATATTTAAAATTTGTGTATGTATAAAAAAACTAGTTTTGATTTTTGTGATACGCAAATGCATTGATTGATGTTAAAATTTGATGTGTATCACCCCTTTAGACACCGAGATGAAAGAGTGCAGATATACAGGCATGTTCTGCAAATCACATTTTGGCAATGTGATTTAAAAGCATAAAAAAGGTGTTCTGTGCACATAATTTTGTGATTTCAAAACGTTCAGCTAATAGTGTTTTTACACTACATCACATCTTAGAGGAATGCGTGGAAGATGTTGAAAATGAAAAAAAGTTGTTTACACTATCAACATCTAACATCTACCATCAACTAAACTGTCGAAAAATAAAAGAAAAGAAGACTCATAATTTTCGAAAACAAAAAATATCTTAAAATAAATTTTGAAAAATCATTCATTATTGTTGCTTTGCAAGATCAATCCATTAGGCTTCAAAATTAGAATTTTTATTTTGTTAAATATGTGTACATACTTATGTTATGTATGTAAAAGGTGATTTTATAAGAACTATCGGAAATTAAAAAAAAAAAAAACACATAAAATTCAGAAAAATGCATGAAATATTTATTTGGATCGATAGTTGGGTCGATATAATTTAATGTTTGAAGATTATTTCATGCAAATGTTGGCCGCGGCTGCGCCTCAAATGGTCCATCCGCTTAGTCCAATTTTGGCATACTCTTTCCAACATTTCGGCCGGTATCTCACGAATAATGTTGGCAATGTTGGCTTCCAGTGCGTCAATCGAAGCGGGCTTGTCCCTATAGACATTAGCCTTAACATAGCCCCACAAAAAATAGTCTAGAGGCGTTAAATCGCACGATCTGGGCGGCCAATTGACTGGTCCCAAGCGTGAAATAAACTGTTCACCGAACTCGCCTCTCAATTGGTCCATTGTTTCGCGTGCTGTGTGGCATGTGGCACCGTCTTGTTGAAACCACATGTCATGCAAGTCAAGCTCTTCCATTTTGGGCAAAAAAAAGTTTGTTATCATCGCACGGTAGCGCTCACCATTCACAGCGTTGTGATTCGCATCATCTTTGAAGAAATACGGCCCAATGATGCCGCCAGCCCATAATCCGCACCAAACGGTTGTTTTTTGTGGATGCATTGGTAGCTCTTGCAATGCTTCTGGCTGCTCTTCACTCCAAATACGGCAGTTTTGCTTGTTCACGTATCCATTCAACCAGAAATGAGCCTCGTCGCTGAACACAATTCTTCGATAAAAAAGTGGATCTTCATCTAACTTTTCAAGAGCCCATTCACCAAAAATTTGGCGTTGTGGTAGGTCGTTTGGCTTCAATTCTAGCACCAGTTGTATCTTATAAGGCTTCACACCCAAATCCTTCAGCAAAATTTTCCACGTAGTGGAGTAACAGAGGCCCAATTGCTGCGAACGGCGCCGAATCGATAATTCACGGTCATCACCAACACTGGCCGATAGGGCTGCGATATTTTCTTCAGTTCGCACTCTACGTAAGCGTGTTGGTGGTTTAATGTCCAACAATGTAAATTTGGTGCGAAATTTTGTTACAATAGCCCGAATAGAAGCCTCAGTAGGTCGATTAAACTGACCATAAAATGGAAGAAGCTCGCGATGAACTTTCTTAACAGAGCACGCATTTTGGTAATAAAATTCAATAATTTGCAAGCGTTGTTCGTTTGTAAGACGATTCATGATTAAATTATAGACTAAACTGAAGATGTTTGACAGTGACACAAGATACAAAACGTGCGTGAGCTGTCAAAACTAGTGTTGCCAAAAAGATAATAGCAAAAAATTTATAAATAAATGTTACTTTATTGATTTTTTCTACATGCATTTTATATGGGAAGATGTTGTCATCTCGCCGAATAGATGGTAGATGTTAAATGTGCTCTAGTGCATAGTATAATTATACCAAGTAGACGCACCATGTATTTTGTTAGTGTAATTATTCATAGTATAATGTCAAAATGAAGAAAGAGAAGAAGCAAAAGAAATAAACAAAAAATAGGGTTGAAAGAAAATATTTCAACATAAACAACATAGCTTTCATTCGTAACGCAAAAAAATAGTAATAAATAAACAAAATAATAAAAATAGTGCAATAAATTTAATTAATTTCATAGGAGAAATTAATTTTGTGGCCGGTATTTGTGCAGTGCATTGTGTTATATTTATTTTTGGACATATGAGTAAATGTTGGAATTGAACTGTTTTTTCCTTTTTCTATTTGGATCTGTGGGCACTTGAAAAGTGTTTTGACCCTTTTCCACCCTTTTTATAAATATATTCACAATTTTATTTATTTAGAGTTTGCACTGCACACGAAAATAATTGGGCACGCAATAAAATTGCGGCAATGTTTAAAAAAATTTGCAAATACAGGTTTGGTGGCACAGAATCAACACGTTTCTTTTAATCAATTTATTATTTAGCACTTAAATAAAGTTGCTTTGCACTTTCTTATAAAAATTTTAGAAGATTTTTCACAAATAATTATTATTCAAGTCTAACAAAAAACACGTGTAAAGAAAAAACAGCTGACGACTTGCGTCCATTTAATATAATTACACTATGCTCTAGTGTAAAAACACTATAAGCTATGATTATGCTTTTTCTTGTTCATTTTATTAAAATATCACTAAGCAACCAGAGATGAAACTTTTGAGGTTAGAATTTTGAAAAACTCAGCTTTTTATTTTGAGTTTGTATGTAAGAGACAGATATAGTGTTTTAATATTACGAATAAGAGAAAATAAGCAAAATGAAAAATTTTTTGCTTTAAAAAACCTTAATTAAAAAGTTATTTCCGTAATGAAAATTCACATGCCGAAAATACTTATATCTACGTTTTTTTTTATGAAGTATGGAATTTTATGTAAAAGTGATAACAAACACAAATGTTCATGTTTTAAATTTCATGTTTACGAAATGTAAATAATGAAAGTGTAAATTTTTTAGAAATATCTGAGCAAAACAAAATAAAAATTTTGAGTTTGTGCAAAAAAGGCAGAAAGAAAATGTATACTATATCTGCACTCTGACACCTCTGGTTGCTCGGTGTAAAATATCCATAAGAAGGCGTGACGCGACATGACAAAAATTAATTAAATGTGAAAAACAAATATTTGTGTAACGATTGTATACTAATAGCGCAAAAGTAAAATGCTATTATATTTCACTATAGAAGTACATTTATTTCAACAGTCATATAAATGTGGAAATTAATTTTAAAACTAAAGTTTTGTTTTTTTTTTTGTTGTTTTTAATACACATGTAGGATAAACGCTCCTAATTTCGGCATGTTCGATTAGTCGTCAATTTTGTTTTTAAGGCTCAAATAAACAGGTAAAATAGAGAGTTTTTAATTTATAAAAAACAATTTTTGATTAAATAATATACTTAACTCTCTATTTCAAATTAGTTTATCCTAGCTTAATCCATTCAAAACTATACCCAAAATTGTACCATTACAGAGTTATATCAGAGTAATACCATGATCATGTATAAAATTGTACCAATTTGAAAAAAGAAAACGCGATAAACTGCCGACTACTGGCACATTTACCCTATGTATATGAAGGAATATTGATTGATCAGCATGATTTAATATATTGCAATATGATATGAGAATGTACGCCCTTCGGAGTTTGCAAGCAGTGGTTCTTGAAATAAAGGAATATGAAAAACTTTAAAGCCAAGGGCACAAGTTAATTTACAAGCCGCAAAGGATTTTCTTGATATGAAGGATGGCTTAAAAAAGCAAGATTTGTAAAGAAATGTTCTAAAATATAATTCCTGTGTTCATACAGAGGTATGTACATATAATTGAACATATGTCGTGTATTTATAATACCTTTGTAAGTATGTAATCTATACAATAGTTAAGAAAACTTAATACTATTAAATTCTTTTCAGTTCGTGGGGTAAATTAACACGATACTTCGTAAAGTACCTATCTACCTTTTTTTATGAAAGTAATTTCAAATTCAATATCAATTTAAAATAATTTCAATTCAATATAAAAATATCTATTTTCCTCTTTCTCATGAAATATATTCAATTTTGTTACACATACATTATTAATATCAAGGTATATTAGTTTTTATAGGCAGGGCAGATTTGTCTTGCTTCAATATGCATTGATTAATATAAGTAACTGACATCAATCAACATTCTCCCTAAAAAAGCTTTGTAAATTATAATCAATTAATAATGCTGGCCTGCTGCTGCCGGAAAATTAGTTTGCAAAATTAATTATACGTAACTTAATTTGCAAAAAATATGCATATTATTAATATAAACAACTGAAATCAATCAACATTCTCCCTAAGACGGTTTTAAAAACTACTATCAACTAATAATGATGGGCTGCTGCCGCCGGAAAATTTGTTTCCCATATTGGCAGAAGGTTTACGGAAGATCTTGTGCTTAAAGCAATATTTAAAAAAATTATTTTTGGTACTCATTTCTTTATACTCATTTTAAATCAGATATTTTATGTTTCATGAATTACCTTCCTGTGAATGAAAGCTTTTTTATTTTTCAACTGCGAAATATCTCTTGTGTCCATTTTTTTTTGTTTTCTATCAAGATATAAAAATATTTTTTCAATAAATTATTAAGAATCAAACAAGGCAAATGTATATTGATCTGTATGGATGCGCCCTTGGAATCTTGCTATTATAATGAACAAACAATACATTTTCATTGAGAATATCATGAATAATAATTAATTTTAAATATAAGATATTTAGCGACAACAAATATTAATATCTTAAATAGTTTTTCCAAAAAAAATTTGACTTAGAATTTCAAATACAAAAATCTTAGTCTTTAAAAACAACAACTGATCAGTCCAGATCCGGCATTTAAAACAATAACCAGCAACTTATCCCCAATCAACATTGTTTAATAGCAACAATCAACATATGATTCATAAACAACCAACATATTTTCCATGTAGAAGCAATAATCAATATCTTCAATCAACAAATTTTAAAAGCAATAATCAACATCAGCAATCAACATTTGATACATAAACATAATCAACATATTTGCCTTATAGAAGCTCTTTATAAATATCAACTGATCAATTAAGATCCGCCATCTTTAAAAATCATAATCAACATTGATACATAAACATAATCAACATCTTTGCCATCTAGAAGCTCTTTATAAACATCAACTGAACAATTAAGATTCGTCATCTTTAAAGATCATAATGAACTTCTTCAATCAACATTTGATACACAAACACAACAGATCATCAATCAACATATTACAAATAGAAAGTCTACAGAAGAGCAATAAAAAACAGCAATTAATTATTCAAGGTCCGCAGTCTTTAATAACAACAATCAAAAGTATCTTTACTTATTTTTTTTTATGAAACGGAAAACCACATAAAATTTTACTGTGTGTTTCGATTCGTAAAAGTACAATCGCCATTACTTTTAAATGAAATAATTCTTGTTTTCGATATTTATTAATTTATTTGTCATTTTAACCCATTTAGCTAATATTCAATCACATGTTTCTACACCATATGATATTTTAAACTATAAATGTCTTTAAAAATATTGCGGTACCAGCAGAGAGTATAAGATATTTAAACCTAATTTAACATGCCATGACTGAAAAATTATAATAGTAAATTCAACTTTTTGTAATTGTGGCAATGGTAATGATATATTTGTTTCAAGCTAATTATGTAAACAAAATACATGCATTTTTTTAAGTCAATTTTTATAATGCTAAATATTTATTTAGTCATTTTTAAGATCTTTAAAATTGAATGCCACTTTACGGTTTTTTGAAGCCACATTTATCAAAAAGTTATACACACTCGAAAGTAAAATTAAATTAAAATAACTATTTGCTTTAAAGATACAGAGTTCGTAACATTTGGAATATAAGGTAAAAAATTTTTTTTTACTATGTAAGTAGGTATAACAGCAAATTTATATAATTTCATATTTTTTGTCATTCCAGATAACAGGTATAAGACCAGAAGCAAAAAATAAAAGATGGATATTAAAATTCAAGAAGAATGAATAAAAGAGATCTTCTCTGGTGTGGGGGTAGACATTCACAAAGGAGGTGTCTATCAGGGTGGGAGGTGGGCCCGCACCAGGACACAATAAATGTCGATATTCTTAAATAGTATAAAATAAATTGTGTATAATATTTAAGAGATTAATAAATTAAATTTAATTTGTAAAAACCATGTATATCTGAAATACATAGTGTGATTTTGCTTAAATATGGAGGATAACATATTTCATACGACAAATATAGGCAGCGGTAAAATATGTGTTTTATATTATGAAATTAATTATATTAAAATTAAGTTTATTTGAGTCTCGAACAGTTGTACATTACAAAAGAAAAGAGTAAAATCGCAAAGACAACAGTCCAATTCTAAATACTCCCTGGGAGTTTGTTTTTCCCAAAAATAAAATTGCCCTATTCTAAACAGTCTGGGAAGGGAAAGAGAATTTTATATATTAGCTCTATTACCTCAATTTTTTTGGTTATTAAAATAAAAATTATATGCCGTAAAAAAATTACAAATTATTTTTAAAGAAAATTAACATTTTACATCGAAATGAGCATTTTACATCGAAATGAGCATTTTACATCGATAATTATTGGTTGCAGAGATCATAAAAAATATTTTTAAAACAAAACTTTTAATTAAATATCACAGCAATTTTGTATTTTAATGAAAAAATTAAAATAATTTAAGAGCATATTTTTTCAAAATATGTAAACGTGTATGTAGGTGACATAGTGATTGTTTCGACAAATATTTGTATAATGTGACCGTAGCTTTAGTTCTTCTAATTCTATTAGTCCACGGTGTTTTCCAACTTTGTCTTCTCCTTCCCTCAGTAAGGTAAGTTATTTACACATGAGTAATAATTGGTTTTTAATCAATTTATACCAAATTGATCATTCAAAATCCTTGAATCAATTTATTATACATATTATATAAATATTCGATAAATCTTTTCATTGAATCAAGTTTAATTTTTTGTTCATTAATGTTATTAAATAATTAAAGAATTAAAAATGTACTTATTGATGTTAAACTAACGCTAGCTTACCACCGAGTAGTTTAGTGTTTCCACATTAAACTAATAAATTCTTAGAACTCAAATGTAGACTGAATTTAAAATGTGGGCTTATGTACAAAGTGAAAAGTTGTAATATTCTTAAAAAATCACATTATTCAAAGAGTATTTGCAGAGAATTAAATTGGTACCGATATAGATTATAAGTTCATGATATTACATAGAAACTTACGGAAAGGTCATATAAAAATTAACAACATAATTATAGAAAAAACCACCTGTTCTCTTCATATTCGTGAAATGGAAGTAACAAAAAAAACGACGACGCGAATCGGAAGACTTCAGTCAGACAAAACAATAGCGTGAACGCACTTTAATGAAATAATTTCGATGTCGTGTAAGCTAATCCTCAGCCTATAGCTATTTTATATATACAAATTTAACGGTTAAGTCACCGAGCAACCAGAGGTGTCAGAGTGCAGATATAGTATACATTTTCTTTCTGCCTTTTTTGCACGAACTCAAAATTTTTATTTTGTTTTGCTCAGATATTTCTAAAAAATTTACACTTTCATTATTTACATTTCGTAAACATGAAATTTAAAACATGAACATTTGTGTTTGTTATCACTTTTACATAAAATTCCATACTTCATAAAAAAAACGTAGATATAAGTATTTTCGGCATGTGAATTTTCATTACGGAAATAACTTTTTAATTAAGGTTTTTTAAAGCAAAAAATTTTTCATTTTGCTTATTTTCTCTTATTCGTAATATTAAAACACTATATCTGTCTCTTACATACAAACTCAAAATAAAAAGCTGAGTTTTTCAAAATTCTAACCTCAAAAGTTTCATCTCTGGTTGCTTAGTGGGTTAAGTTATGACCTGTGGGTTCAGTGATGAACTCACAATTATTACAAATCATCGTAGAACTATACCCGGTAAAGCATCCCCTACGACACACACTGAATTGCAAAAACAATGCTTTCGTATGCATCAAACATACAGAAGCAAGATTTAATGCAGATCCGGTCACACGAACACTTCTCTATGTATTTTGAACAAAACAATGGCTAGCACAGAATGTAAACTTTTACAGCTACGAAGCCAAAATGATGGAGAGCAAAAAATGTACAGCTGCTGTATTTGCTTTACCGTGTATACTCTGCCATGCAAATACATTAAGTTTTTCTTCTTTTGTAACTGATGTCTTTGACACATACGAAAGACCTGTTTTTGCTATTTTTTGTTTGTTGTACAGATGCCATTACCTTGTATAGATTCGTTTTGGCAGCAACAGCTGAGCCTGTGGTATAATGAAAGTTTTAGTGACTGTGAACAATTTAAAAAGTAGTGAAAGTAAATGCTATAGAAATAATTGAAAATTAAAAAAGGAATAGTTAAATAATATTAAGTGATATGTTAGATAAAGTGAAACATGTGATTTTAGTGTTGTCTGGCAAAGGAGGAGTCGGAAAGTCAACTGTTAGCACTCAGTTAGCGCTGGCTTTAAAAGAATGTGGTCATAAGGCAAGTTTTGGCAATTAGTAGTATGCGTTATACGTAAAATGTTTTAAAAACATACATATATTTTTTCACATTATAATTACAGGTAGGACTACTAGATATAGATTTGTGTGGTCCTTCTGTACCCTATCTATTGGGTCTAGAAGGACGTGATATCTATCAATGTGATGAGGGTTGGGTGCCTATTTACACTGATGATACTCAATCATTAGCCGTTATGTCTATAGGGTTTTTATTAAAATCACGTAATGATCCCATCATCTGGCGTGGGCCAAAAAAAACAATGATGATAAAACAATTTTTAAATGATGTTAAGTGGGATGATTTAGAATATTTAATAATTGACACTCCACCTGGTACCTCAGATGAGCACATAACTGTTATGGAGTGTATGCGTGAAGTACATTGTGACGGGGCAATTATTGTAACCACGCCTCAAGGTGTTGCATTAGATGATGTACGTAAAGAAATAACGTTCTGTAAAAAAACCGGCATACAGATTTTAGGTATTGTAGAAAATATGAGCGGCTTTGTTTGTCCTCACTGTGCAAACTGCACAAATATTTTCTCTTCAGAAGGTGGTGTCGAATTGGCGAAATTAGTTGGAGTTCCACATTTAGGAACGGCACCAATTGATCCACGGGTTAATGCATTAAATGGTACAACATCTTCTGTCTTAACTGAATTGCCTGAATCTGGCATAGCGGTCGCGTTTAAAAATTTGGTTTCAAAAATTACCTCCTAATTGAAAATTGCACATGTTATAAAAGTGAGAATACTGTAAATAAAGAAATATTTTTAAAAAAAATTAAAGAGAAAAATGTTTTAGTCACACATTTCATTTCCTTGCATTTCATTTTAAATGAACGATCGAACTAAACTTAAACGAAAACAATGACGAAGGAACGAAAGTTAAAAATTATTTTCTTTTACAAAAATGGTATTTAAAACAAATAAACTGAAGAAAAGAAAATGTATTATGCATGGTAAAAAGCTTACTTTTAAGATTTTAAAATTAAACCCTAATTTTTTTTACCCATAGTGATTAAAGTACTTTTGAATTACATTATTAAAAAAGAAATCGCAAACAAAATTTAAAAAGTTTTCGAATATTGTTTTGATGTTTTGCTTTCTATTTTCGTAAAAAATTAGTTTCAACCCCTATTCGATATCATTTTACATACTTGTAATAAAGAACGTTCAATGACAATCAAAAGTATAAGTGATAAAGATCCGAGTACAAAAGATCAAATAAACTAAATAAACGAACTATTCCTTTTTAATTTTTGAACTAAGACGAGCACTCACTAAAATGAACTACTATGTTAAAATTTCAACACTGTCAAATATTTTAACCCTCTACCTTTTCAATTTATGGATTTTTATCGTCCTTTGTAAATTAGGGGAAAATGCCACTAGCTGAGGAGTTAGAGTTTAAAAGTTTCAAGAAAAATATTCCTCGTAGTGTTTTACATAATTTTGTTGAACACTGCATGTACCTAAAATAGATGATTCGCATAGTTTCCTACACCGGTTCACAATTAAACTCTGAAAAAACAGGGAAACTTTAACCACCTATAAACATTTTTAAAACGACAATACATGTGAACTTTTTTTTGTTGGTACCCTCTATCATAACACCGAGCAACCAGAGGTGTCAGAGTGCAGATATAGTATACATTTTCTTTTTGTCTTTTTTGCACGAACTCAAAATTTTTATTTTGTTTTGCTCAGGTATTTCTAAAAAAATTACACTTTCATTATTTACATTTCGTAAACATGAATTTTAAAACATGAAAATTTGTGTTTGTCATCACTTTTACATTAAATTCCATACTTCATAACAATAAACGTATATATAAGAATCTCCGGCATGTGCATTTTCATTACGGAAATAACTTTTTAATTAATGTTTTTTAAAACAAAAAACATTTCATTTTTCTTATTTTCTCTTATTCGTAATATTAAAACACTATATCTGTCTCTTTTATACAAACTCAAAATAAAAAGCTGAGTTTTCAAAATTCTAACCTCAAAAGTTTCATCTCTGGTTGCTTAGTGACTGTGGCGAGTCTTTATTATCACTGTGTCAGCAAAATATTAATATTTTTCACTTTCCACAGCCTTCTAAAATATGAAAAACATAAAAAAAAAATTAAGGGAGTGAAGTTAAATATGCCGAGTGAAATATGTTTTAACGTAAAACCTAAAGTTTTTTAATATTTGTAAATATGTTTTCAGGCTATTTATCAAATACGTCTTACGTCACTAAATACTTCTGTATATATTATTAGCAGGAGTTTAGCGGAGGTCGTCTAGATTGGTAACATACTTCCCAAATACTCAGAAGTTACTTTGGATTATTTTTAATTTTTTTTTTAAATTTCTATATACCCATGCGCTATTGCTCTGAGGGATTTTCACAGCTTACGGACGAAGATTACAGAATGGGACACATATCATTTTAAATAGAAGGTCGTCTAGTACTCCAGTACTGTTGCTCTGAAGGATTTTGGCAATTTCCGCTTTGCATCATAAACTAAATATAATAAAAAACTAAGAAATTTTCCGTAAATGTTAAAACACTTCCAGAAAGCGTAGAAATTACAAATATCATTCCAGTTTGGTTTTAGTAATTTCCTGTTGCAAAATCGGGATATTTAATATATGTATGTCTTTATTCTATGAATGGTGGCAAGAGAATTAAATGAAAATTTAAAAAAAAATGAATTCATAAAATAACACAAGGTTGCCATTCATTTTCAACACTTCCCTTCAATGTGGATGTATCTTTACAATAGAAATTAAATTTATGCTCATTTTGTTAACACAATTGCTGTGTTTTATTCTTGGTAAATTCTTTGTGAGAATATCAGCTACCATACGATCTGTTGGACAATATTTCATAGTAATTTCTTTATCGCGCACAACTTCTCTTATATGATGGCATTTTATATCTATGTGTTTGTTTCGTCTATGGAATACTGGGTTTGTAGCAAGCTTTTGAGCACCCTGATTATCTATATTTAAATCAACTGGTTCGCCTTTACAATAATTGAACTCTATTAAAAGTTTTCGTAAATAAACTGCCTCTTTTGCTGCTTCTGATGCAGCCATATACTTAGCTTCGGTGCTGCTTAAGGCTACAGACTTTTGTTTTTTAGATTCCCACGAAACTAAGCAATTGCCAATATAAAATGCAAATCCCGTACATGATTTTCTATCTTTAATGTCACCAGTCTGCATCAACATAACCTGATACTGAAGGTCTATTCGCTAATGTATAATTCATTTTATATTCAATTTTTAAGGACAAGTATCTATTATATATATATATTGCCACCTGGAAATGTTCACGATGAAAATCCGAATTGCATTGAGCTAGTTTTGAGACTGAGTGTAAAATGTTTGGAATTGTTGAAATAGCCAAATACATTAATGTGCCAATCAAAGATTGGTATAATTGTGGATCTATCCTCTCACAATTATTTGTACACTGCGGACAATAACTTGCATCAAGCGGTACTGAAACAGGTTTGCTAGTTTCCATACCAAATTTTCTCAACATATCGCGTTTGACCAAACTTAATTGCCCCTGTCTCACCACATCTGTTTATTTCAATTCCTAGAATGTAATTTAACAAACATCAAACTTATCACATATTTCTGCATCCAAATAAGGTCATCCACATATACTGCAATCAAAGCAATTTTACCTTCTACCTCTTTCTTGTATAGACAGGGATCAGCTTTAGTTGATTGAAAATTCAAATTGTTCAATACACTGTCTAGCTTGGAATTCAATTCCCTTCCAGACTGCTTTAATCCGTAATGGCTTTATTTAATCTTAATGCTTTAGTAGGATTCTTTTCATCTTCAAAACCCTGTGTCTGTCGTATAAAGATTTCATCACTCAGCTCACTATTGAGATACGCTGTGCTTACATCAATTTGGTGCAATACCATTTTCCACTCAACCGCCAATGCTAGTATAGTTCTTATTGTGGGATATCGTACTACGGGTGAAAAAGTTTCCATATAATCAATTCCATATTGTTGATTACACCCCTTTGCCACCAATCTCGCCTTGTGTCGTTCAATATTACTTTGTAATATTATTTGCAATCGCTCTCTGACCAGCAGGTAAGTCTGTCAATGTCCAGGTTTCATGTGAAGAAATTTTCATTTTCATTTCCATGTTTGTGATATTTTCATTTCAATCATATTATTCAATTCATTAAATTGTTTTTGTGGAGTACCAGGTTTACCATTTCTTATAACTTTAGGCCTGCCTTTACCTCTTAACTTAGGTTTTTTATCAAATCCTTCAAAATCTTCTTGGTACTCACTTTAATTATCTTCATCAGCTGTATTCTATTCCTCTTCTGTGTCCCTTAAACTTCTGATTATATTTTCATCTTTTTGCTCATACAATGTAATGGAGTCAGTAGAATTTTTCACATATAATGTAATATAATAATCTTCCAATTTACATACTTGTTGCTCGTGATCGTCATTATTGTTGTTATCATTGTCACCAAAGAATTTCTCATCAAACAATACATCTCGATGTTCAGTTATACATTGTTTTTTCTTGTTAAATAATCTATATGCTTTAGATGTTGTTGAATAACCAACCATTACCAGTTCTTCACTTTTAGGCTCAAATTTAGAGATTTTATTATTTTTCGTCAATGCAACCGCAAATGATTCAAACGTACGTAAATGTTTCACTGTAGGTTTTCTCTTATACCATGCTTCAAAAGGTGTCTTGTTGTTTTTTATTTTGGTTGGACATCTGTTGCGAATATATACGCGGTATTAATAGCCTTAGCCCATAAATTTTGTGGCATACCTGAGTGATAAAGCATAGATCGACTCATTTCAACCAACGTTCTATTACAGCGTTCAGCCACCCCATTTTATTGAGGGCTATATGGTACTGTTAGCTGATGTGATATACCCTGTTATTACAAAAAATGTTCAAATTCATTTACATATTCTTTGCCATTGTCAGTTCGTAGTGTCACTATTTTACAGTCCATTTTCTTTTCGACTTGTGATTTAAATTGTTTAAACTTTGTTAAAACTTCAGATTTTTTTCACATAAAATAAACAAAATTTTTTCGCGATTTATCGTCAATAAAAGTGACAAAATATTTTGCTCCTCCCAAAGATTGAGTTCTGAAAGGTCCACAAACGTCTGAGTGCACCAATTCCAACAAGTTTTTTGATATGTGACTACTTTCTTAAGGAACGGCTGAACATGTATTTTACACATCATACATGTTTTACAGGGGCTTTCACTTTTTTAATTTAAATGGCCAATCGATTATGTATAGCAACTGCTTTATTTATATTGTTGTATACAGCAAAAAGATGACTTCACCACTCTGTCCTCTGACTGTTATAAATTTGTTGCCTGCTAAAGCTATCTAGTCATTGTGATTCTCAAAATGTGTAAACATACTCCTTTCATTACACATACGTTGTCACAATTGACAAAATTTGTTGTTGCCTCTTTTTCTTTTCACATTGACTTGCAAAATGCCCCATTACACCACAGTTGAAAAATTTTCCCTTAAACTGTTTTTTATTATGCGTTATCTTTTTCTCTTTTCGTCTATCGGTTCTTCCAGTAACTTTTGTTTTAATCCAACTTAGGAAGGGTATCACGCGTTTCCATTGCAATGATAAAATCAAAATCTTTGGGTAAGCTACATAGCAACATGATGCTTAAAAGTTCCTCTTGTATCTCTATGGCAGTTTCCGCTAACTTTTCTACAACCTCATTAAAAGTTTTCAAGTGAAGTTGCACACTTGCCTCTTCCTTCATATGAAGCCCTATTAAACGTTTATGCAAAGCTACCTTTTGAATTGGGCCTTTTGGTTAATATGTTGTCTTTAATTTTTCCCAAGCCTCAGATCACGTTTTGGCGTTTTTAATATACCCAACTGTGCATACTTCACGCCCAAAATGATTGATGCTAACGCCTTCACATCGTCATCTGTATTGACCATCTCTCATAGTTGGACTCATCCAACTTTTCTATTTGAAATGAATAATTGTTCAATTTTTAATTTTCTTTTTTTTTATATTCAATAGAAATTCTATAAAGTTATGTATTCTGGGCCCCTAACCTGTTTTTCATGTAATTTAATATACGAGTATGTCTTTATTCTATGAATGTTGGCAAGAGAATCAAATACAGAAAATTTATAAATGGAAATTTAAAGAAAAATGAATTCATAAAATAACGACAAGTAGAAACATACACATTGTATATTAGTAAGGCTGCCATTCATTTTCAACAGAAGTTACTTTGAGGTATTTTAAAAAAAATTTTGAAATTTCCATATACCTCAGTTCTGTTGTTCTCAAGGATTTTGACAGTTTCTATTTTGCATCATAAAATGATATGTGTCCTATCCCAAATCTTTAATGGTTCGTTGAGAAATTATTTTGGATTATTTTGAAATTTGCATATACCCCAGTGCTGTTGCTCTAAGTGATTTTAGCGATTAGTACGGGTAATTTATTGGTAAATTTTTTGGACTTGAAATTTTTTTCATAAAGAATATTCCTAGAGCATGTGATTTGATTATGATTGCAAGTATGTTTTTTTCTACTGTCTAAATGAATATGCAAAAACCGCGATCTGGTCCAAAAACTATTTTTTTTTCAATGGGGCTCAAAATGAAAGCGAATCCTACTAATTCTAACTACTAAACTGTTAGCTGTCAAACTGTTTTCATTTTCTTTTTGCAAGTAACCTTTTGTTTTTGTATTAACTAATTCGTCGGGAGATTTTTAGTTGTATATTTCAAAGAATTTATTAAAACTAACATCTTAAATACTTATGTATCCTTGTAAATAAAAAACTCGTTTTTTATAATATTTTTAAAAGTTTATTTTATAACTTTATTCATCATTTGTTTGTTTTTTAATTATATTATTTGGTTTTAAATTTCTATAAAGTATATAATATATAATCTGCATTTTTAATTAATATTTTTATGTCTTGTTTTTGTTTTTAAATTTTGTTGCTTTCATTTTATTTGTTGTATAATATATAATTAATAATTTCTTTTTGTTTGTTTTTATTTTTTTATTTTTATTTGTATGTTTGTTTTTAGTTCAAAACGATTTTATAAAAAAGAGATTTTTTAATGTTTTTTAAATTAAAAGCAAAATAATTTTTTGTTATTTTATGAAAATACTCAATATATTAAGTAACTTAAAAATTTTTGCATTTTTTGTTGTTGTAGAATTGAACTTAAAAAATAGTTTATTTTATACAAACTTTTTTGATGGGCTTTAATTAGTTATTATGAATTCTTTTATACAATATTTGGTATTTTAGTATTTTTCTTTTCATTTTTTTTTCAATTATTATTTTTGTGGATTCAAATAGTTATTTCATAAATTTAAATTTGTTAAGTTTTTAAGCATCATTATGGTTTAATGTATTTATTTATTTAATTATTATTATTATATATTTTTTTATTTTCTTGTAAAAAATTAATTCATTTTATTAATGATAATAATTAATAATGATAATGATAATAATTTATAATTGAAGTTAGAAGTTTAATAATAATGATAATCATAATTAATAATTATGTAATGCTTTATAATCTGACCAACTTTTCTACCAATTTGTTTTGAATATTTTTCTATTTACAAGTAGAAAATATTTGACCATTATTTTAAGTACTTGTATTATTCGGTGTTTGCTTTCATCCATTTTTTGTTTTTTTTTGCTTCTGAATGCTGCCTGTACAAACATACATTCATACGCAATTTTAATTTTTAAATTATTTATTTTAAAGTTTATTTGCTCAACTATTTGGTTTAATTAATTAATGATAATGTAACTTGTAATTGTTATTTGGTTTTAATAAAATTATAATATTTCTCTTGACCATGGCCTCCGCTATTAGTTAGTATTTCTTTTTATTTTAATGTATTTTTATTAAGTGTATACTATAATTATAATTTCATTACGAGGATGTGGTTTTGTTTTTAGTCTATTATTTTACTTCTGTAATACGATGTTTTCTGTTGTTTTGAATACTATTTTCCCTAAGGATTTTATTTAAAAAAAAAAAAACTAAAAAAATTAAAAATAACAATAATAATAATATAAAAATATAAAGAAAAATAAACATAACACAGGGGAACAAACATCCACTTTATAAAATTTTCCAAAGTGTTCACATCGCTTTTTTAATTAAAGTGTGCTTAATATGAAAATAATAATGCTTTTTGCTAGCAGCTCTAGTTTCTGAGATTTTAAGTCAGCTTAAAGTGGTACATAAATTTATAAAATGGCTACGCAGAAAGACGTTGTTTAAATGATCGAAACAATTTTTGTGTTACTTTTTGCGAAACTACCTTTGCAAATTGATCACCAACCTCGTAAAATCTGCATACTTTCTACTACTACTTTGGAGTAAATATTTACAGTCTACAGAAGTTATGGGTGGCAAGCAATGTGGGGAAATAAATAGAAAAAAGGCTTCTCTTCAATGTAGTACACATAAAAAAATAGTATAGTAAATATTTACACTACGTATGTATAAGAAAAAATCCTTTAATTAATTAAGGTTGAATTATATTCCCATCACAATTTTATTAAAACCCTTAAAAATGTACTAATGGCCATTAGTACAAGTTACCGATTGTTAAAGTTAAGATTTCATAAGTCAAATACCAAACTTTTAGTTGGACATTAAATTAAAAATATCGATAACTTAAATATGGAATAGTTTGTCCTTAATTATTCACTTAAATTTGGTTCCAAAGTTTTAGCCAAGCAGCGGTTAGTTGCCCTACAACATTTTAACTTTAAATATCGAAAGTTGTAATAATGAGCCTAAGTGTTTTTGAAAAAGTTTTCTGGGCTGAGCATTGAAAAGTTGAAAGCATTCATTTTTGATGGACCAAAAATTAGACAGCTCATACAAGACCCTAATTTTTTCAAGTCTATGAACTAACTTGAACAGCACACTTGAGAATGTTTCATTTTAGTGATTCAAAATTTCTTTAGAAATCATAATTCAGGACACTATTTACAATTAGTTAGCGATATGTTGTCTATTTTACTACACTTAGCCTGTAACATTATTATCATACTACACATTTTACATTCTCATTTGGATATATTTCCTGAAAACCTTGGAGATTACGGTAAAGAGCAAATCCAAGATATTCGTACAATGAAGGAACGTGACTAAGGGTTGCTGATTGACCTAAAACTATCGTCTCATTGAAAATAATCTTATAAAAAAACATGTTTATCATCAACCACACAGCAATTATATGAAACAAAATGTATAAAGTAGTCATAATTCTTTCCTTTTCCGTAAATTAAAAACTACAGCTGTTAGCAAAACACCAGTTATGTTTTCGTAATCAACACACTTTAATAAATTGAAAGGGAATACAAACGCTGGAATATTTTACATTTTTGATTAGTGTAACAATAAATTGAATAATAATAATAATAATAATAATAATAATAATAATAATAATAATAATAATAATAATAATAATAATAATAATAATAATAATAATAATAATAATGAAATTAAAAATAAATATAGTAATACAAATTATAATAAAAATAATTATTAACAATAAAAATAAAAATATTATAATAAATACCAAAAAAGAAAATCAAAAAATTTACATATATTTTATATAATATTAATTATTGAAATTTTCTTTTATATAATTTGTGGGCTTAATAACTTGTTGTAATTATATACCAAATTAATTCAATGCTATGTTGACAATTCAATGAAGATTTAATTGATTCATTTCAATGACAACGATAACTAGGAGCTGCACTTGTGAAGGAATGGGGTTTTATGTTTTTTTTTAATATTTCTTTTTTCTAAGTCACATAAGCTCAGAAACAAATTGAGTACATATGTAGTACATGCATGCATACACACAACGTTTGTATATCTACATACATCTCATATATACATATTTATAGATGTATGTATGTAGGTCCTGTTTTAATAATTTTCCTTAATTTTTATAACTATAAAATGATGGTGTTTTTTCAATGCCAGTTGATTTTTTTTTTAATTTAATCATGTACTATTTTGACATTTGCTGGACGAATTTACGCCAACAAATTAATACTAAATACAGCCATTTTTGATGTGTGTATTTTGACAGTTGGCTAAATAAGTGTAATTTTTTTTATATGGAGTATCAAGGCTAACGCGCCCGCCTGGTTTTAAATTCGACTTGGGTTCATTCAGAAAAAAAGTTTAGTCACATTATAAAAAAAGAACAGTCGGCTACTTACATGGTTAAGTCACTTACCAAGTGTAAAACTAAGAAAGTAGCGGACTGGTTTTAGGTATTTAATTTCTTTTTTTTTTCTTTTCATTTAATTCTCTACATTTTAAACTATGGTAATTTCAAATTGTTCAAAATCAAACTCACAAAGTTTATTTTAATTTATAATTTATGTGTCGTGTTCTCTAATGCCTATAGCCATTTGATTTTTCAGTGAGAAAAGAGTTGTGATTAAAGTTGCTGCTGATATTATGTATTGTATGCATGCACGTACGTAAAAATAGTAAACTAGAGAAAAGAAAGTAAAAAACTTTTTAATGATTTTTAATTTCACTTTCTTGCTAATCATTTTATACTAATTTTTTAGAATTGTTTTTTCTTTTTCCATATTTGACACTTTTTTGACAGTTTTTTTGTTTTTGGATTTAATTTTCTTATCATCTTCAGCTTTAGTGCAAACCTAAAAGGTTTTTCTTGCTAAAAAAAAAAAATAAAAAATTTACTTATTTTCATACCTCATGCTTAATTTAGTTGTGTATGTTTGTATCTTCACTTCATTTAATAATTATACTAATTTATTATTGGTTGTAGTGTTTTGTTGTTGTTGTTGTAATATACTAAAATTTATTTATATTTTGTTTGGTTTGATTTTATTTTTATAAAATGTTAAAGATTTAAACTCCTAAAATTTTGTTGTTGTTGTTGTTTTCTATATAAGTATATAGTATGTATATATAATTATATAAATCTTATGCATAAAAATGTAATTGCAAATATCCCTTGCCTTTTTTGTTTAATTATTATTATTTTTATTATTCAATACAATAAATAATGTGTGTGTGGGTGTGTCGAGCGTATCTTTTTAATATATTTTTTATTTTGTTAATATAATTAAAATCTTAGGTATGCATGTGTCAGTGAGTAAATGTGAATGTATTTGTATTATTGTACCTAAAACATACATGGGCATACTGCATTATATATTATAATGCCATAAAGAGCTTTCAGTAACCAGTAAATTTTTAGTGATAATGAAACGTCGGAACACATTCTCTGCGAGTACCCAGCGGTCGCAAGACGCAGAATAAGCTGCTTGGGTAGTGGGGCATTGGTCCTAGGAGATCTAGGCAAGATTAGTCCTACAGCAATTACGAGATTCGTAAGGAGTCTCGGATTGTAATTAGGAACTGGGCTGCACAATAGACCTTAAAGGTCGCGGTGCGATTATATCCCATACTGATAATAATAATAATAATTGTTTACTGAAAACAAATTCAGTAACTAGTAAAATTTACTAGTTACAGAAAACAGTTTCATTAAATTTTTACCGAAAATTTCATAAGCGTTTGTTACAAAGTCACAGATATCTTCAAAATTTTTAAATCGTTTTGCACAATGCATAAAACAAAATACATTAAGATTTATAGCAAAAAAGTCAAAAATAAAACGATTGGCTTTGTGTACGACACTGTTGAAATTAGTTCTCTTTTATTTTTATTCATTTGTTTTCTGGCTGACTATTTTTTACTACACACCAATACAAATACAAAATAAATCAGTGTAAATGTTTACAGTACTTTTTATTTGTATGTATTTGTTTTTTACTCTGAAAAACTACAAAATAAAACGAATGCAAACGTTTTATTTTGTTTCTTTGCCAACTCTAGTAATTATAAACACATTTTCAGCAAAAATTTTCAGTATTTTTTTCAGTAAATTTTTTTGTTTATAATATACACTGCCAGCTTCTCATATTTAATTTATTCACTTAATATATATATATATCTTAGGGCGGGTCGATTTAAAAATCGCACAAATTAATTAAAATGTATTTTGATGTCGAAGGAACCATACCTCTACAGTGTATTTTGATGTCCCAACTTTTGATTCGAAGGGTCAAATTTTGAAAAATCTCACTTTGACCCATTTAGAGTGCCTCAATCGAGTCAAAATGTATGACCGATCCCCACTAACTTTCGAGGGCCGACCCACCTATGCCAGTGGCACACCCCCTGGAACCACCCCTGGGGGGTTCCCCATAAAAACATTTCAAAAAATCACAATTTTTGGCACTTTACAAGAAAAAATCAGCGAAATGGCTATGTTTTTTATTTTTGGAGTTTATTTTTCTCTTTAGAAATTTATTTAGCCAGAATGAAATGAAAAAATGAATTTTACTTAGTAATAGAAAAAAAAAAAAAAAAAAAAATAAAAAAAAAAATTAATTATCCTTCGGTTCAAAAGTCGGGACATCAAAATACAGTGTAGAAGTCTGGTTCCTTCGGCAAAGTTTCTTATTTTGATCATTAGAATACAAATCGAACCGTCCTAATATATATATATATATATATTTTAAATTTAAAAGGGAATGCTTTTTGTTCACAGACACACTATTCAATATGTTCATCAAGAAAAAAAAAATTCATCTTTGAAATCAGATAAAATGTGTTATAATTTTAGTGTTCTGTGAGTGTACGACAGTCTTCCATTTTGTTTTTACAATGGGTCGCATTTAGCCATTAACAGAAGAAGAAAATGAAAAAATTAATTTAAATAGTACTGCTAGTTTTTATTCTCTTAATTGTTACTATACAATGAATCTCTCTATTTTAATTGAATTAATTGTTCTTTAAAAATATGTATTAAGTGAAAGTAAATTAAATTTGATTTTAATTTACTTTCACTTTTTACACAAAAGGTATATAAACAATTTTTTACTGAAAACAATACTGAAAATGTTTTTAAACAGCAAAATTTTAATCCTTTTTAGTTAAAAAAAAATTTGCTATTAATGAAAATAAAATTTCATTATCATTAAAATTTTACTGTTTAGTGAATTTGTTTTGTAATAAAAATTAAATTTCAGTGTCAGTAAAAATTTGCTGGTTATTGAATTGCACGTTCTGTATTCCACACGGATTTGAAAAATTGTGGAGTTAAATTTTTTTTCTTATTAAATTAAAACTTTTATGTTTTTTTTTAATTCTAACATAAATTTCGCACCCAAAATAAAGCAAAAACAAAAATGAGGTGCTGATTTTTTCAATTCCGAATAAAATATTCGAATTCGGAATACAGAACAACACTGTGAATTTTTTCAGTAAGCAGTAAAAACTCTACTTTCTGAAATTTTACTGATATTTGAAACTGCCCATCTATGATCTAAACTAATAAAGATATTCAGTGTTTGAAGCAAATGGCCTTATGACCGTGAGCAAATGCTTTTTAAATTTATTTTGTTATTGCAAACCTACGGAATTTTGTATTTGCAATATATAACATAAGACTATTTGCATGAAACTTCGAATAACCTAAAGATTATAAAGAATTAAAAAAAATTGAAAAGACGCCACTTATTATAATTTTTAAACATTTGACTATTTATACAATGTAAAACAAAATCTAAAATTAATTTAATTATTTAAAAGTTTTTAACCACAAACTTTTTGATGAATAGGAAAATTTGACATCCTATCGAACAAAATTTCCGAAAAATGTTTTATTTGTAAAAAAAAAACTATTGCCAACGAAGAACTTTCAAATGGACTTTTTTAATTCTCCTTAATCTTGAAATAGATGGGTGATTTATATTTGCTGGAGCTTAGTTGAATGACAACGTCAACATTCTCTTCAGTAGCTAAAAATTCATAAAATTACTTTTTCAAATAAGTTCAAAAAATTTTCAAGTAAATTACTTTTTTTGGAGCACGCCTTTGGGGTTGAACAATAATGCAATTTTAAAAGAACTGCTTTAGTTTAAATATAGTTAAAAAAAGTTTTTAGGTAAGAACAGGACAAATCTATCAGTAAACAAGCAGTCACCAGACTAGTCAGATTAGTGCTGTGTAAATTATTCTCTAGCGCTCTCTTTCTTTTTATTTGCAGTTGGTTTTAGATTTACTTTTTATTTTAATTTTTTGCTGAAAATCTTCTTGTTCCTTTCAAAATCAACTACAATTGCTTTTATCAGTAGTGCGATTCAGTAACTTTTAAGGGTTCCACATGGTGTTATTTGTAACTCCATATTTTTCTGTTTGCATTAACGAATGTGTGATTCAGTAATTCTTGTTTAACTTTAGGAGTTAAAGATTCACCATACCGTTAACAACAACCGAAAAAATCAAAAATGGCTAATTTATTATACGAGTATATTCACTTTTATTTTGCGGTTATTTAATCACACAGCTGACAGTTGATAATTTTACTGAATCAGAAGTTCTATAGTTTTAGGACTAACTATTTTTACCAAAAATGAATATTATTTTTTTTAATATTGATTTTTAATTATTGAAAAGAATTTTTAATATTCCCACTTAACGTTACATTTAATTAGAATAACTGTACACATTATTACATTCTCCACTGAACTTAAATTTAATTTAAAAATATTCGAAAAATTGCAGTTGAGCTTTTAATTTGTCTAATACATATTACGTTTATACGCACGTCTTGCGAATAGCAAATTTCACCGTATAAATTGTAGTGATATACTCGTAAGTAGCGAATCTAGGCTGTCTCAGTAATTTAAAATACAATATTTTTTAGTTGTATCAATTGCCTTTTACTAACAAGATTTTTAACAAAGTTTAAAATTGACATTAGAGAATATAAATCGTGTTTTCATCTCTTTTTTTTTGTTTTTTCCTTTAAATCTTCTTGTATTTTATGGTTTTAATTGAAATATAAAAATAAGCAAAATGAAGAAAAAATTTACTATTTTTTTACATGCGTATAATGTTTAGCTTATGCTTTAATTATAAATATATTAAAGGACTAAAGTTGTGGTATTTATGTTTTTTAATAAAAATTAAATGCTTTCCTTTTTCTAACGCAGAAAATTTTTTATTTTAAGTTATTTGTTTAATTTCATCAATTAATTAATTTTTCTTTTAAATACAGTTTAGTAAAATAATTTTCCTTGTGTTTTCTTAAAGAGATTTTCAAATACATATTAATTTAATTTAATTTCTTTCTTTTTTGTATATAAGCTGATATGGTTTTATAAAAGCCGCAGTATTTTTTTTAAAGAGTGTATTATTTTCTTAAGTAAAATTTTATAGAAGAAAATAAAAAAAAACAAATTCGGAACAAAAAGATACCAAACTTAACAGAATTTTCAACAAAATACAAATCAAACTACTCGTACATAATTTTTGTAGTAATATTTCTTGTTATGTTTAATAAGAACTATTTAATATTTTCTTTTTTTCTATTTTGCGTCCCTGTGTCTTTATTTTTAGTATATATATATATATTCTTTCTTTTTTTTTTTAATAATTTTTATAATCGTTATTTATATAAACTATTTTCTGATTTTTATTTTAATAATCCGCTTTTGGTTTTATCGAAAACTACTTGTATTTCATTTTTTATATATATTTTTTGTTTTATTTAAATATTTATTTTGAAACCATTTTACTAATAATTTTCTGCCTTTAAACTTTTTTTTTAATTATTTTAGTAGTTTTCAATTTTTAATTTATTAAAAAATATTATTGTTTTGTCTCAAAAAGTGCAAAATCGTTTATTTCATGTTGTTGTTGTAGTTGCTGTTAAATATGTATGTTGTTTTATATTCTATTTAAATTGTTTTAAATTTGTCCAAATGATTTTAATGAAATTAATGACAGAAAAAATATTTCTAGTTAATTTTTGGTGTGGTTGAACTGCATTCTCATGATTAAAATTTTTTTTTTCTTAATAGGTGGGTTATAGTTTAGAGGAATTTCTGTGTATACGTATTAATGTAATTGTTGTTATTATAAAAACAAAGGTAGAAGAAACCAAATAAAAAAATCAAAATTTAAAAAAAAATTGTATTTGGAAACAGTAAGAGGATGAAAACGGATGTAGAAAATATTCTATTTGAACAGCAGTAGGATCCACTGCTGTATTATTATTGAAAGTATTAGTTTAAGTTAAGTTTTAGCACATTCCAAATTATTTAAATACAACGTGATTTGTGTGCTACTTCGAGTCCAGTGAGAAACCTTTCCATTATGTTAAAATTTCTATTCCATTCTGTAAAATCTATTGTTGACTTACACTGACAGAATTTTTTTTTATCTTCTGACTTTTGTCAATAATAGAATGAAAAATTAAATTAACCAATCACAAGTTTCATTAGACTAATGACATATTTCATTTATTTAATTTCATTCATTACTTCACATAATTCATGAAAAACTAGATGTTTTAGCCCGGTCTCGCATGGCTTAGCCTTTTATTATGTGAGTAGGTATCCCTAGAAAGCATATGTGTCAATTTTTATAGAAATTCGCTTAAAAATAGAATTTTAATTGTTAATCCAAATAGTACAGCCATTCACCACTTTATGAAGTGTCTCATGTTTTTGGTAGCATTATTATTAGAGGCGCCTACCAAAGTGGGCTTGGCGAGTTTCTTAACGCATTAACTTTAGCTCCACAAAGTAAATTATCCGTAAATGTGTTATCTCCTATGTTAATTTTACACCCTTAAGGGTAACATTTTTACAAAGTTTGAATGTCAAATTAATCAACAACATAAAATATAAGTTTTATGCTTCTAGTCTAAAAATTACAATACTTTCATATAACCTTTCATCTCCCTTTTCAACCCTTTACAACACTTTTTTCCAATTAAAATTTAGCCTATTTACTTTCTCAGACTTTAGACTATCTGTATACTAAGTTTCATTTAAATCGGCTCAGTACTTTTAGCGTGAAAGCGAGTCAGACAGACATTTATAATATTAGAATGGATTTCATTGAATTAATGAAACAATTTTAATAAAATCGTTTATGCCACATTTTTCTTTCAGTGGAGCTAATTGCATATTAGACATAGAAAGTAAGACAGTCGAGTCCAATGTGAAATGCATTACATATTTTCATTCATTGTATTTCTCAAGTCAAAGCAAATAAAACGTGAAACCAAGAATAATAGAAAACAAGATTACCCCTTCAGCAAGTTATTTCTCTGTTTACAAACTTTAGCTGTTGACTGTGACGGGCATCTAAATAGATCAAGAACAATAGAAAAGAATTTTTGCTCTCAATTTAATTGCATATACAGATAAATGCAAACATGCAAAAGAAGCTTTTAGTTTTTAGCATTTAGCTGAACAAGCAATAAGTCTAGATGAAGTCTGTAAAGACAGAAATAGCTTGCAGAAGGCGTAATCTTGTTTTCTATTACTCTTGGTTTCATGAAACCGGATGAGAAAAAAAAAGTTTAAAATACATATTTTGCTGTTTGCAATTTTTTTGTTTCTTTGTTTGTGTGCTTGTTTGTAAAAAGTGGATCTGCAAAGAAACCTTTTTTTTTAATTTTCTAGTAACCTATAAGCAGTGAAAACTTCTGTCGCAGACAATTTAAATTATCCTCATACTGTTTGCATGTTTTGTTTACTTAAAAAATTTTTCGTAAAATTTTTGTTTTATAGTAATTAAGCAAATCTCAGTATAATACAAATAATATTTTAATAAAAAATTATTAAAAAAAAAAAATAAATAGAATTTTATGTCTCATGTTTTTAATACAATTTAGTTTCTCATTATGATTTTGGTTTCAAGTGTGTTTTGATTTCAATTTCTAGATTTTATTGTTCATTTAAAGGTGCTCTTGCAATATTTTTTATTCTTTTACTTTTGTCTCCTTTCTATATTGTGTTTTATTAAAAAGAAATGCAATACTAAAAATTAAACCAATGCAAAATTAAAATGAACCAAGTAATTACATATCTTAGAACACGGACGGAATTTTTTAAATAAATTCACCAATTAAATTTAACACAAATTTGTACAGGATTTTAAAAGTAAAACATAAAAAAGAAAATACCAAATAAAATAAAGTACGAATTAAATAAAAAAATTAAATAAACAGAAAACTTTAATTAAATCTGCTTTGTTTTTGTTGCATTTTCAATTTTATTGAATTTTTAACTGTTTTATTAATAATTAATTATTGTAATAAACATAATTTTAAAAATAATATTAAAAACGTTTAATATATATGTTATTTGTTTTTGTTATTTACAGTATAAATTCGATTACTGTTTCTTATAATTTTTATTTTACTGTTTTATGCTTACTTTCTTATTTTAAACTACTAGGGTTTTTTCTTTGCCTTTATAACCTTGATTAAATATTTACAAAAAAAAAAAAAGTAGAAGAAAATTAAAAGTGAAGATATTTTTGTTTGCTGTTGTCTACTATCTAGAGAATTTTTTTTTGTTTAAAAAAAGTATATATTTTCCTTTCATTTTCATTTTATAATGCTGAATTTAGTTTAAACGATTTAATATTTTTTGTTTGTTTTATTTTTGCTTCAGTTATGTATATATCAGTATCGTATTATTATTATTTTTTAAATTTAATTTTTAATAAATGCACTTTCTTAGCTTGTTATATTTTATATATTAAATTTTTATTTTTTTATATCAATACAAGCACTACCAATTATTGTTCAATGTATATTTTACTTTCAAAAACAAAAACAACTTGTTCTTTTTTATACTAAAGTCATTAAATTAGGAGAATTTTTTTTCTGAAATACTTAACTTGTAAAAGATTTCAAATGAGAAGTACAAGAGCTTACCGGTTCGCTGTTCCTTTAAAACAAATGATGCAGAATTCTCAGTAATGACATTTGAGAAAGCGCGGTGTCATATGTTTCTTATTTTTTTTTTAAGAAAAAGCATAAAAGAAGCATACAGGCATGTTTTGAAATCACGATGATTTTAAAGCACGAACGATTTTAAAATCACGTTAGTGATTTTTTGGTGTTCTGGAAATCACGAGATTTTAGCTCTTGAGTAGTGATTTTTACTGTTATCAATCACTAGCTTAAAGCTCTTTTTCTTTGTCAATCATCAATACATAGTATAAAGCAAAGTCGCTTTTAGCGTCTGTCCCTATATCTGTATGTATGCTTAGATCTTTGAAACTACACAACGGATTTTGATGCAGTTTTTTTTTTTTTAATAGAGAGATTCAAGAGGAAGGTTTATATGTATAATCTTGGAAGGTTTAACGTCACAAATCCGCCCGGCAGGTAGCGCTATAGTCGGTATCTGGCTTATTTGCCTTCTACCTGTTTTTACCCGGTCTCGCACGGTTCTTTACTCTATGAGTACGATTTCTTAGTGTAAGAAGATCAAATATATAAAAAATTTAAGGCAAGCCAACGTTTGCCGGGTCAACTAGTTTACAATAAAATATACTCAGAAAAAGAAGAACAAGAAATTAAAATCATGAAAAATATAATCAAAAGAAAAAAATTCTTCACACAAAATAAAGCGTATTTTAAAATTAATAAATTTACGGTTCCGTTGTAAAAAATAATTAATTTTTTGACAAAAACTAATAAAAAACAATTCAAATTAAGTGTATTTAATCATTTTGTTAAAGAAATCAAAGCAAAATGCTTAAAATGCTTCAAGTGATTTGAAATCGTAAGGCAGTTAGCTGGCCGGTTTTAAATCACGAGATGTCAAATGATTTTGTGTGCAGAACACTTTTTCTTGATTTGAAATCATTTTGAGAAAAAGTGATTTTCAGAACATGCCTGATAGTCACAGATGTATGTAAACCTATTAGTCTCTTTTGGTTTTTCTACTTAATGGATAATGGAATGTGTATTGTAGTCTACGACTAGGTAATTGGCAAAAAAAAAATTTCATTAAGTTTTTTCAGTACTTGTTGCATAAATACCATGACCTAGCAAGTGTTATAAAAAAGCTATAAAATTTCGCATTTTCCAAATCTAATGACGTTTTCTATTCTCAAAAAACATTCTGCTTTTAATTTATGTAATTTTTTAAACAGGTGGCCTAAGCTGCACAAATTGGTGTCTTATTTACGTTTAACGTCTTTAAAGCGATTTACGAAGTCTGATTATGTTAACACCACTGAAAAAAGAAGAAACAATTTTGAGCCTAAAATAAAATAAAAATAAATTTTTCTTTAAAAGTGACCAATAACGGATTTTCTTGAAGAATAACTTGACAAATAACATGTTGAATTTCCTATTTCATATAAATATAAATTAAATAATTTGCTTAGGACCATTATTACAGCTTACTTAGAGTTATAATTAACTTTAGTTAAAGTAACTGATAAGGTGATGAATAACTTTTTTCCATTATTACAAGTTCTCAATAAGATAAATATTTTAATATTTATTATGTGGCAGCACTGCTGTGAATACCAATTACATTTCGTTGCTATAAATACATAATGGCAACGGCATGTCTTTTTCTGGCGATTATTTTTCAAATAACTAAGAAATTATTTACTTTTAAAATTTTATTTCAATATTTGTTATTTTATTGCGTAATTGTATTGCTTAATTGTTGTGTATTAATAAAAAAATTATTCAATGTCTATGGATGCTGAGGTTGGTATATCTAAAATCAAAAATAGGGCGACTTTAAACGCTTGAAGTTTACGTTTAAAGTTATTATCAACACAACCCTATCTTTAGCTCATCACACACTTTTTACTTAAAGTATGTTTGTAATAATCAAAAAGCATTTATCTGTTCGATAACATTTTACTTATAGTTATCGTTTAGTTGTAATAATGGCCCTTAATTGTATAAATCAATAGTTGACACAATTGTATCTCATCCTCACTTGTAAATCGAGTGCAAAACATGTACCATTTTTGCGTTTTTATATGCAACATGTTGAAAACAGAACAAGATTTTGATTTTAATTATTACCCTTTTTTGTGGATCTCAGAATATATGAAACATTTTTGTTAGAAAAAAAAAACGCTATAAATAAAGCTAACTAATGAATATCCTTATTCATATTCTCTTTGTAGCAATATTGAAAAAGATCCTTTTGGTTATTTTTCTTGTATTTACGCTAATTAGCTCTTAATTTTTTGTATATACATACATATGTACCTATCAATATTTTACCGTATAATTCCATTTTATTGAAGGTAAATATATATGAATGAAATATATTTTATTTTTATTCAATTTAACAATTGATATTATTTTTTGAAAAGACAGAAGGATTGATTTTAAACCCAGTCACTTTCCTTTTGGTTTTTATAACATTTAAATTATTCGTATATAATATAAAGGTTTTAGCTTTTAAATATCCCATAAGAAATTCTCGAATATGTAATTTGTGAACACTGAAATACCTGGCGAAACCGATATCAGACACTTTGCACTTAAGTTTCGTTAAACTGAAAGTAATATTTCTCGCCAGGTTTCCCGAATAAGTTGCCAAATCTCATTGTGTTTAGATTTATCGACATTCCACAAATTCTCAGAGAAATGTATATCCTTTAATTGTCCCGGCCACTCCAAAACATTGCTCTTCTTGTTCTTAACCCACTCTTTCATATGTTTGGCAATACTCTGTTTTAAGACCAATCGAAATACATTAATTCCTTCGAAATAAATATATTATATTAGCATAGTCTGTTGCTGTTATTATATTATGTATACGGTACAGAGATCGAACAAGATTGTATGAAAACGATTCCCATACCGTACTAATCCTTGTTATTTTATTCTGTTTAAGGTATCCATCATGAAAGAAGGTCAGTTAACACAGCAGTATAAAGTAAAACACGGTGTTACAAGCATGCACTAAACTAACATACACATCAAGTCCTTATTGTTTTTCATATATACATGAATCCCTATTTCCTTTAATCACGGCATCATTTGTAAACTGTGCTTAGGAAAAAAATTGAGATTTGCCAGGAATATAGCAAATATACCACTTTTGTTTTGATATGCGAGTGTTTTATACATTAAATTGAATAATAAGCATACGTTAAAGATAAATAAATAAATATTTCTGAATTTATTAGTATCTCTAGCAGGAAATTAACAATTCATATTTCCTCAGATTTTCTTCGAAATGTTTTAATATTTTAACAATTTTTTTTAATGGTTTTTATAGTCACAGAACCTATCAAATCTGAACTACTCTTGTACTACCAGCAATTAAATTCTCTGAAAATTTTATATGAAAATCTTTTAAAAGTATTTAAAAATTTTAGTGTTTTCCATAAAAATTTTCTAGATGATATGTGATGCACACAATCCATATTCTATATAAAACATTTGCTGAAAACACTATCATTTCAGGTTGCCAATTCCAATATAGAATCATTTGTTAATTAAGATCGTTTAAATTGGAAATTCGCTGAATTTAAGTGTAGATACTTGATCTCTCTTTTCATTCTCATTTAAGTACATTTAAAACACTTGTATTTAAGCCAATTAAAAATGATTTGGTTTTTGTTTTCTTTGTTTGTTTGTTTATTTATTTTAATTTTTTTTTTTAAATAAGAGTTAGGTAGGCATGTACGAGTATATGTAATAATTGCATTTTTAGTACCCTGTATCCTATGTGATTTTTCTTCTGTTCATTTAATATATTTTATTTTTGTTATTTTAATTTAGTTTATGCTATAATAAGTAAATAATATTGGTTTGTTTGTTTTTCTTTTGTTTTAGTTTTTGAGTATTTTATTTATTTAAATAGTTTTCTTAAATTTCCAAGTGTGTGTGTGTCTGTCTGATTTAAAAGTTTTGTTTAATGCTGTGTGTTGTATGTGTGTGTATGGGGGGGAGGGGTGGGGGAGTTTTGTTTCATTTACTTTTCATTTAAATAAAAAAGGCAAAAATGTCTATTTTATGACGCATACTCCTTTTGTCATTTTTGTTTAAGTTACTTAGTAAAACTTAAGAAATATTTTTAGTTAATTTTTTTCTTTCAATTAATTATTTATATATTTTGTTTTTGTTATGTTTTTATTACAATTAAAAAGTGCAAAATAGTTGTAAACCTTTTAATTCAGAGGCTTTTTGTATTTAATTTGTTTGTTTGCTTGTTTGCTTACTATTTCCTAAAAAAAAAGTAAAAAAAAATTAAATAGGAATTAAATAAAAAAGAAAGTGGCTAATTAAGTATGTATTAGGATTTTTGTTTACTTTTATTTAATAATTTCAATAAATTTCTTTTATTTACAATTTTTAATCTTAAGTTTTAAAATGGACTAGTTGCGGTTTTTACTTGATATTTATTTCTATTAAACTATTAGCATTCTATAAGAATGTTTAAAATATTTTTAATTTAAAACTATTATTTAATATCTTTTTAAATTTAAATAACATTTAAATGTTTAAATTTACTTTATATTATTTTAATTCAATTTGTATTTGTTGTTTTAACTTTATGTGTGTACATTAACAGTGCTGAAGTATAACGTGTCTTTAAAAGGTTTAATTTTCCCAGAGCTAGCAAAGAAAAAACTCAAGTTATTTTCATTTAGCAAACACTTACATATCAGTTACTTTTCATACTTTTGTATTATAACAATTTTCTTTAATATTTCCTAGTCTTGTAGAGCGTGTTTCTGCTGAAAATATAATGTTTGGATATTTTTTAATGTACCATAAAATTTCTGAGTTTTTTCTTTACTTGAGAGGGAAAACCAACAACTAAGATCAACGTCAACACTGTTTTTAAGGAACGTCAAAGATAACTGTATTGTTTATCATTTATTTACAAACTTACAAATAAATTTGGTTTTTTTATTTATAAAAATTAATTTATTTTATTCAAAAAATCAAACTAAAATACAAACTAAACTTAATTAAAAAAAAAAAAAAAAACAAAAGTTATTGCTAGCTCTTTCTAATGTCTTTGATTAAAGAGAACTTCTTAAAGTTAAAGTTTTTTAAATTAAGGATATATGAGAAATAGGCTACGATTTACCAAATATGTTTGAAGCTTTATTTTATAAATAGTTGTCAACTTTTATTGAATTTTTTTTTCTAACTTTCATAATGAAGATTGGAGTTTAATTTTTTAAATAAAGGATATATGACAAGCAGGCTTATGGTTGCTATGATGCAAGAGAAATTTACCACAAATGCTGTGTCATTACTCTATAAATAATTATTAACTGTTATTGCATTGTGTTCGAAATTGACTTTAGAGTTATATTTTTTTAGTAATGATTTATGGTAAGCAGGCATATGTTTAGACCGATTATAGAGAAATTTACTAAAAATTTTTTAGCACTATTCCGTAGTTATTAATTTTTATTTCATTTGTATACTTATTAAAAAAGGCTAACGTTATAAGGCAAATTTTGAAAAAAATATATTTATATACTTGTATGTCATTTAGAATGAAATTGGCAAATTATAAGCTTTTTAAGTTCCTCTAATCTATTATGTCTGCCAAGTAACTCACGTGTGTTAAGCTCTAAAGGAAAGCAAGAATGATAAGGGAACTCTTCCATTTAATAAAATTTTTTGTTTGTCAGTGTTGTTAGAAGTGCTGGTTTCTGTGGAAAAGAAGTCGTGAAGTCGTGCCATAATATTTCTTATTTTAATTTTACAATTTCTAACTTTACTCAAGACAACTAGAAAAAGAAAGAATTTATTTTAAAAAGTTAATAAAATTTGTCTAATACTGTTTTGATATGATTTAATAATAATTTTAAATGTGAAAAGAAAATGTATTTTAAATACGGAATTATTCTGCAAGTGAGACTGAATTTGGCAAAGTGAGAAAAAACAAAAATTAAAATAATTTCGAGATTTAAGTTTTCCAATAATTTAATTTTCTCAATTAATATAATTTGTCCAATTTTAAGGTACATTTTTATATATGACACATCCATCATTCATATAGATATTCATATTTTTATATATGTATGTATGTATATAATTTTCTTTTTTTTTTATTAAATTTTCATCACATATTTTTCATTATAATTTTTAATTTTGTTTGTATAATTAATATTTTTGATCGTTTTAAGACAAAATTACTGGATTTTTTTTTGGTTTTAATTTTTTATGTTTTTGTTTGTTAAAGCAGGAGTTGTGGTCAAATACAAGTACATACGTACAAATAAATTTTTAAAAAAGCATTGAGTGTTTTAAAACAGAGTTCGCAATGAAATGAAACGAAAAAAATTCAAAAATTTCGTATTGTAGTTTTTCAGAGCATTATTATGGAAAACTATAAAACGAAACGTTTGCACTCGTTTTGTTTGGTTTCGTTTCTTTGTGAACTCTGGTTTACAATAAGTTAAGCAAACATTTCTTATCGTTATTTGGGTAGAAAGATATTAATTGAAAGTTTAACCTTAACTGCAATTATTTTTCAAAGTAGTAGAATAAAAAAGGATTCAAGTGTTGTTATTTTTATAAATATTTTCCATTGACTTCTAATCAAGATATTTGTATTTATTTTTCACTCAAATGCTTCTCTTAAAATTAAACACTGAATTGGTGAAATTGTTATCTAAAATCTCATGTGGTTAATTTTACGAACACCCAAAAAGAAAGAACACAACTGGAGCATTGTGATTATTAGGTTTAGAATACATTAAGATTCTTTTTTAATTTATACCAACACAAATTTGAATTTCTTTGTGATTGACTAACTACTCCCAGTTTAAGTTATGCAATGGCGGATAATGACAGCTGATAAACAATTAGTGAGAGTGAAAAGTTGTGTGTTTGTGTTTTTATTCTATATTTTTTTGTTACAGATTTTTTTTTAACAAATGCTGGTGCTTTGAATATATTTTATTGAATTAAAAAAAAAATTACGTCTTGGAAAATAATTGTTTATAATTTTATAAAAGTTAGTTGTTGTTTTGTTTGTTGCCTTTATTTGATTTTATTTTTGTGTTTATTTTTTATTGGTAATATGTTAAATTTATTTTGTGTTTTTTAATTATTATTTTTTTAATATTCAAATCACAGCCCATTTGTGTTTTTTTAAGAATTTTGTTATGAAAAATTAATTAAAAACCATAAAGGAAATAAATAAAACACATACAATTCAATTCAAATATGTTCTGTTTTGTTTTCTTTGAAATTTTATAAAATAGTGTCGTCTTTGTGTTTCTTTTTAGTAAAGTTGCAGCCTGTGACAATAGCTAATTTGTTAAAGGGAAGGATAGACAAAGGGCGGCCGGGTTTGTGTATATCAAAGAAAATCATTTATTTACTTCAATATAATTTTTTTTATATTTTACTTGAGCTTTTGTTTATCCCTTGGCTTAAATGCTTTTCATAGTTAATAAGTGAACACAAAAAAAAAAATAAAACAATTTCAAACAAGTCTTTGATTTTTTCAATAATTTAGTTTTTTTTATTCAAGTTTTAGTTTTAAAATTTAATATATTTCATACAAATAATTATAACGTTGTTCTTGTCGTTTAAATGATAATAATATAATTGAAATCTTTCAAGTGTGTTTTTGTTTTCTTTTTCCATTTTGCCAAAATCAGTATTTTCTTTTGAAATAATTTTCCATTCGTATTTAAAATACTTACAAAGTGACAAAAAAAAAAAGTTTTTCTAACAAAACATTTTCTTTTTTTAGTACAGTAATATAATATTTTTTTTTTAATATTTTGCTTGTAATAATAATTAACTTGAATTTGACTAGAGTGTATAAACTTTGGTAAATGTGTGTTTGTGTTAAGGGCCCTAAAAATGTAATTTTTATTTAATATTATTATAAATTTTTTATTGAAAAATGTTTTTTTTTTTTTTAATTTTTTTATAGGCCTGTATCTAAAAAACTACTTTATTTTCTGTATTCTTTCTCTAAGATTTTTTCTTTCCTCTCATCGATAATTTTTTTGTTTAAGTTTATAAGTAAGTTTTGTATATGTTTGTTTTGTTTTTTAAATTTTATAATTTATAGTCTATTTTTGGTTTATAAAAGTTTGTGTGTGTATAATTATACAATATATAGGTTTTGTGTAGAGTTTTCTTTAAAAAAACCGCAATATATTCAATGTTGCTTTTTGAATATTTTTTCTAAAGAATTTACTGCTACTTATGGGTGGTTCTAAGGGGGGACTTTCATCCGCCTTTCAGTTTTTCTTCAAATTTATATACAAATTTAAATATATATGTAACTTTTGTAGCTAAATATTATCAAAATTGCTAAACAAATATACAAAGAAATAAAATTAAGAAAAAAGTTAATACAATGTCATGGCTTAATCAATATTATTCTCACATCATTAAAACTGATTACATCATAGTAATTAGTAAAGTGCAGATGGTATCTGGGTTTTAAAGTGTGCAAAAAGAAAAAAAACTAGTGAAGTGTTTAAAATTTAGTTTTAAATAACTTAAGGTACGGTCACATTAAACAAATATTTGTCGAAATAAGCATAACCACTATATCATCTTTATATCTATATTCTATTGAATTAATTTTTCATTAAAATACAACATACTTGCATTATTATATTATACATGTAAATTACTTTTATGTAATACAAGTCATGTTAGACTATAAAAATATTTACCAAAGGTTAGTAGTTACGGTTATTACTACAAATGTGACCGTAGTTTTAAGCTTTTTAAAATTTTTTTAAATTTTACTGAACTTTGTGTTATTATAAAAATAATCCCTTTTTTCCTTTAATAATTTCGTTAATTATTTTTGATGTGTTTGTTGTCGTCAGGAAAAGGTTCGTATGCAAGGAAAGTTTAGGAAATTGCTTTTTCTTTTCTCAAGAAACTGCGATAATATTGATTGAAAATACGCTCCAAGCACATCAATTAGTAATCATTAATTAAGCTTTTTAAACCAGTGCGGTATTTTTATCACAAGTTGAAATAACCAATCAAAAAGTTTTAAAAAGCTCAAAGTCATTTTATTGGCAATTTAAAAAAATCTTATAAAAAAAATAATAAATTTTTTTAATATAAAATTTTTGGTCTTAAAAATTATCATGAATTTTTCCACATTTTTTAAAACAGTTAATGATGAACATAAAAGAAAAACACTTAAGAGGCTCAAAGGAAAATTGTAATTTTCTTGAATTCAAAGTCATAAATAACAATGATATTCTCTAGCTCAAGAATTAAAGACTTGATGCTAAATATAAACTCATGATCAAGCACACTACAAATTCACATTTAATTCACATATTTTGTGAATTAAATCAATGAAGCAATATATTAATAAATATTTGTTTTTGTTTAAGCTCTGCACTAAAAATAGTTTTTTTAGCTTAATATTTATTAAAATAAAATTTGTAATAGTCATAAAATTTAATAAAATAATCAATGAAACTATTTTAATGAAATCGCTTCATTGGATTTTTTAAACATTTTTCTTTTGATGAAGTTATTGTACGAGTATACAAAATTTGTCATAATTTGTGCTTCGAGATTTTTTTAAAATATTTTCGAATATTTACCAGACCAAGATCTAGTAAAGTTTTTGTTTATTTTGTGTTCCGAAATTATAAACAAATTTCAACTAGTTTTTTTTCCATTTAGACTTTTAGTAAAATTATATATTTTATTTTTATAAAACTTATAATTCTCTAATTTATAAAGCTTTTCTTCTTTTTTGTTTAATTTGAATAAATCAAAGCAAAGTCTTCATTTTGATTTTTTTTTCAAATAATAATTTATAACGGACGGAAACCTTTGCCAAAAAGGTTTTGTTTTTGATTTATTTTGTTTTTGGTTTTGCAAAATAAAATAAAGTAATTAAAAACAAAATAAATATTGCACTCCCATAAAAAACAAAAAAGAAATTTTAACAAAAACATTTTTACAAGGGAATTATTATTATTTTTTGGTTTATAATTATGGTATATTTTAATAATATTCTAAAATATTTTTTTTGTATAGATATTAGGTCTGCTTTAGTTCTAATTGTAGATTTAATTCTTTTTTACTTTACATTAGCAGTAGAAAAAGAAGATTAATGCGATTTATGTATTTTTTTTTAATTTTGCATTACTGTTGTTTTTATTATAATTATTATTATAATTATTTTTTGCTGATTATTTGGCTTATTTAGCTGTAGACTTTTTAATAACAAAAAAAGAAAATAAAAAAATAAAAAATTTATTATTTTGTGCAAAATACACATTATTAGTTTGTTCAAAGGGAAACGCTAGATATTAAAAATGGTTTGAATAGTAAAACCAATTACCCATCAATCATCCACTTGAGAGCTTGTAAGGATTAGTTATAAAAATAGACTAGATATAAAAACATTTAAATAGACAATAACGGCCAAATTAATAAAAAAATATTTTCGTTTAATAAAATCTTATAGGTAAATTTTCTATGATAATTTTAGTAAGCGAAAATGTTATTAAATTTTTTTTTTTTTAATTAAGAAAGAAAATTTTCAAAAATCAGTCAATAACAAGCAATTCATTTTTCGCTTGTTTAATTTTTTATTAATAATCCTCAATGAATGTGCCTTTTACAAAGAGATGTAATTATAATTGTCTGACGTTTTTGGCAGTTTGACTTTTTTTAAGCAAAATTGCCATGTAATTTTAATTGAATGCAATCACTTTAAATTTTATCATTAATCCAATGAAAAGTTTATTATTTTTCAACAAATTCATTCAATGAAATAATTTCATTAGTACACTGACAATATTTTATGAACTTATATACATGATTATAAAATATTCACTCCTATTATAGTTGTTGTAAATTTCAAGTGACGATGAGAGAAAACTTATCAATATTTAAGTTGCCGAATGAAAAGTAAATAATTATTTGCTACTTTATCTACAAGTTTAAAAATTACTTTCGACTGAATAAAACAGCTTTTCAACATGTACTGGAAACAGTAAAGCATTGTCTACAAAAAATCCGTCCGTTTTACAAAAGCATTGGCAAAACTTGAATTAAAAAATTTAAGGTTTTTCACATATTGGAATAATTTACAGCTAAATAAGAGACAGAGAGAGTGAGAAATGTATTATTTTTTTCTTCAAACAGTGGACAATCTACGCCATCTAATGGGAAATCATGTGCATGCCGTAATCCTATATTTTTTATCATTCTTGGTCAGTAGTAATTTATTTGTAAGCTTTGTTAGCCATGGAAAATCAAAATTGAAAAAAATATTGTGCAAATATGTGCACAATTGCAAAATAATGCACTTAAAACAGCTTACAGATCAAAAATTTTATATTGCAATAAAACGTGGAGATGCCGATTCAAAATAAATATACACAAAAATGTATAAATTTTGTAAAAAGATCAATTTGCAGTTGTGCTCTAGAAAGCACGAGGTTATTGTCTCTTCAACAATGACAGCAGAAATTTATATTAAAGAATGTTATTCCCGACGCCAAAAATATGTACCTGCAGGGCAGGTAGATCAAAATGTTATGCAGCACGCGGAAATTCATAAGATTTATGCGTAATAGTTTTTTTTAATAGTTTTAAGTATATTTTAAATTGCTTATGTGACCGGATTTAGTATGAACAATGCTTCAGCACGTGGTTTAAAGAAAAGAGTTCGATTAACATTTATTTCTACAAAAATTAAATGTTTAAGCTATTGATTCTATCAACTCAGCCTGTAAAATATCTTTAACTTAGAGCTGTTGCAGCCAATTGTTCGAAAAATTCTGGTTAAGTCTCTGATTGCACTAGAAAAGTGAATTAAATTTTGTAGCAATTTATTCTCAATTTGCTTTGAAATTAAATGAAATGGCAGCTCTACGAAATTGGTTTATATATGTAAGTTTATTTTTTTATTTCTTCTATTTTTCCTTTGTGTTCTGTTTTTAACACTTTTTAGTCATTACCTAGAATAGCGACAACCAAACCAGAGTCGTTTCAATATGATATCAATTATATATAAATTACGGCAATTGGAGTAATAATTGACAGTCGTCGACAATAAGTGAGGTCGTTATCAACTGGAATATGGACGATTAAATCAATGAAACAATTTTAATATGAAATCGTTTTATTGGATTTATGCCACATTTTTCTTTCAGTGTATTATTATACTGTCTAAAACTCTTTAATAATCATTACACATAAAACAGTTATAAGCCAATTAAAAATTTTGATTAAATAATTAAATTAATCAAATCTGCTATTTAAAAAAAAATGAGTCAGCGGTAAAAATAATAGCTCAAATATTTAATCAATATATAAAGTTTTTTGACTGAAGTAAAGAAATGCTTGTATGAGTTAAATATTTAATTGAATTACTTAAAAATGATATTACTGTGTTTAATAATTCCAGAGAATTTATTTCTCTGGTTTTTGAAATACAAATTAATTAAAGTTTTTTACAATATTTCTCTAGACTATTTACAACCTAATCCTTTGAAGCAACAAAATTTAAGAAAATTTTAACCTTTTTTTGGTGTGTATTCTAATATTTTCAAGAGTTACTATTTATATTCAGTTCAATAATAAAAAAAACCGACATAATTGGAATAAGCACCAAAGAAAAGATTAATATTTAGTATAAAATATATCGATAAAGTTTATTTTAAAGTATATGAAAATTTTTTTTTGGATAAGAAATGTCAAATTTAAAATTTAAATAATTTTTTATAAGTTATTTTTTCTTTTTTTTCTGTGCAAATATAATTATTGTTTTTAAGTTTCTATAAGTTGATTTTTTTATAATGTTTTTAGCTCAATTAATTAATTAATGCTTTAGCTTTAAATTTATTGGTTTTCTTTTTTTTTAAATTATTTGTTAGCAAATACCTGTATTTATTATAAGTTTATAATTATTTGTAAGCAGCTATGTAAGTCCTAAGGTATTTTTGAGATTTTTTTAAAATTAAATTTATAATTAGGATGTTTTTGATTTTATTATAAAACTATTTAAAGAAAAAGGAAAAGAACTGGAATATTTAACAAAATACTGTTTAGTAATTTAACAAAAAGTTAATAATTATTTGATTAATTTTTTTTCATTCATTCATTTACGCATAAAAAATTGGTTTCTTTTAATAATTTTTTAAATATAACAAAATAATGTTGTTAATAACAGTTTTTTTTCATGTTTTTATTTATAAATTATTTCTTTTATATTTAAGATTTTTTTTTATTTTATATTAAATATTTATAAAGGTAAATATTAATAGAAAAATGATATATTGTTTTTAAACCTCTGCCTTTTTTGGGTTTTTTCTTTTTTAGTATTTTTTTAAATTTTTTTTCCTTAAAAAGTCTTAAAAAATGATTTTTCTTTAATTTTTCTTTTGTTTGTCTAAATATAACTAATAAATAATATATATTAATACTTATGTGTGTATATACATACATATGTTGATACATATGTACATAAATACATACATATGTATGGGTACTAGTATATCTATTTTCCTATTACTAATATTTAATAATAATAATGATGATAATGATAATGATAATAATAATGATAATAATAATAATAATAATAATAATAATAATAATAATAATGATGATAATAATACTAATAATAATAATATTGTTGCTGTTGTTTAATTTATTTATTTTTGTTTTTTAGATTTGTTAATGGCTTATTTTGTGTGTTTTTCTTTATCCTACTTTCTATATAATATATATAATTATATATAATATATATATATATATATATATATATATATATATATATATATATATATATATATATATATATAATTATATATAATTATATTTATTTTATTTAATATATGACTTAATCATTAATTAAATTCGAAATTTTTGTTAATTTTTTTTTAATTTCATTACTTATCATCATATTATTAATATTTAATTATTTAATTACTAAGCTAAAATGCTAAAAAGTTATACTCCTGCTGCTTTATAATAGCTTTGTTTTTTAATTTACTTTATTTTCATCTTCTTAAATTTAAATTTCATTTTAATTTGTGTTGTTTGGTAGAATTCCCATCTTCTTTCTGTTTTTCATTTAAATCAACAATTTGTTTATTTATATATTTCGGTTTGTTTTGATAAGATTTCCAGTTTTTTTTGTAGTAATTTCGTAAAATTATTATTATTTTAATTAATTTTCTACTTTTAAATTTTACTTGTTTATAAATTCCCATTATGTTTTCTTTTTGTTGTTGTTTGTATAAAAATTACTTATTTATTTTTAATAATTTTCATAAATATTTTTTATTTAAGTTTTTAGTTTTTTTTTTTTTTTGAAAACCCAGATCGTTTTTGGTCACTTGCCAGTCATTGTTTTTATTTTCTTTTATTTAAATGAAAATTATTAAAGTTTGTTATTCTCTTTTTATAAATTTTCGAGATTTTTTTATTGAAAAATCTCTTAACAAAATTTTGTTGTAATAATTTGTTTGTTTGTTTGTTTATTTTCCATTTTGTTTAATTTCAGTAGTTATAATAAATATATTTGTTTTTACAATATTTTGGCAAAAAAATTGAATTTTTTTTATGTTTAATTTAAGTTCAGTGTTTTTATTTATTCTTTTTTTGTTTATTATTTTTTTTATGTTTAATGTTTTCTTTTTCATCTCATTTTAAAGGTGTATAATCGGAATAAATATAAGTTTATTTATATATATATACTTTAAAATTTTTTAAATATTTTTTTTTAAATAATTTTGGTTTTCTGTTGTTGTTTTTTTATAACTGCGTGTAAAATACTTTTTGTTTGTAGTTGAGTAAGTGTTTATAAATGTGTGAATATGAAAAAAGGAATATTTTTTTTAATGCTGGATCTCATTCTATCTGTAAAGAAAAGCAACACAATACAAAATTAGTGAATTGAATATTTTTAAAGTTTAAAAATAATTTATTAACTATTAAATATTTACATTAATAGTTGACATGCCTGATTGTGAGTATAAACTTTTCTTTTTGTTGTTTTTTTTTTGAATTTTTATTACTGTGTGATCCTGATTTAATTAAACGTCCCTAAGTTTTCTCAGCAGCATATATGTTTTTTTGAAACTTTTTCCCTCCAAATTTATAATTAAGAATGTACGAGGTATGATCGAAAAATAACCGTTATTTTCAATTTTTTCAATAAGTATTTATTTATTCATCAATAACTATCTTCTTTCCTTCAAAGTATTCCCCTCAGATATAATACACTTATGCCAGCGTTTTTTCCAATCCTCGAAACACTTCTGAAACGCGCTTTTTGGTATCGCCAACAGCTCCTGTTTCGATTTTTCTTTTATCTCCTCAATCGTAGCAAAACGCTTTCCTTTCATCGGTGTCTTCAGTTTTGGGAAGAGGAAAAAGTCAGCGGGGGCCAAGTCCGGTGAATACGGTGGTTGAGGCATGACTACGGTGTTGTTTTTGGTATAAAAGCAGGTTATGTAACGAAGATGAAAAAAGAGCAGAACACATATTGTGTAACTGTAATGGTCTTATGACAACCGTCAGACATAGCGGACAAATCACCCAAAGAAGTTTCTGAATTCTTAATGAATACTAGACTCTAGGAGGATTTGTAACTTGAGAGTAGTGTCGTAATAGGTCTATTCTGGCCGCAGTGACCAGGTGACTTGTTCCCGCTCCTTATTCTAATTCTAATTCTGACGTGCTCGGGCGACCAGGACGAGCATCGTCATTGACATCTCGGCCTTCTTTAAACCGTTTATACCACAATTGAACTTGTATTCTGCTCATAGTAGACTCGCCAAACGCCACAGTCAACATTTCAAATGTCCTTGCACATTTAATTTCATTTTTTACGCAAAACTTAATACAGTTTCTTTGATCCATTTTTTGAAATAGTAAAAAATCGAAGAGCACACCAAAACTCGACTAACCTTTTTATCTGTCAAAAACAAACTGACAATCCAAAATGGCTGATATTGTCAACATAAATAACAGACATGTGTACCAACATAAAAAAAAATGCGAAAATCGAACATACGTACCTCACGAAAATTGAAAATAACGGTTATTTTTTGATCGTACCTCGTATATGTAATTATGCAAGTATTAATTTTGATAAACTAATTTTAATATTTAAGTTGAAAAAGGCAAAGCACCTTGAACTCTGTAATTTGTACATAACTATTAATCTGTAAAAACTTCTGATATGATAATAAAAATAAAATAAAAAAATAAAAAAGTTTTCTCAGCTACAACTTTCGAAAAAAACTCCATTTGAGTAAACTACGAGTATCAGTTCAGAAGTGAAAACTTCAGTCTAATTAGTCTGTTCTCCATTTACAACATTTTTTAAATAATTTTTTGCTATAAAAAATGCAAAAAAATTTATTCTCCTATTTATTACGGTTCCCTACAACTCAACTCAGCTAATTTGAAGTTAAAATAACTGCTATTGATGACTTGTAATTTATTTTTATGTATTCATCACAGCATTAACACAAGAGTTGTAATCGGTAATTCACAAAAGAGTTGTAACTTCAAAATTTCAACTAAAGTAAAGTTGAGTGGTAAACCATTTTTTGAAATCCGTTCGGCATAAATTAAAGATTTAACAGAATATTATTCTTTTTTGACATTCTCTTAATTGAAATTAATAACAAAAAAAGATTCACTGAAAACCAAAATGTTGTATCAATATAATCAAACGATTTCATTTTAAAATTATTTCACTGATTCCACTGATTACCACTAATTTATGCCACCGTTTCACATGGCGGACAAATCACTATGGGTCTATTCTGGCCGCAGTGACTAGGTGACTTGTTACCAATCCTGATTCTAACTTTTCATTTTCGCGTATCCGAATTCTACTGTAGATACTTTTAATTTTTTTTTAATTTAATTTTTCTTATTATATAAAATGTAAACATTTTATAAAATAAAAACCTCATTACGAGAGTCGTTGTCGTGATGAAAAGAATGTTATATGGCAATGCCGGCCATATGTTTTAATATTAGTCTGTCGCAAAATTTAGCTACGACAATGACTCTTAATACTGAGGCTGAATACCTTAAATATTTTTTATTTTGAACTTACCTATTTGGTTTATTTTATGGATGCAGTTTTTTTGTTGTTATAATCAATTAATTTTGTTAATTTAAAATAACAAAATAATGATGACGACTTCCCCTTATTTAAATAAGATTTTTTCTAATATTTTTTTTTTTTAATTTTTAATATTTTTTTAATATTTTTTTTTAAGTTTTTAATTTTTTTTTGATTTTTTTGTTGATTTGTTTTTTCTAACGTTGCCAGGGAAGCAAATTATTGTGATGATAAAGGCGGGGTTGTTGTTGAGTAGTAAAAGAAGGATTACAATTAGTGGAGGAGGAGGAATCGATTTGTAAAACATAAAATTGCAAAAATAACTTAGTGAATGATTGTAGATTTAAAGAACTGTGAAAATAATGTAGCATTTTGAGGAACTCCGATTGTTAATAGGGTCGACTGGCATCTTTGGGCCGTTTCAATTGTACCTTCAGTCTTTTCATGCCAATCTGAAAACCATTCATAGCCTGAATGGCAGCTTGAGCGCTGGCAGGATTATCAAATGAAACGAAACCTAAATTGAAATTAAAAATTAATTCAGTTAAAGAACAAATTTTTAAAGAATGTAGAAAACGTACCAAAACATTTGCTTTGATTTGTAGCACGATCAATAAATACTTTTGAACTGATCACATTGCCAAATGGCAGGAACATTTGCATGAGCTCAGCATCACCAAATTCTTGTGGCAAATGATATATAAAGAGGTTACAGCCCTCGGGACCCGAAATCGAACATCCTGGGAACATCAGAAAATCTTTAAAGGGGCACATGTCATAAAAGTAGAAAAAAGAAAAAAACAAACGAAATTTGTTTCATATAATAATGATGAGAAAATCATAAATGATTAAATCAAATATGGGTGTGGGGTGTTGAAAGTTTAAATAAAAATACAAATTAAAAAGAACAAATTAATTGTCAATGAAACAAAATATTCTTTTTCCATTTATTTTAGTTTTAGGAAAACTAACTTTAAAACAAAAATAAACTTTTAATTGCTGTTGTGTGTGAAATAATTATTAAAAAAGTGTCTGTATTTCAACTCAAACAAATAATACAAAATTATTAAATCTAATTTAAGCTGACATGCTAAGAACATGCTTAAGAAAATGGCTTCTTTTAATATTCAACAAAATAAAGCACTAAAATGTTTTTCACTACAACAAAAATTGATTTAAATAATATACAAATGTCTACGAACAAATACACACACACACACACACACACACACACACACACACACACACTCACACTCACACACACACATACAGTAGTTCTTAGAATATTTTTTTTGTTTCTTGTTGTTGTACTCGCGTATTAAAGAATTGTCAAAAATTGTATTTTGTTATAATATAATCGTTATATGACTTGTAATTAATTAGCGGTAATTTTAGTAAGATACTAAAATGACTGCTATTTCATCCTTTTTAACCCTTTAAGGACCATAGGCACACCGGTGTTCAAAGCTAAAAATTTTATAACACGTAAATTGTGTACGATTTTTGTAGATTTTATCTTTTTATATTGAATTAACGGGAATGTTTATAACTATTTAACAGTTCCTCAGCATCGAAATGTGTCCATGAGGTCACTTGTGTCCAAAATCTAATTTTTAAGACAAGACTTTTTTCATTTTTCTTAAAAATCTTTTTTTAGACTCCTAAAGGGTGTTTTTTTATAGACGTATGGAACTTTAAGTTGGCATTACTGTTCAAGATGGCGACCGATTTAACAGCTGTCAAGTGATTTATTCTCAGTTTGGTTTGGCAATTCATCATGAGTAGACTCACGCTAGAACAACGTTTGCAATGGGCTCAAAACGAGATTGCCGTTGTTCCCGATTTTCATAAGCGAATTTTGTTTAGCGATGAAGCGCACTTCTGGTTGAATGACTACGTCAACAAACAAAACTGCCGCATTTGGAGTGAAGCTAATCCTCAAGTGTATGTGGAAACACCGTTACATCCAGAAAAACTGACTGTTTGGTGCGTTTTATGGCCTGGTGGAATCATTGGTCCGTACTTCTTCAAAAACGATGCTGGCCAGAACGTTACAGTCAATGGTATAGAGCCTTGATTTCTAACTTTTTCATTCCTGAATTGAACAACCATGATGTCCAGGAGCTGTGGTTCCAACATGTCACACAGCTCGTGCCACAATCGGTTTATTGAAAGACACCTTTGGTGACCGCCTAATTTCACTTTTTGGACCTGTGAATTGATCTCCAAGATCTCGTGATTTAACACCGCTAGACTACTGTCATTGGTCTATGCGGATAAGCCACAAGCGCTTGACCATTTGGAAGACAACATTCGCCGGGTTATTGCTGATATACGGCCACAAATGTTGGAAAAAGTCATCGAAAATTGGACGTCCAGATTGGACTACATCCGAGCCAGCCGTGGCGGTCATATGCCAGAAATCATACTTAAAATGTAATGCCACAAGATTATCTTTCTGATAAATAAAATTCATGTCAATCGAATAATCCATCGTTGTTTTATTGCAATTTAAAGTTCTATACGTCTATAAAAAACACCCTTTACAATAAGTTTGTATAACAATTTATATAATAGTGTGCATAAAGTTTTTATATCACAATTTGTATAACAGTTTTTACAGTAGCTTATATTATATTTTTATAAATTAAGTTTTATATAAAATTATATGAAATTACAACAGTTTATTAAACTGGTTTCGCCTATTCCTTTCGTCTATGAGTAAAGTGTTTGTAATACATTTAGAGAATTCCATTAAAAAAACAAAAATTGAAAAGTAGTTGAAAAAGTTCGCATAGTGTAGTAGAGTATAAAAGTATATTTCGAACTTAATTAGAATTTGAAGGAAAATCTGTTGAAAAACAAAAAATTAATCATAAACACCAACTTAAATTACTTTATTAAAAAGTGCTTTCGAATTTTGGATTGAATACAATTTCACTTGCTATCGAAAAACATCATTAGATATTTAGGTACATGTTATTCGAAAACGGATAATGTTGAAACATTCTAATGTTCGAGCAAGATTTCACTCGTATTTACTTTTAAGTCGTGATGAACTCTTCTTTACTTATATTCAATAAATTCATATAATTTTCGATTCATAGTTATACAAAGTATAGGTTCAAGTTTCCATAAATCTAAATATTAATTTTAATTACTATTTTAATTGTATAGGAAATTCCAAATATTTGTTTAATTTTTTAAAATACATTTACCACGAAAATAATTACACAAACAATTTTAAGCATCAAGTAAGAACAAAACTTGTGGTCAATTTTTGTGGACGTACACGCATTTGACGTAAATTCTCATTTAGTCAATTGGTCTAACAAAATAAGTATTCAAATGTTTGACCATTCAGAGTAGCGTTTCACCGTTATGCTTTTCCTGTTACTATTTATTGTAAACAATTTTGTAAAAATTTTCCATGAGAATATTATGAAAAATAATGCATTTGCAAACCAACACAAATTGGAATTAAACACAAATAAAGTTTAAATTTTGACAAATTTTAGAAATTTCTATGGAAAATTTCTTTAATAAGCTCTTGCTAAACGAAAAAGTTTTTTATGAATTTTGCTGAAAATGATGAAAAGTATGACAATATCGTCAAATATTTCGTCAATCATTGGCAATTTTCAAATAAAACAGCTGCTAAAAAACTAATTTGAAAAGTTTAAATTCTAACAACACGTTGGCATTTAATTTATTTAAATAAACACTGTAAAACCGTATATCACACTTAAATAGAATTTTAGTTTAAATGACATAAATACGAGATGAAAAATTGGCCACTAATTACATTAAAGCTTAACAAAAATATTGGAAAAAAAAAACACAATTATCATTTATTGTTATTATTAATATTGATATTTTGAAAAAAAAAAAACAAAAAATATATATATATATATATATATATATATATATAACATATAAAGAAAAAAAATTGAGTAGAAGTAGAAAGGAGCTTACCTTCACGTGGAGTAGGTGCAACCGCCGCTATTGGTGGTGGTAAAGCTTGTGGAATATGTCCATAAACGGCGGGAAAGGCTGCATTATAAATAATTTTGTTCGGTTTTACACAAAAATCGAAACATTTAAAAGACAACACAACAATTAAATATATAAATATTTATAATAATTTATTTATATATATTTATTAAACAAAAAACTAAAATAAAAAAGAACAACAAATCATAGTTGAAACATAAAAATTATTATGTAAAAAAAAACAATATTTATGTATAGCTATTAAGAAAATTAATTGTTTTGTTAACATTTATTCAATGTAATATTAATAAAAAGGAAAACAATAACAATTAACATTTAAATTTAATGTATCAATTAAATTATTTACTTTTTTTTAACATTTAAAACATTAACTAAAACAATATTTTAACAACGAAAAAGTGAGAGAAATAAAAATTGGTGATCTTTTTTTAGTTTTAAGTTTAAATTAGTGTAGAATTTAAAAGCTAGTTTTTAAATCACATTTTAAACATTGAAACATTTTAGTTAAGCTTTGATCTTCAATTTATGTGTTACATAGAAAAGAAAATAAAATATTTCTTTCAATAAATCTATGAATAAATTCTTTCAAACTAAATCAAATGCTTAAAAATCTAAGGGCAAATTGTTGCATTCGTTATAAAATTTTTTTTTTTCGAAATGCTAACATTTTGTAATACAAAAACATTGAATTTTCGATCGAATAATATAAAAGCCATTGCGGTATCCGAGTAAACAGCTAAATGACTACTAGGGCGGATCAATAAGTTCATGACTTTTTGAGCTTCCCTCGTAGTTATATAAAATGCAACACTGTTCCCATCAAGTACCACCTGTTAATAGACTACTGTTTTGAGCAAGTGTCGTCATTTACGTTGCGTTTAACAGCTGTTCATAACATACAACCTCGTATATTTTTCTAAAAATGGAAAAAAGTGAATTTCGAGTGCTCATTAAACATTATTTTTTGAGAAAAAAAAAACCGTCAATCAAACCAAGGGAAAGCTTGATAAATACTATGAGGATTTTACACCATCGATTTCAATGGTATAAAAGTGGCTTACTGATTTTCGTTGTGGTCGTACAAGTACAAATGACGCTGAACGTTCTGGACGACCAATTGAGGTCAGTACACCGGAAAATGTCGAAAAAATCCACGATATGGTATTAACTGATCGAAGAACAAAATTGCGTGAGATTGTTGATGTCATAGGCATTTCATATGACAGTGTGGTTTGGATTTTAAATGATCAGCTGGGTTTAAGAAAGTTGTCTGCAAGATGGATGACGTGTGCAGTCTCAATGGCAAAACTCTATGAATTGGTCTACGAATTGGTACCTTATCTACCATATTCTCCGGATTTAGCCCCTAGTGACTACTTCCTATTTCCAAACCTAAAGAAATGGCTTGGTGGAAAGAGATTTAGCTCCAATGATGAAATTATTGACCAAACAACTGCCTATTTTAAGGACCTCGAAAAATCCTATTTTTTGGAAGGGATACAAAGTTGGACTAAGTGTATTGAGTTAAAAAGAGATTATGTTGAAAAATAAAATTTTGTTTTGCAAAAAAAACTGTGTTTCATTCAAAAGTCACGGAGTTATTGATCCGCCCCCGTATATTATTACGTTTACACACCCCTCTAAGTGTGTTTGTATGAAAAGTTTTTACATACCGCCGGTTGCAAAAGCATACTGAGTGTTGTGTAAAATAATAAAATTAATAAAAATTTAAAAGAAATAACTTCATTTGATATGCTAAGTAAAATTTATTTTTGAACGTATTTATTAAAATTCCACACAATTGGTCTCACTTAAAGTGGTTCTTACCATCAAGTTTTTTAGCACATGCCTAGAGATTTTTATTAAAATAATAGTTGATAAGCAAATCTATCTGCATGTAAGAAAACTAAAAACGGTTTCTTTACTTCATTGAAAACAACTTTGGTTGTGAGTAATTCTATACCTATTAAAAAATTCAGTTGGTATACTCGAATTTTTTAGTTGTTAGGAAAAAAATTCGGTTATACATTTTAAACTGCATTATCGAATGTCTGTCGTTACAATAACAACATTTCTCAAATGAAGTTGTATTCTGGGTATTTATATTACCTATGTATTACAATTATTATTGTCAAAAAATCTAATGGAAAATATTTTCTGTTTTCATGCCATCACATTTCAAATAAAATACAAAACGCTGCAAATAATTTCACAGCTGATTTCTAGTTTTTTCTTTGGTTGCTTGTACAAAAGCAAACCTAATAAAATGAGCAGTGTGATAGCTTAGAAAAAATTCTAAAAATGATAAAAACCATAATACTGCCAAAAATACTTAAGTATTTCACCACACTTGCTTAACATTTCGTTTTCACACTATTGGATTTTTATTTAATACACGAATTTTTGACATGTATCAATACTAAATACAATAGTCTGAAACCCGCTTAAATGAAATGTAAATAAAATAACGGCATAACAACTGACAAATCAAAAAAGTATAAAAAATATGTTTCCTATTGTCAGTTATTGTGTAGAGTGCATACAGAAATGAATACTTTTACAATCTGTTTAAATTGGAAACTTCTTCCACACTATTATTAACTAAATAAAAAAAGAAAATGGAGGATATCAATTATTTGTATTGAAATTTCAGGTCTTAAGTTCCAAAAAAGGCATTTTAAATGACATTTTAATTATTTTATTGGACAGTTAAACTTCTAGATGGAGTTAGCCGAAGATTTAAAAAAAATTTTAGTAGAAGTGATAGTGTACAACTTTTTTTTTCGTAAAAATGTTTTATGGACTATTACAAACATTTAAAAAGAAGATTTACCAAATCGGTTTAGGCGTTCAGGTGTATAAAAAAGTGTCCGTAAAACTGATCGTGGTGAATTTCTCTTTCCATAAAACCTAATTTGGGGTTTGAAGAAGGTTTAGAAAAAAATTTGTCAAATCGGTCCAATCGTTCTTCCATTTTAGATAAATTAAAATAATGGGCATGGCAAATTTTTTTTCCGTAAAACTTAAGTTGGGTTACGAAGAAGTGTCAGAAAAATGTTAGACAAATAGGTTCAAATGTTCTTCGATTTCTGCAAAACCTAAGTTGGGTTATGACGAATATTTAACATAAAATTAGCAATTACCAACGAACGATGTATGATTTTTATTTATATCTTAAATAAGCTTTTCAAAAATTGATTTTATCTTTCTCAAAGACTTCTGACAAGCCTGCATAATTAAAAAAACTTATTTAAATTCGTTTGCACTTCTCCAAAAACCTATAGCGTAATTATTCTATAAAAATATAGTTCACCTACTATAAACGTTTTAGGGAAGAAGACAATCAGTGCGATCACTGCATTCAGTTCTCTTTTCACAGAAATGAATTTACCGCGAAAGCTTGTTTGCGATACGATTTATAGAAAAGTTTATATTTTATATTTTCTCTTTCTCTCTCTTATTTCTATCCTTCTTTCCTTTTCCTTTTTTTATCTCTCTTTATATTATTATTTTTTTTATATCTTCCTCTCTCTCTCTCTATATATATTTTTTCCTCAGAATTGAAATTTAATTTTGCGCACATTTAAAAATTTCCCGTGTATACGAAATTTGAATGTTTCAAATCAAATCAAAAAAAAATATAATATAAAACAAAAGCTTTAGATAAATAGATAGAGATAGAGAGAGAGAGAGAGAGCAGCAACAAAACTGAAAAACAAAGCAAAACGTTTTGTTCAACATAATTTGCGTTGTTCATTTTTTGCTTTGGCTTTAAGTTTGGTTAAACATTTTTACGATAACAATTAATATTTATGGCATGACACAACAATTATAATCATAATAATAAAAAGTATAATAATTATTACAACAGAAAATAAATTCTGATAAATGGTTTATGGGTGATTTTTTAATTTGAATTTATTATTTTTTAATATGAAAACTAAAACTAAAACCAAACAAAAATAACTTTTATATGATTAAACAAATAAAACTAAAACAAATTATATATTCTTTAAAACCTAATTAATTTGAAAATAAAAAAAAATATTTTGTTTGTACTCACCAACTCCAGGAAATGGTGGCATGCCAGTGGCAAAGGCATGTTGTAAAGCAGCTGCTTCACCATTTGGCAGGCCTTGGGGTGGTATAGTTAAATGTAGAGGTGCTGCAAGTTGTATTAAAACTTTTCATATTAATAAAATTGTAATAAACTTTATGTGTGCAAAATGTTTTTATATATTTTTTTTTATATATTATTTTCTAAATTTTAATTAAATTTGAATTATATACAAATTCTAACTTGAATATTTTCTAAGAGCCTCTCTCATATTCATTAAAAATAAAGCTGATTTCAAAATTTTTTATATCAAATTTTCCACACAAAAACCAATTCAAATCAACATCTTGGAGATTTACACAGTAGTCATAAAGTCATATATTTGAAAAACATAACACGAAAAAATATGAGTGCTTTAAGCAACCCTTAATTATTAGTATACTACAAGGTGGGCCAAAAGAAGTCATCCGTTGTTGTTTGGCTCTAATTTTTTTTTCTAAATGAAAATGAAATGTGTGCCGTTGCTGCGTCCTGTTGGAACCACATGTTCTCCAGTCCTAATCGTTCAATTGCGGCAGAAAAAACTCGGTTAACATGGCCCTATAGCGCGCAACGTCCACTGTTGTCGCTTGACCAGCCCGATGACTCCTCCAGCGTGAACAGCGCACCATGCAGTCACTTTGAGCGGGTGTAATGGCTCCTCGTGTATCACTCGTAGATTTTCGGTGCCCCAGAAGCTATAGTTTTGCTTGTTCACGTACCCGGTGAGGTGGAAATGAGCCTCATCGCTCATTATGATTTCGGTCAAAAAGTCGTCCACTTCGATTATTCCGCGTTCACTTGTATTCTACATCTGTCTAGTTCACAAATGTCAAAACAGATTTGACATTGGCCGATATTGGAAAAAATAAGAGCATCTTAAAATAGGGTGATTTCTTTTAGCCAACCTTTTGAGTACGTATGACAAAATATTAAGCGCAGTAGAAAAAGTCTTATTATTTTAAGACTTTTCAGTGTGAAGCACTGAAGATTTTATGACTGAGAGGACATCGGTATGCATCTCCCAATTGTATTTTTGTAAATATGATTGTAATTATAGTGCTTTTAACTTTCATTCAGCTGCAGCCGGTGTCAAAAAAAGCAGCACAATATATGCATTGTCTAACAAGCAGCTCGCCACTTAAGTATTCTTTTAAAAGAAAATTTAATTTCAGTGAAGTTGCCTTTTTTACCTGAAATTTGTTACATATGACTTTTCTAAGAAAATTAAAGGGCATAAGAGCACACATGTACAAAACCTTAATGTCAATTATTAAATCCAAAAAGGCATCTTTTCAGCTTGAATAATTTCCCATCCAACAAATTTTAATATTAATTTCTAATAAAATAATTAATAAACTCCTAGAAATCGCTTAAAGCATATTTGCAGTTCTTAAAAGCTTTGAAAACTTTTGTTAAATAAAGATTTTTGATTGAAATCCCATTACTTTGAGTAGTTAATTAGTTTTGAATTTAAACTACTTAATTGCTAAAGTTAAAAGCACCAAATCGAGTAAAATTCTTAGATTAGATTAGAGATACTTACGTCCTGGAAATGGTGTCTGTGGCGGCATACCATTTGTAAAGACACCATCAGCAGCTGCAGCAGCAGCGGCAGCAGCACTGCCCGGTTGTCCATTTGGTGTCTGGGCACCCATTTGAAAATTGGGCATGGTCGGTGATGGTAATGATGGTTGACCAGCACCATTTATGCCGGGAGGTATTTGGGTGGCCAAAGCAGTCATAGGATTCATATATGAACCAGGCGCTGTGGCAGCGGCAGCCATTAAAGCAGCTTGTTGTTGCTACAAGACAAATAAAAATGAGAACAAACTATTAATACAATAAAAAAAAGGTAAAGTCTTCACTGTAGTAGCCAAATATTAATATTTTTAATTTTGCACATTCGTCTTCAATAATAAAAAAGATATATATTTATATGAAAATACATATAATGGAATGAAAAATAGTGGCTAAAATAATTTTTTATTAATTTTAAAATATAATTAATTTGAGTTAAAGAAATAAAAATTAACGATATTTACGAAAAACTCCTTACTTTTAAAAGCAATAATATGTTTCTAAGTACTAAAAAGCTGCACAAGCATAATTCAAAGCCATTAAAGCATGACTGTACAGCCCTTTAGTAAGTACTAATTTTTAAATATGAAAACAGAGATTTAAGAATTTAAAATAATTTAAATTAATTCAATTTAAAAATTTGCAAGCAACATATTGAAATTAATATTTAATATCAAATAGGTAAATTCAAATTAAAGGCAAAAACAGAAAACTTCCTTTCCAAATTCCTCTTTCAATAAGATTTCTGTATTCTTAGTTCTATTACACACAAGACACTTAGTACACACACATACGCTTGTATAAGATTGACTGGTTTCGTGTGTGCGCACACAAACATTACACGTATGTATGTTATGACTGGTATTTGTAATAAAATTGCATATTAAGTTTTTTTTGTACTTACGGCACAAAACGGAAATGGCTCACCAGCATTTTTCTCTCATAGTTCCGCTATTTATTTACCGATCGGCCTAAATTTTAATAAAATCCTGAAGACAGCAATAACTGCAAATTGGTTTGCTAAGCTTTTCTGTATCTGGTCTAGGGACTTCAGAGCCCCAGAATACCCAGACAGATAGACAGACAGAAATAGCAAAATCAACTCCGCTGTTTATAAGGATCCTGAATATATACGAGTATATACTTTTTGGGGTGGCTCATATATGGTTTAGAAATTACAAACGGAATCACAAACTTCTTACTTACAGTAAAGCGTATAAAAAAACTGAATAGAAAAAATATATATTTACCTGCGCATAAGCTCCATATGGACCAAATTGATTAAATACAAATGGATTAAGTAGATTCATGTGACCGGCCATTTGTTGCATACGCCGGATTTGCCTTTCTTTTTCAGTATCAGCAAATTTAACTACCAGACTAGAGGAAGCTCCCTGAAAATAAAATTAACATTCAATTAAGTTTATTTGTTTTGTTTCAAAGATTTCACATTAAACAAAAAACCAATTTTTTTCTCTTAATTATTTATCTAAAAATTATAAAAAAAAAATAAAAGAGAGTTCATTAAGCTGTTTATAATCCCTAGCATTAAAGCTTTTAATTATGGTAAATTAAAAAAAAAAAACTTAATTATATTTCTAATATTTTCAATGAAATATATTTAAATACACAATGATTGAATTAGTTAGTTAGTGTGATGTATTTGTGTATATAAAATTATAAAAATAAAATAATAATTTAAAATATTTTTATTTTATAACAGCCATATGGCTGTTGCTGTATTTATGTACATGAATGATTGTGTGTGTGTGTGTGCGCGAGTGTATAATAAATATTTTATTTTGCATATATTATTTAGTCGTTATTATGCTAATTAAATTTCTCCAAATGTCACATACTTCACAACGTACAAATGTAGAGACTAGAAAAATCATTTTTAAACATCACTCCTCTCTCACTCTCATAAAAACTATTTTGTGCATTGTAATGATTGACATTAAAAAAATAAAATTAAATTAATTCCAATTCGAATACACGAGATGTACCATTAAATAGAAAAAAAGGAGACTTAGCTTTTTGATATGGAATAAAATACTAGGGCTTTAAAGGCTCCAACAAGAACAACAGAAGCTGGGATCACTTTGGACCTCTGATGTGGTACCTTTGTGATGTATAAGAGGAAGTGAAGAAGGATATCACTAAAGATAGCAAAATGAAATTTAATAAATAGGTATTTCTAACGAAATAATAGTTACTTCGACCCTTATAGTCGACAGCGCAGTGAGACCCTATAGGTAGAGCTCTCTAAAGTGGATTTTGCACAGCTCGTCCAAGGCAGGACACTGTCAGAGAAGGTGTTCTATAGTTTCCCCCTCCTCTTCGTCTTAACACCTTCCACAGTAGTCGTTAGATGGTCCGTTCGTCCCTTTTTGTCTTTAAATAACTTATATAAAATTTTGTAAGCTTCGTCGTTTGGTTTGTGTTTGGCAGCCATTGACAGACAACCTCTTGAATTTTAACAAAAATTGCTCTTCCATCCAAAATCCTCAAATTGGGCTACGAGCTGCTACCCCATCAAGCCTAAATATTCTCTAGATTAGCTCTCTGTGACTATTTTATTTTAACAAACTTGAAGAAATAGTTGCCTAGTAAGAGATTTGGGTCGAATGAAAAGGTCATTACTAAAAAAAACGCCTATTTTGAGGGAAGAAATAAAAATTTTTTATAAAAACGCTGGAGTAAACGTATTAATGTAAACGGAAATATAAAGTGAACATTAAAACGCTTAATTACCGAAAAAATTTTATTCAAAAAGTCACGCAGTTATCAAATAACGCTTGTAATCTTTATATTATATTTATGATTAATATTTTATCAGTCTACAAGTTTAGAAGACATTCAGACAATTTTGTCATTAAAATTAAATTCTAAACTGAACAAAACTATAATTTTTTTCTTAATTAAAACCTAAAGTTTTTGAATTTATTTACAATTCAGCGGTAGCACCAACAAATGTTTTTTTTATTAATTTAAGATAAAAAAAAATTGTATACCAAAAAAAAAAAAAAAGAGTTCTTTAAAACGGGTGTTACCACTCAATTTTGAATAACTTCATATTTAAAAAAAATTATTTAATAAAATTTGGAAAATTCTCTTATGCATGTATGCCAATAAAAATTATGAGCTCACAATTCCTTAATAAATGAACAACAACAAAATTTAAATCATGTATTATTGCTTGTTATTATTAAAATAATAATTAAGATACAATTTAAATTGATAATTTTTTTTAATAACATCTTGATTTCATTCACATAATTGAACAAATGTATGCACGAGTATATCGTCTGTCCTCTAAGCCGCAATTGAGTCAGTCAGACATACAACATTTTTTGACAGTCTTTTGCCATTTTCATGTAATGCAGTGAAATAATTTTTTTATTGGTGTCTGTTTCTATTTCAGCATTGCTATTGTTGTTTTTGCTGCTGCTAATTTTACACAATTTAAATTATAGTGCTTTATGGCAACACCTAAAAGTATGCAACAGTTTTTAATACCACAACAAAGTAGTCCTTTGGTAATATAAATACTGTGCCTTGAGTTTTGTTACTTTTTTCTCTCCTGCTGCAATATTATGCTGATGAGCGAACCAGCAATGAAAAAAATAAATAAATGGAAACATAAAAACCACTGTCATGTTCAACATACGAATAATAATTTTTGGCACGAGAGCCATGTTAACATGTCCCCCGTGTATAAAAACGGTATAAGCAACTACAAAGCCATACACACAAACATACACGAACACATTCGCAGAAAGCAGTCATTTGTAGGAATGAACATTGCTGATGATAAACTCCTCGTGCAGGTTGCTTATAAACAATAATGCAACTGAAGGGCGGCAAGTTGTAGCATTACTTCCGTACGCAAAAGCATACATTAGTGTGTATGCATGTGTGTGTACGTTTGTGTGACTGTGATTATTAATATGAATATATTTTTGTAATTGTGTAAAGACTTTATATACTGAGATATTATGGAAAACAATTTTTTTTCTTGGTGTAAAATTGATAGGAACTTTAAAGGTTTTTTTGGTTGCTTTATTTTAATAAATGTCTATGTGTAAGCCTGCATTTTGTGTGTGCATGCTCCTTCTATATTAAGTCAAGTTAATGTCGTTCTTCTCCTCCATGCAATCAGTTTATTATGTTCTCTAGTAGCATGAATACATACTGTAGCTGTTGTCATCATAATAATGTTTATTGGGTTGGGGGTTTGGTTGCTTTTTATCCCGTAGCATGGCAGTTTACAATTTCATAAAACAACCAACCACACTGTAAATTTAGTTTATGCCAAGGCTTTTGCTAACAAACACCAATACTCACTTTCGTCCATACAAACTTATTCATAGCTGTGCAATACAACAGTGCCAACAAAACCAACACCAACAAAAAGAAAAAGAAAAAAAAAATACGTAAGCAATGTTATAATGCCGGATATACTTGCGGCTTGTTCAACCATTAGTGAACATAGTCTCGCGTAATCACAGTATATGTAGCAAAAATCTATGCTGGCATATTTGTATTTACTGATTCGTACATGTGAATAATATTTAGTTATAAGTGAAATATTTAAAGGTTGTGGTTACATTGAAAAGGACCTAAAATGTAAACTAAAATAAAATATACGAAAAGAAAGATTTTTAAGTTACGAAAAAAGTAAACATCATAAAAATGTAAACTTAAGTAGACATCACTGTTTTTTTTTTTTTTTTTTTTTTTTGATGGTTTGACAGTAGTTTGTGCTAATTAGTATGACCTTTATAAACCAAAAACGATTACAAAATCTGTAATAAATATTTTATTCCAAAAAAGTTTTTTAGAAGACTTAAAAGACTCGTGCAAGCCACGGAACCTGGATTGGTTGATTCTAAAATTTTCTGTCTTACACTGATAATATCTAAGAATTTTGAATTAGACCCAGGAGAGGGAACAAGTCAACTGAGCTTTGCAGTCAGAAGAGACCAATAGCGACACTACCCTTATGCTACAAATACTAGCTAAATGTAGTGTTCACTAAGAATTCAGAGACGGTTGTAGTTACTAATGCCCAAAGTAATGAGAACTTTTCAGCATTTCAAAACTAATAAGACCACTGTGAATCCTAGTAAATCCTTTTAACACAAACAAAAAGTAAGGAAATACACATTGAGTTACTTGAAGCTGATACTGGAGAAATGTGGAAAATTCAGAGAGTAGAAAAGTAAGTTGGAAGAGTTTGAGGTCCAGAAATGTACATATGTACGTAACGCAACAAAAGTGGCAAGCATTTATATTCGATGCATGAAATAGTCTTCCATATTGCTATAGCAAGGTGAAGAAATTGGCATTTGGAGTGCCATATTCGTTCTAGCAAGCGTTCTCTTGCGTGAATATAATTAAAAGTAAAGAAAGAAGCCAACTAACAAATCAAAATTTATCGTTGTGCTTGAAACCTAAAATAGCCAGTTATGAGCTAAATTTATCCAAACTTTCTAAGCCTATGCTTTTTGGATACTCTGCTTAGTATATATGACTAAATAAATATTTTTCTTATGAATAAATAGATTAGTTTTCTTTATTAAAAACTTTATTTATGCAAGTACTTGTTGTGGCTCTTTAAAAACTTTGACATTTTATAAATTGTAATTTTTGACTCTTCTGACTCAAAAGGTTGTCGACCCCTAGTCTAGTACAGCCGTTAATACCGTAACGTAGATTAAACTAACATTTTTTGAGTTGTCCCGAAATGGTATACTTTAAAATTACAAATAATTATATGTTGACATTAAAATATTTGTTATACGAGAAGTACAAAAGTACTGTGTTCAATATTTCATGTGAAAAGATGTGAAAATTGATACAGAAAAATATAAACTATGACATTTTAAAGAAAAAATATTGCATAAATTAAAAACAAATTATTCTGCTGCCATCAACTGCTGCCAATAATTCATAGCAACATGAGACGAAAAAAAAGTATTAGCGGCCAACACAAAATTAAATATTATTGAAAACATAGTTTTATCATTTGACTTTCTCACATTTGTGCTAAAATACTTTTTAATCTTGAAGAAGCAGTTGTATACAATTAATTTTTAATCTGAAATGAAATTTTTGTAGGGTGTACATGATTATATAGATTTCGAGATTAGGATTATGTTTAATAGTGCATTTACATTGAACCGAAATCTATTAGATTTGATATGAAATCTCTTTCAAAATTTTTACAGTTTACATTAGTTTTTTTGACATAATAAAGATTTCATTTTCGTAACAAAAAAAAAATTGTTTTAAAATTTATATTAATATAATAATTAACACTTATCCTTTATTTGTGTACGTATTTTCGTCCATTTCATAAAATTTTTTTTTAACTTAATTTTCTTTTATATATCTTCATATTTTTTATTATATTTTCATCAAAATGTTAAATTTTCTTGTGTAGTATCGTATTTTGTTGTTGTATTAATAACAAAACCACAGTTGTATGTCTAAGTCCACCAAGATTAAGACTAGATTTTGCCAAAATCTAGTCAAAATGAAGTAGATTTCGTTCAAAATCTCATATGAACTAGGTTTTGCTGCAGTGTAAATTGCCTATTAATATGTCATTATAAAGTTTTAAAAACCGTAAAAGTTTTTCTTATAAAACTATTTCGGTTTTAGCAAATAGTATTGTTTTCATTGAGACATTATTGACAAATTTAAGCCTTAAACCATTTTTAAGTGGACTTAAATCACTATAAGAAAACTAATATAAATTTATTATTTGATTCACATATTCAAATTTGTTAGGCCATACCCTGTATTGATACGGTTATTATAGAGAGACCAACAGGTTTATTTGTGAGCTGTTCACGTATGTATGTTGATTATACTCCATATCATTTTTGTCCTTAAACAAATCACATGCACTACTATAGACTACACATTATACTCGTACATATGTGAAAAATATTTGCATACAAGCAGGAGTATATTCCCTATACATTTTTCATATAAAAGTGTTTGTGTTTGTTGCACAAGAGTATGGTTGCCTTATAATATTCAGTACGCGTATGTGTTAGCTTTATAGAGTATGTGTGCATTTATTATGGAATGGGTAAAATTTTAAAATAAATTCGTGCAGATTTTATTTTTGGCGGTCTCAGACAAATTACTTTTTAAATGCATTTTTAGTATAAACATTTAATATACGAGTACATACATACATATATCTAGTGTAAACATCTATGTGTAACATTAAAAAAAAACACTACATGTGTTTTAAATATTGTAAATGTGTTGAGATAGCATTCAATTTATTTATCAAACACATACTCCTTTTTAAGGAATAACAGAAAAAATATTTGAAAATTTGTATGGGATATGTAAATGTGTGTATATGCTTATAACTACCGGTTTTTGTTTGTGCAACAATATTTCTGTTGCAACAAGACAAATTATATGTTGGCTGTACACAATTTTTATTTTATTTTTTCCATATGGGTTTTAGTTTTTTTTTAGTGCTTTTACCATTAATAAATACAAAATTTGTGGTATTTAAAACGAAAAATGTTTTAAAATAATAATTGGTAATAAATTTAAGAGCTTTTTTAAGTGAAATAATTGATCATGAATACAATAGGGAATACCTTAAGTTATTCTTTGTTTAGCAATTTTCTTTGATTTTCTTTGTTTTTGTTTTGGCTATAAAAAAAACTAAAGGCCCACAATAATAAGATTTTGTGTTTTTAAAATATTTTTATCTGTAATTGTTTAAAATACAAATGTAAAATAACACGTTTAAAATTTATATGGATAACAATTTCATCAACATTAGAACACATTTCATACTAGTTTTTTGTGACATATTGTTTTAATTGCTGTATATAAAAAATTATACAATTTTTTTTTGCATTCATAAAATACCAAAGTTCTAAAATTTTAGTATTAAAATGAAGCATGAGTAAGTGCTTAACATCTCAATCCTTACAACCAAGCATCAAATTTAATTTTATAAACATTTTTCAATGTAGAATACACAAAAAAAAAAGTTAAAATAGAAAACAACACAAAAATTGTTGTTGTTATAAACAAATAACAGAACAACACTGACAGTTTAATGGGCTTTTAAGCGGCTTTGGGCTAAAAGGCATTTTTTGATCAAATATTTAATTGATGGTTTTCATGTAGTCTCTCCCACATAAATATTTTTTTCCTATGCCAGTTTCAAGTTTTTTTTATATGTTGCTTTTTGTATTTTTATTATTTTTGTCATGCATGCTATTTGGTTCATAGTTTACATTTGTAATTTATGTTGGTGTAGAGTTTTAGGCTGACTAAATATTTTATACATGGAAATACACACACACACACACTCCATTTCTCTTCGATGCTCATCTTTTTTTGTTTTACAATATTGTTGGCTTGATTTGTGATTTTTAATTGAAAGTTGTTGTATTTTAGTGTTTATACTATTTAAATTTTGTTTTTGTTTTGTAAAATTGTTGTAAAATTCTTTTTCAGTATTTATATTCATGGCATTTTATATTTAATGGAAATCAATAAATTTTTATGGAAAATGTGGTAAAAATAAAATATGCACTTTAAAGCCGGTCATACTTTATGGCAAAGTTGCTAGTTGAGATCGGAGTGAAACTATTTGTTAGATGCACATGCAATGTTTATTATCAAATGTTGCTGTTGACAATATTTTTTTATGTTCCGCATGTGTATGTATTTTTTGAAATTAATTTTTATATGTTTGTTCATAAATTTTGCTAAATAAACGTTTTAAAAAATTTTTTGTCTTTAATATTTTGCAATTAAATTTTATGAAACGAAAACATTTTAAAGTATGTTTTAAAATAAAATATTTTTTTTAATATCGAGCCTTTCTTACTTTAAAAATGTTTTTAGAATATTTTTGTAATTTTTTTGGCACTACAAATCTGAGAAACATGTTAACTAGTGTGCGAAAACATTCAAAATTTAGACAGGACTGGAATTTGAAACTGCCGTACTGGTAGGATAGCTAAGTTTACTTTCATGTATAAACATGCAAAAAAATATAGATGAGACAACCATAACTTAAAGGAAACAATAATATTTTTACGAAGAACAAACTGTAGTTGCAGTGACCATATTCAACCGTACTAACAACTACGGCACTAATATATACAAAAAATTTCGGTTGTGAGAACTGAGATTTTGTATCATCATGACATAAAAATGCAATTATGAAAATTAAATTTTTGGCCCGCAACAATTTTGATTTTCATCAATATTTTATTTCCAATTAGCAGTTGCTTATTATGAGTTCAGTGCTAGCTAAGGCCAACGTTTCAGCATCTTTCAAGCCATTTATTATATAATATAAACAACAAGGTATATTCACGTTGGTTAACTGTTGTTTCAAGTTGTCATCTAGCTCAGGTTACTTTATTTGTAACAAAAGAAATTCCTTGTTTTCCAGCTACTGCTGAGCTCCTAAACAACACTTTCGTTTTTTATACCCTTCACAAAAAGTTTTTCATTGCGTGTATAATTTTTATATATAAAATATATATATTCTGGATCCTTATAGATAGCAGACTTGATATAACGATGGCCTTCTGTTTGTGTAGATGTTGAAATCAAATTTCTTAAGTTGCTAGAATGCCTGCAATTCAGCCCAATTGGTCTGAAGCGCAACTACCTCTATTTTTTTAAACCATTTTTGGTGCGTTTTTAGAGTAATTTGTTTAAACTACAAGGCGAATAAAAAAACGTGGTATGCAGTTTTATCAGAAATAATAGCCAAAACGCCTGTGCAAAAAATCAAAATAGTTGATCCACAATTGGCCGAGAAAAATTATTGTTTTGTTCTTTTAGCTGTACATGTGCGTAATGTTTGTACATACAATCACAAATCTAAGCAGTCGGTCTTATACACACGTGTGCATGTATTAGACATCTGCAAAAATGTATTTGATTTGCGAATAAAAACAAAAACGAGTTCCATATTTCACGAACAACAAAATTTGCGAATAACTACTTACTTGTACTGACAGCGTTTAGTGTTCCTATATGTTCCAATTTGTTTATGAAGTAAAGGGTGTTTTTATAGACGTATAGAACTTTAAATTGCAATAAAACTACGATGGGTTATTCGATTGACATGAATTTTATTTACCCGAAAGATAATCTTGCGGCATTACATTTTAAATATGATTTCTGGCATATGACCGTCACAGCTGGCTCGGATGTAGTCCAATTTTCGATGACTTTTTCCAGCATTTGTGGCCGTATATCGGCAATAACACGGCGAATGTTGTATCAAAGGTTTGTGGCTTATCCGCATAGACCAATGACTTTACATAGCCCCACAGAAAGTAGTCTAGCGGTGTTAAGTCACAAGATCTTGGAGGCCAATTCACAGGTCCAAAAAGTGAAATTAGGCGGTCACCAAACGTGTCTTTCAATAAATTGATTGTGGCAAGAGCTGTGTGACATGTTGCGCCGTTTTGTTGGAACCACAGCTCCTGGACATCATGGTTGTTCAATTCAGGAATGAAAAAGTTAGTAATCATGGCTCTATACCATTGACTGTTACGTTCTGGACATCATCGTTTTTGCAGAAGTACGGACTAATGATTCCACCAGCCCATAAAGCGCACCAAACAGTCAGTTTTTCTGGATGTAACGGTGTTTCGACATACACTTGAGGATTAGCTTCACTCCAAATGCGGCAGTTTTGTGTTGTAGTAATAGCAAGTGCCAGTGATGGCACTGCAGTGTAATAGAACTAAGTAAGATTTTTTAAATCTTGCCGTTAATTTGAAATTGTTTTTTTGATACTAAATGGCTGCACAAGCATGTTTAAAATGGCTTACAAGCACTTTTTATTATAAAATATTATACATGTTTGTGGTGATCTTTGACTTTCAAGTAAGCTTGTGCAGCCCTTTATTAAATATGTTCGGTTTAAAAAATGTTATATATTTTAAATTAAAATTTGTTTTGCATTCTTATAACTTCTCTTTTTTATTTAAAAATTGAGTACCCCACAATAGATTGGTACACATTCAAAGAAAATTAATTTAATCAATATTTGCCATTTCATAAATTTTTTTTATTATTATTTTTTCGTTAAATATTTAAGGAAAATTTTGCAAAATAAAGAATATTTGGCTAACACAGTAAAGGGTATGTAAGACTCGGTATAGCCGAACTTATTTAATTGATATAGAATTGAAAGAACGAAGCAAGATATGGGAGCATAAATCTCTGGCAGAAAACGAATATCAACAAAATGTAAGGAACTTATTTCCCTTTTGATAAAATTTTTATTTTTTCACTCTTCAGGATTCGAATTATTTTAAAATATTTGCTTTTCTGAGAGCACATGTAGAATTCGCCTTTCGAAGATTTATTGTCAGTAATTAAAATTGTGTAATAAAAAATTAGTTTGGTGGTGTGAGAATTAAATTTTTTGTTAATTAAAAGTTCGAAAAGTAAATTGTCGCATTGTTTCTTTTTGTTCTAATAAAATTAATTAATTTTTTAATTTTGATTAAAATTTATTTTTGTACGAGTATTTATTAGCACACAATTTAGTTGCGACAGTGAAACTGTTGGGTGCAGCACATTTAATCTAAAGTAATTTCATGTACGAGTGCTGGAGTTAAATAAAGTTTAATTAATGGCAATTTAGGCAAACAAGAATAAAGTGCCAGAACATCTTTATTTGAAGGGATTAAGTTGTTCTTCATGTTGTTTTAGCTACAGAATAGTTCAAACACTTTATTTAGATGCCGAGATTAAACAATCTTTGCCTTAAGTTCCAACAAAAGTTTTACAGAGCTAAGCTTTTACAAAATTTCTATAAAATTTTTGCATATTTTTTTTATTTTAAATTAAACCTTTTTTTTAATATGCTTTGAGTTGTAGGTTTATATTAAGTTTAGATACATGCTTGCAATTATAAAGCTTTTTCTTAAAACTTTTCGCTTTTAATCAACATTAAAAGCAACTTATTTTTTTTTTTTAATTTTTAAAGTGGCTTTCAAAAGTTTTTAAATTTCAGTTAAAATTTTTGTGTTTCATTTTTTCTTTTTGTATTTTATTTTAAATTCTAGTAAAAGTTTTTTGTTTTACATCCCTTAAAATTCAATTTATTTTCATTAGCATAAAAAGCTCTTTTATATAAAATTTACCACATTAATTCCCACTTAACCCCTTCTTTCTCTCCTCCCTTCCAGCTCTGTAAAACTATATTTTTCTTACTCATTTTCTCAATTTTTATATATATGTTACACTCATTTTACTATTACGAACTAATCTCATTTATTTAAGTCTACAAAACACTATTTACGAAATCAAAAGCGAAACATTTAACAGAAACCGGCAGCGTTTTCTATAAAAGCAATACAGCAGTGTAACAAGACTTGCCACTAGGCTTCTTCTCACAAATGCAGGCTGACACAATAGAGCACAAAAAGCAAAGTAGATGAAAAATTCTATACGAAAAAAAGAGAATGACTTTACAAAAAAAAAAAAAAAAAACTTTTTTAATGTAATTGAATTAAATGCGAAAAAACGAAGTGAATTAAATAAGTTTTCGCCATTTGGCAAGTTTTGTTGAACACACAATCTCGACGGCGTTTAACAACAACATAACAGCTGTAGAACATTGCTCGCTCTCTCTCTCTCTCTCTCTCTCTCTCTCTCACAATATTTTCATTTATTGAAAAGAAAGCAAAGCCGAATGAAAGAAAATACTGTGAGGAGAAGAGAGTAAGTGAACAACAAACTCTTTTTCTACTTCATGGATTTTGCATAAAAAAACCTCAAGCCTTTTATTTAATTTTTTTTGCTTAAAAGTTGTAAGTATTTAAACATTTTATCATCATATAACCGTTTTAAGGATGAAGGTAGTAATGGTTGTGTCGAGTAGTTCAAGGAGAAAAGCATAAACCGAATGAATTTTGCTGTTTACTGCGTACTGGTGGAAGTAACTTATATAAAAAGTTCTTCAGATGATGCAAAGTTTTTAAAATTATAAAAAAAATATCAAGTTCTGGTAGGTTTTCTTGATGTGGTAATACACATAGTGGCTTTCAATTGTATAAAGATGAAATATGCCAAACCAAGAGAAAATTGTAAAATAAAACGTCTAGTATACTGTATGTAAGACTGGTATATTTACAATTTAAAGGCAATGAAGCAAATTTTTAGTTTGAGACATTGCTAATTTCAAGTCAACAGCAAAAAAGTTAAAAATCTTGCTTTAGTTTTAATATTAGAAAAATTAGTTGCTCCAAACAGAAAATAACATTTGGCTCTCCTTTCTTTCACTTCAGTGGCTGATTTATTTGGCGTTACAAATGGCAGAATTTCTTAACAATATTTACATTTAGCTTGTCAGATTTTATTTTACTTGTTTGCCTTAGTTTTTTTGTGTTGCTTGTTTTAATATTTCATTTAACATGCTGTATTTGTGGCGCTGATTACAATGAATGCTGACAACAAAATTAAAATGTTTTCACTTGCAATACATTTTTAATTAATTTTGTTAAAATTGTTTTTGCTTCTGTTTCTTTTGTGTTTTTTTTTTAGTTTCACAATGGTTTTTTTTCACTGCAAGCAAAATTAATTTAAAATGTCATTTGCCGCAAATTACTAAAAACAATTTTTAATACCTGGTGGTTACTTATGTAAAAGGGGAAATACATAAAATAAATTTAAATATAAAATGAATTTGTTTTTAACCGATAATTAAAAGCCCAAAATGAAATCAGGTAAAATATTTTAAATAAAATTGGAATTTTTGGTAAACAAATTGAAATTAAATAAATTTACTTAGATTTCTAATTAAAAGTACAATTAGTCTCTATTACTATTATCAATGTTCCTCATAAGATTTTAAGCTAACGAAAACCGACAATCTGCTCATGTAGCTTAAAGTATTATTCTTTTTGTTAAAAAAGAAAAAAAAGGCTTTTGCGTAATTATTTTTTAAAAGTGGATTTATACCACTTTAAGAAAAATGTCAACTGAAAAATGTTTTCTGAACGCTTTAATAAAAATTTGGATCAACCATAATATATACGTGCTACACTGAACAACAAATTAATAGATTGCAGAAGCTGCAAAACAAGGCGATGAGGGTAATACTAAGATGCAACAGATATACATCAATAAGATTTATGCTAGAATCACTAAAATGGCTTAATATTCACCAAAGGCTGGAATTAGATACAATGATTTTTATTCATAGAATGAAGTTAGGAGACGCTCCTGAGTACTTAACTGAGCAACTGAAGTACGTAGGTGAAACGCAACCGTATACTTTGAGAAATGACATGGATTTCAGATTACAAACAGGAAACACTACTAGAGGGCAGAGAACGCTATTCTACAAAGGGCTAAATATATACAACAAGATGCCAAACTACATAAAGACTGAAAGAAATTTTTATCAATTTAGAAAGAAACTTGTAATGTTTATTAGAGCAGAGCATATAAGTGTAATATTTATGTAAATTGTAATATGAAGTATTAAAAAATACTACTAAATAAATAATAATAATAATAATAATTTCTATCAAAAGCTTGGAATAAAAAAAAAACGATTTTTAGTCTAAATTCATTTGCAAAAATTTAACTTCTCTAGAATAATTAAAATGAGTTTTAGAAAATCCTAAAAGTAGGCAACATTTATATAGTTTATAAGCCCCAATGTATATCTTGTAAAATTTTCTTTCAGCTAAAAATTTTCAGCTTTTTAATAACATATAATTATCAGAGCCCTTAAGGCAATATTTGTTTTTCTTTTTATGTTGCAATAAAATTTGCACTCATTTATAAATGCTGCCAATTTCCTGGCACTTAACAGCATTATTTACAAATTTTGTACAAAGGAAATTTTTTTTGAAAATCATAAATAGAAAAACATGTTAAAAAACAAACGCTCTCATATTCAGTTCAATTTCCTTTTGAAAACATGTTTTAAAACATCCGGTTTCCGGTTTCCTCTAATTTATTAACAAATTTTTTATTTGACAATTTTCCTTAGGCTCTTTAACAATAACAACAACAGCAACAACATGAAATTTCGTTAACAAGTTTAACACGTTTTATTTTGTGCTAAATATAAAGATATATAAATCATTAAAATCATTATAAAAAATGGCCTTATGATGGCAATTTCTAACATGCGATTTTTTTATTTAATTTCTCTTTAAAAAAAAAAAAACAATTTTCCCAACTGTAAATAAAAGTTTGCATATGCAACAGGCTTATAAAAATGATGCATGTACGTACTTAGTTCTCTTTTGGCACAAAATAATTTTGTGAATTTTTTTCCTTTTGTGTTTGCTTCTTGGCATCGTATTACAAAATAGCATGTTGCATGCAACATGCTTACAGTTCGTTTAGTTTTAACAAAAAGGCCAAACGTGACGCTATTAAAACAATTTCTAGTTAAACTTCCGCTTAATGTTGTGCTAAATGAAAGTTTTTCCTTCGAGTTTATTTTCTTGTTGCCAAAAAAAAAAGGAAAAAAAAAACGCAATTGCCAGTCTAATTTTTGCATTATAGTTTTTATTTATTTTTTTTTTTTTTGGTGGCAAAAGCCTTGTCGCCTTTATTTTTGTTACTTGTTTTTGGTTTTTATTGTTTTTTAATGCTGGCTGTATTTTGGGGAATATTTTCTTTCTTTTCTTTTTTTAGAGGTTTTTGTGGTAAGCTTTTGTTGGCCCACTTGTTTGGTATTGTGTACAACAGCCAACTTATTATTATAGCTCGTGCTAAAATAGTAAAAGTGTTTGGCAAAGTTTCAAAATGCTTTTAAATACTCTGGCACTTCTATTGTTCAAGTGATGGGGTTAGATTTTGGGAGTTTATTTGTTATTTCAACACTTGATTATTTAGCAAAATAAACAAATGCCGTCCATAAAGAAAAACAGATACGAAAAGTGCTCATGTAACATGTGATACTTTAAATTAAATTGAATTAAAATCAGCTTAATGCTGAGTACATTCTTAGATTCTTTTAAATTTCTTTAAAAAATCATTTTTTGAACTTGATTTGTTTTCTAGTAATGGTTGCCTTTCTGCCTTTAGCTTGCGTTAGCAAAATAAATAAACAAGTTTTTCAATAAACATAAAATATTTTTTCCATTTAAAATGATGATGATGATAATGACATTTACAATATCTATGCAACAGGCAACGGAGATAACATAAACACAGTCAGTATAAAGAAGCAGCACACATACACTTACTATTCGTATCGTACGTATGTAGCCAACCTGTAGACCAAATAATAACAATAGCTGCTAAAACAACAATAAAAAAAAGTATTAATAAAAAACAAAGTCACAAAGCCAAAACTGACCAGAAACTCTTACATACATACACTGTTTCGCAAATAACAGTCACAATAAATAAAATGAAAAGCAAAGCATTTTAACGAAAAGCCAACAAATTGAACTTAAGCTTTTGCTTTACTTTAATGTCATAAATGACCAAACAAAAACTTATTGGAAAAAGCAACAATATAACTGGGTTCCAGATTAGATTGAAGACTGACTACATGTGTTATTTTAAGGCCGTAATTCACTATTTTACATTATCATACGGTTTTATGGCAAGAGAATCTGACAGTTTTTTCTCGCTTCAAAATATCTACTCTTATTGCACAGAAACTATAATTTTATAAAGCTTTTCATAAAATGAGAAAATCGTTCAGACCTGCCAAAAATCTGCACAAGTATTCATTGTCGCACTTTTTGTGCACACATATTATTGTTGCCACATTAAACGATTAAATAGAATAGTGAACTACGGTCTTCAAATGGTTTCTCTGTATGGTAAGATTTTATCAATTTAGAATAGAAATTGTTAATGAGTGTCTCAGCAAGAATGCCTTTTTTAAATTTAGTGTAATTTTTTGTGTGTAAGTGGTAACTCTGGCACCTGTCACATATATTTCTTCCGATTATTAAAAATGGATCGTTTTACGAAAGAACAACGTGTTATAATTGTAATGGAGGAAAGTGAAATCAAGGCCAATTTTTCGATAAAAGTCTTCTTCTACGCTGATGCGCATTTTCCTCTGAATGGCTTCATAAGTACACAAACTAACCGAATTAGTGACTCAAAAAATTCTCATGCAATTCATCAGAAATAAATACGAGTACATCCGCAACGGCAATTGTCTGGTGCGTAGTTTGGTCTGTGGAAAAGTTATTGAAAATTTCATGAAGGGAGAGTCATGGTCTAACATTAGAGCCATGGAACCCATTTGACGGATATTTTATTATATACTTAATCTAAACATATCTTCTTTACAATCCAATAAAAAAATCGTGCTTTTTAATATGACAAACTGTACTCTTACTGGAACACCCATTATTTAGACTTTGTAGCTGACATGCTTAGAAGGCTTTCACACTTTCGCAATTCTCGTACTTGTATATTAAATGATCGGGTTTAGGGGAAGAGAATTTGTACGTTTTCAGTACACACTTGCCCGTACTTGAGAATTTATTTTGTTTTTTCAATGTGTGTGTGTGTGTTGTTAAGGGATTTGTTTATGTTTTTGACTTGTTGTATTTTTTATTATTTTGTGAGTGAGTGAGTGAAACAAAATATAGAAAATTAAAGAAAATTGAGAATTTTAAGCAAATGAAATCGAAAAAAAGAAAAAGTGAAATTTGGTAATATAAAAATTTTAAAAGCCTACTTGGGCAAGTCACTTCTTAAGTGTGAAAGGGCTCTTAGTAACTTTGGATTTCGAATCTTGAAATTCATACTGGATTTTATAATTACCTGAAAGAAGCATTACGACTTCTGCCTTATTCGCTGGTGAATATTTCGAAAATCTGATTAAAAAAAAAAACTAATCAAAACGCAATACCCTTTTCCAGAAATGCCAATAACTTTAGTTTTGTTTTTATGGTATTTTTAAACGTACTTATGTAGTTGCAACAGGCTTGTAAACTAAACTAGACAAATGATGATGAGAAAAGATTCAGCACTTAAATATGTTCACGGCAAACAATATGCCATGTCGTACATACAATTTCTATCGTCGTTACCTTTTAGATATTTTAAAGTCCTTTTCCTCGATGTTTGTTTGTAGTTCAGAAAATTCACATTCACACATGCACTATTTTCAGGCAAACTAGAAACGTCTCTATGAATTTAACTATAAAACCAGTGTGATTTGACAAAGTTCACTGTTTAGTCTTTTAGACAAACAACAATATAAAGAAATGCCATACCGTGCCTTGTTGTGCACTACTTCTGCAGGACCTTTAATGTTGGTCTTATTCTTCTTCTTGAGACCTTTTTGAATTTTTAGTATTTGCACAAAATATTTATATATAATGAAAGAAATAAATATAAAAAGAAAAACTACAACAAAATACTTAGAAAATAAGTAAACTCCAAATAGCTTTTATGCCACATTGAACTAGTAACAACAACAATAACTACTGGAAGCATGTTGCTGGCAGTAAGTCCTTAGTGAGGCCAAAACTTTTGTGGAAATGCTTTTCTTTTATGAATCCCTGTTGCTTCTTTAAGGTTTACTTAAGTAAATGGTCTATGTTGGAATAAACTGAGAGAAAAAAAAAACAACAAAAATAAACTCTTACACAGTAAAAGCATTTGACTTTTATACATACACTCTCACACATGCATACATACGCTGTTCATCCTTAAAAAGGACAATAAGCTTTTCCAAATGCAACAAGACATTACTCGAATACACTCTCAACGTTACACTTGAAAGTGTATGTGAGTGAATGTTCCTGGGACCTTTTTCTGTTTGTGGGTTTGTGTATGTGAAAGTTCCATACATGTATACACTTAAGATATTGCATGTGGCTTGAGTCCTTTAGATAAAACACTTGCAGCTACAAACATCTAACGCATAAGATGTTTTTCTTCTTTTTATTTTTCAATGTGAAATAAAAAAGTGGGTGTAATTGTTTAAGGCAACACTTTTTTGAGAATAGGTATTTTCATGCATTCGTACGAGTATGTGTTGAGGGCAGGAAGAGTTTAATTTGATTGGAAAATTGATGAGTGTGCAGCAGTGTTAAGAGTACTTAAGAAACGGGACTTCAATTTAATTACACTAAAGCTGTAGGGGATTTAATACCAAACAACAAGTATAAATCAACATGAGTGTGTGTGTGTACTTATTTTATCGAAAAAGAATTTCTTTTTATAAAAATTTATCAGACATGTTTAAAGCTAAAGTTTTAAAAGATTTTGTTGTGTTGTTTTTAAACAGACTCAAAACCCTTAAGAAAAATTCTAAAAGTTATTTAATTTTAGGCAATAAACTTCATCAACTCAATAGAATTGGGTAGGGCATTCATTATTAACATTAAATGAAAAGTTGTATAGGCAATACCAAGCAAATGATGTTAATCATACGTTTCAGTGCATCACAATTTTTCTAGACACTAAAGAAAAGCGATACAATTAGTAGTCAGTCAGAGTTGAAGATAGATAAAATTATACACAAAAAAAAAAAAAAAAAAAAATAAAAATATATAAAAAAGCGTAATAATAATAGGTGTCTCAGTAAGAATGCACTTTTTAAATTTAATGTCATATTTATTTGTGCAAGTGGCAACTCTGAAATTTAGCAGTCGACTATTAAAAATAAAGCGCTTGACGAAAGAACAACGCGTTGTAATTGTTATGAAAAAAATTGGCAATTTTTGCTTAAAAATTGAAAAAAAAAATAAACAAAAAAGCAATGGTTTCTATTCAAACTTTTAAAAATTATTTTTGGTATTTTTTTTTTAATTTTTTTCTGATGCTCTGGTAAAAATTCTATGGGTAATTTTTTCCTTGAGATTTTTTTTTTTGGCTGCTTCACACATCCAACGTATTTAATTTTGTTACGAAATATGTCAATAAATCGGGTTTAAGTCATTTTATATTTTTTGGAATTTTTTAAATTTCATTATGTTTTTACTAACTGTTTATTTTTTTTATAATTGTTTTCTCAATAGCTTGAAAAGTCGAATTAAAAATATTATTTAAGTATTTCGTTATAAAATCGAACAAGTAGTTTAAAGGTTATGACACGATGTGTGAAACAGCGTCTTCAAAAATCTCATACAAGTTACATTTAGCTGTGTTGAGTCTTATCTACCCTTCACGGTGGTAGCCAAATATTCATATTCTTAATTTTGCAAATTTTCCTTAAATATTCAACGAAAGAAAAAAATAATAAAAATTATTTATATAACTTTTCATTGTACATATTCCTTAAATATCACAAAAAAAAAATTATAATTTCAGGCTACTTCAAGCTTAATTATCTAGCCGTTTCAATAAAAAAAGTTAAATAAACTTAAAAATGAAAAATTATATAAAAATAGACAAAAAAAAAATTAAAAGTATTGATAAAAAAATTTTCTTTGAATATCTATTTTTTATTAATTTTACATAAATATTTACAATAATTAATATCCGTTTAAGAAACTAAAATTAACGAGTTCTAAGAAAAAATCCTTATTTTTAAAAGCAATAAAATGTCAGCAGGTACTCAATTTTTAAATAAAACAAAAAGGCAATTCTAAGAGTATCTTTCTTAGAAATAAATAGAAATACAAATTAATTTAATTTGCTAACATTTTTTAAAGAACTTTAAATTAACGGCAAAAATCAAAAAGAAAAAAAATCTTTTTCAATAAGATTTCTGTATTCGTAGTTATATTACACTGTAGTGCCATCATTGTCATTTAACCTATGTATTGCCATCACTACGACACATGAAATACACACGAATACACGTTTGTATAAAACCGACTGCCTGGTTTTGTGTTTGTGTGTACATGTGTGTATTACACACATGTATGTATTACACACATGTACAGCTAAAAAATTTCCATTATAAAACAAAGCAAATGATTGAAAACCTAAAATTTCTGTTGTATATTTGATTTTTCTCACCAATTGTTATGATTTTTGGAAATACAAATTATGGCTGTCATATTTTTGTCCGTTTTGTATTTTAGACCAAATACGCCAAAGCCCACTCCGCCATTTCTTGACCTAATAGAACTGACAGAAACAACTGACACATTGTTATGCTATAATTTGCTGAACGTTGCCTAGGATCTTCAGAAAGTTGATTTCAATGACATCTCTTATTCGACACCGCTATTCATAAGAATTCAGTACATATAAATATACTTTACAGGTGTTGCATGTACGGTGTAGAAATTACAAACGGAATCACAAATGAATAGGGTCCCCAAAGACATTTGTTTCAAAACTTAATTTTTATTTCTTTTTAAAGGTAATTTAGTTTTTATTGAACACTACAAAAATATGTTCAAAATATATACTGGGTTTGTTTTTATAAAAAATTTTATAAAAAAGTAAAAAAAACAATTTCTTCAAAATATGTGTCACACTTCTATAAAAGCACAGTTTTTTATAGTTTTCACTAAAAATTTTTAATTTCATTTGCACATTACGAAAATTTAATAGAAATTTAATAGAAATATAAAATTATTTTACAGCATTTTTTATAGAAGCTATAACCTTTTGAAAAAATTGTATTAGTGGCAGAAAAAACCGAATAAAATACCTTAGGAAACAATTATTTTTCCATATTGCTGAATCTCTTATAATACAGAAATTAATTTGCAATGCGTTCCTTCAGCAAAACAGTGTCTGGAAGTGATTTAAATATTTTTTCTATATTGAAAAAAATTAATATATAATGAAAAATATATTAGAATCTTAAAAAGCAACACACATTAATTTCTATATTAATTCTTTTTCTGTTTGCATCGGTATCTAACTTTCCTCTTGTTTAAAAATTTGAAAATTTAATTTAATTTCGTTTGATGTGATTTTAAATCTGAATTATTCTATTCACCATATTGTTTATCAATCCAAAAATTTTAATTTTATTTAAACCTAAATTCTCAACAAGTATCAATTTTAATTAAAACAACTTTGTTGCCAATTCTATTTGCAACATAACTCACAAACAAATAAATACTATTATAAAACTAAATGACTTTGTTTGTTCACTTTTTTCTCCTTTTTTTATAATAAAATTGTAAACTGAATAAAATGTTAAAAAAAATATACAAAAAAATTTCAATTCTTATAATTAAATTTTTGAAAAAATCTATACAAAATAATTTGTATTTGTTGTTATAAATTCATACACACACATATATATTAAATATAAAAAGTCTACCAAATGAAATATTTATAATTTGATTAGCAACATAGAAAGAGAAAACAAAAAATGAAACGAATACGAGTACGTATGCAAGCAAACAATATAAAATTATTGCAAATCAAAAATATTAAATAAATCAAATAATGGAAGGCAGCAAATACTTATTCTAGCAGTAATAGATAAAAGTACAAGTACGAGTGAGTGTATTAAATACATACGAGAACAAGCAAACATGTTCAAAATGATGCTGATGTTGATGCTGATGACCATGATGATGATAATATTGTTATAAAATATTCATAGCCATCCTTAAACTGACTGGCTACAACAATGTTAAAAATAAGTAAAAAATTACTAAAAAACAAATGCATACTGATTTTTGTGGCACTGGATACAGAACTCTACAAAATTGTTTACCAAATTAAATTTCCAACTAAATCTTATTTGTAGTTTTGGCCTTTTTTTTAGTTTCTAGTATTGTTGTTGTTGCTGCTGCTGTTGTTGCTTGTTTTAGTAGAAAAAAAAACTATTTTCAGTTCAATTTTATTTTCATGTTGAAACTACTGCCATACACAACACGTTAAAAAAAAAAAATCGCACAAAAACACATTTAACTTAAATCAAGATCTAAATAAAAGGAAATCAAGCGTTCATAGACATTGTTAAATACACCAACTCAATGAACAAACATGAAGTATATCCTGGCTAAACATTTAAAAACTCAACTATTGTAAGTAAGCAGCAAACAGCTCCTTATCATCACCACCCGAAAAATAGAAGAAAAACACAAAAAAAAAGGGGAGTAGTAAACAAAAATAAGTATCATCATAAAATACGTTAGACATTTTACTTAAAGACCCTGAGTAAACAATAAAAAGTTTTTATTTTTAGTTGTTTTATTGCAAATAAACTTCAGCTAAGAGCGCTACTGCAGGTATTTTGTAATCTTAACCAAGCTTGGTTTTTTTATTAATTATTTCTTTTAAAGTTAACAAATAATTAAAATTTTTCTTATCCAATAAAATTAATATACAATGAAAATATTTTATAAATAAGAATATAAAAAATAATTTCTATATTCATTAATACAAAAACAAATAATGAAAAAGTAAAAATGTTTCCCTACCACTTCACTGATTTTTTTTTACTTTATGATACTTTTGATATTAAAAGAAAAATTTTATTAAAAAAGATAAAAAATAATTTAGAGATAATCACTAACCACTTGAGAGAGAGACTATATTTTCTTCAAGTAGACCATATGTGCGGCTACGCAAAAGATTTCTTTTTGTATGGCCAAATATTTTCCACTAATTTAAGGGGGCCCTTAACTAAATCAAGTTAATATTATCTACTAAAAATATTTTTTTCCTGTACAGTTTTCAAATAACAATTAATTTAAGTGAATTTATTTATGAATTTTTTGTTTTTTGATAAATAAATTTTTCATTATTAAAAGCAATATCACATAAAAACTTGTGGTATAAATAAAAACAGCAAGATTGCACTTTCTAACATTTTTTAAGACGTTGCATTAAAACTGCCGATAGTTTCCCAGTGTTACAGAATTCATTTTTTGCTTTTGGGACACTCACTGTTATATGGCTTTAAAGTTTTGTATTAATTATTCTATGAATAGAAAATAATTAGAAACATTTTGGCGAAACGTGATTTCAATTTATAGTATCCTTTTCATCTTTTTTTATTCTTTTATTAATTTTAATCTGTTCCGGCTTAGATTTTATTAATAATTCGTAAAGTCTAATCTAATATCTAAAACTAAATTTTGTGTTGTAACAAACAATAAGTGTATGGATAAACAAAATTGCCATTCTGCAGATTTGTTGGAAAAAGGTTTTGTTAAATGAGCGATTTGTAAACAAAAAATCTAGAGAAATAAAATTCTTTTTCTGTTTGTTTGTTTGCTAAACAAATTTTTGTTTTCCAAAGGGGTTTTTTTTTAAATTTGGTACATATAATCTCCCTACTTCAAAGTTAGGCCGCTATATACATTTGGAACTGAGCGTGCCCGTTTTCAAATATTTTACTATTAAAACTCTATTTTTCATTGGTACATACATTTAATACATTTTAGGGATCGGACGAGCCCGGGTAAAAACAGATACTAAATAATGCAGATAAAAACAGATAAAAATAAACCGCAAAATAAATAAATTTACTTTTTTGATTCATTTTCTTCTATTTACATTAAAAGTATCTTCAGCAAACATCGCTGTGTATATTAGCTCTGTTATTAAGCCAATAACAACAAATACATATACAATTGATATAGGATCACTAGAAAAAATTTTGATAATTAAAACAGGCACTTTCAACCTAAATAAATACACTCAATATATTTGCAAATTTGCACTAATAGAATCGTGAATGACCCTAATAAATTAACTTTTTTGGTTGTTGTATACAATATCCGTAGCCTTATTGGTTATTGTAGATGCTATTCATACCAGTGATGAATTTGGTTTCATTTTTAATTATTAACTTAACGAATAGTTACTGAATTTGACATTCGATACAGCAATGAAATGTTTTGTAAATAAAAAAAAAATATAGTTTAACAATATGCCGAAATAATTAAAGCTGCTGAACAGCACTTCCGATTTACATAGTATGATTTTTGTCTCAGTTTTCCCAAAAAAATATAGCGTTGAAAAAATTCAGCGCTGTAATTTTTCTGGACTATTCGCTCATATTTTTTTTATAATTTAAAATGTTAAATTTATTATGAGTCTTAGGCCCGTTATTACAGCTTTCGATGGTTAAAGTTAGGATATTGTGAACCAAATAACTGGTTTTTGGCTATAATTTTGAAACCTAATTTTGGTGAATAGAACACAGTATCCAATATATAACTTCTAGATATTTTAATTTAATATCCAATGAAAAACTTGATATTTGACTTATAAAATCTTAACTTTAATTATCAGTAACTTGTAATAATGGCCCTGTCGTTTAAAGGAATCAAAAATCTCTTGTATAATTTTTAAGGTTAACGATTTTGAAAAAATTAAATTAAACTTTCTTTTCGATCGGAAGCAAGCGATTTTTAATTACTTAGTTAGTAACCGTTAGTTTGCTATTAGTCCAGGTTACACTGCAGTCACACGATCAAGTTTTTTTGCAATTCTCTTTCAAGAAATTTACACATACTACTTGTCAAAATTCACAAAAATTGAAAGCTGTGACGTAGGCTGCACGCAATTTCGAAGCAAGTTTTTCAGCAAGATGTTATCAAGAAAACAAATAAAATTTATTGCTTCCTTGAAATTATTGGAAGAAATAAAAAAAACAATAGAAACTAAAGAAAAACAGAAGGCGGAGAAGAAATATTGGGTAAAACCATTATTAGTAAGAAGGTATGTATTTATAAATGTTAACAAACACACATGGAGTTGGCGTAATAAATGTAAAAACAATTTTGTTTACTTAGGGGGGAGCATGATTTGGAGGCGCACATGTTAGAAGATCTGGTGTGGGAAGACGATGATGCCGAATTCAGAAATTTTGCACGTATCGATGTGGTCAAGTTTGAGGTGAAGGAAATAAGATTCCTTATTTCTTTATTGGAGACGACGCTTTTGCTCTGGACAGGCACATGATGAAGCCATATAGCAGAAGTATAAGGTTAAGCGTGCCGCAAGAAGTGTTCAACTATAGGCTTTGTCGGGCAAGAATGGTGGTTGAGTGTGCATTTGATCGGCTCGCCAACAGGTTCCGTATATTTCACCGTCCTATGGAAGTACAACCAAAAACAGTCGACTCCATTGTTAAGGCCTGTTGTGTGCTTCACAATTATTTGACAAAACCTCGAACGGCAACAGCAGACACAGAACCAGTGGAACAATTAATTGTAGAAGCGTTTTCCGCAATTGGAAATCAAAGCCACAAAACATACAAGCTTGCTTCAAGAATTAGGGACGAGCTTTCCAGATATTTAACCACATATAGTAATGTAGATTTTCAGTGGCAAAAAATAAATATTAAATAAAAATCTTTCAAATAAAAAAATGTGTTTTGCTTTACTCTATTACCTGGTTAAAAGTTTCCATTTGATAAGAGTTGTCCACAGTTTTCCGACGAATTAGAGATGCGTCGATGAACGACATTTCATTGAACCAAAATACACTAGGAGTATATACATTTTCAGTGGCGCATCCGGATTTTTTGCTGCTTTCAATTTTAGCTTTTTCGGCACAGTACGACGTTCGAAATGACTTTATTTTTTTTTTTAACCTCTTCCACCGACAGTTTTGTTTCGGCGGCAATAGAGTTATATGGCTTAATTTTTAAATCATTCCGTCTATATGCAGGAATATTCATGTTCCAGAAAACTTCATGCCTTCTGTATATCTCTATGAACTGCAAAGCGTCGTTATATTTGTTTAATTTGTTCACAAACATATTTAAAAAAAAAAAAACAAAACAATACTGGCGGCAGAATAAGAATTCAAATTTGGAATAAAAAAACTGCAGTCAGCTGTTTTCTTGAATGAAACTTGAAACACTCAATTGAACGAAAAATTGAAAGCAAGCTCTCAGCAAATTTTAAAAGTGTGAGTGTATTGGTAAAAAAATGAGAGAAATTTTAAAAATTGAATGAAAACTTGATCGTGTGACCCCCAAGTTATTCAATTCGTTTATATTTAAATTTTGTGTAATGTAGCTGTTGTGGTAGGTCAGACACTTGTCTACTTAATATAACATTTCCTTTGCTCCGTTCTATCTGCAGTGTTCGTTCTAACAGGGAATATTCTTCTTAAATATTACAGCCCTTGACTTTTTCAGGTGGTATTAATATTTTATAAATAGCTATAACCTTCAATTAAGTTCTAGATTCGAATGCATCTTTTATTGCTCTCATTACAGAAAAGCATCGTGTACTAGCGTCTTTATTCATCTTTCATTTGTATGTGTGTTTTTCCCTATTCAATAATGATATCGATAGTCTAGACTTCTAAAGTGCTCTGCAGTGCCTTTGGACTATAAGAAACTGGCTTGTATAGAAGCATCACCACAAAAAATTTTGTGTCTGCGATTGTGTGTCCTATGAAGCCTGCCAAATCATAGAGCTAATGTGTATCAATTTCATATGCTTCATTGTAATTGTAATTCCATCCTTTAAAGTATATATAATTTGTATCCTTCTTTCTGTGTAGTTTTTGAAACCAACTTTCTAAAGTCCATAAGCAAGTACAGAAAAGTTTAACACTCTAATCCGACAATTTGTGCTGTCTTCATATTCATTACAAACATGTGTAATATTTTATACTTGAAACTGCTTGTAAGCCATTTCAACTATGCTTACGCTGCCCTTTAGTGCTCACTCTTCTATTGATGAAAACAAGCATATGTTTATGTGTTTAATTTGTGTGAGCGCATACACGAAGTCCATCATTCGTGGTTAAGCGCGAATCGTGTTGAATAGTTTGTGTGTAATAGAACTAAGAATATAGATATATTTTACAAGGTGTTCCAGTAAGAGTGCACTTCATGCTGATTGTTTCTGGTGCTATGTGACCTGATTATTGCAAAGAGTTCTTAGACCTTAATTTTAAATGATGTTTTCAAGTTTGGTTTTCATCAAATATTATATCGAATTAATGCCCCATTTATGGTTTAGTTGTAATTTTGATATGACAACCTGTTTCTGTTATTACTGATAACAATTCTGTATTGGTGCAATAACAGTTGTTTCAATTACAACTTCACTGAGTTGAGTTGTGAACCATAATAGGGGCATAAGTTAAATTTGATCAGTTTCATTTTATTTCAAAACTAGAGTTTTTCAAAATGAACAATATTTTGTTTTTGGTGTTGTTCTGAATCATTTTTGTTTTTACAAAAGGGCGTATAGCATGTCTATATAACCAGCAACTACACTAAAATTCGGTTTTCACAAACATCTTCTTAAATTATTGTTATCAATCGTAATCTAAAGATTCGTTCATAAAATCATCCATAGCAAAACAAAATACCTACTTTACACATGAACCATTATTTCTATTTTCTTCTTTTTTGTTTGTTTGATTGTTTAAAAAAAAAGTTTTTTGTTGTTGTCTGAAATGCACATTAGTGTTTATTGTAATGTTTGTGTTGTTCATTTGCAGTTTAGCTCAATTCAGTTTTTGTCAAACTACTAGAAAAACAATATACTAGCTTTTTGTGCTTGTATCCTTTAGCAAATAAAACTAAAACACAGCAACAGCATTATCATTCATCCAGACATTGATTTAACAACATTAGAGGCATTTTGTTAAACTTCTTTAGGGAGATTTTTGTCTAACTTCTTAAGGCAATATGTAATAAAATGCTTTTAGAACGCCCTGATTGTTTTGAGGGTCAGCAGTCTTGGTAAGGGAATGTTTAAATTAAGTAAAGTGTTAAAGGATTGCTGTATGAAAGGAAGAAAAAGGCGTGTGTATGTGCCAACAATTTATATACATACAGAAAAAAATTAAGTATAAAATGCTTAAATAAATTAAAATGAAATGCTGCAGTAAAAAATTTAAATGATTAAATTAAATTTGACTGAACAGTGTTTTTGATTCAGCTTTTATGGCTGGTATAAAGTTTGGGCAAGTTTGTTACTGATTTGCATAAATTAATTAAAATTTCCTTTAGCTGTTCACAGCGTATGATTATTGCGTAATTGTTTATACATCATGCGGCATAGCTGCTCTGTAATTGAATATTATTTATACGTTATGGCTCATTGCCTTTTGGCATACAATAAAAATTCTTATTTACTCTTTCCTTTTGCTTTAGGGTTTTCTTTTCGTAAAATATTTTCTTGACTTTTTTCTTTTTTTTTTTTTTTTTTGAATAATTTAATCTTTTTAAACTATAGTTTTGTTTTCAGCTCCTTACTATTGCTTTAACTTCCGTCTATCATTTCCGTTAGCAATTTAATACTCTTGAAAAAGTGCACATTAAGAAAGAAAAAAACAGAAACAGAAACGTTAGTATTGAAAATCTTTTTAACATGCCACATTACATTTTTCAAATGCATATCAATAGCAGAGCACTAGCATACATACATGGTGGTTGTTGCTGCCGCATGTAGTATGACAATAACAACGACAACACAAGGCAACAGTTACTGGATTTGTTCAGTGTCTAGTTGTTTCTTCTGCTTCTTCTTATTTTTTGTTTTTTCTTTAATACAAACATACAACTATTAGTTTAGACTCCACTATATCATTTCTATATATATCATTATACTTCCTTTAGTCAACTTTAGACTCAATGTATGCTTAACTAAGCCTGCAAGTATTTTGAATGCAAACTATGCATAAATCTAATAGCAACAAAAACAACAAATTTTGAATTGAAACATGCATAGCCAAGAGAAGGGGGTATATTAGTAGGAGTGGAAATACATAAAAATTTGTTTACTGCACCGAAAGAAAAATTCAAAATATTTTTTCTGTGCCAGCATTTCACTATGAATTCTTAAAAAAAAAAATAAATAAATAGAGAATATTTTTTATTGCTTTACCAGTTAAAGGCTGTTGAACAAATATATTCATTGTCATTTCTATATACGAATTTGTTCTTATTGTGCCTTCACAACAACACACAATCGTACTTATAACATTCGCCTACAAGTTTTTATTCACACACATTTATTTCATTTATGCTTGAATGGCAAATAGTTACCAAAAGATTTTCTTCTATTTTAATTTTTTTTCTTCCACTAGTAGTTTTTATGTTTATTTCTTTTGCAATTTCTTACTGTTGCTCTATTTCTTTTTCAATTTTTTTTTGCTATTTATATCAAGTAATTTTTTAGAAATTTTTTCTTCCTCTACAAAGAGTAAAATTAAAAAAAATTTGTCTTGCATGCAAAAGATTTTGTTATAGATCTATGGTAAAAGGAAAAAAAATGAAATGGAAACAAATGGAAATGAAATGGAGCATATGGAAATGGTGCTACTGAAAATATTTTTTAAAGCATTAAAAACGTTAAAAAAAATTGTTTTCTAAACAGCCTTAAGTTGGGCCACATTTTTAAATAAGCTGTGGTTTTTAGCTTGTTTTTATTAATCCTTAATTCAATTTAATTAAAGAACTTTAAATTCAAAATTTACTGTGAACTTTCAATAGTTTATCATATGAAGTACCTAGCAATAGTTTATACAGTTCGTTTTCTTTAGATTGAAATTAAGCGGTTTATACACGAGATCATCGGCTTGGTTGTGTACTAGCATTTTGTGGAATTGTGCGCCTTACTGTAGCGATATCAAAAAAATTTTCTACATTTCGTTGATAGTTGTCAAAGAGTAAGTAGGCTTCCGTCTAACTAGTTCAGCTGACTTTAAACGATCTCAAACTCGGCCTAGAACATACTAAGAGTGATGAAATTTTAAAAATAAAATTACACTTTATTTATATGCCGTACTAGCCTTCGTTAGCGAAATACCATGTTGTTCATTTTATATAATAATTAATTATTTTATTGATGACTTCAGTGTCATAGGTCATACCATTAAAAAAGTTAAATATACAATTTTCCGTCCATTTTTCTTTTATAATTTCGAGGCATAACCACCAAAAAAGCTTAACCAACATCACATTTGATGTGAATGTGAACATTTGCATCACTTCGCATTTTGTTGCAAAAACAATTTAAGCTTAAGTTCACTTTGCTTGTTAGCTAACAGTTTGTTTACAGCAGAGATATTTAAAAAAGAACTTCTGTAAAATTTTCTAATTTTTGGTTAAGCTTTTTTGACGTTCATGGCTCGATTTTGTGACAATTTTATTTGCATATAAAATTTTTTTAATTACCTTCAAAAAAGCTTAAAAAAATTTTAATTCAAGAGTTTTCATTAGATTAAAAAGAAAAAATGTACGTCTTACCAATCGGGCTTGTATTTTGAATTAAATTTTTTCTAGTGTCTTTAAAAATAAATCTTTTAACTATATTTATCTAAAACAAATTTGTTTGAAATTCAATTTTACTAATTTCTGTTTTAATAAAAATTTTTTGAATTTGTTTTCCAAATTTCCATATTTTCCTTTCTTTTCTATATTTTTTGATTTCATTTCTTCTCTATTTAAGCACAGATTTTTAGATTTTTATTTAAACAGCAATTCAAAAAGAAAAGTATGAGAAAATGTTGATGGTTGTTGGTGGCCTTCTAGATGTTGTTTAAATTTCTGTTTAAATCAATTTGCCTTTTGAGTATTTAAAAGACAGAAACAAAAAAATTATGTACTTAGCCCTAACTCCGCCCCAGTTTTTCCCTCTTAACCCTATTGTTGCTGCAGGAAAAAATACTTGCATATAAAACTACGGGCTGAAAAAAAAGCTTTTCAATTTTCAAAAACATATACTCTCGTACATGCATATTTAGTATGACAGACAGACCATTCAAATTTCCTTTAGTTATATTTTTTCTTCTTGTCATTATATTTTCTTTGCCCATCTAGAAATATGATTCTTATGATTTTCTTTTATTTTTTTTTTGTTTCTGGGTTTTGTCTACTTAAACAGCTTTCCCTGTTACATGAGATGTCCTTTTTTTTCGTAAATACAATTCATGAATCTCACTTAACTAGGTTTTTTTTTAATAATTTTTGTTTAAAACATGATGACTATGATGATCAGAGTGCAAAAGTATTGAAAAATGGGGACGTGGCTGGTAAACGAAGCGTAAACTTAAGAGGCTGGAAACCATACTATACTTAAAATCTCATCTTAGTGATTCGTTCGTTCTTTTTTATATTTTTTTTTTCTTCTGCTGTGTGCACTGCTGGTTTGGTTCGTTGGTTGGCTGGCTTTTCTTAAACTACAATTGTTTGCATATACAGTGAGGCAAACATAGAAGTTTTGGCCAAATTTAAAAAATAAAAAAACATTTTTGTTGAAAAAAGGTTTATTAAGCAAATTTTCTATGGGAACTTTTTTTTTAGCAGTTTCAAAAAATCTGGAACCAAATTAAAAAATTTTTATTTAAAGTCTATTAAAATTTCGATTGAATTTTTAAAAATATTTTTTAATTTAGTTGTATTTTTTGTATGTGTGAGAGAAATCTTTATTTCAGTCACATAATAGCTATACACTGAGAGTAATTTGCTAATATTGCAGAAAATGTTGTTATACACCCAATGAAAAATTTATTATTTTTCGACCAATGATACGTTTCACTTGAATAACGAAGTATTTAATTAACTAATTGAAATATTTAATTGAACTAATGAAGTAATTTAATAATTAAATGAAGTATTTAATTAAATTAATTATGTATTTCATTAATGTAATAAAATATTTCATTGGTAGAATGAATAATTCATTAATTTAATGTAATAATTTAATTAATACATTAAAAATATTTTATTATTATAATTTACATAATTTATGAAATATTTCATTGAATCAAATGAGACAATTTTAATGATATCGTTTCATTGGTTTTATGCAACATTTTTCTTTTAAACATTTTTTTTTTTTTTAATTTTTACATATGTTACCCCTCTAGATGAATGTAAGTGACTAGCTTACTAGCTCACCAATTGTGGGGTCGTAGGTTTATTTCCTGTGTATAACCTGTAGGATTAGAGCCTATGGCTAAAGTAGCCATAGCCCTTTAATTATAGTTAATCTTAACAGTTGGCAATAAAAAACTAACAAAATAATAATAATTTTTATAAAAAAATTACACTTTAAATAAATGTTTTATCAAAATTTATTAAGCCGATAAAAGTTTAGAGGGCCCGCACGATAGCCGTGGTCTGCCTTTGGTTTCGCTTAGCATATGACTAAAAATTAGTGAACTTTATAGCGGTCTATAGTTGTTGATGATCTCGTTTATTTTAACAAGCTGAAAAATTCTACCTACTAGATGGATTTGCCCGGTCTCATCCGATCAAAACCGTTTACAAAATAACCCATCCAAAAAAATACAGCGATTCACTACTTTAAAAGTGGCTCATGGCCTGGCTAACATTATTAGCAGGAACGGCAACTAAATCGATCAGGCTTAAATTAAGTACGGACATACATCTTTATGAACAATAATGAGTGAAAATCGTTGACGAATATACGTCGAAATAGGCGTAGCTGATCCAAAAATATATGACGGCCTTCCTTGGAGTACAAAGATTATATGTATCAATTTTGAGATAAATCCGTTGGAAAACAAAAGTTTGTTTAGCGAACAAACAAACAGAAAATGAATTTTATTTATATAGATTGCAGGAATTACACTGAAAGTTGTCATATAATTAGAGTGATTGTTAAAATGTTGTTATCTATTCAGCCATGTATTCCTATAGCTTGAGCTTAATACTTTCTTTCCTGCCAATAAAATCTTATTTGGTTCTCAATTGTACACACTGTCTTTTGGATATTTTCCGTAGCCATTCGTCTTATACTTAATACGTTGTATGTAAAATATTTTCATATTTTTCTTAATATTGGTTTCAAGTATTTTACGGAATTTGTATTGTTGTGAAACAAAAAAAAAAAAAAAAAAATGGGAAAAGTTCTTTTGTTATGGCAACCACTAGTTCATAAGAGACACCAGGGAAGAACGCAGCTACAAAATTGAAGAAAATACTTATCCTTGGCAACCGAATACAACCATTATTATTGTTATTACTTATTTGCTTTTAATATATCAACTTTCCAGTGAGCAAACGAGCGAGCGAGAGTGAGTGAGTGATTGACTAAAGACTAAAGCCTCTTTACCAGCAGCAGGACAATAACAGTGTTTAAACCATCTGTCACTACTGTTGCCTTTTTTTATTGCATCCACCGAAAAATACTCACTCACACACACAATAAGAAAGCAAGAAGACAAAACAAAATAAGAAAACGGATGTCCTTTATTTTGTTTTTTTTTAATTTTTTCTGCATATTTTTAACTTTGATATTTGAATATCAATAATTTTTTTTTTCGTTAAGAAAATTCTTTCCAGCTTATATTTGCCGCTTCGTCTTACTCGTTTATAGTTTGATTTTAACCCTTGTTGATATTGAAAATAGTTTAAGCAATTCTTTACGTAGAGAAGTTGTTCAGAAATCTTTCTTTGTCTTTATCTTTTTTACATTGTTGTGCTTGTATTTTAAGTAGTTTCAATAATTTTAAATTTTAAATAATATCAAAGTGCTTGAGTGAGTGAGTTAAGTATACATTTTCTTTAACAAGTTTTTTCTTCTTGAATAATGTTCATAAATTTCCCCATAGCCTGGGTAATCACTGTCAATATTTTACAAGCAGACATACTAACTGTTTTAAATGTTTTTTTTTTCCATCAGATTTTTTATTATTTACAGTTGTATTGCTTTTCTTTCTACTCTGTTATGTTAAGTGGTTGTGATTTTCTTTTTTTTTTGTTGAGAAACTGAACTTATGATCCTTATTCAATGTCCTTACATTGTTATTAATAATAAGCTATGCAAAGTTTTTTCTTAATCTATTTTTTTCGGTGTTATTTCTATTCGTCTTCTTCTTGTTGTTGTTAGATTTTTCATGTTTCTCAAGATTAAGAAAATGAAAATATACTTTTTATTGTTTTCTGTCTCGCAGGATGTTAAGCTTCCTTTAAGCAAAACAATTAGTTTTTTATGACTTATAAAAACTGAAGATTTGTTTCTATTTGTACTTTTTTTTGTTTGTTTGTTTCGTTAGTTTTTGCAAGACATTATCATAATGAAAGTTATATAAAGGCAAATCAGCTAAGGGATAAATAAAAAAATCAATACAATAAGTACATAAAGTCCTCCTAAATGTATGCTCTAAAAACCTTTAAAAATATTATGTAAAATATAAAGAATACTGCTAAGTATTTGTTTCGTTTTTAGTTTTTTCGAAAGTTATTTACGTTTATGGCCAGTGTTTGTCCGTTGAATATTAAAAGGGGGGTTAAAATTTCATATTCTCGTTTAACTAATTAATAACAATTTTCTAGGTTTATTAAAAAAAATTACGACTACAAGGCAGTAAGAAAGCATTGTCCCTTTATATTCATTTTAATCGTTACCAATTATTCAATCAATGGCAGAGTTTGCAAAGAAACCAAACGTTTCATAAACGTTTCCAGGAAAGTCACAAGTCTTTCAAAATTTTTAAATCGTTTTATACAATATATAACAAAATACAAAACGATTTACAGAATCTTCTTCTTGTTCTGTACCAATACAATCGTACATTTGCCTACAAAACAAAAGCAGAAACGTATTTTTTTCCAAGAATGAATCATTCGTTGTTAGTTTACTAGCAAGAGCATATCACAATGCCTTGTGCAGTTATTTTGAAAATGATAAACATGAGCGTGAGGTTGAGTGCTCACACAAGAAATCAGACAGTCGTGTTTATGTATGTGTGTTTCGGCTCTGTTGAATTTCGTTTGATTTTATGTGCATTCATTTATTTTCTGGCTGCCTATGTGTACGAGAATGGTACTGTTTTTATTAGGCACCAATACATATACAAAATAAATCAGAGCAAAAGTTTGCATTAGTTTTTATTTGTTTGCTACTCTGAAAAACTACAAAATAAAACGAATTTAAGCGTTTCGTTTTGTTTCTTTGCGAAGTCTGATTAATGGCAATACTTATAAAGTTAAAAAGAAATACGTTAGTGGCAACACCAAGAAAATTCAAGGTATATAATTCCCGTATTCAATTTCGAATTGTACGTGGGTTAAATACTTAACATGAAAAATACCTAGAATCCCATAGTTGGTGAGACAGATTATATCGATGAGGAGAAATAAATTTCTCTGAAAGTGTTCACTTCACGAAACCAGTGTCTGGGGATAATATAAATTTGGTTGCCTTTCAAATAATATCAAATTATCAGAAATTGAATAAAAACAAAAAAAAAAAAATATTATGTAGCTTCAGTAATATGGTATTGCACGGAAATATTATACAAAAACATGCGGTAAAATGTATGTAAATCATGGTTTTCTTATTTAAATTTTTCAAAATGCTTTTATTTAGTGATTGCTGCAAGAATCTCTGATAAATCAATTTAGAATAAAGAAATATCTCGTATGTAAAAGCAATTTTTGCATTATTATTAGGCATTTTATATACTGGAAGCCCGCCCTGAATTTCAATTAATTTATTAAAAAGAGGACATGACATAAAGAATGCATGTACTAAAATGTGGAAAAATCAATTGAAAAGTAGAGTTTTAATCGAAAAATAATTGAGCGGGACTAATGTTTTCCAAACTTTTATAATTTCCTTAGACTTTTACAAATATTTCAAAACCAAAATTAGTCAATTCGTTTCAGCTTTTTCGAGTTTTTGTGTGACTAACAATGGTTAATTCATTCTGATATACATATTAATATATAGAAGACGATTCGAAAGCAAATATTTCCTGTAATTACTAAATTTGATAAATACGTTGCTTAATTTCATTGTATACGTAAGTTTGTACAATCATGTAGCGGCGATTAGACTCCTAGTTTTTGTATTTCATGTAATTGAATTGAAATGAAAACAAAAAATTCCCAGCGAATTTGGATTGTTTTAAAAATCCAAAACTTTTCCTGAAATGTAATTCTTAATTGCCTATTTATGTACAAGCATACCATAGGTTCTTTCTTACAGTTGTATTGAACAAAATATGAAATTTTTTTTTACATGGGCTGTACAAAAGATACTTTGGGTACCGGTACTTACTATATAACAATAATAATTAATGACTTGACTCATTAATTAATTACCCTTTTTAAACTTTTTGTTTATACCTCAGTTCCTAAACGTTTGCTTTATATTATTGAAATTAATTGCACCTTATAATATGCTTTAAACTTTTATCAGCTTCAAGTATTGAATTTATTGCTGGTCAAAAAGTATGCTGCAGATTTTTCATTATTAAATTTTATAGTTAAAATTTGGAAGTTGTGTTTTATTTATAAAAAAATATATGTATATTAAATTCAGAAACCAGGTTTCATATCATTTGTGCGTTATGTTTATTTAAATTTTTTTAAACTCTAACCCGCTCACATTTATGCACAGTAGAGAAAATTTTTTTTGTGAAATTTTCATATGTTGCAATTGCAAATGATATATTTCTTGTTTTAATTAATATTTTTCCAGCTCTTAGGCTTAAACCCATTTTATAAAAAATTATGTATAACAAGAGTATACATTTAATGGAAAAATATTTCAAGTAATTAAATATTTACATAATACATTCAGGCAGGATTTTTACTCGTATATTATGTTTGCGTACCTTTAAATACACAAACATATCAATTTTTCAATATCTCCTGTTTACATTTAAAGGTAAAACACACATTCACAAAAGAAAATATATTTATGGTAAAAAAATCTCAATGTTTAATATGCTTATACACACAAACAAGTTTAGTGTACGCATTTATAGTGTGTGTAACTACTCTCGTGTTTATATGTAAAACCTCTTATGCACTTGTGCATGAAAATATGTGTATGTGTGCTTGTATGTTTAAATACCTGTTTGAATACGTGATTTTATGAACATTATGATATTAAATAAAATTTTTTGTTTTAGTAAATATATATTTTTTGTTGTGCCTTCTTTAAATTAAATTGCATCCGTGCAAATAATGCTTTAGGCATGAATTTTAATCACAATCTCTCTATTTTATAAAATTTATTAATTTTTAATAAAGTAAATAAGCAACATGAACAGCAAAACCAGCAACAACAATACTAACAACATCAGCAATAATCATAATAATAATAATTTTATATAACAAATATTGTTTGCAAGTGTTTATAAAATTGTTAGAGTACGTTTTGTTGTCATTTGGTTTTGAAAATGCATTGATTGCGTTGCACTGTGAAAGGTACATTAAACAAAATGACAATTTTCATCTAGCAGCATAATAAAAAGAAATCAACATGCTGTTTATTTTTTTATTTTTTTGTTATAAAAATAAATTTATTGAATATTTTTAAATATTATTTTTTTATTGTTCATATTAATGCTTTTAGGCATTAAATTTAATTAAGCTTAAATTTGTATTTGTTTTCTTTTTTTAAATTTTACTAATTTAAAGGCTGACTTAATTTATTGCTGCAAAATAAATATTGAGTTATTTAAAATACATTAAGAGTAGATATTAAAAAAGGCAATAGCATGACAGTTTTGAAAGTTGTTTATCATGGGGTTATTGCACCGAATTTAAATAGGCTGGATAACTGATTTAATGCCCCTATTATAGTTTGAAAAGTTGCCACTTCACATAAAAAAAAACATCTCCGAAAAATTATTTGAGCTAAGCACGGTAATATCCATTTTTCAAACACGATAGGGGCATAACATAAATATTAATAAAGTTAATAAATAATAATAAGCTGAAAAAAAAATATTAAATTTTGCTACATTTGAGCTTTAAAAAATTTGAGCTTTAAAAAATTGTAGTAGGTTTGAAGCATTTGCAAATTAAATATAAAAAATGTTAAAGTAAGAGTACACTGCAATAAATCTAATGTTTCATGCTGTTTGGCATGTAGTGCCTTCTTGCAAAAATTACATGTCTTCTTGATCTATGGCATGCCGTTCAGTTGCTGCTACAAGAATTCTGTTATTATATTCTTGTAACGAATGCGGTTCACAGTATAACGTGACCGCTACAAACAAGTCTTAAAACCGTAATAGACCAACGTACCATGTGTAGCGCATATCTAAACACCCCATTAGTATATTACCATATACAACATCAACATCAGTGCGTTACAATTCTCAATGAGTAAAGGTGAGAATTTGTATAAGTAGACAAGGTTTGGTAACGAACACTGAGGAACAATAACCGACATTGTACTAATTATAGTTACGAGAAAACTGCTTTAACTATAGTACTAAGTTGATACTGGTGATTGCTTCTACATATTTAATCTGTAGTTAAGGGAGTGTAAGGTCTTTGGAAATTACCTATACTCGTTACTAATACTTAACTCGTTGATAGCCGAATACGAAATTACTTCGTATTCAAAACTCACATAGCCGAGTGCAAGGTCCTTGAAAATTACCTGCATTCGATACTAACAGCTAGCGCTATAATAAATAACCTCCTTAAATTGAACACTTCACAAGCCGAGTCAGGCCGTGTACTAGCAAAGTGTGGGTCAACTGATCAAGCCGAGCCACAGTACAGCGAGTATTGGTCAACCGTGTGAACGAAGAGTTGAAACTAGAGCGATCGTCCAACGAATCATTAAACCACCTTACATATCCTTGTGTTTATATATTTTAAATTAATCTTCGTAAATAAAAAGTGTTTTGTATTAACACGAAAACATCAACGTGTTTTAATTCAAAGAAAGGAGACCTTTGGTAAGAACCTGGGTTGACTGAATCATACCCCGGCTGAAAAAATAAGCTGCGTTACAACAGTCAGTACAATTTTGGGCCTATCTTTAAAAGAGTAGGGCTCAATCATGCCGCCTTACCAAAATTCACACCAGACCGTTGTTCGTTCTCATTAATTGCATGAGGATTTTCTGAGCCCCAAATTCGACAATATTGTACATTCACGAAGCTAGTTAGATCGGGAAAGAAAACTTTTTTCGAAAAATGGGCATTGACTTCACTTTGCTTCATTACCGAATTGGCGAGCCGGATATGTTATTTCATACTTAATCGGAGTATGTTTTCTTTACAATCCATTAAAAAAAAAAATTCCAACTCTCTCATAAAATACGTATTTTTATTTTAATAATAGAAAAACCACTCTTACCTTTTATCGCTATATAATGGAATACGACATTAGTGAAATATTAACTAAACAACCGAAGTTTAGTAAATGCCAAGCTTTACTCTCTTCAATATTATAAAGCATTTGATGATTTTTAGAAAAACTATTCATTTCATTTCGATTGGAAAAATAAATATTTTATCAAAACTTGTTATTTTTTAGCATATCCCTCGTATATCACATTCAAGTTATAGCCATTGAAAAATTCATAAAAAAAATTTTCTGCTTATTTTCGAATTTGGTATTTCGGTTTTCGTACCTTAATAAATGCTTAATTTATTTCACACAATTTTCATTTTTTTTATATTTTTATTGTTACCAAACTAATACTATCAAAAATTGTGGTATTGTTATTACGCGTAATTGGACATTTTGCGGCAAATATGACAATTTTGTGGTTCAACACAAAATTTGTTATATAATTTTTGGCATTCTTTTTTCTGTTCGATTTTTAATATAATATAATATAGTCTGTAAGGATATTGTTCACAGACTTAACTAAAATAAATAACTGGAATATTTGATAACTAAAAAAAAATTAAATTTTTGAAATTAAACTAGATTACATATTTAAGTTGTGGTTGACAGCACTGAAAATGCAAAAAAAATGTGTGTATGTGACAAATATAAATAAAATTATGAAGAGAAAACTTAAATTGAAATTTAAGTTAAAAGAGCAAAAATTGCTGTTGTTAAATAAAAAAATATTCTCATGACATCATGCGTGAACGACTACACATTTTTCTTTTTTGATTTTTAAGAAAATAAAAAAAAATGAAGATTTTTTTATTATAGTGATTTATTGATTTAATATTATAAAAATAAAAAACAAACTTAAAAAATATTTCACGTGAGACTAAAAAATTTTTAATTATGATAAAACAATGTGAGACATTCGTTTGAACGCACTTTGGAATAATTGTTTCCAAAAGCTAATGTTGTTTAACAGACTTATTTTTTCTTGCTCTTAATTTTTGTCCACCTAATGGATTCAGTTGCGTTTGGCACAGAGGCAATAGCTCGCGAGTAATACGAAAATGATGTTTCTCTTTTATTTCCCGACAAGTAGGGTGATTTTTCGTCTTTTCAAACTTAATTTGATCCTTTTGACTGTCTGTCAATTTTATTGCCTATTTTAAAAACTTCCTTATCACTTTTTCAGACCTGTCTATCAATTTGTTTATTTTTGTATTTGAATTTCCATTTTTTGTCAATTTCGTGTTCGATTTCTTTCCGTTTCATTTAATCGGTTTCCAGAACCCATATTTTAAAAATTTACTTTCAATAATTAAAAAAATTGATTTATTTTACTTCGAAATTTAAATATAATATAAGTTTTAACAAACAATTTGTTCACGCTTTAAAATTTTTTGTGGAAATGATCTATTTCTTAAATGCGTCCAAACGTATTTCTCACTGAAAAAGCAATACTTTTACAAAAGTTTGCATATTTTCTCTTTAAGAACTTTTAGTCTATTATAAAAAAAAACAAGAAAGAGTTCACTATGTAGAGAAAATAGCAACAACATAAAATTAAAAATCAAGCGAATGTCTACCACTGTATATGTACCAATTTAACTAATTCTTTTTTTTTTTTTTGGGTTTGTGTAAGAAGAAAAGAAAGTTGCCAGGAAAATAGAAAACACACAAATTGTCTTTTGATAGGGGAGCGTATGAGTGTTATATAAATTAAATTAAGTAAAAACCATAAGCCAAAGCTACCTGCTTTCATTTATATCACTGGCAGAAAACGAACATCATCTATATATATAAAATTAATTTTTTATTTATTTGTGTTTCCTTTTCCTTTTTTGTATAAGTTTTAGTTGTCCAATGAAAAACTGTGTTTTTCAAAGAATTTCTTTGAAATATATTATACACTGTCTCTTTACTCTAAAGATTCTAGCTTGTAATATAAAAAAGCGAGAAATGCTGGATAAAACAACTAGTATTTCATAAACAATGGATCGTATTATTGATTCTGCGCGGAAAGCAACATTCATTCCTGAAAAATTACACTATTATTTTGAATGATGTCACCTAATTGTGAATTGTGAATAACTTGAGTTGAGTTCTTATATCAGCTGTTTGTAATAAGGAAAGTATTGAATTTTTTTTAAATAAAAATAAATTTTAAATAAACAAAGTGAAAATGTTTTTTTAATAAAAAAACTTTAAACATTTTAGAAAAAAGTTTTTTTGAGAAATTTTGCTTAAGCATTCCAGCGCATTCTTAGCTTTTTCATTTTATGCTACAATAAGCCGATTGTTTCAGATGTTGTGTCACCGAGCAACCAGAGGTGTCAGAGTGCAGATATAGTATACATTTTCTTTCTGTCTTTTTTGCACGAACTCAAAATTTTTATTTTGTTTTGCTCAGGTATTTCTATAAAATGTACACTTTCATTATTTACATTTCGTAAACATGAATTTTAAAACATGAAAATTTGTGTTTGTTATCACTTTTACATTAAATTTCATACTTAATAACAAAAAACGTAGATATAAGTATTTTCGGCATGAGCATTTTCATTACGGAAATAACTTTTTAATTAATGTTTTTTAAAGAAAAAAATTTTTCATTTTGCTTATTTTCTCTTATTCGTAATATTAAAACACTATATCTGTCTCTTACATACAAACTCCAAATAAAATGCTGAGTTTTTCAAAATTCTAACCTCAAAAGTTTCATCTCTGGTTGCTTAGTGGTTGTGTGGCACATCATGTTCCTGTAATAAATGTTGTTCAGAGTTACCGCATTGTCGGCTTCGTCTTCAAAGAAGTAAAGCCTGAACAAACTTCTCACCACACAGTTGTTCATTGTAGATGTATTTGTTTCTTATGAATAGTTTGATGATTTTTTGAGCTAAAAGTTCGACAATTTTGTGTATTTACGAGCTCATTTAGATGATAATATGCTTCACCGGAGAAGAAGATTTTTTTTTTGAAAAATGGGCATGAATTTCACTTTGTTCCGTTACCGATTAAACGAATTGCAGGCCGAGATATTTTATTGTCTTCTTTAAAATTCAATAAAAAAATCACAAAACACGTGTTTTTATTTAAAAATTAGAAAATGCACTCTTACTGAGACACCTTTTTTCGTACAATTTTGATCTTTCCATTTACATTACCTGAAAGCAAATAGGCCTAAGTAAAATTAGGAAAACCAACTGAATCAGTGATGTGGCAATACTGCGGTGGTAGAGTTGACAAGCGGAAAAAAATTGCTTTCTGCCTTTGCAGAAAGATATTAATTAGACCCAATAATATTTTAATTTTTTTCGACATTCTACAAACTACGAACAATTATATACAATTGAAATTTTCCTGTTAAACAAACTAAAACTACTTTTAAAAATATATTGCCTACTTGAAGGAGCTAAATATAATTATAAACTAAAGGCTATTTTAAGGCATATTTGTATCTTAAAATTAAAATTATATTAAATTTTATTAAAATTATTTTATCTTAATCTTAAAAAAATTTTCACAAAAAAATATGAAACTTTTTAAATATAAAAAAATTGCTAGACCTTTTATAACTATAAAAAATGTGTGACGTGTAATATGATATATCAATTTTAAAATAATTTAATTAGTACTGCTTTAAATCTTTTAAATAATAATTTATTTAATTTTTAAGTTTAAGCATTTCATGGTTTATAAATTTTTCATATTTATGTCATTCATTTAAAATACATTTGCCACAAATTTGTAATTATTTAATAGCCACCATTAGCAGCAAAAAAAAAATAATTAAAAAATAAAATATAAACATTTTAATAAACAAGTCATATTTAATAACAACACTTTGAGAAAAAACCTTAATCACAAATTACTATCAGTTTATAATTTATTTTTTTTTTAAGTTTTAATATACATTAAAAATCAACTACATAAAATGAAGAATTAATTTACTAAATTAATAAAACAAATTCAATTCAATAACAATAAATTTAAATCGCATAAAAGTAAAAGAAAAAATATAAATTTAAGTTTCAACAAAACTAAAACTCCAGTTTTTACTTCATACTCGTATATTAAGACAAACAATTTTAACAAAAAATGTATCACGTAAGTTCTCTACTCAATTACATATTTTTTAGTTTATATATCATAAGTTTTTGGTTTGTGATCGATAATTTTATGTGTTTAATTTAATTTTAATATTGCCAGATTTTTGAAAATAAATAAATCAAATAAAGATCCCCTGAGGAAGTTGGAAAAAAACCAACGAAACGTCGGGAAAATAAGAAAATTAAAATAATAAATAGACTTTGAAAGCCCAAAAACAAAAATTTAAAGTAAAAACAATTTGAACTTTAATTACGAATCCTTTTATTTTAGAAAACTACTTTACAGTTGGTTTTATTAATGTTTTGCTAATCCTCCTTTCCTTTTTTTAGAATTGTTTTTATATTATGATGACAATGATTATTCTCAAGATTTTCTTGTTATCTTTGCTATAACTTCAAATTTTAATGACAGTTTTCTTGTTAGTTTTCTTTTTTATTTTTTTTTTTCTTCTTTATGGACTGCTTTTATTATATAATTTTTTATTATAGTTTTTCTATACTTGTTTCTGCTTAAGTTTCTATGTCTGCTTGACTTTGCCTGGTTGCTAATATTTTAAGCTGATGAGTGAGTGAGTGAGTGGTTTGAAAATATATCTATCATCAACTTGAGTTAAGTTGTTTTACTTATAAAAAGAAAAAAAAAAAAGTACAGAAAAAGAACAAAAATATGATACTTGCTGTTGAAGGACACGCTTCTGAGTGTATGCTTTAAAAATAAAATGAATTATAATATTTTTGTTATAATTCTAGTTGCGCCAGAAAAAATATTCAAATATTTTTTTAAACAAAATTAAATCACATCAACAGATTTAATTTTTATTCAAAAATTTTTGTTGCTTATATGAATTGTTTGAATGCAGACATTAATGATGGATTAATACTATACATTGATTTCATTAAAATTGTTACATTGATTCAATAAAAATATTTCTTAAATTATATAAACCATTTTTTTTATTTGACTATTGAAAGAAATATTTATTTATTTATTAATTCTCTTAAATTATAATTATAAATTATAAGGTAAGAGAAAAAAAGGGGGAGCAATGGCATGCTACGCCTTCAGTTCATGAAAGACATAAAATATCATGGCCAATAGGCTTTAAAAGGTAAAAAATCGAGAAAGCTAAAGCCAGCTTCAATCAAATTAGGAGCTCCTACTAAAGCAGCAGAATAAATCTTGAGCAAAAATACATTTTATTTTAAATAACAAAATTTCTTATACTGAAAGAGATTTATTATATATTTCATTACTTCAATGAAATATTCATTAATTTAACGAAAACTTCAATAATACTTTGAAAATATTTAATTATTTCACATAATTTATGAAGTACTTTATTTAATTAATGAAACAATTGAACTGAAATCATTTCATGGGACTTATGTCACATTTTTCCTAGGCTTTGTTGAGACTATCGCTGGGCACAAATTGCAAATAGTGTGTTCAGAAGTTTTCTGTGTTTCTCGACAGAAACGCCGAGAATCATTATGCACCACACCACTTTTACTCGTTTCGCATTTGAGTATAGAATATATATTTAGCAGTTTTGCTAAAGCTCAGTAAATTTTTACCCTAATTTGTTTGGTATTAATAAGTCCTCTTGGATTCTGTATGGTCGCCTGGGCTATAAAGTAATTCTGTAGACCTTGTTTTTTACCTATGAATTGTTAAGCATGTTGAGTTGAATGTTCGCATCCTTTTTAGCTGAACAGCTTGCATTATTCACATGTTGCGCTATTCAGACACGAGTATTCAAATTGTTTTCTGCCAAAGAAATTTTTACATATAAAATTTAAAAATTTTTAAAGCAATTTTTTTTATCCGAAAGGAGCTACTTAGCTATGTGGGAGAATGCTCGAGTACGTAAAAATTGTCTCTTGAATTGTTAGAATTTTTTTATTTTAATTCATCTTAAAGAGAAATTAGCCATTTGATTTATATAGAAATTGAAATAAATGAAAATTTATATTGCAACTGAGCTCAGTTGCGTTGAAATTGAAACAACTGCTTTTGATGAGTTATATTTGTATTTGTCAACGGCACTAACAAACGAGCTGTAAAAGGTTGAAACTTAAAAATTCCAACTAAAAAGAGTTGATAATATAATGTTGTTTCTTTCTTATATTTGTTCATTCAGTGCAATAAGTATTGATCCATATAGAAGCTACTTTGCTTTCCAGTATATTACTACCATAAATGTCTTCAAATTAGCTTGACATATATTTTTAGTTCTGTTTAGGTATTAAATGAAAAATTTATTTTCATCCTACTTGCCAGTACTTAGATATGAATGTATATACGGTATCATTATTACAAAATTATTTTCAGCGTTTAAGTATACTTTAGAAATTTTAATCGTCTCATAACTGTTTATTTCTGAATTGCAGATTTATTTCCCTTTATTGTTATCATAATTTTTTTTATATTTCTTTTTTCATAAGCCTTAATTTCATTAAAATTATGTTTTTACTTACATAAAACATAAATAATTTCATAGAAATAAATGAGGTGTTTAAATATCACTTACTTAAATGCAATAATAACTTTATCATGTTAATATTTATGCTAATGACACAACCGCATATTATTTTCATTTAACTAAACACATAATACTCAAATTACAAACTGCAAAAGAAAGGAAAAAAAAACACATTAAAATTAAGATCTAAATACCCAGGAGCGCAGTAAATGAAACCGTCATATAAGTAAAAGTTAAAAAAAAAAAATTTTTTTTTTAAACTTTAAGAAAATTTTATGTAAAAAATAGGCCTAGAAATAAATTTTTAATATTTATTATGGTTGATTTTTGTGAATTAATAAATACGCTTTTCATTTAAAATTCATTTATAGCAATTAATTTGATTAACAAAAAGATACCACTCTGTTTGTTTCTGTTTTGGATGTTTCTTTTTTTAAGTAACAGCCTATTAGCTTTTTCATAACTTAGAAATAATACTTAGGTTATTTTTCCCTTCAGCACTATAACACTGAGAAGCTTAAAATTTTGAAAACATTTTGAAAAGCACTTGTAACTAATGCATTAATATTAAGTAAATATGCATAAGACAAAACTTTTGTGCAGAGAGAAGTCAGTCATGTCATGCACACAGAACTAACAAGTGTTGTGTTAACAATTAAATGCTAACACTTCAGAAACTTAAACTTCTATATGCTTAGAACTAACATATTCATGCAAACAAACATTAAATTTATGCCTAACAGTATACTAAGCAAATATACAATAACAGCTCACGCATATGGAAACATAAATAAAATGGTTTGTGGTTTCCCTTGTGACTTTCATAATTCTTTTTTACAAAGGCTTTGGCATTAGCAAAAAAAAAAAAAATAAAAAAAGTCATGTAGTTTTTCATTAAGCTATGCAGGCATGTTCATACATGTTCGTGTAGTGGCATTTTCATAATTCTTTTATATACATATGAATGTGTATGTGTGTGCGTTTGTGCCACTTTAAAATTGCACTGCATGTCAGCGTAATTATGTTGGCATTAGAGTGTTAACAGTTCAAAAATTAACATGTCTGCGGCTGTGTTTTGTGTAAATGACTATCCCCTCGTTCCTTGTTTCTGGTTTCTCATTCATTTCATTATTCTTCTGCCTTTGTAGGCAATTACAATTGCCTTGAAAATGAATTGTTTTTAGAAAGTCTCAGCTAAGTGTTACATACTCCATAGCACGTTTAACTTACAATTATAAATGGCATACATTTTAGGGTTGTTTAGTTTAATTGTCATGTGAAGCATACTTTTAGGTGTGTATGGCAAATATAAACATTTAAATTAGTTTTAAAATGTTTTTTCGTTTTACTTTAACATTTTACTAAAAAATAATAATCGGAAAAAAATTTTTTTTACACCTTAATTATCCGTGATAAATTAATGAAAAATTAACAAATTAATATTAGATAACACTTTGGAGTATACTAAGGAATTTGATTTATTTGGAATATTATTTAATATTATTTTAAAACTATTTTAACACTATTTTTTATTTGTTATTTTTATTCAAGTTATAATAATAGCACAAATTATGGCTCATTGCCACTGAAATGTGCTTAAAAAATATTTTGCATTTTTCTGTTCGGAGTATGTCGTTGTCTGCAAAATAAAGAATACAACACATAAGAGGTTTGTTTGAAAACGTTATATTTGTTAAAAAATAAAATCGCTAATTCGACAAAAGAATTTGCTTCAAGTAATGGGTGCACTTTTAAATTTAATATAATTTTTTTTGGGCAAGTGGCAAATTCTGAAATTTGGCAGCTGTCACATAAGCTTATTCCGATTATTAAAAATGGAGCGTTATAATTGTGTTGAAGGAAAGTGAAATCAATTGCAATTTTTCGAAAAAAATCATCTTCTCCGAAGAAGCGCATTTCCATTTGAATGGCTTTTGCGAATACACAAAATTGTCGAATTTGGGGCCCAGAAACAAATACACCCACACCGACCGAATTTTGGTCAGGCTTTATGTTTTTGAATATGAGTCTGCATATGGAACTGCAGTCGTTACGGCAATATGAAAACAGAGGTTTTGTGGCCTCCACTGCTTGGCATGGATCTAGACGACATGTGATTTTAGCCACATGACGCCACCTGCCACACATCGCGTGAAACAATCGATTTATTGCAGCATGAGATGAGACACCAACACTATTCAAAAATCTTCTTAAAGGTTTTAGAAATATTGTAAAAGTTTTTTTTTTTTTTTTTTTTTTGCAAAATTAGAACATTTTTAATTTAAAAAAAATTATTTAAAATATGTCAAGTTAAAAATCATCAATATTTGCCCCATTAATTCCAAACGAAACTTTATTGAAATGCACAACTTTAGATTTTTTTCACAGTTACGGCTAGAAACTAATATTGTCATACGAGTTCGCAACTGTTTTTAACGTGGATTGTGTTTTTTTTCACAATGAGTGAATTGGAAATGAAATCAATAAAATATTTCTTTTTGCTTGAAACTAATAGATGTATATGCTTTTAGAAAAAACGACAGATTTTTAAATTGCTTTATTTTAAGTAATTTTTTAAAAATTAAAAATTTTTATCATTACAACTTCTATGATATTTTTAAAAGTAGTGAGTTATTTTAAAAACGATGTATGAACGACTTGAATAAAATTTTAATGCCGAATTTTGATTTTTCTTTAATTTCTAAAGTAAATCTCACATATGTCGTATAATCTCTTGAATTTTTCAAATAAAGATATATCTTAAGAGTCAATTAAAAAAAAAAACAAGTATAAACCTATTGAAGCCTAAGATAAGTTTTTTATAAAAATATTTGTACCTAAATATTTTGATATTTTGATATAAATAAAGTTTATTTATATAGCAAAATAGCTGAAATCAAAAATATTGCTATTAAAAATAATATTAGCTTTAATAAATTTATTTCTATTTTATAATTTAACAAATATTTTTTTCGTTTTGATTAAATTTAAATTTATTTTTGAAACTCATTTTAAATTGAACGTTTTTTTATAAATATTTTTTTTTTGCTTATCATCGTTGTTATTATCGCAACGACACATTTTCATAAACCTTTTCCTTTAAATTGTTTTCCTGCATTTTAATTGGAATTTGAATCTTTTTTATATGCAGGTTTTGTAATAGTTTTTTAATGATGAAAAAATTATATTTTTTAGTTATTTCTCTATTTTTTTATTGCTGTTATTTTTTTTCGTTGGTTTTTTCTAATTATTAATTTAGTTTTTCATAAAAACAAAAAGTGTCACGTACGTATGTAAATCCTTTTTTTTATATAATAGTTAACTATTTGAAACAAATTTTTAAGGTTTTGTTTTATATGTTTAACGACTAGTATTGTCGTTTTTTTAAATTAATTTTCCTAAATGTGAATTAGAAATTTAAAATATTTGCTGAAATCTAACATATTTTTTTATTGTTGGTTAGATAAATAAAATTTATGGTCTTTTGAGCACACGACACAAAATTAAACAATATTTTTAGTTAAACTTTTACATTATAATATAGATGTAAAACTCTATGTTAATATGTTAATTAACAACAACTAAACTTATTTGTGGAAATAGAAAGAGAAGCATGGAGTAAAAGAGAGAGAGGGAAAACTGAAAATACAACAGAATTTCCAATATTTTAAAACTTTATTATTATGCAGCAAAATGAAATAATAAATTTTAATTTAAAAAGTTTTGTTTTTCCTCTTTTCCTTTTTTTTTTACACTTATTTAACAATTAAACTAAATCCATTTGAAAATAAAATGAATTTTTAGTAGTTGTTTGTTTAGAATTTTAAAAGTCAGAGCAGAATAGTTAGACAGTGAGGCAGTCAGTCAGCCAGGCAAAATTTTAGTAAATATGCAAAAAGTATTTGTAATTGTTTACATGCTACAATTGTAATAATAATTGCTAAATATTAAAATACTGGATAAACATATTAAAATTTTACAAAAATAAAATTTTTTGATACTGTTTATTTCAAAACTTTTTTTTATTTTTTCTTTTTTTTTTTGGGTAAAAAAAATCAACTTAAAATTTAACCAGACTTAAATTAAATACGGAATATGCAAATTTTTCTATTAAATTTTTACAAAAGGATTTATTTGTGTTTACTTTACACATACACACATGCATATGCATACAAACATGATTCACTATATAGAGAAATATTTGCATAATATAAACAAGCTAGTATGTATTGTTTTAATTTAGAAGAGTAATCATTACAGGGAGTGAAAGTTCATTTAATTTTTTTTAATATCTATCCAAAGGGATTGCCAAAATAATTGCATAAGTTTTTAACAGCTTGTTTATGAATAATTTAATAAAAATGTTTGGATTCTTTAAACGAATTGTAAACAAAATTCGTATAACAAAAAAAAAAAAAAAAAAAAAAATTAGAAAAAATCCACTGACGAGCCGCACTAACTTGTCATGAAATGTGAAAGTTTCTTTACTCAAGAATATATTATATTAGCACAACTATCATGATGAAATGAAAAACTTTTTATTTGTTTTTTTTATTCTATAATATATTTTTTTTACTCTTTGAGATGAAATCGTTAGAGAATGCCGTTGAAAATTAATTATTAAATTTCCAAAAAATGCGTTAAAAAATATAATTTTAACCATTGAAAAAGTGGGCGTGGCAAGTACGAAAGTAAATGACGACTTTGGCAGAACAAGAAAAATGCATTAAATTTTCAAAAATTTCGTTAGAAAATGTAGTTCTAATCATTAAATAAATCAATTTAAATTAGTCTATTGAAAATGTGGGCATGGCTAGTCTTGTTTGGTTGTACCATATTTCCAAAAAATGCCTTATAGAGTAAAATTTTAATCATTAAAAAACCAATTTTAATTATTCTATTGAAAAAGTGGGCTTGGAAAAAATTCTAGAGAAATCCATAGAAAATAAAAATTTGTAAAATAAACAAAAAAGCAAAAATAAATTAATAAAATTGAAAATTGTGCATAAATTTTTGTAAAATATGGCTCGTTTTGTTAAAAACTTATGAGGCTGTGTGCTTTTAAAAAATAAGCTATAGATTTTTGTCTCTTTTTAAATATTTTTTTCTGATGAAAAATGTGTAAATTTTGCATTAAAAATTGTTTCTTTCGTTACAATTTCTACAATGAAATGAACACATGCTTATAAATAATGTAGGGCCGACTTAAAGGAAACTTTAAAACGATTTTTCTTCTATTCATAAAGAAGCAAGTAATGGTATATATTTCGTGCCACCTCTTTAATTTTATATTTTTTAAATTAGAGCCAATTTAAGAAAAAAAAGGTTTAAAATTAACGATCCAAAATATTTTCCAAAAAGTATACAGCTGCGCCCGCCGAAATTGTGTACTCGTATACTTCCCTACAAATGATTGTAAAAAACTGGTAACTTTGTTGCTTATAAAAATGTATTATATGATTCAGAGATAATTCAGAGATAAAGGATAATATCCGACAGGTATAATTTTAAGTTATTCCCTTCTTTGTATTCGTGCCAGGTTTAGTTTAAAAGAATTCATACATTTAAGTGCGTTGTTTCTTAAATTGTAAAACAGTTTGCAATTAATTTCATTCATATTTTAAAGCATAACATGCAGATCTTCTAATTCTTCATTCAATTGGTAAAGCTTTTTGCATACAGTTCACAAGTTCAGACTTTAAATTTAAAATTCATTATTCGTGTGTTACCTGAGATTTTTTTTCGTTTAGTTAAAGAGCTCTTAAAAAATTACCCTTTATTAACAACAGCAATTACGCTCAGACATACATAAATTTAAGTTGTGTTGTTTAATAATATAGAAAAGCTGTGCTAAGGTTGGCTTGGAATATAAAGGCTTGTATGTACGACTGCGAGTGTATTTAAGTTAATTGTGAAAATCTCGCTTTTAAGCAAATAATAATTGTTTTATGTTTACACAAGTGCTCACACATACAGAGAAGGACGCACACATAAACATTAATTTATAATTTGTTATATATAAAAACAACTGTGTTATATAACAAATTTGTATGTGTTTAGGTGCATGATGTGTATAAGTAATTACGCAATTGGTATTTGGCTTGTTTGATTATCAGCCAAATTTGCGGATCGCTAATGAAAATTTTTAGGTTTTGTTTACATTATAAGTATTGGCAGTTAATTAAAATTATTTGTGTTTAGAATTAGAAAAAACAATTAAAAAACATAAACACACAACACTTTTCTATGTTAGTTGAGCTGCAGTTGAAAAGCCTAAAATCCTTTACAATATTAAACCTCAAAATTATTGTATTGAAGCGGAATTTATATGAATTTAATTATTATTTTTCTATTATACTTAAATTAAGCAAAAAACAAAGTAAAAAAATAAACTGTTAACTGGTTAGCTTTTTATTACTTAAATTTTAGATTAATCCATAAGACCTTTAATTGTTAGAGCAAAATTTCGTTAAAAATTAAAAAAAAAAAATTTTTAATTATTTGTAATAATTTCTATTTGGAATTTAAAAGTTTAACAAAATATTAATCTTAATTTGTGCTTAATTCCAGAAATTGTGTTGGTTTTAAAATTTATTCTTTTACTCATGATATTCTCATGAGTTATTTATTCAGTACAATAAGTACTGAAGGGGAGAGCATACCTATATGGACCATTTCATCAGACGCTACTCCGAATCCTCAGTAGGTTACTCCCAACGTTTCTTGCAAACATTAGAACCTTTATATTGTAAAAGCAATTGACTAAATAAGAATTATTAATCAAAAGTCACAAAAAGATTCAAATATTCAAACAAAAAACTCAGTAAGCATTGAACTGAATAAACAAATAAATTTCCCAACCAACATTTTTAATATTGAAAACTATATATTCTATTTTTATTCTTCTCTTCTCTTTTACATTTGAATGCCCGTTGGGTATTACTGAATGTAATTAAAGAGTATATGAAAAACAAAAACAAAAAATTATAAAAAATAATAAGAAAAACATAGGGTTTTCCTACAATGAGCACTTGTATTTGTATATGTAATAATTTCTATTTGGAATTTAAAAGTTTAACAAAATATTAATCTTTATTTGTGCTTAATATTAATATAAATATTCAATGCTTACTGAGTTTTTTGTTTGAATATTTGAATCTTTTTGTGACTTTTGATTAATAATTCTTATTTAGTCAATTGCTTTTACAATATAAAGGTTCTAATGTTTGCAAGAAACGTTGGGAGTAACCTACTGAGGATTCAGAGTAGCGTCTGATGAAATGGTCCATATAGGTAAGCTCTCCCCTTCAGTACTTATTGTACTGAATAAATAACTCATGAGAATATCATGAGTAAAAGAATAAATTTTAAAACCAACACAATTTCTGGAATTAAGCACAAATAAAGATTAATATTTTGTTAATTATTAATTATTTATAAAATTATTTTCCTTGAGAAAGACATACGAAGGCGTGTCGAAATATTGGAAATTAATTTAATAATAATTAAAATATATAAACAGACTTAAAAGCTTAAAAAATATTTATTTATTTATTTTCAGATAAAAAAAGGTCAAATAAACAAGATTTATAAAAAAAAAACATTTTTTTAGTGAATGCCTATTATGGTTTGCAACTCAATTCAGTTCATTTTCAATTGTTGTTATTTTTTTAACTAAATTGAACCAAAATTTATATTATTTGTCGTTTATGAAAATAATTTGCACATAAGTCCACAATTAAAAGCTAAATTTGGAATTTTGTTTGTCACATAACCAGCTTTTGGTTACATTTTAAATGAAAAATATACCAGTTGCTAAGTTATAGTACCTATAATAATGAAGTAAAAAGCTCTGTAAGCATCGTTTTTAACGCATTTGAATAATTTTAACTGTAATATTCTCTGTAGCTGGCAATACGTACTTACATTTAATATTTTCTAAAAAAAGGATATATGGCAAACTTTTTTTTCTGCAGAGATAAATAATTGAAATTTCATATAAACATACTCATAAGTATGTGACAAATTGTCAGCTAAAAAAAATCAATAAAACTTTTTATTTTGTGCAAAAAAAATTTTTTTTTTAAGCAGAAACGTTATTGTTACAGGTATAAAATCTTACATTAAAAATGAATTCACTTTTCAGAATATATTTTTTATATTGAAATTGGGAAAAAACTAATTTGACTTTATTATAAATTGTTTGCCGTTGCTAAAATAGAATATGATCAGGGAAAATTGGCGAAACGCAATTAATAAATTGTAATTATAATAAATAACAAATATAGAGTTGTTTTAAGACTTTAATTTATTTTTGTAACTATCCATACTCGGTGCACAACAAATTTATAAATGCTATTTTTACATTTGCAAATATCATGCCTTAGAATTTGCAACTATTTGTTTTAAAATTGTCTCAAGTTTCTTGTATTAAGATAAATGAAATAAAATTTTGTTGATAATTTCTTATATAAATGCTTGTGTTGCCATTAATCACCACCAAGAGAAAAGTATGCTTAAGCAAAATAACAGATTAAATATTGTATGGCCAAGTAAGTAACAGTAACAGTAACAGTTGTACAGCAATGAAGTAGCAACGAACACTGTAATTTATTTTAATCAATTTGAGAAATTGCTTTAACAAAAATAATATCTCCATACAAAACAACTAAGCAGCCAATAATAAAATCATAAATCATGGCATACTTTTAGGCTAATAGCAAAAGAAAGAAAACTGAACAAAAATAATATTAATAAAATAAAAAATAAACAAAACAAAACCAAAGCCGAACAAGAAACTTTCCTGTCAAGCCAGCTATATTTTATATATGAAAAGGGTTGAATTATGATGAAGTAGGACATTAAGAAAACACAAGAAACTTGTTACACAATGACAGGTTACATGATGGACTGCTTAAGCATCCTTAACAAAATGGCAAGCAACAGTTTGTTATAAAACTGGAAGGCATAAAATGTCATTTTTAAAAAATTATTTTAAAATTATGTTGCTAACGTTATAAATCATTTATATATGAAAATCTAAGTTAAAAAAATATTTCAGCTTTCAGTTTTTAGCCTTTAAATAGACAACAGAAATATTTGTTGTTGTTCTGCTGCTTAATGCATATTTTTGGAAATTTTAATTTCTACACAACAGACAGGTGTTAATGAAGTGTTTATTTTGTAAATGTCATCATGGCATCAACGTTAAGAATTTCAACAAGATTAATGCTTAAGTTGTAGGTTTAGGTTTTTTTTATTTGTTTATTTACACAAAATCCTTTCGTAAGCAATAGTGTTTTTTTCTAAGGAAAATGCAATTAAAAACTTTTATTTTTATATAGCATTTTTGCTTTTAATTTTTTATTTTTCTTGCTTTAAATAAAACTTTCAGTTTCTATTTATTTCAAATTTCCTTGAGCTGTAATGAAAGCAGAGAGCGGCATAGTGGGAAAGTGCAAAACAAAAAGCCTTTTATTACTTGTATTAAAACTTGGTAAAGAAAATAACTTTATCGTTAGTGCAACAAAAATGTCATCATTTATCACAAAATAATTAAAGGTTGCATAAAGGTTTTTTTGTAACCGTTTTTCTTCTCGTGTCCTCAACCCTTAAAAACAAAATTTATTAAACTTTTTTTGTCGTTGTTGGTCTGAAAGTTTTCGCTAACGCTAAGTTTTTTACTTTTCCAAGCAAGTAAACAAAATACCAGACAATATCATGTATAAAAACTGGTCTACTTGCATAGTCTTGATGTGTTTTTATTTTGATTTCTGTTTGCTGCTGTTGCTGATACTTTTTTGCTGCTGCTACAGTTATAAAAACCAATAAGCAAAAGTTTACCAAGTTGAGGTTTATTTTTAATTTTTTTTTGATACTTTTCGTAAAGCTATACCTGCCCAAAAAGTTCTACGAAACCTTCAAAAAATATAATTTATTGCACCTGAGCAAGATAAGAAAGATGTGTGTGTGTATGTGTAGTAAATACTAGTTGGAAATAAAATCTTGTGTTTCAAAAAGAAACAGTAAAAAAATGAAAATATTGGCATACACTGAGGCACTTATGACAAAACTTTTTATTTCTATTGCATGCTTTTGGGAGGCTTTCATACATAAATGCTTTGCAGATAAGTTTGTTGTTCATACATTATGAACCGAAAATAAAACTAAAAAGAAAAAAAAATTTACAAAATACTTTTCTTATCTTTATAGAAATACATGTTAAATTAAGTGTAAGCAGCAATTATTGATGTGATTAAGACTACTCCCACAATCATTCCTAAAAGTCTATATTATTTTCATTGTTGTTGTTGGTGTTTTGCTTATCCGAGAAATGCTATTTTTTTTTAAATTAATATTAAAGAAACTAAAATTGAAGAAGAAAAATTAAAGTTAATAGCAAAGAAGCAAATTTTCAGGCTAGTGTAAGATAATGAAAAATAATGTGTAAAGAAATTAATAATAAATTTAAGTTAGCAGGAGACAGTTTTCCATTGCACTTTCTTTCATTTGATTTAATATTTTCTATTAACAAAATTTGCCATATAAGCGCATTCTCTGATTATCCAATTAAGTTATCTTGCTTCTAATTAATAAATTGCTGCTTAATATTATTTGAGCCACCTTAACCTCATTACTTGCATACTTTAAGCTGCTAGTTAATATTTGATTTTGTAACATACTTGTAGGTCACTTTACATAAACTGGTATTTTTTGTAGCATTTTAAAAATTGCATTAAAATTTATTTGTTACTTAATTTTTTTTAAGTTTTGCTTCAAAATTTTTTTGTTATTCCCTTTTTTTCTTCTAAAGGATATTTGTTGTTTTCAATTTTCTGAAACATATTTATTTCTACATAGACATATAATATGCTTACTATGCTTTACTTTGTTGATGTTATTGTTGCAATGTTGCACATTACAAAACTTTGAAAAATTTCTCAAGTTTTTATACGTGTGCTGTGTGTATGTGTGTAATATTGTTATTTTCTTTGCAGACAGCAAGACAAAAACGAGTTGAATTGTTCACCAAACAGCTCTATGAAAAAGTTTGCATGTTTTTCATATTTTGACGCGCAAAACAATTTTTTTTTGAAAGTGTGTATGGCTATACATACACGCGTATATAAAAAGGACGTACAGGTAAAAAACAAAGTAACAGATACAAATATATTTATACAAAAGTATTTTATACAAAAAAGTGAGTTGGAGGCACGTAAAGAATGTACTAAAGTAGACAGTTAGGCACAGTGTGTTGTCGCCAAATATAGAATTATAAAAAATAATAAAAAATTTCGTAAATAAATTAATAGAGAATCGCTAGCCAAGTTAGTTAATTTTTTTTTAATTTGAAAATGAAGTAATTAAAGTAAGTAAGTAGTGAAATTTTTAATAGTTACAACTCCCATATATCCTTTACTAGAACAACTTTTAATTTAGCTGTAAAACTTGTTTGCTAGCTATAGTTTTATATTTTCAACTCCTCAAATATTTTTCATTTAAAATCCATTTTTAAAAATGGTTACTAGTTTTTTATAAACATTTTATAAAGTGGGTCCCAGTAAAAGTTTACTTTTCAATTTCTTGCTGCAATAACTCTTTTCTTTTACGCACTGTGTGTACGGAAAACACATGTCGTCCAGATCTATGCCGTCCAATTAAAGCTACTAGTTGTTTAATTATGTTTTTAAGCTCTTTAGCAAATTTCCCTTGAAAGACTTGAATACGCTTTTATTAAAAAAACAAAAACATATAAACTTGATAGCTGCAAGGACATGCTTACCTGTTATATATCCTTTAATAAAAATATTTAAAATTGTACTTTAGCTTAAAAAAAAAAAACAAAACAAATTTTTTTAACATCTCGTGTAATGTGTAATAGAAGTGCAATGCACTGTGCTAAGTTTGTAGGGATATGGAAAGACGTATAATATTGCTTTACACATTTGCACAAGGTCTAGGCGACACTAGTTGGTTAAAATATTTTAGCGTTGCCAAAGTGGGTGTAAAAAAGTGCGAAGGAAATTATTTAGCAAAAGTGTCAGTATTTTTTTTTTCTCATTTAAGTAGAATTTTTGGTATTTGTTGTAATAGTCTGTGAACATGTGAAAGCGCAGGTGGGATGGGATGTGATAGAGCTGGGGTGGGACGTGGTGGAGATGGGTAAGTAAGTATTTTTCATATTATATTTTTCTTCTTCAATTTTTCATTTTCCATTTTTGTTTTTCTTCTTGTATGTATTAAAATGAAAACTTTATTTATGACGTTGTTTTTCTTTTAAGTTGTTGCAATATGCTAAGGTGTCAGGAAGGAAACAATGTAGCAAATACTTTGTAAACATATTTTCATACTTTATTTTTGTTATTTTACCAAGGAAAGGTGAAAGAATTCTGATAATGTACTTGGTTTTTTTTCCTTCTAAAATTTTTATTTTTAATATGCTTTGTGCAAAGAAAGTGTGTAAATAGCAAATGCATAAAAGGGTTGCTAAATAAATAGTGATCTTGAAAGGAATGCTTTTTATGTTAAAAAGAAAACAAAATAAAATCCAGACACATGCGTTTAAATATTCTTTAAATATTTAAAGAAATTACTTAAAATTTTCCAATATAAAATATTTTAAAGGATTTTTGTTTTTAAAAAAATTTAAATTTTTTAAGCAACTCAATTCTATTCTATCACTTTTATTACAATTTCTTTTATATTTTGCTTGCCATTTTTCACGACAAACGGGAAAAATCTCTTTCATTTTCAACTGTCAAATCAGTGTCTGGGTGCAAAGCTGCTGCTTAAAAAACAAACACAAAAATTATAAACGTAGTACTTGCATATGAAAAAAATCTATTTTTTTTCATATGTAGCTTGAAATCACCCACATAAAAATTGAATGGAATTAAAATATCTATCTGCACATGTTGTTGCTAGACAAGAAATGATGCATACTTTAGGGGCTTACCACACAAAAGTATAGAGAAAAAATTTGTAAAGTTAAAAAACAAAAAAATAATGTTCACAAAATTAAGTGACACTTGTAGATGACAAAAATATAACCCATGCATATATCAAAACCTACAGTTACCGCCACATACGAGTACATACATATGCATACTATGCTGAGAGCAGCAGCAGCAGTCAGCTCGATTAGAGTGTTTTTTCTTGGGTTGGATGCTCATTTCTACAAACAGGAAAATATGTGGTGAACATTTTTGAGGTCTCAGCTAAGATAGAATGAAATAAATATATAACGGAAATTTAGAAAAAAAACAAATCAGCAAACAGAGAAAGCATTTGGTCTAGCTGATTTAATTTACAAACAAATATGAAAAAATGCATGAATATGCAGACATACTCGTTAAAAACTTCAGTTTAAAATTAAATTCTTCACTTTTCTTTGATGGCTTAAATAAAAGATAAAAACTGTTTTGTGTGCACCATACTTTATTACAATATGTGATATTTAATTATTTTTTTAAATGCCAAGTTTCTATGAAATGAAACAATTAGGAAACAAATTCAATTAAAACCCAATTTTTAGAAAATAAGCTAAGTTTGCTATTCTTTAAAAAACATTTAATTTTTTTAAATCATTTTGTTGAGAGTTTAATGAAAACATAATTTTATGTACATTGTAAATATTCCTGAAATAAAGGAAATGTTATAATATATTTTTAAATTAGAATTTGTAGTTTTCAATTCTTAGTAAAAATTTTTATTTTTAATGGTTAGAAATGTGGATGGTATCCTTTTTCTGCATAATAATTAAATCAGCTACAGTATACAATTCAGGGTTTTCATATTACAAAGAAATGTTTTTATGTTGTTTTTTTTTTTAATTTGATGAAATAACTAAAAACTTTTCCAAAAAAAATTATTTTTTTTTTAATTTTAATGTTTGGATTAATTTTTTTTTAAGTTTTAGTGACCTGTTTTATGCAATTTATAATATCTTGCTGCTTAATAAAGTTTTTAATATATATTTAGAAGCTTTTATTAAAATATTTAAACTCTTTAGTTAAGTTGACAACAAATTCCATTTTGTCTTGTAGTTTTATGTTTTCTATTCCTGGTAAAAATTTCTACTCTTGCTGTAGAGTACTGTGGCTGCCAACCATGTATCCTTTCTTTATATAATAATTAAATTAGCTATAACATATACATTTTAAAGTCTTCATATTAGTGAAAACAATGACAAACTAAATCAAAATGATAGTTTTTAAGCTGTATTGTTTTATTAAATAATTAAACTTTTTTGCCTTTTTTATTAAACAGCAATATTTTGTTTAATTTTTTTTTTTTACATTAAAAAATGGTTTTAATTTATTAATATTTGTAAAAAATCATTTAGATGCCCCCGTAAATTGGTAGCAAGTGTAACTACCTGTCTATTTGGGGGTCGCAGGTTCAATTATTTTCTAGAATCCACGTGTTTGATTGTACAAAAGATGCTTTGGGTTGCTGAGAATTTAGTTTTAATTAAAATTTAATAAAATAATAAATTTTATAGTGTTTTCAGACTGAGTGAATTTAACATAAATGCAGTCTTAATGTTAAATCCAACTCAACCATACAAAGTGAATTTAATAAATCCACATTAAATGCTATTTTGGAATTGAATTTAAGTTGGATTTATGAAATACAACGCTGTTTTTGTACGTTAAGCTCAGTGCTACCAAGTTAAAAAGTTCTGTAAAGATAGCAACAGCTGATAAAATTATTGAATGAAATAATAAAATAAAAAATATTTCAAATATTTTCAGAAGAAAATGCTTTCAATGGCAGCAACAATAAAAGCATTTCGAAGAAAACGAAGTTTTTCGACGAATGACAAAGAAAATATGTGTCTCGTCATGTTGTGGCTGCTGTGCAGTTGGTCAAATAAGTTTTGTACAAAGTAACGCTTCAAATACATTTGGAAATTGTTATTGTTTTGTAGAAATTTATTTGATACATTGTTTGTTAAATACTGAATTTAAAAAATTTTGCAGTGTGAACGTAAAATCATCTGTTGGTGAATTTAATGTTAAATTCAGCATTTAACTTTCAGTCTGAAAACACTATTATTTAATTTCTATATTGCTTATGGTGGTTTTATTCTATAATACAAGCGTTAAGATTTTCATGTGATTTTGAATTTGCTTTGGTGTTTTTCTTGTTCCCATACACAAAAATACAGTCCTGATGCAATGAAAAGTAAAAACATTTAGAAAATTTTATAGAAATGCTAAGAGCCGTACGGTTGTCAAATATCTATCTATATTTTTTGACACACTGTTTTTCTCATTTGATTTGAATTTTAATCAGTATTACAGTATAAATCCCAATAGTATATCACACCATTTTCAAACTAAAGGCTATTACTTTTCTATGAAGTCGTTTCACCAGTTAAAAATAACATGTGTGTTCAAAAATTAAGATGAGTACCAAAGACATAAACAAATTGTATTTTGATGTATAATCAATCAAACCTCACGAAGCAACACTTTTAGAAAAAATCGTGTACAATATTTGATTAACTCATGATCTACACAGTATTAAAGGATGATTGTTTATTTATGTTGTTCGATATAATTGAATTTAAAAAGCAAATGCAAAAAATTTAAAAACACAAATATGCAAAAAATGCATTTAATCAACGATAGGGCTGGTTTTTTGTTTGTGTGTATTTGTATTGAAACACGGCTTTGTATTTTTTAATAATTTAATCATATATGAATGCTAAGGTTTGAGTTTTGGTTTTTTAGTTTCAATCATGTCGAACAGCATAAAATTAGTCAGTTGTTAATCGTGCCTCGCAGTTGATTTAATCAAATTATCATTTTGATTAATTGAAATTGACAGAAAAACATAGAGTACTCGGGCTATTTGATCGTTTGGGTAACATCAATACGATTTTTTGTGCGTTGAATAAATCACACACACCGGCTTCACCTCTATTGTGAATATTTGTAGGGTACCGTTCATAAAATAATAGTTTCTCTGCATTTAGATTTGATTTCTAGTGCAACATCTTTGTAAATTTTCTTAATACAATTTATTGAATTTTCTTTTTTTAGGCAGCAAAGTTTTTCATATTTTTGAATAAATAAACTTCATAATAAAGTCGCTAATGTTATAAAATTAAGAAAATTTCTATATACCTTTGAAATGTATAAAACTTTTTTTGGCCTACAATTTGTAAATTTATGTTTTCTATTCTTGCTAAAAATGTGGGGTGTCCTTGTTGAGTTTTAGAGGAGCTCTTAGTATATCCTTTTTTTTATAATGAATTTAAGTGAATTTTATAATTTTTTTTATTAAATAAAAGAAATATTTTTTGGTTAATATTTTGAAATAAATATTTTTAAAACATGCTACAAAAATAACTTAAATTTTCTTGTTAATTATTTTTTTTTTATTTCTGCTATAACTAATAGAAATGGCAAATATTTTTAGCCATAACACGAAATATATTAAACGATTTCTTTTGCTTGTAAAATATTTTTTTTTCTTTAAGTTATAAATACAAACTAGATGATGTAAATGTAAAAAAAAGGATTGTTTTGTAGTCTTATGTTTGTATTTGCGAATAAAGCGGGTGAGCAACAGCAAAATGTTATTTATGGCTACACCATACACATACTTTTATACAAATACAATTTTAGAAGCAAAATCTGGAAATACTTTCACAAAGTTTTGTAATACATATTTTTCAAGTATGCACTAAAAATAACAATATTTTTACACGAAATAACAAAAATATTTTTCACTTATAATCACATGCCAAACTATGAGAAACCAGCAGGGGCTTTTGCAGCTAGAGAGTGTAAAATTTGCAAAAATTGTTACAAATAAATAAAGAAAAAACAACAACCATCAATGACATATAATAGTAATATGTATGACCAAAAATGCAATTGTTTCTTTTACTTTTTCCATTCGGTTTTTTGTTATGCTTTCCAGCTTTAGCAAAAATATTCTTCTTTTTTAATAGTTTGTGGTGAAAATGTCATAAACAGCTTTTGTTTTATATGGGAGTGTACATGAGAGAAACTATTTGTTTTATGTTTCATTTATTTTTCATCTGTCTGTCCTCTTTATTTATAAATTTTTTTTCTCTTCTCTGCTGCTCTCAAAATAAATTTTTTTTTGATGAAATAGACAAATTTGCGTTTTGTGTGAAAATGTCATAACCTCAAACAAATGGCAAGAAGTTTATACATACATTGTTTCCCAAGGAAACAATCATATTTTGTTGTTGTTGTTTTTTGTTATAGCTTAGTGTTGATGGTAAATTTTTGAATGTTTTTTTTTACAAAGTAATAAATCATATGCATAGACATAAACAAAAACCAGCCGTTAAAAAAACAACAACTACACAACAAAAACAACCTTGTAATATGTTGCTTTTTTTTGTTGCTGCACAGATTTTGTAATTTTGTTGAAAAAAAAAGTGTTGCATTAGTCACATGAGTATGAAGTTTTTTGTTTAAGTGTCGGTCTTAAGTGTAAATTGTAGTCGTCGATGCAAACATACTCGTACATGCTTGTCCTTATGGTTGTGTGTGACACTTTTTTTTTTAAGCTAGCTTTAACGAAAAATTTGTTACACTTTACTGCTGTTACTTTTTTCTATTCTGTAGACTGTTTTGTATATTTTTATGAAATTTTCATACTTCCGTTTTGTTGATGATTGCTGTAGTTTTTCTTTTTGTTTTGCTGCTTTTTTACATTTGTATCCTGTTGTTTGTAGTTTAGGTAACAGTTTTGACGTGTGAAAACCCATAAATCATGTAAAAATATTATTTGAGCTGGAAAAAAAGCATCAGCCAGCCACACAACAATTTTCTCTCTATACAATAAATAAAACGAACAAATTGTACAAGCAAACACAAAAAAAGTTTGAATTTAATATTAAATTTTAAATAACTAAATTCCATAAAAAAGGGTAAATCTAAATTATTTGTAAATAAAAGCATTTTCGTTTAAAAAAAAATGTTTTAGAAATTACGTGAAGAAAAGAATATGTAAAGGATGTGCTTAAGCAAATATGCTCTAAATATTATTTGTTTTATTTTGTATTATTGAATCTCTTATAATTCTTAATATAGAAATTTCTCATCTATATTCAATTAAGAATTGTTTGTTTTCTTTAAATACTTTTTTTTCACATTTTTTTACAACTAAGCCAAAAGACAAGTCTTAGTGAAGCATTTTTTCTACAAAATATTAACGTATTTAGTAAAATAGCAAATATTTCAGGACCAGCTTTTCATTAAATTTTTAAACGTGTAAGACAAAAACAAATAAAAAGGTTGTTTGTTGGAAATATACTTATAAGAGCTCAATAGATTAAAAAATTTTCCTGGTTTTCCGTAGCTATTGCAACTATCATCTTTTAATAAACTATTGTCAAATTTTAAGCAAGCTGGCCACTAAAACCAGACAACCCTAGTGTATTAAGAAATGGAAAAAAATAAATTTCGTGCGTTGATTAAACATTATGGCAAAAGTTCAAAAATGGGGTGGGAACTGCTACTCTAGCTATCACATTCTCCAGATTTTGCTCCATGCAACTATTTTCTTTTTCCAAATCTGGTGGTAAGAGATTTGATATTGATGAAGAGATGACTTAGTTTGGATGGCTTTGAGAAAATCTATTATTTAAAAGGAATACAAAAATTGGAAAAAAACTCTTGATTAAATGTAATCAATCTTTGCTGAAAAAATAATTGTTTATTCAAAAATTCACGGAGTTATTAAACAGCCCTCTTGCTTTAAGCTTTATTATATTGTGAGTTAAAACTGCTTTTTATTTTCTAAAACTAAAGCAGAAATGCTTTATTAAGGCCCAAATTCATCATCTTTAATTAACAAATAATTATGGTTTAGTAATTGTTGTAATCGTTGCTTAAACCATACTGAGTTGGTAACTACAGATCAAAAATTCGGGTCAAATTATTGACATTGATTTAATTACCTATTAAATTAGATATTAAGAAATTTTAATTTCATTTTAAAGTAAAGGATTATGTATTCTTAAGCAACTTTTTAATAGCAATTATTTAATGAAATTCCTGACTTCAATTATTTTAATGCAAAAAGCACTTAAAATTCTTTTGCAACAATTTTTTTTATTTGTTCAAAAACCCATACCTCTATAATTTCGATTTAACAATTAAAGAAGTTGTTGCCTAAGACTAAAAATATTTTATAAATAGCTTTAAATTTATATAAATAGACAACAACATTGAAAGCGTACTTTTCCATTTGTTGTTAAGAAAATAACTACAGTTTCTTTTGAGGGATGAGTGAAGCAAAAATAATAGGAAATTGTTGTTTGCATTGCTTGAGTTATTTTCATTCTTAACAAATGCTTAGCGTGTATATAGCTTAAATAATAATAAAAATTGGAATGCTGAGCAAAGCAGGGAGGATGTGGCAGGAAAAAAAAGGAAACAATTGTTATACTCGTGCATACATTCTTAAGTTAACTTTTAACCCTTTTTTCTCAGTCCCCAGCTCTTGAAAATTCTTGTCTGTGTTTTTATTTCGGTTTCGCTTAAATTAGTATTTTTCTTTATTATTCTTTGTTTTTCATTTCCGTTTTTCTTTTATATAATTTTTTTCTTATTAGCTTTTGATACTCTTATTGAGGTAATATCCTGTCTTGATGTTTTTTTTTTGTTTGATATTTCATTATTTTTTGTTTCATTCTTTTTATTTTCAAAGTTCTAATTGAAAGAGTTAAACGAGCTGTGTTTATTGCTGCTGTCTTTGAATTTTTTTCAAGTGTTGAGCACCACGTATTCTTGTAATTCTTTTTATAAATGAATTTGTTCCGCGCTTTTTTCCTTTAAACAATATACATTCAAGCATATATATAAATATTTATATATTTATTGTTTATTTAAAAAATTTTACTTTTCTTCATTCTTAAATTTTTTCATTTTTATTTGTTTAAACAAATTTAAAAATTCTAATCTTCTAACTGCAGTCCTACATCAATTCATTTAAATATTGTACCTTTGTATTGTTAAAGCTTCTTATAAATCTCTTTTAAGTACACTATCAAATCAGCTTTAAGCCTGTATAAGACGCTTTACTCTGAAAAACCTGAACTATTGAAATGACAAACACAAACCTCATTTCTAAACTAAATTGATAAATTAATAAAAAAATATAAAACTAAAATAATATTTTTAAAGTAAGCATTACATTGGTTTTGACAAAAAAAAGTTTAAATTTTAAAACTGCTTAAAATATATTGTACAGCAAAGCGGGTCAACATTAATACAAAGGAAAGTTTTATCAGTCACCTCCTAGCATGATAGGCAGCTTTGCCGGAAGCTAGAAAAAAATTAGTTAAAATGGCTTAATAAATCTAAATGATGCACCAAAAAGGCTAAAAAACCAAAGCTTACAATTAGAAATTTTCTTGATTTTTTATAAAACAAAATAATTTAAGAATTTTTGTAATCATGACTTTTATAACAAATCAAAAAGAGAACTAAAAAAAGTCGTTTGTTCAAGACTTTAAATATTTTAATTTCAATATTAAAAAATTAAATTACAAGTTACTTCAAGCAAGAAATTAGTATTTTGATTTCAATGTTAATTTTCTGTTCAGATTTTACTAAAAAGTACGCAACTTCACCATTATTAGCCGAAACATTAAATTGATCAAATCCATAGACTTACGATTTGTTATTTAGGCGGAATAAAATATTTGTCTAGAGGATGAGGATTTTTTAATGATAGTTTTGTGCAGTATTATTAAGCCATTGCGAAAAATGTGTTTTGAAAATTATAAAATCTCCCATATAAAGAATATGTATGCTGAGATTAAAGGGCATTTATTTTACAATGTAGAAGCCAATCACTTTTTTTACTAATGAAGTTACTTCTTTTCTAACCAATTTGTGAACTTAAATTTCAAAATCTTATCAAAACTAACTATTACTGTAGTTTATTTGTTTAATATTATGTCTTCCAATAATGCCAGGTTATCTGAAAAAGTTAAAAGTTGTAGCAGCTCAATGCAACAAAAAGCAAAAAAAAAAAATTACCGTACACTGTAAAGTCAACATTATCGAATTGTTCATAAGTGCATAAAACATAAATTTCAAAACTATTTTCAAAAAAGCTAATTTTTCAACGCTGATACTACAACTGGAAAATTTTGTTTTGCCACGCCTTAAAATACAGCTAAATTATTTTTAATAATGGCGTTACCATTTTAGATTCGATAGGAATATATGGCATATCTTCGTTAATAGTTAGTTTTGGCTTCAATGATTTATTAATCGAACGCTTAACTGTAGATACAACCTTTGATATCTTTAATCACTTATCACTAGAGGGGAAGTGTTCATAGTTTTTTTTTCACATTTACCTTGTAATTCTTCCAATTCAAATTAAAATATTTTTTGCCACACCTAAAACACCGCCCATTTTATTTGTTATAAATTTTAAGTTCCATCACAACAACCTTGTTGACGACTTTATTACGTCTTCATTTGTCTTTTACATCACTTTTAAAAGGAACCCTCAAGGTCTTACAGCAACTTCTGATATCTTCAATTTTTCATCATGTAATGTCGATACTTCAAAATAATAAAAAGACTTTGGCCTAGTTTTTAAAATTCTAACTCCTGTTTTCTGTATGACAGTAAAAAACCAAAGTCTACAGTACCATTCAGGTTTGCAGAATGAATTGGATTTCTTTCTTTTTGCAGTATACTGTTTGAGTTGGTTGGTTTACGCGACGGCTTAACATCCATAAATTAGAATGACCGTGCAACTCTAAGGGTATTTTGACTTAAGTCTAGTAGTTTGTTGCATGATGAAAATACGAATCAGATAATTTACTCCTGAGCAAAGTTAGTCGCTCAATAACTTCTTTTGTAGGGTATAGCGTGACACATATAATTACGAAATAACTTTCATTTTAAAAACGCAACAGTAAGTACATGTTCGTGATTAGTATATATTCCGATCGGATCTTAGGCTTAAACACTAATTTTGCTGTATTTTTTGAAGTTTTCGAAACGTCATTAAAAACCTTTGATGCTAGGAGGCTCTTGTCTTGTCTTGCTAAATAATCTGCTCCCGTTAATTTGTTGTATTCTTTTATTATTATAAAATATATTTAATTTTTTATCGGTTGGTATTCTGTAGAATTTTTGTTATTTTAACTCTTAATGTCGTTTCTTCTATCCTTTCCTCTTTTTCAAATGTCTTTCTCAATTTTTCTTTTCACAACAATAAGATAAATTGCAAAAATATTACTTGAGGGCATTATAAGTTTTTCTATTGGTTTTTTTTAGCCTGCAAGGACTTTTGTAATTGATTGTTTGGTAATTAATTATCAATTGAGAGCATTTGTAAAAGTTAAAAAAATTAATTTTTTTCTCAACAAGTCTGGCCAATTATAAAAACGGAATGAAAAACTATTAAATGTAATTAAAAAAAAAACTTACTCTCTGTGTTCAGTGAAATTTTAATTCCTTAAGAAATAAGAAAAGAAACTTACCTGAAAATAAAAGAGAAAAAATGTATTAATATTTTAAATAAACAAATAAAGAAATAAAAAACTTTAAGAAATTTTAATAAAACATTTACAACTCAATTTAAAATATTTTACCATACTTTGCCTTGTGTTATTTTAATTTTCATCTCTTGGGTTCAGTTTTATTTTCTTTTTCTTATTTTTATTTTTTATTATGTGCTTATGGCTGCTTTCAAAAGAATTTCTTTTGTTTTTAATTTCTTAAACAAATATTTAAACAATATTTCCTAACTGACTGTCTTTTCAAAAAGTGCATTCATGGCAATAGCACACAGCTAAGAGCAAACAAAATAAAAATAAAAATCTCTTGTCCATGTTTACAAACCTGAAATGAGCATTATGTCATACGAAAAAATAATGACTAGATCCCGTTTGAATATGCAACAGTTTTTTCCTTTAGCCGTGCGCTGTTGTTGTTAGTCTTGAGTCTAAGAGACCGTAATCTTTCCTTCTTTTTTTTTTACTTTTTTTTAGAACAGTCAAGTATAATTGTTTGTTTTCTTTACCTTTTTTTCCATAATAAACATATTTCGTGTGTATTTAACTATTAAAAGAATTCCATCAAGCTTAAATGCAGGTACTTCAAAGTATACTTTTGAGAGTTTTGTATATAGAAACAGGCAGGCAAAAAGCAAATCATTACAAACAAAATAAATTAATAGTGTAAGCAGACAATAGCAAAAACCTATTGAGGTGGTTTAAACAAAAGTCAACAGTTTTAAAGGATGAAATGCGTATCGCTTCCTTTATTAGTTTCATATCTTCAGAAATGTGTGTTTTCGAGCTAATAAGAATAAAATATATATATTTTTTTTTTTAAATCAGAGCTGTTATGTATGCCAAATTCGAATATTTTATTTCGAAAAAAAGTTTCGAGAAAAAGTTGTAGATTTAAAAAAAAAAAAACTTCATATGATTAAGCAGAAAAATATTTAATTTTACATTTTTGTAATTCCGTTCGGAATACAGAATAGCACTGATTCAGTATATTCTGTAGGAAAATAAAAAAAAATTTTTAACTCTCCTCTTAAGAATGAAAGAAGATTGCAATCTTTAAATGGCTCTAATATAAAATCCTGCTTTTTTTAATTATGACACTATTGAAGTAAATGAGCAATATCTAAGTGTCTAAGTTTAGTTTAAATTTTAGATTTAATAATAGCAAAAAAACTATAATTTTTTCTATGATTTAAAAAAAAAAAAATTTAAATAACAAAAATTTTAGAAATTTTTTTTTTATTTAAAATGAAATTATTATTAATTAAATAGCTGTTTTGCCTGGTCACGAATGGTCCTTTACATTATGACTTAGAATCTTTAGTCAAAGAGAGCGTATGAATCAAAAATGTAATTTTAATAATTAAAAAACCAGTTAAATACTGGTATGGGCGTTTAAGTGTAAGTGGTGACTACAAGTGTACACTTTTTGACCAGAGCATGTGAAAACTGTTTTTGAGCGCTTATTTTAACTTTGTATTTGGTTTTTTTAAAATGGCTATCATTTTCATGATGTACCGTTATCTTCTAAATAGAATAAGTGACACGACATATATGGGCATTATTTAAAAACGTTTAGCTCAAAAAACAAAATTTCCTTTTAATTGTAACTACACTTTTTTTAAATCTGCTCATTAGTTATAAAAATTTAAAAGTTGTGACAACAAAAAACGTATTATACGCAAGATTAAGAAATATTTATAATAATTTAAAAATATTTATTAGTTACTTTTATTTGACCTTTTTCTTTTTAATTAAAATGGCTATTTTGTTAAGCTTGAGGTCTTATTTTTCAAAAATTTATTTTTATTTCGATATTTCGATCCAATTTTTGTAGCATCTTTTTATAAATTTATAAATTTATAATTATATCCTGAAGAAGCTACAAAAATTGGAGCGAAATATCGATATAAAAATAAATTTTTGAAAAATAAGACCTCAAGCTTAACAAAATAGCCATTTTAATTTAAAAATAAACAAAAAAATAAATTAATTATCCATGCATAGAGCCTCATGTGTTTAGAAAAGAGCCTATAATTGATGTACAATTTTTGATTTTATTTACAAGTAAATCAATCTATTACACAGTAAAAACCACTGTTTTTTAAGAAAAACTGTTGCCATATGCGTTCACTGGTGTTTCTTTGGAATGTTTGATTGCAGGTATGCTACTTCTGTCCGCATATGGAATTTTTTTTACAATATTTTTTGAAAAATTAAAATTTTTTTAATTTTGCATAAAAACTATATTTTTCCTTAACAAATTTTACGATATTCTTGAAACTATTAATTCAATTTAAAAATAAGAAAGACATGACTTAAAGGAAATTTTGTTTTGTAATTTCGAATTTTTTTTATAATCGAGTATAGGAAACATTTTCATAACTAATCTCACATATATCATGCCATCTCTTGTATTTAAGAAATAATGGCATATCTAGCAAATTAGAGTCAATTTAAAAGAAAAATGAAGTTTAGAATTGAAATCAGCGCTATATAATACTTTGCAAGCAGTTTTCAGTTGTTGTTTTTTAAAACCGTGTATACTTGTGTTGTTATTTTATTTTATTTATCTTACATTCAGAATAAAGCAGCGTTATTAAAAGAAAAGTTGTGTTTTTACTAATTTCTCTGCTACATTTTAAATTTCTTCCTTCATAAGAAATTTTAGCTGAATTATAGAAATTAATTCAACGATTCAAGCGTGATGCTGGACCAAGGGATATAGCGCTATATAGCATACTTTTAGGTTCGTTTAGAATGTCCCAGTAAGAGTGTAATAAGCCGATTGTTCCAAACTCTGTATGGCAGAGGGTCACATTTGCTGAAACATCACTTCTTCCAGATTCATGCCGTCCAGTAGAGGCAACAAGAACTCTGTTATCATATTCCTGTAAGATATAACAAACTCAATTTCGGCCTCACCAAAATCTGCTTTTGGTGCATTTGTTACTCATGGATTGCACGAGGATTTACTGAGCCTAAAATTCGACAATTTTGTGTATTCACCAAACCATTCAGATGGAAATGTGTTTCATCGCACTTTATGATTTCTTTAAAAAAATTGCCATTTACAAAATTCATCAAAGGCAGTTGCTTTAATTTCAACTCAATTAAGTTGACTTGTAAACCCCAATAGAGGCTATAATTATAGTTCAAGTATGAACTTTTTTAAAATAGCTGTCCTGTATTTCTTTCCAGACAATTTGTTTTTTTTCTTTTCAATTTGCTAAGCTCTAAATTAACATATTTGTTTCATTTGCTGAAGTTTAATTACTTACACACATTATTTTTCCCCATTTATGCAATGCATTACAGTTTAATACTTGACACTTTATAAGGAAAGAATTTGTGTGCTGTTCTACAGCCTTTTTAAAAAATATTTGCTGACAGATTCTGACGGGGCTTTGTTTTCTCTTCTACTTAAGCATCATAAGTTCTGGCCTTGTTTACTGTTTTTTATGTTTAATGTATCAATTAAAAATTATTAAGTTTGCTAATAATGCACAGGCACGTTTCAGTTTTGTTTATTTTTTCTGTTCTGAATGGTTTTCCGTATGTTTTTCTTTTTTTAATTTATTTTTTTTGCTTTTATATTCTTTTATTTTATTTCTACTGCATGGGGTGGGGAAGAGAGACCATTACTTAATAAGGCCGGCTTTTAAAAGTCTTTATTAAAATGATATATTTGCTTACTTTTGTAAGTGAGTGTAGAGGGTAGTGAGTTTTCTTGTTTGTTTGTTGGTTTGCTTGTAATATTTAAACAGGATGTGTACGGTGCAGAGATAAAGAAAATGGACTTTATGCTTGTATTTACAATAAGCACAACAGCCAGAGAGATGACTGGTGGTACAATTCGTATTGTATTAACGTTATGCAAAGAACAAAAGAGATTTTAGGCGTATGCCAAATGCAATATCAAACCTTAAGTTTAATTTGTGTATTTTAGTATAATATAATGTCCATTGTCTATATGTGTGTGCTTGAATGCTATATTTGAAGGCAGCAGCAATTATATGAGATGGCTTAAGTGGTTTTTGAGGTAATATGTTTTTGAATTATGCTACAAAAACACACATACACATATATACAATTCTGATGTGCATATTAATATATAACCAAATGAGGTATTATAAAGCGTTATCCTGAAACTCTTCACAAAACCCCTACCATGTTACACATGCTACATTGTATGTGGACAAATGTAGAGATTTATCTATTTAAAAGATAGAATATATTCAATGGCAATTAACGTTAGGCAAATATACACTCACAAAAATTAAAACCTCAAGCTTGACCAAATTATATTCTATTCATTTTACCACACTCTTCTTATTCATAGACTGTATACAGCAAACACTTGCCAGTTGTTGTTGTTGTACCTAAAATGGGTCTTATCTTTTGTTTAGTAACGTACATTCATAGACACATAGCATATGTATTCGTATTTGTATTTGTACACATGCAAAATTTTAGAAATTGTTAGGAATTGCATTTGTTCATACGCATACATTCATACGAATACAATTCGCTTAAGTTCGTATTGTTACCCAAAGACAAACAATTTTTCTCTATACGAGTTGTACCATAGATAAGGCTTACCACTACCAATGACGTTGCCCTCGTTATCATCATCAACATGTAAAGATGTTTTTTTTTTTTATTAAAATTTTTGTAATTTTTTTATTTTTACACAAATTAAAATAGATTAGTATTGGTTGGTTTATAGAAACGTTTGTAGATTTGTAAGCACAAAAACAAAATTATTGGTTATGGGTTGAGGTTGGAAGAATTAAGCAATCACTTTTTGTTTAAAAAAAAAAAAAAATAAATCAAATTTCCCTAAAAAGCTAAGCAAAATGATAATCAAAACATGTCAATAGATTTTTCTTCCATTCAAGCGATTGTTTAACTTAATTTTTCTTACAAAATATATGATTGTAAAGAAGAAAACGAGAAGCAGACTGTGAACCACCGTTTCTGCCCTTGCCCAGTAATAGAAATAAAAGTGAATTCTTTCTTGGCGAGCTCGATTTGCTGGGACTATCTGAGCTACCTATTGTAGGAGTATATAAGTTACATGACGTCGTGCGAATAAGCAATTAGTTTAGATCGGTATAGGCTCTTCTACTTTTCTTGTCTTCTCTTCTTTTATCTTTTCACTTTGCAATGTATGTATTTATCTGTTAGATACCTTATTGAAGTCTATCTATCGCTATCATTATTTTTTTCTAAATTTGCGTCTTCTACAAGTATCACAAAAGTGACCACAGAAGCATTACGTGGGGCTCGTTCAGTTTAACCTAACTAAAATTAACTAAAAATACAATAATTTCTTATTGTTTTCGTAAAAACTATTTAATCAAAATCCTTGCTGAGAACAGTCATGCATAATTGGGATTCTGTATTTAATTTTGGCTTATTTTATGAATTCAGTTTGTTTGAATTTTATTTTTAATATGAATGGATATAATTTAAATTTATTTAATTTCTTACGAAGTGTAGTTTTATTTTATTGTAGATTTTCATTACGAACTAAATTTAAAATTGTTTTTAATCCTCTTGTTAAGTTGGGTATCAACTACTTACTAAATAATCGTACTCATTTAACTTTAAAAAAATCATAACTAGAAAAGGCGCATTTTATTAGAAGTCTTTGAAAGTATGACAGCTCTACCATTTTGGAAAATTTATATAGTACATTTCTATAAATTCATATTTTTTTATTAAATTTATATATCTCAAAAATTCGTATTTATACTCTCGCTTATGTTTTGCACTAAAAAGTACGTATGAATAATTAAAGTATAATTAAACTGAATTTTATATATGTAATAATTTTAATATTTGTAAACAGGAATTATAACATACAAATATAAAACTGAAGTATTGAAATCTATATTTGGTGTTTAAAATCTAGCGAAACATAGCGACGGGAGAATTCCCGTAACACCTCTTTTATTTCAAATAATTTTTTAAATTCAATTTGCTGTATTTTCTTTGTTATATTTTGTTTTAATTTAGTTTTATTAGATTTTGTTTTAATTTATCTTTGTTATTTTTGAACGGTCGCTAACTTTGGAATTATCGTTCGCTTGGCTTTGTGTTGTTTACCGCCTACTTTATAGGGAGCCTAGCTGTTATTAAAATTTATTTCTTAATTTTATATTGTAGTTAATCATATTTCATATAATAATCACATCTTATCATAAATAATTGATAAACAAAAATAATTAATAATTTAATTTTCTTAAATTTATTTCTCTCTGCTTATACATTTTATTTATATTTTTAATTAAATTTTTCTATTTTTATTTTATTTTAGCATTAAATAAATTTTATTTCAATTTATTTGGTCATAGTTACAAAAAAGTTTGTTTTTACATAAATTCTTAATTTTTTTTAAAAGAATAATTCATGAATTTAAAGTCGTTTTTAAAAAGACTTACTATTACGATTATTTCCTATTAATTTTAATTCTAAATTTCTTATTATTTTTCCTTATTTTTGTTTTATTTTTTATGTAATTTAATTTATTTGTTTAAATTAACAACAGTTAATTATTTTTATTTTGCACCTAACTAAGATTTATTTTTATGTATTCTTTTACATGTTGCTTTGTCGTGACAAGCAGCCAAACTCACACACATGCCTTAATATCTTCCTTAAAACTAATGCGTGCGCAAGCATATATTTTTTTTACTTTTTTTTTGTACACACTTACATAGATTTATGTTGTGTAGAATGTAAGCTGTATGGGATTTAAATGATAATCGTTTAAGTGAAAATTTAATTGCATACTTTATGGATGAATGTTTTTTTGCTTTCTTTCTTATTTAAACAAAATCTAGGCTTATTTCTTGTGTGTGTGTGTGTGCTTGTAAAAAAAAATAAGAGTGAGCATTTATTTATGTGTAAAGTTTATGTTATATTAAGAAAATTTATGTAAATTTTAAATAAAAACAACAAGTTGTCAAACATACAAACAAACACTCACATACTGACATAGTATTTATTTACATATGAGATGTTGAGGTTACAAAAATTTCTTACTTTTGTAGTAGAAGTAGCAAGTAGATTTAGAAGGAGAAAGTCATAAGTGTAAATGAGCTAAAATTATGTATGTGCATAATGAAAGAAACAAGTTAACAGGCCATTTAGAAAGTTTAATAAAGAAGCTACATATAAGGCCTTATTACCGCAGTCCAATATTTATGTTTTACACAAGATGTTTTTACCTCCAAAAGCTTTCCACATATCCTTCTCTTTACACCTCTTTTACAGGTCTGATGAAAGTTTTGGCTGGACTATTTAAAGGGTGGTTACCGATGTGCCAAATAAGTTTTTTTTTTTTTTTATATAACACAGACCCGCAAATCCTTTTCGCTTGTCTGTAAAAACTTCTTCTAGAGGGGTTCAGAAAATCCTCATGGAATCCATGAGAAAAAAATGCACCCACAACGAGCAACTGTCTGTTATAGATTTTGGTCAGACCTTATTTTTCTTGAAGATGAGCCCGAAATTGCGGTGACTGTGAACCGCAGTCTTTACAGTAACATGATAATGAAGTTATTGTTACCTTAACTGGACCCCACGTATTACACAGCGCCTGAAATAATCGATTTATTTCAGCGTAAAATAAAAAAGTTCAGTCTTACTGGGACACCCATCACGTTGAAATAATTTTGCTTATTTGGTTAACACATGCCTACTTTTACTTACAAATTGATTAAAATTTTGCTTAAAAACTTATCTGATAAATTTAAAAAAGTTTTGTAAAACAAAAATCAAAGCAAAATTTTATTTTTGTGAATTTTCTATAGTATAAAAAATTTTGCTTATACAGTTAAAAAATAAAAGAGAGCAAAAAATAACTCTAAATTGTGTTCCTAAAGCAGCGGCTAAAATTAACAATCCAACTTAAATTGGAGCGGAAAGCGTAGGGTATTTTAGCGCTCAGCATTTATGTTAAAGCGTCATACTTAAATAAGAGTGTTGGTGGAGTGTATGCTCTACAGTAAATCATTTTGTTGAATAAAACCCACTAAAGGCAAGCAAAAATAGAGTTGAAAACGCGACATTAAAAAAGTAGCTAAAATGTCATTTCAGGTCAAAAATTTGTGTTGCAACCAACTTCACTGAAAAATTGGATTTACCAACTGCTCGGTATGCTTCATACATTTTGTATGGGAATGAGAATTTTTAACAGAAAAAAAACTGTAGGAAATGAATTAAACGTACATGCAATCAATTCCATTAATTTTTTCATTTTTTCTGCGTGATAATATTCACGCATTAATGAAACTTAAGATATTTTCCACTGCAAATTCCACAATAGATCACTAGAACTTAGTTTTAGATCCTTGTAATCCTGTGTTTTTGGTTGTCTTTGCTCTTTTATTTTAAATTTCAAAGTAAATTAGAATCAGTATCGAATCTACTAGAATGTCTCTGACTCTTTTAAGAAGGTCTAGTTAAAGAAGGCCTTTTCATTTTTTTACTGCTGGAAAGCTATAAATATTGCTCAAGTCAGGATTAACATAAAAGTCATAAAAATAATACTAGCTTTTCTTATGCTTTTTTTATTTTATTTTTTCTTTCAGAATAACATTCATTATTACTCAAAAATATATTTAAAAAAAATTACTACGTCGTGTTGAATATTGTTTTTACTTTTTTATCTTTTAATATAAAATTTTTTTACTTTATTGTCTTGAAATTTTAATTACCTTTTATAAATTATCATTTATTAACTAAAAAAAAGAAGAGAAGTGAAAATAAGGGAAAGAGTTAAGGTCAAGCAGTGCTTTGCTCATGTACATACAAAAGAACATATACAAGTAAACATAATAAAAAATCTAGGGATTTCTTTTTAATTAAAAAATTGTACGAAAGCATAAAAATGTAATATTAGCACTTAATATTTTTTAATATCTCTCTTTTTTATTCTTTTTGTACTTTATATAGTAAATTTTATTGCTTTTTTTCCTTTGCTCTAGTGATTAGAGTTTAATTAAAAAAAATATATTTTTTACGTTTAATGTTAATTAATGTAAGGTTTTTTGGTTATGTTTTACATGTAATTAAATATAAATGAATCATTTCAGAGAGGGGGAGATACAAAGCTACATTGTACAACATATTTACTTATTTATTTAAATTGCTAAGGGGCTTGAAAATATTTCTCAGCTTAAAAACAACATGTATTCGTATGTAAAATTAAATTTTTGATGGAAAGGGGGAGGGATTCCAAGTAATTGAAGTGATTTAAATATCCTTTGAACTTTTCATAGAGTATAATTTAATTGTTAAAAAGTAACTGTTTGTTTGAACGGTTTATTTAGCTAATGACCAAATAAAAATTAAATGAAATTAAATTTAAGTTAATTGAATATTAATTAATTAAATTTAAATTAATTTTAAAATTTTAGCTGTTTTTCCACTTAAAAATTTTGTTTTTGCCTCTATTACGCCTTACAACTCAATTCAGTGAGTTCAATTTAAAACATCTGATGAATTGTTATTTTTATGTTGTTGTCAACAACGCTAACACAGAGTTGTAATAAGTAATAAGCCAAAAATATGGTAATTTCGAATTTTCAACTAAAGTAAAGTTAAGCTTTAAGTCATAATTTAATTTATTTTTATTTATTTTTAATATTATAACTCATGTTTTTCATGTCTGTCAAAATTTGTTTTTTTTACAGAAGATTTATAATTTTTGGTCACCAACGACAGGTACAAAGTCTGATATAGTGAAATTATATCAAGTGGAAGCAAGTACACATGTGTTTTTGTTTAAATTTGTGTTTTGTTAGACTTGAGTATCAAGATTTTTTTTAAATTTTGCTTTGTTTGTTTACGAACTAATATTATTATGCTATGTGCTCTTTATTCATTTTGACATTCCCTATCTAATTTTACACTAACAAAATATATGGTGAGTTTACTTTATATAATTATAAGTACTATGGACTCTACTATAAATTATTATAATTTTGTGAAATTGATTGGCTTATTATTTCTTTAAGAATTTATGTTTTAATAAAATATAATAAAATGAACTCTTAAAATAAGCAAATTGCATTGAGTAGTGTTATTTTTTCCTTTTAAGCTACAAGATGATAAGTTTGTACAAAAAAATATATTCTTTATTTCAATACTATTAAAAAAGCAAAACTTAAAGATTAAAAAATTGTATATTTTTCTTGCAAAATTTTTTAATCAGCCGACTAATTATACAGCAAAGGGTAGATATTTAAAACATATGATTGTGCTCTATGCACGCTCTAACTGAAAATTTGTCAAAAGCTTTCTTAATTTTTTAAAGAAGTCATATGTTTGAAGTTGACAAATACAGTGTTTAATAAACTGGACTATACATTTTGGTTCTAAATAAAAGTTAATTGTAAGTCGTTTGGATTTTTATTATTTTGTTTTAATTTTTGTTCACGTTATGAAATTTGTGTATTTAGTTAAACTCTTTCAATTTTAATGTGAGTCTGTGCTTTTTAACTCTTGTGGTGCTGTCTCCCAACCCTATGCAAAGGACACCCTGATGCAAGTGATATATAATTGTAAATGAAAAAAACAGAGAGGTTCCAGGTTCCTAGGATTACATCTGCTGGTTTAAAAAATTTTGTTTGTGTTTCATATTGTCTTTTGTACTTAAAACTAGGCGTATTCTTGTTATAAAAGCATTTTCTGCAGCTCCTATTTTAGTTAATATGGTTGTTTTAAAAAGATTTAATAAAAGCTTTTTTAAAAAATCCTTTGAAATGTGAAACTAATGTATTCGCAAAATTGGGTATGGTAGGAATAAAAGTATATTGTGCAGATCGATGTAACATATTTTAAAGAATTTCGTTGAAAAACTGAACTTTTATCTTTAAAAAGTTCTAACTTATAAAACACTAGCAGTTTTACTCGGTCTTGTCTAGTCCTTTACTTTTTGTTTTACACCACTGTCTGGTCTGTCCAAAAGTATATGGTTTCTTTTTCTAGTTTTTTCAAGTTTTAGAGAAATCCATTGAAAATTAATATTTTATTAAAAGACCTACAAGTGATTATGGTCGGTTCAAAAGTACATGAAACTTTTGTTGAAATCCCAAAGTCAGTAAAATTCGTTGAAAAATAGGATTTTAACTTAAAAAGCTCGAAGGTGAGCATAAATTTAATTATTTAAATTGCAATTTAAATTGTTTTGTCGGTCTAGAAATATATGAAAACCTTTCTTGAAGTATAGAGACTGTGTGTGTCGAATTTCAGAGAAATCCGTTGAAAAATACAATTTTAATTATGTAAAGACGCATGTAAAATGTTTTAATAGAAAGTAGGCATGCTCGGTCTAAAAGTAGCGTATGTTTTATTCTGATATTTAAGTTGTATTATTTTACAATTTCATTAAAATCCATTCAGTAGTTTTTGCGTGAAAGAAAAACAAACATCCATACTTACAAAACTTGGCACTTATAATATTAGTAAAAATGATTCTATAGAAGAACCTGCAGAAATAAAATATCGATAAAAAAATATTTATTAGTAATCAGAACTTAAGCTTGAAAAAACTAGCCGTCTTAAATAAAAAGTGGCTGTAGCCAGCTTAAAAGTATATAGTTTCCTTTCTTGTGTTATCTGTATAATTTCAGAGAAATCCTTGGAAAACACAATCATGAAGAGACAAATTTAAATTATGTTGAATAGCCGTTTCAGGCTTATTATGTATTTGGAAATCGTTTGTAACTTTTTAAAATTAAATTTCGTATAACTGAATGGATTTTTTTATTTGAAATCAAAAAATTACAAAAATGAAGTTGTTGAAATTAAAAAATGCGATTAAAAAAAGAATTTTTTCGACAAAATTTCAACGATATAAAAATGGCTTGAAGGAAATATCAATATGGAAATTTTAATTTTCTCTTAATTAAATATAATAAGATGTGTTGAAAAAATACTCATAGTAATAGATCGTTTCGCTCTATCTAGGAGATATCTCGGAAATTAAAAAAAAAAAAAGTTTAGTGTCCTTATTACGGTTCACAACTCAACTTTATTTTAATTGTAATTTTGATTTTACAACTACTCGTATATATTCCTATAGTTGAGAAAAACATACAAAAATTACAACTCTTCAAAGCAGTTGAAGCTGAGTTGTGAACCATAATAGAGGCATAAATCAATAGTTATGCAAAAAACTTCAGGACCGGTTTGCAGTTCTTCTCGTACAAAATTTAATTTGAATTTATAAACTTGTCTTATTGTAATCATTATTTTGCCTTTGCATTGAATAGGTTTTTTTTATAGAATTTCTTTTTTTTTATGTGCAAACTTTCTTACTACGTGAAGGGCATATTATATAGGGTCCGCCAAATAACTTAATCATCGAGTGTAGCTTCGGCTGTGTGGCACGTAGCGCCGTCCTGTTGAAACCAAATGTTGCCAATATCCTCCTCTTCAATTTTTGTGAACAAAAATTCGTTCAACATGGCCCGATAATGATTGCCATTGACTAACGGCCACTTCTTGCTCATTTTCGAAGAAAAATTGCCCAATTATGCCTCTGGACCAAAATCCGCACCAAACAGTGACTCGTTTTGGGTGCGTCGGCTTTTCAATGTATGCGTGCGGGTTGTCTGTGCCCCCAAATGCGTCAATTTTTATTGTTTACATACCCGCCAAGATCAAAATGAGCTTCATCTGAAAAGATGATTTTTTTTGGCAAAATCGGCATCTTCTGTAAGTCGATCGCAGGCCCACTGACCGAAGAGAAACCACAACCATATTCTTTCAGCGGAAGGATAAAACTAATTATCTGTCAAATCAGACATGAGCTAAGTGTTACCATTCACGAAATAAACACTAGTTGAAAAAAAAAGTTCGATGGCGGACTCTATATTTAACACTGCCGAACTTAACTTGTTTTAGGTAATACTGAAATAACTTCTAAATCTTGTAGTATAGATAATCATCACTAAAAATTAAGTCAATCTGAATACAAAAATGTTTGTACTGAGTAAACACCCAAAATGTTGGAATGTTTGATAGTTAAAGATCAGCTATTTATGCATTTTTGAATTAATATTTATCAGCGTCTTGGATTTTTATGGGTTCAGTATTACTGTGGCCCATAATTGCATCACGATCTGCTTTTTCTGTTTTAATATGACTCTTTATTCCCATAAGTTCATAGACTCATTGAGAGTTAGTAAAGTTAGATGAATGTAGGTGACCAGCTGAATCTTTCCCGTTCCTAATTATAATTCCAGATTAAAGCAGTAATCTATGCTCAAATTAAAACATCTGTTTAAGTAAAAGTTAATAAAAGTAAAATATTTAATAATATCCTTAATAACCCAAGTTATTTATAAATATAAAATAAGCGTTAAATAACGTTCAAGAACATAATTTATATTTATTTTTTAAATTGAAGCTTCTTTATTATTTTCTCACTAGAACTTTATTTTACTCTTTTTTTCAATTATTTTCTGTAACATTACGAAGCTAGTATTTCATTGATAATTTTTATTTTACACTTTTTACTTTTAACTTTTAATTATTTAATTTTCTTGTATTTTATTATTATTCCACTAAGCTGAATTATATTTTTTGTTTTGTTTGAAACACCCACTAATACTTTAGACTTGTGCGGTTTGATTTAGTTGAATAAACAATTTTTTTTTTATTGCTTTCTTCTCTATTTTGGTAAATCCTGCCAAAGCTACTTGAAATTGTTTTTCACACAAAAAGCAGTTGGTAAAAGGTTCAAGTGCATAGTTGTTTTATTTATTTTTATTTTTTCATTTTGATAAGCAATAGAGAAGAATTACTACTGTGACAGCGGTGTAAAATAAACGAAAATAGTGTGAGAGTGAGAGCAGAAAATAAAGAATGAAAACTCGCTGTGTGTGTGTAAACAAAACAAAATGAAATGAACGTATGTAGCAGCAAAACTATTTAAAAACATCCAAGTCAGCAGTCGGGCAATGGAAGTATTTTTAAAGCGTGCCATGAAAGAATCACCATCGCATCAGCAGCAGCCTGATAGTAAAATGTAAAGCTAGTAAATAAGAGTAGTAGTTGTGGCAGACATTTAATCGACACGGGATTAGTTAAAAAGGACACTTTTACTACCATTATGTGAAAAACAGCTCAAATACTAACATCAAACCACATACTCTCATACTAAAGCTTAAAAAATATTTATGTACGTTAAGCGAGGAAAGAAGTAAGTTTGCAAAATTGCTTTCCTTGCTCTCTCCCTGTCTTATGTGCGACTACAATTTAAATTGAGAATTATGGGTTGTGTGCGTGCATGTGTGTGTGCATGTGTTACGCACAAACCCACTTGTTTTTATTAAAGACAGAATAGGGCCTTTAATAGCAACAACAAAAACAACAATAACACCAAGAAAAGAGAGTGATAAGGATTTAATGTCTTGATTTTTTTTCTCTTCTTTTCTTTTTTTGCTCATGGAGGGGGTGTGGGAAAAGTTTTGTTGGGGTGCAGATATGTATTATTGGTGGAGGTTTTGAATGGTGATGGTTTTTTAGTTCATAATGCTTTTAGTCTTTACATTTGTTTTTATTTTTATTTATTTTTATTTTGTTTTGTTACTCCAACATTGTACGTGCTTTAATTGTTTGGTTTTGTCATTTACTAGGATTTAAGCTTTTATACTCATTCTCCTTGTTTCATGCTTTATTTTATAATTTTGCACGCCTGCAGTTAGGCTTAAAAAATAAAACAACAGTTATAAAAGATACAACAAAACCAAAAAATAAAAAATAAATAAAATTTAAATATGTAGAAAGGGCGTTAATGGACAATTGGATAAATAAGACGATTTTTGAGTACACTACACTTGATTTTGCCTATATTTTTTGCAATATATTTTTTAGGGACAAATATTATATATGTGGATGTTAGAAGAACCTCAAATGCCCAGTTCTTCGGGCTTCGAAACACATATTTGGCAGTGCTCATTTTGTGTACTGTGTATTTAAGATATCTCAATGCTGCCAAGAAGGTTTAGATCTCTCTATTGGTTCGTTACCTTGGCGAGTACATGGATCAAAGCGGCATGTCAGGCCAATACCTAAATAAAAAATATTTTATTATTTCTGAGTTATAAAAGCATCGCAATTTGTAAATTCAGCTAAAGTACGTTTTCTGGGGCCAATAACCTTTAATTGCTGAAAGTAAATAAGAACGGCAATGCTCACTTGCATATTTAATAAACTTTTGCTGTTTTTTCTTCAATTTAGAAATACAGATCTTACTTTTAAGCCCACCTTTACATCGTAGTATCCACGAAAGCCTTTTTTTTTCTTCCTATGCACATCCAGTTTAGTCTATTGCTAATCTACCCGCCTTAAGAAAGAGAAGGAATAAAGAGCAATTGGTGGCCTATTTCTCTTCAAGCCAAGGATTGTTTTTTTCGTACATTTGCACTCAAAATTTTCAACCCAAAATTGTTATTGTTTTGGTTACATTTTCACTACATATAAATGAGTGGCCGCTTCAAAAGGTATATAGTAACAAAAGTCGCCATCAAATAAACTTAATGTTCATAAAATATGCGTCGAATAAATGAACCAGACTATTTAGACTAAGAGAATATAAGCCGGAGAACGCTAAGTAAATTTTAAGAAAGGGGGTGGTGGTGCGGGTGACTGGCTGCATAGCTGGCTGCCTAGATGAGTGTACGTTGAAATGAAAACGAATGTGTATTTGAGAGCCCATATTTAAGTGGCAGTGGTTGGTAGTTTGTTGTTTATTTATAATGCTTTTTTGGGATTACCGCTGATTGAAATTGTAAATGAAAATTTATTTTAACAACGTATTTTTATCCTGTTATATGTTGTTTTGTTTTCTATTTTTTTTTTAATATTTTTTTTTCTGTTTGTACTTCATCATGTTGCTGTTGGATTTTAATTTACTCACACTGCTCACACTATCCAATGAAAAATTATAATATCAACAGCCAACAGAGCAACATCATGTTGTCAACACCATGGTAGCCATACAGCTTTACAGGACATTTTCTAAAAATCCTTAACTAATGTTGTTTTGCTAAGCCAAAAAAAAAGGAACTTTTTCTCCTGTTTTTTTCTTGTTGGTGTTGCTATTTTACGAATTTTTATTATTGTTGTGATGTTTTGCAAATAAAACTAACTAAATATATTGTTGTTGTTGGCAAATGTATTAAAAATTAATTGAGTTACTGACATTTTATTTTAGTATAATTAAATTAAGCATGGATTAGCATTTGATTTTAATTTAGTTGTTTTGTATAGTTCAGTTGTTGTTGTTGTTGTTGATTTTTTTTCGTCTATTGTTGACTTGTATTTTATTTCTACAATTGTATAATACAGAAAAAGGGAAAAAAGCAGCCCATACACATACATGCGTTGTTTATATAATTTCTATCAGTAGAGTATTTGAAACAGACACGCGCTCGGGAATAGCCTTTAGGAGGCTTTCGCTTGTTGTTTTTGTTTATTTTTTATATGATTATTATAATTTTTTGTTTTTGTAAAGCTCATTATTTTTCCAATTTTAATGTTTACCATCATGGCGAGTGGATTAAATAAGCCAGGTGATGTTGTTTTATTTATTTGTAAAAATAAAAATTAAAAAAAAAAAAAATTGAAAAATAATAATGAGAAATTCTCATTAATATGCCGCACATTTGTTGAACATTTATTTACATAGAAATGTTTATTTATTTAATTGTGTATGTGTGTGCATGCTTTTGAGTTTATGTGTGTCTGATTGTATTTTAACTACCGCTTTTATTATTGCTTTAGCTTTCAATATAAATTAATGTTTGAGGATTAACATTAAAATGATAGTAATTATTTGTAATTAGGTACCCCCTGAACAGCAGGTTAAATGAGTAAAAGTACAAAATAATCCTTAGCCACACATACTATAATTACAAAATAAAGCAAGGGATTTCAACAGCAAATGTAATACAAAATAGAAATTTAATATAATTTTAAATGGAAATTTAATTAAATAAACAATAGTTAAAGCTGTTGCAAAATATTGTAAAAACTAAATTCTGAAAAACTTGATACAATTTACAAATAAAAAAATTCAAACTTTTAATTTCTACATAATGTGAGGTGTTTTTGTCATTTTAAATATTTTTGAAACTAAATACATACAAATTGGTAATGACTACAGAAGCTAGAATAATCATTTTACAAGCAAAATTTCTAAAAAAATGTAGTAACACCAGCAGCTATCAAATCGCTTAGAAAATTTGTAAAGAAAACAAGTATTTAATATCTCTGTAATACAACCGATTAAAAATTATTCAATAAATTAAGTGTTTTATATACAAATTTTCAAAAAAACTTGTGTGTTTTTAACTCATTGTCATACAAAATTTCCAGACGAGTAAATGGTTTCGGTAACAAAGACAATACTTGAATTAAAGTACAATTTTTTATTGTAAAAAATTTTATACACTAAAACAGCTTAAAACACAAAACTATTGTTTAAGTGCATTGCAATATTTCTGGCATAAAGGACTAATTTAATTTGTTTTATAATTGTATGTATGTTGTATATACAAAATTGAAGCTAAATAATGACATTAAAATAACTGAGTTAAGCCGAATTAAGCTTGAAAACTTTATTAAATACAAAAAAAAAAGTAGAGTCAGTTCTTAAAAAAAAGTCTGTTTAAGTTCATTTAATAACTGACATGAGGCATTAGAAGTATTGTTTTCATTGCTGAGCTGCCATAATAAAGTTATTGGCAACAACAAGAAAATTTTTCCTTTTTTGAACTCAGACATATTTAAAATATATTTTTGCTGTTTGGCAGTAGGTATAAATTAACTCTTTTAAAAATATATATTTAGGGGATTCACCACAGTGGTGTCCTATCAGTCATAAAGTCTTAAAGTCATATTATTTTATGATTATATTTATTATATTTATTATACGCACAGGTCCTATAAAAATTGAATTGGAGCAGAAGAGAAGTTATTGTTAGAGTTTGTGATCAAATTTCTTTAACAGATCTTGCTGTCGCTTATCAGATTTTGAAACCCCAAGATGGACGCTTATACGATTAGTGAGCATACTATCAACATTTATTAAAAACATTTCATTAGTGTCTGCACGCAAAGAAAAAATATGGTTGAGGCAACCATACCCTGGTGGAAACATAGTATAACTTTTTTTTTAAATACATAAATATTAAAAAAAAGTTTTTAATATAAATAAAATTTTTTTTGTGCCATTGACTTTTTCGTTTCTATAATTTTTTATTTATTTATTACATAATACAGCGGGTTTGAATTTATTTTTTTTAGTTTTATTTGACTCTACCATGATTCGAGTTTTGGAATATTTAGATAAGAAGCATTAACTCGCCACTCGACCACTTTAGCCACAAAACCCAGTTGAGTTTGAACGATTAACTTTTTGTTTTATACTCACTTTATTTATATGATTGCGAAAGAGACAAAATAGAAAACAATTTACATTCAACTATATTTTCTCATTATTATGTTTCCTATAAACATATTTATGGTTTCATTTAAAATTTTATTAAAAATAATATGATAATTATATGATAATATGATAATTATAAGACACTAAGCATAATATGGTAAAAAATAAATTGAAACATCTTTATCGTGATCATAATAACGCTTAGAAGCTTCAAATCAAAATAATATTTTTGTGAAGGACAAACTATGTTTGCGGTGACCATCTTTTTTCTTTGCATGTGCTTCCTCCCTCTTTCGTTACCTACAATAAAATTCACTTGAATTTAAACAGATGCCATTTTTTCATATTTATTTGATTCAGCCATTATAATCCTTCAATATGTTTGTTTCAATTTAGAAATTATAATATTTGTATTGTAGATAAGTTCACAACGATTTAATTTAAAGCATTTGTACTACTTGACTTCTGTTTTGAACTGTTCTTTTTCTGTTCTCTCTATATTTTTAACTATTGTTATGTCTGTCAGTATTGCAATATTTCGTCTGTCTTTGTTAAGCACTGTATTCCCACATTCGGCCATCCGACTAATCATCCGTCTCGGATGAGCTACACTATTTTTTGAACCTAATAACGTCGTTCGCTTAATCTACATCTGACCTCTTTGGCCAATTTCTGCCGGCAACAAATTGCAATTTTTTTATAGCACCAAATCGCACACTTTGTAGTCTACGTTTTTCTTTCTTTTTCGGTTAAAATTCTTTGCCTCATTTCTAACTTCATCTCGTTCTTTATCAAATTCTATTAAGATTTCTTTTACAATGGCTCAAACAACTTTAGCTGCAAAGGCTTCTGAAAAGCCTGCAATAAATATGTTCTAGATGGGCGTAACAACAAAACTGATAGCAAAACAAGATATTCCGCCCCAAAGGGACCATACTAAAAGAGCAAATTACGGCATTAGATATTGATCATAATCTCCACGTTATTTTATATATAAACTTTGTTCGTAATTTAGTCGATTTTTTAATATTCTATTGTGGCCCCTATTTCAATTTACAACTCAACTCTAGTGCTACTTAAGCTTAATTAAAAACTCGCACAAAACTGATAATGTAAGCCAGTTAGATGACTAGTTGTAGTCCACAAGATTCAAAACGATTTTGTGAGCAGGAAGCCTTATCGGTGATTTGAGATCATATAAAAAAATAGTTAATTAAAGATATGCTTGATATATGTAGTTTAAATAAATTAAACTTTGAATTACAATTTTCATTACTTCTAAGAAAACTCTGTCTTTTTCTTTTCGAAAAGTAAACAAAATTCATAAATGGATTTCTAGCTTGACTAAATAATGTTTAAGCTGTGATTTTAATTTTCATTTACCAAAAGGAAAAAATTATTTTATTATAGTCTTTGCCTTAATAGAACTAAAAAAATGAAATTTAAGTTCCGTTTTTTGGTACGAGTAACCTTCCTTTTTATAAGCTGTGCTAAAAAGGCCTACCTTAAGGCTGTTTCGTAAATTATTTATTAACAAGAAAAGAAAAAATACATTAGATGCCATATAATCTAAATATGTTTTGTATAACACACACATTTTTTTTAAAAAATTTTCATTTTATTTAAATAAAATAAAACAGCAAATTAAAAGAGAAAAAAAGAACCAAATAAACCTTAATAAAGCTGCAAAAAATTCTTAAACTGAGATTTTGCATTAAAAGTTAGTTGGGTGTTGGTAAACAAAGTAGACCTTTAGGTTGTTAAGAAAATGAATAAAGGAAAGCAAACAAGTAGGATCATATACTTTTTTTTATACTCTTCTCCTTTTAAAATGCTTTATACAATATTTATAAAAATAGACAATCAAAATAGGATTAGTAATCTTGCTTATACTTGGACTAAAATGTTGGCAAAACAAATTTTTGTTTACAAAACTTTAACGTCAACTAAAGTTTCCTGCATGCACTAAACTTATCTTTCATATACGGACATTAATATGTTTGTACTAACATGCAAAACGTATCATCTACTATGTATATGGCCTTAAGCTAAATGAAAGATTTTTGCAGCATTTGATATAAAAGTTTGTTATAAATATTTTTTTAATACTTTGCTTAGTTTGGAAAATAATCTAAGTCGTATCAGTTATATAACAAGATTTTGTCTGTTTTTTTTTGCAAATATAAATTATAGTACAAATTAAGGGGGGTTATGATATATAATATGTGATTTTTTTTTAAAGGAAACACACTAAAAGTCAAAGTCCCATTAAAAATAAAATAGTTTTTTTGTTGTTGTTGATGAAATATTGTAGAATGGAAATATTGAGTTCATACTGGAAGCTGGCAGCAAAATATTTATTTATTAAAGACCTAAAAGTGTACTGTACTTAATATATACAAACATACATATTTGAATTTTTTTGCTTTTGTTAATTATTTATGTATTTATTTTGTTTTTATTTTTAAAAACAAAATCAAACCACAAAATATTTTTAAAATGTATATTTTAAATGCCAACTAACTTGCTGGCAAAATAAACCTTATACACACATATGTTTATTATAAAATTATTGTTAACAAAGCTGACAGCTGTCAAAATAATATGTAAATGCTGTTAAAACCCCATATCAAATAAAAACAGTTATTTCCACTGCTTAATGTATGTTAAATTATTCAAATTTAAGAAACGAAAAAAATTAAAAAAAAAAAACGAGTGAAAAAAAACTTTAAATACAAATGCAAAATTTTGTTTTGCTTGTGTCTTTTTTTTATAAAACAAAATTCCTAGAGGAGCACAACGCTTGCAAAAATTAATTGAAGTTTAATGAACAATTTAAGCATATTATTAGGCAAAATTTAAATAAATTAAAAGTAAAGCATAATTTTAGACAAATATTTTTGTTTGCTACAATATCATAAGCAAAAGTTTTTACTAAATTGAATTACTAATTAAAAAACAAAGAAGAAAACAATGGCATACATGTATGGGAATTTATAAATGCTAGTAATTTTGTTTGAGTTAAAATTTTCTTTAGCTGATAAACATTGAGATTCATGCACTAAAAACACGAAAATAAGCGCATAAAACATTCGCTTAAAAATAAAACATATGCTCTTATAAAAAATATATCATATATTTTTAAGACATATTTATTTAAAAGTTTAAATTCAGGTACATAAATAATAATAAAATTCATTTTTCAAAAATACTTTTATAAATTTCTTTCAAAACTAAATGCCATATACTCGCACGTAAATATGTTGCCATACTTTGTTGTAAACATAATTATTCCATAAAATTAACAAAGTGCCTCTTTTTATTTTACAAACAGTCAAATTGATTAGAAAATTTATGTTGAAATAAGTAACAAATCGAGTGCTATTCATAAAAATTTTCTACACGGTTTGATCACTTTCAACATTAAATAGTAATTTTTGCGTGTTGGCTGTTTTGATTGTATATATTACAAGTTATCATTAAGTGAATTCTTTTCAATATTAAAAATATAAAAATAAATTCAAATTATGCACAAAAAATATGCAAAAGTATGCATTTCTAAGAAAATAAATTCTGGAATTGGAAAAAATACTATATCAGAATGGATATTAAGTTACTTTGTAATAACATGCATTTACATGTCTAGTCTAGAATGTATTACCATTTATAGTGAGGAATGAAAATATATTAATTTGTTTAATATAGAGATTTCATTTTAGAAGGGAGTGTCAGATATAGAGTAGGCGCTGTATTAAAAATAAATAAATAAATAAATTATTTTTTATACAAACTATGATTCATTCGTTTTATAAAAATTGAAAAAAAAAGATATTGTCAAATATTTAATTCTTCTAAATAAAATCCTGACAATTTTTCAGAAGTGGGATCGTGAAAAAAGGGAATTTAAAAAAAAACGTGATTAAAAGAAAAGTATGGAAACAAACGGCTTATGTGGTAAAAAATATACAGCTGTCCAGTTGCGTCATTGGCTACAAAAGCTGGAACTTCCATCAACGGGTACAAAGAGTTCGCTGTTAATTCGCCTAAATGAAATGCCAGTTGAACTAAGAGGCGAGTATGGAAGAAGGTTAATTTTCTAATACAACCATTGTGGATGATGAAAGCGATTGTATAGAGGCCACAAAAAATTGTGAGAAAACACTAGAGAGAATAAAACAAACGTTTTGGTTTAATCGAATGCGTAAATATGTTACAGATTGTTGTTATAATAAATCTAAAGGTGGTAAAACTGAAGCAATTTTACATTATAGTGAACTAGAACCGTTTCCTTTCCTTCAGATACATATTGATCCTTTTGTGCACAGTAAAAGAGGTAATACCCACATATTGGCTGTATCAGATGCATTTAAGAAATTTATTGTTGTTAAAACTGTAAAAAATACCAAAACACCTCCGGTTTTAAATATTTTGAATGAACTTATTGGGTATTTTGGCCTACCTAAGAGAATAATAACTGATCGTAGTACAGCATTCACCTCAAAGTTATTTAATGACTATTGTGAAATAAATAATATACAGCATATAAAAACTGCTGTACGCACACCAAGAGCAAATGGTCAAGTGGAGCGAGCAAACCAAATTATTTTAAATTATCTAAGAACCACCACCATAGAAGCGAAAAATTGGGACTTATAAAGGGTGTTTTTTAAATACGTATAGAACTTTAAGTTGGCATTACTGTTCAAGATGGCGACCGATTTAACAGCTGTCAAATGATTTATTCCCAGTTTGGTTTGGCAACTCATCATGAATAGACTCACGCCTGAACAACGCTTGCAATGAGCCCAAAACGAGATTGCTGTTGTTCCCGATTTTCATAAGCGAATTTTGTTTAGCGATGAAGCGCACTTCTGGTTGAATGGCTACGTCAAAAAACTGACTGTTTGGTGCGTTTTATGGGCTGGTGGAATCATTGGTCCCTACTTCTTCAAAAACTATGATGGCCAGAACGTTACAGTCAATGGTGATCGGTATACAGCCATGATTACTAACTTTTTCATTCTTGAATTGAACAACCATGATGTCCAAGAGCTGCGGTTCCAACAAGACGGCGCAACATGTCACACAGCTCGTGCCACAATCGATTTATTGAAAGACACGTTTGGTGACTGCCTAATTTCACGTTTTGGACCTGTGAATTGGCCTCCAAGATCTTGTGATTTAACACCGCTAGACTACTTTCTGTGGGGCTATATAAAGTCATTGGCCTATGCGGACCATTTGGAAGACAACATTCGCCGTGTTATTGCCGATATACGACCACAAATGTTGGAAAAAGTCATCGAAAATAGACGTCCAGATTGGACTACATCCGAGCCAGCCGTGGCGGTCATATGCCAGAAATCATATTTAAAATGTAATTCCACAAGATTATCTTTCGGATAAATAAAATTCATGTCAATCGAATAATCCATCGTTGTTTTATTGCAATTTAAAGTTCTATACGTCTATAAAAAACATCCTTTACTTATATAAATTACAGTGGCCGGTAAATTCTCTACGAAACAAAACATCTGGTTTTAGTCCAAATGAACTCATTTTCAGTCATAGGCCGATTGATTTAATACAAAACCGAGTTCTTGCTGCAATACAAGAAGATAGATTGGTTGATGAAGACGCACCAATTGATGTGAAATATGAAATTGCAAGTAAAAATATTAGTAAAGAACGAGAGAAATGGAAAACAAACATAGGAATCCAACAGTATATAAAAGAAAATGATCTAATTGTTTTAGAAAATGAGCCGCAATCCACAGGAGAGTCTAGTAAGCTAGAACCAAAATATCGTAGCCCTTATATAATTTCACGTGTTCTTGGAAATGATCGCTATCTTATGGAAAACATCACAGGAGTACAAACAACTTAACGAAAATTTTGTTCTGTGTATAGTGCTGATAAAATAAAAAAATGGTGCAATGGATCTCACGAATTGGGACTTACATTGGAAGTCGAGGACGACTTAAATTCAGGATTGGCCGAACTGTCAGAAATAGAGTAGGCGCTGTATTAAAATAAATTAATTAATCATTTTTTATACAAACTATGATTCATTCGTTTTATAAAAATTGAAAAAGAAAGATATTGTCAAATATTTAATTCTTCTAAATAAAATCCTGACAGGAGTTGAAGCGTTAGTTAAAAGATAAAAACACCACAAAAAAATATAAATAAAACCGTGGTTTCTTTTTCTCCATCGGGCTTGGGTGTCAATCAAATTGTCAAAATTAAAAAAATTTTCAGCGGTTTTTAGGGTTCTTTGCAAATAAGTTGAAAATCAAGCAAAAGAAGCTGAACATTTAAAAGAAATTAAATTTTATTTAAGCAAACTACTAACATTTAGTGCTAACGATTATACTCATATTATATTAGTGTAGGCTTTTGGAAAAATTGAAAAAAAATGTCTGGCAGGTTAATTAAATTAATTTATGAATAATGATCATGCCGTCAGAACCGCTGCACTTATTTTGGTAGTCTCTTTCCTGTTGTGTTTGTTTTTGTCAGAAAAACGTTCTTAAAGATGAAGAAAGTTACGAGAAAAATAGTAATAGTGCACACAGTTCTTCTGACATGAAGCGTATGAGTATTACGTAGATTAAATAAAATAATAATCATAAGTCAGACAGAGAATTAGAATCAGCGGGAACTAGTCACCTGGTCAGTTTGGCCAGAATATACCTATTGTGATAGTGCTTTCACGTTATAAATACTCCCTAAGTTTAAGAATTCAATAATTTCATTCTTCGTCTCTTTGTCTTGATCACAATCTTGCAGATGCTTGCCAATGCGAATTCCTGATCAAGTAAGGCCTAATAAGTAATTTGTTGTCTACCAAGAACAGTAGTTATTTATGAATTTATGTTAAAAATTTATTTGGAATTTACTGTGCTTATTCCTTTCTGGTGCTTATACCAATTATGTTTAATTTTTAAAATTTATTGTTTCCATCGTGATGTTCTCACGAGTTATGAGTAGTCCTTCGGTATATTCCTGGCGGAAAACTAACATCTTCCATATAAATAAAGTTAATTTTTAGCTGTAAAAATTTTTGTTTTCAAAAGGATTTTTCAGAAAATTAAGAACTCTATGACACCGAACAAAGTAGCTATTGATTTATAATTATATATTTAAACTTGGTCGATTGCCTCTTAAATTCTCTTTACATTAATTCCTTTAAAACGCCTGAGAAATTATAATTTTTTTTAATATTATAGCATACTTTTAGGTTTAATACAATATTAGTTACCTTTTTTGTAATTTTGTAAGAATATGTAAATTATTCTGCATGTTGAAATTGTGGCCGTAAATTTGCATATTTTTATTTGTTTTGTTTTAAGATAATGTTTGCTAATTTGTTATCTTTGTGCTGACCCTTTCTGTTTCAACGCAAATGTGGTTTATTTAAGTAGAAAATAATGGTAATTTTTTAGGGCTTATTTGGAAATAACAAATAATTTTAAATTGGATTTCAAAGCTGTAATACATTTTTATATGATTTTAAAAATTCTTTTATGCACCTTTTGCCGGTGAATTTTGATGTGAAATCTTGAAATGGTAAACATTAGTTAAATCCCTCTAAAATTAGTTAAGAAAAATTTCTGATTTAAGTACAGGGTGGGCCAAAAGAAACCAAGGGGTGTAAAAGTTTAATAACTTTTTTGTTTATTAATTTTTTTTTATTTTTTCTTTCAGATTATATAGACAACACTTGGAGAATTTATAATGGAGAGGTTCACAACTGAACAGAGAACCAGAACAATAGAATTTTATTATTTAAACCAGAGATCAATTATTTTAACGCTCATTTTCATTTGAATGGCTTTGTTAACAAGCAGAACTGTAGGTTCTGGGGTTCTCAAAATCCAAGAGCCATTCATCAACGCCAATTGCACCCCATCAGGTGTACAGTATGGTGTGGGATCACATCTGAAAATGTCATTGGGCCCTACTTCTTCGAGAATGAAGATGGAAGTGCTGTAACCGTAAATGGAGAGCGGTATCGTTTTATGATAGAAAATTTTTTACGTCCTGCTCTTGAAAACAGACCTGGTATGTGGTTTCAGCAGGACGGAGCCACTGCCCATACTGCCCGAGACACAATGGCACTTTTAAGTCAAATTTTTGGAGAGCAAATAATTTCTCGAAATTCGGAAATTATTTGGCCAGCGCGATCGCCAGATTTGGCAGCACCCGACTATTTTCTTTGGGGTTTTTTGAAGGAGCGAGTGTATGTGAACAAGCCAGAGACAATCCTTGAACTCAAGGCAAACATTGTTGCAGAAATTCGAACGATGTTATGGAAAATGCTCTAAAAAGAGCCCATCAGTGCGAAGCTGAAAACGGTGGTCATTTAAGAGACATCATTTTTCATACTTAGTGTAAAAAAATTTCCATTTTGTATATTATATAATCTGAAAGAAAAAATAAAAAAAGTTAATAAACAAAAAAGTTATTAAACTTTTACACCCCTTGGTTTCTTTTGGCCCACCCTGTATCAAACAATATGACAGCCGTATGGCAGTCTTGGAAAAAAAAAATAACTATCCATACTCGTACGTAGTGTTAATATTAAGAGTTCTCTCTGGTTTGTAAAAGTATTCAACATATTTTCATTTTGCAAATTGCATTTTTTTCGTATCCGAAAAGAAAAAGTATGCTTTAGTTCATTTACCTTTCTCTACTAGATAAAAATAAAAAAAACTAAATACTTTAAGCTGTTCGAAAGAAAAAAAAATCGATTTTATGCTGTTACTTTTTTTCTCTTAATTTAATACCAAATCTATACATTTCCTTTTATAGCTTTCTTTTTTTTGCGATACATTAAAATAAAAAAGGCAAAAAAGTGTGGGATTAAAAACACACATGTGTTAAGTAAATTTATTCATACATTAGTATTTACACACTCATACTAAGGGGTGTTTTTTATAGACGTATAGAACTTTAAATTGCAGTAAAACAACAATAGATTATTCGATTGACATGAATTTTATTTATCCGAAAGATAATCTTGTGGCATTACATTTTAAATATGATTTTTGGCATATGACCGCCACGGCTGGCTCGGATGTAGTCCAATCTGGACGTCCAATTTTCGATGACTTTTTCCAACATTTGTGGCCGTATATCGGCAATAACACGGCGAATGTTGTCTTCCAAATGGTCCGCATAGGCCAATGACTTTATATAGCCCCACAGAAAGTAGTCTAGCGGTGTTAAATAGCAATATCTTGGAGGCCAATTCACAGGTCCAAAACGTGAAATTAGGCAGTCACCAAACGTGCCTTTCAATAAATCGATTGTGGCACGAGCTGTGTGACATGTTGCGCCGTCTTCTTGGAACCGCAGCTCCTGGACATCATGGTTGTTCAATTCAGGAATGAAAAAGTTAGTAATCATGGCTCTATACCGATCACCATTGACTGTAACGTTCTGGCCATCATAGTTTTTGAAGAAGTAGGGACCAATGATTCCACCAGCCCATAAAACGCCAGTTTTTCTGGATGTAACGGTGTTTTGTTTGTTGACGTAGCCATTCAACCAGAAGTGCGCTTCATCGCTAAACAAAATTCGCTTATGAAAATCGGGAACAACAGCAATCTCGTTTTGGGCCGTTTTGCACTATTTGCAAGCGTTGTTCAGGCGTGAGTCTATTTATGATGAATTGCCAAACCAAACTGAGAATAAATCACTTGACAGCTGTTAAGTCGGTCCCATCTTGAACAACATCTTGCCAACTTATAGTTCAATACGTCTATAAAAAACACCCTTTACATAAAAAAAGGTTATATGTGCATGTGTGTGTACACGTACATATAAATCTTTTTTAATTTTTTAAAACGATATTTTTTATAAAATTTTTCGTTGGATAAAATACATCAATTTCAATTTTCCTCTTCGAGTGTTACGAAAAGGAACCGGAACGTTTTATGTTACAGAGTGCTTGTCGTGCTTAGCGTTGGAGTGAGTAGGCAAATAAATAGAAACGCCATTTTCAATAATGCTGTAATCTTAAATCTCTGGTAAACTAATTTTCTATAATACCTTGACAGTGAAATTGGCAGATATATAACATTATTATAGCATACTCTTAGGTATTTTAGCTGTTTTATTCAAACGCCATAGCATCATATAAAGGCGATAGAAACCAATAAAAACCTGTGGTAAGATTTGTAGCAGGATAGCAGGGGGAAGCGGCGGGGAAGTGTTAAGGGTAATAGCAAAATTGCTATTGAAGTCACGTTTTAAATGAATGTATGCATGTACCTATTCGTATAACGGTTAAACAACCATTTTAACTATTACACATTTATTACAGTTAAATTGGACTGAAAAGAAAAATAATTTATTTGAGGAAATTGTCTATCTTGGTATGTTCTGGTGCTTGTTTAATATGCCATGCCATTGAAAAATTAATGCTCTCAATAACATGTTCTTTTTTCTTGTTTTCTGATTTTTTTATGATTTCTTTTTTGTTGTGGGTGTCGCCTTAAACTGTTAATTAAAGCCAATTAAAAAATAAGTTTGCTTTTAAAGCTTTTTCCATGTTCTTAAAGAGTAATTTAAAAATCCCATTTTACGATGCATTTCTATGATGTCATAAAAAAATGCAAGTCTAAAACTACAACAGCAAATGGCTGAAATAAAAATTCACACATTATTTTCTGAAGCTGTTTTCATTCCAAACATTTTTCTTTGTTTGGCTTTTTTTTTGTCTTGCTTTTATCAGCAAGACAACACAAATAGTCATAAAATTATAGTGGTGTAGTTGGTGAAGCGTATTAAAAAGGAAAAAAATATTTGTTTTTATTTTTTATTATTATTATTGTATATCTATCGTTGTAATAAAAATAAGTAAGAAAGTGAAGCGTTAAGTAAGCAGTTTTCATGTGAAAATATAAAATTTTTAAATAAAATACATTGCATATGCACCAAACACACACTCATTCGTTTTGTTTGGCAGATCTTAAACCAAGGGTGGGTGTCTGCATGTTTAATGCTCGCATGTGTGCATATGGCTTTAATGGCACTATAAAGTGCTGTTAAAAATAAAGAGTACAGCTCAAATAAACAAAATGAATATCAACAGAAAAGCCATAAAAAAGCAACTCTGGAATTAAAAGATTTTTATCTTATTGAAAAAAAAGTAAGATATTTGTAGCATATCGTTTAGGCACTCACGCTAAGTGAATTTTAATTAGAAATTAAAATTATTATTATTAATATTATCATGGTTATTAAAATTTACTTTATTGATAAGCAACGGTTTCTACTATATTCCTGCATGAATGCATTAAAGAAGTAACACGTCAAAAGAATATAAGAAAAGCAAATGACAATAGAATTACATAGTACTTGTTCTGTCACAAGACAATCACACATATAAACTTTTATTGACTTTATTTTTTTTTTACAACAATGAGCTGCAGTAGAACATTTACCATATGAGTTTTGCTTTTGTATTACAGCTATATGTACTGTATAATATTCAAAAATCATCATTGAAAAGATAACATTTTGAGTATGTAAGTCATCAAAGTCCCGTTATCAAAAACCCCTACACAATGAAGTGTTTCTTTTTTTATTAAAAAGAAATTAATTTTTTTTAATGTTTCTTTAAATTTCTTTATATATATAAATACTACATATATATTGTGTGCCACCCTTCAGATTCTTTATATCGAAGTTTCACTGTATAAGCACTGTAAGCCAGAAGAAATTTTTTATGACAGACCACTAGCTCGATTCAATAACTTTTATTACGATCATTCGTATCGAAAAAAACAAGTGTAACGATATTTTCCAATTGCCCATTTTTTTCTTATACAATTTATATGAGTCTTTCAATAAGTACAATTGTATTTACAACGCGTTTCTCTGAAATGTGGAACATATGTTATCTATTCTTCAAAAAAGGTTGAAGTTTGGTTTCGAATCCACTACGCCTACTTTTATGCTTATTTTTTAATAAAATAATAGAAAGAGGACCCTAAATAGTTGAAATTATATTTTTTTAACCAACTTTTCTGCAATTTGATACACACGGTCTCTACACTTCCAGGAAAATTCCACATACTTTTAAAGCAACCATGCCCACTTTTACGTCTAATTTGTTAATAAAATAAATGAAATTAGTCTTTGAATGATTAAATCATGCTCTTCGTACTTTCAGAGTTCTCACACATAAGGGTAGAGTATATGCCGGGGTAAGACCAGATAAAGAAAAGCTTCAATAAATCTCCATACATAGATCTATCCACTGTGTTTTCAATAAGACCAACACCATTCCAAGAAAATCATCCTTCATGCCTAACAGTTTTTTGGTATTATGGAATTCCTTGCCTTTTCGACGACGTACATTTCTTTCGGCGTCATTACAAAACAAATTGATTTTAGTTTAATCGCTCCACAAAACATTTCACCACTTTTTTCCCCCCTGGTCCACACCATGTTTTATGACCTATAGCAAAACTTTTTCTCTTTTGCCTGTCTAAGTAGAGAAACTTTTCTGGCTATTCTAACCGGTAGTTTTGCATCCAGATATCTTCTTTGAACTGTTCGGTATGTTATAATGTTTTCAAGGGATCTCGTTTAGCTGTAGCTGAAGATGTTTCTTGCTCACACCACCTCTCTCAATATTTGTTTTCGGTTTTAAAGTATTTGTTATGGAGTTTTCTGGCTATCCTAACGCATTGGCAATAAACTTGTAAGTTTTCCCTTGCTTCTGTCGTCTTTCGTGATGTACACGACCCATCTTAAATTGATTTTTATATAAAATTAAAGCTTTGTATGACCTACAGTTTATATTATTTCACATACTTTCTCACTTTTAGACAAAAATATTAAATAAAATATACTTTACAGAGCGCACTCCTATTTCAATGTCCAAAACTGAAAACGAAAAAGTTACAGAATTTTTGCAATCAACGTTCTTTTCGTTTCTTTTTAAACAATGATGCAAAATTTATTATTTAAGAAATATTCTGATAGAAACAGCTTATAACATTTTGCGCTAACTTAAAATAAAAAATATGTTTTCATCTATTTTTCTGTCCACATGTGTACATATAAAAATTAATGACTCTCTCGCTTGGTCACTACATTACGCACCATTTTCGATAATTCTTATTTTGTTATGTCTGTTATTGTCATGAGAAGGTTTTTATGAAAATTTTTTTTTTAGAAAGTTTCTGCTAATAATAATTATTTGTACAGAGACGCCTGTATAATTACTAACGAATTTATTTTTATCCCTGGCATAAAATAAACATTTTCTAAATAAATAAAATAAATTTTTTATTTAGATGTCTTTTTTTTATAATTAAAATTATAATTTAATACATAATCTCTCTTGATTCTAAAGGATCAGGCAAGTCCGAGTAAAACAGCTAGTACATACTTGTATAAAAAATATTCGTTACATTTGAGTCCTTAGAACTAACGTTTTTACCAACAAATTTCTTGACAAACATATTCTTCTCTTTTACATTTCTGTTCCAATTGGGAATTACAACTCAACTCAGTTGAGTTAACATTGAAACAACAAAAGCAGTTGTTTTTGTTGAGTTGTAATTTTTTTATGAATTGTCAACTGCACTATATCAAGAGTTGTGATCGGTAATAACAGAAAGTTGAGTCAAGTTGTAAACCATAATAACAGCATTCAATAAATAAGCGAGTGATAGTAAGTCTCACTTACTGTCATAAATTTAAACATTGTAATCGTTTTAACAATGAATTTTGTAATTAATTGCGTCTTGGAAAGAAATTTGTAAATTAGAGTTTCTAAAATTTTTGCCTAAGTCCACTAGAGGTTTTGACTGCATTTTTCTTTTCAAATCTAATTTGTTTTAAATGGTTAATAAACATTTTCCTTTACTTCTTTCTGTTTTAATAATTTTTAGTTTGAAAGAGCGTGGAAAGTGTATATTTTGTTTTGAAGACTATTAGTTTTCAAGTTTGTTGTTGCCTTTAAATCTGTAAGCCTTTTCTTTTTGATTTCCTCAATAAACTTTAAAAAGAGGAGTTCTTTTTGTTTGCTTAAGACCTGTTTTTTATGGCTGCATACTTGCATAATATTTCACTAAAACTAGACACACACATCCAGCAATTTTTTGTTGTCTTTTTATACTGGCTCATCATTTGCTAAGACTCAAACGTGCTCATACATTTTTCATTTAATAAAACTTTCCAACTTTCCAAGGTACATAATGCCAAATGATAGATAGAGTGCATTTAACAAACAAATGATGCAGTTTATAAAAAAAGTAAAAAAAAAAAACAATTCTTAAATAAAAAAAAGAGAAAAGGAACAAACATAACAAGTTTTGAAATAAAGATGATGCTAAAATTCAAATGATGATGAATACACATGCACATACAACAGATACTGTGAAACTTGACGATGATGAGTCTGACGAGCTTGAAAGAAAAAATAAATAAATAAACACACACACTCATACTCTGGCAAACACACACTTCTCTACATATATAGTCGTCGTTCATTCGTATGCAAAAACTTTGAAAATCTTAAGAAGTCCATAAAATTCTTTTTTTTAACAGCTTATGTGGAATTTTTCCTAAAGTCTGTATGAATTTTATGGCCAAAAAACTAGGGTGCTGATACACATATACAAGTTGCTCATTGATTTTTAAACGTGCTTTAAATTAAAAGTAAAAAAAAAAAAGTTAAAATAAAAACAATGAGTTTCTTTTTGGTAATACTGTTGGAAAATAACAGATCAACTAACTTCAACTAAACTTTGTTGGTATTAGAAATGAGGTGCTGGGAAAAATTGAAAAATCTAACAAACAACACTCCACAAACACACACCCTCTCACTCACTCAGAGTAAATGAAATTGTATGTGAGTTAATAATACTTTCTTTACTGCTCATCTTCTTGTCACAACTGAAACAAAAGCAAAAAAAAAAAAAAAAAAAAGTGATGGAGAAATTTTAAGCACGTCCAATATGAAAACGAATGATGTGCTATCAACGTGCTTAAGCTTTAAAGGATACCAGCAATATTTTCTCAACATGTACAGCATCATCATTAACATCATTATCATTATAATGCTCATTTAAGATGAATGCAAAGTTCGATATTGCACAGAAGTACTTTGGACCAGATAATACTCGTATTTCCAGTCAATTCAATTTAAGTCAGGTACCGTTTTATACTACCCTTTTGACCACAATAGTTTTCTTCTTCTATTTCTTCTAGTTTTCTTTTTTGAATTTGAATATTTGTCAATACTTATTATTATTCATAAACAAAAAGCAATATTTACTCTCGCATAAGGCAACTAACTGACTTGCCAAGTTAGTTAAAACGAAAGTCTTAAAACTCTCTATTTCACAGACAAGACGAGCTTATTGCATTTTAAGTAACAAACTGCAGCCATATTGTTTTTCTTAGTTTCCCTTAACGGAAGTTTATGTGTGTAGTTTACCTGTTTATGTTTGTGTGTACGTTTTTTTTATGACGTAAATCCTCAACAGAAATCTGTTTCACAAAATATAAATGACAAGCAGTAAATGAGAGGAGTTAAGAGTACAAAGAAGAAAAGTAAAATAAAATTTTTTTTCAAGAAATTTATATTGAGAAACTTAAACTGTAGCTTTGATTGTCAAATGCTTTTGAGTTTATTAAAATCTTATGTTTGCAAGATTTAAGGTGTTTTTATGTTTCTTATTTTTTTACTTTTACTACTCTACTACCTTCAGGAACCAAGTTTGATGAGTTGTTGTTGTTTTTTACTATTTTTTCATGGCACACTCCCATTACTTTTTTGTTTTGAGGAGTATTTAAGAAAAGAGAAGTTGGAAACAAAAGTTATATGACTGAAACATAATCAAATGCATTTACGCATTCCACTAATGTGAATATAAAATATAAAAAAAAAGAACAATGATAAAATTATGGGGTATGTACTCTTCTGTAATAAAATTTCAGCAGTTTCACTGGATACGACTATAATTTAAATAAATAAAAATTCTTCCCAGATTTGTATAAAGATAAAAAAAGATATTTAAAAATTTATTGCCAGTTACTGATAGTTAAAGTTAACATTTTATAAGTGAAATATCAATCTTTTAATTGGACATTAAATTAAAAATATAGATAAGTTAAGTATCAGATAGTGTGTCTTTAACTATCCACATAAATTTGGTTTCAAAGTTTAAGCCTCACAAAATCCTAACTTTAACCATCGAAATCTGTAATAACAGTTACCGCCTGAAAAAAAAATGTAAGAGAGAATGTAGTTAATGAAATTAGTGCTTTCAACACTGTTTTAAGCGCTTTTTAACATTTTCTGTACAGAAAATTTTTATAGTTTTTTTTAGGTTTAGTGCTTTTTTTACTTGTCAGTCAGTATTAGCTTCTTATGAAAGTTGTTCAAACAAAAAGAGATGGGAATAAGCTTTACAATTTGTGGTGTAATTGAGAGGCTGTTGTGAATAAAACACGTGTAGAGTATTTTTTTTTTAATTGGGTTTGATTAATTATATTTTAGATTCGTATTTGCTAAAGTTTTAGTGCTTTATTTCAAAATATACTTTTATTTTCTGGGTTGAGGTGCTTTTTGAAAGTCAAAAGTTGACAACGCTGTTGTCAGCTACATCACCTTAGATCTGATTTATATAAGCGAATATGGAAAATTATTTAATACGTAGAGTTTATTTCAATTATTTTGTTTGAAAAGCTCTAAATTTATTGTCCTAAAAACCACGGATTTTCTTTCGTTTTACAAAAACCTTTAAATCGTCAGTTTATTGAAATCTTCACATTTGCTTCGGTATCAAAGAGTCGGGCTTAGAATAAAATTTGTTTATTTTGATAAATTTGCTTAAAGATTTGTTCAAATAAAAATAAGTAAACAGTTAAGAATATTAAAAATTCTAAAGGTAATTATTATTTTATTTATTTCTCTCTGTAAAAAATTAAATTTATTAAAAATTGAAATTTTTTAAGGTGCCCTCTAGATTGATGGGTAGCATGCTAACCTATCAATCTGGGGGTCACAGGTTCAATTTCTGCCTAGACCCTCGCAGCCGATGGCCAAAGTTACCAGTGCTCGTTAACAAATTTAACCTTGGAACTAATTTCTAACATTAAATAAATATTAATAACATAGGCCCATAATCATAGTCAAAAAAAAAGTATACTTTAAGAGTACTTAAGTATATTTTTCTTTAATACGTACTTTAGGTTTACTATAGACAAGTTAAAATGTATTTTTAGCGAAAAAATCGATTTCAAATTTTAAAATATACTGAAGTTGTTTTTAAATAGTTTAGAAACAGAAAATCAAACAAGCAAAATAAAAATAAAATATCCTGTCTTATTTTTATATAAAAATAAAATTAAGTAAAAATTCCAAATAAATTATAAAATTTTTTTTTTTATAAGCAAAATAAAAAATGTTTGCATGGCAAAACGCTTACAGAGATTTTGAAATTCTCGAGGACTTAAATCATAGAAAAAATTGAAAATATATAAACAACGATTTAAAAAAAAAATAAATTACTTTTCAGTTTTTATTTTTTATTTTTAATGTCACTTTTTTATATTTTGCTGCATATTGTTTACAAATGCTAGTTGAAATATTGGTGATACCCTCTTAAAGTTGATTCAATTTAAAACCTACTTTTGTTTTGTCTATAGTACTAAAATTTTTAATAATAGCTTTTAATTTTAAGGCTGTTTTTAAAAAGAACCTACTTTATTGTTTGACTATGATTATGGGCCATAGTGTATACCTGATATATTTCTATCATGCTAAATGTCGAATCATGATAGAAAATCACCAGGTATAGGCCCCATATATTATTGTTATCATTGCGTTATGTTAGAAAAAGCATGCTATGCGGTATGCAATTTTTATCTGGATATCAAATATCATTTAGATACTAATTTGATTTTGAAGTTTGTTTTGCTTTGAATTTTTTGCTTAAAATAGCACCAAGTAATAATTTTATGTAAATAAAATTTATCGTACTTATGATAAATAATAATAATAAAAAATATTTCATTCACTTCTATTAATATAAAAATGACATTTGCTCTGCCCGCGTTATATCTCCTGTAATAGTAAAAATACATCAGGTATAGACGTATACCCAAATTCATAAAAAATATTTTTATTTAATAAGCGCTTATTAAACAAAATTTCCCATATCAAATGTGAATTTGGCTGATAGTGTAATAATAATAATAATTTTTTTAAATATTTTTCTCAAGTAATATGTTTTGCTGGGTATGTTCATTTTTCTTTTTGACTAATTTTACTACAACAGGTATATAATTCTGACATTTTAAAATCCAAATAAGTTGTTTTTGTACTCTTGCGGCTACGTGTTTTGCCAACGCTTAAAGCTTTTATCTAGTTTTTAATTTCAAATACAGATATTTTTAAATTGTTTGCAAATTTTTAAATTTTTTAAGCAAAATTTTTACTAAAATAATTATTATTTCGAAATTGTAATTTGAAATCCTTCCACCTGACATTTTCTAATTTGGCTTAAATTTCATAGATAAAATTTTTCTTTCATCTGAATCTGTTGGTCGTCTTGATAATTTCTTTTTTCGTTTAATGTTATTTCTTGCCATTACGTTTTATTTGATTTCAATTTTTTTTCTATGTTTATTTGTCAACAAATTGTCATATTTTAAAAAAATTATAGGAAAAAATATCATTTGAGAATTCCGTTTTTTTGCAAATAAACAAAAGAGGAATTTTTTTCCAAGACGAAAGAATTCTTTTGGGGATTTTCTTCTTACTAACTATGATGGTCTTTGAACACACTAAACCATACTCACGTACAAACGTATAAAGACCTTAAAGGACAAAAAAAAAACATCTTGACAACAAATAAAAAGCACACAAAGCAGTTTTTTTCTTTTATTTTTTGTTTTCGTTATACTCTGTTCTATGTAGTTGTCTACAATTTCAATAAAATTTTATTAACGAATTCCGTTTCGGTATTTTGTGATATTCAATCGATATTATTATTACTACAATGACACCAATGAACAACCAACAAAAAGCCAAGCCTCGCTAAAAGAAGGCAATAGCAACAGCAACAGTTCATGAAGTTGCAGCAAAACAGAAACAAATTAAAAAAAGAAACTTGTTCGTTAAGGGAGAAACACATTTTTTTTCTTTTCTTAAATGAAAAATCTTAAAGTCAATGGCTTCAATAAAGTTAAGAGAAATTTTTTTTTATTATTTTTGCGTTTAGCAGTGATTTTAATCGCAAAACGAAAATTTCTCAAAAGTTTTATTTTTATTTATTTTTACTGTTGGGTTGTCGTCTTGCTGTTAGTGTGTCAGCAATCGCTGTCAGTTGTTATCACCAAAGTAAAGATATACTTCTGTAGCTGCAAAATATGTACTATTTGTGCTTTCCTTATTTCATTTGTAACCAAATACTTATTATTTGTTTGTCATTACTGCCAATTTAACTTTGGCATATTTGAAAAGTAAACGTAGAGAAGTAGCAGATCAAAAAGATGTGTTGAGTTTTGGAGATTTTTTTGTATTAAAAAGATTTCAAATAAACAATTTAATAAAAGGGAGCAAGCAGCAAATATTCTAACACATAATAATAATTTATAGCTTGGCCCAGCAAATATTTAAGCAGATAGTTCATTAAGCTGTCAAATTTTAATATTTTTTCTATATTTCCTGCCATCAATAATTATATTTATGTCAAATTTTCAATTATTGTGTCTGCTGAGTTACACTAAAAAAATAAGAAAATAAAAAAGTTAAAAAAAATTGTTTTTGTTTGTTTGGGTGAACATTAGCTTGGCAATAATGTGCAATGAGTATCATTATCAATAATTTATTTGTTTTAAAAGGAAACGAAATGCTTTCTTAAGGGACTCCATGCTTGTGTTACTTTTCACAAACCTCCTTTTACACATCTCCTCCACACAATTCAATTTATTTCTTCTGCTCGTTTAAATTTTGTTCTAAAAAGTTTTTTTTTTTAATTTTCTTCCAAAAAAAACCTAACATGTTTTCCAGAACGGAATAGCATAACAAATAGTAAGAGACAAGACAATATAAAAGACAAATAGAAAACTAAAACTAGAAAAAAAATTGTTTTGATAATTTCAAAGTTTTGAATTACCCATATAAGGGGCGCCTAGAAGTATGCAGTGTTTTTGTTTACCATTTGTTAGCTGTTAAATTAAGATTTATATTGATGTTTAGCTAAAGACTCTACAGAGTAACATAAAGAAAAAAAAACTAAATAATTTACATTTTTGTCTTCAAGTTCTAAAACAAGCAAATTTTTGTGTCTGTGTGTGCTTAAAAATTGCTTTTATTTTTTGTTTAAATATTAATTTTAAAGCTAAAAAATTTTAAAATGTTTTCTTTTGCAATTTGTTGTATTCGTTAAATTACAAAAAAAAAAACTTTTTGCAAAACTCATAAAAAAAGTCTTCAAATAAACTAAAACTTTTTTAAAATTCAATTTACAAAACAAGTTGTTCTAATAACTGGTAGAATACAGGCATAAAAGCCTAAATGTATACACGCATTTCTTTGATATAAACACAACTAAATGTAAACATGAAAAAAACAGAAAAAAAATGTGCTAAAAAAAATATAAAAATAAGGACTAAGTAAATTGAGTGACGCTTTAACAAACTCAGAAAACTTTTTTTTTAAGCACTAAGCAAAATACTTTTCTTTATTTTTTCTTTTTTTATTTTCTACTCTTTATTTTGATATAATAAAGTACTACACCACAATCAATATGACATCTTTGTTGGCTTGAAGTTTTCTTAAACATTTTTTTGTTAGGAAATTGATATAGCATTGTGAGTCTGGGCGTGAGTAAGTGCTGATTTCAACCAGCAGTCACTGTTAACTGTAGGAGCGGCTGGGAGCAGGGAGAGTAGGAATATGAGTTTTATACAGCCATCATAAAGCTATTATAAGCACCTGGTGACAAAAAATTTTTTTCTGTGCCTTATAGCACACACTACTCGGTTATTTTCGTCTATCACAAAGATAAAATGAAAATAATAAATAGCATCGGTAGCAGTCTAAAGATAATCCATTTCACACACCACAAAATAATGAAGCAAATAAAACAAATAGAAAAAAAAAACCTAAAAGAATTGGAATTTGAGATAAGGAGCGCTGTAACTGGTGTTTAGGAATGTACCTTAGAGAAAGTCATAATTGAATGAGTTTACTGTAAGGAAAAAAATTTTTTTTGTGTTGAGTTCTACATCAAGAAAAACTATTAAAAAAACAAAAAAAATTCAGGAAAATCCGTTGGAGAGTAAAAATTAATTTTGTTTATGTATATCAAAGACAAAAACTAAATAAAAAAGTAGACAGTAGGCCCTAGGTTTCTATTAAAATTAATTTTCTGACAATTACGAGATTTGTGAGGAGTCTTAAATCTTATAGTCTGCGGTGCCAAGAATAACAGTAATATACTCAAAGAAAAAATATGGTTGAGGCAAACATAATCTAAAAGAAACATTATCCTATCCCCCTTATCAAAAAAAAAAAAAAAAAAATTAAAACGTTATCGAAATTTTTCATAAAATTTTTTCATGAATTTTACTTTAAAGTCTAGGTCAATTTTTTTTTTTAGAGATTTTAATACTCTTTTCCCAAAAAAAAAAAAAAAAAAAAAAACATTTATGTAGACCTTAAAATAAAATTTATGAAAATTTTTTTTTTTTAAAAACTTCAATAATGTTGACTTTAAAGTCACGTTAATTTTTATGGATAAACAGGTTTAGATCCACATATAGTTACGAAAAATCTTGATGTGTTATTATTCATAGGAAATTGTATTTATGTATGTAAATATAGCAATTTGGAATAGTGGCGAGTGAAAATCATTGAAAAGTGAGCTAAAAAGTGAGCGCCTTCGGTCCAAAAGTATATTACGACCTTCCTTGGAGTATAGAGCACAATAATTTGCATAGCGAACAAGCAAACGGAAAATTAATTTTATTTATTTAGTTTAAAGGCCGGCACCGCTATAACAAACGCTATAACAATAGCGTTTACAAGCATACTTAACAACAGATATTTTCTTCTTTATAATAAAGCAAACGATAACGTTTAATTTTGTGGGCTTGGCTATAAAGTGACTTTTTCAGTGAGATACTTCCACTATTACAAAAAATGTGTTTCATTAATTCAACATTTTTTCTTTTTAATTGTAAAAAAGAGACGATCCAGTTTTAAATAAATTAAAATTAAACATATTAATTAAAAAGCGATGATTTAAAAAAAAACTAATTAATAAAAAGCTGTGCATCGATTTTAATTAGATGTTTATTGAAACAAATGGTAGATTTTGGTTGTTCCTTATTTTAAATAATTTTCGAAATATTAGAGACTTAAAAAATTTCGCATAAAAATTGTATTTTTTCTAAAAGTCATTAAAAGATTTAAAAAGAATGTGGGTGTGATTTAAAAAAATTTTAATGCGGGATTTCTGATTTTTAAAAATAAATCTAAAAACAGAGTATTTGAAAAAAAAAACATAGTGCAGATTGAAAGTCAATGCTCTCTTGGTGTTTCTTTGTATAGTTATATATTTGGATGTTTCTTTTTTATGACAGACTTAAATTTTTTGCTTAATGTCTTGTGTGAACGCTTTGCTACCCACACTGGCTTTTTCACTTGTTTTAAAATTGACTCGTTTTTTTGCTTAATGAGGAATACAAATTCTTTGCAAATAGTTTCACTTCGTCTTTTTCACTTCAAAATGATTAACCTTTTTTTAATGTAATAATTTGTTATTTCTCATTTGATTTCAAACCCAGTAGGATTTAAAATTACAGAGATTTATCATTTCTGAGCTTGAACACTCTACAATATTTTACCATTTTAATATATTTTATATACAGAAGTTTCACCGGTGTCTTTGAAGCTCGTCAGAAAATATTTAGTAATAAGTTATGTTATTCTTCTGTTTTTCACAAAAACTAGCCTTGAATATAAAAGCTTTATTCTGTATTATTTTGAAAAATAAAATTTATTTGTAGTTGTTATTATTTCAAGGATAACACTTTTAAAATTTTTGTTAAACCAAAACGAAGCAAAAGCAACGCAGGCATATAAAATCTAAACATTTAAAGTTCAACAACTGTAAAGCCGAAAAAATTGTTTAAAGCAGAAAAAAATAGCAATTCCAAGAAGCAGCATTCTTAAATACATCAACAGCAACTTGGCAAAAATCAAGAAGATGTACACCGCCTTTTCCACTCATCAAACACCTACGCCTTACACGTATAACCCATAAAACAAAAGCCCAAGTTTTCTTAGATGTTGAAAATGAAAAAAAAAAACAACAACATGAAAAAGAAAACGAAAAAGGAACGGTTTTTGTAAAAAGTTTACGAAGCGTTAAGTTTACTGCCACACCATACAAATTGCTTACACAAATATGTGTAACACAAGCACAAGCACACTCACACTTCTTTAAACATTCATTCATTCATTCATTTATTTATATTATTATTATTTATACCTTTTGCCATTTATGTCTTCTCTAGCCTTACAAAACAATCATCTGACGCCATCTTGGGCGCCATTTTTGTCAAGTCATATTAAACGAATTTTTGACGAAAATTGACGTAAACAGTTCTTACACATTCTTCCTTCTTTCTTAAAAAAAAAAAAATTCAAGCAAAAAGAAAACATTTACAACAGCACAAAATATTTTACTACAGTAACAGCCAGCCACACCAATATTTACATTATTTGCTTAAGTTTTCTTTTTGTTTTTATTTATTTTTTATTTTAATTTTTTATGGAAAAAAAGAGAAGAATAATTGATGCAGCAGTGGTTTTCAAAAGAAAAACATTTGCTTAGGAACAAAATTAAAAGAACGAGAAAAAAAAAATAGAAGAGCATACAATTTAAATACATACAATTCTAAAATTGTTTTGCATATTTTTAGGAGTCTTATCCATCCTTCCACACATTGGATACAAGAGGAAAATTAGAAAGTAATTTATTGTTTGCAAATGGTTTTAATAAGAGAAAATCAATTATTTAAGCTGGTCTTTTCGGCAAACTACTGGAAAAGTCTAAAATTTGATATGCTTTTGAATAGCCTTGGTTAGCTTATTTGCAAATAACGTGATTTTTAAGATTTCTAATTTGCAAGCATTGTCTAGGCGTATCAGAGCTTTTAATATTTATTGGACTAAGAAATGATTTAAGTACTTTTTATATTTTTGTGAGCCGTGTTTCTGATGCAAACAACGATTTGGTCTTCTTATTTCATAAATTTATTTATACGCTTATTTGATGGTTTCTTGTTTGTAGCTTCCTAAGAAATTAAATTTTTCCCAGCATTAATATTTTTTAACAATTGAAAATTCTCTTGGGTTATCTAGAGCACATGCATAATTTTGACATGTTTGTGTATGCGTGTGTGTTTTTTCGTTTTGCTGATTTTTACATGTACGAGTTTGTAGTTTAAAATACTTGAAAAACAATTTTTATTTTATTTGTTCAGCATCAGCTACCTTAAGTAAAGCGTGATTTTATTTTCCGTGTGTGTAATTTTTCTACTAAACACACACACACACACACACATCAAGCAAACAAATGCTGTACAATGTGGCTGCCAGTCAATTCTTTTTATTATTTCGAAGTATGTTAAAAAATCGTTTGTAGAAATGAAATAAAAAAAAAAAGAAAGCAAAAAATACAAAATTGAAAATTTGAAATTTAAATTTTCGTTATGTTACACTGTATTGTAAGCACATATACAGATACATAATAGAAAACAGACAGACAGTTGTTTGTAATACGTTTGTGTTAAAAAAGAACAGTAAACCTTATGTTTTTGTTATTGTATTTATTATTGTTGTTGTCAGTAATGTTATTGTTGATTGCTTTTGCTTATGCTGCTGGGTTTATGGTTGCATAATCAAGGTGCTTTTTTTGTCTTCTATAAAAACAAAACAGTTTTGCTAAATATCAACATATGTTGGTGAAGATTATAAGCCTTAAATTATTTAAACTCCAAAGCATGTAAATAGTATAGGGAGACATGAGAGGCTAGAGACTGTGATAGACATAAAAATGTTTATAGTAATCAGTTGATTGTTATGTTAACTCTTAAATTATTTAAAAATAAAATAATAATAAATTTTAATAAAATCAGTTCGCAACTAATTTTTAAAGTATATTTTTATGTTATACTAAACAAATAATTGTTATTATTATTGAATCTATTAAATTGAAACAACTGCTACTGATGAGTTGTGATTTTCATTTATGTTTTTGCCAACTGCACTAACACAGATACTTATATAAATAAATTCATAATTACCACTGTATATAAAACTATACTAATGGCTATTCAGTATTATATGAGACGCTTTAAAGTCGCTGTTGAGTTAAAATAGCGACTTATTTGTCGCCATATATTTTTACAGCGTCTCTAAGGTTACAAACTATTTTTGAAAATTAGAAATGAACAGTTCCTAAAATTACAAGAAAAGTAATTAAAATTGAGAACAAAATTAAAGTAACAAATACAAAATAATATGAAAAACTAATTGCTGTACAAGAAATCAAGCAAAGTTTACCAAGACGGTTTTATAGAGGGGCGAAGCCCAACAATTTTAAAACCGACTGGAAGAAAATCAGGACAAAATTAAATTTGAGTTGTCCACCAATAAGGGATGTTAATGGCTTGCACAAAGTGAATTTAAAAAAATTTAATTAAAAGTATATGATTTATTGCTATTCATCAGGTATCCTTAAGAATTTTCTTTGCAGCCTAATGAGTTTTTGATATTCATCAATAAAATTTTCACTTTTCCACATAAAAACATGTTTTATTTCATATTTAATATAAAATTAGAAATTAGGAATGTTCTATATATTTCTTTTAAACTATCGATAATGTGTAGCCGGCAAAACAACACTCTTGGATATATTTAACCATTTCAGCCACGAAACGACAGTATTGTAGCTTAACACAACAGTGACAATAAAGTTAACAGAAAGTCGCCACCGACTTACATAATAGGAGTCACTATGTAGACGTATGATTATTATTTAATATCATTTAACTTATACGTTTCAATATCAAAAATAAAAGTGTTGCTTCTAATATTTTCTCCGCAAATTTGTAATTTTTTTTTGCCCCCATTTGTCGAGTTGTTCTAGAAGTTTGTGCTAAGCAACACATTTTCACATTGTTATTTAGTATTAAATAATAAAAATCTACTATTAAATTTAATTAAAGGTTAAAATTAAACTACTACAGCTACATGTCAGAACGAGGAAGAGAAAGAAATAGTGGAACATTTTCTCTGCCTATGCTTTGCACTGGAAGATCAGTGGGATTATTACTTTCGGGAGCACTACTTGTAGGGCTTCCATTGTCGACATGCTATCTGGCTTTAGAAATAACAACCGACTGAGGTACTCACTGAACATTTTTATCTTCTCTGCTCTTACTGTTTACATACTTCTGTTCTTGGCTTTTTCTAATTTTCTCTGATATCTATCGTTAATTTTCTTCAAAAAGCAAGCCCCTCTTTTGTTTTTTTTTATTGTGACACCCTGTGTGAACTAACCTAATTTAAAAGACCCTCGATACTTTGTTTACCATATCTAAGCTCCCAGATATTGATACAGTATGTTATTGATGAATTAAACTAGAAAATGTTTCTTATCGATAACAAAATAACAAATTACTTTAAAATAATTTCTTTTTTATTTAATAAGAAATAAAAAAGAATATTTACGGCCATTTTCACAAACCCTGATTATTTTATTTTTAATGGAAAGTTAACTGATTGTTGGTTCGGTTAACAGGCGCCATTTAACCAGACGTTACCGATTTGGTTACTTAACAAAAACATACACTAGATAGTATGGCAATACTGTGTCTATTTGTTTACGAAAAATAGTGTAATGGAAAAATACAAAATACAAAATTAAAAAAAACTCCTACAAACAAAAAATTTAAGCAACAGTTCCACAAAGTGTTATTTACAAGTTCCCACAGAAAGGCATAGATCGGCTGGGGTTCCGGAAGGGAATAATGTAACTGAAGAAATTCGAAATTTTAATCCTAAACCAAAAAAAATTTTTTTTATTATTTACTCCTGCAGTTTTTAATTTTTGGTATAAAATTGGTATAAAATATTAAATAAAGTGTAAAATTTAATTTATACACACTTCTATGAAATGTGAAATGGAAAATGTGGATATTTATAATTTAGTTAGTTTTTTTTGTTCTAGAATGCAATATCGACATTTTCGTTCATCCATTTTCAGTTTTTTGGATCCTGTTTCTATTTTACGCGGTAAATTTTGTTCGGTTAGATTTAACAACAACTTTTTGGTTAAAGGGTGTCGGTTAAAAGTTAATCGTATATTGTGAAATACAAATTAGTATAACTGGCGGTTAAAGTTCGGGTTAACTTTTAATCATACATTGTAAAAATGTCCGTTGAAAGAAATTTAATCACTACCAAAATCTTGTAGCCTACTTATGAGCTTAAAGTCTACTAATTTGTTTAAAACAATTAAACTTCTTGAAAATTCTTGCGCGTTTTCTTTACGTTTTATTAAAACAAATTTTATTTAATACCTTTGTGTATAAAAAGTTTATGGTCTTAACATTTATAAAGCATATTAAAAAAAACAAACTTGGTGTTAGTGCATAGAGGTGAAAATCTAAAGCCTGAAACTAAACCAAAGACAAAAGTGTTAAAGAAAAGAGCAACGTACGCAAAATGTGCTTAATATTAACAAAAGGTAAAGTAAGTGAGAGCAAGCAGTTAGATAATATAAAGGAAATAAATAAATAGCAAAAATAAAAACACTAAAAGTCCTTATAGAAAAAAAGGCATTCAGTAAATATGTAACAGGAAAAAAAGCAGCAAGAAAATTATGACGGTAAAAAATTACTCAGGGGAGTATTTTAATTTAAACTAAGCAGCATTATATATTTTCGCAAGCAAAAAAAAAAATCTAGCACATTTTTTTATTTTAGAACTGGAAAAGGAAGAAAAAACCAGAACTACATTTAGACGGAGTGTAATTAATAAAAACCAACAAAAAAGTAATTGTTGTTGCTTTAGGAATTATAACCTGGCAAGCACACAGCCGGCCAGCTACCTAAACTAGTGAGAATAAGTAAGCTTAAGGCGAATAGCTAATAGCCCTATTACGGTTTACAACTGCATTCAGTTGAGTTAAAATTAAAACAACTGATATTGAAGAGTTGTAACGTTTTTATGTATTAAATAGTCAACCGCACTAAAACAAGAGTTGTAATTGATAATAAATAACACAAAACAAAAAATTCAAAATTTCAGCTATAACGGGGTTGGTTTACAAACCATAATAGGAGATGAATTTCTATAAAAAGAGTCGTTATACGAGTATAGTAAATTTTAAGTAGAGCCAACATCAAAAATTAAATCAGAGCTTTAGTATTAAAAGCAATTTAATTTTCATTAACTTGATATGAAAAAATAAAAAGAAGTAGAAACTGAACATTGATTTCTGGAAATGATTAAAGTTTTCTTATTTTGTAAGAAATCTGTTGCCTTGTCATCTAACTATTTATAAGAGCAACTAATAATACTGGCTTTTTCACAAATAGCTAACAATAAAAATGAGCACAATTTTAACATGCTTGTAGTTGTCAAGTATTTTATGTAGTAAAAAGAAAGCTACAGTAAGAGTAAGAAGAAAAATGCACTACGCAAGTATTATTATTATTATATATTTTTTTAATTTTTTGCTGTTGTTGTATGCCTTTAACTAAAGTGTAAGGCAGCAGCAACACTAATTACCTCAAAGTGTTACAACACAGTCATACATAACCCAAGCGGCATTTTTGTTTTTTCTTACTTCTGCATTCAATGCACTGCAACATTTTTTTGCGTCTCTGACAAATAAAATAACGAGATTCTTATGTTTCCTAAAAAAAAGGGACGGGAACGGAAGGCGAGCCGATGTTGTTATTAAAATTCTTATTTTTTTCGTTTCGTTTTTACGTAGCATTAAGAATTTAGCTAAAACATACACAAACACTTATACGTAATAGAAATATCCTGCGAGAGTAGAGTTATTTAATAGCTCATCTTGAAGCCCTGCTAAATGAAGAACGTATGAATGGTCCAGGTGAAAAATTGCAGCTGTTGCCAGAAGCGAAAGCAGTAAAACATGCACATACAGCCATCGCACTACAATAGATTTACATTTTCCCTTCATGGATTTATAGAACATGTCGAGCATAAATTTGTAGTCTGTTGTTGTTGGTTTTTTATTATTTGCTATTTTTTCCTTTCCTTTTTTTTGTCTTTGCCATTTGACTGGCGGCTACACTGACGTTTATTATTGTACAAGTATGCATCATGTTGTAGCTTTAAAATGAAAAGAGGGTGTGCGTGTGTGTGCGAGTGTGCACTTGCTGTTATCATCATAATCATCATTATGTTGTTGTATAAATTAAAGTTTTCTTTTGTTTTTCGCTCTAATGCTTTCATGCTTTAGGTTTTCTTTTTTTCTGCAATACTTCTTAATTGAATTACGAAAATTATGAATTTCAAAGATGAACATCCAGCCATTTAAAAAATAAAAAGGCAACTTTTTCATATTAAAGCTTTAAAGTAGTAACAAATGTAATGTTGGATAAATTAATTTTTTAGCCCAGCAAAAATACATAATCCAATAAATATTTTTTATTTGGGCTTTAACTTTGAGAAAAAAATATTCTTTTCGCAAAAACTGCAATTTTTATTTAATAAAATTAAAGCGCCTAGGCAGTGAGATACTGGACCCAGAAGACCTAGCTAAAAAAATTAATTAAAATTATCAGTAAAAATCTATAAACTTAAAATTTTAATAATTTTTGAGGCTTATGAACGATTATTGTTCATAAACCAAAACTAACTGCAGTTAAATCAAATCAATAATAAACAATTTCAATTAACTCAAGCACAATTTCTAAATTAAGGATTCTGGGAAATTTTTTTGGAACAAAAGTGAGAAAAACAATGCAAAAGGGAAAAAGTAAAGAAAATTTTTTATGCATAGTTTTAGCTTTACACACAATACATCTATCATCATTTGCAGCCTAATTCCAAAGACCCTTTACGAATCGCCTAAAGTGTTTTGAACTTCATTTTAACTAGGTTTTCTGGCGACAATATCCCATTACCTAGGTAGCTCATTCTGTTACTTTAATTTTATTTTATAAAAATTAAAATCTTGTGAAAAGAAATATTGTTTTTTTTTTTCTTAGAATGGTACAATATAAATTTAAACAGAAATTTTTCTTTAATGCCCGATTGTGGTAAGGCTGTTGCAAAGAAACTGCTTTTTTCATTTTATTTTTTGGGTGGGCTGTTCAACTTGCTTGATAAATATTTTTGTAAAAACATTTTTTTAATTAAATTTTATTTACAGAAAAGTATTTTTTAAGTAAAAAAAAAAAATTGAAATAAAAATTGTAAAAAGTTGTTACACAAAGATATTTTTTTGGTTCGAAAGATAAAAATGATTTTTAGATGTCTAAGTTTTGTAATTTAATCGATAATTTTGGATTATCTTTCACACTTTCATTTGCAGCCAAATGTATGGTGCACTTAGTTTTTCAGACCGAAAATACTTGCTATTGAATAATTCTCTGACAGCAGGGCGGCACTACATGCTCTCAGTGGTTTTGCGATAACAACGAAACTGAAGGAATTAGCATTTAATAACAGGCTTGACTTGATATAGGTGAGATGTCATAGTGAATATATGCGCAATAATAAGGCAAGAAAAAGTGCGACTAGTATTTGCATTGGTCCAAGACAATTGTGCGGACTGTTGAAATAGGCTACTAATTCAAATGTAATTTCTATTATATGCTAATCAAACTGTATATTTTGAGTATATGAGCAGTTTATATTATTCACGCTTTAGTTCATATTTATTCAAATAGTAAGATAATGAGGGTTACCATGTAGATTGGTGGGTAGTGTACTATCCTATTAAACTGGTGGTCAAAGGTTCGATTCTGCAGTAGAACCTAGAATCCAATGGTCAAAGTCACCAGTGCTCGTTAAAAATTTAATCTTATAATTAATTTCTAATAAATATTAAATAAGTAAATAAATGATAATGATTTCACGATGCATTTTAATGAAAGGCTCAACTACTCTAAGGGAATATTTCTTCAAAATATATAAACTATATGATAGATGGTACGGTGTTTAAGTTTATTTCGAAAAATATTTGTGTAATGTGACAATAGCTTAACTGGTGAGTTCTGATCTACACGTTAAGCAAATCAATCTGTACAACTTTCAGGAAATATACATTAAAGTTAATTTCAAAACGATTCTTTAGAATTGGTTTTTTAAACTGAGTTGGAGGCAGATTGATTTCGCTGAGAATTTCTTAGAAAATTAAAAATTCTATTCCTTTATAAGTAAGTTGAAAAAGTGTATAGGGGCGACTATATGTTTACTTAATGAAAAGATTAATACCAAATCAGAAATAATCACTTAAAGTTTGTATAGAAGATCTTCATTCCACGGCAGTTTGAGCTAAAGAAATTCTTTGTTTAAAATAAATTTGTTTTTGCTTTCAGTTTTCAATAGAAATAATTTCCTTTCAAATATGCTTCATTAAATTTTATGTATTTTACGTTTTGTCATAAAAAAAAATATCAAAAGAAAATAGTTGAAAATTGGAACAACAAGATTGTTAAATAGCACAACTTAATGCTGAACATGCAAAACACATGTTATCAGAGAAAAAAAAAAGAAAGAAAATTGTTAGAAGTTTTTTTCTTTGATTTTTTATAGAAATACCCAAAACTGAAATCACTGAAATCTTGATAAAAAAAAGAAATAATAAAAACAAACAGGAAGAACGGAAATAAACACAAAGAAAAAAAGAATCAAGAAAATCAAACTACTAAATGAAGTTTCTATACTCAAAAACAATCTCAACAACGGATACCAAGTGAACAGCAGCATTTGAAAAATAAAGGAAGAAAAAACAAGCTAAATATTAGAATCTTTAACAGCCTGAAGCAGTTCCGCTGTTGAAGAGTTAAATGAAACAAAAAAAAAAAAAAAAAAAAATCTGGTTATGAAAGTTTTAAGCTGGCTGGCTGCTTGTGAGGTAAAGCGGGAAAATTTATAAAAAGAATCCTTTAGGCAATTTTGTTTTGTTGAAATAAATGTTGGGTTTCATATTAATTTCAATACCAACAATACACTCACACACTCAGTTTACTTACCACCAGCGACGCTCGTGTTATTTTGTTAAAAATTGCAATAATCATTTTAATGCTGCGGGTAGTAAATAACCAAAAAAATGTGAGTTTGAAAATAAAAACAAAAAAGAAGAAAATAAAACAAAAATGTATGAAACGGGAAGTACTGTAGAAAACAGCAGCCACATTTCCGCTAAGCTGGGAAAACACCCACTAGAACAAATTATTGAAAGGAACAGCATCCCTTGCCGTTTGAGAAAGTTCTTTAAAACTTTATAGACTCGCACAAAGAATTAAAGAAACAGGCAAGTAGCAATTTTCTCTCTAGAAAAATTAGCCTTTAAAATAAATAAGTTTAGCCAATTTTTTGTTTTGGCAATTCTACTTTGCTTTGCTTTTGTTTTAAAAACTTTATGAATAACTAATATATTAAAAAAATAAAATGTTAGTGGCAAAAAGGAAATTCAACACTATGTACTCTAAGGCTTAATTGATAAACCTGTATAATTCATATTGTTGTTTAATATTTTCTACTGCTTTTCCTGTTCCGCAATTTTAATTTCAATTTAATTTTTTTTCTTTCGGTTTTTTACCGTTTGCTAAGTGTTAAGAGATTAACACGGGTTTTTGCTGTCGTTGCTATTGTTTTTTAAACATTTTATTTAAATTTTTAATTTTTTTTATTTATTTATTTTTTTTTTTAATAAAAATGTATTAAAAAGTATTGTGGCTGCCATGATTTTTCCCCAGAGCTTTAAAGGTTAACATAAATAACGACTGTAAAAAACTATACTTTAGCAGAGTTTTTATATTTACTTTAGCTGTGGTTGTTTTTGTTCGTTTTGTTGAAAATGTTTATAAATACTAAAATTCCTTTTTAATGAGTGGTTTTCACCAAGTTAGAAATTAAATAATAATGAAAAATAAAGCTAAAAAAAAGTTTTATTTTAAAACAACAACATTTGCTTAAGCAGCTTATGGTTTTTATGGACAAAAGGAATTTCAGAGGTAAAAATAGAATTTAAAGCTGTAAAATAAAGTTCGAAATCATAGATACATAATTATAAAGTTATAAATAATAAGATTATTTGCTTACTTACTTACTGTCCATCTACTTTATATAATAAAAAAAAGGGGGAAAATAACCTTTCAATGGTGTTGAATGAAATGTTTATGAAACTTTTTGGTTTGTAAATAAATAAACCTTTAAAAAAAATACTAAAAGTAAACTAACCTTTGTGTCAGTGGCAGCATACCCGGATATATTTTACGTTTTAAAATCATTATAATTGAAAAATTAAAAATCTGACTGGTTTTAAATTTTATGATATCCTCAACAAAAGTGTTTTACACTATATTCTTGAGAATTATTGGGATTGGACAACTACGGACAGATATCTGGCCACTATTAAATTTTTGCCCCTTACGTCAGTAGCAGACATTTTCCGGTATTTATAAGAAAGGCAACTGAAATGTATTGATATAAAGAAGCCAAAACACATTCTAAACCAATAACAATAATTTAACAAAAAATACTTATGATACTAAAAGTTATTATTATGAAATAAGCTAAAAGTAAATGCGTACATGTATTACATTACGGCATATCTGTAGAATATGCTTCATACATCAGTATTTAACATTATATGCAATACTTTCTTGTTCGTCAACATATATCAATTATATTTATTCGGGCAGTATCATCAAGGGATTTCCCGCCTTCTGCCGTAACATACACTACATTCAAAGGGCCACCGCAGAAAGGATACAATTGTTCACCAAGAGTAATCTCGGCCATTACTATGTAGTTATATCTCCTCTGAAAATTTATGTATAGCTTCAAAAAAATATCCTTTTTTGCTGTGGTTTTGCGAGTGTTTGCGTTGACGAAATGTATAAAACGATTAATTTCCCTTATACTCAGTAAGTAAATTTTATAGGTTTTGCTGTTGTTTTAAACAAAAATTTTATGTGAACGTACAACAACACCGTGGACAGCCCTTCAGTACTCCGTAGTGGTCCACAACTATGGACAGTTGACAACTATAATATCTACTACAGTTGACTAACAGTAATCTAGAACTTTTTTGGTAGTCTAGGGGCCAAAATTGCTTCATTTTTACTCGAATAATATGTGTGCATACCCAGGTATGTCTACCACTGACGTAAATAGAATTTTTCTGCCACTCACACAAGGGTTAAAGCATTAAACACATACACGACAGCAGACTGCCGATTGCAAATTGTCGGAATTAAAATATACAACGTTACCACTGTAAACAAGGTTGATTTCAAAAGTTACCATAAGCCGACTGGGTGTTGCTAATTTAATAACAAATTTGAAATAAATGATAATTTTTGAAAATATTTTTATTTTAACAAAAATTTGGTGCTTTATTCCAATTATGTTGGTTTGCTAAACACGATATTCTCATAAGAAATCGAAAAATTATTTAGTTACGGTCCCCATAGACGACATGTTTTTTACATGTGTATTTTAAAATTAAAATTCATGTTCTTCATGTCTGTCAAATTTGTTAATTCACAAAAGGTTAATAATTTTTGGTCACAACCCACGTGTACAAATACGTTTGTCATAGACTTTGCTTTTTTACTCAAAATTATTAAAATTTTATGAAATAGATTTGCTTACTATTTTATCAAGAATTTTTGTTTTAATAAAATAAAATGGATTCAAAAATAAGCAAATTTCATTGTGTAGTGTTATTACTGTGCTTTTTTTTTACTAAATAAATGCGCATGTTGTTGGTGTAAAAAATCACAAAGCGTAGACACTTAATAAATTAAAATGGACTACACTCTAATTGAAATCTTGTCAGAAGTTTTAATTATTTTTTTTTTGCAGAAGCAATGTTTCAAAAGTCACACACGATATGTTTCTATTTCACAATATACACTGTTAAAAAATATCTCGTCTATTAGGTACTTAAGTACAATAAGTACTAAGAGGGATAACATATCAATATGAACAGTTTTACTGAAGCTATTCTGATCTTCATTTGTCTGTAAAGGAGAAAAATAAAATATTTTTTTTCATTTGTTAAATGTCGATTGGGAAATTTGATTATTTAATTAAAAGTCCCTTTTATTATATTTTTATATTTTCTTGTGTGAATTTTTGAAACTTTCTGGTTTGCCTATTGACTCCATTCCCATTGAGTCAATTGGTGTAACAATATACACAAGTAATTAAATGTTTTGCAAGTAAATATTAACGAAACTTGGGCGTAATACACTGAAGATCGGAGTGGCTTCCGTGAAGTGGTTCATATGAATTATTTCACCATGCTTCCAATTAAATGAAATTATACAGACATGCTGGACGACATTTTAGCTTTATAAAAAATACTTTTGTACGAACTTTATTTGGCGAAATGAAAACGCAAAAATGCTTTTACTGGAATTTATTATTTATTGAATTATGAGTGTATTTTTATTTCAAGAATAAAATATTAATTTTAATTTCTGAATCATTACAAGTAAAAATTGTTCTACTTTTTAATGCCAGCGGGTATTTCAGTAAAGCCAAATAAAAAGTTTTCCAGTTTTGTCGAGCTTAAAAAAATGGTAGACAAGATATAAGTACTCTAATTAAAAACTGTAATAATATTGATAAAATATTTAACTGAATTTAAATTTAAAATTTTTAATTGAATAAAATTAATATTTAATCAATGGCATAATTTTTTAATTATTAAATTATTTTTTTTTATTTCGCAAATATTTTTATCTAAATAATTTTATTCCTTTAATTTTATATCTTTATATGACTACTTTTGTAAAGAAAAAAAAACATTTTTTTTTTTCAAACAAAAAAAGTAAAACAGGTGCCAAACAAAATTTTAATTTTCGTTTTAGTTACATTTTTTTTTGTATATTAAATTCTTGCAAAATTATGTAAACGAAAATAATTCTTTTATTTATTTTATGTAATTAGAAATGTTGTTGTGTGTATTTACTTAAAAGTATTTACTTTAACTTGAGTTTGCTTTCCAAGCGGTTGTCATTTATTTTATTTTTAATTTTAATTTTTTTAACTTTTTTGTTACATTTGCCGTTCTTTCGTACTTCCCTTGTTGCGATTGTTTGTTATTTTGTTTATTTAATAAAATTTTGCACTTTTACTCGTACTTTTAGCAATTTAAATCAATTTATTTTCATTTATTTTAAGTGTTTTAACAAATAAATAAACAAAATAAATACAAGAATGAAAAATAGACACACAAAACCATCATCATCTTCCTGCTGCTCTATCTTAACAATGCAATCAAATTGAGTAGATTTTTGGTAAAAGCAGATAGAGAAGAAAAAGACGACAACAAAAACAGGAATTGCTTTGTAGAAATTTATTTTTGGGTACCTTCGTTTAAATAACAACATTTGCAGCAACAAAACAAGCAAAAGAAAAATATAAATAACAATGACAAAGAAATAAACGTTGACGAGGAAGTAGACAAGGGGAACAGCATCCAAAGAAGATTGAAAATAAATTGTATTGGCCCTGTGTCAAGATGATGAAACTGAAAATGAAAAAACTAAAAAAAAAAATAAACGAAGATGATGAAAACCAATTTACGTGCAAAATAACTTGAGTGTCATGCAAATTTCATGAACGAAAAAATAAACGGAATTTTTTTTTTTTGCTTTGCAAATTTGGTTGGCCTCATTTGAATGTCTTGAAGGGAGTTAAATTTAAATTAACACGACAGTTGAATTGGATTTTTTTTCTATTCTATCCTGAAATGACTAGATGACACTTAAGTACCCTGTCAAATGTGTACATTTTTTTTTCAATGTTTCTGCTGTTAAGACGTCAGTCAGCTAGAAAAAAACCGTCATTAGGATTTGTTTTCGCATTCTGTGTCAATTTAAATTTGATTTCTTTTCCTTTTTTTTAGTGGCGAAAAGCTTAACTTAATTTAAAAATTATTTAGAGATCTCTATAGGTAAGCCAGCCTTATAAATGACAACATATGGGTGTTACCATTATTTGGAATTAAAAAAAAAAATAAAGCAAGTATTTGCGACATGTATAAGGACTACAAATTTAAAATATTAATTTCATGTCTACATAAAGAAAAAAAAAATTAAATTTAGTTAATATAAAATCACAAAAGCACATAAGGCGCAAATTCGGTTGTTACTTTATTACCCAAACAAAAAATAATGTATATGAATTGCATATCCGTCATTTAAACAAAACGTTTGACATTTTTAGGTGCTGCATAAGTAATTTCCAACCACATATGTTATGCGATTTTAAATCACTGCCTTTTTTCAACAACGTCATTACTATCTTAGCATCACAATTATACAAAATAACCTGAACTATATTAACAAAAATCTCACTAAATGTAACGTTTTATAGCTCCTTAGATAAGGACTTTACTCAGTGAAAAAATATTCTGAAAAATAACTTCCTTCCAACGTTAAATTCATTGGGTTTTCCCTAGAACCAGAAATATTTTTAGTCTTCAGTTGTAATGATTTTTCCACTTCTTTTTTTTTCTGGGTCTTTGCCGTAACGTTATGTTATATAGTCTGTGTTACTCAATGAAAGTGTTGCTTAAAAATAACTAAAGCAGTTTCAGCGCTTAGTTTAGTTGTACAAGAGAAAAATCAAGAATTCCATTTAGCGTCGGCAACATAGTCATCAATTTCTATCATTTTCGACATCAATTCAGTTATAATTTGGTGTTCCCTAACACTGAGTTAAAAACATTAGGTTAAGTATGTAGCTCACGTATAAGTAGCAATTTAATCCACAATCCACAGCTTTAGTTAATTTCAATTTTTCTTAGTGTTGCCACTGTAGCATTTAATTTTCATCCCATAAGTATTACCAATAATTGAATGAATTGTACTTTACTATTATTTAAATATATTGTATACTTTTTTAGTTTTGTCAATAGTTTCTAAGATTCGTAAAGTAAACAAAATGAAAACAAAAATATAAATTTCAAATGAAGAGTTCAAAAATTCATAATAACATATTTTTTAAGTAAAGTTTCGTGTCTGTTGTTTGTATTATAGTCTTGAAAAAAATAAGAAAAAAAATCAAAAGGCGATTAGAGTCACGATGTTCTTGAAAAGCATTTTCGTTAAATAAGCAAATTTTCTATAGGCGGTCTTTTTTTTTTTTAAATTTTCATATAAAATTTTTAGACAATTTTATAGGCTGGGTTACAGAAACAGCATGTAAAATTTCTAAAAATTCCCATATATAGGGTCCGCCATCGAACGTTTTTTTTTTTCAACTAGTGCTTATTTCGTGAATGGTAACACTTAGCTTAAATCTGATTTGACAGATAATTAGTTTTATCCTTCCGCTGAAAGAATATGGTTGTGTTTTCGCTTCGCTAAGTGGGCCTGCGATCGACTTACAGAAGATGCCGATTTTGCCAAAAAAAAATCATATTTTCAGATGAAGCTCATCTTGGCGGGTATGTAAACAAGCAAAATTGTCGCATTTGGGGCACAGAAAACCCGCACGCATACATTGAAAAGCCGACGCACCCAAAACGATTCACTGTTTGGTGCGGATTTTGGTCCAGAGGCATAATTGGGCCATTTTTCTTCGAAAATGAGCAATGAGTGGCCGTTAGTCAATGGCGATCGTTATCGGGCCATGTTGAACGGATTCTTGTTCACAAAAATTGAAGAGGAGCATATTGGCAACATTTGGTTTCAACAGCCGAAACTACACTCGATGTTTTTATAGCATTTAAAAAAAAAAAGTTATTTGGCGGACCCTATATTATTTTCTTAAAGTTTGTAAACTTTTATTGAAGATAAGTGCCCTAACACTTTTTTAAATTAATAAAAATACATTTATATAAACAAAGTGTTTTCTTGTGAACCCTTTTAAAATATAAAAATTGTTTTTTTTTTCTTTTAATGAAATAAATACTTATGCTCTTATCAAAAAAAAAAAAAAAATTTATGGTACGTAAACTCTAAAGTAAAATTTTTGAATAATTACAAAAACTTTGTGCTTTATTCAAAGAAAATTAAAATAGACTTGAAATCGATATTGTGACAAATTTGTATGAAAAATTTATCATAATTTATACTTGAAGTCGTTATTAGTCTCTTTCAATACAGCCTTTTGACTTTAAAGTCTACATTAATTTTTTTAGACAAGGGGATCAAAATTTAAATACTTATTTTTAGGTAAACTTACCGGCATAGTTTGACTGCCGTGTAGATTAGTTATGGCTGATTGGGCCTCTTGCTGCGAACTAAATTTCACAAAAGCACAACCTAAAATTGTACAAAAAGAGAAAAAATATTTAAAGTTCATTTATTAAAATAAAGCAAATTTTTCAAATGGAAAATTAAGTATAATTACATTTACTTAAAACCATTCAAGCCTTAAAACATTCAAAACAATTTTATTTTCTTTAATGGCATTTAAAAAAGTTAAGGGTATTAAATTTCAATTATTTGCTTTAAATAATTTTAAATTTTTATTTATTTTAATTCATTTTTGTTAATTTAGAAACTTATATTTGTCTAGCTGTGTGAGTACGAGGTTGGTCTTCTAAATAATGTTCAATTTTAATAAGTGTAAGCCTAAAAATGCCAAAAATTTTATTTTATAAATTCCATAACAAAAATTTAATTTTTTTTTATTTTTAAATGTCATTATTTGAAGTTAACAATAGTTGAAGTTAAGATTTATGAGGCCTTAAAACGAGTTTTAAATGAAAAGATATCGCTAAGTTAAATATCGGCTGTTCTATCCTTAATTTACCAAATCACCGCTTTCGATATCGAACAAGTAGTACTGTAATTTTGAAAGTTTTTAATACAGAAACACCAAAATTTCTATAATATTCATACGATTTGGAATGCTATAATTTGGATTTTGAATTTTAACCTTGAAACCCTAAAGGAAAATGATTATTTATCCCAAAAAATTTTAACTTTCAGTGCTGTTCTGTATTCCAAGGCCAAGCATTTTTTCAGCAGTGTAAACTTTAGCAGTCTTATAACAAATCTGTAATCTATTTGCATGTTTTTTTCAAAATGATTTTTTGTATTACATATATTGGGTAAAAAAAAATTTCGGAAAATTAAAACAAAATAATTTCCAATGGGTGGTTTATTTATTTATCAATCTGTAGATAACACTTTCAATTCCTACCTGGATCCTGCGAGCCGATGGTTAAAGTAATTTAATATTAATTAAATAATAAAGAATTTTAATTCCCAATTGATTTAATTCTGGCCCAAATACAGAACAGCGCTTTCTAACTAATTTAAGTTTGTAGTAATGGCGCAAAATCTTATAAATTTTTTTTTTTATTTTATTTTACATTTTGCACAATAAATCTGTTTTGGTGCTGCTAGTACTATAGCCCACAATTAATTATGTCTAGCTTTTTAGCTTTAAAATCGGCTTAAAATTCTCTTTTAATATGGCAAAGTCACTTAAGCCGACTTGACTCTCTATTGCAAGCACCTCTGTAACTTAATTTTGCGGTTAAGATATAAAAGGCTGCTTTATATACCAAATAATGAGATTGCAATGATACTGTATACTGAAATGGAAATAATTTTATAAGAAAAACTGTAGTAATAAAATAAATCATAAACAGTTTTTTCATATTCCCACAGAATTATTTATTTTAACATAGATAAAGCTAAAATTAATAATTAAATTAATCCGACATTAAGCTTGAAAAAAGTAACAGTTTTTATTATGAAAGAAAATTTTTATAATTTAATAAGAAATTTCTTTTAAATAATTGCACAATACGCATATATTTTTACTTTAATTTGTTAAAAATTTTTATAACTGATTAAAGTTATGCCATATATACCATTTTTGGGTTCACTATCGCATCTCTAAATACATAGTTTTAAATAATAAATAAATGTTAACTTGAAAGTATGTATGTCTGAAATAAAAGCAATTCTCTGTTTGGCTTGTTATTTGGTTGGCTGGTAATAGTAATTGATTTATTTTTCGTTGTTGTGAAAATTATTGTTGAAGATTATTCAAAAAAAATTTTTTTTACAAATAAATTCTCTAACTCTTCTGACTGTTGGTAGAAAGCATTTTTAGGAAATTGTATAGGGTGTTTAGAATCCTTGCATATAAAAGAGAAATCAAAATTAATTAATTTCTCTCTGAACATGGCAGACAATACGTAATAGAACATGGAATAAAACAAAATATTAAACTTATTAAGTAAAATATGGTTATAATGGAAGTTAGAATCTATTTTAGGTTCCGGTTACTGTTTTTTGTTGGAAATGTTCAGAACAATACTGTAGCCGAGCCAGCCTTTGTAGTTTTTTTTTTTTTTAATTTCAATTGACGCTCTTTAAAAAAAATAAAGCTTTTTAAAATACTTGCCTAAATCCAGGTCTTTTAAAAAATAAAAGCTGGATGGATCTCTAAAAATTTCTACAGACTTTTGATAGAATCTTTTTCATGCTCTCCCCGGTTTAAAAAGACTTCATTCTACAATTCTACAATATTAATTTAATACCCTCGAAAATAAACCCACTTTAAATTGTAATAGGTAGCCGACACCGCGGTGCACCGCTGCACTTGTTTTAGCAATATCACTGTGTCTATCTGTTTGCGTAGGTGCTGAAGTTTACTTTTGCTTAATACTTGAAATCCATTTTCAATGCACAATGCAATTTACAACGACGTTAAGCACGTATATATAATTATCGCAAATAACGATTTCTAGCCTACCAAATTTTTTCGTGCATCGGTATACTGAATCGCACTACTGAACTCGTTACAATTTTTTTTTTCTATAAAAATAATTGGATTTAAACATTTATATTCCATACATTCTCATCAGTCTAAAAAGCAGTGAACACACATCCACTTAATAGTGCTGACATTCGTATTAATGAAAGTAAACATGTAAGGTAGCACACATATCGAAATTTTATTATAGGAATGGAATTCTAGTGTGAAAACGTTTGGGTATTTTTGATTACTGTTTTAACTCGCCAAAAAAATTTCCATGTAATTAATATATGGCGAAGGGTATTTAAGATTCGGCTCAGCCGATTAAATTACTCTAGCTAGTAAATACTTGTTTTATATAAAATTTTACAACACTGGTAAGTACTTTGGCACTTGAAAAAGTGCTCTCTCTCTCTCTACTATTTTTATTTTATACTTTATTTTACTCATGATACATTGTTTATTTTGAAATGATTGTTTTCTGTGTTGATTTTTTACTTCTCTGTTAGCTGTTGCTTTCCTTAAGTTCTGTAATGCTTTCAAGTGTTTTTGTTATCCCAACAGCTTAACTGTATAACGAATAACGTGCTTGTAATAAAATAGCTTCTTTTGTAACAAAACAATAAATGCTCGTTTTAAAGGATTGAAGAAGTAAAAGTTTGCTTTTAAAATTTTAAAATCCAACATAAAATGAAAACTAATTTATTTGTTTAGCTAATTAAGTTGTAGAAAAGCACAGATTTAGAGAAATTTTGTAGAAAAATTCCAAGCAGTAAATTGTTGTTGCTTGCAAATTTACATATTTTTTAAGAGGGTTAAATACTAGTTTTGTTTTTTTAATAAATAGTTACATGAGCAACATTGAAATACATTCAAGTTAAGCTAAAGTCTTACTAAGCTTTTTAATTACAATAATTAATCCTCATGAAATTAATAACAATAATTATTATTTACTTTGGTCGCTTCAGTTTATACCTTAAGACTTGTTTTTTTATATTTTTAAGTTTTAAAGTAAAAAAAACAAAAGGGACAATGATAAAAAAAGACATGCACTTGCTTCTACAGCTTTGTAGTTTTTTATATCAAGTTTTCGGTTTTGTAAAATATTTTCATTCAATTATGAAAACAAATATTGTCATAAACATTTTTAAAAATGATAAAATTTTATTACAATTCTCTTTATTTGCTTTAGAAAAACTTTATAGAAAAACTATTTTTATATGTTTTTAAAATCAACCATAAATTTACATTTATTTTTATGTTTTGTTAACTTTTTTGTTGTAAAATATATTTCTTTTTTACAGTTTGCCATTTGTTAAAAAGCCTAAAATTTAAATCAGGATTTATAGTGCTTCAGGGAGAAATAACAAATTTTACATTTGCTTTTAAAACCAAAGTTTTTATTTAGTTTGACTGTCCTTTTTTATTTGTGAAAGAATAATTTTTTGTTATGAAAAATTGTTTTCTTTATGAAAGACTAAAGCAAAAAGAAAAAAAAAACAAAGAAAAAACTTGTGCATTTTTAAAGCTGCTTTTTTTTAGCAATTGGCTTCACACTTTACAATCAGTTTTAAAAATGTTAAAATTAACAAAATTTATTTTTTACTCGTGCTTAATTCCAATTATGTTGTTGAGCAAAATGCATTATTCTCAACATTATATTCTCAAGAAAAATTTTGAAAATTTGTTTACTTAGCACAATAAGTACTAAGAGGGAAATCATATCTATACAGCTGTTTCATCAGACGCTACTCTGAATCTTCAGTAGATTACTCCAAAATCTTGTTAAATTCCTGTCCAAACATTTGAATACTTATTTCATTATACCAATCGACCAAATGAGAATTTTAGTCAATAGACAACCAAAAAGTTTCAAAATTTTTAAGCAATAAAATTAAAAACTAACAAAGTAGGCATTGAACTAAATAAAAGTAAATCAGCTGCAGAGATATGCTTTATCTCTTAGTTATTAAATTGCTAAGTAAACTATTTTTCAAAAATTTCCTTGAGAATATCATGTTGAGAATAATGCATTTTGCATACCCACATACATAATAGGAATTAGGCACGAATAAAAATGAAATTTTGTTAAGCTTTATAATTCCAAATAATTTAATATGTTGAATTTTAAAATTATTTTTTAATTAATTACTGTGTTGTCAAGAAATTTATTAATTTGTTTTTGTAAAATCGACTTATACAGCTCTTCCATACATAGTGTGTATACAAGAAAATATATCTAGAAATTTTACCTAATTTTCTCGAAATTCATTATGAAATAATATCTTAAATATAATTTTACAAATAAAAAAGAAATTTTACAAAGAGACTACCAATAGAATTTTATATATAGCAAAAACATTTCAAATGCAATTAACGTAAATTGCAATATATTCGAGATTTTGTACCATTTGAAACTAAAGTTGCTGGTATGTTTATTTTGTAATTTTAAAAAATAGTTATAACTTCTTAATGAATTTTAACAACAACTAAGATTGAATTTGTTTTTATTATGAGCTCAAGGTAACCCTTTATCTATGTGCTATTTTATAACCTTTCAATAACTTCCGTAATAATTCTTTATTGTTGAAAGTAAGTGGTGTTCTCAATATCAAAATTCATATTTTTTTAAAGCAAAACAAATTAAATTAACCCCAAATACTGGTTTTTTGGAGGGAATTTTATTTCAATAACATTTGCGTATTAAGTATAATTTTAGCCGTAACTATAAATTTTTATTATAAACAAAATTAAATTTTTAAGGTGTATCCTGGCACTTATAAAAATGCTATTCATTAAAAACATAATATTGTTTTTTTGAACAGATTTTTACTGGTATTTAATTTATTTAAAAGCTTCTTTCATATGAAAAAAACAAGAATATTTGAGACCTAAGCGTATCCCTTTATGAAGTAAAACAAAAGTTGTTGGACGAAATAAGAAAGTAATAAAAATAGTTGTCAATTTTGTATACATTCTGGTTGTAATTTCAGTAAAAATTAAATTTTTAAAACGAACAGTGCACGTGTTTGAAGAAACTTTTCCTAAGTTTGAAAAATATTTATTAATTTATTAATGACAACTAAATTTTATTAGAGAATTTGTTCAAGGATACGCTAGCTGAAGACCAGAACTTAGACAGCCCTTCTTTTTATTTCAGATTATAACGGCCTAATTTTATTTTCTTTGAAATTTTTTGGATTAATTTTCGCTTAAATTGTCATTTCCAGAGCTTTAACTTTGTTTGCTGTTTTAAATTTGTTTCTCATTAATTTTTTCTTAAAAATTTTCTACAAAAAAATGGTCAGCAAAAACAAAAGCAAAAACTTTGAAAAAAGAGAAACTCTATTTTTTATTTTCTTAACTGTATCTCATCATAAAAATGTCATCAACAACGTATTATTGTTGTTTTTAACCTTTTTCTCTCCTTCTACTTTTTTATGTCCTTTTACATTTCCAAATCAATTGTATATGCAAGTTTAAATATTTCTTTTTTTACAACACAGTAAATACAAATATGCCCTCAAACGTTTTGACCAAAATCTCGGTATGTTAAATTACAAAAAAAAAGAGAAAAAATAAAAATGGAAGAAAGGACAAAAAAATGTTTTACAAAAACATGTACAAAATAACGCAATAAAAGAAGTGAAATTGTTAAAAATGAGCAACAACATGATGTCCATTCTGTTAAAAAAAGTAAAAAAATAAAAAAACCATGAACAGCCAGGCTTTTACAGGCTTGAGTGTATAATGAGGACAGTGAAAAAAATGTAAAAGAAACAAAAACCGGTAAAATGAGTATGGAAATGTAATTTCCAACGCTGTTCCGCGTTAAACAAACAACAACAGCAATTCTACAAAAATGTATTTTTTATTTTTTTTTTATAATTTCTTCTTTTACATACTATTTTGTAGCTATTGTTGTTGTTGTAACCCTTGGGGTTACAATGACAATACCAAAATATACCAACCACCTCTCTGTCTGCCATCAATGCTATTACTTTACACACTCCAATTCTTGTTATTCATAAGCTTAATGTAACTGAAAATACAAGAGAACAAAAAAATGTTGCCAGTTTAAAGTTGAAATTAAAAAAATGTTGCCTGCTTCAAGGCGTATTGGGTTGTGTATGCGTATTTGTTTTTTTTTTATTTTTTCATAAATTATTATTTCGGCAGGGGTTAACATCCATCACAAAACAGCTCTTGCAGTTTTTTAAACCGTTTTTTGAATTGCAAGTAAATTGTTTATGAAATTACAACTTTTTCTTCCTTTTTTATCATTGTTGTTGTGTGCTTTTCACGGGAATGTGTGAGTTTTTTTTTATTTTATTTTGTTGTGGTTTTTTTTCTGCGATTACAATAGCTGGAAAACTGTTGAATTAAAATTCAGCTGCACAGAGCTCAACTAAAACATAATTTTTTTTTACATTTTTAGAAAAACGAACACAAAATATTTATGTATTAAAAAAATAATTTTTAAAAGTGAACAAGTTTTATTTTAAAAAAATATTTTAATTTTTGAAATTTGAAACGATAGATTTTATGATAAATGTTGCTTTAAAAAAAAGGTGTAATCTCAATCTGAATTGTTTTGATTTCAATTAAAATTGTTCTGGCTTCTATCGTTAGAATGAGTAGCAGGAACAAGTCACCTAGTCACTGCGGCCAAAATAGACCTATTGTGACACTACTCTCAAGTTACCAAACTCCCAGAATCTAGTTAAAAATTCAAAGACTTTCTTGGTGACTTTTCCGCCATGTCCTAGTATTGTAGGTAATGATACCGTAAGTAGTGAAAACTGGTACAAATTAGACCATTCTACAGTTTCTTTGTCTTTATCTTCTAAAGAGGTGATTTTGACTGATACTCAATACTCTCCAATGTCCCGTCTTGAATCCCAGGACAATTCTGATAGAAGGTCTAAATAAAAGCTTTAAAAATGCCTTAAAGTCCTCAAAACGATATATGTTTTTTATATTTTTGTAATGAGATGACTGTTTTGGGTAGGAGGGGTTAGACTACAAATTATGAAGGATTACAGATCTCTAAACAATCTGTTTGTTCTGATCTAAGCAAGCTTAAATTGAAAGAATATAAGAAAATGAAACATTTGGGGAGTGTGACTAGTAGCTTTAAAAGAAACCTCAATTCTATTTTTAAGAGGGGTGAAACTAAGACTTAAATTATTTTTATGCTAAACAACATTTCAATTATTAAAGCCAACAATAGTACAGGTAGGAGTCACATTTACTAACAATAGGCTTGTGCACCGTAGTTCATTTTAGTGAGCGCTTGTCTTAGTTCAAAAATTAAAAAGGAATGGTTCGTTTATTTAGTTCATTTGATCTTTTGTATCTTTATCATTTATACTTTTGATTGTCATTGAACGTTCTTTATTACGAGTATGTAAAATGATATCGAATAGGGGTTGAAAGCAAATTTTTTACGAAAATAAAAAGCAAACCAAAATTCGAAAAACTTTTAAATCTAGTTTCCTATTTCTTTTTTAATAATTTAATTTAAAAAGTACTAAAGCATATTTATATAAATATGTCCTGAAAAGTACTATAGACACCATGGCTAAAAAAAATTAAGGTTTAATTTTAAAATCTTAAAATTGAGCTGTTTAGCATGCATAATAAATTTTCTCTTTTCAGTTTATTTCTTTTAAATACCATTTTTGTAAAAGAAGAAAAGCATCTTTCTCTCCTTCGGCGTTTATTTAAAATGAAGAGCAAGCAAATGAACTATAGGAATTCGAAACACGGACTAGTTTGTCCAGTTCAAATAAGTGAATATTACAATAGAAATAGTTCGTTTGTGTACTACCCAAGACTAACTAACAACATAGTATGAATTTTCTCTATTTCTATTATTTCTATTGTCTATCATTTTTATTATCATAATTGATTGCTTAAGAACAAGTTCTAAAATAGTTTTGTGGTCGCATCAGATTACGTATTTTTGTATGCAAGATTTTAAGTGTTTATTGTCACAATTTGCGTGCATAATTATAACTGATACTATAAATCATTTTAAGTGGATGGGAGTCGAAATATGTTAATTTGCTTCATTGCTGCAGATATAAGTCATTAATGCAAGATAATATAAAAAAAAAACGTTGTACTCGTACTATTTTCAACAGGTTGGATTTATAGCTCATTGCTCAATGGCTCTTCGAAAGAAATCCACTTGCAGCTTTAATAATTTAATTTAAAATTTTCTTTACTTTTTTTAATTTTTGATACTAACAACACATTACAGCATTTGATATCGTTTGAAATTTCAATGTAATTTAAATGGAAATTTCGTTCGATATCGAGTGCCATAATTTGGGTTCTACTTTACTAAGCTTTTCTACCTTCTTTCAAACTTTTAGTCATGTTGGTTATTTGCAATTGCTTTTGTCTTTACTTTTCATTTTAAATTTTTTTGCTGTTGTTTTAAAAATAAAACATTTTTAGGTTTTTCATTTCATTTTTAATTGATTGCTTTGCCACTTTATTTTCAATAAAAACTGCACTAGTGTAAACTTGTAAATAAAAACAATTTTAAATAGTAAAAAAAAATATATTTTCACACGTAAATTATTTCTTTTACCTAAACACATATACGTATACATTTTCATTATTTATAGAAAATCTAATTGAATTGAATTCTTTTTAAAAAACCATAAACTAAAATTTATAAGTAAGTGTGTATGTACGTTCTTGTTATTTTTATAAAACACAAAGTTATTGGTATAACAAAAGAATTTCTGTAATATTTATCCATTAACATTTGCTCTCTCTTAAGTTTTTAGTTTATATTTTGTTTGGTCTTAATAAATCTTTGAGCAAAAACATCAATTAAGAAATGTCCTAAACATAATAAACAAATAGTAGAAATAATACAAAAAAGGAAAACACAAACATAAATACACAACCAAGACCAAACATAAAAGAGAGTATTTGTGTTTTAAACAAATACCAGTTAATACAAACACACACACACACACACACACACATACACAGACTTACAGTTACAAACCGGCAGAACGACTGGAAAACAAATAAAATATCAAAACCAATATGTTTACACATACCTTATTTCAATCGTTTCTTTTAGTTTTCTACCCGACTTTTAGTTTATGGCTTCATTAGTCTCAAAAAAAAAAACAACAAAAAATAAAAAATAAAATAAATAAACTGGAAAAGAAAACTTTTGCCAACCATTCAGTGTTAGATAAAGATAGATAAAATTTTCTAAAAACAAATAATAAAATGTTGATGCTTGATGCTAAATGTTGTTCTTTTTACTTTATACAAATGGTATTGTTGTTGTTGTTCTAAATAAATATAAACTGTAAATTTTGGCTTTTTGTATTTTTTTATATTTTTATTTGTTAAAGTTTGTGTTTAGTTTGTTGCCAAGTGTAAGTGGTAAAATTTATATGTATTTAGTTGTTGTTTGTTAAGTAAAATGTTATGTTGACAAGCCTCTTTAACAAATGACACCCAACAACAAAATCTATAAAACAAATACTCATAGTATCATTAACCCAGCAAACATAAAAACAAAACTATTCTATAAAATCTAAAACAATAGTTAGATTCCCAGCCGAAGAAACGGTTTCTTAACGATAACAGTTTTTCATATGTGATTTCCATTCATTTCTGTCTGTCTTCAATTCAAACTAAAAGCCAAATGGACATTTGCTTTAAAAAATTCGTTCTGTGGGAAGCAAAATCAAAATCGATTTTTGCCCTGACTCTGGGTGTCTTCTGCAGACTAGCAAGAGAGATTTTTGCGGATTTGTGTTGTTTATAAAAAAAAACTATCACTTTATATATTCTAAACTACAGTTCGCAAGGCTTGTATTAAAATTTTTCTATTTTATGAAATTATTAAAAAAATAATAAAGGTTGCAGTGCGGTTGTCAAGTTTATTGTTTATATTTCATTATCGATCGACACAGTTTTGCGATTACACTATCGTTATTGGCTACAGTCGTACCGCGACCATTAACATCTATTGTGCAGACAATTTGGCAAATTTGTTATAAACAAATTATCCCCCCTAAAATTGAATGAAAAAATGATTGAAGAAATTAAAAAAAAATTTTTGTTTTTTTTGATTAATATATTAATTTTATTTTAAAATAATTTTTATTAATTACTTTAAATTATAAATATTTCTCTGTAATCTTTTTATGAAAATTTTGGTTTTGAAAAAAAATTAAAAGCAAAAATAATTTTCTGTAAAAAACGAAGAAATTTTATTCATAATAAGAAAAGTAAAAAAAAAAAACTCCCCGTAAAATTTTTATTCACAATTGACATGATTATAATGCTTTACAATTTAAGACAGGGTTATACAGAAAATTAAGCAGTATAACTACCCTTTCATTTATTTTTCTATTCTTAAACAACGATAATCCAAAAGAACATGAACTCGATCCAGACAACAAGGCTGGCTCCCCAATAAAACCTAACTTGCATTTACATTCATGATGGAATAAATACTTTAGTTTTTCTTTTTTAAAAAAATATTAAGTGAACAAGGGATTTCTCAAAATTAATAATTATTAAATTACATTTAGTATTTTCTGCATAAAATGTAAATCTGTAATTACCCAAGAGGAAAAAATAACTAATCATATAACTTATTAGTTAGTTTTATTTGATCTTTTTCTTTAAATAATATGGCTATTTTGTAATTATAAATTTATAAAAAGAAGCTACAAAAATTGGAGCGAAATATCGATATAAAAATAAATTTTTGAAAAATAAGACCTTAAGCTTAACAAAATAGCCATATTATCTAATCATATAACATGAGACTCTACCAATTCTTTAGGACGGGTTCTAGTTTTAATCTTTTTGATGTTATAAACACATTTTAACACATTGTCATTTCCTAGGAAGGGGTCGACTGCTACTTTTTACATACATTGTGAGGTTTTTCTTGTTAATATTGAACCAGTCTGAAAATAGTCTTTTGAATTAATGCGGGTCGTATTATTGATACAGCACGGAAAAGAAAATTGAACGAAAAGAAATATCAATCGTCATGCAAATTGCAATTATTCATTCTTGCGGAATGACACTATTATTTTGAATTATGTCATTTAATTGTGAATTGTCAAAATAACTATTGTGTGTAAATTGTAAATTTAATTAAAATATGTATATTGTGAAATTACTGACGTGGCAATACTGCTATGGTAGGGTTGATATCGTAAAATTACGACACAAACGAAATGAATAATTAAATATTTTGCTTCTACGCAAAAAATGCGTTGTGAAAAAGTGGCAAGGAATAAATAATTAGACCCAATAATACTAATTTAAAAGGTTTTTGGCCTAGAAATAAAGTGTATATGATTTCTTTATGTGTCAAAAATTGTTATGTCATGGAGTATACCGAAATAATTTTAACTGTGTTTTCTGTAGTAAAGTTGGCTGCAAAACAATTGTTTTTTAGTTGATCAGTAATCACATTTTGGATAGTTTTTTAATTTAGCGTTTTTAACTCTTGTGGGTGATTCACCGGCAGTGCTCAAACTATTTAATTATGAAGCTTTAACATAAATGCTGGGCGCTAAGCAATGCTACACTTGCTGTCTAATTTTGGTTGGATTGTAAGACTGTAAGGACTGAGTTAAAAAGAAAAAAAATTAAAAACTGTGAATCGATTGTAGTAAAAAATAAATTATTTGATTGAAACTCTTTGCTCAGGCTATATGTTTATAGAAAAAATGTCTAAGTTATGTTTTTTTATTTTAGCTGCCAGGCTCTCTATTTTGATCCCAAACGAAAAAAATCAGTCTCTTATTTTCAACGAATAAAGCGGCTTACTATCTATTGAATTACCATTCGCTTGCCTTCTACGAAAACCATCTCAATATAAGCCAACATTTTTTAGTGAGCCGCAAATTCACATTGTTATTGTTCGGTTTTCTTTTTGTGTAATGTTTTTATTAAATTTTAGGGGTAAATAAAATTTTTTTAATTTTGCATAAATAAATAATTTATTTATGTTACAATTTCTACAAACACCTTTGAAACTTCTTAGTAAATTTAAAAACATTATTAGTACGATTTAAAGAAAATTTGCTTGCAGAATTATGGATTTTCATCTTTATTAAATTTAACAAACTGTTTTATATAGTATTAGTGCCACCGCTTAGGAGACATTGATATTTTGGAAACTAGATGCAATTTGAAGAACTAAAATCTAGATTTAAAATCAGTATTCTACAATACTTTGGAAACAGTTTTCAGTGGTCCCAAAATGAACTTGTTGTTATATTGAAAATCGTTGTTAGTTACATGATTTATTGCTTTATTTATTTTTGACAGTTCATGAGACATGGTCTTTGGAAACATTTGGTTCAACATTTCCCGCAGAGTGTACACAAAATCTAAAAACTCTGAAAAATAATTAAAATGCTTTTCAAAATAAATTTTCAATGTCTTTCGTTTAAAATCCTGCTTGCCTGCTTGCTGGGTATGTTAAGCAGCAATGTAACAGTATTTATCTCTAATACAGTATTATTGTGTGTGAGTTGCATAATATCAAGAAGCAAATGTTATTTGAAAGTTAGAAAGACAATTTATTGTAAATTTTCAAGTAAAATATATACAAAGACAACATTGCTGTAGTCTATAGCCAGAGACATGTACATGAAATTGAGTTTGAAATTTAATTTCTAAATAAGAAACCATTCAATTATTTATATTTAAAAAAACAATGTGAAAATGAAAATGCAAATATTTTTTTCATGATTTCTAAAAATAGAAAAACTTATTTACTTGAACTTAAATATGCTAACAACTAAAAAGATATCCTTTTTCCTATACCATTTCACAGGATACAGTTTAATTATTTTCTAATAATTTTTTTTTATATTATAATTTTTTTTTAGAAACAAATGAAAAGTGTAAATTGAAAGTGTTTTATGAAATATGGAATAAACAAATTCATTTCAATTTTTGTTTGCACTAAAAAAAGTATTACAAAAAAAAAAAAATTTATAAAAATTTTCAGTAACTTCACACAGTTAATTAAAACCCAATAGTTAACAGAGCAAAATAATTAACTAACTGCCAACTAGTCTCTATGGAAGTTTTGCTTAAAAACTTAGTAAGCTCATCATTATACTATTGTCATATAGACAACAATTGCCAGGGATTTTTTTTCTCAACAACAACGTTCGCATAACTGCTGTACCAACAACAACATATGGTTGTTAGAACAGCAGCCAATTTGACTTTAAAATTTTAACCTTTTATGCAAATGCCAATTTTATGGCAAATCCTAGTTGGGCTGTGTTTTCGTTGTATGTGCTTGTGTGTGTACTGAGACAAAATATTTAGCATTTCCAAAATATAAAGGTAATACCCACACTAACTGAGTAAGCCTTAGGCATAAATTGTTGCAAAAAAAAGGACGAATTTTTAAATACAGCAGTAGTCTTTGGTTTTTTTTTTTGGTTTATTTTTTGAATCGTACGACCATGTTACTTAAGCTAACTACCATGTTTATAAATCGATGCATCATCAGCAGTAGCAACAGTACAGTAGCACCGGCAGCAGTAATATTGTTCTCATCATCATGGTCATCAGTAGCCAACACCGAAAATTCAACAACAATGTTTTCAAATTTTATGTTCGTATAAAACTGCAGTATGAGTATTTTAAAATCCAATTAAAACTCCTCCTATGGGGAGTTTAAATCGCTGCTACGCATTCATATAATCAATGGCTAGTCCAGCAATGTAAAGAAATAAAAACACACAAACAGCATAAATAGCAAAAAGGACATGCTATTGTTTTATGAATATATTACCTCATTGAAAATCTGCTCTAGACGTGGCTTAACAATAAGTCCTCGTAGCGCAGCTACACTTTTGCCTCTATTCAATACAAAATTTTTAAATAACGATTTCCTGTGCCTGAGCAAATGCTTTTGATATGAATGAATGCATGTTTTGTGCTTATCATGCAGCGAATTCTAGCAATTGGGCAGAAGGGTTGCTTTAGGAAAAAACGAAGTATGAACGCTATGCTTAGCTTAAAAGTATCTAAACATAAATGAAATCAAAGAACAATACAAACGCATAACTTAAATATACACTTAACGAGAGAGAGAGAGAGAGAAAGAGAGAGAGAGAGAGAGATAAAGATTAAAAGGTAATTTTAGTCGTTTCTGCATTTATTTTTTCTATTTATATGATTAGTTGCTACTAAAAATAGAGTTAATGGCGGCTAGAAAAGTCAACAACAATCTAAAAAATCGGTTTAAAAAAATATATTTTTTTTAATGATGTGTTATGAATTTAGAATTTTTTAACTTTAAAAGCACAGCAATAAAAATAGAAAAAAGTCCAGAAGTTTCATAAGCAAAAATTCCAAACTTGAAGCTTAAAAAACCAGCCATTTTAATTTATCAAATTGCTTTAACTAACTTTAATTTCAATATCAAATTTGTAGCAAAATTATAAAATTTCATAGAATTTTATTGTGCCAAGTTTTTAGTGACGTAAAAACTAAAAATTTTACTTATTTAATTTGTTAAATGCTTTATTTATTTACTTTTTTAAAAGACTTTCTACAAAATTAATTAAAGTAGCAATAAATGTCATATCGTAATTAAGTTCAGTAACTGCCATAAGAAAAATTTATTTAGCACTCGTAGCTGCTAAACACAACGTTGTATACGTTTTTTTCAAGTGTCTCTAGTGTCCATCGTTAAAAAAAGTTACAGATTATTTCATTTAGATGCATTTCTAGCTTCTTCTAATACATTTTTGAATGTTTGCCATTTTTTTTAACCATTGAGACTTTAAATACTTTAGCCGCCGTGATTAAAATGATTTCGACTAAAAAGATGTAAGATGAGAATAAATTTTATTCAACAACTTTTTACTCAATTTTATTTAATTTTCGTGGGTAATATCTACACCGTAAATGTGCCACCCTATTAAGTATGTATATTCTGGATACTTAAAATGTTTGTCTGTTAATGTGGATGTTGAAATCATTTTTTTAGAAGACCTACAGAAAAGTACAGTATGCCAATTTGTTGGATTTTTGTATTGAAATTTAGTTTAATCGGTTAATAAATGGCTGAGCTTTGAGCTCTGAAGTGCAACTACCTCTGTTTTTTGACCACTTTTCTGAGTGCATATTTTGTCAAAAATAATATCGGAAATAACAGTCATAATGTCTGTGCAAAAAATAAAACAATTGGTTCACACATGACCAAAAGAAAATTAAAAATACTAGTCTTGGGTAGTACACGAAAGAACTATTCATATTGTACTATTCATTTATTTGAACTGAACGAACTAGTCCGTGTTCATTTGATTGCTGATCACTTTAAATGAACGCACGAACTAAACTTAAACGAAAACAATGACGAAGGAACGAAAGTTAAAAATTATTTTCTTTTACAAAAATGGTATTTAAAATAAATAAACTGAAGAAAAGAAAATGTATTATGCATGGTAAAAAGCTTACTTTTAAGATTTTAAAATTAAACCCTAATTTTTTTTACCCATAGTGATTAAAGTACTTTTGAATTACATTATTAAAAAAGAAATCGCAAACTAAATTTAAAAAGTTTTCGAATTCGATATCATTTTACATAATAAAAACGTTCAATGACAATCAAAAGTATAAGTGATAAAGATACAAAAGATCAAATGAACTAAATGAACGAACTATTCCTTTTAATTTTTGAACTAAGAAGAGCGCTCACTAAAATGAACCACGGAGCACAAGTATAAAAATACGATTTTTTATAAATAGAAATTTTTAAGCTGTACATGCGCGTAATGCTTGTGCACACAAACACGAAACCAGGCAGTCGGTCTTACACAAACGTGTGTATGAATGTGTGTCTTTTAAATTATTTGTGTGAATTATGAATACAGAAATTTTATTGAAAGCGGTTTTTGATTTCTGCTGATGATTCGAAGTTGTTTAAATACTTGATTTTAAATAATTAAATAAATATGTTTGGCCTAAAAACTTTTTGCAAAATTAAATTAAATTTATTTTGTATTCTTATTTAATATCTTTCTTAAAATTTACTTTTTTTATTTAAAAATTGAGTAACTACAAACATTTTATTGCTTTTAAAAATAAGAATCCCACAAAAGATTGCTTCCTGAACTGAAATGAATTAGTTATTTTTAATTACAAAAATTGGTACTTAAATTTCATTAAAAATATTTTTAAATTTTTTTTTATAGTTTTGAGCATATAAAAAAGAATGTGCAATATTAAAATATGAATATTTGGTTAATAGTGAAGTGTATATAAGTCTCGCAACAGCAGAATTTAACTTAATCGATATTTGTTAAAATATTTGTGGTTAAATTATTTTTATTTCAAGCGTTTTTCGATTACTGTTAATTCGAATATTTTCAATGTGATTATTTTTTGTTCGCTTACTTTTCACTCGATTATTTTGTGTTCTAAATATTAATTTTATTGGAATATTTTTTTTATGACGAAATTAATTTTAATATTTTTTCTGTGTTATTCTAGTATTTTATTTGAATTCATATTACCTTACTATTTTGGAAATCAATTATTTTAAATGCAATTATTTTTAATTTAAGTATTTTTTATTCGTTTATATTTCATTCAATTATTCCTACACGAATATTTTGTATTCGATTATTCTCCATTCGATTAATTTTAATGTAATTCGTTTTGTGTGTTTTTTTAAGTATATTATTTAAATACATTTTAATCCACTATTTTCTGTTAATATTTTCCAGTTTTATTCGATTATTTTTCATTCAAATATTTTTATTCGAATATTTTAAATACAAATTTATTTAATTCAAGTCATTTACTTTTTATTCGAATATTTTCTATTTTTTATCCGATTAATTTTATTTAAATTAATTCGTTTTTATAATTTTATTCTGGTGTTTTTTTGTTTTGTTATAGTATATAATTTGAATTCATTTTATTCCACAATTTTTGAAAGGAGTCTTTTCATTTTTTATTCATGGATTCTTATTCGAATATATTAAATGCAATTGTTTTTAATTGAAACATGTTTTATTCGTTTACTTTTCATTCGATTATTTTCATCCGAATATTTTTAATTCGATTAGATTTAAAACGAATATAATTTATTTGAATAATTATTTTTGTGCTTTTTATTATAATACTATATTTTTAAGTAAATTTAATTCGATTAATTTTTTTTGATGACAATTTTTTTGTTTAAAAATTGGTAATTATCAAAATCACATCTTCAAAATATTTCAAGACAATTTAAAAAAATTTCTCAATTTATGAAAAATATTTTTCGAAACGCAATTTCTTTATCACAAGTAGTTTGGAACAATTTATATAGATATTCTTATCATAATTAGACTACATTGGAAAAATTGTGAAAAATAAACACAAAATACAGTTACTTAACTTTTACTGTTACAGAACTTTTCGGAAAATCATTCATATTTTTTTAGGTATTGAGCCAGACTAATATAATTTTTATTATTTTTTAATATTAAAACTAAACAAAATTCAATTAAACTTTTTGCAAAATGTTAGTTTCGTAGCTGAATATTAAAGTCCTTGAGCAAATTTTACTGCAATTACACATAGTTTTTATTTTCACCATTAAATTTTTCTTTTCCTGTGTTTGTTCTTTATTGCTGCCGTTTTATTTAAGTTCTTAAATCAATTTAAGTGGATTTATTAAATACAAAGCAATTTACCTTTATTTTTTTCTACATTTCAATTTGCTTTTCCTGTGACTTATAGTAGTGTATGTTATTTTTAGCAACTGTGATGTGGCTGTAATCCTTTTTTTCTTATATTGCCTTTTGTTTATTATTTTAACTCTCTTTGCACTTTATTTTATTGGTTAAGGCCTTACAAGTAAAAGCTTAGGAAACTGAAAGAACAGTAGAAAAATATAAATCCTGGAATGCCAATAAAAAGAAAATGATAAAAAAGAACGGCAAGGATTTCAGGCTATACATTTAATAAATCCACTGGAATCCTTTAGGTAATTGTTTTTAGTCAACATAATTGAAGTGAAATTTTATTTAACGTTATATTGGCTAATTGCTTGAAAATACTCGTAATAACGAAGCTTTTGTTAAAGAAAATAAATTCAAATATATATAAAAAAAATTAAATTATTTTTCAGATAATTAATAATGAAACTTCAAATTACAGAATTAAAAAAAAATAATGCTTTCTTTCCACAAAATAAAAAAAAACAGAAAAGACAAGAGATACCATAAAATCCTTGGTTTTTATGGCTTAAATTTTATTTTAAGATTTTATTACACACTTTTTAATTGCTAAAGTAACAGCAGAATCCGGAAAAACAGAGTATCTTTCTTTTACAACCTGACAAAATATCCTTGTCTTGTCTTACATCTGAAAGATTAGTGGCTGCTACATGAGGTTTCCTTTTTTATTTATACTTTTTTTTAAAGTTAGTATCATTAAAAATCAAGACATTTTGGCTAAAATGTATGCTGTGTTCATACAAACTACATAAATACCGCTACTGTGTGTTTTAAGGACCAGAGAAAAACACCTGCTGCATTTTTGTGCTTCCTTTCCACTTGTTTTTTACCACTTGGTTGTGTTGTGTAAGTAGTTTAAAACCTGGACAAAAAGTCTTTAGCATTATAGTGCAGTTAATTTATCCCTAAGCGATAGTTGTGTTCAGCTATACTGCTACCGCAACAATTACTATTACTTTAATACCTTTAGAGTATATAAGCGAAATGTTTTTGCACTTGACTGCCTTTTGGGTATAATTTGGTAATATAAAATAAAACCCACAAAAACTTGGCAACACGCTTGAGCAACTAAACTGGCAACAATTAAGAGCAAAAGAAATTTTAAAGAAAACAGATTTTATCAAGAAAATGTAAAGCTTAAAGACTTTAAACTCGTGCAATTCTTTAGAATACTGAAAACCTAATGATTCGTATAAAACAAGTTACAAGTTAAGGTAATAAATTAATTGATAGTCCCTACACCTATATCGCAAATTATCAAAAAGTAAAGCACTAAAGTTTTTATCAAAAATATGTTAAATAAATTTAAAACTGAATGTTTTTGAAGCTACTAATAGGCACCACTACAAAATTTTGGTCAAAATTAAAATGGCTTAATTTTATATGTAGAAATTATAAATTTTTTTCGTTTTTAAAAATTTTATAAAAGTATTTTATTTCAATTCCCTATTATTTGTTTTCTCTTTTTAGGATTTACAACAAACATGAAAACAACTAGCCGCCACATCAAATTAATTAAACAAATTGATTGAGGGCCCTGCAAGAAGCATTTTACGATTACAAATTGCAAGCTAAACGCCAATGTTGATCTATAGGCGATCTTTTAGTTAAACATTTTTGAAAACCTGCAAAAAGGCTTTAAAAATATTAATTAATAAAAAAAAAATCTAAAAAATATGTAATAATAAACCAAAAAGGATGCTAAATAAATTTATCTTAACTTAAGAAATTTTTTTTTGCTAATATACGAGCAAACTGAATTAAAATAATTGTTTATTTCCAGAAATTAAATTTAACGGCAACAATTAAAAAGTACACAAAAAATCCTTTGTGCAATCTTGGTCCCTATAAGATAAGTCTATTAAATATATGACAATTAACAGGCACACTTTCTAATCAACTTGGGATTGGCAGCAAAAGTGGCATGTGGCAACATGGTGCAAGTATTATGCTAATATTTATGCGTTCAGAAGTTGTAACAAAAAAACAAATATGAATTCCCAAATTTCTTTAATTTAATTCTTGCACAATGCGACAGGTGTTTTTGCATACAATTTCGTGCGTAGAATGGTTTAATATTTTTTAATGAAACTTACACCATGTGGCAGAGTGGGAAATTGGGTATCTACCACATGTTATTTATGTTGCCTCATTTAAAGTAAAAAAAACACGTATATGTAATTTGCTTAGTATTAAAAAAAAATGTTCCACTAAAATGTATTATTTTCTTTGCCACTTGTTGCATGTTAAAGAGAAAAATAATAGGACATATTCAGCTTAAAAATTTTCATAAAATAATATTTTTTTACCGACTGTTTTGGTTTTTGCCCAGACATTATTGTTGTGATTTCTGACAAAACTGTATACCAGGTTCTTTTTGTCCGTTTTGTATATAAAGCAAAAAACATGTAATCCCACTCAAAAAATGGTAGTAGCGGTTTTTCACTTCTAATTTCCATATTTATCGGTCTGGACACAGCAATAACTGACAGATGGGTATGCTAAGATTCGGGGTACGTTTTCTAAAAAAGTTATTTCAACGTATTAGGAAGCATATATCGTGTAGAAATTACAAACGAAAACACAAGCTTCATACTTAGAGTGAAGGGCATAATTAAATTATTTTCTTTTAACAAAATATAAAACTTATTTTTTTTGGTGTCAAATAGTTTATTAGCTAATTTCAAATGAATACAAAAATTATTAATAAAAAAATGAATAAAATTAAATAAATTTCTTGTGATTAAAAATCCAACAGAAATTTTTAATTGTATAAAACAAAAAAATTTTTAAAATAAAACTAAAATTTCTTTTGTAATTTTTTTCTATTAAAATTTGTATTTCAATGTTAGTTATATGAGAAAGGGAAGGATATGGATTTTTTATTTATTTATTGTAGTCTATGGAAATGGATTCCTTACAGACTATAAACTAATATAAATTATTGACAAAATATTGGATTTAAATCATAAATTATCTTAAATACATAATTAGGAAATTAACAAATTAATTTAAATTATAAAGAAGAAAATTCTTAAAGTGCGTTTTTGATACATTAAATTCTATTAACTGATGCTCATTTATAGCATTAAAATATGTTAAAGATCTAGTCAATGGACTATTAGCAGCATTATTTCTACAGCTTAATGGAATATAAAACATGTTTCTATGTCGAAGTGATAGTCTACTAGCTACACAAAATGGGATAGTATTTAAAAGTTCTGTACAGTCCATATTTCCATTTAGTAAATCATATATAAACAGCATTGATTGAATTTTACGTCTCTTTTCAAGTGTGATCATGCCTAAGTGTAGACATCGTGACTCATTTGAGGGTGGCGGTTCGAGAAAACTCAAGTGAGGTAAGGCATAACTAATGAAACGTCTTTGAATTTTTTCAATACGCAATATATGAATGTCACAATGTGGGCTCCAAATTATAGCCCCATATTCCAGCTTAGATCTAACGTAAGAAGAGTACAGCATTTTTAAAGTGTAGGGATCTTTGAACTCCCTACAGCTTCTTTTTTAAACTGATATTACATGCAATTGTAAGTATACTCTTGCATAAATTTGCGCTGTTTGTGCTTTTAATAGAGATTGACAGTTAAAGTTAAATTTTGTCTTTTAATAACTCCCAACTATTTATAATACTTTCCAAATTTTGTTTTAAGTGAACATTTTACCTTTTTTTGCTTAAATTATCAACATATGTGTGAGTGTGTGTATGTGTTTACTTATAAATGGGTGCACGGCTTATTTCATTGTGAGTTAAAAATTTTTTTTGGGATTTGATTGCTGTTTCTCATTCAGAATTTTCATATTTCTAAACAAAAGATTTTTCTAACTAAAATTCCAGCATAAATTTTGTTTATTCAAGGAAATAAAATAAAAGTAATTTAAATAATACAAAATAATAAACTGAATTTAGACAACTTTTAATATTTTCTAAGTTAAAAAAGTCCGGAGCCCTGTTCAAGTAAATGCTAACGATAGCTTCTTTTTTACTTTTAGGCAGAAAACTAAAATAATGTACGAAAATTTGTTTTCATTTTCACTATATAATCGTACTAGCGAAAGAAGCTATCGGTGGGAATTTACATGTAATAAGTTTTATTGAATTTTTTAAACCGTCAAGAAATTATTTTGTATAGAAAAAAATTGTGAATTTTTACAAATTTTAACGGGTGTTACCAAAATCAATGAATGAGCTCTAATTTATATTGTCATTTCAATATTGTGAAATTATTCCTGTTTTTTTTTTCAGTAAAATTAAAAAAAAATTTTTTATTTCTGAGAAAATGGGAAATAGTTCAAATTATGTCAATAATTTTCAGTCGCCGTGAGAATAAAATATAATTCAAATTAAAATGATGTCAAATTGGAAAATCTTTGGCAATTTCATATGCTAAATTATGAAGCTGTAAACTGCAAACAATTTGTATGTTAATGGAATGGGCTCGGTTTCCTAGTTAACACACTTTAATCTTGTTATTTATTTCTTGGAATTTGAGGTCTTGCCAATTTGAACTCTTTATTTTATGTTTATACTATTAAATTAACACAATAAATGACATATCCATATGAAACATTTCACGGAAGCTTTTACGCTCTTCAAAATATTATTTTCATAGATTGTAAAAGCAGTTAACTAAATAATGCCCCTATTATGGTTTACAACGCAGATCAGTTGAGTTAAAATCAAAACAACTCAACCCTTTTTTTTTACAATGTATTAAATACAACTAATTTCAGTTAAAATTGTATTAACGTTGTTAACCTAAAAATTGAGGATTTGACGGATATCATACAAAAAAAAAAAAAAATTTAATAATAAATTGTAATTTATCCTATGTTTTGTGGTCTATATTAAATGAATCAAATAAATAATTATACAACAAAGCAAATCAACATTAAAAAGTTCAGTTACATATTTCCTGCAACATCATAGTGACTGGTAATTTTTGGTACAGGCAGCAGTGGATTATGGATCGCCAGAATTTGAAACAGGAACGGCAATATGAATGAATTTATTATTATTATAATTAATGTGTGCGAAAAAACTAAAGAGTGAAATGAAAATGTACATACGAGTAGTGCATTGCTTTCTTTTCGTTATTACTGGTATTGCTTCGGCAATAAAGCGCCCTCGATAGGTTGCTTATTACATTGTCAAAGCCACAATAGCACAAAAAAGTTGAAAGACAATGTAAATACAACTGAAAATTTTTTTTGAGAGGTTAAGTAATTCATAATGCCAAAATACAAAATTTCAATTGAATAAGACTTGAGTCAATAGGCAAAAACAAAAAGGTTTTAAAGCATAAAAGCAAGCAAAGTATGCAGTATTACAAGTAAACAAATCTTCAAAAAACATTTTACAACTGAAATAAACAAATGTTTCTTTCTTGTTACTATATTTATTTCAAAATAAAGAATAACCATGCAGTTTCAAAAAAATGTTCGTAGCGCTATTTAGCAGTAAAGTTGATTTAACGCTCTCATATTGTTTGTACACTAAAACAAAAGAAAGTCTTAACATTTTTTAAAACTTAAAATGAAATAATTCAGTAATCCTTAATGTACTTTTTTCCTTTTCATTTTCCTGCTTTTAAAAATAAAATTTCTTACTTGACAAATTTGTTTCTTCACAAACAAAAATTTTCCATGGTAAAAAATTCACTTTGAATATTCAAAATTGGACTGATAATATTTTCTTGTTTGATTTTTAAGTTTCATTGGCTTACGCTGACAATGACGAGTTTTATGGAAATAATTTTTAGTTCTTTCTTTTAAAATAGTTTTAAGCTCTACTTTTTCTAAGGGTTAGCAAATTAGTTCCCTGATGCTAAAATATAACTTCCATTTCTTATTTTTGATTTTCTTAGTTGCTGCTTTGGTAATTCTGTTTTTTTTTTTGTGAACAATTTTGCCCCTGCCAAGTGTTGTTTGTTAATTTTTCTTCAATTTTTCCACAGCTACGCTTTGGTGAAGAAAAACGCGAATATATACACTTTAACCAATACAAACACAAGCAGCTAAAAGCCATGTCAAACTTCTATACAAACAAAAGCTAAAGAAAATAAAAATAAAAACACTCAGCATGACATAAAAACTGCATGTGCTCCTTTCAAAAGCAACATCATACAATGTTTATTTTGTTAGTGCTGTTGCTCTTCGTACTGTTGCTGCAGGTAGATTTGCTGTTGCAATAAGTATAAAGGGTGTGTAGGCAGAGTGTAGCTTTTTTCTCTCTATCTCTATGTGTGTGAGTGCTTATATTTGTGAAAATGTGTGAGTTTTGTTTTTAAATGGTTGCGTGTGGTTTTAATGCATTTGACTTTGTGGTTGTGGTGTTGTGTTTACACTTAGAATAAAAAAAAAAACAGGAAAAAATAAAATAATAAAAAATATTACTAGAATAAAATGCTTCTAAGGGTAGGCAAGGTTGCTGGTTTGCCATTAGAGTTTTTTTCTATGTGCTTTTTTTATACATATTTGGTAAGCCCGCTGTTAAAACAGGCCCATGCTCATATGTGTCTTATAACATTTTTTTAATTTCTCTGGCATTTTTTCTGCTGCCTTAACAAAAAGCTTTTGTGTTCACACTTTCGCTTGAAAACACATTTTACCACAATGTTTATCTTCTTTTTTTTTTGCGGAAATTTTTTAACAAGTGTAGGTAGCTACACAATCCTTTTCATTTAGTTGTATTTAGAAGGCTTAGTTTTGTGGTAAAAAAAAAATTTGCTGACAAAAGTATTAAAATAATTAATAAAACATTAAGTTATGGTTTAATATACTCACAAGTATTAAACTATTTTCATTTATAAAATGTTTTAGAAAATAAATTTTAAGTTATATTTACTGTGTTTAAAAATAAATTCTTTAAATTAATATTATTTTTTTTTCAAATTATTCAAATAAATACTTGATTTTATTATGTGTATAAATTTTATATGCCATCATTAATTTGTTAATTATTTAGAAGTTGTGTATGCAAAATAACTAAAAAAGTTTAGTATTTTAAATTTTTAGTCGAATTTATCACTTGTGGTTAATAACTTCGGCATGTATCAGTGTTAGTCATTTTTTTTTATAACTCCATTTATAAAAAATTAATTTTGGTTAAATAATATACTCAACTCTCTATTTCAAATGAGTTTATCTTACTGAAATTAGCAATTTATTCAAAATTTGCCTTCATGCTTGTTTTCCTAAAAAAAATTTAGTGACAAGGCCAATTTGGAATGGGTTGATAAACCTATTATTTGAAACAATTTCTCTATTCTAATTTTTTCCATTTAGAGAAAAGACTTGAAATATTATGGAAGTCACCGGCGAATAGAAACTATACTGACGACATAAAATGGTATTGACGAAGTTACCGTTGCCAGTAATCGATTACTGTTGATGGCTATTCAGTATTTTATGAGAAGCTTTTAAATCGGCTTTGAGTTGAAAAAGCTACATATATGTCGCCATAATTTTTTTGAAGCGATGAAAAGTTCTAAAAATTAAGCGAATAGTATTTAAAATTGAGAAAACAATTAAAATCACAAATATAAAACATATTGAAAAACTAATTGCTAAATAAGAAAGCAAGCAAATTTTACCATGATGGTTTTATAAAGGCTCAAACTTTCAAGCCGACTGCAAGAAAATCATTACAAAATTAAATTTGAGTTGTCCACCAACAAGGGATGTCAATGGCTTGCACAAAGTAAATTTCAAGAACTTTAATTAAAAGTGTATGATACTGGTTAATACTGGTATTCTTTACATATTTCCCATCCTGAAAAAAATATTCTAAGTTCGCTTGCATACATCAACAGAATTTTCACTTTTCTATATAAAAATATGTTTTATTTTATATTTAATACAAAATTAGAAAACTTTAACAATAGGGATGGCATATAGATATGACACTTATCTCTTTTAAATTATCGAAAATGTGTTGCCGGCTTAGGCAATACCATTTCAGCGACGAGACGACAGTATTGCCACTATAATACGACAGTGACAATAAAGTCAACATAATTGGGGGATTGTCTTCAATAAATCAAAATTAGGGAAAAGGAATTATTTTTTTTTAATTTGTAATAGTGTCGTTATTGCGGTGCCGACTGTTAGTAAATTAATTTAAAATTGTCTTATTGATTTACTTAAAGCTACTGAATACAGGATCATGTTTCTGAAGTCAATAGCTGATATGACGACAATAAGATTTAAAAGGGCCAACATTGAAAAATGTATGTCGACTACAGGAAAATGTGATGTATTTTTAAAAAAAACTATAAATTAGTCAATTTTAATAAATTAATTTTTAAAAATAGCCTAGTACATTTAAAATTATACTCAATACTGTGTCGTTACAGCGGGCTATCAGAGTAATATCATGATCAATGATACCAATTAAAAAAAGAAGAAACGTTAAAGTGCCATCTACTTGTTCATTTACTCTATAAGTCTTTCCACATAATTTTGCTAGACGATTTGATTACCTGGATTACAAAAGTATCACTTTAATCGGGTCGTTAGTTTACTTGTGGCTTAACTGATAAAAAAAACCTAATTAAAAATTTTAACTAAAATTTTTTCTTGATTTTGTATGACAAGTGATCAAAATACCTGCTCGAGCTTTAGGGTAACTCTTGAAAAATAACTAAAAAATGTATTGTTTTTTTACTCAAGTAACTCAAATTGATTGCAGTACAAAGAATTTTTTGCAAGATGACATGGAATTTACAAACCTAAAATTTTTAAGCAACAGAATAAGCACCATGTTCTTGCAACCTATTAAATTAAATTTTGTCAAATTAAATTTTACTAGTTTTGAAAACATAACTGTAGCTAAAATTATTTTAGTTTAAACAAAATATAGGGTTTGCCAAATAACTTTTTTGTTTGTTTTGAAAATGCTATAAAAACATCGAGTGTAGCTTCGGCTGTGTGGCACGTAGCGCCGTCCTGTTGAAACCAAATGTTGCTAATATGCTCCTCTTCAATTTTTGTGAACAAAAATTCGATCAACATGGCCCGATAACGCCATTGACTGTAACGGCCACTCCTTGCTCATTTTCGAAGAAAAATGGCCCAATTATGCCTCTGGACCAAAATCCGCACCAAACAGTGACTCGTTTTGAGTGCGTCGGCTTTTCAATGTATGCGTGCGGGTTTTCTGTGCCCCAAATGCGACAATTTTGTTTGTTTACATACCCGCCAAGATGAGCTTCATCTGAAAATATGATTTTTTTTTGGCAAAATCGGCATCTTCTGTAAGTCGATCGCAGGCCCACTTAGCGAAGCGAAAACACAACCATATTCTTTCAGCGGAAGGATAAAACTAATTATCTGTCAAATCAGATTTAAGCTAAGTGTTACCATTCACGAAATAAGCACTAGTTGAAAAAAAAAACGTTCTATGGCGGACCCTTTAATACCAGCACTGAGAAAACAACTTTCATTTCGAGAACTAAATTTGTTACCAATCCAAAATTGAGTGATGATTATTTATTCTTAAAATTGGTATTAGAACTCAAAAACATTTTTAAAAAAATTAATTTTTGATATACGAGTATATCACCTAACTCTAGTTAATATTTACAACTAAAGCATTTGATTATTACAACTGAATTTTTGATTGATAAATAATTTAGTTCTCACAACCGAAGATGTTTACTATGTGCGAGAGATAAGCTTGTCTTCTTAACGATTGGAAAGAAATGCAGGCTAGCAGCTAATGTCATTTCTCAATGTTTGATGACAAATGCAAAAAGACCAGAAGCAATAAATAGTTCCTTAGGAATATGTGGAGCCTGGGCACACCCAACATATTTTTTTGGTTTAATATGCCTGTCCAGAGATATGTATATTAGGTTTACAAAAGTGATTTAAAATGAAACTTACTACCATCTTGTTTCCAAATCGTTATTATTTTTAAAACTTTGAGAGTTTTATTTTAAAACAAGTCAACTAAAGGAATTCAATTTTAGCAGCCTATTAAATTTGTTTGAGGGCTTTTTGTTATCCTTTTAAATTTTACTTGAAATATTTTCTATATAAAAAAAATAATTTTAGTTTAAAGCATTTACTTATATAGATGTGTGTGAGGGGGCATAGTCCAGTAAAATATTGGATTTAAAATCCATTTTGTAACAAAACTCACAACTAATATTATTGGTTAAATCAGCACGTATAAGTTTAATTTACAATCATATACATAAAACTCATACCGATGCAAATGAATTGGTACGTATATAAATGATGATGGCAAACGCACACACACACAATAAACATCTGTCTTTGTATGTAAATATGTGCGAGTATGTGTGCACAAGTGGAGTACACAACAATCATTTTATGCAAATTTGTTAAGAGTAACTGTATAAAAAGGGGATTTGCAAAAAGGGGGTAGGGAGTGGCAAAAAAAAAAATTGGATACAATTCTTAAACATATAAATGGACAAGGCTAGCAAAGGTTATCATGTTACCAAATACATTCACACATACAAAGTAACAGAAATATTTTTATAACAAAAAAAATTTAAGCTTTAGACCACTGCAGCAGCCATTGTTGATTTATTTGCAAATACATATGAGTATGTGAGTGTATGTATGCGAGCATAAAGTGAATGCAATATAATCACACTGTTGTAAATGTGTAAATAAAGACTAGTAACATGGAAATGTTTCCATGCCACAGCGTATGTAGACTAATATGTTTATAATATCCTATAGATTGCAATTGGCATTTCTATACTCATGCACTCGTATTCAAGACAGACTACTGGTAGGGTTTTTTTTTTTTTGATTTTGTAAAATTTACAAATTGATCGAAATTATTTTGTAAATTTGGTTTACTAATTTGAAGTAAAAAAAAATCGAGTTTAAATATTCGAAAATGTAAATGAAAACTAGAGAGAATTGTTAACATGCAACATACAAGTTGTAATTTTATGAAATAGAATTTACATGCAACCAAGAGCTACAACTAAAAGTAGGATGTACTTGTATTTATCACATAAATTATTTAAATATTTCTTTGTTGTTTTATTATTATAGAAAATTTAGTCGCTCTATACAAGTTAAATACTCCAGCTTATTTGCTGTATTACTTTATGGTAAATAAATAATGAACGATGAATATTAACTAATTAGTTTAGACTTGAGATTTGTTATTTCTTGCTTGTTGAAATTCAAAAAGCCTTCTGCTTTTATATTATTTTCTAGAGAAAACTTTAAATGTTAAATAACAATTACTAACTAGATTAGAGGCCTGTCATTAAAGGCTTGCTTTTCACTCACTCACTCATTAAATGAATTTGGTGGTAAAAAAGAAAACTTTTTTTCCCTTTTGCTTAAACAACTCGAATTTTTAATTACACTTAATGGCTAGTTAAGCTTTTAAAATAGTTATTAAAAAGAAGACTATAAGCTAAAGTTGCAACTGAAACTGAATTTGTACGGGCATAATATATTTAAAACGTATACCTTTGCAATTTGTTTAAATGTCCTTTACTGTGCTCTAATACTTTTGACATTCATTTAATTTTTTTGTGCTCGAAATTTTGCTGTAATCTTAATTATAAAAAAAGTTTTTTCTACAACTAAACTTGTTTCTTTCTCTGGCTTTTTCTTTTCCCTTATTTTTTGCTTCCCCCTCTCTTTTAAAGTCTTTAATATTATATTAAGACTTTTGACAGCTTCAACGTTATCATCATTAGTTTGTCAAGTTAATTAAATTGCCATCAAGCAATGTTAAACAAAAGTACAGCAAAAAAAGAGTTAATATTTCAAGTTAAATTACAAAACAAAAAATCTAAAAGATTTTGATTTAAATGCAAATTGAAAGGAAAAAAAAGAAATAGAAAGAAAACTAAATGTCTTGTGCTGTGCCAAGCTCAAATAATTTACTTTTAATTAAATTGAAAGCTTGAAAGTTTAGCTGCATTTATCTTACTTCCTCGTCATTGATTTGTGTCTGTCTTTATTTTTTTATGATCAATTTTTTACATTTAATGACAACTCTTCAGCAGCAACAACAGCATTTAACAGGACACAGCAAACTTACAATTAGTTAAAATGTAAATAACTAAATGTTTTACTTTTAATCAAGTGTACTTTCAATTAATGACAATCAGTGTGCATTAGCAAATATTATAATTAAATTATAGCTCAAGACAAAGACAGAAACAAAACAAAAAAATAAGAATTAATTAAAAGGATAGTTTAGCTGCTTAAATTTGCTAATTATAAAGAGTGATAATAATTTAAATAAAATTGTTTTGCTAAAATTAATTACTTTTGCATTTTATTTTAATAAGAAATAAACATGCCATCAGAACTTTTCAATTACTAAATAATTAATATTAATGAAAAGTATGAAGTAATGTTTTAAGAAGGACACACTCATTTAAAAAAAATTCATTTTATTTATGGGGGAAGCAAGTTAATTACTAAAGGGTGTTGCATGCAGCCTAACAGGAAAATTATATTAATTAAAAAAAAAAAAATCTAGAATATCTGTTTATTTATATAATATGAAAAACTAATAATGCATAGAAAAGAATAATTTTTTCTAATTCAAATAACACTGAAATTTATCAAAATATTTTTTATTTGCCCTGTCAACAAATGAGTAATTTTAAGATTTCTTTTTAAAAGAAGAAATTTATTTGTTCATAAACTAAACGAAAAAAAATTCTTAACGATTTTGTAGTCAACTTTTTCGGTAATGGGGCTGATACACACTCAATGCTAAAGTCCGGCAACGTGAAAACAAAGTTTGTGGTGCGTTTTATATAAGTCCCAATTTAGACGAGGAAACATTTGGAAGAAAAACATCTTGAATTCTCTTTTGCTTTTTCTTTCGCGGTCACACAGACGAACATGTTGCCGGCAACATTCCATTATTATTGTTATTATTTGCACACAAAACAATGAAAGAAAAGAGTGCCGAACACAAAAATGATTCTCTCTTCTCCACCCGTAATTTGTCCACAAACGAAATGTTTCCCTTCTAAATGTTTCTTCGTCTAAATAGGGACTAAGCAAATCGATCAATATTTTATTTAAAAGCTTTAGCAAAGACTGTTATAGTAATAACAAAATAAAAAAAACAAATAACAATTTTAATTAATTAAATTACCAGATAAGCTCTCTATTTCAAACTCTTAGTTTCTTAAGTGATTAATAGGTTTTTTTGCGGCTCATTAAAAAGAAAATGGCACAATAACGTAAGAATTTCTATATGAAATTGTGGGGCACTAACTAATATTTTGTCTCTTTGTACGAATACAAATATCAAAGTTCATCACTTGATCGTTAAGATAATTTTTTCTTGTAAGACTAATACAAAACATACAGAAACAATTTATATTCGCAATAAATTGTTTCCGAAATTTTCTAAAATTGCCACTACAAAATTTTTTTTTTAATTAAAAAATATTTTTATATTTTTCTTGTAAAATATATTTTTCTGAATGTGTGCGTGTTCTTTTTTATATTTTTCTTTTTACTGGTATTGTTTGATAGTTTAAAAAGGGTAGCAAGTTTGATATATTTGTTTATATATTCAATTCCTTATGCGGCTTGCTTTATAAGCAAGAATATTAAAACCATTTATTAATTATTAAGAAAATCATTTCATAAAATGAAGACGAGGAGATAAGTTTCCTACATTAAAAAATTGACGTGAACTGCGCTGTCGACTGAAGAAATGGAAAGGATTTCCGGCTTCGAGAGAAGCAGCAATTTGTTAAGGTAGTAACGGACCCTTCTACTTTTACTCTTTCTTCTTTATGTCATCTAATTGACGTCTTTCTATTGCTATTTTTATAAGTATCAGAGGTTTAACAAATTTTTGTATCTTCTATAGAAATTATCGCTTGTATTTTCGAAACACCACTAACAGCCTATTTAAGAATGAAGAAAGAACATCTTCATTCGCTTACTAAGCGAAAGAAAATGGATTTGGAACAATGACTAGAAAGAATAAATAAAAAAACCGTTTTCTATGTAACGAAGTTTTTGTCAACACTGCGAAGCAAATGTCAAAATCAGTCACTTGCTATTTGGCTTTCGTTTATTATTAAATTGACGAGGAAATTGTTTTTTACAATAAAAAAATTATTTATTGAAAAAAAAAAAATGTTTTGGTGTTTTACACAGATGGATAACAAGAGGTAAGTAAACTATTAAAAATAAATTCATATTATTTACAATTATTTTTGTTTCAGCTTAAAAAATATCAACAATGAAGCAACTGCGGATGCTAGTGCAGCATATGGAAGAGAACCCTAATTTAGCAAGGGGTGATCCAGTTTTCGGGGCTAACAAAAATATGTTAGAAAAGGAGTGGAACACGTTCTATTGCTGAGTTAATTTAATCTTAATGAGGTTTTTGAAGTATATTTCCAATGTCCTAGGAGTAACCAAAAACAAAAAATACATATTGGTTTTTGATAATGTCTTTTTCGTTTTTGTTCTTTTTGGTTATTTTCGTCCCTCTTGAAATAACCGAAACCCACCTTTTTTTTGGGATACATTTTTGATTGTGTTATAACAATTTTTATTTACAGTCCAGGACAGATCTTAAGTCAAGGACTAAGAAAAAAATTGCTGACAATAAGAACAGTCTAAAAGAAACAGGTGGCGGACTCTACCGATACTCAAATTTAACAGAATTGGAAGTGGCCATAGACCGAACACTGCATTTACCATCACCTGCAGCGCCTATTGGTGAAGTGTTCGGTTCTGAGGTGCAAGCAATTGATGATTGCTTTTTTATGTTTATTATTTTTTCAAATTTATTGTGCACAAAGTATCACAGACTCTTTATGCTTTTATGTTTTACTTTTTATTAAATTAAATGCAAAAATCTTTTTATTCAACACTTTTTATGGTAACTTGTGAACTTACAATGTTTATTAATTTCTTATGACTCAAAACAGCTGGTCACAGTTGTGTTTGTTTTCTTGCAGCTTAGTAGTATATTTTATAATATTAGGGGAAATCGCCAAGATACTATGAAAGTTTTGATCTGGCACCACCTAAGGTTATTAAAACGTAAGAAACCAATGTTTACATACGTAAGAGCATGCGAACGAAAGTAGGTGACACTCAGAAATCCAATTTGATTCGAAAGTGAGTGTCTAGCTTTCTTTCGCATAGGTTTTCTTTCTTCATTGTGAAATAGGCTATAAATTTGTATTTAACAAAACACCAAGAAAATACGACTGTATTGTCTGTTTCATTTAAATTATTTTAAATGAATAGTACGCTGAATATATGCTTTTAATTGCTATTATACAAAATGCTAGTCCTTAGGCTATGAAAAATTTCACTAGAACTTATAATACTTACGCAAAAAAAGTCGTATTAAAGTTTTGTCAGGCAATTATTATGCAAGACATTGCGGAGAGAAAAGCAGAAATTAAAATTCTGAAATGTGTTTGTTCTGAACTTTCCAAAATTGTTTTATATTTCAAACTAGAAAAACTTTCGCATTTGATTGATTTTTAATAATAAGTAATCTCTTTATGGAAACTGAAATAAAAGTTATAAAAATTACAAACTGTAGCGTACAAATATTTAAATAAATTGCATTTATTAAAAAAAGTGTAACAATTCAATTGTCTAAAACAAACAAAAATTTACGGAAAGCACTGAATTCTCAAAATATTTGTTTTGTACAAAAAAATTTTTAGACCATTCGATTGTTTATTTCCTACTATAACTAAAGAGTGATTTTTTTGCTATTATCTTTTTGGCAACACTAGTTTTGACAGCTCACGCACGTTTTGTATCTTGTGTCACTGTCAAACATCTTCAGTTTGGTCTATAATTTAATCATGAATCGTCTTACAAACGAACAACGCTTGCAAATTATTGAATTTTATTACCAAAATGCGTGCTCTGTTAAGAAAGTTCATCGCGCGCTTCTTCCATTTTATGGTCAGTTTAATCGACCTACAATAGCCCTTCTATTCGGGCTATTGTAACAAAATTTCGCACCAAATTTACATTGTTGGACATTAAACCACCAACACGCTTACGTAGAGTGCGAACTGAAGAAAATATCGCAGCCGTATCGGCCAGTGTTGGTGATGACCGTGAATTATCGATTCGGCGCCGTTCGCAGCAATTGGGCCTCTGTTACTCAACTACGTGGAAAATTTTGCGGAAGGATTTGGGTGTGAAGCCTTATAAGATACAACTGGTGCAAGAATTGAAGCCAAACGACCTACCACAACGCCAAATTTTTGGTGAATGGGCTCTTGGAAAGTTAGATGAAGATCCACTTTTTTATCGAAGAATTGTGTTCAGCGACGAGGCTCATTTCTGGTTGAATGGATACGTGAACAAGCAAAACTGCCGTATTTGGAGTGAAGAGCAGCCAGAAGCATTGCAAGAGCTACCAATGCATCCACAAAAAACAACCGTTTGGTGCGGATTATGGGCTGGCGGCATCATTGGGCCGTATTTCTTCAAAGATGATGCGAATCACAACGTTACTGTGAATGGTGAGCGCTACCGTGCGATGATAACAAACTTTTTTTTGCCCAAAATGGAAGAGCTTGACTTGCATGACATGTGGTTTCAACAAGACGGTGCCACATGCCACACAGCACGCGAAACAATGGACCAATTGAGAGGCGAGTTCGGTGAACAGTTTATTTCACGCTTGGGACCAGTCAATTGGCCGCCCAGATCGTGCGATTTAACACCTCTAGACTATTTTTTGTGGGGCTATGTTAAGGCTAATGTCTATAGGGACAAGCCCGCTTCGATTGACGCACTGGAAGCCAACATTGCCAACATTATTCGTGAGATACCGGCCGAAATGTTGGAAAGAGTATGCCAAAATTGGACTAAGCGGATGGACCATTTGAGGTGCAGCCGCGGCCAACATTTGCATGAAATAATTTTCAAACATTAAATTATATCGACCCAACTATCGATCCAAATAAATATTTCATGCATTTTTCTGAATTTTATGTGTTTTTTTTTTAATTTCCGATAGTTCTTATAAAATCACCTTTTATAACTTTCAAAAGAAAATTTTACTTAAAGGTGTTTAATAAACAAAGGTTTTAAAGAATTTATATTTTTTTCTTTATTTATTTCTTTTGAAAATTCGTGAAATATTTTTTTTACAAATTAAACTTATTTTCAGTTTGTTAAAATTCTGTATTTTTCTAAATTTGAAAAATTTGTTTCAAAGACCACAAATTTTTTTTAAATTTTTATTTCTAACATGAAGCATGAAAATTTTTGCTAAAATGAAAATTATTTAAATATCAAAATATGCACTTTGAATGCCTGCTTGTTTTGAATTTATTTGTTGTTGTTTTTTTTATTAAATTAAAAATAAATCCATTAAAAGCTCTATAAGTACATCTGTGCTTGTATGTGTGTACGAGTACATAACAAGGCCATACCCAGCAATTGAACATAACAATAACAGAAAAATTCAATCAAACTTATATTAACCATAATAACCTTTATCAAATATACAAAATACAAATATATTCAATTTCATGACAAAACAAAACTGTCATTCAAAATCCTCTAGATTTTCTTTTGATGTTCTCTCTCTATCTCGTTTCCTCTTCCTATGCTTTCTATTCACTTACGCCTGTGATACATTTATATGTAGGTTTGAGCGTATATACAAACAAATTCTGGGATGTGTATAGGTGTGTGCGTGTGTATTTTTAAACAAAATAACTCTCCACAGGACTTTTAATATATAAAAATGTTTTGTGTTAAAATCATATAAAAATAAAAACATTGTATTTTATGTAGCATATCATGGACTATAAAGTAAACCATTGTATGTTATATGTATATTGGCCGAGGGAGGTAGGGGTGTAGGGATATAAAATATCCATGTCACATTATTATGCATTGTAGGCTGTCAATATGGTTTTAGTTTATTTAGAACTAAGTGATATAGAAAATGTCAACACAGGCCAGGCGCAAAATGACTCTACATACATTTTGTTACACAGGTTTTTGGAAAAAAACATGCACAGAAAAAAAATTATTAAATAAAAGCAAGTGTGTGTAGTGTTTGGTTTCTCAGGCCAAACCTATTTCAGACAACTTCATCATACACTCTGTTCATTTTTCTACTGAAAAATAACAAAAAACAAAAAATTTTCCACACTAAAGCATTTTTAGTTTTATAAAGAAACTAGAGATAGAAACAGAGAGAGGGAGATAGAGGTTGAAGTGCAAATAACTTAGCCGAATGAGCAGTAAGATATTTTTAATACAAATAGAATTAATTTACATTTTGATTTTTTTTTTCTCAAAAAATAAAATTCTTTAGAATTTTAATATAAAACTCACAAAACATATTTATAATTACAAAAATATATTTAAATTTGTAAGCGTGCATGTGTTTGGGTATACTAACAATATATTTGGTGTTAGTAATTTTTTAAATTTGATTTTTGTTTGAAATGTTGAAAATACTTTTTATTAAATAAACCAATGAAGTGAGGTGTACATGAGCACTAAACAAAACTATAATAAATTTTGTATAACCTTCCTGTTTTACATTATCTAATGTGATAAATCAGAAAGTTATATGTGATACGAGGTAGGTATCATCTGTAGTTACCACAGCTAAAACCTATTCTTGATGCCTTAAATACCATCTAAGTTTTAACTAAAATATGAATTAAGTATTCATTAATATCATCATTATGGGCAATGATCGCACCGTGACCTTTAAGATCTATTATATAGGGTCCGCCATCGAACGTTTTTTTTTTAACTAGTGCTTATTTCGTGAATGGTAACACTTAGCTCATGTCTGATTTGACAGATAATTAGTTTTATCCTTCCACTGAAAGAATATGGTTGTGTTTTCGCTTCGCTAAGTGGGCCTGCGATCGACTTACAGAAGATGCCGATTTTGCCAAAAAAAAAATCATATTTTCAGATGAAGCTCATCTTGGCGGGTATGTAAAAAAGCAAAATTGTCGCATTTGGGGCACAGAAAACCCGCACGCATACATTGAAAAGCCGACGCACTCAAAACGAGTCACTGTTTAGTGCGGATTTTGGTCCAGAGGCATAATTGGGCCATTTTTCTTTGAAAATGAGCAAGGAGTCGCCGTTAGTCAATAGCGATCGTTATCGGGCCATGTTGAACAAATTTTTGTTCACAAAAATTGAAGAGTAGAATATTGGCAACATTTGGTTTCAACAGGACGGCGCTACGTGCCACACAGGCGAAACTACACTTGATGTTTTTATAGCATTTAAAAAAAAAGTTATTTGGCGGACCCTGTATAATATTATTATATAATTATATAATTGGGATTTCGTATGCTTTCATGAAACTCAATAATTTTTGATTGACTACCCCTATCTGTACACCTAAGAAAGCAATTGCCATTGTAAGGTTTGAATTTGTCCTCAGTCAAATATTCAGTTGCGCTAATTGAATTGATTTGTTGTAATAATAGAAAGTCGGTAATACAGTCAACAATTTTGTTGTCGTAAAATATTTTGATGTGTGTTATCGAATTTTTATTGGTGCAACTAAAAAAATTCAGCGAAAACCTTATATAATTTAAAAAATCATAGGTTGCAAGTGATGAAATGTTATTTACTCAAAAAGCATTTATTAAAAGTACTTTCGTAAATGTTTCTACCGCACCTCGTATAGATGATTCTGTGATTGTGATTTATTTGAATATGAATAGACATTTTAGTAACCTACAAAAAATAATAATAATAATTCTATAGATTTAAGCACAGATTTGTGCGTGTGTGTAAGGCACAGACACACATCAACATATGTTTTTTGCCTTTAACTTTACAATATAAAAATAGAATTTACATTTGTATTACATGTTCGTTGCTCCTACAGAATCAGCCAAGTTGAATTTTTTTTCTATTTATGAGTAAAAATACTAAGACAGATCTACAACATCAAGTTTCTAAGTTAATTTAAATACCTATGATACTAAGCTCCAATTGCTATAAATTAGTTTTTTAATCCTACGTGTAGTTTTCGAGCTATAATATTATATAGAGAAGGTTAGGCTCTAAAACTTGCAATAACTCAAGAACTAGATATCTGTTTAAGTTTACAAATATATGTAATTAACAGGAATCAAATAACTTTTACATAATGCTATTATCAACTTTTACCAGCCTTGTAGTTTAGAAGATATTGAACAAGTCTTATTTATTTATTTATTCATTTCATCCACAGAATAAAATTCTTACAGATTACTATGTACCTAATTATAATATTTAAATAAAAGTAATTTAAACAAACTATAGCTTAAATTAAAATTTAAAATGGGCTTAAAGCTATTACATAGGTGCAAACACCGTTCAATAGGCTCATTTAAGGAGTAATTAGATTTATGAATACCTTCCTCAAACATGCGATTATTTCGCAAAACTCTTGGAGGGCAATATAAGGAACAAAGTCTATTATTTCAGGACAGCTTATATTCCCAGATATTACATTATAAGCAAACATTAAAGCCAAAAAAGATCTCCGATCGCTTAGCAACTGAAGACCAAGTAATTTTCTTCTGATGTTGTACGATGGTAGTTCATAAGGCCATATTTACTTTAAAGCAGTTCTGGTAAACAGTTTTTGAACACGCTCAATACGATCTGAATGGAATGCATAATACGGCTTCCATACAATCGAATAGTATTCAAAGACACTCCTTCATAAAGATATATACAATGATTTCAAAGTGTAAGCATCTGTAAACTCGACAGAATGTCTTCTAATAAAACCTAACATACTGTAAGCTTTAGAAACTATATAATCAACGTGACTAGAAAAGCTTAATTTATGATCAAAAATAGTTCCTAAGTCTTTTACTTCAACTAAACGTTTAAGTGAGGAACTACAAATAGTATAATCAAAAATAATAGGGTTTAAAATATGAGAATATGATACCATACAACATTTAGATATATTTTTTAAGAAAATTTCTTAAGAAATTCATTAAAAGTTTAATTTAAACAAATTCTTCAGTTTTAATCTTACTGCTTAGACCTACATTTGTTGCAAATAAAATTAGCTATATTTCAATGAAATGCATTTATAAATCCTGAATTTGTTCATAATTTAATGGTACATACAATTTAACAAGCCGTTAAAAATTTTAGTATTAAAAAAAGTATTTAAAATTTACACTTAACATATTTCTTATGAGCAACGGCCATATGCTCGTATATATTAATTTTCTTAAGAAAATAAAATGTCAATTCATATGCAAATTGGATTTGTAAGTAAATGAAATCCTTGATTTCTTTTATTCTTGTATGATTTTTTTTTTTTTTTGGAATTTAGCATTTCGTTTTTAATTTATAGCCAGCAAACAGAAAGCAAATTTTTAATAATAAAAAGCCTACCTACACAATTCTTGATGATTATTTTTATAGAAGTACGTATAAAGTATTATCAAGTTTGAATACAAAATAAATGACTATAATTGAAGTGTTAAAATATGAAAATAAAATAAAATATTCGACAGGAGTTTTATTTTATTTTAAATGAAATTCTAAAGCTTAAAAATGTTTTCATGTTTTTAATGAAATAAAATTTAAGAAAAAATATTAAATTAAATATCCAGAAAATAAAGTTTGTAAAGGGTGCCTCGGTAAAAGAATAGTTTTTTATTTTAAAACAAAAACACGTATTTTTGAGAGAGTTGCAACCAGAGATGCCAAGCGGGAAATCCCGCTTCCGAAATTCCCGGCATTTTCGGAAAAAGCTAAGTGCCGATATTCAGGATTTTTTTTACATTTTTATTATCAGAAATTTGTATTTTTCTGTGTCTTCTTATTAAAAACTTATTATTTGAAATGCTCTGTTGAAGAAAATCAACACCAACACTTTGATATATTTAAAAAACTTGCTGTTGATTTCTTTTAAAAAGGCGAAATGTAAGAAAGAAAAATCAAATCTTTTTCAATAAAATAAAAAAAAAAATTGAACTTGAAAAGCACAAAGCAAAAAATGCAAATAAAAGATCAATTCGGAGCTATTTTCTGGTAGAGTTCACACAAAATGCATCAGAGTCTTAAAAACCAATGATGGTTCCACGAAAAGGTTTTAAGCCCTCTTAAAGGGTGTGTAAAAAAAATAAAAAAATCTAATCAAGCTAACTAATATTCTTTTTGCAGATTCAAATGATTTTATAACACAAACACTCAACTTGTCTGGAAATTTTATATGAAAAGTACTCAAAATATTGAGTGTTTTCCCAAAAATTGTTTAGACCAGTTATAAAAACACCACATAAGTTTCAACAAAATAATTCTAATAAATGTTGTTTTGTTTTGTAAACAAACTTTTTTTAATGTTTAGTTTAAAATCTAGAAAATCCCGTTTGCCATTTTCAGTTGTAACTTTTTTATTGGACTGTAAGGAATATATATTCCGATTAGGCAATTCGTTCGATGAATAATGGAGTCACCTTCTCTGATGAAGCGCATTTCCTTTTGAGGGCTTGCGTGAATACAAAAATTGTCGAATTTGATGTTTAGAAAATCCTCATGTAATCCATGAAAGATAAATGCAGCTACAACGAGCAACTGTCTGCTGCTGTTTTGGTCAGGTCTTACTTTTTTGAAGGCGAAGCCGAAATTGCAATAATGGTATTTGTTATATGAAGATGATAACGCAGTTCATGTGGCCTCAACTGGATGGCATGGTTCTGAACAACATGTGGTTTCAGCCATCTACCGCAGAGCGTGTGAATCAGTCGATTTATTGCAGCATGAACTGAAAAAGTACACTCTTACTGGGGCAGTCTTTGCTTGTATTGCATTCAACTATCTAGAATCTTATGAATCAATATTTTTCTTGGTTGCCGCATCCCACGTGAAAGGCTACACCAATTTCGCTAATACCTTTTTACCGAACTTATGAAAGAAAAATTTGAAAAACAAGTAAAATATTAAGAACACAAGCTAACACGGTTTTGGACCAGAGCAATTTCAAATTGTTCTTAAAATCTATACTTCTGTTTTTCTAATTGGTTCCAATTTACAAGATATGCCGGAATTTCTTAAATTCAGGAGGTGAAACGACATATGTCAGAAAATCTGATTTTCCACATTAAAATTAGCTTGAGGCCGTACTTGTATCATTTTGAGCTCTGCTCAGTTGTTTTAAAAACATTATATAACTTGTGAATTGAAAGCAGCATCCAAAAAATACTTTAAAAACAGTTATAAATTGTGATTCAGTAATTTTTAAGGGTTCAACATTCTGCTATTTCTAACTCTGTATTTTTCTGCTTGCACTAACTAATGTGTGATTCAGTAATTTTCGGTTGACTTTAGGAGTTCAAAATTCACCACTAATGTAAATACTGAGTACAGCAATCAAAAAGGCTACAAATTACCCTGTACAGCAAACAAAAAATGGCTTCTTTCTTTTTTTTTTGTAATTAAGAGTCATTCACTTTTAATTTTATTTTTTTAAGTAAACAATACACAAAATTCTCCCTTTTATTTAACCACACAACTGACAGTTAAACATTTTACTGAATCACAAGTTTTTTAATTATTATTTTAATTATTTTTTAACCAAATATTTTTCTTTGTGTAATTATGTTCATTTTAGAATAAAAAAAATGAATTTAATTTTTATTTTTAAGGAAACAAAATATATCGCTATAATTAATATTTTTAAAAAGTTTAAAAAATTTATTTGAAAAACCACACAAATATGAGCGTAATATTTTCAAAATTTTAAATAACTTTTTAACCAATTTATTTTAAATTTCATTAATATTGACTTACTACTTGCTGATTAAAATTTGTTTACAAATGTTGTCAATTCCAATAAAAACTTACCTAGAAAGATATGTAGAAAAGAGGAAATAATAAATTTAATAAATTGTATAATAAAAAAAGTCAATTTCTTAAAATTTATAAATGTTAACATAAATATTAAAGAAATTACTTTAAAATTAATTTTACTTTATTATAAGTTTGCCTACAAACTATCTAAATTCTCTTGTCAATCTTTTTTGTGGAAGACATCGTCTTGTATTCCCTTTTGTATGTTGAACAAGTGCTACAATTTCAATAATATCCGGTTTCCTTATTATAACAAGCTAACAAGGATGAATACAATAACAACAAATTACAAAAGTAGTTGTTATAGTAGTGGCAAACAACAACATTATTAAAAGCGGACAGCCACCCATCGGCACAGCCAATGAATGGCAATCTGAAAAATAAAATATTTATAAAGGCAGCAAATTTCATTTATGCTTAAATTTGTTCTAACAGAAGCTGCTGCTATAAAATTCTACTGGCGTTAAAATTCAATACCTTTTATTTATTTTTTTTTATAACTTGAAAGGCATTACCATAACAAACAATTACCGCCCATTTTTGTAAATACGTGGATGTTTGTATAAACAACACACACACATACAAACAGCAAACAATTTAATGAATATAGTCTTGAATAACAACTTCTTAAGGCACAAGGACTTTACTATGCTTAAGATTTTCAAAATTTCAAATGCCAAGACAAACAAGCCAACACATTTACAAAACAAGCAATAAAATCTCGTTAAAGTGTTAACATGCAATATTAAGATGAAGACATTTTATACAATATTTACACTAACACTAACATTAATACTAAAGCAAATACATATGCACACATACATACAAACATATTGAAATTAATTTATCTACACACCTACACTTAGACGTTAATAAAAGCAAATACCGACTCTAAGTGAATGGGAATTTTCATTTTAAATATTTATTTTGTTTTATTACTTACGTCAGCAAGAGAAATTCTTTACAACGAAATGTTCACTTCAAATTAACATAAGTATTTCAACCCTTGCCCATTACAAACACACACACACAAACTACAGTAAAACTAAACATAGAAAGCGCGTGGTGGCTGGCAATAGCATACAAAAACTTAAAAAAATCGATTTAGTTATTCAAATTTAGTTTCTAGACAAAAAAAAAAAAAATTATGCGCCAATGAAACATTTTCATTAAAGTTTTAATTGTATCAATTAAATATTTAATTTAATTTATTAAAAAAATTATATATTTTTATTAACAAAATTTAATCTTTACTCGTGATTAATTCCACTTTTTGTTGGTTTGCAAAATGCATTATTTTAAATTAATTATAATTATTTAAATTAATTAAAAATTTAATTAATATGAACATTATCTACCTTTGATTCACATATATAAACTTGGCTCATAATTACAAAGGAAAGCAAGATTGAAACGAATCCTCAATCTGATTGTTTTTGCAACTACACACAGAAAATAACTTCGGTTGTGAAAACTGAATTTGTTTCCAATCAAAAATTCAACCAGAATTCAATAATACATTTATAAATTTAGTTTAAAGTATTTTGAACTGTGTGACCGATTTTATATATTTATTTATTAAAAAATTCTACTATAACAACTGAACTTTTGATTGTTAATAATTTTAGTTCTTAAAACCAAAGTTGTTTTTCAATTATTTTTTAGTCGTTATATATAAAAAGTACGTGAGCTCCTCGTCATGTCTTACTTTGTGGTGGCATGCTTAGACTAATTTTGTATTGTGTGTGGCTATAATTTTACACCCGATTCTGAGAACTAAATGTGTTATCAATCAAAAATTCGATTATGTAGTCTAAAATTTAATGCTATTTAAAGTATTTTGAGCTTTAGCATCACTTTGCTTTCAGGATTAGAAAATTCGATCATCAAAACTGAATTTTGGATTGGTAACAAATTTAGTTCTACTGAGAGTTTTTCTTTAGATAAAAGCATAATCACTGGTATTTTTATGTTTTTAGGTAATTTTTGACATTAAACCTTCTGAAATTTTGATATCACTACATAGTATAAAACAAAGTCGCTTTCTCTGTCCCTATATCCCTATGTATGCTTAAATCTTTAAAACTACGCAACGGATTTTGATGCGGTTTTTTTTAAATAGATAGAGTGATTGAAGAGAAAGGTTTATATGTATAATCTTGGCAAGTAGCGCTATAGTCGGTATCTGGCTTATTTGCCTACTACCTGTTTTTACCCGGTCTCGCACGGTTCTTTACTCTATGAGTACGATTTCTTAGTGTAAGAAGATCGAATATATAAAAATATTAAGGCAAGACAACGTTTGCCGGGTCAACTAGTTTCTAATATGACTTTCACTTTTTATTCAAATTTTTTAACATTAAAAAATTTTGCACTTTTATCATTTAATGTTGCTTTGATTCACTTTATTTTTAATAATGTTTTATGGAAAGTCAAATCAAGTGTGATAAGTCACTATTTTGGAAATAATCAAAAAGTGTCTGAGACACTAATTTGGTAGAGTTATCACTGTTAAAAAAAATTTTTTTCCTTATCGTCAGTTTGTTATGCTGTATGTTTGTCTGTGTTAAAATATTGTTCATAATTTTTCTCTATTAAAATAAAGGTAAAAAGCTGATAAATTAAAAAGCTTAAGTTTAAAAAGATTTTAACTAATAAGGATATTTGGTTGCATATAAAAAAACTATTTCTTATTGAATAATTTAATCTCTTTAACATAAAGAAACTGATGTGTAAGCAACTTCACAATTTCTTCACTTGGTTACAGCTGTACTTTATTTTTGTTATATTACTCGTGCAATGAGTACACGTTTTTTTCAAGAGAATATATTTTACTTGTGCGCTTAAAAAAAAACGAAAAAAAGGATACATGAACAGCTCTTGTTTTTTAAAGCCAAATTGAAAATTTATTTTTTCTACCAAATTATACAACTGTTTTACGTTCCTTTACCAAATTTGATAAGAACATTTAAATAATTGTACGGTTTATAGATTTTTGTGAAAAATATATTGAAAACAAATTTGATTTTTGTTTAAAGAAATAAAGCAAATCCATTTAAATATAAATATTTTAACATTAAATTTAAGATTACAGTAAATATATTTCACAATACCTATTCTACAAGTGGACTTCCGCTTTAGAAAAAAAAATATATATTTAAATTTGAAATTGAAATATTTTTCCGGAATAATTGTTTTTGTTTTTAGTTAACAAATTAGAAAGTATTCTTAATTAATTTTATTTCTTATATAAATATTTGTTATTTTAGATGACCTTTATTAAATGTATCTTTTAAATTTGTTTATTTTTCAGGCTCCAGCCTGAATTAAATTAAATTAATTTAAATAATTAAAAAAGCTTAATACTAAATTTGACAAAGTTAAAGAAAAATTTTATTTTATTGATAAACAATTAAAAATGCTTCCAGCATTATTATTGCTGTCAGCTTAGCTTACGATCTAACGCACCGTATGTTTCACGATTTACACTTCGAATGAAGTCAATTATCTTGTTCAATAAGAGCACTTCTATTTCTCTGGGAGTCAAAAAAAACTCTGTTAGAAGTCAGATCAGACTTAAGATTCTAAGGAGAGTAACAATTAACGTGCTTGAAAGTTTCACTTACTAATAAAAATGTTTTTTCTCATTTTAATAAACTACTATTTTTGTCGACGCCCAATCCTCTTTAATTCATTTTTATGAATATAAATAGCAAATTAAATTTGTTTAAATAAATACCAGACAACTGGTAGAGATTTTATTTTAATTAAATTAAAAGAAATGCCAAGTTAAACTTAAGCATCATTTACGAACGCAAATAAAAGCTAAACAACACTCAGCCACCCAGCTCTAACAGTTTTATAAATTTTTAAATTAAGAAAAAAAAAAAAAACAAAACGTTATAAATTTTATGAAAAGGAAAAGAAAAGACTAACACTTTTAATAATCAAAACACTCGCACATAGACAACAAGAAAGAAAAACTAATAAACATAATGCCGGCATAAAGAGTTTATGTAGAGAATAAAAGAAAAGCAGCAGGGTATGTACACACGACGTGGATATGTATGTATTTAGCTTATTAAAAACATAAACATATGAATCATTTTGTCTTTTATGTCTTCACAGACATATAATGAATCAAAGTACATATACATACTTGCTACTGACTGCATCCTTGTTCATTTCATGTGCTCATATTCTTTCAAAAGATCTTAAGCTTCAGCCAGTGTTTAAATTTTAATTGCAAAGCAAATACTTTTAGTGTAAGGCGTTTCTCTTTTTTTTTTTTTTTGATTATTATCATATTTAATCATAAAATAAAACTTTTCCAGCCACCAAAAAAAAAAAAAAATATAATAGAAACCGGCGGAGGAGAAGAAAAAACACATTAAAAAAACGGAATAAGTGGAACAAAAGAGCTTTATAAATTGGTTACCCAGAGCAACAGTATTAAAATCCACTTGCTGCACATTTTAGCAAAACAAGTATTTTTACAACAAAAGACAATGTGAGCAACAGCGACAACTAAGGCACATACGCAACTTTACACACAGTCAAACAACTAAGCAACCACAGTTCATGTAGAGCTGCAGCAGCAATAGCATTTTCACATTTATACCCTAAACCAGCAGCCAACCAAACATTTATACTGAGTCACACAGGAACACACAAGCAAGTCAATGTTTAAAATACCAGCAAAAATTAAAAAAAGTCTGCAAGTGTGTGAGTCTGAAAGATACTCACTCGTATGCATGCACACTTCAAAATGCTATTCATGCTGTTGTATGTGGCTTTACGGTTGTCCTTGGTTACAATATTACGAGGCTCTCATATCACCAACATATCAACCACTTGCACATGATATTCCTCTAGACACACACTTGCGAGTACTAAAATATTTTTATGAAAAAGTAGCATCATCCAACCACGTTAGAAGGATATCATTTCGTACAACAAAAAAACGACAACAAAATTATAATCAAGAAACTCTTAATATATTATAAAAAAGTGAGTGTATGTGTGTGTGTGTTTTTCATATGAAGTAAGAAGCATTTTGCTTTAATAACTGTTACTATGACTCCAAGTTACAAACTCGCTGTTGCTGTTGACAACATTACAAGAGCAGCAATTTAGAAATTCAATTAGTAGCAAAATATGCGTTTGTTATTCTTTTTTACGAAACAATTGTTTTAATTTTTCAGTTTTCCTTTTCGGTAGATGTTTCAGTTGTTTGTCAATTTTGTTCCTTTTACAAAAATATGAGCCACCAACATGAAATATATTTTTGCAATTAACAAGCGGAATTAAAGGGCACAAAAATTATCAAAACGATTAAAACAACATGTCGGCCTACTAGTTATTCAAATTTTATTAAGCAAAATTAAGGGAAAAAATAAATACACTAAAGGATTTAGCAGAATTTTCCATAGTAGTCTTAGCGTAATCCAAATTAAAGAAACTCAATTTCTTGCTACACAATCCTTAAATCATGAGTATCACTGTTGCAAAAATTCTGTATTTTATTAATACCTTAACATTATAAGCATTGGAGGCTATTCAGAACTACTACTTTTCAATGGTGTCAATTTATAGCAGGCCGGTCATTCACTTCACTTTAGATTTACTAAATTCATTCAAGAATATACTTGCAAGTTTTCAAAAAAAATTATTTTTCACTTGTTTTTCGACACTCATGCCGTTTTCCTGTGAATTCTAATATTTTTCAGGGAGAAATATAAGCCATTAAAAAGACACGGGGAGAAACTGTAGGCAGCTTTGTAAATAGCCAATCGGACAGGATATGCAAAAATACGCAGTTGATTTTTCTATGATTTCTATGATGATTTAGCAGAAATAGGAAGAATATTTCTTTACTTGTAACTGTAGTTACGAGTTACAGCAAGCTAGAATTATCCTTTAACGCACTTACCCGCCAGCCAAATTAATTAGGTTAGGATCTTTTTAGATATTTCAATACTAGAGGATAGGTGTATATCCCTTCCCTACGCCATGACATATCGGAGTCTTATGATCCTAATTGGAACAACCCACATAAAATTTTTTTCTTTGAAATATTAAAAAGTTGAATTTAATATTTTTAAAATTAATTTAAAAAAAAGCTTGTGAAAAGCCTGTGTGGCACTGCACTACCAAAGTAAAAAAAGTGGGTGTGGCAGGTATAAAAGAATATGGCAACTTTTTCGAAGTATAGAAAGTGCATGTACAAAATTATATAGAAGTTCATTAAAAACAAAATTTTAATGATTAGTTTCAATAAGAAATTATTTGCTTATAGGTAGACGTGGCAAAAAAAGTATGTGACAAAGATTATGAATTTCAATGAAACTCTTTGAAAAATAGAATGAATGTTAAGTTAAAAAAAACCAAATGAAATTTGCTGAATGAAAAAGTGGGTGTGGCCTACACAAAAATTTATAGATACTTCAGATTAGAAAATTAATTTGTTTAATTAGATTAAACAAAATTGCCCAGGTCTGTTTTAAAGAATATAAGAAAATAAAGTTTTGAAAATTTTAAATGAATCAAATCTGTTTTTGCTGTAATAATTAGTTATAACATCAACTGCTTTATTTACTCACACTTTTTGTTCGTAAAAGAGAAAATATTTGTAAGAAATTTTAAATTAAAACCGAAATCAAGTTGATGTGACATTCCTTAGAAAGTAAATGAGCTCTGAAAAACTAATAAATGCCGAAAACGTGTCTTGCTTTAACTACAAAAAACATGCACATACACAGACATACAATTCTTTGGCTAATGAAAACATTTCCCAAAAACTCATGTTGTAATTGCTTCAAATTTGAAATGGAAGGGGCAGGCAGTAAAATGCCAAAAATATGACACCACCACCACATGTTGGCTTAAATTTTTTTTCTTTGTTCAAGCTGCACACAAAAAGAAAGGCAATAGCAAACAGACCTTAAGATAACTATTGGACAAAAAAATAAAACAAGAAAAAATTATTATGTTAATGAAAAAGAACATGAACTACATACTCGCATGAAACTTACAAGCACAAGTGTCCTTTATTAACACATTTTTCTATGAAGTGAAATTTTGTGGGCAATACACACACACACATAAAAACAAAAAGGAGAAAAAAAATAATAATATTGTAGCCAAACACACATCCCCGCTCGTTAGATGGTTAAATCTTATGCTAGTTATTTTCTCAACTTGTCAAACTTGTGTGAAGTGTTCAGCAAGTTTAATGATGACGTTGGCCAGGGTTATAAAAGCAAATATTACATTTGTAGAGAGAGAAAAAAAACTGGTAACCACAAGGCGTTTAATAAAGGGCGTTTTCATATTGATAACAACTCCCAACAACACTAGTACACAAGATTAAAACTGTTCTATGCATAAAATGAAAGAAAGCAGGAGAACAAAAAAACACTAAAATTTTTATGAACTTTTTTTCTTTAATTTTATTTTCTAGCCCGGCAATAGGAAAATCGTAATAAAGTATTTACACACAAAATAGTAATAAAAAAAAGAGTTGAAAAGCACTCTAGCACAAGTATAAAAATAAAATATTGAAAACGGAAATTAAATTTTCACACACATACACATACAGTCACTAGCTAAATAAATAGCACATACTCGTCTTTATATAGTTTTAAGCTGATATCCGCAGTAGACAAAAAGTAAATACTTTTAAACAAGTTTGACTTTTTTGTAAGTAGAAAAATTTAAGAAGAGTAATTCCTGTTTTAAGCTTTTAGAAGCTACGAAAAACCAAACTAAAAACCTTTTATAATTAAATTATATATTTACTAATTTTCTTTTTTGCTTTCCTTGCATTTGCTTTCCATTTCAATCAATTTAATAATAGACCACTTTACTTTATTTTATATCTTTTTATGCTGTAATTAGATATTTAAAGGAAAATTATGTCATATTCAATTATAATTTATATGAGATTATTGAAAATACTTTTTCTATTTTACTATGCTTTCTACTTGAATGACCTTTATAAAAAAATTATGATTATTTCAGATGTTATAGGACAGAGAAAAAGAGGCAGAGAGTCTTTTATTAGGCGTGTTAAACAAACTAAAGGTGACAGGTTCAATTTACTGTATCTATTTATATGTATTAGTTAAACATTTTCGTATTTCTATAAGAAAGAGAAATAAACTAAAAGTGATTTAAATTTGTACCTTAGAATTATAATAATTACTAGTTGTTTTGTCATCATTAACTTTGACATTTGAAGGCTTTTTAAAAAAAAAAAATTGAAAAAAGTGAATTAACATTCATCTCATCATTAAAAATTTTTTGTAGGTTGTTTACCCTCATGTGTTCTTTTCCACACACCAAAAACTCATAATGCGAATTATAAATAAAACGAAAAGTTTTCAGAGAATTATCTTAATATTTTTATTAAGTTAGAAGGATCCATGACAATTATGTATGAAACAAGATATGGAATAAATGCGCAAAAAGGCTTTGGTGGCATACCTCTATCCGATGATCCATATTTTCAATGACTGAGTCATAATTGAGGTACACTGTGCAATGTGCCCAATTAAGTCATTCTTTAGATCTTAAGCTGTTCTTGGCTTTCTTTTAAATATCCCTACAGAAAGAAGTCCATCGGTGTCAAATCACATGCATTGACACGACATGTGATAACACAGCCATTGAATTTCTCGCACAAAAGATCCATTTTTTCAGTCAAAGTCCGTTATCATCTCGCGATGTCGAAAACGTGAACTGTTTGACGGCTTTTATGCCAAACTATCGATAAACAGCACTAATGTTTTGCACAGGTGTTTTCAAATTTCTTATAGACCCGGTTTGCTGAAATTTGTGCACAACTCTTCTGATTGTGGAGACAAAACAAATCACGAAATGCCCGAACTGTATTTTAATTTGAATGCTTATTTATGTAAAAGGCTTCAACAATCTTAACTTAAAATTAATATCGTGCATTATGTTTGGACAATCTTGTATTTTCTAGTAGTAACATGTTACTTTTAGTTAAAATTATTTTTAATCATCAATAATACATTCATTGAGACATTTTTTTATATATAACGTTATCTGAGATGATATAGGACTAACCCAGAAATCATTTTAGAGAAAATTCTAACTTAGAAGAAACGTTTACTACACATGAACGGGAAAGTACTAAGAGTATGTATGAAAGTGAGGTTAACGATAGGAAATGATGGGGTTATTCTACAAAGCTATAATGATACCGATTTCAACCTACGCCTGGACTATCTGATTCCAATTTTTTATTGACCTAGAATCCTTCTGTAGGGTAAATAATAGCTTTACGCGTGCTTAACTATATGAAGGAGTAAACGGAAGTCTAAAGGATTACTTTCAAACCCAATGCCGTAATGAAAAAGACTAGTACAGAGCACAGTAGAATAAAAGTTGTGCTGAACCTCGTCAGAAATGACTTTCAGCGCTTCACTGAACTATTTACAGAACATTGTAAGCTTAATTGTAACATAAATTAAGTTCGTGTGGTACAGTGTGATTCCTGTCATTTCTGCCAAGAGAGGAAACCTTAGAACACATTCTATCGATTTGTCCACCGGCTTTAAGATTTGAAACGAGCAGCCTAGACAGTGGAAATATCAGTAATGAAACCAAATTATTTGACTAGAAATTATTATTAGAGTGCAAAATACATGGATATTTCATACGAGGGTAATTTTTTGAATATTTTTTTAAAATTGTTAAATGCATTTTTTATAACTCAAATATAGATAATGAGGCCGACAAAGTTTCAAATTTGCAAAATAAAATTGTTTTTTGTGGTTTTTAATACAAAGATGAAATGATGGTTAAATAAAAATAAAATATTTTTAATTCAAAAACAACAAGAAAGTTTAATAAAAAAATATTTGATAAATTTGCTCAAAATAAACTACTCGAAAATAGGATATAGTCAACAAAAATCATGCCTTATGTGTCCAAGCAGATTTGTAAGATAACAACCAGCTTACACTTACTTGCAAAACCTGCTTACGATGATGTAGTAGTTTTTGCTGAGATGTAGGAGAGGACAAAACAAGAGAATAGCGATAGCGAAAGAAAGATGTCAAAGATATAAGACAACAGGGAAAGAAATTAAGAAGTGAGTAGATACGAGAGAAGCAGAGTGATCACTATCTACTCAATTTCTGCTCTAATGTTTTATAGAGGTAGAGAAAATAAGAAATATTAAATACCTTAAAGGTTTCCTTATTAACACAATGCATAATATGAACGTAAGGGTGATAGAAAAACAATTATAATATAATATTATATGTCGTAGCTAATTTTGTAATGAAAGAAGGAAAAATATAGAAATGTGTCAATAAACTAAAAATTTGCAGATTTATGTGCTGTTTTTATAACACAAGCGATCAATTCATCTAAAAAAATGTTTATGAAAAAAAAACTTAATATTTTGAGTACATTTTATATAAAGTTTCCAGACGATCAACTTGTGTTTTAAAAAAGCACATTAGTATTTATAAGCATTACGTCTCTTATAAAGTCCCGCATTCGTTTTTGAAATGTACGGCTGTTGATAATACCACATGTGGAGACATAAGTAACGCCAATGAGAGAAAAGTAGTTTTTCTGAGAGTAGTTTAAAATTTTTTATATTTACAAGATGTTATTTTTGAAAGTGGTATAAATTCACTTAAAAAAAAAAATATATCATACTAAAATTGACAGTGACTTATTTTTAAAAATGGATTTTTGCTACTCAAGTTTATTTATTTTAATTGACTTTAAATAATAAGAAATTATTATTGAGCTTATTGAAGGACTTAGGGGTGATTTAATGAAAAAAATTATATATTGTAAATAGATAAATTGGAATTGGAAAATTTTGCTCTAAAATTGTTTAAAGTTACTTATTATAAGAAACTACCTTATAATGCCAATAGGAACTACAAAAACTAATGATGAATTTAGTGTTATTAGTCAGTGCTGCAGTTTGAACCTGAATATTTTTTTCTGAATTGAAAAATTCTGTAACTCGTAACTGCACTGTTCTATTTATAAAATTTTAAGAATAAATTGTTGTTTTACTTTAGGCGGGAAAAAGTTGGCAAAATAACAAAACAAAAAAACACAAAAATGTGGAAAAATATTTAATTAAATTTGGAATATGGAACATACTTAATTATGGGTCATGAGCACCATGTCCTATAGTTTAGTTTAAAATTGCACCTAATTGATAAGAAAACCTTAGTATGATGAAGATAAGATTTAAGAGATGGAAGCTAATTAGATAATTAAAACAGAAGGGTCCCTAAAGTCTAGATTATTGTTCCCAGTTTAGGGATTTAGATTTAAACTCTATATTTAAAAAAAATTGAGCTCGAGATAAAAAAATTTATTTACGAATACTTTGCTTTAATATTGAAATTCTATTCAAATCAGCCAATTATTTGCAAGATTTAATATTAACTTGAAATGCTTTTATTTGTAACGAACAGTCAGTCAGTTATTTTTGTTAACTTGTGTAAGTATGCCTTTTGCCAATAGAGAATAAACCAGTAGAATCAGAAAAAGTACTTATTAAACGTTAATAATACATAAAAATGTAAAAATAATTACTGAAACTACAAGGGAAAATACAAAGCAGAACATGAGTTTGTGTATGCCAAAAGGCAACTACATCAGCAGGATGCTATGTAACATATGGAACAACTTGAGTTGCTTTTATGCTCAAGCAGACAACATACATACACAAACTCACAAGAATAAGCTCTTGTTTTACATGAATGCTGGAGCCACCACTACAGCAACATCATTATCATTAACCTGATGACAATGATGAAAGAAAAATTGTTAAATTATTTATTTTTTTGTGTTTGTTTTTTCCTCCTTTTTTTTTAAATGTTTCTTTGCTGTGCGTTACTGATTTAATTTGAAAGTTTTCAGTTTTAATTAAAAGCAGATAAAAATTAAAAATTACTTTTATTTTGTGGCACCATTTCCACACTCATTTTCACTTAAAACGAATAATAATAATAAAGAGAATAAAGTTAACAGATGAGTATTTGCATTGTATTTAACCAAAAAAAAAAAAAAAAAAAAACTTTTACATACAACATGTATGGTGTTAAGCTTTAATTGTGTCAGTTACACGGCCATCACTGCAAATGGGCCATTCCATTGTCAAGAAAACCACGAGAGTTATAGTGTGAATTTAAAAACAGCGATACTCAGTTGCTTGGTTCTCATTTTAATAGAAATACAAGTAATTATGATTTAAATTATTGAAATTGCTAAAAGGAAATGGTTTCCTACAGCTGTAGCTATTAAATACCCATATAAATTTTATGTATGTATTTATATGTAAGTAAGTGTTTTATATACGTATTTTTATGTTTCTATATTTGAGTGCTTACTTTGCATCATTCTTTTCTTTTTATGTATTTTGAATAAGAAGAAGAAAAAAAAACAACAAAAGGCAATATGATGCTGGCACCTCATCATCAGCATATAAATGTTAATGATGCAAAATGAATTATAAATGTACATAACCAGTCTTAACGGTGTTAAGGTGCTTATACGCACAAATATACTCATATACCAACAAACAAACAAAAGCGAACAGCAGCGCCTACACACAACATCAATTTCTGTTACAGTATAAATACTTTAATAAGGTTGTGTGGTCAATTGTTTTTTTTTTTAATATTTAAAAAATACACACCGAAAAGAAAAAAAAAACAAAACGAAAATAATAATAACAACAACAGCAACAACAATATATGGAAAATACTTTAGAGTATAATTAAAGTAATTGCCTTGGTTGTATAGTTACATAATGTGATTTATACTGCACGAGTCCAAGGATAAATCTATATGCATTCCTGCATGCAGGCATGTATGTGTTTGTTTGTATGTTTATGTAAAGTATTTAAAATTGATTTTGAAACGGAAATTAATTGCTTGTTTCATACATATTTACTTGTACTTGTTAAAAAAAAAAAAAAATAAAACCCAACAAAAAAAAAGACAATTTTAAATGAGCAGCTTTATTAAACAATAAAATAAAATTACAAAAAAAAATTGTCATAAAAAAATTAAGCTTCAAAGCAGCAAGCAATAAAATTATTTAAATTCTCATGGCCATTAATTTAATTTTGATAATGAAATTATATTGAAATGAAGCCACAATCAAAATGAAAAAGAAAGAATACAATGCGACTATTAGTCACAAAGAATAAAATTAGTTGGGGCACCCAACCAAACATAAATTATATATTGAATTAATCCAATAAAAATAAATTCACATTAAAATACATAATTAAGTACTTCATGTATATTCGCTTGCAAAATGATGAAAACCAAATGTGTTCTTATAATTTATGCCCCTAACGAAATTATTAGTTATTATTCCAATTAAGTTATTGCTTTCAATTTAAGATGAACAGAACAGAATAAATGAAAAATTCTAAAAAAATTAATTAAAACCAATTAGGATACATACTGCACCACTCAAAGTTTCAATACAATTTAAATAGGAATTTTATTCAATATCACATGGGATTACAAGCTAGAAACGTTCTCTCTTCTCTCTCTTATCCTTATAATATACCTGTCTTTATATTTTCATTTATCTTTTAAAATTTAAAAGCTTTTTTTGTCTGAAATTTAAATAAAATTAGCAAGAACCAAGTTTTTGACTCCTTTTTGAATTGTTCTAAAGATATTTGTCAATTTGTGATCTATCTGTGCTAATACTATAGATTGTAAGGAAAAGTGCTTAACTTACTGCAGCTAGTATTTTTGAAGCATATTTTTTATGACAATTAAATCTTACAGAGGAATTCTATGAAATATATTTCAAGAGAAAAATTTTGTAAAAGAAATCATCCTATTGGAAAATGATCTTATTTTTGCAAATGGCGGCCAATGTTAAATCTGTTTTTTACATTTGTGAACTAGAATACGGAATAATCGAAGTGGACGATTTTTCGACCAAAATCATAATGAGCGACGAGGCTCATTTCCGCCTCAACGGGTACGTGAACAAACAAAACTATCGCTTCTGGGGCACCGAAAATTCATGAGTGATGCACGATGAGCTATTACACCCGCTCAAAGTGACTGCATGGTGCACTGTTCACGCTGGACGAGTCATCGGGCTGGTCAAACGACAACAACGGACGGTGTGCGCTATAGGGCCATGTTTTCCGAGTTTTTTCTCCCACAATTGAACGAATTAGGACTGGAGGACATGTGGTTCCAACAGGACAGAGCAACGGCACACATTTCATTTTCATTAAAAAAAATGAGAGCCAAACAACGTCGGATGACTTCTTTTGGCCCACCTTGTAGCTGATGGATTTTATAAATTTTGTTTTTAGTATTAAGTTGAAAATTATTTAAATAATTATAATATTTCTAGTAGTATGTACTTAATAATTCAAAGAGTTATTTTAATCAGGATTTAGCTATAGTTTTCAAAAAAAAAAAAAAAAAAAATTAAATTTAAATTAAGTGTATGTTAAAGTCGATGACATCCTCAGTATTACAAAATATTTAATAAATGCCACAGGTTTGGACAGCTGTCAGAGCTAAATATTTCACAAATCAAAAATTCAGTTGCGACAATCATATTTCTAAATTATAGCAACCAGAATTTAATTTTCAGAAATAAAGCGGTTTTCTCAGTGTAACAATGTAAAGGGCTGTTTAAAGTAAATCTGCAGCAGAGTAACGATTTTGAAATTTTGTTAAGTTGGGAAAAGTTAAAACACTTCAGTATGCAACTAAGTAAAGGGTGTTACCTTATTTTTAAACAGCTTTTAAAGAAAGTTCACAATAAGTGAAATTAGAACTGAGTTCATTGTTTTGACTAATAGTCAAAAATTAAGTAAGTAATTCAAGAACCATATCTTTTTACCAAACCTTTGCAATACAAGTATGATTATTGCAGTTTTTTGAAGAGTTGCGCAGGCATCAATATTAACCAAAAACTGTATGCAGCATTAAAGTTGATATCTAAGATTTCGGGGTAAAAACAAGCAACATATATAGCTTACAACTAGATATTAATAAAAGGAATTTTAGGTAGTAAGATTAATATAAAAAAAATCCAGCATTAAAGAAATTTCTTTAAATAAAAAGTAAACAAACCACACGATCTTATGAGCTTCAAAGTAAAAAAAAAGCTGTGTTATTAAGACACACACTTTAGCCTCACAAGACAATAAACACATAAAACCAAATTTTTATCTTATAATTAATTTTTCAAAATGGCTCCTGTAAACAGTTCTGTGAACCGGCAATATCATTCCTTATACTTATAAATCTGCTTTAGTTTTATACTTGGCCACTAAGTAAACAGACCTCATTTACAGCTTTGGCTTTTTATTGCCAAACATTAAATAATATCTAAAAAAAACAGATAAAAGTGATGTGTAAAATATTTTTTTTTGCCATTTAAGTTATTATTATAAGTTTTTTTCCAATCGATGTTTATCTTATATTGTAACAGGCAATTTAATTTAATTAAAATTCTACATCAATATTCCGCTTTTATTGGTTTATTATCATAAAACATGTAACAATTTTATTAAAGAACATAAATAACAATAAAATAATACAATGAAATCAATTGAAAAAACAAAACAAGTTGAATACCCATCATTCCATTTCCTCTTTCCAAACTCAGCTAATTCTATAAACCTTCAATCATCCCTTAAACAATTGTACTCGTAAGTTTATCAAAGAGTTTACATTTTAATTTAAAATGTGTACGTGAGTGTGTGTACAATATTAAACAACTTTTACCTATAATTAAATTCTTTTTTATTATTTATCGCACACAACCACAAGCAAACACATACATACACTTATAAATTCACAAGCCAACACATGCACACACTGAGTAAAAGGAAACCACTTCCGTTTGCTAGAGAAAAAACGAACTGCTTTTATACAAATTATGTCACAAAAAGGGTTGGGTTGTGTGTTGAATTTTTTTTCTAATGACAAGTTAAACAAAAAATAAGTAAAATTGACATGATGATATTAAAATATCAGAATTTATATAAAAAATTAAAAAACAATAACCACAAAAGGTAGAGCAGGAGGGACACAGTGACAGCTCTTTGGCTGGTGTAGTATTTAAAAATTTATTGTTTTTTCCACTCATAATTGCTGTTGAAATTTGAAAATTGTGTATGCAAGTTTATGCATTAGTAGCATAGTGAAAGAGGAAGAAAGTTTCTTATTACTGGCTGCATTTTTATTGTTGTTTTATTTAGTTGAAGTTAAAAGCTTTTGTTTGTGTAACAATTGTTCTGTATTTCAGCAAATACTCTATAAAACTTTGTTGTTTTAAGTTTCAAGTGACAGTTATGAGCTGTTTGGCAACATATTTTTGCTATCACATATTTTATGAAATTTCGTAATGCATAATAGCGTTTTATAAGCATTATAGGAAAAGTGTTTGGCATTACAAGACAACCGACAGGTAACAATGAAGAGTTTTTACAAAATTTAAGGTGCAGCAGTCGTGTGTCATAGTTGGATTTTTTTATTTTTATTTTTTTATTTTTATTTTTTAATAATACGAGTATAGTTGCTAAAAAGTTGAAGTTTATTAAATATTTAAATGTTTATACGACAAAGTTTTTAATTGTAAAACCTTTTTTCTCTTTATGCCATAAAATGGAGTTTGGGAAATATTTGAAATATTTTTGCAAGTTATAGTTGTCCATTTAAGGGTGATTTGCGACATACGCCAATGACAGATAAATTTAGTGAATATTTTTGTTTGCAATTCGAATTCAAATATTATGCATTTTGTGTATAATTAAAATTTAAAGTTTAGTTGTACAGAACGCAAAGTATTACTCGTACTTCTATTTGTAGATCAATAGTTAATTATTCTCACACGGCACACAGGTTATCTATTTTTATAAAAAATAAACTAATGAAATGTCACTGAATACACCCTTTCGCTATATATTTGTAAATAAAAATTTAATTTCTTCGCAAGTGGAGAAAAAAATAATTCAAGGGTTTTCAAATACCAATTCTATTTTGTTGGAGTCCATAGAGAACGAAAATGTCTTTAGTTTTTTTTAGATCATTTCATAAAGTAGTGACAATTTGTTTGTTAGAGTTTCAAATCATAACTTCTTTGTTTCCTCACAAATTTTTTTTTCTTCTGCTTGAAGCATCTGATTTTATCTTTCAAACAATACTGGTTGAAATGTGAAATGTATGTCCAAAATGCCTTTCGCCATGGTTGGCTTTACTTGAATGAAACTGAAAGCTAAAGCCCAATAGGCAAATTTGTTGCCATATGGCAACAAGTCAAATTTAAAAATTTGTCCCATTCGTATTATAAAATATAAATTTTTTTTGTTTCAAACCATTAAATAATATTTAATAAATATATTTAATTTTTTTTAATTATAAAATTACGAAATTGTTTTCGTAAAGCAAATGGCAATTTTTGTGATTATTTCGAGGTTAAATATTTTTGGCTATTTGGCAACAATTTTATTTCAAAACTATTATTAGACTTTCAAAATATTAAAAAAAAAAAATATAAATAAAAATTAATTTATGGAAATAAATTCGAACTACAGACCCAAAAATTTGAAAAAATAACAAAAGGATTTCCTTAGAGTCGTTTGTAAGAATATAGACACATGCATAGTTTTCTAAGAACAAATTTTAGCTCAAAAGTTCATACAAATAAACTAAAAACAAATTACATTGATTTAAAAAATATGATTCTACTACTTCTAATGCTATAGTCTTGTGGCTGCTCTAATCTGTTAGAATAAGATGAAACAGCTCACGACTAGGGCTCAACTTGATGAAATCCACCACCTAGAGTTTGTATTAAGTACAAGTGCTATGAGCATTTGTTTTACTAAGGTGCCTTACTGTATACATGCCACGTCTTAGCATCTTAGTGGAGGAGTGAATTGAAGTTAGAAAATCAGAAAATACTTGACCTCTTTATCGACGATCCCTTTATTAAGAAATATATTTTAAAGAGGCCTACTCTGGTGATGAAAAAGAACTGTAGTGTCCTAATTTCTAAGAGAGATTGCAGGCTGAGTATCTATGGCCCGAACTTTTAAAGGGCCATTCCCATGGAAAAATTACCTATGAGCCATCAAGCTCATATGCTCTAAGCAACGTTTGAGGAGAAGGACTAGAGGGAAGACTGTATATTTGACGATCCCTTTATTAAGAAATATATTTTAAAGAGGCCTACTCTGGTGATGAAAAAGAACTGTAGTGTCCTAATTTCTAAGAGAGATTGCAGGCTGAGTATCTATGGCCCGAACTTTTAAAGGGCCATTCCCATGGAAAAGTTACCTATGAGCCATCAAGCTCATATGCTCTAAGGAACGTTTGAGGAGAAGGACTAGAGGGAAGACTGTATATTTGATATCAAATCGTCAAGCTGCACTGCTGGCCTTACGGTTACCTGAGCTACGATCAGCCATTTTAATAGATTGTCTGTCATCTCTGAACAAATCCATCCTCACGTTGTGTAGGACTTAGGGGCCACATTGATAACAGAGCAGCCCGTCGTACGTTTATAGCACTAGACCCTTACTTTGTACTAGGGGAAAAACTGAACACAAGATTCTCTGTGTAGCAGTACATTATGACCTAGTCGTAATAATAATATATAACAGTAATACTTATAATAATGCTACTACTTACATTTTCACTGAAACATGTACTTGTCACAGCGATTAAATTTTTAAGAAAATTTATATTAACAAATATTGTTCAAGCTTAAAGGCCGGGCTACGTATAGTTCGCCGTATGGTATACTTCGTTTTGTTCAACTTACAACACAAAAAGCTAAATATATAAAGAAGAAAAAAATTAACTGAGATTTGTTAAAGTATTAAACGTTACTTAAAAGTTGCCAACTTTTCTGCTGACGCAACAAAAACTCATAAGAAAACATAGTTGTCAATTAATACCAATTAATTTCATTAAAGAAAAATAAAGAAAAAATAAAACGATTTTTATTGAAGGAAGACTTTAAGATCAAATAATATTTTTTAATTGTTAATTACTATTATTTAATTATAATTTATTAAGGTAAAATATTTAATTAGTATGATAATATTTTTTTACTTTCATGAAAAAATTTATCCTTTCGACTAAATATTTAATTTATTCAATTAAACATTTGATGAATATAAAAGTTTTTTAAAATTGAAGTGTTTAAACTTTTTATTTTTTATTAATATTACTATGATGGTAACACTTAAGGCCATTATTACAACTTAGCAACAATATTTCAGATAGTTAAAGTAAACTTTAATTGTATATTCCCAATAAAATAAAAATAAATGTTATTTGTTTTGTGACACCCACTACTTTAAAAACCGTGCACAACAATCAAAAAGGTCTATGGCTACCAAGGGTAATAATCAAAAAAGGATACATATAGAGCGTAAAACAGCCTTTTCGACAACATAAAGTAGAGACAACAATTAATTATTCTTCACATTAAGATTTCAATTATCGCATGCGGTAGGATAAAGTCTGTCTATATAAATAAAATTCAAATTATATTTGCTTGTTCGAAATTCCTTTTTTTCCAACGGATTTGTCTGAAATTTGTTACATGCAGGCTTACACTTTAGGGAAGGTCGCCAAAAGATGTGTGACAAACTTAATTTAAGCTTAAAGTTATGCTTTGAAATATTTTCTTTACCACTTTGAGTGGCGCCTCTTGTAATAATGCTAGCAAAATAATGAGTTACTTTATAAAATAGTAAATGGCTGTATTTAGTACGATAGGGTTTTTAAAAATTAAAATGCTACTTGTAAACGAATTTCTCTAAAAATTGGTACATACGTTCTCTAAGGATACCGACTCATATAATAAAGTTATTGCTTAGTTGTTAGTATGGCCCTTTTACTATTACTGTCACTTATACAAGTAGTTTTCTACAAATTCAAAACAGAAACATCAGCTTAGAGTATTTGTTTTGCTTCTGTGAAAACTTTTAATACTGTTAAAGACACTAATTTTTTTTACTATAATAAATACTGCCAAGACTAATAATTTTGAGCAATAGTTTTTTTTGCTTTGCTTTTACTACTATTTTTTCTACTACTACTGTATTAGTACTGTAACTGCAACTTTAAAAAACTTAATATTTTGATTATCACAGCTAATACAATATAAATAATCCCGACTTTGTTACTGAAATAAAGTAAGCAAGCTCTAAGACTGCTATATGTATTATTACTAAGTAATAGCTTATTGGTTAAAGTATAAGCTTTTGTTCACATATGCTAAAGTTAAACGTTTCTTTCATTGTGGAATTGTGAAAATTAAGCAGGACTCTCTTCTTAAAACCGAATCAAGTCATGCTATATTTCAAGTCCCACTAAATAAATTTCTAATAACTTAAATAAAAAATTAAATCTAAAGATTTTTGCTTGTGGTTTCTTAACCATTCTACTTTTTTCAGATAAAAACTTTCTTTTTTAATTAAAACCCTTAAACGTTTTACGCAATTAACCATTTTGACTTTGGTATGCAAATTAAATTGCATTATGGTTGATTGTAAGACTTGCTGTGCATGCGTTTGTATGTAAGTATTAAGAGAGTTTAAATTCTATACATTCTATAGAATGCGAGTTGTGTAAATGATGATGCATTTTCAGCTTTCAGTTTTCTGTTAATTTATTCAAAGTACTTGTTCTTACAGACGAATACTCGTTTATATGTACAGGCAGGCAGTCAGGCTGGCTGGCAGCAGACACAAGACGTTGTTGAATTATTTAAAATGCCTTAAATACAAGGCAATTTTCTAACGAATATGCATGCACAACAAAACAAGTTACCAAGCAGTCATATAGTCACACAGTCACTTTTTAGCTAATATTAAGAGCACATGCATGCGAACTAAAGCAGCTTGTATTTATAAATTTTCTTATTTTTTTGTTTTCAACTCATTTGACGTTTTAAAAAGGGAATAAGGCCTCTCATTTCATCAGATTACTGTCAGTACTCTTTAGTCAAATGATGAAATACAATTCTTCTGTTCAACACTACACCCACATCAATACAAACAAAAACGCACACACACACACACGCACACGCACACGCACACTCAATATTGTAACGCCATTTATGCAAATTTGAAAATAACGTGTCTTCCTTGTTGTTAATATAAGTAAATGTGTATTATGTGCCCTTTTTCTTTAAATAATAACGATGGAGTGTTCGTATATGTTTGTTGTATGAGTGTGTTTTCAGTAAATGACATGAAAACTCATTGAGTATCAAGCAACATGTCATTTTTATACTCTAGATGAAAATACTCAACAACAACAACAACATTAACACTATGCAATAATAATATAAAAAAAAAGAAAGGAACAAGTATTTGTAGCAACTTCAACAATTTTCTACTACGGTTGAGATATTTCAACACTTTTATTTAGTATCTTTAGTTTGATTGTCTAACATAGACGGACTATGTGCCATTAAACAGTAGCTGGTATTTTGCAATTGTAGACAATTGCTTAAATATGTGTGCACATATTGACACAAACTGCTGGCTGTTACTTGTATAGTCAGATAGATAGAGAGATGATAATGAGCATGCAGCAGCTAAATCTTTCGTTTTGTAAGTGTGTTGGTTTTTTAGCTTTTGGTGTTTTGTGGCACCTACTCGAATACAATTCATCACTTTGGCATACATGTGTTAGCAACAGCACAACAGTCCTTCACACTTAAACAGATTTGAATATTCTAATCAATGACTGAAGTTTGTTTGATCAAAAAGCTAAAATGTACTGCTGTTGTCTAGTAATCATTACAAAAAAAATTGCTTGAACAGTAATTGTAATACAGGGGAAGATTTAAAACAACACCAAAGAAGTGATAAAAATAATGTTGTGTTGGGTAAAGTTTTATTACTGGACTTTAAATAAGGAAAAGTTGACTGATCTTTTAAAGTATCGCAAATGTTGGATGGCTTATGGAATTATTGATTAACGAGGCTCAAGTGCAACTACAGGTATACTTAAATTAGCTCTACCTCTTTTAGCACTGAATTTTTTTAAAAAAAGATTTCTTTTTTCTACTTTAACTTGAAAGTTGCTTAAACTTAATTTACAGTATTTGAAATCCTTGTTAAAAAAAATATCAAAAAGTATTAATTTTGTAAAAAAAAATTATTTTTAAATATGTATTTTTAATAATTTATAATTATCTCCTGGAGCGAAATATCGGTATAAAAGTAAAAAATAAATTTTTTGAAAATAAGACCTCCAGCTTAATAAAATAGTAAAAAATTATTTAATTCGAGAAATCTCAAAATGTGAAATTTTTTTTTTTAAATTTTTCAATCGAAATACTGATATTGTTTTGATTAAATAAAAAAAATAAATTGAACCACAGACACGTGTTGTTATTCAGTCTGTAAAAAGCTTGACGTCGGTCGGAGATGAAAATAAATGTTATTAGGCGAGTTGAGACCATAACTCAATATTTTAGTGTAAATCACACTTCTTTTAACGCCGTTTCTGTTAATGTTCATTTTGCAGGAATGTAATATGAGAGCTAAGCGAGATATGCCTGTATATAATACAGGTAATTTCTTCAAGTATTTCGCTAAACGTTATGCTTTTCAGGAGTAGTTTTTACAATTCTTAACCTTTGATTTTCTTACAGATTTTTCTAAAAAACTTTTATTCTTCTTTGCATTGTTTTTACTGAGTATTTAAAATTGCTTACACCAGGACCACACACAGCAAGTTTAGTTGGATAATTCTTCATTTTGTAGGAAGGAGAGGAAAGAGAAATTTAAAGGGGTACAAACTTGCTCGTACTCGGTAATTCGTTTTTGTTCTCTCTTCATATCTTTTATAAAGAAGTAAAAAAAAGACAGCTAGCTTGAGGCAGAATGAATGACGAAATGAGAATGCAAAAATTGTTGAAACAAAATTGCTGTGTGTAGACACAGCTGCAATTTTAAAAGAGAATTGAAAAAGAATTGCCCAACTAAACTTGCTGTGTGTGTTATTAATCTTATTAGAGAAACAAATTTTTGTTTATTTTAGAGATTATTTTCAAATAAATAATGAGCCATAATAATAGTCACACTAAAGTCGGTATCTTGTTAAAAATGAATTTCAATTTATAAAATTCTTATGAACATAAGTCCCCTCTTAATAAAAGCGTACATTTTTTCGACTATGATTATGGCCCAATCACTTATACTTTTGTAGCTTTTTTTTACTGCTAAAAATTAAAGAAAAAGTCACGAATACTTAAATTTTTAAATATTTAAATTAGCCTATCTAATTGATAGCCATAACAAGCCAACAAAAAAGGGGTAGTTTAACAATTCTTAAAGCTCTGCCAACAATTTCCTCACACTTTCTTTAAATAAAATTTTTCATGCTTAAACCTACGTTTATCCTTTTTAAATATTCTAGTCATGTTTTTCATCTCTTTGCCTTGACTTTTGATGTATACTTTTTCTCTAACTCCTACTCCACCCAGCCAAACCCCAGTTAACGTCAAAACTTAATATTAATATTATAATTTTAGCATGAGAATAGATAATATTCAGTGTGTATGTGTGTATGTAAGAGCATTGTTGTTGTATGGTATACTCGCATTATAATCATAACCACTGCAATTTTATCTTTCATACACAGCTGTGCATTGAACCTTAAAATAATCACAAACATAACAATAACAATTACATTGCATCAACAACAACTACAAATACATGTAGTACATAACAATAATATTATATTTGCTATTTTTATATGAAAGTGTGTGTATAAGAGCAAACAGTTATTGGAAAAGTTTTGCATGAAGCTGTACATGTTTTTATAATTTTCTTGAAATGAGGAGCACAAAAAAAAACTGAATTTGTTTTCTTTAAAAAATTAAAAGGAAACATTTTAAGTAAAAAGTTTTCTTAAATAAATCATAATTCTTAGGACTTTAAAAGTTTTCACAAATTTTGCAGATCCTTATTTAAAATGCTTAATTTAATAATTCTACCATTTAAGACCTTTTTTTGAAAACTTTTCTTTTTCCTGAAATCTTTTATAGCAACCTGTTCTGAACCTACTCAAAATGTCGTGCAGATACTTGTGCGTGCTCTTGGGCTTAACTTATTCCTTTTATGTCTATATCTTTTTTCAAAAGTACACAATATTATAAAATTTTTTATTTTATTTGTTTTAGATATTTTTTTTTGTTAACAGAATTTTGTTACTGTGTTTTCATTGTTTGTAGTTTTAATTAAAAACAATATACTTCTGTAGACTAATGCACACTTATGTTTCTGTAAAAAAAAAACTATTTAATAACTCCAACTTGCTATACTTCATACGAGTGTATACACATAGCAAAATGCACTGAATAAGTAAAAAAAAAAAAAAGAAAATAATACAAGTACAAGTGAACCAAGTCTATAAAAGAGTAGCAAAACATATTTTGTTTAGGTTTTGTATGTGTAACTGTTTTTGAAACGAAATAAAAAAAAAAAAAAAAAAAAAAAACAACAACATCAACAACGAGCTGTTCTAAACAATTACAAAAAATAGAGATACTGACTGCATAAAATGGTAGTAATAAAATATTTGTTTCAAAAAAAAAGTTTGCAAAGATTTTTTAATTAAAAAAATAAAATAAATAAATATGAAATGAAAAGTGTTACAGCGAGAAAAGGGTTTTAAAAAAAATTTCTCGTTCCTAAAAATCATTGCCCAAATTGTTTCATATCTCATAAAGTATATTGAAAATGTTATATATTTTTAAAAAAAGAAAAAATAAATTTGTTTTGATACAATAAAATATTGAGTAGAAATCTTAAGAAAAATAAAGTATTGTTATAAAAAAATGAATTTTTTGAATTCAAATTTTACACAAATTCAAAATAAAAAGATTTGGAAATTTATTTTTAATATTTAATTCCTGTTTTGAAACCAATTTACAATTTAAAAAGAAATCACGAATTTTATGAAAAAAGATATAGGAACAAGTCTATCTGTAGTCCTGGATAGTACACGAACCGGACTATACCCATTATATTATTTTCTCACTTAAACTGAACGAACTAGTTTGTAATTTTACATTCCCGTACCTTAATTAAACAAATGAAAGCTGGCTCAAGCCACCAACATGTTTCTTTCAAAAAAATATATATTTGATTCCTTTGGAAAGTACTATTATATCAGAAATAAATTCTTTCCATCCCTTTCTGCCAATCCCTTTCTGACAATCAAGAGTTTTTAAAATCTATTAAGGAGATTAGACAAAATATCAATTGAACTAGATGAACGAACTATTTCTTCTTTAATTTTTGTTTGCTTTTCTTCCTTAAAATTAACTATACTTGCTATATATTCTTCATTTAAACAAAATCATTTGCAACTGCAATTGTAGGAATTTTTTTTCCTTATTTGTCTACTTAAAAACTACCTTGAATACTACATAAAAAAGGCAGATAGGAGATGACAGGGTCTTAAGGCATGCGTCAAATATGCCCTCGATATGATTTCATATTTCTGTTGAGTAGAAATAAGAAAGAAACTTGGAGACTTGTCGCTTTAATAACTGGTCACTAGGCGATCGGTAGACACATTGACAGGCTTGCCCTGCCCTTCAGAGTAGGCTGTAGCAGCTGTCAGGTATCTGAGATTAAGTACACCGTCCTTCACCTTCTCTGTAAATGCTCACCTCTCTGGCTTCAAAACTCAAATTTCTCATATTTTAGGGACGATCTATGTGGATTGTCAGGAACAAGACTTAGAGGTTTTGTCAAATAGCCCACCACTTGATTGGTTGGTTTACATGGCGGCCTAACGGTCCTCAATCAGGATCACTAGATTCGGTTTTGAACCACCTACTCGCCAAGACTATGTAGCCGTAAAGTGACCTAGATCCACCCCATTATATTGTGATATCTGAGAAAGTCTCCTAACCTTACTCCCGATATTTCAGGTAGTCCGGCCATCAGATGTGCATCGAGAAATCTGTGTCTTGAAGCCATAAGAGCCGGGCATTCTCAGAGAAGATGAAAGACTGTCTCCTTACTCTCGAATGACAAAATATTACTTTATTTAATTTGTATAATATTTTGGCTTAAAACGCAATACTTAAAACATTTTTTGAAAAAATTAAATGTTGATGCAGCTTAATGTGTAACATATTTAAGGCAGACAAAATATAAGTTTAATGAAATTTAAGTTCAGTTCTATTAAAATTTACAGGAATTGTTAAAACATTTTCAGCCCAATTATGAATCAAAATTACATTGGAGTTTTTTCACTTTTCCATTTGCTCTTATTATAAACAAAATCTCTCAAATATCACAGCACGGTATCTAATTTAGTTAATTTTCTTCCAAAAACCAAAATTTTCCTAGGGAAAACATTCTTGGGAATATTCATAATTTGCATGTTTGCAAATTGGGTTAGTAGTAGGATAACACCATATAAATTACCTAAGCAGTGTAATATTGGGAAGAAAAAGGTGAAATGAAGCCTACACTGAGTAAATAACATCGACTGTGAGAAATGATTAAAAATTCAGTTGTTGTTATTGAATTTTTTCATTGTACTGTCAGAAAATCTGTAAATATAATATGATGCTTTTCAGTTCTATTAAGACTGACAGGAAGCTCGAAGTATTTGAAAGACAAATAAATTTGGTCCCATATTATCGAATTTTGGTTAATAGAACTAACAAATTTGAGTATCTTTGATTGGTAACAAATTTAGTTCTCACAACTAAAGTTGTTTTCTGTTTGTATAACTATTTATTACATTCTTTTAGTAGGACTTTAAGCTACACAATAAATTTTTCAGTTCGTGGTTCTGTTTTTTTATTTTATAATTTTTATTCATTAAAAACATTTTTTTTGTAGAAATTTTTTCTTAAGCCCTTTTTCGCTTTAATATATTTTTGAAATTTTAATTATTCTTAATGATTTTATACGAATTTGAATTAAACTATAGAGAAACAATAATAAAAAGAACTTACCTTTACTAGCACCGTCCGGACCTCTGAGTATAGTACACTCCTCTATAGTGCCAAAGGGATTAAAAATTTGTCTAACATCCTCTTCGGTTTGTTGTTTACTCAACATGCCAACGAATAGTTTGCGATCTATATTATGCTCTGTTTATTTGTAGTTGTTGTTATTATTGTTGTAATGGTTATAGTAAATGTTGTAGTGGGTGTAAAAGGTGTTTGCATGAATATGGAGTTTTTGGCAAAAATGAGGTTGGAGTCGTTTGGTTGGGAATATATGATTTTGGTTTTATTTGGTTTGTTGTTGGTTGGTTCATGTTTACGAGTAAAGTTTGTGTGTGTGTTTTTTTTTTTTTTTTTTTTTTTGTTTTCAAAACAACAACGGCATACAAAAACAATATTAAATATTACAAATACATGGATGGGGGAGAAGGTGAGGCAGAACCATAAAAATAGAAAAATAAAACAAAATAAATAAAAATATAAAATTTGTTTTAAATAAAAATTTTCAAATTTTTTATAAGGGTTTGTTAAAAGATTAAAAACAAATAAAGGGAATTAAAATATAAATTACGGCAAATACAAAAAGTCAGCCCGCATTAACATTAACGTTTACATAACAAAGAATTAATTTTAAATATTTTGTTTTTTAAATGCAGTTTTTTTGTTTAATAAAACAACAACAAAGAAACGCTCAATACAAGTAACAACATTGATATTACGTTTATTAATTAAATAATTAATGTTTACATTTTTTTTAAATTGCAAAACAACAAAAACATTTAAAATTAAATAAAATAGAAACAAAATATTACAACATTGATAATTTTTTATATAGTAAAAGTTTTAATAAAAGATTTTATAAAATGTATTAAATGCAATTGACAAAAAAGAACAATGTTTTTTTTTGGGTTTTTCAAAAAAATTATGCACATTTTTTGTAACATTTTTATTTTTAAGAAAAACAAGGTGTAAAATGTGTTGACAAAAACGCGAGCGAGCAAAAATTTTGCATGTTATAGAAATGAAAATAAAATTGTTAAACGATATTAAAAATGAAAAAAATTATAATAAAAACCAATTCAGTTAATTTTTTTGGAAATTTTTTTTAGAAATTTTTAAATAAAAAAATTAATCAAAAAAAGAGATCGCCAATTGTGTTTTGTGTTGAAGTACGATTTTTATTTAATTTATTTAAAAATTTTGTCAGTTTATTTATTTATTTTTTGGTAGAGCACACAAAAAAATAAGAAAAAAAAGTAGAAAATAGATGGAAAAAATATTAATTTAGTAAATGTATTTTTGAAAATAACAAATTTCTATATAAAAATAGCATTAATTACTAAAAACAATACAGACATACAATTTAAGTTAACAGAAACCAAAAAAAATGTTACACACTTAGTCTAAGTAAACAAAATTAAAAAAGGAAACAAACCAAACAAATTAAAAACAAATAAAAATAAAAGAATTTCTTAACACTTATGTAAAGCATACTTTAAGTATACCAATATTTTTTTATATTTTATCAAAAGGAATTAAAAGCATCAAAAATATATCCTTTAAGCGGTCTATAACAATTTAAATAGTTTCTTTTCTTTACTAACGTGACAATTAAAAGAAACACATACACATACACTTACACACTCCACAACAAAACAAACATTTAAGCAATTTTTCATCTTATTTTAAACTAAAATAAAAACACTACAAAACAATAATTCAAATATTTTGTTTAAACTATAAAGTGTTGATCTATTGAACTTTTTATGTAAATCTGTTTAAAATTATTTTTTGCCTTAAATTTCTATTAAACAGTTGCTTCAGCAAAAAAATTGTACACAAAAAATATTAATTTATTAACCATACCTTAATTTTAATTATGATTAAAATTTTGGTACTTATTGATTTAAGGTGCTTAATGTGCGCTTTAATTTCAAGTGCATACTTAAACAAGCACAAACAAAAATTAAAAAAAAAAAATTATATAAACAAAACGTTCACGCAAAATTGTAAGACGTATAAGAAATTTACTTCTTTAATAATTTCAAACTTTATAAATTTTTATTTTTTTGTTTAAACGTCCTTTTTGCAAGTACATACTAAAAAAATTACAAAAGTTTGGTAAGGTAATCCGTCTTTTTATGAGTTAAATTTCAAAAATAAATTTTTTTTTTGAGTTTTCACTTTTTTCCGGTTAGAAAATTGACAATGATTTTATTTTACACTAACATATAATTTCGAAGAAGAAACTTATCTATAGAAAAAATAATTAAAACTTTCTATAAAAGTAAAATTTTCTATAGAAAAATTATGAAAATTTTCTATAGAAAAATTATGAAAATTTTCTATAGAAAAATTATGAAAAATTTCTATAGAAAAATTATGAAAATTTTGTATAGAAAAATTATGAAAATTTTGTATAGAAAAATTATGAAAATTTTATATAGAAAAATTATGAAAATTTTGTATAGAAAAATTATGAAAATTTTGTATAGAAAAATTATGAAAATTTTGTATAGAAAAATTATGAAAATTTTGTATAGAAAAATTATGAAAATTTTGTATAGAAAAATTATGAAAATTTTCTATAGAAAAATTATGAAAATTTTCTATAGAAAAATTATGAAAATTTTCTTTAGAAAAATTATGAAAATTTTCTATAGAAAAATTATGAAAATTTTGTTTGAAAATGAAGAAAATTTACTATAGCAAAATTAAGAACATTATTTTATAGAAAATTAAAGAAATCTTTTTTCTTAATATCTTTTGTTTAATAATTCATTTTAAATTTAAAAAAAAAAAAACTTAGATTCCTATTGTTGGAAAGTAAATAGGAAAAATTATTGATAAAGAAAATTTTAAAATTTCCCTTATATTTAAAAAAAGGCTTATAATCAGAAGCACAACTAAAGTCGATATTATATTAAAAACGATTTTAAATTTTTAAAATTCTTATTTAAGTCAGCTCTTAATAAAATCTTACTTTTTTGTGATTAAAGATTAACAAAACAATAAATAAGGAATATTATATGCAACGTTTTGTATAATTAATTTTTTTTCAGAGCTTAGAATCAAGCCTAGCTAATAAATCTTCTATTCTTCCATCCGTACTGTTTGCTTAACTTATCTTCTGCTCAATTAAGGTTTTCAAAGAAAACTGCTTTAAATAAAAATTTTGTTTTGCTATTCCTCTACAATTTTAAACTATTTAATAAATTTTTTATACGTTTTTCAATTCAAACTAGTTTTTTATGGTGTCCTTGAGATTTTCTTTAACGCTGAATATCACTTTTTTTAAACTTGCACAATTTGTTCTTAATTGTTGTGTTTCATTTAGGAAAATTGATTTTCTTGTCTGTTGGAAGCTCATAAAAAGAAAAAACTTAAATATTTCCACTACATTATTGTTATATTTTCTTAACATTTGTCAGTCATTAAATGGCAATTTACATGTCAATGCTTACAGCAACACAGTAAATATCAAAAAACAAGTAAGTTGCTGGTTTCAACCAGTCAGTCAGTCAGATTCAGTGAGGATAGAAAATATTTTTTTCTTTTTTTTTTAGTTTTTATTTATTTAAAATACAATTACTTGTCTGGCATTATTTTTTTTTTGTGGATTATTATTTGTTTCATTTTTATGTTTTGCAAAAAAAAAAAAAAAAAAAATTATACAATTAGTAAACTGTCTGTCTGTCTGTCTGTCTATCTTTTGTTAGCTCATGTTTTCTCTTGTGCTGTTGTTCTTATCATATAGACATTTTTTGTTTGCTGTTGTAACTACTTTTTTTTCTGTCTTTATAGACATTTCAGTTGTGTGCTATTATTTAAAGCAAAAGTCATGTTTTACATTTTTTCTAGGTTCTGGCTGTTTTGCTTACTATGGCACGGTGTAGTGTGTGTTTTATTTTAAATAACCTGTAATTTTATGTGGTTAACAATTTCAATTTTACCCTAGAGTCAAGATTTTTATTTCCTTTTTTTTTGCTCTCTTATTGCATGTTTTTTTAAATTTTTTTATTTCATACAGTTGAAATTGCTTTTAACCACCAGCATCCTATTTCTGTTGTAACTAGAGCTTTTTTTTTTGCAGCTGGTTTCATTTTGTAGTTAAGAATTTGTTGGTATATTGAGAGGTAACACAGGCAAAGTGCAATTTAACACATGAAAACTAAGAAGAAAAAAAAAAGAAGACAACATGGCGTTAATGACTTCTTTGGCGTTGGCGTGGTTCTGGACTTGCACAGCTGTAGCAAAGGAAGGCAGTTAAACATGCAATTATTATTCTTATATGTCGTTTATGTTATATCACAGTCAGAACACGGCATACATACGAGTAGAACAAAAAAAAAAACAATACCAAAGGCTAGGTAAAAGGGCCCAATGAAGCCACTTTAGCTGTCTTGTTTATATGAGCCTAATGGTCTTTAATATGTTCATTCAGTTTTATTGTTTTACTATATGATGGCATCATCGTCATCAACATTTTGTGTGGCAATTTTTAACAACTGACAAAAATCTACCAGTCGTTGGGTTTTTTTTCTTTCTATCTTTTCGAAATTACTTTTATTTTTCTTTTTGTCTTCATTTGTTGCCATTTTAATAGTTCTTGGCTGATACAACACAAACATACTGATACGTTGTTACAGCCTTAAGCTTATCTTTGTGTATTTATTTAAATGTTAAGGTACACGTTATGGTAATTGTAGAAAATTGTTCAGCTCGTATGTGTCTATCTCTAACACAGTATAAAAATTCTGTTTTATATGGCTGTATTGTCATTATAAACAGGCTCTAGCCACGTATTGTATGGCACTTAACTCTTAACTTTCCTTTTGAACTTTCTGGTGCACATAGGTGCACAAGTCAGATGTGCTTTTGTAGTTAAGAAACGTGCTTAACATTTTTATTGTAGCCTTATTGTGCAAAAGGTTCTCTGTTTTTTTTGCTTGCTTTTTGGCCATCTTTAATTTGTTCTTGGGGTGTTATTTGGTGGTGTTTTGATTTGTGTTTTTTTTTTGGTTTAAAAAAGGGTGCCATTTATAGTTGCATACACATTTGTAAATGTTGCTATTTATATTAATAACTTTTTATATATTCATATCCGTATGTGTATGTATTTGCACGTGTGTGAGTGTGTGTAAAATAAATTAAAATTGTTGTTGCAAAAGTATTATTGTATTTAAAATGGGGCTTACAATTTGGCTTATCTTAAGTTGCCTATGTCTTAGCAGTTTTAAAATATTTATTGTGAACTTTAGTTTCTTTGCTTGCCTCAATTGGCAATTATCTAGCCAATTTAGTTTTGTTATAACTAAAGAAATTCCGTATGCAACCAAACCAACATATGTTGTCCTTATAAATATCACAATATCATATTTCCTTTTATTATTTTATTTTCTATTTTGCTAACAGCTTACGTACGTACGTATGTAGTTGGGTAATGGGTTTATTTATTGTTCTTTGAAATTGTTTCCAATTATATAACCTTTTGTGGCCGTAAGGCTGTATTGAACCTGTTATGTAACTTTAGTAGATTATAATGGTTTTTTTTTTTTTTTTTGTGAAAAAAAGGAGTGAGTATTAGTTATTTATAGAATGGATTTGAAAAAGGAAAAACAATTAGTTTCAAAACTAACCAGAAATTGTATAAAAAAAATGTGAATGTTTCTGATGGAACGGAAATCAAACAAGTTAAATTCAATTTAAACCATAGCAATTCTGGCATACAAGAATTGTATTTGAAATTTATTTAATAAAATTTTTTGATACTTGCTTTTTGTAAGTTTATTAACTTTAATCCACCAGCAAGAAAACAAAATTGATATAAAATAAATTTTTTAAGAAAGTTTTCACAACATTTTTTTTGGTGTCTGAAGAAAAAAAAACGGTTTAAATAAATTGGCTTCATTTAATGAAATATTTCAAAAACTATATGAATTAAAGAAATATTTTGAATTATTGAAATTATTTCATTAATTTATTGAAATATTTTCATTATTCTCTTGAAAGGTAGAGTCAAATTTTGCACCAGAGCAACTAAAAACCGTTTACACAGTGTTTTGAACTGTTGATTTTAATGAAACAAATTTTTACAAATTGGCTTTGGTGACCGAGATATATCGTTGTGTCTTATAAAAAGGATATGACGAAACATATATAAGCATTACTAGAAAATCTTTGGTTCTAATGATGTCTCAGAAAGAGTCCTCTTTTTTAATGTATTGTGTTTTGGTGTGCAAATGGTAATTCTTAATTTTGACAGCTGCCGATTTGTTTATTCCGATTATTAAAAATTTTTGCGCTTTACCAAAGAACAATGAGCTAAAAAAGCGACGTCAATGGCAATTTATTTTAACAAAGTTCTCTGGCATTGTAAATACACAAAATTTTCGAATTTGTTGCTCAGAAAATTGTTATGCAATCCATGAGAAACAGCTGGATTTTGGTCAGGCCATACTTTATTGATGATAAGTTCGAAATTGATTTTGGATTCATCTAGACGGCATGGATACCAAAGATAAGACGGAGTCACCTGCCTGAGTCATATTCTAATGTAAAGTTTTTTGCCCAACAAAATTTGACATTTTTTTTTCAGTGTTTGACAAATTCAACTGTGGAGAGGTACAAAATTGAGCAGCTCATTAGAATTGTTGAAGCGTTTTACAAAAATGGGCGTTCAAATCAAAATGCGTTTCTCGCACTTCGTGATTTTTTTGGTCAGCATGATCGACCAAATGTGTTCACAATCGGGAGAATTGTGTGCAAGTTTTAGCAAACTGGGTCTGTAGGAAATGAAAAAAACAGCTGTGCATGCTCATTGTAGAGTGCCAGAAGAGCCGGACTTCTTATCCGTTCCAACAGGAACACAGCCAGCAAAAAGATGGGTCTTTTGGACGAAAAATTCAATGGATGTGTTATCTCATGTCGCAGCGATGTTAATTGGCTGCCACAACCATGTGATTTGACACCGTTGAACTTCTTTCTTTGAGGTTATTTGAAAGAAAAGGTGTACGTCAATAAACCAAAAACAATTCAAGAGGCAAAGGATGAGATAATTCGGCATATTAAGGACATTGACCCTGAATTCTGTCTCAGAGCCATTGAAAATATGGATTTGGCTGATATTTTTTTTTCATACATTATTTTCATAGATCCTTCTATTATAAAAAAAATATTAAGAGAATTCTCTGAAAGCTGTTTGTTTTATTTACAATGCACATCGTGTTTTGGTTGGACTACGCTTTATAAACAACCACTTGAAGTTCAGTCTGTAAATGATTTTGATTAACAATTCAACATACTTTATGTTATGACTTATTTATTTAGTTTAAGTTGAATTTTCATTATCGGTGTGCTCAAAAACTTATAATAGAATTTCACTACGAATATTTTTGAAGAATACTTTGATACTTTAACTCTTCCACTTATAGATATTTTTATTCAGGAGTCAAAAAGGTATCATGGGCTTACAGCACCGCTAGCTTTAAGATCTATTGTGCAGCACAGTTACGAATCTCGTAATTGCTATAGGATTAATAAGGCTAAGGTCTTTTCGGGCCAATGTTCCACTACTCATTCATAGTATCATTAGTTGATGATTTATAGAGTTAAAAGGTTCTACAAAAATATTCCTGGTAGTGTTTTATATATATTTTCATAATTCACAATTGAAATTTAAAAACAAGGGGACACTTTAATCTCCATTTTGACACAGGGCCAGATGCAAATTTTTAAAACGCCAAAACACATGTACGATTGTTTAATCCCCTGTTATTTATTTTTGTTCTACATTATTATTTTTAATCAAGAAATTGAAGGGAATTTTGATTTTTGACTACTAGTTTTATTTAGATTTTTTAAACTTTTTTTACGTTCAATTTAATTTCTCTTTTGTAGCTTTTGGCTACTCTCTTATTCCTAATTATTCTACACAAATCATATCAATTTAAATTTATAATAATATTTCTAAAATTATTTATTATTTTACTAATTTGATTATTATTGTAGATTGCAGAAAAACAAACTATAAAAATTAAATATTTAATTAAAACTCACAATTTTAATGTAATTAAATATTTAAGTTTTAAAATGAAGAAAACAAAATCTGGTATTTTTCTATACAATTTTATGTAAGTGTGTAGATGTATTTCAGTTGGAAAAGAATTTTTATACTTTAACATACATTTTGTTCACAAACAAAAAAATATATTTACTCGTATTTACTATTCAATTCAAACTCTTGGAAATATGAATAATTAAAACACAAATTATTTTACACGTTAAATTCACATTTTAAATAATATTTATGATAATGAATGATGTAATAGAAGAAATTATTTTTATGGTTGGTTTTAGGTATTTAAATTTAACTACAAGAGTTTGTTTGTCGTGTATACCTGTGGCATTTCAAAATATTCAGGTTTCTTTATGTTTGTTATAATGAAAATTTAATTACAAATGTTATTTTGTGGTTGATTAATTGAAATGAGGTTTGTTCAATATTAAATGAATGGGGGAGTGTAAGTGGGAGTGTATATGTTGTATTTTTCCTTTTGTAAAGATACACAGGGGAATATGTAAAATGTTGGGAAGACCCAGTGAGCTTAATTAGCTGCTTAAAGATATTTTGAAGATTAAAAGTTTTAAAAAACCAACTTTAATTTCTTTAATTAAATCATGGCTTAAAAAAATCTTTCGCTTATTTCTTTAAGTAATCATATTAAATTTTTGAGTTTATTTGTCAACACCCTGTGATTGCTTTCATTATTAGTAAAGACCATTTATATTTATATTTGTTTAAATGTAAAAGATATTTATTTTATATAGAAATTGCGTGTTATAGTTATTTGAATGGTAAAGGACTTGTGTTCGTTATCTGTCATATGACGTACGAGCATTCATTTGATTTTGTAACTTTGGTTTGTTTTAGGATACTGCCACTATCACAAACTGTAGATATTCCTTTACGTGTATTTTAGTTTCATGTACTGCAATTTGTTTAATTAATTAGAAAATGTTTTCAATAGATTGTATATCTATTTCTATCTTTTATGTAATGCTTTTATAGAAGGATAAAATCTAAGGTTTCCTGTACATATTTATTATTACATAAAAACAAAAGCATTTGTAATTTCTTTTTGTTAATGTACGTTTACTAATTAGTTAAATTATATATGATTTTCTAAAGTCAATCAAAGATATTTTACACACATGACAATATTAAGGTTTTTTTGGTGTATGCACGCTATTGAAATTTATTTTAACAAATAAATCAAAGTAAGCAGGTGTTTTTTGTTAACAACTTATGGTAATTTTTTTCTTTATAAAAGAAAAATATCAACTAATCAAAGCTATTATTTTTAAATTAACTTTAGTTGAGAGTAAATTTATTTTGACGGGAATTTTTAAATGAAAAAAAAACATAAAATTTGTACTAGAAAAAAATTATTTAAATAATTTTTTTTACGTACATGAGTTCGATTAGCATAAATTTTTTTATATACTTCGTTAAGTTTCAATATGAAATTATTATGGGACTATTGAAAGTGTTACGATATGAACTTAAGTGTGTTTAAACTTAAATTATTCTGAAAAAATTAATTTTATTCAAAAGTTTCTCAACCTTAAAAAATAAATTCAATTAAAATAAAATAATATTCACTTAGAATAGTTTAATCACATTTGCTTTATCATTTTATTGGAATTAAGAGTATATAAAACAAGTCGTGTTAGACTACATGAATATTTGATAAAAAATTGTGGTTACGCTTATGTCGACAAATTTTTGGGTAATGTGACTGTAGCTTAAGAGCAAGATATTCCATGGCGTTCCACTGATGTCTCTTGCTGAGCCCTCATCAACAGTTGAGCAAAGGCAGAGCTGAGTGTATTTAGTTCTTACTTGTTCGCCATAATTATTACTGAGATACAGCAGCTGTTATTCGGTGGCCCACAAATATAGATTTTTGTGATTATGAAGAAAATATTTTGACGATACGCACAAACACATTTTTTTTCCTATCAGCTTATAAACCCTAGAAAGCTTTTTCAATGGGATTTAATTTTTTAACTAACATTTCGGATGGATTAAATATTTTTCTTCTGTTTTTGCAAATTTAATAAATTCAATTCCTAAAATATCTTTACTATTTAAGCAATTCCTCTCAGGCACTAAGTTTGTTTTTTATTATTGCCTAGAATTTAAGTAGTTGAAAATAGCAAAAGCTCCCAAGAAACTTACTGTTTTGTCATTTCATAACCTTCACTTCAAACTTTACTTTTGTAACAACAAAACAAAATATAAAAAAAGAAAATAATATTTTTCTCTGGTATTCTGGAAATATTTACGTGAATTTATAGTTGACATTTCAAAGATGTCAAGAAGGCCCACAACGCTGAAGGATATCTTCTAACATTTACAAACAAGCAAACACCAAACACAGCATAGACACCAACTAATTTAGTAGACATTGTTCGAAAAATGAAAGAAAGAGTTTAGAGAAGTGTAAGAAAAACTTAAAATTATACTTTTCTTGATATGAATGAGCTTCATTTTCTTATTATGCTCTTAAGGGAGCTGAATGTGTGGCAAAGAATGAGGGAATGAATGAACGAATGAAGGAAAAATTGAATGAAGGAGTTTAACTAAAAAAACAATTGCGGTGCTTTAAGACAATTGTCAAAAGTTCAAATAAAACTTCTCTATAATTCAACTGTAACTCAAGCCACAACCTTTTCAAAAGTATGTGTACTCGTACAGTAAATTACAGAATACTCGTACTCTTTCTATATGAGTTGTGATAATTCACTAACACCATCACCACCATCAGTTGTACGACTAGCTGGCTGCTGTTTGCCACAGTTGTTGTCATTTAAGCTATTTTTTTTTTGTTCTTTTTATTATTCGTTTGACTATTGTTTTTTTATTTTGTTTTGTTTTTGCTAAAACATTTACAGAAGAAGAACACAAAATACAAACGTTTATATCTTCTGGCACTGTTAAGACATCCCTCATACAGACATATAAGCTGAGTCCTTGGGGTCGTGTTTTTATTAAATAATATAAGGCGAAGCTTGATTTTTTTAGCAGGGGAACTGTGTATTTGCCATGAAAGTATTTGACATTTGTCAGTGCGCTGTGCTCTGTTTAAATAAGCTCAAGTGGCTGTCAGTAATTTTATACAAAAAGAGTTTAATCAAACCAGCCAGTCAGCCAGCCAGACAATTGGTGTGTTCGGCTTGGAGTTTAGTAAATTAGTTATTAGCCTTGTAAATAGGCCTGTTTAGTCTTTAAATATTTTTATTTCAAGCTACAGCTAATTGTTAATTAGTTTCAGCATTAGTGTTATTTTTTTTTTTCTTTCTTCAATATTTTAGAATACACTTTCAGGCTGTAGTGCATTTTATTTCTTTATAAATACTTATCCTTAACACTGTTGTTCTTGAAGTTTTATATACCAAAGTTATTTGCCATGTTATTTAAGCAGGCAATAAAAAATTTTATGTTTAAAAAATATTTAAACTTTTTTTTTTACTTTTTAAGTATTCAATATTTTTAAGTAAATTTTTTATGTGTTTTTGTGAAAATGACTTTTATACGTTAGTATTAGTATGTTTGTTAATATGGCTGTGAGGTTTTATGGCCGGAAAGCAAGCGTCAAAAGTTTTCTTATGCCTTATGGAATTGAAGTGTTAATTAATATTGAAAAGGATAAAAGTTTTTGACTTAAATTATTTTTGCTTTACTTTGTGTAAGAGTGAATGCACGAGCAAGAGTCTTCAACAAATTATACAAAAGCTTTAAGGCAAATAATACTTATAATCAGGCAAAAGAAAAAGCTATCTATAAACACACATACATATACTTGAATAGTAACCGGATATTAAACAAAGAAAACGTGATAATAGATTTATTTTTATATACAAAAAATATCAATATCTTTAACCCTAGTTAATCATTAAGAAAAGGTAATTATCCTTTATCAAATTAAGTAAATGAAAAAAAAAAAAATAATTTTTTTTCCTTTTCATATTAAATCTATTGTTGTAGCCGCGTTTAATTTCTTTCAATAACAAAAAAGGTCAATCGGTTTTAGGGATTAACGCAAAAAGGAATTGATATTAAATATTAACACTGTCGATGTTTTTTTTTTATATACAGATTCACAAGTAGCGACGCGTCAAGGATAATGTTAATGGTTTCAGTGTGATTATGTTTTTTATATTTACAATGCTGTGACTTTTTTTCAAATACCAGCAGCAAAAAGTGTTTATTTTAATGCTGGTTTTAAAGAAAAGAGAGGTCTAAAGCTGACTTTTGATAATTTAAAATATAACCTACATAAAAAAAAATTAAATTAATCGAGAAATTCAAAGTAAAGAGTCGATTGTATGTGGTTTAGCCTGAAAAGCTTACAAATCATTATAATATATCAGACTTTGGGTTAGAATCAGGAGCGAGAACAAATCACTTAATCGCTGCGACCAGAATAGACCTATTACCATACTACTCTCATATTATAAATACTTCCTAAGTCTAGTATTCACTAAGAATTCATACATTTCCTTGGAAGATTTTTCCGGTTGCAGCTAGTGATGCCATAAGTAATAAAAAAGTATTCAAATTGGACTATTACAGTTTTCTTCCTCATATATGCAAAGTATTTCAAAACTCTGCAATATGCGGTTATGAATCCCCTAACAATTCAAATTGAATATTTTTGTGACCCTAATTTTCTTTGTTTCTAATCAATATTATTGTTCCTCTCTTTCCAGCCATTCCCTAATCGTGTGATTAATACAAGTCCAAGTCATTCAGCAGAATGGTCCACTGTTTAATAAAAATTTTATTCAATGGAACCAATACCGCTAGATTACCTGACCAGATAAAAACAAAAGCAATTGTTGAAAACAAACCAAATGTTCAGCAGAAAAAATTTGATTTTTCTATTACAAAGAGTAACTCTATCCTATTTCGTTATATTACATAAATTTTGTATAAGCGGTTCTGATTTCTTTTAAAGCAATTGGAAAATCTGATTATGGTTCACAACACAAAACTGTTGTGTTGTGTCGGTACAACACAACATTAATTGAACATGCAATTATGATTCACAACATCATGTTGTTGTGTATGTCACACAGTTGGTTTTAATGTTAGAACATTTATCCATAACAATCCACACGTGCATGCCAAATACTGTGAAGTTAAAAGAAAACAACAACAAAAAAACAAAGCGCATTGAATTTAATTTGATGAAATAGCTACACTGCAAGAATTATGATTTATAAATCCAATGAAACGATTTCATTAAAAATATTTCATTAGTTTAATGCAATATTTCATTAATTATTTCATAATTTCATTGTGAGAATGAATTAGAATTGTTTGATTAGATTTCACAGCTTCATAAAAAAATTATTAGGTAATGTTTTTGTGCACCTCTAAAAATGAAGTCACTATAGAACAAAAACTTAATCATTAAAATTCAACTGAGCTTCGTGACTGAAATGGTTGAGTAGCGAGTTAATGCTTCTTAATTCCATGTGTCCCAAGTGCAAATCCTGGCAGAGTCAAATAAAATTTCAAAATAATTAAAACAAAAAGTAAATTTATCAAAATGAGTATATATGGTGCGTTAAAAAATTTTCAATAAAAAATAAAAAAAACGGAAATATCTGCCGTTTAAAGACATTTTTAAAACTCAAATACATAATGAACAAGTTTCTATTATATATTTTATGAAAGTTTTTATTAAAATAATTTTAATGCAACTTGATCTAATGAAACGTGTCATTGGTTGAAAACCAATGAATTTTTTCATTGGATTAATATATGAACAAAATTCTTTCAATGTATATGGATCTGCTTTCCCTCTTAGTACTTATTGTACTACGTAAATAATTTTTCATGAGAATATCATGAAAAATAATGCATTTTGCAAACCAACATAAATTGGAATTAAGCACTAATAAAGATTAAATTTTATTTAAATTAGTTGTGAAAGTGAAATAAAATAAAAGGAAACCATGGATCAGCGGTGGCATTTTAGCTTTTTTTAAAGCTAGATTTAGCCTTTTTTTCGCTTCGAGATTATTTTAAGCATTTTTCGTTTTCAAAATAGCCTTTTTTGGAAAAATGAAAGCAAATCATGCATAAAAAAAACTGAGACTGAAACCAAATTAGCTAAGGTAATATTTTCGCTAAAACTTTCATACGTAAATTGATAAATTGTTCGAACGAAAGTAATTTCTGAAGTGAAAAAAGTATTTATTTGGCTTCTAACTTGTAAAATAAAAATCCACTTTATTCTTACTTAATTAATTAATTGTTCAAATTAGTATTTAGCTATTTAGTACTAACATTTAGTAATGCTGAGATTGCTAGCTTTTGAGTACAGTAAAGCAAGCGAAATATCAGAATCGAAATCGCCTTATAACTCAAAAAATAAATAGTACTTAAGGGAGTTTTAAATATTATTTTTAATAAAATATTAATCTTTATTTGTGCTTAATTCCAGAAATTGTGTTGGTTTTAAAATTTATTCTTTTACTCATGATATTCTCATGAGTTATTTATTCAGTACAATAAGTACTGAAGGGGAGAGCATACCTATATGGACCATTTCATCAGACGCTACTCCGAATCCTCAGTAGGTTACTCCCAACGTTTCTTGCAAACATTAGAACCTTTATATTGTAAAAGCAATTGACTAAATAAGAATTATTAATCAAAAGTCACAAAAAGATTCAAATATTCAAACAAAAAACTCAGTAAGCATTGAACTGAATAAACAAATAAATTTCCCAACCAACATTTTTAATATTGAAAACTATATATTCTATTTTTATTCTTCTCTTCTCTTTTACATTTGAATGCCCGTTGGGTATTACTGAATGTAATTAAAGAGTATATGAAAAAACAAAAACAAAAAATTATATAAAAAATAATAAGAAAAACATAGGGTTTTCCTACAATGAGCACTTGTATTTGTATATGTAATAATTTCTATTTGGAATTTAAAAGTTTAACAAAATATTAATCTTTATTTTTTATTTATTTTTTATTTAAATAAAGATTAATATTTTGTTAAACTTTTAAATTCCAAATAGAAATTATTACATATTATTTTTAATATTGACACTGATACACAATTGAATTCGCTTGTAAAGCCATGTGGAAAACGACGTTACTTTCTTAAGTTTTTGATAATTTAAGTTTTTTTTTTGTTTTTTATAAAAATTATAATGAAGATTCTTAATTTAATAAAAAATTAAAAAAATTTTTAACTTTAAGCTGTAACATTTCAACTTTTTTTCTAGCTTTTTTTTTTCGGCGTGATTTTCAAGCATTTTTTTATGGAATTATAGCTTATTTTTTTCTAACTTCTGGCAACGCTGCCATGGATATTGAAGTTTTTTTTTGATAAAGAGAGTACATAGAAAACACACATGGCATGAGCTCGCAAAAGAATTGATAATATTTCCAACCCATTAGAATTGCCAAATACAATGTAAGCACAAACTTTCAAGAATTAGCAATTTAATATATTTCTCCGTTTTTTTTTAATTGTTTCACATAAATAAGGATGGTTTTGCTGTTGGAAGAAGAATAATTTTGTAAAATCATCAACCCGGTGTTTGCTTTTATTTTGCTAAGGAAGTTATAAAGAAGTAGCGATAAGGATATGTTGCAGCTTTTCAGCCAACTCTTTCTTGTGTTGTAAATAAAATAATAAAAATCTAAATAAAAAAAGTCTAAAGCAAATGCAATGTAATTAAAATTTTATCTACATTTTGATTTTTAAACTGGCAAAGAAACTGATCGCGAAAATGAGACAACAATTTTGGCTGTTTTAGCAACACATAAAACAACATATTGTGAATAATAATCACCGAAATTAACATACACAACTGAGAAGACAACACAACAGATGAGTGATCGTAATCGCGATTCTCACAACATAGAACACCAAAATAGTTAAGTATTGGGAACCACAGTCGGGGCGGGGCCTAAGTATTTCAATTTGAATAAGTAAATTAAAAACTACAAATTTGAATGTTCTTTCTTCTTTTTTTTAATTCTGCCAACGAGTTGCTAAACTGGATTAACAAGTACAAAAATATTTTTTTAGTATTATTAGTTCTATACAGAAAATTCTATTTATCTAAATATTTTAAACCTAAAATAATTCTTTTTTATATAAATTTATTTTGTATATTCCCAAGAAATGAATAAACAAATTGGTTTTTGATTACTTTTTGTTTCAAATTTTGTTTTCAGGCAAATTAGTGTACACATATTTTTTCTTGTATCGGAGGAAAGTATTAATGAATTCAAAACAAATTTAATTTATATTTTATGCTTACTTTTGTGTTTTTGACTTGTTTGTTAGAAACTTTATATACCGCACTCTGTTTCTGCCTTGTTTTGTAGTTCTTATTATTATTTTTTTTTTAAATATTTGTTATTGTTATTATATTTGTTGCACTTATTTTAATAATTAATAATTGAGATCCCTGTAGTATTATTGTGGACAGTTTAATCACAAATGTTACATCAGCTAATTTTCAAATAATTGAACGTTTTTTGTTTAACATCAAGAAAAAGCTCCTGCTTGTGTAGGCACCTTTTTAAATTTACGTTTCTTTTATTTTTCTCTTTTATATTTAATTAAAATAGAACAGGTTTGTCATTAATCATTTTAAGTTCAATGCGGTCCTTTCACCGTATTTTATATGCATAATTTAAACTCCTTCTTTACTATAAGTTAATGTATATCTAAGGAATGAATTCGATATTATACCAAATATGTTTTTTATTATAGATATATATATTTTTTAAGTTTTTGTAATTGTAGTTGTTCATTATTTGCGGCGATCATGTGTATGCTGGTCTTAGCCTGAGTTTGCACTTTTTCTTTATAATTTTTTTTTTATTATTTCAAAGTTGCTTGCGTACTTTTTATATTTATTTATTTGTTTGTTTTGTTATGCATTACATATCGTTTTATGGCAATTGTGTGTGCGTGTGTATGTTTGAGTATGTGTATACGTGTGGCAAGCAATACAGTTTGCTCTTTATATGTCCTTGCATATACCAATAAATGTAGCAGCATAGCTAAACGTAGTAGTGGTATCGTTGCAGCGGTAGTTCAAAGTTGACACAGCATCGTCTTCATCGTTTAAGCTGCACGTTTTTAAACGGTCTGTAAAAGTACAGAGAATTGATAAAAAAAAAGAAAGATTTTGGTTAAATAACAATTTCAATTTTTTTTCATGAGACATGTAGCATCAATGTGTGTGTGTGAGTGTAGTACAGAAAGGAATACAAGAACAAAAATTCAAATTACTACAGCAAACTGCACGAAAAACACACATTTAAAAAGTTGATAAATTTTTTTATTTATATATTTATTTTGCTTTTGTGATTATTTTGGTTTGTATTACTCATTGTGAGAGCAACAAACACTAAAATAAAAATAAATTTATTTAAAAAAAGTTTATAAATTTATTTTTATTAAAAACTTGCTTGATAAATTTGTCAAACAAATTGAAATTTTGTTTGCAAACTGTTTTTAGCCAATAGTAACAACATTTGTTTTAAATAAATATAAAAGTATTACGCACAACATCGAAAATTAACAACAACATTTTAAAATATATATTAATTACTCTAGTATTTATGATTTGTTTATTTAAAATTTTTATTATTTATTTATCGAATACACAAAATAGAATACATATTCATGGTAAGCACCAACGAAATTTTTCATAACTTGTTTCACAATTAATTATTTGAATAAATATAACAATAAAACATACAGTTAAACATAATTTAATGGGAGAAAAAGCAACGGATTTGCACATAAATTGTTCACACATTTCAAAATACAAATTTATTGAAATGCATGAAATACATGTATGAATGTATATATGCATATCATATTATTATTAAATAATATCAATAATATTAAAAAAAATATATAATTTTTCCAATTGTTTTAAAATATCAATATAAATTAAAGTTTTAAGCCATATTTTTTATTAAAGTGTGAGCAAAATTAATATTTCTTATTATTTCTATTATAATATTAATTCAAAATTTTCTTTGAAGAAGGATATACGGCAAACTTTTTTGCTGGTCTAGCTGACATTAGATAGCAAGTTATTATAATGACTAGAATATTTTCAGATATCTTTATAATTTTCAACGATATAATCAAAATTATCATATTTACTTAAAAACGAAGCTTGTTTATAAAAATTTCATATATTAATTTAAAATTTTTAAAATTTCTTGAAAAAGGATATACAGGAAACATTTTTGCCTGTCAATATAGTTAAGCCAAATTTATTTTTTATTAAAGCTGATATTAGATCTCAAGTTGTTGTATTGTAACTTTAATAAAAATTCTTTTAGAAATCGATAAAAATTTAAATTTTTAGAACATTATAAAAAGTCTAACCATAATTTTTTTACTTAAAAACTAAACTTAATATTCTGTCTATTATATTAGAATATAAAATATTTTCTGGAAAAGGATACAAGAAAGACTTTTTTGCCTGCCAGGATAATTAAACAAAATTAAATTTTTTTTAGCTAACCTCAGACCTCAAGTCAATTCCGTAATTTATTTACAGATAGAAGTTGAATAATGATTTTGCTTTTATAAAATTTAAAAATAGTAATTTCAGAACATTCACTTAAAATTAAATTCAGTTTTAGATTTTCATATCCAGTGTAGTAATTTCTTATTCTTTTTAAACTTAATCGTGTATTTCTTTAGCATAAAGTTTTTCTTTTCTTTTATTTTTTTATTTATTTTCTATCTTTGTTGCGTTAAAAACCTCAACCCTTATAGTTTGGTTGGTTTTACATTAAATGTTAAAGTCTTAACACTTGTCATTCACATTACGTGCTTCACTTCATTTTCGCTTTGTTGTGTTTCATTTATAACAACACATTCCTGCTCTTGCTGTTTTACAAACACTTACATACATGTGTCTATATAACTCAAATTTAAATGTGTATGAGGCATGTATTTGTGTTAGTAAATAAATTCCCTCTACACCTACACCATCAAATGCCTTTTCTTCTTGTATAAATTTTAATTTAATTTGTGCGGTTTTATAAGTGCATGTGTGTGTGAGTAAGTATGAGTAAGTGTTGATTATTTTATATTCTGTTAGTTCAGCGCAATTAATTGAACTTTTGCAGCTTAATATTGATGTTAAAGAAGCCTTGTTTTTTTATATTACTTCTTTATACATTTTCTTTCATTCTTCAATTTGTGTTTTAGAATTTCTCACTCCATTTTGCACTACACGCTTTTTAGTTCTCGTTCTAAATATTCATTAATACAAATATATACACTCTTGAAATATATAAAAACACACACATGTAAAGATATTTCTTTTTCTTTTCCCTAATTTTCCCTCCTTCCAACCACACAACAATTGACACGATTTTGCCTTGAGTTTAAATGAGTTGTGGTTCGTTTTTCCATGTTACGATGAACTATTGGCATGTTATTTAAGTTATATTGTTTTTCTTTTATACAGACTTACATACACATATACGAAGGAGAAGCGAAAATTTTATCAAGAAGCTTATTGAAACAAAACAGAATACAAAATGCCCGTGAATTTATTATGATCTCAATTTAATAATTATAGGAGATTAAAATAATTAAATTAATCTAAAAGCATAAAAAGGTATTTTGCTGGAAATTTATTCAAAATTATTATTAATTTGGATAATTAATTTCATAATATAAAAAAAACTCTTTTTCAGGAATATTTTTCAAGGTTTATTTTAAGATTCAATAAAAAAATCATCATTAAGCAAAATATCACTTTAGTGAAAAGGTTTGAGAATCAAACCTAAATGAAGGACAATTTGGGGTTTTAATGGGTTTTTCATTATATGAAACTTAAAATTTTTTATTTGTACAAGTTTTTAAAAAAAAAAAGAATGCGAATAAATTTATTATGCGTTAAGCTACCCAAGCAAAATTTGTAATTGCTGGCTTTTTTAATTGTAAATAATTTAAGAAAAAAAGGGATGTTTAAAGCTAATCAAGATTTATGAAAAAAAGTTACAAATTCTGTTAGCTCTTATTTAGCAATGTTATAGAAAAAAATATAAGCATTAAAATAGTATAAGTAATATAAAGAGTTTTTATTTCTTTAATGCGCAACAATTTTAAAATAAAGGAAATGTGTACAACTTTATCATTAATCAAGAGTTGTAATTGAAATATTAAATTCTTATTGCCCTCAATTATTCGAGGTATGAGCAGTTTGTTTACTCAAATGCAAATGAAAGCTTCTTTAGTATGAAAAATTTGTTTATATTTTAAATACAAAAGAAGGTAGCGTTCCAATTACCGTGAACTAAAATTTTTTTAAGAAAGAAAATTCACAGAAAGCAATTCTTACTTCATTTAACTTTTTTATAAATGTTGATACTTTTAAAACCTGCCACGCTTGTATGACACACACATTGGTTAGTTAGTAGGAAAGTGTTTGTATAAATGAATTGTTTAAAAGAATTTGTTGCTTTTAGTATTATGTTGGCTTAACAGCAGCAACTTGTTATATGTTCCAATAACAATATAAACAACGTCAAAAGCAGCAGCAGCAACAACAACAAGAACAAAAAAGTAGTCATAACAAGACTTTCCAACAATTTATATAATAGAAAAACTCTGTACTGCACTAACACCATTAAATCCTTACACACTTATATACACACACATTTACAAGTACGAAAACAAAAAAAGGAAATTCGCGTCTAGTCTGTTGTTGATTAATTTCGATTGTGTGTATTTTTCTCATTGCTCTTCCTTCTCCTAAGCAAATATTTTAAACTCTAGCTACATTTTTCCACTAAAACTAAATGCTTCGCAATATAAATAAAGCTGGGCGGGAGTAGTTTCTGTAATGAAATTCAATATCTTACGGCCAAATAGATGAAATCTGTATGAGAAAAGTAAATAAATAGAAAACAACAATAAGATAAACCACTAGTCGTAAGTTAGCAGCAGTCAGTCACAGTATAGTGGTAGTGGTAGTCGTAGTTGTAGCAGAGTATGATATTTAGTTTAGAGGTTTTAGTTTTCCTAGTGTGGTCTGGTTTGGTCTGGCATGGTCTGGTTGATCGCACTGTTTTGTTTTGGTTTCGTTACGAATGGTTTGGCTTATATAAGCTTTGGTTTTATTTTACCATTTCCACTTTATACGCTGCAGTTAAAGCTTAACGAGTTTATTGTCCCCTCTAGAATTTCTTGTTTTTGTTTGTATATGAAAGAAAAAGTTTTTTTTAAGGAAAATAGAATTAGTAAGAACACACACTCATCCATCAGAACCAGTCAAAATAAAGGCAAAATAAAATACAAACACCAAGTTGGATGTTTTTGTTTGTCTACAACACAACACAGCAACAGTTTCACTTATGCTATTTTGTTTTCCACAATTCTTGTTGTTCTTTTAAGCTTCCTTTTTCTTGTTTTTGTTTAAATTAATTGTAAACATCATATACAGAAAAAAAGTTTTTGCTACAGCAATTACTTTACAAAAAATAATATTTTTTTTTAAATAATCATCATTAGGAAAAACAAGCACAAATTAAAAAAAAAAAAAAAATTATAAAATAAAAAGAGAAGAAAGGAAAGCCAAGGAAACGTATTTTCTGTTTTTAGAACACTTAGCTAAACAAAGTAAACAAATTTACGAATAATTAAAGCAAATAAAAACTGTTAAAAGAACAAACAACAGAAGCATAAAATAAGAAAATTATTTAAAAAAATATTCCAAAGGCTCAAATAGGAGTAAGAAAGATCAATTACAGTTGCCAGAACAACAAAAAATTTCTTTCTTTTACTAAATTCACTTAATATGTTTAAAAAATTTTGAAATTTATTTTCTTCTTTTTAATATATAAAATAAAAATTTGTTGAACAAATTTTCAATAGAAAATTCATTTAATAAACCTTTTTTAATGAACAAACTTTTTTTCCTTAAATTTGGCCTGTAGACCTTTTTGTTAAGGAAAGTTGTACAAACAAAGATGGTTGAAGCATAACTAATATTAAATGGAAATTTTCGTGCATTGAAATAAATTTCGATCAATGTACTCGATATAGAAAGCGATGATTATGCTTATTAGTAAGTGTATTTGATATTTTTCTTCTTTTATTTAAACGGCTAGTTTATTAAGCTTGAGACTAATTTGTTTGGCATTTTTGTTTTTATTGAAATTTTCTATAAGAAATTTGCAATAAGTATCGAAATCTTAACTATAAAATACTTAAATAATTCTTACCAATGTAACAACTAAATGTTTTAGAATCTTGAGAATAAAACTTAGTTGTCTCTTTTAACTAGACGCAAGGTTCAACTTCTCTTAAGCCTTGAACTGTAACAGGCCCCTGTCGTAGTTTCTTTACAATATAAATATTATTATATTATAATATATTGTACATAATTATTATATCCTGAAGAGGCTACGCAAAGTTGGAGCGAAATATCGATATACATAAAAATAAATATTTATAGTCCGACCTCAATCTTAATAAATTAGACGTTTCAATAAGAGAAGAAAAATATGAAATACACTTACTTATAAGCATAATCACCGCTTTCAAAATATATCGAGTAAATTGATCGAAATTTTTCAATATGGAATAAAATGTGTCGTAATTTGAAATGATGGCTTTCGGTAGCGAGACTTCCATTGAGTGTATTCTTAATAAGCATCATTCGATAGCAAAACAAGTAATTTATTTTAAGAGAACGGTCAACAAATATTTTCATTTATTTTTAGGTTTATAAGTTTATATTTACATATGTACACACATATGTTTTAATATATATAGATAAAATATATTAAAGCAATCCCTTTAATTTTCTTTATTGTACACAAATTATTCGTGCACAATTGCTGTCTAAATTCATGCTATAGTTTTTATTTATTTTTATTTGGCAGACAATATAAACAATATAAAGAAAAAATACAATTCGATAGATATCGCATGATATGAGTTGCTTACTCGACACGTATCGAAATAATATTCGATACGAAAGAAAATTCCTTACACAAATTATATATAATACATAAATGTAAAGAAAAATTAACATTTCACCACTAACAGCTGTCAATTCGATATGAAATAGAAAAGATAGATGAAGGCAGTCGTTGAGTGGAAGTTGGTGTTTTTTTTTTCTAGAGTTATTAATTAACAAATTAACAAACATTGCTAAAAGTTTATTTTCTGATTAAAAAAGACTTATTTTATATCAATTATTTTAATTAAAATTTCATGTGAATATTTACATTGAATTAAACTTCATAAAATATCTATGAATTCTAATCTTTTTTAAAAATATATAAATGTATTTTCAAAATATTAATCTTTATTTGTGCTTAATTCCAGAAATTAAATGGAATTAAGCACAAATAAAGATTAATATTTTGTTAAACTTTTAAATTCCAAATAGAAATTATTACATATAAATGTATTTTCTTTATATACATAATATTATATTTTATATATATTTTGAGCCGATTATCACAGATGTCAGTGCTCGTTAATATTTTAGTCTTAGAATTTTATTCTGTTAGACTAAATAAGTAAATAAACATATTTTATATTAATACTAGCTGTTTTTATTGTTTTCTATTGTTTTTCCTTTAGGCTACAATACTGATGTGGGTACCATCAATACATTACACAATAGCAGGTATTCCAATCTTGGGCTGTAAAACTACATTCTTCTTCGGACGGATAAGTTATTCACTTTCTTTCCTGTAGCAGCATTCAAATTTTGTGAAATCACTTCGCAGAATGTTGATTGTCGCATACTAACTTCATAATCTCTTGCTACTCCTTTTTGTTATATGTATTCCTATGCAAAAAATCTCAAGCTTGACTATCGTTGGAATATCAAATAATTTTTAGGGGACGCCAGAGACGCAGTAAATAAGAAAACGCTTCTTTATTAACTCTATGATGTCATTTAAATGTAATACAAAAATTAATTCAATCCATTTTAATTTGTTAACTTTGTCATTTACAGGACATCAATTAACTCAAAGCCGTTGGATGAAACACGCAAAATATCGGCGCCTATTTTCCTGCTAGATTTGTTTGTTTTGAATTTAAAAATTTTTTCGCACTCAATTTGTTTTTCTTGTTTATAACAATCAATGTAAGCTGACAGTTTATACAAAATTTATGGAAAATTTCTTTCTTTGGAGGGAAATGAAAATCTCATGAAATAAAATATTTCACATGTTATTCACGATAGGGGTGAATATGAGTCTTTTCGTGTTCGTTAAAAAACCTCAACTGATAGTCGTAATATCTATTTTCTAAGCAATGAATGGCTTTTAATTTAGTCATAAACTAAATTGTTTTAAAATTTTTTTTTCGTTTCTCTTAATTTTCTTAAAAAAGTTTTGTGGATGCTGTATTTCTCTAATTTAAACGAAAAAAAGTAAAGAAACCTTTTACTTTATGAAAAGCAGAAGCTCTCTAACCTATATTTTCTTTTTTTATACAAAATTAACCAACAATTATAAAACCTGAAACGTTTTTTTTTTCTTTACTTTTTATTTTTATGCGATTAACTAGTGTAAGCTTTTACTTAATTTCCTTTTTATTTTGCTTTACATTTTTTATTATACATTTCCACACAAGCCTAAGGTTGGAAAATGTATGTTTTATTATTTTTTTGTGGGCCATAAATAAATTTTTTTCTTTGGACCCTTTTTCTTGTTAAAATTATATTACTTGTGTGTGTTGCTGCGGCCTTGTGTGTGTTGCTGCGGCAATTTACTTTAATCTAAAATATATTTCTTTATTAGTTTACACTTTTGCATATTTAATTTATTATTAAACCTAAAAAGAAAAAGAAAGTGCCTTAATTCAAAAGAAAAAGGAAAAATCGTAATATGAGCTGCCTTGGAAGGTATTTATTGCCAAAGAGTTTAAAGTGGCCCATCAACTTTTGTTTTTTACTTTTATAATGTGCAGTGGTCACGTGTTATGTTTGAAATGCGTGTCTGCTTTAACAATTAAAGGCTTATTGCATTTCTTTATGAATTTCTAGAACAGGTTCGTACAGCATTTATCATTATTATTTGCAGGCCTTTCTTTACCTGCTTAACTTTAGACCTTAGCTGTTGGCATGCATACCATAAACGAGTACATGTTTATTTGCAACACATGCGCTGTCTAACTGGGACGTACGTAAGTAATAGTAATGCAACGTGCTCTTTCTATTACTAGCAATCAAGTCAACCAACTTGACTAAATAATTTCAAATACTTCCAGCGTTGTACACTATAAGCAGGTAGGAATGTCTTTAACAAAATTTGATTGAATAATACTTTTCAAACTTCTTTGTAAGGCATGCAACACATATGATCGCTTTTGTACGTGTTATGTTTCCGCTCTGTTTATATTTATAATTTTTTATTTCTTTTTGAAAAACAGAGCACATGTTGCCTTTTATGTTACTCGTACTGTGCTGGTGTATTGAATGCTGCTACAATGTTTCGAAAATATTTCTTTACTCTTCATGGTTATCCTTTGTGTATTGGAATATTGTTAAAGATTCTTAACAACTTTGCCGAGCATCCTCTGCAAAAACTGATGATTGCCAACAATTGCCAAGAAAACGGTGAATGAATAGCACGAGTTACATAAATAACAACGAACTACTTTGTGCTGACGTCTGATTGAATTGTAAATTTGCCTTGCCTGAGTGTAAGCCTGTGCGCCTGGGTTAGTGTACTCGTGTTTGTTTTAGGTAAAACTGTATAAATATTGTAGTCTTGGTTTTTGTGGTTACGAAACCAATTTATTTACTCTTGTGTTTTATTTAGTCTTAGTTATTTTATTTTTTGTAGCCTCCCTTTTAATTCTGTTTTCTTTTAGTTTCTCTGCAAATACGTCAAGGTGTATGCCATACATACATAAAATGGAATTGGTTTTGGGAGATCAACATATTTTGTGAAATTTTTGTGGCAAACGTTGATTTTATAAATAAAATGTATTGAGGGAATACAATAGAAAAAAAGTAGGTGCCACAACTAGAAAAAGGCTGCACAAAGAAAATTAATTTCCAAAGTAAAATATTTAATTGCATATGAAAAGGGTAAGAAAATAATTTAAAAAATAACGGCTTTTTTTTAAGAATGAAAAGGAACATTAATTTAAATCGGTCTACTGCTTAAAGTCCGTTTTAGATATTTGGTTTCTTACATGTTTCTAAGTTATGCTTTAATTTTTAATAATAAGAATTTGCCCAATTTAATATTATCATTATGGGACCAGTATCTCACTGCTTTAGCAGATCATGCTTCGTATGGCTACCGCTGGGCACTAGCACAGAACATGCTCCGTTTTAAACGACAGAAGTCGTCTTGTACTACACCGATTTTACTGATGTGATTAGTAGGTCTACGTAGAATTTTATGTCATTTCTGCTGAGGTTTAAAACAACCTCTGGCCAAACTTTGCCCTTAAACATGCTAAATATTTATATTTTTAATTAAATATTTAATCTGTAAAACGTTTCTGTATTTTTATACCATCTTGTTTAACATAAATAAAACATTAATAAATTAAGCACAACATAAATTTAAATTTTTTAACCATTTAAAAATATATCCTAAATTTATTAGAGAAATCATAAATATTTATAAAAATTACTAAATACGTATAAGAAAGAAAAGAAAAAAGGAATTCAACTATAAATTACTTTTACATCAAATTTTTAAGGCGTTGTCAGCCGTTTTACTCACGCACTAGATGTGCGTATACAACACATGTGTATTAGATTAAGAACAACAACACGCAAGAAAAAAAAAAAAAAAAAAAGTAAAGTGGAAAAAAATTACTTACAAGTCACTCAGAATTTCAATTTAAAGTTAAATCCAATAGAGTTACTCCTACATACGCTAGTGGTATTAAAGAAAAGTTTGCCTACTGCGTGTTTTCTGATAAAGGAACCCTTATCAATTTAGAGCAAACAACACAACATGCCACGAATGAAAAAATAAATAAATAAGAATGTGGAATAAACAAGCAAGTAAATCATTTAAGCACTCACATGCACCCAAAGCTCTAAATTGTCACCTCCATATAGGCCAACAACAAATATGTACATACACGCTCTATTTCAAGTCACATAAAAAAACGGAAAAGAAAAATACAAATTAAATCTTACAAAAGCCAAGACATCTTTTAAAACAAGGGTAGCTTATGACTTTACAATATTTTTTTTACTGTAAAAAAGCACATCCTGCTCTTAGGCTTAACAGTGAAATAAATAATGGCATAATGGAAAAGAAAACATAGACTTGGCCCAAAAAAAAAAAAAAAACAACGTGCCAAAAATAATATTTAAGTGCTGGCTGCTTTTGCATATTTAATATTTCATAACACGTTTACATGCATATTTTTTTACAAGGGGCCTTTAAAGCAAATGGTCCTGAAACATAAGCATACGATTTGATACATAAAGTTCAATATTTATGTGGATGGCTTTCCACTTTTTGTTTTTTTTTCTTTAAATTATGTCAGTTATGTTTTGATAATTTTATAAAATGTATCCTACAGCTTGATATTTTTCTTTTCCTTAGAATTTATGGGTTAATGGTGCGAAAACGTGACTTAATGTTGGGCTGTCTTTAAGCAGTAAACACAGTTATATGAAAATATATTTGAAAAGGTCAAAACAATTTACACTGGATTAAATATACATGTCAAAAAATTTTATTTTAAAAAAGTTTTTAAATATTTACATTAAAATGTGTTGGCGGAAGAGTCTAAGCAAGCCAGACACATGTGTGTGTACATAAATTGTTGCATACTTTTGGGTGTATATATAATTTGTTTTCCGTTTTTCCAGCTTCATAAGTAAATAAATTATTAAAGGAAGTGATCACATTTTGCTCTGATAATTAAATTAAATTAAAAAGAAAAAAATATAATATTCTGAGCGTATCAGAAAAAAACATTTATTAATATTAAAAGGTCGGCGGTTGTTTTATGCAGCTTTTATATACTCTGCTCTGTAGGACTGTAATTTAGGTTAGGTAATCAATTATATTAACCCAAAATTCCACTGCCAGCTGACTATCTTCGTTTTCATCGTATAATTGAGAATTATAGAAAAAAATTAAAGAAATAGTAATACAGTTTGTTTAAAATTAGTTTTTTCATTAGAAAAGCTTAATGGTGTTACATAACCTAACTACATTACAATGGCGCCAAAGGTTTATCAGGAAGTTGCTTTGGCAGCAGTAAATTAAATAATAGTGGCGAAATCTATGTAATTAGGCTTATTCATAATCACTTTAGGCAAATAATTTATATTATAATATAATATTGAAATTGTTTAATGTAAAGTTTTCACTGAATTGAGATAATTACGGATCATCTCTGTGTATCTGTTACTATTGGTATTATCTCTTTTCCAACATGGTTTTCTTACATCCTGATCACTCATTACAAATCTTATGTAACTAACATCACTTGCCTATCGTTTATTTATTCATCAAAGAGAAGCTGTTGTTATTCACACCAATTTTTGTAAGACATTTTATTTTGTCAGTAAATAAATCTCAATTAAAAAATACTTGACTTGATGAAATTTACTCCAATAGAAGGCAATGTATTTATTTAAAAAAAATTGGATTTAAACTGATTGCTGGAGTTATTTACTAATGATTTATCAAAATTAATAAAATTTCTCTAACATTCGAAAACAATTTCTGTTATATTGCCTACGTGGTCTGTCATGGGTCTAGCCCCCATTAAACTCCCCATCTTAAAAAGTAGCAGTTAAATTTAAATGTAAATTTTTTAAACAATCCAAACAGGTTCTTGTTTGGATTTATTAATTACCAATATCTTTATTAATGTTCCTTTATATGTTACAAACCAATATAATCCTTTACAAGTTAAAGAATTCAACCGAAATTATGGCAATTCGGAACCAATTTTTAAAATTTGCTTAACTTTATTGATTAACTGAACGTCTATAGGGATCATGAATTCATAAAAGTAATTAAAAAACTAACAAAAGTCAAACTAAATTTATTAAAATGGTTTCACAATAAGGTTACACAATGGCCGAAGATTTTTAAACATGTAGCAAGTTTCTTATCTTTCTACAAACAAATTGGAAACACTGGCTGAATTTAGTTTCGGTGTTGCCAGAAGCTAGAAAAACAAAAAAGCTAAATTGGCCTAAAAAGAAAGGCTAGAAAACACTAAAACATACAGAACAAAATCTATAAAAGTTAAAAGCTACAGCTTAATTTTTTATTACAAGTATAATAAATGTAAGAATTTTTGTAATAATGATTTTTATACAAAACCAAGTAGAGCACATGAAATATAAAAAACTACAGAAAGTAAGGTCGTTTTCCTTATGGTTAATAAGCAAATTCAATTATTTTTTAACTTTAGCTTTAGTTTTTTTTTTTTTTTTTTTTTTTGATTTCAATGCGATTTCTATTCTGATATTTATCTTGCTTTATCGTACTAAAAAACGATCAATTTATGACAGCTTTCTGCAGCAAGTCTTGAAAAATTAAGCTTCGATATCAAGTAAATACATTTATTTTATAAGGTAGAAGCTAAATACTTCAACCAATTTATCAATTTGCATATCAAAAAGTTTTATCGAGCATATTTAGTTAAGTAGGTTAATATTGTACGCCCTGAAGTAAATGTAAAAGTAGTAGCAATTTAACAATATACAGAAAAGTTTAAATTTAAACAAATTCAAATCCGAGATTTACAGAACAAACGCATTTATGTTCAGGAAGTTTATATTTATATGACTTGTATTATATATTTCAAAATATATAAGACTATTTTGAAAACCAAAAAAGGTTAGGAAAAAAGCTAGAGGCTAAATCATACATTATGAGGCTGAATGTGAGAAAAAAGACTAAATCTATACTTAACAAAACTCAAATTGGCAATGCTGCTTACAATTTTTAAAGTTTGCTGTAATAAAGTTAAATGGAGGCAACCGTAGCAGCATGGCTTAATAAAAAAGACTTGCAAAAATTGTTGACTTGAAAAATTGCAGAAAAAAGAGTAGCAGATGTGACTTTTTAAAATACATTTTAAAGCTATGTGGCTTACATTTTTAAAGAGTAACAAAATACTCTCTCTTTATTTATACGTATTAAACCACATTAATTTTTTGCCTTTTTTACTATGCAAATTTATTGCTTACATTTGTTAATATGAATCCTTTACAGCTTTCCATAATATTAATGTATTAAATTTTGGATAGTTTGTGTTTCCTTCTTTACTGTTTAATACTGCTGACAATCGTTTTAGCTTAAATAAATCTCCGTTTTTGTTTGCTCATTAACAACATACTCTTTGAAAGCCCTAAACATTAAATTGTAAGAAATATTTAATTATCTTTGCTATTTTACACCTTTTCTTACGTACATTTTCATTAAACATTCAGTTTTTTTTTTTAGCTTTTCGTTTGGTGTTTTTATATAAAGAAAGTCATCTCTATAAACACCTACAAGTAGGTATACACAACACAAATGTGTGTTGTTGTTGCTTTTATTAAGAAACGAAATTAATAGTAAACTGGCAGTAGCATATTATTTAATTATCCTTGCTGTTACATAAACTAGGAGTAGCTGCTGCTTTCGTTCATGACAATGATGGTGTAAGTGTTAGTGTGTGTGTGTTGTTGGTATTGTCTACAATATAATGACAAATCCTTTTGCTAAATATGCTTAATACGCTGTAAAGTACCCTAGAATCTTAGTTTTATATGCACAGGCTCATAACTGTTTTAGTATTATTAAACGTAACAAACATATGCTTAATGAAGCTTATACTCAGCATACGAGCACATTTGCTAATAAAATGACACGCCCGTTTTAGTTTTACTGCTGCTTGAACACTATTACACCAGCATCACTCACTCACTTACTCACTAAATTTTATGGCAAATAGGAGACTCTTTGGCAGCAAAAAATAAAAGGCAACGAACTAACTAGTTTGTTGAAAATTTAGAAATTTTTCGAAATAAAAAACGAAAGGTTTTTGTAGAGCTGTTATAATCATAATTATTAAGAGCTTGCAGACGGAAACGGAAATATTTGTCAAGGTGTTGCTTGCACTAAGGCATAGCAAAGCAAAACACACACAGTGTTGCTTGCACTAAAAACTGAAAACTAAAGTTTTTCTTAAGCATGTTTATGGCAGAAATGGATAAAAGGTGAAATCTGTTACATACTTAAACTAATTGTTTTTTTTAATTCTTCCTTTTTTTTGTACTACTGTTTGGTGTGTACATACACACAATTAAACAACCACCCAGGTATGGTTTTAAGTGTTAATAACTCAACTTTTTGTTTGTTTGCTTGTTAGTTAGCTGCGAGTAGCTTGGGTTCTTATTAGGAATGCAAGTGTCTCAATAAAACCAGACTAGACTACTGCTTGCATTTTAAAAGAGAAGTCCTATGCTTAACACAATATGTTGGGCTTAAATAGTTTAAATGCTATTTAACATTTTTGTTTTCTAGTCTTAATGATTTAATAAAGTTTTTACATAAACATACATACATACATACATGCATACATAGCATGATAAATATAATAACAACAACAAAAAAACTTACTCGAAAACATTTTAAGTAGATGTTCAAAATATTAATAGAGTTTACGTATGCATATAAAGACGTTATCTAAATACATTTTATATGAATATTAGTATAATGCAAAAGTTTATGAATAATAAGTTTTGTGGTGTTTTCTCTTCAAATATCTAATATTTAAGCCTGCACAGAGACACACACACGTGTCTATAGTCTCTGTTTGGATTATTTAGAAAATTTTCTATAAGATAGAAAACATTAACATTATTGTTTAAAAGTTGTTTTGGGTTTAGATAAAATAATTTTAACTCGAAATTGCTGTGTGTCTGGTTAGTTTTTGCCATATGTTTTTGAACAGATACCATTCAAGCAAAATTATATCAAAATGTTTCAATATCTCAACAATATAAATACAAACGTGTAGTTGGTCTGTTTGGAAATTGTATTAAATTTGAGAAACGTTTAAGCTTTAACGATAAATTTTAATTTATTGAAAATGTTTTGTAAATTATTCATGAGTGCAGCTTAAACGTTGCAGCTTTATATAAGCAAATAACTGTATAAGTTTATTCTTTTTTTTTTTTTGGATACATAAAGCGATTCATAACCTTGTTAATGGAGAAATACATAATAATAATCATTGCTATTAATTACAAATATTATTCTTATAATTAATAGATATGTATATGTGCATTTATGTACGTTCGAATGTTGCTTGTGCAATAAAGTTTTAAAGGGAAAATAATATTTAATAATAAAAAAAAAATTAAAAGAAATTTAATTTAAAAATAAAAATACATGTTTTTTATTTTATTCAAGTCAGTTTAATAAAATTTTAAAGATCTTAAAAATAATATTTTTACTTAAGAATTCTTAAATTTTTTCAGCTTACAATTCATAGCATATGTTCTACTTGCACCCTGCCAAATTTCGTTTAATATTTTGAAAAAATAAACAGATTTTGCGTATATCCTTTTTTTGTATGAATTGAAATGTTTTGTACTAAAGTGAATAAATTACTATTCTGGAGGTATTGAAACAAAAGGAAGAAATTAAAGTGTGCATAATTTACTTAATTACATATTAAAAAGTTTATTATGGAAAGAGAATGGGTTTACCATCGAATGACTACTATATCAGTTATCAAGACGAGGAAGAGAATAAAACTGTACCCTGTCCTGGCAGATTAGCGCACGTTCTTTAGGAGTAGCAACTGGTTAAGATGAGCAACTCATCGTCTTTTTATTCTTTCCCCTACCATCTTATTACTTCGTTTTACTCTTTTATGTTTAATGCTATCCGTCTTACCTTTTAAACAGGCATTACAAAGGGACTATGTCAGAGGATCCAAGTGAGCCCCTCCACCCTTTTGTTTTTTTTTTATTTGGGCTATACTGCGCTATATTAAAATTTACAAAAAAATATTCATACAATTTTTACCTACAAGTTATAAAATAAAACCACGTTTTGGTTTTTTAAGGCTAAGTAGAAAGATAATTAAAAATATAAATGGCGCTCGTATATCCTTTTTTTTATTAAATCTTGTGTTTATAAAATAAGTAAAGAAATTGCAATCTTGTTAAATTAGGAAAAATATCGTCAAACCATTAGAATAATAGAAATTAATTCTAAGCTTAAATTTGTTAACGATAAGTGGTAACTTTGACCATCGGCTACTAGGGACTGGAAAATGTGACCCCCAGATTGATAGGTCAGCACGATACCCATCAATCTACAGGGCACCCTATTGCCAACCCATATTTTGTTAGTTATCTGCCAAGTAACCAATATTTGTCTTTTTATGAAATATATTAGACACAAATTTACTTTAGCTTCTTCTTATACTAATGCCTTAAGTTTCAGCAACACAATTATGCGATTCAATTTAAATTTGTTTGATATTCATTAAAAAAACATTTTATTTTAATTAAACTTCGGATTATTTTTCTCTTAAATCTTAAGGACTTATCATGCAGCTATAATTTTTGTTTTATTAATTTATTCAAGTATATATTAAATGCAAAAATAAAATAACAACTAATGAAGTGCTCAAGAAATTCCAAAAATTTTCGTTCTTCACACATATATTTTTGGTTTATAAATATTTGTAATTAAGAAAGTATAAATTCTACTTAAAGCATTCTTAGGGACACTTTTGTGAATATTCAAATGATTTAAATTAAATTTGTGTTATTACGAAATTATTTCGATAATGTTTTCTTAAATAAATCAGTTAATAAATAATAAAATAATTGTTTATCACATAGTTAAAAAATAAAGGATGCTTAAATTCAAAAAATACCAAGAAATTATGGCATTTGACTGCTCACCTAAGGTGTGGAAGAAATATAAGAGTGAAATTATTTTCAGGTTTGGATCCTTAACAGTATCAGACTCGTTCTCCAGATTCGATGTCTGTGAATTTTTTAAACTGAAAAGTAAGATATACCAATCCGCCACTTGTTTTTGTCGTCAAATTCCTATTAAATGCCGAAACTACTCGTATAAGCGAATACTTTTTTATTTTTCAAAATTTAATTTAACTTTTTTCTTAAGATATTTTTAAAGTAAAACCTAAGAGAACAAAAAATGGATTTTTTAGTTTCAAACAATTCTTAAAATCATTTTTTTCATTGAACGTACCTATTGCGCAATTTTATAATTATTTTATAAAGAAATCTTATTAATTTCTTTAAATCAAATTGACATTTTATTGCGTTTGACATGTTTGTTGTTATTAAAACAAGTGTTTGTAAATAAATTTTACAATGTTTTTGTACATAAATACATACAAGAATTTATTGGCACAGATAAAGGACACAGTGGTTAGTAAAAGAAGTATCATCAATAAACTACTCGTATGAAAGCAAAATGTATAATATGTGTGTTTATGTGTGTGTGTGTGTGTGTGTGTGTGTGTGTGCAGGTAAACATTATAAACAAACGTTAATTTATTTCACCTTAGTTTTTAATACAAATAAATGTAAACTTTTATACTTTTTGGCATGTTTTGGATTGACAGGTTTAACAATGGCTGTTGTATTAAGTGATGGCTCGTTTGTTTTGTTGTCTATTTACTTTTTTTCTCCCCCTTTTTATTTTATGTATTTAATTTTTTTTTTGTGTGTGTCGAACTGAGTTTGATTAAGAGGTTGCACTTGCTGAATGTTTATACGAGTATATAGATAGATAAATTAATGAGAATAAAAATGAAAAATAAAAGGCTAAGTGGTAAACCAGGCTAGCGAGTGTGCTTATGTGTTTTTTCTTATTTTTATTATTATTTTATTTTTTTTATAAAGAACGTTATCTACCGTTAACAACACACTTGATCATCAATTGTGAACAAAGGATGTTGTTATAACAATAACAAATCTTTTTTTTAATGGTTTTCTTTAATGTTTATTCTATCAAATTGTGCAAAAAAAACAATAACAAAAGGTGAGGGTAATGGTTGTGTTGGGTGTTAACATTAGACGCATGCCTGTATTTAGGTCAATATGTTTTTGTTACAATTTCTTTTAAACAAATTAGACAGTGAGTAAAATCACGAACAAAACATTTGAATGTTGTCATTTTTAGTCGTTTACTTTTTATTTTAAATATCTCCTTGAAAAGAGTAAAGTTTCTTAACAATTTCTTGTTGTTTTGTGTGGGAGTATTTAAGAATATTTATTTGCTGTTTCTGTTATTAAAATGAAACAACATTAAGAAATACGAACTGGTTTGTTTGCAAGCTATGCTTTGGACAGATTGACAGTACATTTTATTTTGTATTTTTTTTTTTGTTCATTTACTTAATGAATTCAATTATTTATTTACCTTTAATTTGTTGTTATCTGTACTATTTTCTTTTACCTTCCTTTACTCGGTATTGAAGCTTGTTAAAATGTAATTTGATTTACCCACAACCAAGCTTGTTATAAGTTTGTTTTTAAGAGAGTTTCCATTTAAAAATTACACACATACAGACTGTTTGGTCAAGTTTTCTTGGGGCTGTAATTAATTCTTATCAATTTACTGTTGGAAAGAAAGAACAGCCAGCACATAATCCTCTATAAACAGGCCAATTCATTATATTGTTGAGCATGAAATTGTAGCTTTTTCAAATTGGCTACTGGTGCTGTAACGAATGGAAATTTAATTATGGCAAAAATGGATGAGTTTTATATTTGCCATAATCTTTGATTTTAATTAAGGATTAAATATAACCAACCAACTAACTACATACACATTTAATTAAAAATATACTGAATAAGGGAATAAGGGGATAAAATGAATATGTATAAAAAACAAGAGCTGCCAATATTGTAAAAGCTACTAAGAAATACTAAAATAGACTTGGAAACATAGGGGTTTAGCTAAGATTTTTATTCCCAATTCAGCAAACTTCTTAGCTTGTCTAGTCAAAAATAAAAATTTCTTTACTTGAAATTTCTTAGAATTTTTTTTTTTTTTTTTTTTGTGAAAAACTATTGAATGCAGGCCTAATAGGACCTTGTAGTTGTACAATTAGGTGCAATTATAGCCCTTAATGATAAAAATAAAGTATGCTTTTGAAGAGTATTAATTAAATGACATTAATTTGCAATTACTTATACCTTACGTAATGTACGATATCTTAAATTAATGAGGATTTTTTTTATAAATCAATTATATTCAGCGCACACCATTTTAAATCATGAAATTTTCTCTTACATTTAAATAAAAAAAAAATATTATTTATACATAATTATAAAGTTTAACAAAATTTAATTTTAATTTGTGATCAGTTCCAATTTAAAAATAATATAAACCATTTAAGGTAACACATAATTATGTTTCAATGTAAGAGAAAAAAGTCTTTAAATTTTTCTTAGGTTTATTTAGTTATCTGTATGTAAATACATGAAACGTTTACAAAGCTTTACAAAAACACATTTAACAGTTTGACTAAAATTCTTGACTAAGTTTTGACTAGTTTTGACCAAGAAGTGTGATTTTTTTTAATGTTTTAAAACTAAGCAAAAATATTATTTATTTAAAAAAATATTTTATTGAGAATCAGTTTTTATTTTGAGTGGCGACATGCTAAAAATTTTATTTCCAAAACTTATAATTTTATAGATAGATATAAATTATCGTTATAACTATTCTCTGCTGTTAGCATTTTAAAAGATTTCCAAATATCCTTTTTTGGATTTTAACAAAAACTATTTTTGTAAGAACAATTTTATTTTAATATAAAATTTATCACAATGAACACAGAAATTATATTTTAGCAGTAGTTACAATTGATTTTTTTTATAACTCAAAATATTATAAAACATTAATAAAAATAAAAAATAAAAAAAAAAAATATAGAAACAATTTTTTTAAACTTATAAAATTATAAAACTATTTGTTTACTGGGATAATGGAGGTGGCCTTTGCAAAAGACTTTAGTCAATGTGATAGCAGTGTTGACTTTTTCAAACAAAAATCATTACCAATGTAAACGATGTCTAATATGCGTTCATTTGATGAGTTGGAAATACCATGAATTACAAACGTTTGTACAACTGCGTTTAAGAATACAGTAATACCTCAATTAACGATTTCTTTTAGCGCTGTTATGCTATAGCGCACTTTTCAATTAAAAAAAAAAACTATTTTAACTTGATTGAACTTAATTAAAGCTGTGTATTGTGATGAGAATTCAAAAATTCTCGTATTCTATTTCTGTTGATACTTGAATTAAATACTCAACGTTAACAATACATAGCATCCCATAGTTGGTGACACAGATGCTGCTGATGAAGAGAAAGGGATTTCTCCAAAAGTGATCGCTCCACCAAACTAGTGTCTGGGGTTAAAATCAATCTTTCTGCATTTCAAAAAATAATATCAATTGTTAAATTGAATAATATAAAAAATATTTCATTCATATATCTTCAATAAAATGGAATTGTACGGTAAAAAATTGATATAAAAAAAAAAATTAAGAACTAATTATCGAAAATAGAAGAAACAATTTTTAAAAAACTTTTATTTTTCTAATTTCATATGAAAATTGATAAAACTTAATTTACTTAAATCAAAAATAATTTTAATTCGGGGTATCTCAAAATGTGAAATTTTGTTTTAAATTATTCAATCGAAATACTGATATTGTTTGATAGAGACCTAAGTAGTTTTGATTAAATAAATAAAATTCATTAAATAAAAATATGAAGTGATTGATAAGCAATTTAGAAAAGGTCGACGTTTGAGATGAAAATTAATGTAATTGGCGAATGGCGAACGATGAATGGTAGTTTCATGCATAGCAATTGAAATGCATTTATTTTTTTATATTTCATTTCAAGTGCTTTTATGTGTGCAGAGTTTTTAAAGTATTTGTTAAAAAAAATGTTTTATAATTTTTTAAAATCAATTTTACAACTTAAATGAAAATTTCATTTTTCATTTTATTGGTTTTTATAATATAAAACATAGACTTAAAATAAAGTTTTAAATTGTTATATTTTATTTATAAAAACAAACATTTAATTTATAATTCCTTAAAAGGTCTTAAACAAACAAATAATATAATGGAAAAAATTATTTAAATATTTTACTAAAAGCTGCATTTCATTGTGCTACAAGTTTCTTAAATGCCGAAATATTGTTTTTAATTTTACGCTCAAGTAACTGGCTTTATATTTTTTTAAAAAGAAAAAAAAAAACAATAGAAAGAAAATAAAATTATTTTAAAAATAAAATTCTTCGAAATTACAAATAATAAATACTCTTCAATGAACAATCTCTTAGGATTAAAATTGCAATAGTTTTTCTGTTGCCAGAATTATTATTTTTTTTTTGGCTGCAAAAACATTTTTCTTTAATCAGTTTTTATAATTTTTATTTTGTAATGATAAAATATTTTAGGAAAATGAAAGAATTTTTATAAAAATATTTATTTGAGCATTAGCAATATGGATACGCATGCATGCGTACATACAAGTTTTGCTTGTTGTTCTTTTGTAGCACGAAAATCCTCTTATTTGTTAAGAAAAAATAAACTATAATTAAATGCTTATATAACCATAAAATCTTGAAGTTTTAATTGTTTACTGAAAAGTATATTTATAAAAACTAGCAAATAAATTCTTTGTAGCCTGTTTTTTGGTCCTCGTTTTTATTTGCACTAAATATTTTATTTGTTTATTTGCTGTTATGCATAAAATATTTACATTATATCGTATTACTTTATGCATACATACATCTACAACATACATATGAAAAAAAAAACGCAATTTATATAAATAAAACAACAATATAATAAATAAATACACATTGACAGTAGAAAGAACCAATCAAAAATCCAATTAAAATTGAGGAAAATTCGATTTGTATGTAAAATATTCAAATACATATTTTGTATAGGAGTTATGGAATTTTCACAAACACACCTATATACATATATGCTGTTGCCATCAGCTCGGTAAACTTTGTTTAAACATACACACATGAAAAGAGGATAATGTGCCATATATGTCTATGTATTAAAGGTTTGCATGAACGCTTGTACTTTTACCCTATAGACAAAGTACAAATTGATGAATTTGTTTTTCTGTCTTATTTTTTTTTTAAATGTACAAACGTGATTGTATGTATTTCATTTAAATGTGATATTTTTTATTGCATTTTATGATTGATTATTTTTTCTTTTTCATTTTATACATTTTTCACCAAAAGCAAACTCTCTAAATAAATGAAAACCCAAGTGTTGGTTACACCACTTCATGTATGTGTTTGTAAAAAGAAAAAACCAACAAATTTATATGAAATTTTAAAACTTTATATTTGCTGGTGAAAAGGATTAAGTTTGTTAAGCATTTTTTTATTTGTATTTTGGAAAAAATAAATAAATGCCCATTTAATTGGTTTTTATTTAAACTTAAAACAAATGAGCTTGATTGCATATAAAAAACACACACACACTCTGTTAGCATTTAAGCTATAAATGGCAAAATAATGTAACACGAAATGGAAGAATATTAAGCCTTTTTAAAGTGAAAAAAAAAAACTGTAGTAAAGTGAGGCCAAAATTTTTGCAAGTCCATTTAGTCAATGTTAAACAATTAATTTTAGCTTAAACTGTGAAACAAGCAAACATGGTTTTGTTTGTTGTGAAGGCAAACCAAAAAATTTATAAAAAATTTCTTTTTATTAACATCCAACAAATGCAGTTTTCGAAAATGGTTAAGTGATTTTGCCAATAACAATTTAAATTAAAATTGTGGCATTATAACACATGTAATGCACGATTTTAATTGTGAGTCACACCTTAACGTCACGTTTTTTGCCCAACTTAATTTCGCCGAAGATCTAGGCATGATTAATCCTACAGCAAGTACGAGGTTCGTAAGGAGTCTCGAATTGTAGTTTGTAATTGAGCTGCACAATAGATCTTAAAGGTCGCGTTGCGATTATAGCCCTTGATAATAATAATAATTTGACATTTCTTTGTTTCAGTGTTTGACACACAATTGAGCAGCGCGTTAAAATTGTTGAAGGAAAATGGCCGTTCAAATCAAAATACAGTTCGTGAACTTCAAGATTTTTTTTTGGCCAGCAAAATCAACCAAATGTGTGATTTTACCTTTCTTTCTCGCAATTAGCTTCGAAATTTATGGCTTAGCCTCTAGCTTTTTTCCTAGTCTTTTTTCGTTTTTCAAATAGCCTTTAAAATCTAATATTAGCTATATATGTATAATGCTTTTCTTTTGCTTTTTCCTGATAACAAACTATACATAAACTAAGGCTGAAAAAATTTTTTCTACGAACACAATTACTTAAGACTTCATGTGTCTCTGTTTGTTCTGTAAATTTCAAGCTTGAATTGGATTAAATTTATATTTTGTCTATATACTTTAAAGTTTTCAGAAAAAGTCGCATTGTTTGTAGAAAAATATTACCTAAAGTAATATTTTGAATAAAATTTTGAAATGTAAGTTGATGCGTTGGTCAGAGGAAAGTTAATTTCAGGAATGAAAAAAAGTATTCGGTTGCTTTTTATAAAATAAATGTGCTTTATTTTCAGCATGTACTTCATATCGTAGCTTTATGGCTTAATAATGCTGCAGAAAACTATTATTAAAAAAGTCTCTGGCAACAAAAATTTTTAAGTTTTCTGGTATCATTATGCTATTCCACGATTTTTATTACGATAAAACGAGTTAATGATCTTCTAAGTAAAAAAAATAACATTGAAATCAAAGCACTAAGTTTTTTGCTGTGCATTAGAATTAGGTAAATTATGTTTAAAAATGACTTTTTTTTTTTTTTTTTAGATTTTGTTATTTTATGTTTTTTTTATATAATCTTTGTAATTATACTTGAAATAAAAGAATAAAAAAAATTTAAATTTAAGCCCTAATTATTATACTTAACCTTTTTTCTAGATATTTTGTGATTTTGATTTGTGATTTAGCTTTTTCCAGCCTGACAGTAACTTATCTACCTAGGAAAACCAACCGAGCATCAAAAAGTGCTAGCTCGCGATATCCTTAATTATGGATGTCATATATGTACTTTTGAGCACAGAAAAAATATCGTTTGCCTTGGCTATACCTTAGACTGAGAAGTAGCTGCATATTTGAAAATCATAATCTTTTATTTAGCATTCGCTAAATGTAATTAAAGGTATTTTTAAGACTTAATCACTTGATGTTAATTCAATGTAGCCTTGAAGATTAAATATATAAAATTTAATTTTTAAAAATTATTTATATTTAAATGTAACTTTTTTGAGAATTTTAATTTATTATATTTGAAAACTACTGTAAGAAAGAGCAAAAATTTATATTAAAGCCAGAACCGTTAAATACTACAATATTACTTATCAATGAAGCATTCAAATTAAATTTAATAGAAAACTCAAGTTATTTCCATATTAATACCAATAGCTCTTCTTCTTGGCAACCACACATCCTTGAGAAAACAAGGAAAATTTTAATGAGTTATTTTTTATGCAGCAGCAGTTAAATTGTTTGGCAATTTAAGCTTTCTTCCTTTACCATATTTTCATTTTAGGGTTTTTGAAGACAATTAATATGTGTGCACGATTAATTCAATAATTTAACATTATCACCAGTATTTTGATGATAATGATGTTGTTGCTATTAACCACTTAATACTATACATGTTGCTAGTAAGCAGTTCAATTTTATTTATATCAGTTAGTCAATAGGTACTTTAAGTTTGCTTTTCCTATTAATTTCTACACTTTTATTATTATTATTATTTCTCTTTTTTTGTTGGTTAGTTTGTTGGTTGGTTGGTTACCTGATATAAGTCATATTATGTACTCGTATGTGCGTATGTATTTGGAATACCAGTTAGAAAACTGTGGCTGCCACTTAATAAATGTGAAATTTGTGTGTGTTAGTGTTTCTTTTAAATATATGGAAAATGTAGTCTATTGTATATATGCTTTTAATAAATACACACACACATACTAGCAGTATTACACTTTATTACATTTTTAGTATTATAAGCACAATTTGTTAGAAAGTTTTTTAATTGAAGTTGCTATCAACTACAACTATGTAATATTACTCTAGTACTTTATACTACAATACAACAGAGTTTAATATTTTACACACTTGAAAGCCTCAAGGGTATTTCTTCATGAAACACACATACACATTTACATTTATTTATTATATCTTTAACATGAACTCATTAACATCTCTACTCCCGTTGCACTATATTCATGTAAGCTAAGCAACAAATGCTGAGCAATATAAAGTTAAAGTTACCATGGTGTTAGCATTATAATTACTCTATGAATATATTATAGTCTTTCCTAAATAAGAAAAAAAAAATATTATTTTATAATTACGTGATTGCTCATGGTAAGTATTATTATTATTTAATTTTTTTTTTTGTTTTGTAATAGAAAGAAGAAACTGAAAAAAAAAATTAAATTCAACCGCATAGTATTATAATGAGAGATGATGTTCTTTATTCTTCAAGGCAGTTTTGTTAGACTTCAGATATTTTCAAAAAAAAAAAAACCCAAATAATTTACATTTTTATTGTTTTTACAACAAAAATTATTCACCTTAAATGTCATTCTAATTTTAGGTTTGATTTATTTTGCCCAGCATAAGACTCAGGTTTTATGAAATAATTTATTTGCCTTTTGGAATTATATTCTTTAACAATAATTCCATCTTTTATGTCATTTTTGAAAAATAAAACCACAAGTATAAAATGTGTAAGAGAGAAGGAGAGCGAGAGAGAAAGAGTGGGAGAGAAATTGAACACAAAAAATTTTTATATTTTAATTGCTTTGCTTTGTTTAGATACAAGCTTACTTTAGCAGCATCCCCTGAGAGTCAAATGTATTTTTCTGTGGTTCATTCAAAATCTTATTTCATTATTCTTTCAAGTATTTGGTTAACAAATTTTTGTTGAGCGTTAAAGTAAACATTTTCTAAGTAGATCGAAATTATATTAAAAGGGGATGATTATTTAATTGAACAAGTTTAAAGTGAAAGCCACTGCTGGCACCACAACAAGAACATATAAAACGAAACAAGCAACCATCTAACTACAGCCCAAATTAATTTAAAAAAAATTTTTTTTAACAAATTCTTTATTTCAATTATTTTTATAAAACGATTATTTTCTATGGAAACTTTTATTAGGCAAAAATATTTTCGTTAAGTAAATTTAATTTAATTTTCTAAATTTTTGTTTAAGTCAACCTTTTTTTAACCTCAAATAATTTTATAATTTCTTTTTAGCTAATTAAAAGAAATAATGCCAAAGAAGTACTCTTTTTAAAAATGAAAATAATAGCAAACAAAATAAAATATAATGTTCTGCCAAGAATTTATGAAAATTTTGAATAATCCACTGAAGTTTGGAAAAGCATATCACTCTTAATACTTATTGTACTAACAACACAGTAACACATTTTCCATTAACATATCAAATAAAATAATGCATGAAGCAAACCTGGCATTAAACAGCAGAAGAGGATTAATATTTTATTACGATAAATAAAAATAAATATAAATCACATTTTTATAATTCCAAATAATTTAATAATAAACTATGCTAAATAATTAAAAATATTTTTGAATCAGATATAAAATTTTACTTTAAAACTAAAGGAAATGTGTTTATTCTAACAGATTCTTATATACTCAAGTATATAAATTATGACTTTAAGTTTACACGAAATAGAGTTTTTTTTTACATTTTTATTAAAAACAAAATTTAAGTTTTTGTTTTTCTTACCAAAAAAAAAACAAATATTTTTTACAAAAAAACTAAAAAAAAAAACAATTTATGTCAATAAAATTTTTAACATAACATCACCAGTATTTTTGGTATAAATCGAATATAAATCACATTTAAAAAAAACTGTTCTTCTTAGTCAAAATTTTTAGAGTTTTCACCAAGTTTATTGTAAAAATTATTCAATGTGTTTTGTTAAAACTTTGTAAATGTTTCAAGCATGCATTTACATATATATAACTACAGCTACAAAAATTACAGCACTAAAAAAATTGTTGTGTTTCAAAGGTATTTTTTTCCTTCTTCTCAAATAAGCTTATACGAGTATGTAAAATTGGGTTACAGATTTTTTTTTTTAATTTAAAATGTAAAAATAAATTTTGTGAATTAAAACAACTGGCTTTAATTGATATAAAAAAAAAAAAATTGTACAAGAAAAGTGAATAAATAAAAATTAATCATTATTAAATTTCAAAGTAGATTTTTTGGATATCGTTTGATATTGCGAAAACTGTTTTACGAAAAAACTCAATGCCAAGGACTTAAAAAGTCCTTTGGTGTATTAGTTGCTTACATGCTTTAAGCTTTTGTCGTCTTTTATTCAATTGAAAATTACTCAATTAGGATATCAAAAACTTTTGCATTTATTTTGGTAGAAAAATAAAGTGGATAATAATAACTTCAGTATTAAAGTTATATTGAGGGATAGCATGTCTTTTAATTTTTTTAATTTCTAACAATTTTTAGGAAATTTTTGGAATATTTTTTTTTAATTTTCAAAATTTTTAATTAATTAATAATTATAGTATTATCAGTTATAACTGAAAGTGAAAACTTTGAGAAAAGACTTAAGGTACACGCAAAGAAAAAAGATGGTTGAATATGGTCACCTCAAACAAAGTGTGTTCTTCACAAAAATATTATTATTAATTTGAAGGATCTAAACATTATTCTGATCACGATAAACATGTTTCTAGTTATTTTTAACCATATTATTTTATTGTCTTAGATCAACCATATAATTATCATCTTATGTTTAATAAAATTTTACTTGAAATCATAAATATGTTCATAGCAAACATAATAATGATAAAAATATGGTTGAATGTAAATTGTTTTCTATTTTGTCTCTTTCGCAACCATGTAAATAAAGTGAGTATAAAACAAAAACTTAATCATTTAAACTCAACTGAGCTTTGTGGCTGAAGTGGTTGAGTGGCGAGTTAATGCTTCTTAACTAAGTGTTCGCAAGTTCGAGCCCTGGTAGAGTCAACTAAAATTTAAAAAAATAAATTTAAGCCCGCTGTATTATGTAATAAATAAATACAATAAATAAATTGATAGAAAAGAAGAATCAATGGAATAAAAAAACTTTATTTATACAAAAAATTTAAATTAAAATTTTTTTTTAAATCATATTAAAATATGTATGTATTAAAAAAAAATTAAAAAAAAATTTCTTGCCTTGATCGGGGGTTGAACCGCAACATCTGCAGTTGAAAGCTATTTTTAATATCTTTGATTTAAAAATATATATGGTTAGAAGCAACCATAAATCTAATCATACTATGTTTCCACCAGAATATGGTTGCCTCAACCATATTTTTTCTTTGGGTGTACTGACTCACTATCCTACTTAGTCGTACGATCTGTCTAAAAACCCATGTGTGTTAAAAAAATATAATAGTGTGTATTGAACAAGCAGACTTTTTGACAGGTCTGTCCGATTTTTTAATGTTATGAAAATTTTCATAAAATAAATTTTATCTGTGCGATCAGAGTTGCATTTTCTATGTTCAAGGCAGAAAAATAGCAAGAATACCAAACTTGTGTTTTGTTTATACAAACATTTAAATTATTTTTCATTGTACATATTTGTAAAAAAGATATTTTGCGGCAAAGAAGAAAATGAATACTTTTAAAAGTATTAAGGTGAGTAAACATATGTTTTTGCATCTTTTTTTGTATAATAATGTGGCATAAAGCTCGCCATTTTAAAGCGATTTCTTCAAGTAAGACAGAATTCTGTCACACATTATTTTGACATAATCGTACGATCGTATAGGATAGTCAGTCAGTACCTTTAAGAACATTTCTAAATTTAATTACACTTGCTTAGAATTACTTTAAACCTTAATAACAGAATTTAAATTTCTGTTCCCCAATTTTCTTCTTTTCCTTTTTTTATTTTTCTACAGAATAAGGCCATTAGCTGGAATCAATTTTCTTATTTTTATTACCTTTTTCTTGCTTTATTTATTATTTTTTTCTATTTTAAAATTTTACCAAATTCAGCATCATTCCGCCATTAATTTCAAAAGTTGCCTCACATATATTTTGGTTTCTAAAACCCATTTGCTTAGTATGGCATTGTAATAAATTAACAATATTTTTTTTTTTTTTTTGTTGGAGGAACATAAACTATAAAATTTTTGAAATAAATATTTCAGGGAGAGTGAGGGTAGGTACGTGGTATTATGTAACAAGAAATATAAATGAGAAACAAAAATAAAAAGCTTTAAAAACCACAAAAAGTAATTTTATAATTTTACACTGTGGTCGCAATTAGTCGTCATATAAAGGTTGTATGTGTATGCCTGTGTGTGTTTTTAAATATTGTTTTACGTTTATTTATTTTTTTTATTAATTTTTACCAAACAATTTTTGCACAAAATTTATTTAACACAAATATACTCGCATAAACAACAAATACTCTCACAATATAAACATTTAAAAAGGAAAAATTATTGTTATTGTGTTTATAGTCGTAAAGGCGCCGAACTCTTCAACATTTATATTTCATTTAAGTTGTGTTTCTGTGGTTTTGGGCGAGCATGCATACCTTGTGTTTACGTGGCTTTTTGTTATTGTATTTCATATAATTTATACAATTTTTGTTGTTGTTTTCGTTTGTATTTATCTCATTTTTTTGTCTCCAGTTGCAAGAAACGGAAGGAGTCTAGTGGTATTATTATTTTTTACTTCAAATATTGTGCATTTAATTGTTTTTGTTTGTTTCTCCAAGTTCTTAAAAATCCCTAGAGACGTAATCAATTACTTAATAGAACTACTATTACTCTCTTCCGTGTGCAGCTGCTACATCTTTAGTCCTGTTATTATGGGCCGGCTATTAAGTTTTAACAATAGCTCCTTGTGCCATGTCTTTAGATATCATTACTTAAATATTTTTCATTCCACATAATTTTTATTTTGTTGTCTTGCCAGTCAGTAACGGAGACATATTGTGTTGTATTTTTTATTTATTTTTTTTGTGTTTGGGGTTATTAATATGATAGTACGCTTAGTTAATATCATTCCCCAGGGTATAACGTGCAAAAGCTTTTTGTTGATTTAAAAGTACTCGCACATAACGCAAGGCTATGGTATCAATAACACGCCTTTATAAGCGTTTGTTTTTATTATAAGTTTTATTGCATTAACGTAGACATTTTCTAATGGCTATTAAATCAATTTTATATTTTGTTGTTGTTACTGCTGCTGCTACAGCTTTAAAATGTTTATGATTGCTTTAGAACTACTTTTAACATTTTTGCTATAAAATATTAATGGCTTTTTAAACAAGAGCAAAGGGAATATTGAAAGTTTCGTTTTTATAACTAAACCTTGTTTAATATTTAAGTATTTTTATTTTTCTTCTTACTTTTATTTTTCTTTGCAAACAGTGTCCTTGCTAAGACTAAAATTTGCCGGATATGGCCAACATGCCATGCTGAAACTTTCAACTATAGTTAAATAAAATGGCTAACAATGTATGAAACTATTCATCAGAGCACACAGTATAAGCTTCTGAAAGCGGGGAAGCAGAGGAAGTTGTGCAACTACAACAACTACAAAAAATAAACGAGGTAAAGATAGTGAAACATCATGGAGTATAACTTATGCACACGTTGAACAAAAAGCAAGAAAGAACTTGTCAAAAAAGGATGCTCGGTTAATGGAAATCACAGAAAAAAATACAAAAAACAAAAAAAAGAAACGAAAAAAAGGCAATTTCCGTGCTATAAAAACTTAAAAGCTTTGAAGGCAGTTCAAATACCAGTCAGGGAGAAAATTATAGAAAAAAAATTTACAACCATTTCCACAAGAAACTTAATTTGTTAAGTCTTTCACATGCTGTTGCTGCATAACGCATAGATTTGTAGGCCTTTTTGTGTACCTCCACTCAAATATTAAAACTTTAAATCTGTGCTTACTGCAAAAAAGGCCATAAAATCCTTAAATAGAAATACAAATAAAAGAGAACAACACAAAACTTTTACAAGTCGGAGAGCAACAGAAATAATCTAAATTCGAATATAATTTTTGTTGTTGTTATTGTTGCTTTTAATACCAAATGAATTTAAATGCAAAAGTTTTGATAACAAAATTTGTTAAACTATATGAGCGCATAGAGGGCTCTAAATTTAATTTGTTAGCAAATTTGCCAATGTTAGTAATAAATTAGGGCACATAAATTTATGACATCATTTGTCTAACAAATAACTCTAAAAAAGAAGGCATTAATCTTTATAAGTAAACTTGAAAGTTTTTTTTTTTGTCTATTTATCTACTGAGTGCTAAAATGTAATAACAAATTAAATTATGTTAAGCAGTAGTATTAACAGTAAATTTCAAGTTGGTTTTTAGTTGGTTCAAAAAAATTTCATAAATATTAAAATTATTGAAAGTTTTACGTTGTTCTTTTTATTATTAAGTAAAAATGATATATATAAGAAGATTTAAGAACTTTATAATGTTGTGTGTGTGAAAACTCTGCATAAAATTAATCATAAATACAAATCGTGCTGTATTCTAATTAACTATTTTAGGAGTCTTTAAAAAAATGTTTAAATAAGAAAATAAAATAACATAATTTTAGATGATGAAAAGCTTGCAGAAATTTTCTTAGAAAATTATATGAAAACTTTGAAATTATTTCAAGTCTACTTTTTTCTTTGTTAGGAAGGTTATATGAAAAGTGCAAAAGTTTGCTTTGAGTTGTAAAATTTTGGATTTCAAAGAAAAAAAGAAAGCACCTAAGCCGAAAAAACGGGTATTTGTAAACAACACTTAAATTTTAACAAACACTAATCCAAAACTTTCCTTTTTTCCAAATCTTTATTTCTTATTTATTTTTCGTTTAAAATTACTTGCGCACATATTTTAATCAAATTACTTCACGTATCTTAATCACAGCCTATCACTTTCATCGAAAATTGCATAAGTTTTTTTTGCTTTTAGTTGTTTGTTAAAGCACATGATAATTTTTTTTTAAATATAAATATTTCAGCTGCGATTTATAGTTTTAAATAAAAAAAAGGAAGTAATACTTCAAATACTTAATTCACTCAAATTTAGTGCTAGTAATGAGTAAAAAAAATCACTAAGCAATACACTAACACTAAGAAGGAACTTACTGCTAATTGTGAGTTTCTTTCTAAAAATGTAATACATTTTATACCGTATATAAATCGACACGGTTCATGTTGCCCTTTGAATTATAAGTAACTCTCAGTTAGCTTATAAAAAGCAAAGTCAGAAAAATTTGGAATAATTTTCTTGAAGGATGCTTTCGGAGGACATGCCAGTATAGAAGTCTATTCCCTTCATCTTCTTAAAAAAGACGTGTAACGATAAGCATATTCCTTACAATATTAATTTGTGTTGAGTTTTTATTTAAGATTTTGAGAAAATTAAAACAAAGAAAATTATTAAGAATTTAAAATTATCATTTTTTTCTCTTTATGTTTACCTTTTTATAAAAATTTTTTTTAAACTTTATTTTTCTTTAGCATTAAGCAATATATTTTTTGTAGCTTAATTTTCGTATTCATTTCCTTTTTTTTTTTTTTTTTTTCTTTAAAAAATATTTGGTTTCTTTTCTCTTAACCTTCGTTTTCAGCATTTCTATAAAAGTTAATTAAATTTTCTTTGTAGATTTGCACTAAAAAAAACCTTTGCTTGACTTTCTTTGTTTTAATTAATAACCATTTTGCATTTTTGTTTGGTTTTTTTTTATTTTTTTTTTTTTTAATTTGTTGTTGCTGCTGCTTCCATTTTTTCTATACTTATTACAGTTTATACTTTTAACATCAACACGTCTGGCAAACTCACTGGTTAAAGTCTTTTCTTGTTTTTCCTCTTTTTTATTTTCTTACTTTGGCTTTTTTACTTAGTTAAAATAAAAAAATTTTTAAAATTTTAATTTGCCCTGTAGTGGGTTGTTAACAAACAAAACTGGATAAAAAATGTTCATGTATGCATATAATGCATTAAGCTTAATGCACAAACAGACACACGTACACTGCCATTGACTGTAGCAAAACAAACACATTCAAAATGTAGTAGGAGAAGAGTTGATTCTAAGGCACTCAGGCAAAAGTGTATACATCAGTAATAGTGTTTTAGATTTAAGTTTCGTTTTTCTGTTTTGTTTATTTTGTATTTTACAACACGTTTCCTCTTTTATTTTATATATTTTTTTTAGCAGAGAATTTAAACATTAAAACCTCTTTGGCAAACATAGTCTTGTAAATTAAAACATTTGATAAAAAAAAATAGAAAACATCAACAAGAGCAACAGTTTTTTCTCTTTTTCATTTTCATTTCGTATAATACAATGTTTATATGAATTTTAAAAGCATGAAAGAATTAACACAAACTGTAATCCGCTTGTGAATTTTAATATTATGGCAGTAGGAGTTTTTTCGTTATTGTTGTTGCTGCTGTTACAGTAGGTGAAAATAAAGCTACACCAGCATCAGCAAACTCATAAAGAAACAGTTTATAATATCTTTTTTATTTTTTAATGGAAAAAACCTATTGGAAATTTAGAAGCAAAATGTTTCTACACCTCTGCTGTAGCTAAAAGGCGGTTTTTTAAAGACTTTCTTTCTGCAATAAAATCCACACATAATTTTATTTACTAAAATTAAAAATATATCTGGCTTAAAAGTATTTTTATATTAAATAACAAAAACAACTTCGATTAACGGGATAAGATTTCAGTTGAAAGTTAACATTATTCTCGATATTTTCTTTAAACATGTTTCATAGCTAATTTTGTGTTGTAGTGAAAATTTTTATAAGAATTTTTGATATCAATAAATTTATTTAGAAAGTATTTACGTTATCGATAAAATGGACTAAAAAATTTTGTGTTATCGATACAATTTTTCAAATACAATAAAAAAATTATTTAAAAATTTTTTTTGATACAATAATTTTTAATAGCATTTTTTATTGATTAATTTTTGAAACAAACAATTTTTTTATTACCGATATATTTTCTATAAAAATATTTATGTTACAGGCAGCTACATTATTTACTTAGGCCCGTTATTACAACTTTCGATAAAGTTAGGATTTTGTGGGGAAAATAACAAGGTTTTGTTTAAAAGATTGAAACCTAATTTGGTAGGATAGTTAAGGACACATTATGCGATATTTAACTCATTGATATTTTCAATTTAATGTCGAACAAAAAACTTGAAATTTGACTTTTAAAATCTTATCTTTAACTATCGGTAACTTATAAAATAAATAATTTTTAACTTTTAATTTATAAAATTTTTATATCATAGTATTTTATATAGATAAATTATATATATAAAATTTTTGTTATCAATGAATTTGCTAAAAGATTTATTTTGTTATTGATAACATTTTGATAGAAAATTCTTCTCAAATTTTTTTGCGTCTTGTGCTATGCATAAGCCTGTTTTAGAAAACTTTGTAAGAAAAAAAACTTTTGTTAAAAAATCTGTTTTTCTTATTAAAAGAATTTACTTTTATTTTTATTATACGAGTAATTATGGGCCATAATTGCACCCCTGTCTATATGATCAATTGTGCAGTCAAATTCCAAACTAAAACAATCCAAGACTACTAACGACTATTGTAATTGTTGTAGCATAGGACAGTTGGATTTACTTATGTGATCTGGTAAAATATATAAAATTATTTTTTTTTTAATTTTAAACACATTTCAATTCTTTTGTTTTATCAATTTCAATTGTTTCCATAATAAAAATTTTCTTACTGTTATGGTCAATCATAGACAATGTGGTCATTTTTCAAAAGCTGAAATTAACCTCAGCCACTAAATTGATGACAAAATTCCCTTATTCCATTGCGATATTTGTGTCACTACTTTAGCATATTACTCGTATGTCACTAGTATTAAGTGCATAAATATCGGTACATTTTGAAAAGGAGTTCTTGAGTGTCTGAAAGGTATACCGCATATATTCAATCTGTAATTTTACAGCTTATATTACAGTTATATTTTCCTTTGCGAAAATTTTAAAATGCTATTTTGTACAAAATTTCCTATTGGCAAATTTATTCATTTACACATAAACATCGAAAACCATTGCATGGTGGTGTTTGCTTAGTAAATTTTATACACTCTCACACTTATGCATACAAAACGACTTTGTGACTTTATGTTTCGTCTTTGTGTGTTTTCAGAAAACAAAAAATAAATATAAAATACTATTTAGTAATATTGTGTATGGAGAGATACATACAAACATTTATTTGAATTTGCTTGTATATTTATATTGAGGTTCTTTGGTCAGTATTTCATTAAGTTACACAAAATGTTTAACTTTATTTCGTCTCATACTCCAACAAGAGTCCAGTTCGTTCGTTTTGCTTTGTCTTTATTGCATAAAATGTTAGACATTTGCAAAGACCGTATTCGTTTATTTACATTTGCTTTAGGTCAAATTACAGACACTTTTAAAGGCGCTATTACTGCTGCAAATACGAAATGATTTCAGTTTTAGGTTTTATAACTCCTCAAAATGAACTAGTGTAGTGTTAGTTGGTGGGTGTATATGTATGTGGCTCTGTGTGTGAAACAATGCAACAGTGTGTCGTTGTGCTGGCTCGTTTCTATATTTTTAGTTTGTGTAGTAAAATTTTTGTAAAATTTATTTCACTACGAGCGTCTGTATGTTTGCTTCTCTTTTGATGTTTGTGTGTGGTATGGCGGTAAGGATATATTCACTTATAGACTGTTAGTAATATTCTTAGAATTACAAAAAATAGAGGAACTAGAACGGAGGTATCATTGTCAAGTTGTGTGTAAGCTTTAGTATAAACATAATGATTCATGTAATATGAATCATGCCTTTATTGCCGTAATTTTATTATAAAACTGTCTATAAATATAAAAGGAAATTTTATGTATCCTCTTTTTTAACATTGTGTATTTAAACATAGACACAAGTTAAATATTAACACTTGAACCTTTTTTTTCTTTCTACTTTTTCTTGTAAGTCTATGGTTTTGTAGATTTCTGTGGATTTTTGAATGTGGTTACTATAGAGAGCAGCATTTTAATTAAAACACAGATATCAACTAAAAAAAATTCAAATTATTGCCAGCAATTCAAATATAATATGATACAAATGAAAAAATTAATGATCAAGTTGAAGTTGCAATTTGAAATATGAAAAACAAAGTCCGTGACATTAAACTTTAATTGAAAAAAAAAAAAATAAAAAACTTAAAACAAAACATCTAACTAAGGGCAGTATATAAAAATCCTGATTTTTTGTTATATTTTAAGACGTTTTAAATAATATTGTCACTAGCAACTTCTTCAGCGAAGTACCATACTGTCGCTATTTTATTTCGATGTTCTAGGTTTTTAATAAAATCAAAAGGTATCCTGAAGGTATATAAAAAGTATAATTTTGTCCCTTTCTTGACTTTTCTCTTTACTCACCGTTTGAATTCCGTCGGATAGTTCTAGATTCGTTAATGTTAAAAAATCAAATATATAATTTTTCACCCAATCTCATACTTCTAGTTTCATTTACATTAAAAAAATCAAAAAGTACAATTAAAAATAATAAAATTAAACCTTAATAATTTTTATTTTGTTCAGGAGCATTTGAGCCTAATCTCATAGTTCTAAGGTAGTTAGTATTAAAAATTCAAAAAGTACCATTGAAAAATTAATAAAGAGTACCGTTTTATCCCATTTATGGTTTCCACTTTGCTTCAGACCGTTTGAGCTCAATCTCGTACTTCTAGGTTCGTTAAAATTAAAAAACCGAAATTTAACGTTAAAATGTATAAAAAAAAATAATTCTTTCCTTTAATGATTTTTTACTGAAACGTTTGAGGCCAGTTTCTTAGTTCTAAAATTGTTAATATTAAAAAATCAAAAAGTATCATTAAAATGAATATAAAGTACCATTTACGATTTCTTATTTCGGTCAATACCATTTAATTATACTATAAAAATTCTAAGCTTGTACATAACATAAGAAATATCACTAAAATTGTTTAAATATAAAGTATCAATCGTAGTTCTCAATTTTGTTACTTTTTTCTTTCTTGAAAAACTTTTTTTTAAATTGAATTTATTGTGTTACAAATCAATAATAACATATTTAGAAAAAGTAGTAAAAAGGGCTACATATTTTACCCATTCTTTGCTCGAATTAAAAAAATTCCAATACACATTGGAGACTTTTTAAGAAGAGAAGAATACAATTTACGAGTAGTTTTTGTTGCTGTGATTGTTACTTTAAAGATAAATGGGGTTACAAAAATGTACCAACATTAGTGTTTTACTCTTTTTATCCCGCAAATGTACAAATATCAAAAAAGTACTAAATACCCATCCACTTATTATTTTTGTACAATATCTTCTATGTTGAATTTTTGCTCTATCTGCAGTATTTTCAGAGATAAAATAAACCCGTTTTTACTTTAAAATATTCGAGTTTCCAAAAATCGCTCTTTATATGTCCTATTAACATATTGTGAAAGGAACATGCTTACCGAATTTCAATTCTGTAACTTTAGCCGTTTGGGCTGGGTGATGATGATAAGTCACTCAGCAACGTTACTCTTTCACATGTATAGATAGATCGTTTTCAAAAATTCTGTAATAATTAAACTGATTTGAATAACATTTAATAGCTTATAAAAAGTTTCAAGTTTGTAATGAAGCTTTCAGTTATAGACATGACAATTTGTTATCATTTAGGAAAAAACTTAAGGAGATAAAGCATACTTGAAGTAAAAATTTCCAAAAGTTTGTATAATTTATTTGTAATTATTTCTACTAATTTTAAATACCAGCCAAAATAATTAAATAGAATTTTATTTTAAACAATTTTATAATCATTATAATTTAAATGTAGGTTATAATACATAGTGTCGACAAAGGGTCCAAGCGGAAGTGCTTTGCTTTGATATTGTTTTTATAATAAACCCAAAAAATTAATTAATTTCCCAAATCATTAAAATTTGGTTTAATATATAGTTTAAAAAAAACTAAAAATTTTAAAAAACTATAAGTCTTTTTTTAAACTATATGGATAGGAAATAAAAACTCTTGTGATATTCTGTTCGAAGGACTAAATGGATAGAAACAAAAACTCTTGTGGTATTCTGTTCGAACAACTAAGTTTTTAGTTTTAGGAATGCTCTTAACTTCTAGTTATAAAGCTTTACTTTTTTATTAAACTTTATCTAAAACTATTAATATTGGACTGACAAATTACTTAGAAAATTACACAAGCTCTCTTGTCATTTGGGGCGAAAGATTAAATTTTATATTTTGTTTTTTCTGGCTTAAAACCCAAGGGCAATAAAGAAACTGTAAATAAAATATAAAAGCATTGTCAACAGGGTCGTATCTACATACATGTCGAAAATTCATATTAAATTTTGTATGGCCAAACCAAAAACGGTCAAATATATAAACTTACAAGTAAATTAAACAAAAATATTTTTTGTGCTAACTTTTTCGTGAGAATATTATGCGAAATATGAATCCATAGACATTAAATAAAAAGTAAAAAATAAATTTATTTTTCGTAAGCATATTTTAAATTAGCTTGGGGGGAGTTATTTATTTATTTAGTCTATCAGAAATTAGTTTTAATTAATTATTATTAACGAGCACTGATAGCTATGATCATCGGCTCAGCTTGGTGTTAAAAACATTAATTTATATACAAATTTATATTTAAAATATTTTATTACTTTTTTGCTAGTAAATACAAATACCACAGCTTAAGACTAAAATTTGTAAACTTTCATTCTGCTCTTAACTACAAGCAAAAAAAATACATAGTTGACAGCAACCAATCTGGGCCAAAATTTTTTTTAATTTTTTATACACAATTTTTATTAAAAATTTTTAAGTCAAATTATATGTATAAACATTTTGTCATAACTTTTATAAAATAAAGTTTTTATGTAATTAAAAATTTTTCATTCTATTGATTTTTTCGTTCCAGTTAATTTTTATTTATTTATTTATCACATTGTACGGCTGGTTTGATTTTCTTTGTAAATTTATTCAACTCTTCCAGGGTTCGTACTAGGGTATATGAAGTTAAACTGATCGCAATTTTTTATTTTGGTACAGTACTTGACATCGAGTAAAATGTAGCGTAATTTGAGGTAATATCATTCGATAGCGAGTCTTCGATCTTAGTAAATATCATTCGATAGCAAGCTAGCTATCGTAACTAAAGCACGGTCAACAAAAAGTTTAAAAACAAATTAAGTTTTATTTAGTTTTAGGTTGAAACAATTAGTTATTGAAATTTTTAATAAATTTTCATCTTTTGAATTTGAAGGAAAAGATTTCAGAAAACGGAATTGTTCATCCATATTATCAAAAAAATCTTTTTGTACAATTGTTGCCTAAGTTCATTTTACAGATTTTTTTTAATTTTATTTACTTGCACTTGACACACAGTTGTGTATAAATCTATTACAATTTGAACAAAATTACGATTTGATAGATATCGTATGCACTGATTTGCTTATTCGAGATGCATCGAAATATTGTTTTAGACTCATGTTTTATTTTAAATTTACTACAATTTAATATTATAGTGACACCGGTAGCCGACAACTTACAGTTTTGAGAGTTGTATTATACTTAGTCTTGGATAGTTCACGAACGAACTATTACCATTGTACTATTCACTTATTTGAACTGAACGAACTAGTCGATGTTTTAAATTCCTATAGTTCATTGGCTTGCTCTTCAGTTTAAATGAACGACCTATAAATGAACGAACGAACTAAACTTAAACGAAAACATAGACAAAGGAACGAAAGTTGCCAATTATTTTCTTTTACATAAATTAAAAAGAGAAAATGGCTTATGCATGCTAAAAAACTCAATTTTAAGCTGTTTTAAAATTAAAGCTTAAGTTTTTTTAGCTATAGTGACTAAAGTACTTTTTGAATTAAATTTTTTTAAAAGAAATAGAAAATTAAAAATTTTTTGAATTTTGTTTTGCTTTCTATTTTCATAAAAAATTCCTTGCAACTCCTATTCGATATAATTTAAGATAAAGATCGTTCAATGACAATCAAAAGTATAAGTGATAAATATACAAAAGTTCAAATGAACTAAATGAACGAACTATTCCTTTTTAATTTTTGAACTAAGAAGAGCGCTCACTAAAATGAACTACGGAGCACAAGTCTAATTATAAATACTTATGTCGCCTTATGACACCTTTTGCTACTTATGACTTATGACTTAATATTTTATAAATAAACTTCATCGATATAGAAATTTGAAGTTTTATTTTTATGCTTTTCACTATTTATACCAAAAATCTTAAAAATAACTTCACTTAGAGGCAATTGAATTGCCCAAGTAATGTGAACGTTTATATAAGTTCAAAAGGTGAATACTTCCTTAAAAAAAGTTGTTTCTTTAAATAATATTCAATTAGATATATTTTTAATTATCACTCTTAAATTAAAAAAATTATAATTAATTAAGCTAGAAAATTTCAAAGAATTTATTTTTTATATTTGTAAAAAGGTTTTTCTTTACTCGTATTTGTAAATTAATTTTGATACGATAAGTTGATTTGAAATTTTGATTTTTAAATTTATAATTCACTTTTATTATTTGTTGCTTTAAACTAGATTATGGAGTGGTTATGGCATGGGTTTTCCCTTTAAAAGCTCTTCAGTATTTTTGTTAATTTGTTTAAGAAAACTATTAAATTTAAAGCATTAGATATTCAAGTACTATGTCAATAAAACATGTTACATTGGGGTATATTTTTCTTGAAGCACTTCTTTATTGTGCAAATTTAGGGAGTGCGAAAAGGAAGAAAAATTAAATAACAACTTATGCGTAAGATATACAAGAGTGAAATTAAAGAAGAATAAGAAAAAAAACAACATCTCTAGTTCTTGCCAGTTTTCCTGTTGGTGACAAGCATTTTATTTATAAACAAACAAAAACATTTAAGAACTTTAAGTGTTTTGACAAATACAGCAAAAAACAAATAAATAAAAAATAAACTGGGTACGTACGACATATTTTTTAACAATTGTGTATTGCAATAGCTAGAGATGTAGTAGATATTTTGAATATAGATTCGAGTAGCATTTGCTTACAAGAAACTAAAAGACTCTATGAACCCTATTGCAGTATCAAGACGTTGGTTGTTTGTTATTTTAGGCAAAACAATTTTTGTCAAGTAAAAGAAAAACAACTGTTTTGTATGTTTCTTTCAGCCCAAATAATATTATGTTTTCTGCTTAATTTTGTTTTCATGTTTTAAATTTTTTATTTTTGTATATTTTTTTTACTGACATGTTTTGTTTGTTTTTGTATAAGTTGTTTTGTGGGTTTGAGTGTGTTATTTTCAATGTAAGTAGTAGTTTGTTTAAGGTTTCTTGTAGAGCAAAAGGAAGTGTGAAAAAGTCAAGCAATCAGTAGATTTATAAAATTTTAACACTTAAGTTTATTTCCTTGTCTGTTACTTACTTTTGTTTTTTTTTATTTTTTGTTGTTGTTGCTTTGTGCTCTTTGTCTTGCTGGTGTGGTAATTACATGAGAAATTTTTGTAAAAAAATATGTGTAAATTGTTGGCCAAAAGCCAAAAATGTTTTATTTTTTTTTTGGGTTATTTTTAAAAGCCCACATTAGTTAAATTAAGTTTTCAATTATATTTGTAATTTCTGTTTTGTAAAATTTTCTACCCCAAAACTAGATAAGAAAAAAGGACATGTGCAAATGTTGTTATTTTAGTAGTTTAATGAATTTGTTTATAAAAAGAATTAAGGAAACATTATTTGGCAAGTTGTAAGCTTAAAAATGAATTAGGAAATTAAAAGAAAAGAATTAAATTATCTTAAAAATTTTAAAGAAATTTCGTAAACACAAAGAATAAAAGATTATTTTTTTCTACAATTTGTGGTTTGGCATTTTTCATAGACATTTTTATTATTTAGTTTTTAAATTGCTCACTTCAGTTACATTCGGTTTTTTAAATTAAATATGTAACTTTTGGCAAAATTTCTTTTAAACTTAATCAAAAGGAGAAGTGATGATGTTTTAATTAAATAAATTTATTAAACTTGTGTAAAAAGATTATTTAAATTTGTAAATGAAACAACAATTTAAGTCTTAACTATGTCTATACCTGATGTAATTCTATCATAGCAGTAGATATAAGGCCGGCAGGGTAAATGTCAATTTCATATTAATAGCAGTACATAAAGGAAGACGCTGATGGGATAATATTATGATAAAATATATTTTATTATTATTTTTTTACATTTAAAATTTAAAAAGTAAGTTTTTTGTAGAAGTGCGATATATTTATTTATTAATAAACACATGTAAGCTGTAAAAAAATTCTTTGGTGGTATTTTCATTAAAAAGTTAAAAGTATAATCTAAAATGACATTTGATATCATGATAGAAATAGCATACCGCATAGCATGCGGCGATTTTCTATCATAATATGAATTTGATACTTAGAATGATAGAAATACATCAGGTATAGACGCCGGGTAAAAGTATATCAAGCAAAAGTTCAAATACAATCAAGCTTACAGAAATAAAATTTTAAATGTCAGTTGACATATTAAAATTGTGCTGCAAATCGCAGTTTTACCTTTAAAAAGAAATCATTTCTATTTCTTTATTTTTGTTTTAATTTTCTATCCATTAACTTTACAAATGACTGTGTAAAATTTCTAATTAAATCTCATTTTTATACTGATTTACTCTTCTACATATACACTGTTATTAAATGATTGTGTGTGTGTGTGTGTATATGCAAATCGGAAAAAAGTACTTTTTCATTATAATTTTTTTATTTAACTTTTTTTCTGTGACGGCAGTTTAATAGGGATTTTAAATTGATTACCTCTGCCACGTTAAGTACTCAATCACTTTTAAAGTCAACGTAGCATACATACAATTTAAATATAAGTATGTAGAGCAGATGAATAAGTGTATGCATAAATGTTGGTAAATGTATATGTATATGTGCGCTTTGTAAGGTCCTTAAAAATGTCACAGACCTATAAAATACTTGAAACTTAAGCAGCTTCACTCAAACAAACAAACACAATCATCACCTAACCACTAGCATCAATACCACCAATTCCCTCCCAAACACCACATTCTCGTTTTGTCCACAAAACCATACAATACTTTAAGTTAAAAAAAAGAAGAATTATATGTATATAAAATAAATGCAAATAAAAAACTAACAAAAAAAGGAAATCAGTTTTTTTAAGTACCCACGAAATGAATGTGCATTCAAATCAAGTCAAACGTTAAAACGATGACTTTTGCATACAAGATGTATTGGTAGTAATATTACATTTAGGAGTAAAATAGAAGGCTATAACGAAAAGACAGAGACACCTATAGACCCATAAGAGAGAGTGTGTCAGTACAAAAAAATAAATAGAAAAGGCAGTGGTGAATGTACCAAGCGACAAAAAGAAAAAAAAGAAGAGTAACAAAAAAAGTTTGCAAATGGAAATGGTAAAATGAAAATAAATAGTCGTTGTACAATACCAACCATTAAGTTGAACATACTACCACCAGCAAAAAAGAAAAGAAATAAAAACCTATAAGAACATACAAAAATCTCATACTTGAACAGAACTGAACATAAAAATATAATAACAAAAAAAGGAATTGCAGAGTCTACATATAGGGCAGCACTTAAACGATTTTAAAAGTGTATTAAAAAAGCAGTGACTGTAAAAAAATGGCATGAGCGCAAACCCAAAGTAGGAGTAAAATAAATTCATGTTAGTCTTTTACCAAAAAAACCAAAAGTATTTGAAGAAAAATGGTTACACCAGCAAGGACTTACAGCCTGCAATGGCACACATAGTAAGAGGTGTTCGTTCATCTTCAATACCAAGTCAGAGAGAAAAGGAAAGAGAGAGCCTGGCTGTTGTTAGAATTTTTTTTAATATATCTTGCTTTAGTTAACAAATAGGCAAATCATTTACATTTTTTTCTATGTCTGTGTGTGTGAGTGTGTATTTTTTAGTTGACAAATATGTAAAAAAATTTTTTGCCTTTATTCTTGATTTTTCATGGTTTTTAGCTTGATTTAATTCATATGGCAAGAGTTATTTGAGCAGCAGTAAAGAGTCTGAGCAAAAAAACCATTAAACGAATTAATGTTTATTTTACACTTAAAACATTCATAGTGCATTATTCAATTTCTACTTCTTTTTTTATTTTGGTGTTGCCTGCCTTTATTCTTTATGTAAACACGATAAAATGTGGCAATTGCTTTAGGAAAAGTAAACTTGGCAATGCAGCAAACTATAAAATGAATAGTTTTTTAGTTTAAATGTTAAGGTTTTGCATAAACTTTACAAGTTTTTTTTAATAAACAAAAAAAATAAGGAACTTTTAAATTTTAAGATTTAGCATTTAATATTTAAGGTTTGACAAAAAAATCGTATTATAAAAATCTTAAGCTTAAAAAATTTCCCAGCACACTTTTCTAAGAAAAAAATTTAATTTAAAAATGAATAATAATTTTTATTCAGCCTGTAATATAGAATAAAAGTGAAAATAACAAGAAAATTCCAAATTTCACAAAAACACTAACGTTTTAAAAAATTGATAAACATACCTTAGCTGAATGCAAGAAATTTAAAGTCCAACATATTTAAAAAGCAAACATTTTTGTTAGCACTGGCTGGACTTAACTTTGAACTTAATTAGTACTCTAGGGTAAAAGCAACTGGTCACAGGACATGGTACTGGACTAGTGCTTAAGCTATAAAGAACAGTCCTTGTTTTGATTTTTTCATTTAATACAATAGTCACCTTAATATTGCGATGTTCTAGGAGGCACTAATATAATACCAGTCCAAAAAATACAAGTACTGGCTTAACCCTAAACGAATATGTTATTAAATGAAAGTTGGTGGTTTTGGTTTTATTAAATATATTTATAATTTTCATGCTCACATTGAATACCTGTGATAGTAAGCTTCAATCGCTATAAATTCAATATTTAATTCTATCTGTAGTTCTCGAGATATACCGTTATACGAGGACTTGCAATAATTCGAGATCTCCCTCTCTGATTAAATTTACATAAACATCAACAAAATCGGAAATACAATAGCCTTTAAATTATGTTATTATCAATTTCTTGAAGCCTTAATGCTTAGAAGATATTCCTAAAGTTTTGTTAAAAAAACAAATTTCTTCAAGAAAATTTTCAAAAATTTATTCTTAAGAAAAATTTTTAAAATTAATATAAAGAAAATCCTTAAATTTTGTTCTTTACATTGATACCTGCATATGTTACAAATCAAATTAGGCATATTTAGTTCATTAAAATCAAGTCACAGTATATTGCTTTTAGCAAAAGTAAATATATTTTTGAATAGTCATGAGACACGTTCCTTGGGAATAATTGGTCCAGCATATCCTGGAGGTAATTTATAATTTGAATAGTTCAAATAATATTAAAGATTCAGGGTGTGTTCAGGGTGGCAGAATAAACGAGGAAAATACAATATAAAAGCTTTTATTGCATAATAAATACGCAATCAGATTAAATTTTAGTTTTAAATTTACAATTGGTATTTAAATTTAGTAACAATGACAAATTGGAATTATGAAACAATAAAATTGATTATGAGTGTCGTTGTCATGGCGAAAACAGTAATATGTGGTAACGCCAGCCATATGTTTTATATAGGCTTGTCGTCAATTCGCCTACGACAACGACACTCAATGGAATCTATAATTTCTATCGAAAGGTTTTCAGCAAAAGAGTGGTAAGCTCATTGTCCCAGCACGGCATAGCTCGAAGAATTTACAATAGAATTTTCACAGTTAGGAGTAAATAAATTGCTGCTGTAGAAGATGCTATATGGACTGACCTGTAAGTATTGGCCAAGATAGATCCTAAAGATGAGCCTTAAGGTGCAAAATATATATTAAGAAATAAGTGCATCGGACCAATTGAGAGGCGAGTTCGGTGAACAGTTTATTTCACGCTTGGGACCAGTCAATTGGCCGCCCAGATCGTGCGATTTAACGCCTCTAGACTATTTTTTGTGGGGCTATGTTAAGGCTAATATCTATAGGGACAAGCCCGCTTCGATTGACGCACTGGAAGCCAACATTGCCAACATTATTCGTGAGATACCGGCCGAAATGTTGGAAAGAGTATGCCAAAATTGGACTAAGCGGATGGACCATTTGAGGCGCAGCCGCGGCCAACATTTGCATGAAATAATCTTCAAACATTAAATTATATCGACCCAACTATCGATCCAAATAAATATTTCATGCATTTTTCTGAATTTTATGTGTTTTTTTTTTAATTTCCGATAGTTCTTATAAAATCACCTTTTACAAAAAATACAAAAAATAATTAAATTATTTTTATTTAACGAATAAATATTAACTACACAAGAATTTTAATTTACAAAATATTTTTGTAAATAGTATCTTAAAAACTTATGTCAGCGTTTTTATAAAAAAAAATTAAATATACAAATATTTGCAGACATTCTTAGCTTATAGTTTTAAGTTAGAAAAAATTACTAATTAAAAAAAATAAAGTAATGTAGATTTTTGTAAATTTACCTTTTTTTTATAGAAATTAGATGTTAAACTCAAGCGAATTTTTAAAAGATAAAAAATTCTTGTATCTTAACCCTTAACCCATGTGACAGTAATGCCACATACTCTAAAAATTACTGTATATTGATGCATTCAACCGATATAAATATTGTAAACATTTTAACATAACTAGTACAAACCGTGTACCATAAAAAGTTAAATATTTGTTATCAAATATTTTCCGTTGCTTGCTGAAAACAATGGAAATAACTAAAAAGTGTTAAAGTTTTGAGCTCGAAAATTGTAATAAATTTTATCCAAAAAATGTTTTTGCTTTTGTGTTATAACCAAACCTAATAATTGCTTTTGGTTATTTTATTTTTCATAAAATACTTATAGCTTTTTAGGCAATATAAAAATTTCGAAACTTAAATATAAAAAAATCGCAAAAAAAAAATATATTTTAGAATAAACATGTCCTTTTATTTTATTAAGGGTAATAGAAAAATATATATTTATTAGGACCAAATATTAGATATTTTCCATTAAAGAGTATAAAGCAATACTTACATAAGTCTAATTTCCACTCTCGATATCGAGTCATTTTGATGGAAGAATTTTCAGTAAACAACATATGAGATGATGGATTCGATAGCTCGTTTACGATCGAGTGTAATCTTAATAAGCATTATCGATAGTAAACTAAACTAACTTCGAGCACGGGCAACAAAATGTTTTTGAAAACTGAAAGTTTTGTTTATTTTAAGTCAAAACAATTACTTTTTGCAATTTCTAAATAATTTTCATATTTTGAGTCTGAAAAATATATGCCAAAAGAAGCAATTGTTGGTTCATACTCTGTCGTAGACAATTTTAATATAAAATTCATAAAAAAAAATTCTTGACGGCGATTAGACCCTTGACTTCTTTTTGCTACAAACTAAATTAAAAGATTTCATATTAAAAAATTCAATTTATTTTTTTATTCTTAAGCTTGCATAGCTTTATTGTGATTAATAGAAATGAAGTTAAATTAAATGACGTATGGGGAAATCTTTTGTTTAAATTATCATTATGTTTATATTTTTAGTTTTTATAGCTCCTTATTTTAAAGTAAGTTGCGGATTATAAAAATATGTACTCTTAAGCTTTTATTATGGTTCAATCAATTAAATGTTATTTAAGGATTTGTAGTAATTACAAAATATTATAACACATACAAATGTCGGTATACAGAGGCGAGGGAAATTGTTTTAATTGAAGAAACTAGTAAAAAGTTTTGTTTTTTTTAAGAAGATGTCCATCAATAAAAATCTAAAAATTAAATCAAAAGGTTGCTAAGAAGAGATGATTTTTTGAAGGAGAATGACCGTAAAGGAAGATTTCTCATATTAACTATTAAGCCGTAAAGCTACTACTTTTATTTTTATTAATTTTTTTGTTTTGATCAAATTAAAGTTTTCATGGATTTTCTAATATTTTTAAATTGTTGTTGTTTTTTTTTAATATTTATATGACCTTAGTAACTTCTACATTAAAAACAATTTAAACTTTTTCAATTTGTTGCTAAATATTTTCTATGTCACGTATTGTAGTATCTATCTGTACATCTGTAGGACCAAGTGTGTATGTGAGTGTCATACTTGTGATTATTATTTTTTCTTTTTTTTTTTTTTATTAGAAAAAGGTGTTTTCAGTTTTACTGCAGTTTTTCGTTTCATGTGCAAGTGTATATTAAAAACTTTTTTAATTTAATTTATTTCTTTACTTTTCAATATCATTATTATATTTTGTTTTTGTATTTGCTATTGTTGTTTGTTTGTTTGTTAGTGTTATTGTGCGTATAGCAGCAGCTCTTCTAATATGAGCATTAAAATAAATAAATAAAAAAAAGATTTTTTGTTTGTGTTTTTTTTTTAGTTGCTAACTGTGGATTTCTTCTTTTTTTATTATCTTTTTTGTTTATGATTTTTAAAAAGTTTTTTCTGTGTGTGTGTGTGGTTTGTTATTTTGCTCTCTTTGCAAGCACAAAACAAACTTAATCCTTGAATTAAAAATTTCATTGTTTTATTTTCAAAATTTCAGCTTATCAATTTATGGGAAAAATCTAATAACTAAAGAAAATATTTTTATGGCTTGTATTTTATAAAGCTGTTGTTTGGTTTTTTGAATTTTTTTTAATTCTATTTGCTTTAATGCTTTTAGTTTTCTTTTTGCTTTGCTTTACATTTTGAAAAGGCTCTTTGCCAAATTAGATAAAAAACATTAAGTATCCACTTTATTTTAAATAAGCACTTATTCTTATAGTATAAACAACTTGTAGCAACTAATTTTAATAAAAACAAGAAAAACCTTTTCTAAAGCGTAAAAAAAAATTATTAAAATAAAAATATAATTTTATATTTCTAGTGGACATTTATGTCCCATCATGAATATGATTTATTGTTTAGTTGGTTGGTTGGCTATTTTTAGTTCATTTTTTTCTATAAAGGATTATTTTATCTTTGCTAAAACATTCATTACTAAATGGTCGTGCTTTTTCGAGTGTTTGGCTTTGCCTTTTTTATTGGCTTAATTTCATTACGATTAAAGGTATGCAACCACCATAACAGCTTAGCATGATTGACTACCATTTGTCATATTCCCCACTTGCTCAGCTCCCTGTTGTTGCATGAAAACCTCCTTAGTCAAGTTGCTGTCGGTAACATTTTACAAATGTATGGCATTTACAGCATAAACCAAAAACAAAGGTATGAATTTTTTTTTTTTTTATTTGAGGAAAGGGTTTCATAATGTTTAATGTTTCAGTCGAAAAGTTAGTTTGCTTAGTTTTTAGAAACAGTCATTTGTTATGTTTTATGGGAGTTTTTATTTTTTTTTTTTATTATTTCTCTGTTTTATATGGTTCATTTCAACAAATGTGGTAGAAAAACTAATGAAGGTGTTAAACCATAAAATAGTTTTGGCTGTACATACAGTCAGTCAGTTAGTCAGTAAGTCCTTTGTTTGTTTTGTATATTTGGAATAAGGAGTTTATTTAAATATTAAATATAAAAATCTAAGAGTTTTGAATAGTTTTAAAGCTTACAAAATTTATTTGGAAAATGTTTTTAACTTTTTGAATAACATAAGGAATATGAAGAGTTAAAATGGTAATTAATTTAAAAATATTTAAGATTTAAAGTCTACAAAACAATAACTTAATATATTAAATACTAGATGTTTTGTCTATGTGAGAAATCCGTTTACAAATAGAATTTTAATCGTTTAAAAACGCATTTAAATATATACAGGACTATAGTAATTTTCGTGTTTTTGTAGGGAAAAATTTTTAAATTTTGTTACGAGTTGCTCGCTATTGAATGCGGTGATTTAATCCCATCCCTTTACTATTTTATAAAATGGCTCAGGCACTATTAGCAGAGGCGCCAACTAAAGTGGTAAATGAAACATTTCTAAGCATAATTTCAGCATTAGCAGAGGCTAAAACACATCTTTATGAACAGTAGTAAGTGAACAGTCCAAAAGTATTTGGCGCCCTTCTTAGGAGTATAAAGATTATATCCGTCGGAAAACGAAGGAATTTTATTTATACAGATATATTGATAAACAATTTTTAAATTCTTTTTAAATAAAAAAACCTAAGAAATATTTATTAAAAAACTCTGTAATTTTTTTTATCAAAAATATTATTGCACATAACCATCTTTCTTTTAATAAGCAAGAAGTTGCTAATATCTTACTAAAATAGAAATTTACATTTTCATATAAATTGTCAGTTAATTTTTAATTCCACAGAAATTATATCATAAAAATTTGAAATTTATATCTCTCATAGCTTGCCATTAGAAAAATTTTAAGGTCTTGAATTTAAAAAAAAATGATATATGGCCAGCTTTTATTGTAACAAAAATATTTTTAATATTGTAAGGGCAGTTAAAGGTAAATAGAATACAAGCAATTTACTTTAATAAAATCTGGCTTGAAAAAATTTCTCTAATACAGTTTGTTTTTACCTTTTCTGATTTAATTTTCAAATAAAAGGTTGCAATACCGTTTCCAAAAATAAATATAAAGAATATGTACATTTCTTCATATTGAGAAAAGGATATATGACCAAACTTTTTTCTGAAGCAAATATATTTATTAAATTCCATAGTTTATTAAAGGATAGTATATAACAAATTGTAGTATTATTTAAAATTAATATAAAAAAAATCCTACTTTGCTTTTGGATCACATATTTTATTTTTTAATTAATTTTCTAGAGGTAATTTTGCACTTATTCAAAGAGTATTTAGAAATATTCTGTAGAAAACATGACATTTAATTAAATTTACAAAAAATGGATATGTGCCAAGTTTTTTGGTGAATAAGTTATTAGGCTATTTGAAGGATTACAAAAATAAAGTACAAAGCAAATTGTTAGATAGTTTGCAGCTTCAAAATTATTATTATAAATAAAAACAAAACATTTGATTACGTTTACAACTTTTAACTTATTGCTATTTTGGTTTTTTTTTTTGTCTTTACAACAATTTGAAAATTAATACGACTGTATTATGTAGAAATACTAAAATTATACTTCTCCTCTTACACTTTTGTTGAGCATTAATTGCTTATTAAAGAGTTCAGCGTAAAAGTTTGGAGTCAAGCAAGCATGCCTTTGCAATACTCTTATTGGAATGTTGAAGCACTCTTACTACAACGATTTGCATATTAAGTTTCACGTTACAATGCATGTGCTTTTGTTTAAGTATTTAAAGCCAGATGTTGCTAAATGTTAAACTTTTTTGCTTCTTTGTTTCTTTATTTTTGTTTTCTCTCTTATTCAAAATGTATATAAACAAACAAAATTTTTTGATAAGTGTTCTACGTACAAACGTTTGTAAGTTCTTTGTTTCATTGAAAGTTTGTTGCGAAAGTAATCCATCAAAATTGCACCTACTCACACGTATGCAATACAAATAATTTATGGTGAACGTAACAACGTTATCTTTTATATATAAATTTTCTTACAATGTTAACAATAAATTTTTACTATAAAACTGTAGCTAAGTGTAAGTGAGTGACTGTCTGTATGTAAATAACAATAGCAACATATTAATACAGGCTAAATTGAATTTAATTTATAAAGTGTGGTGTTGCTGACAAAAAAAAAGCAAGAACCAGAACAGCAACATGAACTGATACAAAAAAAAAAATTGTTAACAAAATTTATGTTTTAAACTTGTTTCTATTGTATTGAATTTAAATACTCCCTAGGCTCGTCTATGCCTTTATTTTAATAGAAAAACACATACATCGTTACATAAATGCACTTGTCAATTTTAGTGGTTGCAAGCACGCTTTTGTTTTGCATTGTGTATTGTCATGTTGGGCCTAAGTGTCTGCTTTTATATACAAAACAATACATTTTAATTTTTGCTTTATTAAATAAAATATTTTATAGCTTTAGTAATATCCTGTTTTCTTTTTTGTTATTGTTAATTATTTTATTTTATATGAAATTAAATACTTAATTGAAACAGTGTGATAACTTTTTATCAACAAAAAGCCAAGGAAGAAAAAATTAAAAGCCCTAAAATATTAATAAATAAAAATAATAAAATAAATGTATTTCAGTATTTACATTTTTCTGGGAAATATTTAAGCAAAAAAATATTTATTGATTTATGTGAATTAAAAAAAGGGAAAGCGTCAAATAGAAAAAAAACGGAAGACGACTATTAAATGAAGTTTTTTGTTATTCTTGGCGAATTAGCCAGAGTACAAGAAAAAATTTTTCCTTCACAGATCTGTCTTCCAAAATCGAAAAACTTTTTTCAGATGTAAAAACTTCAGCTTCATTTGCGGTTTTTTAAAGAATATTTATAATTTATTTTGGCTGCGAAAAAGTTTGTTTTAATAAGAAAAAAAAATGTAATAATTTCTATTTGGAATTTAAAAGTTTAACAATATATTAATCTTTTTTTGGAATCAGAGTAGCGTCTGACAAAATGCTTCATATAAATAGATATGCTATCCCTTTCAGTACTTATTGTACTGAATAAATAACTCATAAGAATATCATGAGTAAAAGAATAAATTTTAAAACCTACACAATTTCTGGAACTAAGCACAAATAAAGATTAATATTTTGTTAAGAAGAAAAAAAATTAATTAAACATATTTTTAAATCAGTTCGGATCATATTAACAGACCATATAATTTATTTTATGAGAGAAAAGCAGGCAAAGTCGTGACGCGTTATAGAATAAAATCAACTGAAATGCATTTTTAGTATGTCTCAGTAGAAGTGCACTTTTTCATTTTAAAATAAAAATTCATATTTTTTGAAAAAATTAAGATTTTTTATTGAGTAAAGAATTCCGAAGAAGTATGGAATAAAATATCTGCGGCGACAAGTCAATGTACATTTTTTTGAGAAAAGTCATCTTCTTAGATTAAGTGTATTTCCATCTAAATGGCTTCTTGAATACACAAATTTGTCGAATTTGGGGCTCAGAAAAAAAATGCACTTACAACTAGCAACAGTCTGGTGCGGTAACTGCGAACGGCATTCGTACAGTAATATGATAACGGGGTTCGATATGTGGTTTTGGCTGGACGGCACTACGATTTATTGAAACATGAAGTGAAAAAGTGCACTACGACACCCTTTACTTGTGACTCAATATCATAAACTTAAAGATTTTTTTTTCTACATTCTAAACTGTTTGGTAATTAATTTTGCTAAAAATATATATTTTTTTCTGACAACAAATTTCCTTTGACTGCATACGATTACATGTAAAGCAGGGCATTTGTTCTGGCTTAACTGAATTTAAAAATTTAATTTATTTATAACTTGAAATAAATAATTTATAGTTTGTGATATGAGCTCTTTTAGCAGGTAATATTGACTATAGTCGACAACATTGTTCACTTTTTATTATTGTATTTTATTTATAAATTAAACAAAAGCATTTAGTGTTCAGGCAGATATTTTGTGTTTTGTTGCTGCTATTGTTGTTATTTAAAGTCTGTTGATTTCATAATAAATAAAACAATATCTCTTTTTATATTCATAAACATACTCGTACTTGTATGCAATTTACTATATAATAAAGACTAGATATAGTAGCGGGAGAAACAAAGACTGAGAGCGAGTGAGAGAGAGAGAGAGAGAGAGAGAGAGAGTGGGAGAGAATGTAAATTATACAATATATTCATATGCAACATTTAAATTAAGATAAATCAACGCAAAATTTATGGTTTTGTTATGTATCTTGTGTGTACACACATACGCATGTATTCTGCGAGTAGAAAATATACAATTAGTCTTTTCAACTAAATACATATTCACGTATAAATTTATTTAAATATTTTATAAACATTAACAGTTCACACAAATAAATACACATACGAATGTGCGAAGGTATAGAGACGATTTTCTTTTTTGTTTTGTTTTAATGTTGATGTTATTGTGCAAAATTATTTATAAAATGTTTGTAAATGTGCAAGTGTGTGTTACCATTTTTGTATTATTATTATTTGGAGCTTGTTATAAGGTTATTGTATTTAATGTTTTAACAGTTTTTGAACACAGCAGAGAAGCAATTTAGTAAATTGCAATTAAGTGACATTTTTGCTTGACTGCCCCGCTTGGGCGCCATGGTAATAAATTTTAAATTGTGGTTTTAATGCTTTACGCAAGATAAAGTGAGATAGTTGATTAGGTAGACAGAGATAGTAAGATCTACCTAGTCTGTGTGCGAAACAAAAAAATGTATGTTTGAATGAATTATTTTAAAATTTAATTAGTTGAAAAATTACTAAAACTGCATTGGGACACCGGTTGGGTGGTATACACAAGTTACTCAACCAAACACACAAAACAAAATGGTACAGATGTGCGCACCCATATTTAATTATTTTATTGCAAAATGAATAATGTGCATGATATCTTTAATTGTAAAAAAAATGCCACTGATAACAATGTCCACATAATTTACCTAACAGTTCACCATAAATTATTTAGAATTTTAAAATCCTTTTTGTTAAGGGATAAAGACTTGAGCTTATAGGCTTAGTATTACTAATTGATTATTTTATTCTGAGCTGTGTTCTTTCTCTGTACTCAACTGCATTAGATTATTTTTATTATGGTTAAATCGATTGTTTCCATTACTTTTGTACAGGTGGCCTGTTCCTATAGGGAATGCCTTTCACAGCCACCACCATTTTGACGTAATCTTTAAAAAAGTAAGACATGAGGATTTTCTCAGCCCAAAACTTGACATTTTTGTGTATTCATGAAGCTATTGAGATGGAAATGCGCTTCATCTGAAAAATTGGTATTGATTTCACTTTCGGAATGGCCATAAGCTTGCACAATCAAAATTATACTGAATTTAGAAAGTGCACTTTTATTGAGACACCGTAATATGCTATACATACAAATGTAATTCATTAATTTAATTGTTACTTAATTAGAAGCTATCTGATAATTGTACAATTCTAAAGAAAAGGATATATGAAAAGCTTGTTTCTTATGAGAGATAAATTTTAAAAAATTAATGCAATTTGTAAAGCTTAAGAAACCACAAGCTTTAAGCCTTATTTCTTTAAACAACAGCTAACATGAATTCTCAAAATTTTATCGTTTTATACACAAAGCCTTGTTTTTTATTAAGATCATGTTAACTTTATTCTTTTGTTTATGTTTCATTTATTTGTTTTCGCTTTCTTTTCATTTTATTTAAAACTTATTTTTATGATATTGTAGAAATATTTTACATTCTTTTGTTGTGTTTTACTTCCTGTTACATTCATTAATAACTTTGCTTACATTTAGTTGAAAAAAAAATAGATTAAAAGAAAACATAATAAGAAATTTAAATTTACAAAACTTTTCTCTTATTAAAACAGAAAAAAATGTGTGTGTATAAGTGTTTGCTCTCTAGTGCATAATTTTCTCTATTTTATTTTTTTCTTAGAGCTTGTTTTTGTTAAAAAAAAAAAGACAATTATATTATGATAGCAAGACACTTCAACTGCTTTTCTTTTTTTTTTTTGTAGTAAAACTAAAAAAATATTTTATTTTTGTTACAGTTTTATTATTATTTTTTTTTTATTCTGCTTTATATTAAACTTTGTGGGGTTAAAATTTATGATTATCGCTTTTCGTAAAACGTATAAAAACAAAGTATAAAAAAATTTCTGGGAATAATAAAGTGTGTAGGTAGAAATTGTGATTTTATTATACAACTCCTTAGAGCCTTTCAAACTTACGGTCAAGCTATTAAAAGGACAAACTTTTTCAATGAAATTATATTTACAACGTATACAAAAAAACAGAACAAAAAAAGCACAACGACTTCTTTGTAAAAGAAGGAAAGAAGTAACGCGTGCTTAATTTTCATAATAATAAAAAAAAATTAAAAGAAGAAAAAAAAAAACAAAAGCAACCGGTTAATAGCACAATGGCTTGCTATACTTGAACGTACATGCGAGTGTATGCTTTTATTTTAAGCAAGGATATCCGCTTTAATTTTCATGCTTTGTCAGCCACACAACTATAAACGAGAAAAATAATGCATTAACAAAAACAACAAAAAGTATATAGAGCGTCAAGTGAGTACCTTTAATAAACAAAAGGATATAAGTGAATGACTAAGGAAATAAATGGCATGAATTAAATTATCATATGCAGAAAAAGAATATAAAAAAATACTAAAAAAGTATTAAAAAAAAAATAAAAGGAAATTGTTAATAACTTTTGTGAAATGTAAACAAAAAAAGAAAATTATATATGAAAAGTTCGCGAGAGACATATTTTTGTTTATTTAAAGTGTAATAATTTATTTCTTTAAAAAAACACATATAAAAGATGCTCAAAATATTGGAAAATAAATGTAAGAAATTTTTAATTGTAGATTGTAAGCTTGAAATATATTTTTAATCCTGTAGATGTCTTCTTCAGGGAAATACACTATTATACATACAAAAAAGAACTTCAGTTGAAGGAACTGAATTTGCTTGCAATCCATAATTGAGTTCTAATAAGTGAAATTTTTTTTAACAAGCAAGAAAATGCTTAGAAGGTTAAAAACTCAGTTTTTATAATAAACTATTTTGAGCCTTATTATAGAATTTCTATGGTAACAACAGAAAAATTCGGGTATGTTAACTGAAGGTTTGACTAGTAACAGACCTGATTCTCATAGCCGAAATTGTTTTTTCAGTGTAGTAAACAGTTTAATATAAATTTTAAACATTTTTAATTAAGAAAATAAGAAAAATTTTAACAAAAACGAAAAGGACACAAGGAACACTTTTCAACAAACTTTCGTAGAAAGTTAAGAATTTTTGAGAAAACAATTTCGGTTGTCAGAACTAAATTTGTTTCCAATCAAAAATTCAGTACAATTTTTTAATCGTGATAATAGAAAATCGGAATTACAATTCAAAATATTTTAGGAGAGCTAAATTTTGGTTTATATTATGGTTACTATAACTAAAAATTTGATTACCACAACTGAATTTTTGATTGGCAACACCTTGTTACTTAAATTGTGACTTTAACAGAATTAAAAAAAAAATAACTACTTCAGTAGAAATTAATGTAACACTTTTTCAATTGAAAATTAAACTAATCTAATAAATTTTCTTTCTTAACAAAAATGTCTTTGTTCTTATTTTTCTTATACAAACTAAAAGTGATGATGAACAGACATTTTCAAGCTGTAATAAAATATTTAGCTTTAAATACTTTTTATATCTTTTGTTTACTACTCGTATTCTAGAAAACAGCAAGTTTTTCTCTTTTTAACTGGCTTAAATATTTTCAATGAATGAACTCTTTACTTTTGTCACTTCAGATTCAGGCAATATAATGACTTTCAATCAATTTCTGTAACACGATCATTAACAATCATATTACAAGCAGACGCACTGTCACTTTTTTTTTCTTGTTTCCTTATTACTTTGCCAAACACAAGAAAAAAAGAAAAAAGAACTAAAGACTAATGGAAAATTATGTAGATAAATTTAACAACAACAACCACTTTTTTTAGAATCATCAACAAACTAATACAAAACAAAATATTTGGCTATTACACTCTAACTAACGATAATAAAGAAATGATTGATGGGAATATTTGCTTTTTCCTCAACTCAAGTGCAACTGTCTTAAAAGGGGTCACACATTAATCGTTTGTAAAATGAGAAAAGTTTTGAAAAAGAAAATTATAGTTTTATTTTGCAAATTCGAACACACACAAAGATAAGAAAAAAATATATTTAAACAAAGCTTTGAGCTTTGAGTTTATGAATAGCAGGCAAAGAATGTTTGAAGGGGGAATTTAATAAAATATTTTCATAAAGAGCTTTGCATTTCAAAAATAGCAAAATACTTTTCATGTTTTCTTTCAAAGGGTTCAAATATAATAAATGGCAAGTCCTTCACATCATATTTTTTTTTATATTTTATTACAACTATGAATGAACTTTTAAAAATTCTTTGAAGGAATTTAATCAAAGCAAAATAATTCCAAGATCATAATCATATATTTTTGATATGCAATTGTATTGAGTTCAAGTATTTTAAATTCATTATGTCACAATAATTTCAAAATTAACTTGAACTGCTTTAAAGCCAACATTTTTGTTGCTTTCATTTGTTTAAGCGAAAACATTACTTTGATATAAAAAATTGATGTTGCTTTTAAATTTTAAATTGTGTTTAAAATTTGCTTAAATTTTAAGTCTTATTTTTTGTTTGTCTTATTTTTGTACTAAAGAAAACTGTCATACTCAGTTTGTTGGATTTTTTTGTTATTTTATTTCTTTCTATGCTTTCTATGTTACGTCTGTGTGAAAATCCATAGATATAGAAGTGCACATGGTATTTGGTTGCTGCATCTAATATTATATGCTTTACGCATACAGAAGTCTGTTATTTGTGTTGATGCTGCTGCTGTTTTTTACTTTGACTACCACTGCGGCTTGAAACGCTGTTATTGCTGTTGTTTTTGTTTGTTTGTGTATTTAGTTATTTTTTGATATTTCATCCCAAGCACATCAACGGCAACTAACTAACAATAGCCTGCTGTCTCCTGGTCAACAAACAACTATAACTCCAACAACATCATCATCCTTCTACATCTATTTACTCCATGCCCTGCACTCTCCTTTTCTTTAAACAACTAACTCTATAACGCAACCCTAACTGCCCTCAAACTATAACAATCAATGTTGTAAGCTCAAAAAATAACAACAATGGCTTCTGACATATTTTGCACGAGAGCAAAAACTAGAAATATTTTTGTATACGCTTGTAATTTTCTGAAAAAAAAACAAAAAAGCAAAAAATAATAATCAAAACTGACAGAAAAACAAAAATATATTGTTTGTACCAACGAGTATATGTGTTTGTATGGGGAAGAAAAAAAGCCAAGACTTAGTTAGACCAACATAGAATGAGTATTTGGAACAATGCGTTTAGATCGTAGTACATCATTTGTATATGCTTGAATAAAGCACAAAAAATTTCAAAAAAAAAAAAATACTCGTGCTTGCATACTGTGCACTACGTGAGAGTAGGTGTGTGTGTTGCACAGTGGAAAGAGAATTCATACTTTAATACACACACTCGTATTTACAAAATTCACAAGAGTGCATGACCTGTACGTGCATCCTTCTAAGCCTTTTGTCTCGTTTTTCAGTAGCAGCAATAACAATGGTCAGTTCTAATGGTCACATGTTTTAACACACACATATGCATTTATAAAAGTTTATGTGTATTTGTAATTGTATGTATGTTTAAGTCTATGAAAACATGAAAGAATGTTTAAGCTGTCATAAAGCGCTGTGGGTGATGGTGACGTCAACATCAACATCAACAAAACAGCAATAGCAACATCAAAATCAGTAACAGGCAACAACAGCTACAATAGCTTTAACAGTAATAACATCAACATCGACATGACTGCAGTAGCAACATTTAAAACAGCAACAGCCTCAAAAACTTTTGCGCTAATGCTGTGTCATGCAATGCAGCGAAGCAAGAAAAATGAACTAACCTGACCGCCTGACTAAACACAGCCAAATACTCGCAGTTGAAGAGACACTAGTAATAGTTATTTAGCTTGGGCCAGGCAACATCAGTTTATGTCACATGATGTGTTGTCATTTGATATTGAAGGCGGCTTAAGCTTTTATTAAGTAAACAATGGTCACACAAAGATAAAATCCATGCCCACACACACACTAACACACATGCCAACAAATATTAACTACTCCAATGTAAGGGATTTTTTAATGCACTTGTACAGGAATTAATAAAAGCAAATATTTTTATACGAGTTGCATAACAACATGCAAAGTTTAATGTGATTGTGTGTGTCACTGGGAGTGTGTTTAGTAAAAATTTTTCAATATTAAGAAGTTTTATTTAAATAAATAAGTTTAACATAATACAGACTCTTAAGCTTAGTTTTCATAAACAAGGGATGGCATCTAATGTTTTTTGAAAATGCAACGAAAATTTTATAAACATGGGAACAGAAAAGGAAATGGATGATATTAACGTTCAAAATAAATTTTTTAAAATTTTTGACTTGATAATTTTTTTTTTTTTTATTTCAATTAATTTTTATTTCTATTTAGAAAATCTAAAAATGCAATTCGTAGTTTAAGAAAATGTTTGCTTCAACTTAATTTTCTAATCTTATTGGACAAATTGTTAATTTTTTAATTACAAATTCTTTTAGTAAAAATATTTTTCAAGTAAAAAAAACATTAAGAAAAACACACTCATAGTGTTTTCCCACTGAGTGGATTTAACATAAATTTATCAAAGATGACTTTGATAAATCCACATTAAAGGCTATTATTACAACTTACTCATAAAGTCTCAGATAGCTATAATTAACTTTAGTTAACGTAACTGATAAAGTGATCAATAAGATAAATATTATAATATTTGTTATGTAGCACCACTACTGTGAATAACGATTACTTTTCGTTGCTATAAATACGTAATAGTGATATCTAAAATCGAAATGGCAACTTTAAATGTTTGAACTTTACGTTAAAAGTTATGAGCAACACAAACCTATCTTTAGCTTATCATACACTTTTTATTTAAAGTATGTTTATAATAAGCAAAAAAACATTTATCTGTTCGATAACATCTTACTTTTGTAACGTAAACGTTACAAACAAGATTCCAAGCCTTAACAGACCTACAACAGACAATGTGTAGAGCACAAGTAAACACCACATCAGTGTGTTACCATACACAATATCAACATCAATGCTTTGCAATTCTCAAACAGTGGATGTGAGAATTTATATAGACAAGGTTTGGTATCGAACGGGAGGAACAATAACCGACTTTGTGCAAATTATAGTTACAAGCAAGCTACTTTAACTATGATACGTAGTTGATATTAGCAATTATCCCTACATATCTACCTGTAGTTAGGCGAGTGTAAGGTCTTTGGAAATTACCTACATTCATTATCAATCTATAACTTGTTGATAGCCGAAAACGAAGGTCTTTGGAAATTACAAATAGCTGAGTTTAAGGTCCTTGAAAATTATCTACATTCGGTACTAACTCTATAACCAAAAACCTCTTTAACGCAGAGAAGCTGAACATATCACAATACGATCAACCCGAGTCAAGCCATCAAGCAGTGTACCATCAAAATGTGGGTCAACTGAGCAAGCCGAGTCTCAGTGCATCGGGTATTGGTCAACTGTGTGAACGAGGAGTTGAAACTAGAGCGATCTGAAGGTATCGCCCAACGAATCATTTAAGCCTCCATACACATCCTTATATTTATATATTTTAAATTAATCTTCGTAAATAAAAATTGTGCTGTATTAATACAAAAACATCAACGTGTTTTAGTTCAAAGGAAGCAGACATTTGGTAAGAGCTTGGATTGACTGAGTCTTACTCCGACTGGAAAAATAAATTGCATTACACTTTTCGTTATCGTTTAGTTGTAATAATGGCCCTAAATGTTACAAATTTTGGAATTGAATTTAAGTTGGATTTATGAAATACAACACTGAAAATATGCTTTTATTTATTTATTATTGGTTAGCGTCTCTGATAATGATGCTAGAAAAAACATGATCCTCTTTATAAAGTATTATAATGAATGGCTGTATTTATAAGAATGGGTTTTTTAACAAATTGTGTTTTTAAACGGATTTTTCTAAGAATTATTACACACGTTTCCTAATGATACCAAATCATGTAATAAAAAGCAGGGAAATTCGAGACCACACAAAACCATCTAAAAAAATAAAAAACCATTTAAAATATTTTCCGAAAAAAATGGGCCATAACCATAGTCACACTAAATTCATTATTTCTTTTAAAAACGATTCTAAATTAATGAAATTTCTTATTTATAAAATTCAGCTCTTAATAATAGCGTACTTTTTTGTGATTATGATTATGACCCAAGTTTTCAACGGCAGCGGCAATAAAAGAATTAAAAAAAAACAAAGTTTTTGAAGCAAAGACAAATTGTATCTACACAATTCTACACATGTTATGTAATCAGTTTCGTACAAAGTAACGCATCAAATACACTTATTTCTGTATATAATGCTGTACAAATTGATTTGATAAACTGTATGTTAAATCCTGAATTTATTAAATTTGCAGTGTGAGAGCAAAAGCAGTAATTAGTGAATTTAATATTATATTCAAAATTGAACTTTCAGTGTGAAAACAATATATTACATAAAAATACATATTCAAGTGAGTACATTTTCCAAATGTACGAGTATAGTATTCAAAGAAAAATATTTGGTTTTTGTTATTTATTTTAAATTCATAACCTTCAATTTGTGCCTGGTTGGGATAAAAAACACAATTTACTTGCAGAAATTTTAAAAGTCTAATAATTCCTATTTTTTAGAAAAAAAAGTTAACGAAAGGAACTGTTTATTAAAATTAAAATTTCCTTTAATTTTGTTGAAGATCAAATTTTCAATATCTTAAATTCGCTTCTTTAATTCAAAATACCTTTAAACAATATTTTCTGGGTTAATTACTTTGCACTTTGAACACATGCTTCTAAAATACAAATAACTTTAATACTGTCTCAAAACTTGGTAAAAATCTCATTTAGATAAAAGTTTGTTGTTTTTTATTATTTGAAATTAAAAACAAAAAAAGTGAACAGACGACATAATGTAAGAAAGACATTTTCAAAAATCCATATCTGTTGTTTAAGTACTTAAGAAGAGAATTTATAAAGCACACGAATAGCAGAGCAGCAAAAACTCATCATTATTATTATTGTCAAATGACAAATAAAAGTTTAAAGCTTAAACAATCTGCAAATCTAATTGTAACCAACAGAACTGAAAAACAGCAAAAAGAAAACACAAAAAATGTATAAACAAACTTTGTATATTTAGTCATAGAAACACACAGGCACAAACAAACACACACTTTAGTACAAGGGCAGAAACTGTGTGAGTGTGTTTTAAATTATACCCAAAACAAAGAAAATTAAAAAAAAAATTAAACTGAGACATGAAAAGATCTGAGAGATATATGCATAAGGAGTAAAAGTATCCTGTACAGGTAAAATACTTAAAGGAAAATAAATTAAAAATAAAATAAATAACGAATCACAAATAGGCTACAAGAAATTTTATTAAGAAGTGGAAATTCTTGTGGGAAAACTTTAGGAAATAAAAAAAAGTTAATTTAGCAAGAAGAAAAAAAATTTCATTTATACTGTTTTAATTGCGTTCGGAACATAAAACAGCAAAGACTCTCTCGAAATCTAAAAAGAAATTAAATAAAATAAATTTAAAACAAAAACCAAAAACAATTACAATACAATTTGCGTACAAAATTGTAGAATTTTACGGCTTCTATTTAAGGATTCGTCCACACATCCTTAAAATTAAATACTCGTATAAAATCTTGAAATCCAAAATCAACAGAAAGAAATTAAATTAAGAAAAATAAAAATAATTAATAAATATCCTACAACTTGTCTTTACTTAAGTACCAAAAGTTTAAAAATATTTAGCTTTGTGTGGCTCCTATTAAACAATTCGTCTACATATCCTTTAGCAAAATATACCATATGGCAATCTAAAATAAAGGAAAAATATAAAAAAAACTTGCACAAAATATATTTTGACTCGTGCTACATATGGCCTTAAAAATTTAATGAAAAAAAATTAATAGTAAATAAAAAAAACACCCTGCAATTTGTGTTTAATTAAACTCCATAAGTGTTTAAAATTTTAGCCTGTTACAGCTTGTATTACAAAAGTCTTTCCTATATCCTTTTACATTTTGTTATTTTTTTTTTGTTTTCAGAAAAATATGAAAACATATGTTTTATTTTACCGTAAAGTCCTGTTTGTTTAGTTTTGTAAAACGCTCTTTATGCTTAACTTATTAATGTAGCGTACAAAAAATATTGCATGAAAGAATGTTTGACTTTGAGTTGGAAAAAAAAAATTAGAATCGGAAAACTTCAGTAACAGTTAGAGTATTTTGTTATTGCCACTCATGTTTGCTACACAGTCATCTCTCCAACAGAGTCAAAAGCACTTTTTCTACCATGGCCCAGTCTCCTCCACCGCTTTGCTATGCTCCAAATTACTCTAGTACTCAACTTTATACTACTTAGTAAGGCAACACTTAACAACCCAAAACAACTTCCTTATCGTTGATAATACTTTGTTTCATTATATAATTCTAAAGTATTTATTTTTTCCTCTTTTTTTCTTGTTATTGTTGTTTGGTATTCTGTTTTATTTATTGTTGCTTCAAAGTTGCCATTTATAGAGATGGTATGGCTAGAAATAAACAGAACTCAATGACTACAAGCACTTGATTATGATGAATGCTGTACAATTTTATTTCTAGTTGAGTATTATACTTTTTTATCATTTCGTTGTATTCTTTATTTTTTTTTTTTTAATATGTTTGTGTTTTGTTTTGTGTGTGTAAAGTATGCGAGTTACAACAGTACTTATGCAATTATGACTTTATCCTTTTTTTCAATCCCTTTTTGCTAATGCGTTAATATAAATAGGAGTGTATTGTTTTTGTAATTGTGTAAATGTTTACAGGGAGGATACGGTTACAAGTAGGATATAACTATTTACGTAAGAAAAAAAAAGAGTAAAGGAAAAGCAATCAATGAGAGAAAAAGTTACAAGAAATTGCAACAAGAAAACAGAGGCGTTTACGAGTTGTGGTGAAAATATTTTTGCAGGAGACATTAATTTTTATATTAATTTTGTCCTGAAGATAAATATAAAATTATTTTAACAAAATTTAATCTTTATTCGTGATTAATTCCAAATTATGTTGGTGTGCAAATTGCATATTCTCATGGAAAATTTCAAAAAATTGTTTACTTAGTACAATAAGTACTAAGAGTGAAAGCATATGTATACAGTTGTTTCATCAGATGCTTGCTACTGTGAATCTTCAGTAGATTAGTCCCTATAGCATGGAAAATAATGCATTTTGCACTCCAACATAATTTGGAATTAATCACGAATAAAGATTAAATTTTGTTAAACTTAAATCACCCTATCTTATAAATTTAATATTAAAAAATATTGGGCCATAATAATAGTCCCAAAAAAGTACATTTTTATTAAGAGCTGACTTTTGTTAATAAGAATTTCAAGAGTTTAAGATCATTTTTAAAAAAATACCGACTTTGGTGTGACTATTATTATGGGCCATTGTTTTTATTTTAATTTAAAAATATGCCATTTTCTCTGAAGAAGGCATCCAAAGGAAAGTTGAAATATTAGAAAATTAAAATAAAAATAATTTTCTTAAGCTTGAAAAATAATTGTTAATATTAAATTTAAAACATTTACTAACATCCACCTCAAAGTATGCTGTACATTAAAAAATTTTAGCTTTTTTAAAATTTTCGATGTATATTTCTTTAATATTCATTAAACTAAAGTCTGTGCCAAACAGGTATACATATTTTAAGACTAAATTAGCCAAATTTTGTAACGAAACAGCTTTTAAATGTAGACAATCAATTTTTTTTTTTTTTAATTAACAAAAACCCAGAAGAGGGTATTATTTTTAATATTCTCAAAGAGCGCTTAAGTGTATGCAACGCACTTTGCGTATAAATTTAAACCTTAAAAACCTGTTAATCTTTCTGCTGCACAGAGGACACATAAAAAATAATATTTGTGTATACAATAGCCCAAGTGTGCAATTTTTCTCAATGTTTTAAAAGGCCCTAAGAGTTTGCGTATATACGGAAACGATGTTTTTGCTAAATTTTTTTTTATTTAAGTGTGAAAATATGAAAATAATTATTACTTATAAGCAAGACAAGCAATTTTATGCACTTAAAAAACAGAAATATGCTCATAAGACATGAGCTTAAAAACACAAAATATCCACAAATGCCTTTATGGAAAATAAAAATTTTTCTTGTCATATATTCTTAAGAAATGTTTATTGAAAGTTTAAATTCAGGTACTCAAATAATTGTAAAATTACTTTTTCAAAAATACTTTTATAAATTTCTTTCACATCGAGTAAACGATTCAAACCTAAATATATTGTAACGCGTTAATAGAACTGCATGATAATGCTTATGTTTACAACATCATCAATTAACTATTCCCTAAATGAACAAAGTCCTTTTTTAATTTTCCAAACGGTCTACTCGCCAAAAAAAATTATGTTGCAATAAGTAAGAAAAACAGTGTTTTCATAAAAGATTTCTAGACGGTTGGATCGCTTTCAACATTAAAACAGCCAGCAAAATATTTAGTAATTTTTGCTGTTTTCGAAAATTGGTCAATATTATTCATCCGTCAATATTATTCTAATGTAGTGAACTGGAAAGACAAAATAAATTCAAGCATATACATACATATATATACGTCATATGCTTTTCAAATACATATGAGCCGTAAGTACCCAAAGAAAATAAGAAGAATGTGGAACAAATTTGTGATTTTTTTTTTTTTTTAATTTTTTACTTTTGATTATTAAAATTATAAAAATGAATACAAATTATGCACAAAAAATATGCATTTATAGCAAAATAAGCAATAAAAAATTTATGCCATTTTTCAATAAATTCTCCAATTCGGAAAAGTACTTGATCACAATCGATTTTAAGTTACTGGGTAAAAACATGCATTTACATGAAAGTAGTGCAATGATTATCAGATTTTTAAGATATTTTATAAATTTCAGACATGCTTGTGAGAGTTTTCAAGCAAAAAAAATTTTTCTAATTCCTGTTTCAAAAAAAAAAAGTAATTTTAAATTCAGAAAAATAGTGATTACTGCTAAAAGTGAAAGGAGAAATTAAGTGGTTAGTTAAGAACAGCTCATCTGACATTTAAGTTTTCGGTACCTACAAGATATTAATATTAAGTAGTAGTAATCTTTACTCTTTTTCAAAGTTTAGTTGAACTATTAACCTTGAATTTAGCAGATTTCACTTAAAACCCAATTGAAATTTCTTTCTTTTTCTTTGTACTGAAAAGAATATTTTTTCTTCTAAAAAAATTTTTTAAGATTTTTGACAACGCCTCTGTTTGGCCATTATTATTATTTTTTTTTTATATAAATTTTAATAAATAAGTTACATCTTTATTATAAATAAAGGAAAGCTGAAGAAAACAAAAGCCATAGTAAAATATACAGTCTGTGAAGAAAAAATGTATAAAACTAAAAGCAAGGATATACTTTCATATGCTTCATAGTACATACAATATTTGCTAGACTAAAAATATTATGTATTTTGTTTTGTTGCCATTTAGTTCAGTCTTCCTGCAACTGTTCTTTCTCGCTTTTTTTTTTCTTTAATTCTTCTTTTACTTATTATGCACTCAAAAGTTTGATTGTCATAAGTAATTGTAATTGCATCAATGTAGGAATATAATGAGCATGTTATTATTATCAATGAGCTAAAGCGAAAGCTTAAACATGAAAAAGGAGAAAAAAACTAAACACAATATATATATATATACCATTAAACAATTTACAAAGAGAGAAAAAATGTACAAAAATTACATACTGAACATTAAAAGGATTCTTAAGAATCAAATGAAAAATGAATATTAAATTTCTGCAACACTTTTTTCAACTTTTTATACATACGAGCATGTCTTTTAAGGCAACATTACAGTTCAAAGGAAGCTTCACACACAAAAAAAAGAAGAAAAGTCCCCTGTTTGGCTTTTGCCAGCTTAAAAGTGGAAATAAAATTGTATGCATTTTTTTAAATGCAGATACAGTATCTGCGACTTTTTTCTTTGTGTGTTAAGAAAAAAAAATCATCATTCAATGAATGTCAAATAAAAGTCATGTAGCTAAAGGACTTTAAAAGGTTAAACTTTGTTAGCATGTAAGCAATATTTTAAACACAATTTAAATATTACAAAGAAAAGCGAAAAAAAGAAATGAAAACAATAAGAAAATATACTCGCGTTCCACAGAAAAAGAGGGTGTAGCATTTATCTTGAAGTTAACTTAACCAAAAATAATAATAATAATAAAACATTTACTCGCATATACGCGTAAGTTTAAACTATAAGAATTATTTTTATTTATTTTTTTTTTAATTTTATTGATGTTTCCTTGTTTGTTGTTTTAATTAATTTTTAATTATAGTTGTAAAATTTAACTAGCAAACACTCTGACGCTATAATTTAAATTCACACACACACACACACACACACACAAATTCTTACAATCCTCAGTCACTCATATAGAACACACTTGTTTACTGTTACAATTTAATTTTAATAGCTTGTATAAGTATGTATGTGTTTAGTCGTTGTCTATGTGTCTTGTTTAATAAATGTTAATTACTTTGTTTTATTTTTTATTTGTAAGTTTGTTTGTTGTAATTGTTGTGGTGTAAGTGAGTTTTCTACTAACATCTTTGTGTGTGTATTTTTATTTTTGTCAAAAGCTTTCAACAGCAGCTGTTGTTTAAATGATTTTTGTTAAGAATAAAGAAAAAAAAAGTTTTTTTCTCCTTAAAGTATACTTTAAATAATTTTTGAAAATTTTTTAAAGCTAATAAGTTAGTTGGAACTTAAAGAACTAAACCCGAATCACAAGCTACCAATAATTAAGCTAGATTTTTTTTAGCACAAATAGTCGATTCTTAGCTCGACTTTAAAACAGACAGATGACATCATCTGACAATTAACTAGTGGTTTTTTAATTTAAAGTCTAACAAAAAGCTAATTATGTGCATCTGTAAAATTTTTACTTTAATTATAGACAATTTACATTAATTACCCAGTATCATCCTGAGTAATAGAAAAAACAGTCTAGAAAATTTTAATTTTGTAGAATCTATAACGCGTATAGAGTACCAAACAGTCTTAATTGCCCACACATTTTCGCTTCAACATAAACTCTCAAATAACCAAAAATATTCATGACAAAACACTAAATTAAAAAAAAAAACAACATTGAAAAGGGTTACTAAGAATTTTTAAATCTAAAATATGATTTTTTTAACTCTAAGCCAACAAGAAAGTCTTTGTCAACGCACGGAAATATTGATAGAAACATAATGTCAAATTACTTTCGATACTCATTGATATTTGTCAATATTGAGAACTTTAATAAGAACTTACCATAAACGATCGCAAGTTACATTGGTTAGTGTCGATGACGCCAAACGGAATAAGTATAACAATTGATATTCAAAATGAATTAAGAAAACAACCTTAAACCTACATAAAAATGTATACATTCATTGTTAGCATAGTAAGTTAAGCATGAAATAAATACTTACAGCCAAATTCATAAAAAATATTTTTGTTTAATAAGGGCTTATTAAGCACAATTTCCTTTGGGAAATTTTGTTTAATAAGCGCTTATTAAATAAAAATATTTTTTATGAACTTCGCTATTAGTATACTGAATGCATTTTAGAAAATTACTCATATTATATTGTTACGAAAAATCATGCTGTTGTCCCACTGTTACTATTTTTCATAAAAAACTGTATTGTTGAATGTACATATAGCAATTAGCTATTCAAACTAACACGTAGAATTTGTATATAATGCTTGTGTGATAGCTATAAGGTAAAATGTCTATTAGTGTATAACATGAAATGTTATGTTTAAGTGTTATATAATTACCTAGATTTAAAATAACGGTTATATAAAGCAATGCTGCCATTATCAGAGATGATCAGTTTTAGTGGAAACTTTAAACAGTAAACAAAATGTGTAATCAACAATACAGTGTCGTTGAAACGGTTATAATAAAACTTTATATCTGTAATAAGTACTGAAAAGTGTACTACTTGTGTTTTATTTTACAATACCGAAACATAATAAACTAGCTGTTTTTATGATTGGTTAAAAACGTAACAATTTATTTAAAATACATTTCATATACGGAACATTTTTGTTTGATAGAATCTATTATTAAATAAATTCAGGATCACTGTAGCGAACTCAGGAACCATTTGTGTTTTAATTTAAAGATTTTTTAAGAATAAAAAACTTTCTGTCTTCTTTTTATTCTAACTTCCTGAAACTAACTTCAGTGGAATATATCTAAATAAGTTTAATAAATTTTTCCTTTTGACTTGTTTCTGAAGTTTATGTTAAGTTTCATATATTGGTGTATTCATGCAATTTCGTAAGCAATATATTTGTAGAATATTTAAATTCTTTAACTTTAAAACTTATGCGTCTTTTTATATTCTTTTAATTTGGAGTCTAGAAAGTCTATTGTTTGAGTTAAAACGTTCTAAAAAATATTAGTCGTAGCACTTTACATGTGTTTGTTAACAATTTTATGTACTTAAAATGAAAGATTGCCATGACTGCCTACTCCGATTCACAATTAAGTTTTGAAGAACGGTCTAAACTTTAAGACCCATTTTAATAGGGCCAGAAGGAAATTTTCAAAACACCGATACACGTCCTCTCTACCGTAATCCGTGATATTCAAAACCCTATTATTTAAAAAAAATTTATTTTTTCGTAGTGCTATCTTTAAATATAATAATTTGTTTATAATAAATAAGCCAAAAGAAAATTTAATTTATAAAGTGAAAAATTTCTTAAGCTCTTTGATTTTTCTTTCTTTCTCTTTCCATGGACTAGTAGGCTGGAAAACTACTAGTTCTAAAATCTAAATTTCTGTAGCTTTTGTCAATAGAACTGCTTCATTTCGGGCTTGGGAAATTTTGTTTCACCCTTCATGGGTTCACTGTAAAATATTATGAATTAAGTTCCTCAAAATCTTTACAAATTCTAAATATAAACTATATAGTTCTGAAATTTACCGTCCAGAAGCTTCTGAAATTATTCATTTTTAGAAAATTATCTTATTTTGTTCATAATCTTTTACGAAATTAATATACAGAATTAATAAATGTAGCTGACTTTTTTAAGCTAACTTCACTGACTTAAATGCTTTCAACTATGAAGGCACCTAAATTTAAAAAATTGTGTACAAGTTTTGTAATTATTATGTGTATAGAAATCCACTAGGGAAATAAATAAATTGTTTAAGAAATGAGATTTGTTAAATAAAAAAAAATTAGGGAACATGATTTTAAATAACTTTTGGTATAAAATTTTTAAAATTAAATTATATTAGAAAATTATGAATTTATGTTTTTGTGTTAAGTATTTTTATTTTTGCTGTCTTTTTCTAGGCACTACTTTTTAATTTGCTTTCGTTATTTTTATAATTTAATTTATTAAAATTAAAACCAAAAGACTATCGGATGCTTAACACAAATCTTTAGCTTTATTTCTTTATAAAAACAACTTAAGATTTAATTTCTTTGCGATGATGTCTTTTTTTGAGTCTTCTTTTTTACTGTTATTATTTTATAAGAGTATTTTAGTCACCCAGCCAGCTGAACGCTACAATAATCTGATTGTTGAGAAGAAAAACCATAATGTCTTTATATTATTATTGATTTTACGTAAATTAAAAAAGAAAAAAAAATCGAAAACTAAAAACAAAAGCTGATTGTTTCCTTATGTGCATATCTGTGTATGTGTGTGTATCCTGCAAAGACATTTATTATTATTTTATGGCTTTTTTTTATATCCTAATAGATTCCGCATACTTTGCTTGGCTATTTTTAAAATATTTTTGTGACCTTTATGTGCTTGAAGTGTTTGCAGAAAATATCTAGATTTCTAAATTAGACGAAACGTAAATATGTACTCGTAAGTATCTTGTGTGACAATTGGTGATTTTAGACAATTTTATTTTGTCTTTTTTTTTTTTTTTTTTGAAAGAAGTAATAAAAATTGCATGTCTTTTGACCACAATCATTTGAAATAATAATGTTTTACAAAATCTACTTTGCTACGTTGGCTTTTATGAAAAGTAACTAAAAAAATTTTACTTGAAAATGCTTTTGTTTAGTACTAAAAGAAACACATCAGTTTGTTTAGCATGTTTGTAAGTCATTAGAATATTTTAGATTTTTAAGTTATAAATTTACATAAATTTGGTGAATTTGAATTTAGCAAGCAAACTTTAGTGAAGCAAGAATTTGTAAGCCAAATACTTTTTTTTTATATTTTATCAATAAATAAATTTACTTTTTTACTTTAATTCACTGGCGCTTCCTTTGTCCTTCATTTGACTCATAAATTCTTGCTTTCAGTTCCCTTTTTTTCATTGTTCAAATAAAAAATATATTTTAAAAATCATTAAAACTTTTAAAAACTAAAAGTCAACCAATCCTTGTTATCCTTAATATAAAGTGAAAACAAAAAAAAAAAAAAAATAACTTTAAAAGAATTGCAAAACTTTTAATAAAATGAAAGTCACATCATTATAAAATCTTTTTTTAATGTAATAATTTTCCTTTTTTTCAAAGCCTAAAAACAGACTTTAAAAAAGCTAAACTCGCATAAAAGAGAAGGAAAAGCACAAAAAGAAAAATGTATTAACGCCAAATATACTTAATCAGCTTAAAATCACACGTATTGATTGAATTTTTATTCACTGCTTTCACACAAGTTTTTTAATTCTTTTCGTTTCCAGCAACAACGAAAAAAAAAAATTGATTTAATAGCTCAAGAGTAGACTGTACAAAAAAGCTTAAAAGCTTTAAATAAAAGAATTTTAAAAATTATTTAAAGCAAAAAAGTACTGGACTGTAAATTATTGTCTTTTTAATGAATAAGAATTAAAAATGAATGTAGGGCTGTAAATTATTTAATGAGCAAATGGAAATAGAAAAGCCAAAAAATAAAAAAAAATATTCAATTTTTAATAGATTGATAGTGTTGGTTTGTACTAGAAACTTTTGTTCTATAGATTTAATATTAATTGGATAGGCTTGAACATAACTGTGAACTTAGCGGGCTCTTCAAAGCTACGAATTAGCAGCTTTTTTTTTAGCTTTCTGAAATCATTGTTCTTATAAAAAGTGGCAACTTATACAAGTTATAATGTACTCCTACATAAAATAACACATCAAACACGGCAAGTAAAATATTTCATAAATCCATTGAAACAATTTCAATAAAATATTTTAAAAAATTTTTTTAATTTATAAAATATATTTTATTGATTAATTAAATTTTTTCTTTAAATGAATAAATATATAATTTTATTGATGAAATATTTCATTAGTAGTTGAATGAGTTTTTTTTGGATTGATTACAAAATTCAAAAAATTTATGAAAAAAAAAATTTTTCAGTGTAGAAAGTGACTTTTTATTAAAATTTTTTTTTTACAGGCGGCTGTTCTTTTTTTTTTTTTTTGTTTAGTGATAGCTAAATTGCCATATTAGGTTGTCTGTTTGCTTACTTAAAAAAAAAGAAAAAACATCAAAAGGAGGTGGTGGCCTGATATTAAAAATAGAAAAGATGTATTACGTTTTATTTTCTGTTTTGATAAAGGCAATAAACGGAAGCGGAAATTGCAATTTGACAAAAAAATCTTAATTTATATATTAAACAGAAAAGATAAAAATTAAAAGTTAATTTAAGGCAAAATGAATGGGAACCAATTTTAAGCAACCTGATTGTAAAACATTTTAAAGAACTTTATAAAGACTAATAAAGATTTATTTTATTGTGATTTACAATTAACACCTGGGCCCACTATATTTTTTAAATATTAAACTATAAAATATAATTATTATTTGTCACTTAAAATTTAATTGAATGGGCCTGATTAATTTTTTTTAATTAATAAACCAAACCGAAGATTTCTTCAACAAGAAATTAATTGTTTTATCTGCTTCCTTGGGACGCATTGCTCAACCTAACCTAATCTTTTCTCATGCATACATACTTATCAGCATAAGTGAAAAAAGTCATGCTTTTTTTACAATTCTTATTCTTAAAACATTCAAGCCAGATAACCTTAGTGTGTTTAACAATTTTTTTAACAAATAATGGTCGACTAAAAAAAAATAATTTATTATTATTTTTTGCCCTAAAATATTTTTAAAAAATTGTATAAAGTTCACATGCCCAAAAATATTTTAATAATTTTCTTTTTCCAAAAATATGCCGAAAACGTGCCTTGAAAAAATAAAACAGAAAACTTTTTATGAATATTTTAACAGATTATTGTTTTCTTTAATACACACTTAAAGTGCACTTTATAACATTTGCTTTAGCTTAGAAGTGAGTGTGCTGTTGAAGGTGTATTGTAATTTTTCATGACTTTTCAAATTAAGCTTATCATTTTTTATGTTACTTTTTTTATTTCTTTTGTTTTCTTTTTATATTTTTTTCTAAGCTGTCATGTCAAGATAACCATCAACTTGAATTAAAAAACATATTATTTAAACACTTGGGGAAATCAAAATAAAAAAAAAACTAATAGAAGAAACAACAGCAATATGCCATTTGACCAACATGTTGTTAAAAATTTTTCTTTTAATGATAATTAAACAACAGAGATATACATTTTTATTTAAATAGCGGTTTTCTTTTAATTAAAAAAATAACACAAATTTAAATGTAAAATAATTCATCTACTTCCTTGTTTACTTCATTAAAAAAAGTAACATGAATTAATTAATAATAAAGAAATAAATATTGAAATATTGTGCGACAACGTAACTGGTGTGCTAATAGTGTATGAATAAATAAAATGAAAAATTAAGGAAATAAATAACAACACCTAAAAGTATGCTATAAAGTGTTATTTATATGAACTTCTACGTTCTCCATATTTTTGTTTGTTTATTTATTAAATAAAAACCATTTTTCTAATTGAATTTTTCTTTAGTTTTGTTTTGTTCCACGAGTATTTATCTCCTACTTGCCATTCGATGAAATATTAGTTTATTTTTATTTTGTTTTGCTGTTGTTGTTGTCATTTCTAGTCTATGCTTTTAATAATGAGTCCCCTGTTAATATTTTATAAACAAACAAAAAAAAAATAAAATACAGAAATACTACTTATCAAGGTGTGTCCTTTTGTTAGTGGACATTGTATGCCACCTAAAGGAGCTTGAGGAACAAGAGGAGTATGTTTATGTATTTGTTATTCCAAAGATAATAAATTGTAATTGTATTAGTGTTTTGTGAATAATATAGACGTACATACACACAAGCCTTTTAGTTACAAAACAATATTGAAATTGTTATTATTTGCTTGTCTTTCACCCCCACTTTACCCACTTCTAACATAAGTATTAATAATGGGAAATATTAACAAAATATGATAGCATCAGAAAATGCACTATTGTTGCATTATTACTGTTATTATAATTATTATTATTGTTATTACGACAACGATGGCGTCACTGTTGATTATGATGTCATGCATTGTCTACATTTAGGATAAGATAAATGAATGTAAAGGCAGTATATATGAAAGGGAAATCCTCAAAATTAAAATAATTTCAATTTCAGAGTGTTAAGAAAATTACATTTTATTTAAAGAAATTATTGTGACGGCATTAAAGGATTAAACTCTGGGTTTGTTACAGTAGCGAACTTTTGATAAAGAAAAGGTAAAACGCTCTAGTAGCTGACTGTGGTATTTAAACTAACGTAATCTGGCAGCTTTAACAGAATCTTGTTGCACACAGTAAGCAACTTCGGTTGGGTGACCTAAATTTTTAAGTTGCACAAATCAAAATTTGATAATAGAGTATAAAAGTTTATTCTCTAAATAATTTTTATTGATACAACTAAGCAATTCAACTATCACAACTGAATTTTTGATTGGTAACAAGTTCAGTTCGATTTATTATTACGACCATGAAAAATTGGGACTATTACAACTGGCTTTTTGATTGGTAACAAAATTAGTTCTTATAACCGAAAATGTTTTCTCAGTATAGTTTTCATTAAAATGCATTTTTCTCACTAATATACGACGACATAGCTCTTCATTTGAGAAATATTTATTTAAGGTCATTTGTGTTGGACTAAGAATTACAAAATCCAATTTTATCCATTTGAAATCTTAGTAAAAAGAATAATAGAAAAAACACAACCGTTAAAGGAAACATTTTTGTATATGGATTCCAGCTTTTTAATTTTATTTTCTACATATATTTCTCATAATTTTTTTCTTTTATGAAACATATTTAAATTGAATCAAGCAGTTGATGTCATTATTTAAAAAAATATCATGTCAACAAATAAATAGAAACAAAAAAAAACAAAAAAAAAAATAAAAAAATAAATAGAGAAATAATTTTCATGAGCATTAAATTGAAATAATAAAAAAAAACTAACAATTAAATGAAGCATACTGTTCGGCACATATACATTTCTCTTGTATGTTGCCATCTTTTAGGCATACAAATAAATGTATATACGATATGCATATTAAATAAAATAAATGTTTAATTCTTGTTTTTATGTTTTCTAGCTACACTTAGTTCTATTCTGTTCTATAAATCTTCTTTTTGTTGTTGTTTTGCTATTTTCATAGTTCATTGATTTTCAATTTGATAGATGTGTATAATAAATGTAAAATACCAGATAAAAAGGAAAATTCCACAAACATGGATATACAGGCTGAGTGAGTGCCAGTGAGGCCTTCATGAAACAACAAGAAAACTGTTTGCCAGATAACCATTAATTTATACATTTTATACACTCACTTAGTTAGTCAGCCAATCATTTAGACAGGTTTATATAAATAAATTTTCATAAATAAAGCAGAGAGAAAATTTTATTACTATTTTCTTTTATTTCCCCAAAATGAATGATTGTAGTTATAAAACGAATATTAGAAATAATGGTTTTGAAGTAGATATTAAAAACACAGACACACATCTTGTTTTAAACAAGATAATAATAGAAGCATTCGTTTTAACCAGGTCTAGTGCATGACAAAGAGCTACAAAAAATGTTTGAATTATGAGGGTTTTTTAAATAAAACAAATAAGGGCTTCAACACATTTTAATTATATTTAAATATATAAATTTTTTTATTATATTTTTTAGTTCCAATAAAAATATTCTAATTTGAATTTTATTTAAAAAACATTATCATAAAATAAAGTAACTTTAATGTCCTAAAACACGTTTATAACATTTCACCTAATAGCCTCCGTACAGCGTGCTGTATTGTTTGAGTTAATATTTTTTTGTTGGTTTACGAGTATATAAAGAAAATTTGTTTTTTTAACATTTCTGTGAGTTTTTTGTAATGCCATCATTATTAACCCAAAAACGGCAACTTAATTTTTAGTTTATTAACTATTAGTCAATGAACTTGTGATTAGGATTTAGCCAATCTTAAATACAAAGTTTTATATTAGAGATTTTCTTAAGTATTTTCTAAACAACTTTATTAAATTATTCGATCTTATAAATTTATTATTAGTAAATATTATTATTATTATTTTTATTGCGATCTTAAACTTGAATAATATTTACTAATAATATTCTCGGAACATTTGAAGTAAATGTAATAAATACTTTCCTTTCGAATCGACGGATCTGTATAAAATTCATATTGCTTTTTGAAGGCATGCAAAACTAGTCCCTGAGTAAAATGTTTTTTATTTTTGAAAAATTTCGGATTTTTTTTTTCAAACAATTGACTATTTGATTTTTACGTAAAAACTTTCAGAATAGATTTCTTGGACCACTATTTCATTTATTTTTAAATAAATAATAAAAAACCTTTGAGCAAGGCCTAGATTTACTATTATTTTAATATATATTTTTATTTGAATGATTTTATATGATAACGTTCACCATAACATTCCAATTTAAATAGGAGCATCAAACGTCATCCTTAAAGAAGAGTGCTGGAATACGTATTTTCTATAGTAATGTTAAAAACCCACTAAAGACAAATAAAATAGAGTTAAAAACGCTACAATATAAAAAGAAACCTATCATTACTAATCAAAAATGAAAAACAATTTATTTGCAGCCAACTTCACTAAATAGAATTTTCTAATTGCTCAGTATTGTCATCGCGCTATTTCTGTATGCGCCATACATTTTGTATGTTAATGAGAATTTTTGACAGATAAAAAACGCAAATTTAGGTAAGGTTTCAACATTCAGGGCCCATATTACAGCTTGGCAATAATTTGTAAGATAGTTACAGTTAACTTTAGTTATAATGAACGATAAAGTGACCTTTCAATAAAATATATATTATTTTATTTATTTTGCGGCATCTGCTACTATGACTAACATGTATAACAATCAATAAAGGCTATGAATACCGTGTAAAACAATGAAAAGGGCAACACAAAGCACATACAATAACTAAAGGCTTTAAGTTCATATTAAAAGTTAACTGTGACATAAGCTTGATTTTTAATTATCGGACACTTTATTTTAAAAACTATTTGTAATAATCAAAAAACATTTATCTATTCAATAACGTTAGTTATTGGTTACTTATAATAATTACAGAAAAAAATATTTTTTTAATGGTTTAATTTACCTCTGACTTCCCTTAAACCCTTTAGAAAAATAAGCAGTACACGAGTTGCCTTTAAAATGATTGATAACGAATTAAGATATTCAGTTAAAACTCTAAAGAAGAGATTTTTGCTTTCTCATCTCTCTGAAATCTAGTCTAGTCTCCAATTAACACATCAAGGATCAAATCGATAACGAATGAATTAGAATTAAATTTTAGTTTTTTTGTATGAAATAATTTGAAAATTAAAAAAAAAAGTTGTTTGCTATTGAGTACGACGATTTGGCTGAAGATGATTTTGTCAGTTCGTACTAAAAGAGAAAGAAAATGAGTTCCAGCTTTAACCCTTGAAAAGGCTCTTAAATTTCCTGGAAAAATATACTTTTAGAAAGAGCTTACTTGAGTGCTTATTTCACTAGCACGAAGTCGTTTTTCAGAACATAATTTGCTTTAGCATAATCTCTTTAGGGTTAATTATTTATTTAAGAACTTTTAACTTTTTTTATAAGATATGAAAAAAAAAAATAAATAAAATTGTTAATGAACTTTTTTATTATTTTTTTTTTTTATGTGTGATACCTTAGAACTTCATTGTTAATAATTTTGTGTTATAATAAAAGACCCAAGAAACAAGCTTACCCATACATACGAGTAAGTTAAATTATGTTAGAATATTAATATTGTGTGTACATGTTTTGTGTAAAAATTTTATATAATTTATCATTACATATAACTTTGTTTTGTTGTTGTTGTTGTTACTGTTTTTTTTGTTTTTCTTTTCGTTTTGTTTTAATGTTGATTTTTAATCTTTTGCAATCATTTTCAGTTATAACAACAAGGGATTCATATCATCTTAAAAATAAAAAAAAACTCTGATGCACATACATACACAAACACAAATACACAAGACTTAAGTAAATTTATTAAGTGAAGCAAACACACATAGACGCAGCAGTTATAAGCATTTTATATTTGACTACATTTACTAGTTGGAAGCCTAATATGTTTAAAAAATGTAAACAAAAAGGAAATGAATATTTATGAGCAAGATAAATGATGTGCAAAGGTGTAGCTAAGATTTATTTATTTCAGTTTGTAGTGAATATTTTCTTTAAAAAGAAATTTTACACAAATATTTGCTACTGTATGTATATGTTCGCTATGAAAATAAGAAAATAGAAAAGCTGGCTTTTAAAAAAAAATATTGCGAACAATCATGATAATGAAAGAAAACATATCAACCTGAAATTGTAGCACTTAAAGGTATGCTATAAATTCATTATGCATAAATTACCTTCAAGGTAGGCTATAGTCTTATTAGATAAATACTTTAAAAAAATGTGATGAAGGCTATTTTGCAAGATTAAATCACGACATTTTGTAACTAAAATTAAAACTCAAAAGAGATTATATTTTACCTAGAAGAAAAAAAAATATTTTTTGATACGTAAAGGGTGCCTCAGTGCACAGTGCTATACATCAATTGTTTTCTTCATTTCTTTTCATGTTTGGCACTAATTTGAATTTTTTTCTATATAAATCAATATTTGAATTGACTTTCAATTAGAAGCGGCAAAAAACATCTGGTTATTGTGACGAGAAAATAAATATTGTGACACTATTCTCATAAGTGAAATATTCATAAAGAATTCAAAGACTTCCTTCTGTAATTTGTTCGCCATGTCAGAACGGTTGTAGGTTGTGATGACCTGCGTAACCCTTACAGTTCCACAATATATGTTCTGCAGTATCTTTGACCTGTAGTGCGATTGAGTAACTATTATTACGAAAATTCGTAATCGAAAAAATAAGTTTATCGATATTCAATAACAATCCGACAAAACTTTTCGATACGATGGAAATCGTTATTTGCGTTGCAAACTACATTGTGTGTCAAAAATGGGTTTTTAGTATTATCCATTTTATTTAACAAGAAAATAAAAATAAAAATAAAAATTATAAATTTTATATAACAATTACTTAAAGAATTTTTCTAATTATTTTTTGTGTTTTTCATTGATTTTATGATTTTGCACACAACAATGCCATATAAAAATAGCTTAATCAATATAAATAAGTCAGAGAATCACTGCCACCGAATAAATTCGCCTATATATACTTCCAATATTCGCATCGTAAAAAGTTACTGAATCTTACTACTGCAAAGATAATTGTCACTGATCTTCATATTTTCAATAAGAAATTTTAAAGGGATTTTTGAATTTTACTAAAACGAACTAAAGATAAAAACTAAAACTAAAAATAAAAAGCAATATTTTTTTTTATAAAGAATGTCAAAGTTCACTTTAATTAACAAATATTTCTTGGTTTTTAAAGTTCTTATAGCTAATAACAAAGTTATAATTTTGTTTATAAATGATGAGTTTTGTAAATAAGTAAAAAATTTTTATTTTAACAAATTTCAGATCATGGAAATTATTATTTTGTAATATAGCCTTAAAGCATGCTATACACTTGCCTCAATTGCTAACTTGATTTATCTCTTGCATGTGGACAAAGCCAAACTCTACAACAATTGTTCATATTACATGAATTACAATTGTAAAATTACATTTTTGTTGATTTTCTTGCTGTTTTATTATTTCGTTTTTCAATTTTGACAATGATTGGTTTCAGTGTAATAATGCTTTTCATTATTATTTTGATTATTACATGCATTTGAACAATTGAACAAACCCATACAAAAAATATAATCAGATGTAAGCTGATGTGTGTGCTTATGACGGTATAAATTTTTCTTAATATTGTTAAAGCTTTATTCAGAGTTAATTCTCAACAGTTTTATTTCATATCAACATAATTTTACCTCTCTTTCTCTCATGCCATATCAATTTCTTGCATTCAAACCAAATATAATAATTATAGGAAAAGGAAGCAGCAGCAGAAAAAAAAATTTATATAGAAGAATAATAAAGAAATACTAAGAACTTAAGCCTTCTTTAGAAAACAAACTGGTTTTATTTGTTCGTTATATTACTGCTAATAAGCTTTTCTGTTGTTGCTGTTGTATTATATTGTACTGTTTTTGTGTGTTTCAAACACAATAGAATATAAAAAATTACTAATAAGGTTATAGAAAATTCTTAAGGATATTGATGGCTCTTTGATTGTGGGTTATGGGTGATTTTCAATAGCAAAAAGCATGAGTCTAAAAAAAGCGTTATTTTGTATTGAAAAATTAAATGTTGACGTTGGCAAAAGTGTAGACTTTTGCTTTAATAAATTGTAATTGCATTTTCTTTAGTAGAATTTTATACACAATTAGTTTTAGAAAACGTGCTGATTTAGCAGAAAATTTTAAATAATTAAAGTGCACCTTCAGGTAATTCTGTTGATAACCTTGAATTTTTATAAAACAAGGCCATTAAGCAATATTTTTATTTTAAGTTATTTCGAATTTGTTTAAATAACGAAATTTTTATTATCTACATTAAAATTATAAAGAGGAAAAAGTTGTTTTTTTTTTTTTTTTTGTTCGTAATAGATAAACTACCAAACCGATTTTTAAAATTCTTTCAACACTATTAAGCTACATTTTTGGCGATTAACAAAGGCTATACCAAGAATAATAGACACAAGATTTCGCCAAGCGCATGATTTTTCATTAGATGACCCAGTTTGTCTACTCTTTGAAGAAAAAAATAATAAATTTCTCTGCTGCTATGCTAATAGGAAAACATCAATAATGTACATGAGGAGAAAAATTAAATTTTATGTGCGGGATTGCATAATCTTGTGCTTATCATTATGCCCACGATTTATCAATAAAATTTAATTTAAAAAAAGATTTCTTTCGAAATTTGGCACAAAATCACAATATTCTAAGAGCCATATACTTCGCCAATTTACTGGCCACGCTAGACCGTGTAAAATCAAAAACTAGATTTTAAGCACATTGTTCTGCTTAGTCTAAGAATTTCTTCACATAGATAAAAGAAGGGGGAGAGACTGGAAGAGGCCAGGTAAATAAAATAATATTAAATAAAAAGTTATAAACAATTCACTCCAACTGAAATAAACTTATATATGACAGACCTTCAATAATAAAGAATTGTATGGAATATTATTGATAGCAGGTAGGTATGAACTGTTATTTTGAATAGTGACATATAGACAAACACCTTTTCTTAATATTTCTTCATCATTAAGCAAAGAAATGAATTTTGGCATTACAGTGCTGTAGCACAAATCTTTTTTTAGAGTTCATATAATATGTTATTTTTGAAAGCGATATAAGACCATTTGGTGTTAAAATGGTTTATTGAAATAAAAATTATTTAAAATTTTATTTCACATAGAAATAAAGGCTTAGAATATTGAAAACATCACCACAATTGATCAAAGTTTTAAAATAACTCGAACGCCAAACCTTAAATATCTGAATACACGAAAATATTTACTTATACAACTTTTAAAAATAACTGCTCATATATAGAGCTACTAGCGCAAATACAAATGTATAAAAAATATTTTAATTGAAAAAAGATAAGATATGTTTAGCATACATTAAGGATTTTAACCATGTTTTGAAATAATTTTCTCGGTTAGATAATTATAGATCTTTTGCCCTCTCACTATTTAGTATTTGTCCTTCTAGAGAATCTTAAATTAAATTGAAAGCATATCTTTAGGATGAAACACTGATGCATTTCATGTTACAGCAGTTACTATTTCATCTTCTTTATCAACTGAAACGTGCAATTTAGGCATCATTTAATTTTAATTTCATGCTAAATGAATTCAAAAAAGTGTATATGTATTCTACTTTAGCGTGTATATATTTATATATACGAGTACGCCTTTCTTTATATACAAATTGAATCTTGTTTATTTTGCTTGCTTGCTGCTGAAATAAAACTGAAACGTAAGAAACGACCTGCACATTAAAGCATCTTTTCTATATGAGAATGTGCAACATTTGAGTGAAAAAAATATGAGAAAAAAAAAATAACACATACACACGAAATGTGAACGTGACAACAACCTTACTTAAACGTCAAACTAAGGACAAGAACAAATTACACATTATTGTTCGAAAGTAGACAAGGAAAGCAAAATATAAATAATAAAATAAAACAATGTAAGCAAAAATAAAAACAAAATAAAAAATATTTTCATATATGAACATACATACATATAAAAATGTTTAATATATAAAACATGTATGTATGCTTACAACAAACAAACAAAAAATCTACTTATAAAAATAATAAGAATACATGCTTGTAAGTTTTTTAGTAAAAAAAAAAAAAAAAAAAGAACTAAAAAATATTACGAGAAGAGCAGGAGATTGAACTTGTTTCTTTTTTTTTATTTCGTTAACGCGGAGATATGTTATGCTATAATGATGAAAAATAAGTATAATATAAACATATAGTCGTATGTTTTAAAGTTAAGCAAGAAAAACAGATTCTAATAAAGGTATAAAACATGAATTAACATTAGAAAACTGTTTTATTTTAGCAATTGTATTATATTAAGGGGGATACGTGTCACAGTATAAACTGATATAAATGGGAATGGACAACCTAAAACAATATTTATATTCGTTATTATATACGGAAGTTGAATTTGATGAACTGGCTTTTCATTTCTATTATTAAACTTGTATTTTAAAATATTTTTAATGAAATGGAAAAAATTTAAATAAAATATTATTGCAACAAATACTGTCACTAAAATTTGAATTTAAAAAATTCTTTATTTTACAAATTAAAATACTTTTTATTCATGAAATAGTGTTTGTTTTGAATTTTACTAATTTAGGCTGGTATTCAAAGAGACTAATAACGACTTCAAGTATAAATTATTAAAAATTTTACATACACATTTGTCATAAAATCGATATCAAATCTACTTTAATTTTCTTAAAAAAACTTACTAAAGAATTTCAAAACTGTAGCTATAGCCGTTTAGGCTGGGCGATTATGAATCAGTCAGTCACTCAGGTTTTATTTTTCCCAACTTCTAACTAATTTATTTTAAATAATTTTTGTTTTTATAATTTTATTTTGATTTACCTTAAATGTATGCTTTATTTTTAAATTTTTATGAAAGTTAAAATGACTATTTTGTTAAGCTTGAGGTCTTATTTTTCAAAAATTTATTTTTATATCGATATTTCGCTCCAATTTTTGTAGCTTCTTCAGGATATAATTATAAATTAATCAAATTATTAAAAAAAAAAAATAATTTGATTAATTTATAATTATATCCTGAAGAAGCTACAAAAATTGGAGCGAAATATCGATATAAAAATAAATTTTTGAAAAATAAGACCTCAAGCTTTGTTAGCCATTTTAATTAAAAAGAATAAGGTCAAATAAAACTAACTAATAAATTTTTATGAAAGTTTAATTCTCTTTAAAATATGCTTTAATATATTTAAAGTATGACTAAATTACTTAAAAAATTTATTAACAATCTCATAGTGTTCCAAAAGCAATAAAGTAGACTTAAAGAATATTTTTCCGAGGTAAAATTTAGTTTTTGGGAATAAATTCCGCTAATCAGAGAACTTTCTGTGAATTATAATTGGGTTAATTAATTAATTGGGTTAATTGTAAACAAATTTTTAAAATTTATATTACCACTCCTCACAACTCATTCATAGTAAGTAATAGCCACACAGTTCAAGTCTTAAAGAATATTTTATGACTTAAGTTGTTATTTATTTTGTTATTAAAAATGATTTAAAAACATAATCTCAATTGAAAATAATTGCAATAACAACTTTAATAAATTAAACAAAAATATTTATACATTAAAACTTATTTTTATTATTTTAAAGGCCTTAAAAGAAGAAGATAAAATAGAACTCCCTTGCATTTAAAGAAAACGGTTTTAAATAGAGGCAACCCATTAATTGTTTTTCGAATTTGTATTAATTTCAAGTAAAAAATTCTTCTTCACATTCAAGAATGTATTTATAAAACTGTAGTATTGCAACGGGACGTTATAAACTAACCACAAGACCATAGCAAACTCGTATACCCACGGTTATAAAGAGTGATTTTTTTGCTATTATCTTTTTGGCAACACTAGCTTTGACAGCTCACGCACGTTTTGTATCTTGTGTCACTGTCAAACATCTTCAGTTTGGTCTATAATTTAATCATGAATCGCCTTACAAACGAACAACGCTTGCAAATTATTGAATTTTATTACCAAAATGCGTGCTCTGTTAAGAAAGTTCATCGCGCGCTTCTTCCATTTTATGGTCAGTTTAATCGACCTACTGAGGCTTCTATTCGGGCTATTGTAACAAAATTTCGCACCAAATTTACATTGTTGGACATTAAACCACCAACACGCTTACGTAGAGTGCGAACTGAAGAAAATATCGCAGCCGTATCGGCCAGTGTTGGTGATGACCGTGAATTATCGATTCGGCGCCGTTCGCAGCAATTGGGCCTCTGTTACTCCACTACGTGGAAAATTTTGCGGAAGGATTTGGGTGTGAAGCCTTATAAGATACAACTGGTGCAAGAATTGAAGCCAAACGACCTACCACAACGCCAAATTTTTGGTGAATGGGCTCTTGAAAAGTTAGATGAAGATCCACTTTTTTATCGAAGAATTGTGTTCAGCGACGAGGCTCATTTCTGGTTGAATGGATACGTGAACAAGCAAAACTGCCGTATTTGGAGTGAAGAGCAGCCAGAAGCATTGCAAGAGCTACCAATGCATCCACAAAAAACAACCGTTTGGTGCGGATTATGGGCTGGCGGCATCATTGGGCCGTATTTCTTCAAAGATGATGCGAATCACAACGTTACTGTGAATGGTGAGCGCTACCGTGCGATGATAACAAACTTTTTTTTGCCCAAAATGGAAGAGCTTGACTTGCATGACATGTGGTTTCAACAAGACGGTGCCACATGCCACACAGTACGCGAAACAATGGACCAATTGAGAGGCGAGTTCGGTGAACAGTTTATTTCACGCTTGGGACCAGTCAATTGGCCACCCAGATCGTGCGATTTAACGCCTCTAGACTATTTTTTGTGGGGCTATGTTAAGGCTAATGTCTATAGGGACAAGCCCGCTTCGATTGACGTACTGGAAGCCAACATTGCCAACATTATTCGTGAGATACCGGCCGAAATGTTGGAAAGAGTATGCCAAAATTGGACTAAGCGGATGGACCATTTGAGGCGCAGCCGCGGCCAACATTTGCATGAAATAATCTTCAAACATTAAATTATATCGACCCAACTATCGATCCAAATAAATATTTCATGCATTTTTCTGAATTTTATGTGTTTTTTTTTTAAATTTCCGATAGTTCTTATAAAATCACCTTTTATTTATTTACCACTCCCGTCGCGAACAAGCTACGCTGCATGTGCGCTTAGTAGAATACGCAAAATCAGTATGTAATAATTCTCAGACTGTAAATGTGAGCAGTTACTTTAATGGACAATTTTTGGTAATGAAGTCCTAGAATATTATTTTGTGTTCATATTTAAACCGGTCTGAAGTAACAATTCCTAGTTTTTTTTTAATTAATGATTTCTTAGAAAAATAAAAATTTATAAACGTTTTTTTTTACTTGATTTATTTTGTGTGAATTTTAAAATTAATTTCTGTTTTTACCCGCAACTTTTTAAGAATTTTGACAAATCCTTAGAACAAAAATTATTTTTTTCTTTATTTTTTTTTTTCTTACTAATGATAATCAAATCTTTTGGCAAAAGGCAAAGCAAGCAAACCAAAGAGATAGAGTTAAAGAAACCATACCGCTTTAACCACAAGCAATTAAACTTGTCACAATAATTGCATTTTCAGTTTGGCATTTAACAGCATCATTCTTAGACAAGCAGCACAACTGCAAAATTTACAGACTTAACTACTACAAATAGAAAAATTTCATTTTTAAAATGACTAAAAGAAATCACAAAACTATTCTTTAAACAAAGTGTCCTTTTTGCTGTCTTAGTTTTATATTTAAAAGTATATGTTTAGTGGAATGTGTGCTTGTAGCAACTTTTAGCAAATTGCTTAAGATAAGCCAAGACTTTTGCCATCAAGCCTTTTGCTACTCAACAATAAAAATATATAGTTTGCAAGAGTGAGGCAAAACATAAGAAAAAGACGACCAAAGTAGTAGAATAAAAGTATTTAGAAGACGAAAACAGCCAACAACTATTTAGAAATTTCAAATCTTTTCGTTGTTGTCAAAAGAAAAAAAAAAGAGAGAAGAAAACTTTTTAAGCTTTAATTTCATTTTGCTAAATGAATAAAATGTAAAAAAAAATAAAACGAATAAGAAATTGTACACACACTACTTATTAGAGCATTCACTCAACGATAGAGAAAACGAGTAAATAGGAAGGAGGGTTGGAAAAGATGAAGATAAGAAAAGAAGAAAATTAAATTCTTTTAAGGATTAAAAAGAACTTTTAAATTGTTGCAATGCTGAGGCAACAGTAACAATATCCAAAAATTATATATCAACAAAAAGGCACAGCAGCCAGCAACATGCTAGCAGTAGCTTTAGATAAGAAAAAAAAATAGCTTCTTAAGCAGCTCAAGAGAAGGGCAAGTAACCAAAACAAACACAACCAAATATTTGTCACAAAAAGAAATTTATATTGTACGTGTGGAAGATTTTTTTTTAATTTATACTTTATACAAAAAATTCAAAAACGTCCTGTTCTAACACAAAACCAAATGCCACATATACGATATGAGAGAAAGTTTGTGTGTGCAAAACATTTCAATTACAGCTTTCTGTTATAACCTTTATCAAACTTTAAAGGTCATTTTAAAAAAATTAAATTTTTGAACAAAAACTTCAAAGGTTAAGCTAAAATACAGATAATATAATAATAAGCAAGATTTTTTTTAGAAAAAAAAGAACTTAATGAAATAGTAAACGCTATGAATTTTATTTTAGTTTCTTATAAGTAAGTGTACTTTTAGACTTGTTAAATTTTATAGCAGACAGACTGTAGTCTAGTAAAGCTGCTGGGGCTGACTTTTTATAATACATTTTTCAACATTTTTAGTTATTTTGAAATGTGTTTCGCTTTATAACTTTGCCTTATTTATAAATCTTTGTTTCATTAACATAACTAATGCATTTTACTTATTACTATTCCAAATTACAACATTTCATATTCAGGTTAAAGAAAATAATTTGTTTTTAGTTTTTTTTTGTTTTTTTATAAAAACAATTACAGAACAATAATTAAAAGGCTAAAGTGTCAGAAATTAATAAATAAAAATTAAGACTTACCGCTGCGGCCTTCACTATCAGCTGGCTTGAGCTGTAAACCGCGGTTCATCTGCAAGTACACAATGAGAAAATATAATTAATTTTAGTTTAACTTTAAATAAAAAGATAAATAAATTTAAGTGATAGAATAATAATAAAATATAAAATTGAAGACGATTACAAGTTTTAATAAAAGATACTAGAAAATTGTTTACAACAGTGGGTATTGTTGTACAATTGATAAATTTCAAACCCTCATAAGACATTACTATGCCAAGTCTAAAATTTTATATCTCTCGTTCAATATGGATTTCAAAAAGGTTGTTCTACTATAGCAAACCTTCTTAATCTTACAACCGTAATTAGTCGTGGATTATTTCAAAAGTAACAAACCTTTTGATAAGGTAAATCACGTGCTTCTGATCCGCAAATTGCTTGGTTTTACTTGCTTTGCTGTTAATTGAATACATTATCAAAACGTATTCAAGTTCCATACAGGGTTTCACGCGGGGGTCACCTAGGCACTTTACTTTTCTCTTTCTTCATTAATGACCTTCGATAAGTAATACAATTTTCAAATATTTTAATGATGATACAGATGATGCAAAAATTTTCATTTCTTACAACCAACTATTAGATGAACAAGGTCTCCAAAATGACCTTAGAAGTTATTATGTATTAACAATTTTGAGGGTAATTTTAAAAATGTGTTTTTTTTCAAATTGAAGATTCTCTTCTACTCGAATCTGAACTTTCTCTACTCATGGCGATTTTCAAGACAAAACTCAACTTGTGTGAATTACTTTATTTTATGCCACATATCAGAAGTACTGTCACCAAGAAATAGTTGCAAAAATAAAATAAAAAGATTTCAGGATATTACAAGAAAAAAATGGCCAAGCAAACATTTTTGAGTAGAATAACCAACAATTGTGTGCCTGGAAAATTTTTTTAACGTACTTAAAAACAAAAGTTGGATTTTACTCATAAATAAACATATTTTGAATATAAATTCAAAAATTGTACGGTTCCTTTTTAAAATACTGTGTAAAAACTCTAAAAAATTTGTTTGGTCTAGAAATACGCACAGATATCTCAAGCTTACTTAAATAATATATACCATTGAAACGGCCTCATTGTTTTCTTTCTAAATGCTCTGAGAAATTTAAAATCGGTTGATATTCAACTAAGTCACTGGTTTATATGCTGATGACATAGTTGTTCTGCTAAGGGGTAGGTTTGAGAATATCATATCAAATGTACTTCAGAGAGCACTGAAGTTGGTGCAGGGCTTTTAGTTACAGAGACCAGGTGACTTGTTCCCGCTCTTCATTTTAATTCTAAATGGATAAAGGTATGAAAAACCGATTTTTTACACGTAACTGAATATTTTAGAGGTGTTTTTTTCAAATTCCAAAAACAGATTCTGGTTACACTCGACAACACCTACAAGAAAAACAGTATCAGTTCCCAGCAAATTGCACTTCATTCTTTTTTGTTTCACTGTAAAATCTGTAAGAACTAGTCTGGTTATATTTTCTACATACACATGTTTCTCTAGTAAAGATAAGAAATAAATAAGCTTTTGGTATCAGAACAAAAACAGTAAATTTTTAATTTGTTCGCTCTTTTCTTTTTCTTTAATTAATTTTTTGTTTGTTTTTTCTTTCAACTATTTTAAAGCACTAACTGATATTTCATAAATAGCCTATTTAGTCTAAGTGCATGGATGAGTATGGTTTTTTTAATAATGGCATTTACGGCAGAAGCAATTTAAATCAATTTCTTTATTACACCCTTTAGCCATTTCCTTCCCAAATGCATCATTTTATAACATTTACTAATCATAAACTGTTGCAAAAAATTTTGAAATATCGTTTGGTACCTCTACTTTATATTTTAAAGTAATTAAAACTGAAAAACCATTAAAATCAAATACAACTACACACCACAATATTTTGCAATAACACTTTATGCTACATGTTACCTCCAGCTCCAGTTGTTGTTCCAGCTAACAACAAAATGAGGCAGAAAATGAAAATTATAGTGTTTGTTAGTTTGAGTTTGTTGTTTGTTGGAGTCTGAGTGTGAGTGTTAATAATTAAATGAGTGAGTGTATTTGAGTATGTTTACAGCATTTCAATAATAATCAATGAAGAGTAATGTTTACCAATGGGAGACCAAACATGGGGCACTAAAGCATCAACACTAACGTCAACAACAATTTCGTAAACCAATTTATATATATGAATGTCAGTATATCAGTATATATAATGTGTGTGTGTGTGTATAAATACTAATCATCATAGAGCCCAACAGCTTAACCAAGCGAACGACCAAATCGAACCAATATTGCAACAACCAACAACATTTATAATGGAAAGCATGCCAACAACAGGCAGTAAACGAACGACATCAGCAAAAAGCAGCAAATTCAGCATCAGCATCATTTTGGCCAGCAACAAATTTTAATGACGCTTTTACTAGCAACTTTATCTACAAGCTATACAACATACACAGCACAGCAATACAAACAACTGCTAGGTACGTGCACAAAGCCTCTTACTCATACTTACTCTTACGTTTATATATATAAATTTCGATACGACTCTGTCATGTTTGTAATTCAATTATGTTAATGATTGGACAACATTTAACGTATTTACATTTAATGCATAATGAATAACTACTCATAATGTTCTTTAACCGTATAAATGCTTGTGATGTACCACCATTAACATCAAAATCACCCCCACCATCACTTTTCATAGTCACATAACCAAACCAGCCAAACGGTCAACGAGTCAAGCCGCCATTATGTTATACGTTAATATTCAGCTAAAGTCTTTACAGCTGATGCTGCTTGCTGGCATATTTTTTTTACTTCACTTTTATTATAATTTTTTTTTTAACAAAAACTTCAGTCAGTCATCGGTAACTTTTAAAAAAAAATCAAAATTTTTCTACAAAATCAGCAAAATCTATAAATGTATGCAGAATATCTTTGTTTGTTTGTTTGTTTTTTTTTTAACAAAAAAGGAAAACCCAGGATAAACGAGCAAAGGATATAAAATATGAGAAAAAACACACAGCCAGCGCATTATGTGCAAAGTGACATTGCCCTGACATTGATTAAAATTTAATTGAAAATAAAAATTGTTTGCAACTTATGATCGAATAACAGCCAAAGGGAAATGTTTTCGTATGCAGATAAATATATAGTGAATATATCGTTTAAATAAAACCAAAATGCGCAAAGTAAATTAAGCAGAAAAACTGTTGGAAAATTGTGTGGGTAATTTTACAAAAGGGCAGAATATTTTAAAGTCTAAAATAAAATTTAAAACAGAAATTCAAATTGAAATTAAAGAGTTTTTTTTTTAACAATAAACAATCAATTCGTAATCTAGTAACAAAGACGTAGGGTGTGTTTTATAGCCGAATACTTTTCTTTCTTTGCTACAAAAAAAAGTCACTTTTTTTCATAAATCTCTTGAAATTGCTTACCGGTGTAAGGCTGTAAAGTGCATATTTTTCAGGAAAATCCAGAAACTAAACTATTTGAGAACATTGCAATAGCTGCTACACTTTGGTTTGTTCTTTAAAAAATATACAATTAAAATGGTGATGTGGCCTAAAGAAACTATAACAAAGGGCACATTTTTCTCATAGAACAGGGCAACATCTGAAAATAAACTTTTTAACAAGTTTTCAAATTTAAAACAAAATATGGATTTTTAATTTAAAAACGTTATTAGAAAATACTTCCTTAAAAAAAAAACTCATAGTGTGTGCAGGAACTAAAATTTCATGGGAATATTTTTTTCTGTAACAAAACTTTTATTTTTCATATCAAGAATTTTCCATAACAATGACTTTTATATTAAAAAATAAATATTGTAAATAAAAGAGAAAATAATATTTAATTATGTACCAATAAACTTATAGTATTATAAAGCAAGTAATTATAGTAAGTCTAGTCAGAAAATCACGCATTCTTTTTAAGAATGTACGTGTGCTTAAATGCTCATTGCTGGCGATACAAACCTATCACCCCACACACGTGGTGTTACTACTTTCTGGCTCCTTTCAGACAGTATGCAAAATTTTAATCATAGTTCGAAAGAAGAAAACGTTTGTTACAAAGTCAAAAAATTTTCAAAACTTTTAAATAGTTTTTTTACAAAGTATAAAATAAAATACAATACGAATTGCAGCAGAAAATGTCACAAATAAAAAGACTGGTTTTGAGTATAATGTTCTTGTTAAGTCCCAATCCAACCGTACATTTGCGTATAAAACAAAAGTCGAAACGTATTTCTGGAATGAATGAATGATTGATTGTTGGTATACTAGCAAGAGCATGAGATAACACCTCGTGCTAAGAATTAATTACGGTGTAGTTATTTTGAAAACAATAAACACGTGCTGAATATTGTGTGATCATACAAGAAACTAGACAGTCGTGCTTGTATAGGGTCCGCCAAATAACTTTTTTTTAATGCTATAAAAACATCGAGTGTAGCTTCGGCTGCGTGGCACGTAGCGCCGTCCTGTTGAAACCAAATGTTGCCAATATTCTCCTCTTCAATTTTTGTGAACAAAAATTCCCCGATAACGATCGCCATTGACTAACGGCCACTCCTTGCTCATTTTCGAAGAAAAATGGCCCAATTATGCCTCTGGACCAAAATCCGCATCAAACAGTTTTTTTTTTACAAAATGTGTCTGCTTTTAAATTAATCAAAATTACATAAACTTTTTCATTTAAAAGAGATCAATCTTAGCACAAGACAACTGACTCTAACTCTTACACAACTGAGCGTAGTTTTAATTTTTGTTTTCTATTAATTGTTTACTTTGATATCTTTCACTCTGTCAATGTTTAACATGATTTTAGTTTCGCATTTTTGGGTACTCAAATGATTGATATTTGTAGAAATGTGCGCTTGAATGTAACTTTTTTTGTGTTTTTTTTTTTTTTTTTTAATAGAACATACACGCTGAAAAAAATTTGTCGTTCATTGGTTATCTAAAAAAAAATTTTGTTGTACTTGTAGTTGTTTGTAAGTAATTGCCAGTGAAAATGTTAGTGGTAGTATTATGCATGTGTTTGAGTATGGCAGTCAGTCTTTTTGGTATGAGTTGCTTGTGTGTGTTAGCGTTCAATAAATTGGAAAATTTTGTTTTGTATTATTGCACTTAAACGCTTGATTACATTTAGTTTAAAAGCATTTTTGCTTGTAGTTGTAATATTGGGTAATGTTATTTAACGTTTACGTGTGTGTGTGTGTATAAATGTTTTGTTGCACACAAAAAGCCATCATACTACTATTTTTGTATTTGTATAGAATTTTAGTAACAAGAACGGGGACCAGGCAAAGTAAAGCAAATAAAATGAATTTAAGTGCATGGAAGTCTAAGCAAAATAGAATAAAAAAAGAAGAATTTCGCTTGGAAATAATGTAATTTTCTAGTAGTAGTGGAAGAGTAAATATTTAATGCATTGATATTGATTTTAAATTAAATGAAACGTTCAATGTAAAAAGTTTTGCTTGTTTTATAATTTATTTGGCCTGGCCGTAGCATAATTCTACCAGCAGTTAATTTCATTTTTCAGAAAATCAAATAAAATTGATTAATATAGAAACGAAACTGAAAAGGTAATTATTGATGTACAAATATATGATATAAATTTCTTGGGAAAAAGAAAATTTTTCTAATTTTTAATTTTTTTTTTGTTTTGGCAATTTAAGTGGGTACATACAAATTAAAAATTGTGTTGTTTGGCCTGCAATAAAAGTTGTTTAGGGTCAACAAATTTAGTCAGAACTCTCTAAAAGTTATTCATCCATAATTGTAAATTTCATATAATTAACATTTAGTGTTATTCAGTGCAATCATTTAGAGAATTTAACTTATGCACACGTACATCTATACAAATTTTCATTTTCATTTTCATTTATGCTCTAGTTCGGTTTCCCATTTTTACCAAAACAAAACATTTTTATATTCATTCTCTGTTACCAAATTGGGGTATAGAGGCAGCAAGCCAACAACTAGGCAGCCTGCTAAATGCTTAAGAAACACACACACATCACATACAATATTCTTTTGCAAGGGTGTAGTATCTAAACTATAACCATATAATGAAGTTGTTGTTTTGCATAATACATAGAGCTTTTACTAATTACACAGTTGTTAAATTAAAAGAGAAAGAAGAAAAAACTAAATGAAAAAAGTTTTTGCATACTTTTGGGTTTATAATGACTGTATGCATGCAAGTCTAAAGTGAATCCATGACTATTTGCTAAAAAATTTTAAATAGAGAGAGAAAATGAGCAAAAAAAAGGAATAAAACTAAACAAAAAGAAGCAAGAATTCATTTATGGAAGGATGACTTAGAAATTAACATTTAATTAGTAAGCATTAACTAAAGTCTGGCTGTGTAGTGAGCTAAAGACAAGGGTTATGTATTTGAATATGAATAATTTGTAAGCATAACAATTGTTATGACTTCATCACAAAGATACTAAATAAAATTATGGTAAAAACCGCTACAAATAATATGCATGTGTTAAATTATGAATATTTAAAAATCTATGGTTATGACTCCCTGAGGTAAGCAATAGTTAGTAAGCAAAATTAATGGGTACTAAGTTTAAATTAAAGTTTTTATTTGTGCACCAAAAGATAAAGAATGGTGTTAAGGATCTAGTAGTTAGTAGCAGTAAAGTTTTTATTGATACTTCTTTTTTATAAATTACAATAAATTTTTGGAAAACTTGAAACTATAAAGTATTATTTTGGTGATGAGTCCTGCTTATCAATAAAGATAATATAAAGGGTGTCCGAACAAGAACGCAAGATTTAAATTTGGCGCCATTCGAAGTGCCATTGTTTGACATTTGAACAATTGTTATTGTTTGCTAGTAGAAGGTACGAGGTTAGTAAAAAATGACCATGGACAGCGAAGGGAGTTCGTTAATTGGGTATTGGAGAGACAACATGAAAATGCTGATTTTGCCGATAAAATCATCTTCAGTGACGAGGCCCATTTCCATCTTTATGGCTTCATCAATAGGCAGAATTGTCGCATTTGGGGTGAGGAAAATCCTCGAGTGATTCACGAGAAGCAAATGCATCCTCAACGTGTCACTGTGTGGTGTGGTTTTTGGGCTGGAGGAATCATTGGACCTTTTTTTTACGAAAATGAGGCAGGTCAAGCGCAAACAGTCAATGCTGTTCGGTATCGTGAAATGATACTCAGTTTTTTCTTACCTAGAATTGAAGAAATGAATGTGGAAGGCTTGTGGTTTCAACAAGACGGTGCCACATGTCATACAGCCAGAGAAACAATTCAATTGCTGCATCAGTCATTTATTTAAAATTTAAATCTTGCGTTCTTGTTGGGACACCCTTTACTTAAAATATGTGAAAACTAGTGTTTCCTTTCGACACTTGACTTCATCTATAGAGTTTATATATCTACCAAAAAAAAAATTAACTTGAAACTAACAATCTTACAGCTAAATCTTAAACACCTATAGGAAAATAAAGAAATATGAAAATAAAACCAAAAACAAAATGAAATTCAAGACACATTAGACAAATATTTGTCGAAATAAGCATAACCACTATGTCATCTACATATACGTTTATATCTTTTGAAGAAATATTCGATTATATTAGTTTAATTTTTTATTAAAACACAACATACTTACATTATTATATTATTTGAATTAATTTTATGTAATACAAGTCATGTTAGACTATAAAAATATTTTGCAAAAATAGTGGTTACGCTTATATCGACAAATATTTGTCTAATGTGATCGTGGCTTAAGCTGAAAATATAATAACAACAAAAAATTTAAATTTAAAATAAAAAAGTTAAATATTACTCATTGTAAATGCCGGGAAAATTATTGACCTGTTCATTTAAAATTTCAATGGCGGATATACGAGTATACTGAGCGTTTGACCAACTGGAGTTTTCTTCGCTAGATAATAAATCTTGCATTTCACTGCCTTCAAATTATATAGCCTTTCTATGATATTTTTTATTAAATCATCATAAAATGAAATGAGATGTACATTAAGCTACGGTCACATTACACAAATATTTGCCGAAATAAGCGTGACCACTACTTTTTGACAAATATTTTTTTAGTATAAAGTAGCTTGTATTACATAAAATTAATTCCTATAGTATGATGATGCAATTATGTTGAATTTTAATAAAATATTAAACTATTCTAAGTCGAAATTTCTTCAAAATACATTAACGCATATGTAGTTGACATAGTGGTTATGCTCTATTCGACAAATATTTGGCTAATGTGACCGTAGCTTTAGCCTTCTCATATGTATATTTGTTTTAAAATCTCTTATTTTATGATTTGTAATTTTTCTCTATGCAATTTTCTGAGAATGTGACATTCGAAAAGTTCCATTCTTTTTATCATGGTTTTCGAAATACTGAACAATATTGGAAATGCATAAAGAAGAATTAGGCGAATACTAACTTTATACAAAAGCAGTTTAGTCTCTATTTTTAAGGATTTAGTAAGAAAAGGCTTTCCAAAAGCACCTTTGACCATATTAGCTTTTTCTAAATTGTAGAATACATGCCTGTTGAATTTTAAAAGCTTATTGATATTCCAAGATATTTAAAATTGTCCTTAAACATGATATCATTACTATTAAGAACTAATTTCAAATTCTTGCTTTCTGGGACAAGAGTATATTTACCTCTACCAGAAGCACTCCGTAAACATATGGCATTACTCTTTCCAGAATCAATTTTAATTCCCCAGCTGAAGTAAAATTCATCCATAATTTTTAGATGTGATGAAACCAATTGAAGGCCATCCTTATGAGACAGCATGAACATAAAGTACAGAGTCGTCGACATAAAGTATGGCTTTTGAGCTATGAAATTCTTGACGAAAATCATGTATGAAAATGTTGTACAACTGAGGAACCAACACCCCTTGAGTTATACTTTATTATTTTATTTAGTTTATGCCCTTAAGTAGGCTTCACTTAAAAAAACTTATATTTTCTCTTTGTGCATATTTTTTTAAGTAAATTTGTATAATTATGTATCTGCTTTATTTCATTTTTGTTTTTCAATTTAGTTGAAATACTTAGCTTGAGGTTAAATTTGTATAAATTCTATTTATCTAAATTTGTTAACAATTTTATAATATTTAACCCTCTATTTTGCTTTGAGTTAAATTCTTTATTTTAGTTTTTGTTTAAATTTTCCATTTTATCTGTAGCATTTTTTTTAATTTTTTTTATTTTTTTAGTTAAGTTATATATTGTTGAGCTTTTTGTTTTGCCATAATATTTCCATTGTTTTCCCTTTAAACAATAAGATTGTTGTTGATTTAATTTTTATGTGTGTGTGTGTGTGTGTGTACTCTTCATTCTTCTATTATAAATTTATTGTATATTTTTCTGTGCTGTTCTGTTTTAGTGTTTCTATTATATTTTTACTATTTTGCTCTACCATTTAATTTTAACTACATAAAATGGCAAAACGAAAATGCAATTAAAAATACGTTTTATGACTTTGTTATTGTTACGTCGTGAATAGAAACCGAATGTGTAGTGTGTATGCATGAATATATGTTGTACTAAGCATACGTGTAAAATACACACAATAAATACTTATATAGATTTTTATTTTTTAGTTTTTGTACTTTTCCGATTTTTATATTCATTCTCCCGTTTTGTACCCACAGTTGCCCAGTTGTGTATTGGCCATTGCATAGTAAGTAAACATTCCTAGGCATGAGTATGTGGTGGTAAGGGGAGTAGTATTTGTCATGATTCCGTTTTCCTTTTTTTTATTTGAGTTTTCAATTCTTACTTGCTTTAATTTTTTTATAGTCTCCATGCAATTTTTCTAAATTTTTCTTTTTTTCTATTTTAATTTTTTTTCCTGTAACACCATTATATAAAGCTGTAAAAAGTGTTTTTCATTGTTAAAATAAAAATTGCATCCTCTAAAAACTATGAAAAAAATCTATAGTATTTTGTTTTCACTGTGTGTATTGTGAGCTTGAGAGGGTGAGCAGTGGGCACCTGATAAAGTAAGTGTGCTTAGTTTAAACAACTGAAACTATGGTATCTTGTTTACATCATCTGATTGCACAAATACCCACTATATTTTACGCTTTAACTGAAAGTTGAACATATGTTGGTGTTGATAGCTTAACAAACCATACACACTGACAAGATGTAGATACAAGAAGAGAAGAAAGAAAAACAAACAGTAATAATATAAAAAAGAATTAGAAAACTGTAAGAAAGAAACTCATCAGTTTATAAATAAAATTTCCTTTTGGTTTACTTATCTATAACCAAATTTTTTAAAATAAAACTTTACAAAATATTAAAATTTTTTTAAATTACACTTTGGTAGAAGAGACCAACAAAGTCACCGTATGGACGTTTTAAAAGGTTAAGTCTGGCCATATGTCAAAATGGGGCTTAAAGTTTAGTCCTTTTGTGAAAGTTTAATTCTGGATTGGCATAGCTAACCATGTAAATCCTCTATTTTAGGTAAATAAAATGTTTAGCCAACATATGTAAAACACTACCAGGATTATTTTTGTGTAACCTTTTAGCTCTCTAACTCTTCAATGAATGAGACTTTTTTGACTATTAATTAAAAGGGCACAAAAATTAAAATGTTCTTCAAAAAAATTGCTCGTAAAATTCTACTACACGTCTCTGAACACAGCAATAATGAAAACTTAGAAATAAGTCAAAACTTAAAATATGTTCAAGTGTTAATTGTTTTTTATATTAAGATGGCGCAAAAAAATTCCATAAACAAGTGGTAGCTTATATAATTTAATAAAAAAAGATGACACAGACTTTGGGTACTATAAAATTAATTTATTTTTGATTAAATATTTTTGGGTACCGAAAAATAATTTTTAACTATATTTAAAACCACATTTTCTTAATTAATAATTGTACTCTGAATACTACTTTGGTTGGTGGTTGGTTTACGTGCCGACTAACGGCCCTCAATTAGAATAGGAAGACTCCGTTTGGAGTAACCTCCTACTCGCCAAGACCATGTAGACGTAAAGTGAACTAGATCCACCTCGTGACATTTAGATATCTGAGAAGGTCCGCTAACTTTACTCTCGATATTTGAGGTCGTTTGGGCATCACATGTGCACCGAGCAATCTGTGACTCGAAGCCAAAACAGCCGGGCACTCGCAGAGAAGGGAATGATCGTCTAATTCCTTTCGGGTGACTGACAGCAGGGAAGTCCCAGCCTGCTGGCATGCTTTCCGATAATCCAATGATCAGTTATCACAGCCACCAGTCTGGAAATGTCCCTACTCACTAATTGAACAGAGCGGGGCCATAATTGACGAGTTTACTTGAACTCCGAATATTAGTTTTTATTTTTTAATAGAGAGTATACAAACACAAATATAATTTATTTTAGTTAGAGAAAACTGAAATCATATTTTAAGATTTTAATATTACAAAAAGTTTTCCAAAGCCACTCTAGTTAATGTAAAATTCTCAACGTTTTTAGCAGAATTTTGAAAACTTCAATGAAAGCATTTTTGTATGAGTATTTTCTATTTCTAAGTAAAATTGATATTTAAAATTGTAACAGCTAAAAAATGTTAAAAATTTTTCATCTCTTTTTGATTATTTATTTACTAAGGAAACCAACGTTCAGTTAGTAAATACCTAAAAAAATTGTTCGCACAAAATGAAGCCGTTTAAGAAATTGAATATATATTTAAAAGAAAAAGCTATTAAAAAACTATTACACACAAATTTAAAGTAATTTATTGCTTTTTTTTTCAGAAAATATTAAATAAAAGAAATTTAAATTATTTTCTCTTATGAATTTTTGTTTTTTCGCCTTAATGAATCCCATTAATTTCTGCACAACATTCTGATATACCTGCCCTGTATACTTATTCTAAAATTTCAGCATATTTTTTGCGGCAATATTTGACAATAATCCAGTATTGTTCAATTGGCCGAAGCTGTGAACAGTTAGGAGGGTTCATGTTTTTGCCACTATATCGACCTGGTGACTTTGATACCACTTCATAGCAGTTTTTGAATAAAGACAAGACGCTAAGTCAGGCTAAAATTTTACTGGATAGTGCAAGCGTTTTATGCAGGCATTCTTTGATATAAATTTTTGCTGTCATTGTTGAAGAGACGATAAATGGCATACTTTTTAGACCACAACAGTAATTTGTTTGCCAAGTGATGATTTGTTTCCCAAATTTTTTCCATTTTTGTGTATTTGGATTTTGAATCTTTATCTCCAGAATTCACTAAAATATAAAAGATTTGGCCTGGTAGCTGTTTTAAGTTCATTTTTACAGAGATTTCATCGTCCATAATAAGGCAATTGTTGAATTTTGTTTAAATTGTATCGTAAAGAAAGCGTAACTAATTTATTGCAATAGGAGTCTGCTTTTAACTACGATTTAGATACGATTGCTTCTCGTGTTGTGTTTTTTGCACGCAGATTTTGTTGCATTATATTTTATGTTCTGAGCGTTTGTTTTAGCAACTTTTTTATTTTCTTTTTGCTTACAATCTGTCCTTAATGTTTGGTTATATCTTTTAAAATTATATTTGCCATCGTTTTTAGAAACTACAGATTTTTTTCAATCATTGCATCTGAACATGTCGGATTTTCAAAACATTTGTGCAGAATATTTTTTCTATTTTGATTTTGAATGGCTTACAAATAAGTTGCTACTGACAAAATTTTTTTTTTACAAAATAACGGTGAATAGTTTTAGAAAAATTTTTTATATATATTAAATTCAAGTAATGGCGTAAGGTTTGTCTAAAATACTTTTATAAACCGGCAGCTTCATTTTGTGTGAACAATGCTTTGTTAGAGATATAATCGTAAAAAGTAGAGATTCTCTATTACAGGTTACCGACAGTTAAAGTGAAGATTTTATAAGTGTCATTAAATTAAAAATATTGATAAATTAAATATCGGATAGTGTGCTAAAATTTGGACAGAAGCCCGTTATTTGCCTCAAAAAACTCTAACTTTAGCTACTGAAAGTTGTTATAAATCAGCTCTTTAGCCACTAGTTCAAACAAGATATTACTACCTTAGCAACTCCCTGGCATAAAGTTTATTTATAATACATTTTTAGAATATTCTAACTTTGAGAAAATCATTTGAAATTCATGTCTATATCCTTAGTCTACCAGCCCAAGTATACCGGGCAACAAATTTCTATAAAAAAAGAAAAGGAGAAAAGTCGAAAAACTGCTGAGGCCTTTTTATTCATAGTTGGACTGTATTTTTATAAATTCATTATTGCAATCGTTTTTTGTTTTATTTATTATTTTTTCGATATAAATAAAATTTTATATAATTCCTTTTTGTAATATTTTTTATTACTTTGTTTAATATAGCAGCTCGCTGGCAGAAATTTCGATTGTGAAGAAGCTGTAAATTTTTTGTTATGAATAAGGTTGCTGATGTTCAAGGTACACGTTCGCATTACACAAATATTTGCTGAAATAAGCTTAACCACATTTGCAACATTAACTGCACATTTTATAAAATTATATCATAAAATACGACAATCAAGGTAGACATTGTATTTTAAAGAATGTTTCCTCAAAATAAATAAAGGTACGAATATTTAAATTAGACATTCTTGTAATGGTATGTGTTTTTCAAGTATGCTTATGCATATATAGATGTATATAAAAACTTGCACAAACATATTTGTGTAATGTGAACGTACCTTTATATTTTATAGTTGAAATAGCCGCTTTAGGAATTTATTTATTTTTCAACCCATTTAATATCGAAAAATATATAATCTAATGCAATTAACTGCAGTTTTAAGCAGAAATAAGGATATAAGTTTTATGAGGCAACATTTTGAACCTCCATTAGTTACTAAGAAAAACTAATAAAAGATTTTTTATAGTTTTTTATACCTCTTTATACTGTTTTATACTTTTTGATACTTTTGCTTTTTAATAGAAACAAACTACATTTTATCTCCTAAGAGGTCGCTCATTTTTATTTCACATGGCATATACATCACACCACTGTTAGTTAAATTTGTTCATTATTTTTATGTATCCATGGTGTAGTATTTTTATTATTACTTTTCAATATTTTTCTCGGGTTTCATATTGTTTTTAAGTATATCTCTCTATACATAAAAGTTTTTATGGCTGGAGTAATATGTAAAAAAAGAAAACAAAGTTTCACTTAACATGATTTTTTATTTTTTGTTGTTACCAAAGGCGACGTCATTTGCTGCAATTGTATAACCAAAACAATAGATTGTAACGCGCAAAGGGACAAAAGCTTGTGCTTCGGTATAAAATAACAAAAAAAAAAAAAAAAGAGAAAACAAAATACAATTACATACAAAGGTCCGGAAAAAAAATAAATAAAATTGAAATCCTTAACAAATTGTATTGAGTATGACATGGATAAATGCTGCTTAATCAAAAGTTAAGTGAAAGTTTTGTATGGACAGTTTATGAACGAAAAAGGTTTCTGGTTTTTTTTCTGATGCCATTTTTGTTGAAAGCACCAGCTGCATTTGATGCAGCCATCATATATCGATATATGTATACCAAAAACCTAGACTGAATTACTCAAACGCATACGGTTGGATTTGCTAGTTTTTCTTGGCACATGTTTTTTTTTATATTTTTGATGCTTTCAATGGCTACAGCAAACATTACTTAATAAACACAACAACAACTACCTTATCAACAACAGTATCATCATCATCATCAACAAGAAAAAAAAATGTTGAGTTTTGTTAGCAAAAAAAAAAAAAAAACAATTTTTAATAAAAAAAATTTACTAGTAAGGGAAAGAGAGAAAAAAACACACCAACTGATTTGTTGTGTTATTGACTTGCTAAAGTTTCGCAAGAGCTTCATGATAGTTTAAATTGTTTATTTTATGTTGAACTAAAATGCTGAAAAATATTTTTTATAACAGCCTGAAGGTGTTCTTTAGTTACTGCTATCTGCTTTTTTCAGAGATGTAATTTAAACTTTGTTCTAAATTTAAATGGGAATTTGAAAACTTCTATAACGTTACAAACAATCTTTAAAAATAAACAGTTAGAAAAAAATTAAAAATCCATTTTCACTTAGAAAATTGATATTTTGGATCTCTTTGGTACATTCATGGCCTGAAAAATCAGTACAAAATTTAATGAAAAAAAAAAATAGTTTTTTCTTGTAATTTCCCACTACGTTTTTACAAGTTGTTATATTATTATTTGCTATTAAGCTTAAGTGTTTGCTTAGTATTTTATTAATTAAGTTATTTATTGTCTAATTTAACCCAGTCACGTGATGATAATGTTACTGTTATTTTTTACCTAGCAAGTGCTCGAAGTAATTATCATTGTTAGCAGCGTTTTAGGCAGCATGAAAAACGTGTACTAATAAATTATGGTAAACGCTGTTTAAAAACATGACTTATTAGGCAAGGGGTACGGGTAAAATATCATCAAGTCATCATGGTAAAAAGAAAATAAACAAAAATAAACTTGGAAAAAAGTATTATTTTCAAAGTCTAAGTAAAGGCAACGTAATTAGTTAAAAACCCTTAAAAAAATAATAATTAATTAAAAGCATGTCTTTCAAGCAAGTTAATACCACAAAGGGATATATTTGTTTTAATTATTTAAGAGGAAAAAAGTTTTTTTGTTTTCATAAAAAAAATTATTTTTTAAATTAAACTTTGCTGGATATACTAATTATTCCTTTGCTCTGCCAAAGGTATATTTCATATTTGTATTAAATTACAATAAGCTTTTATATGCACAATTAATATCAATCTTACACTCCTCTCTGCATGATTTTAATACATGACATAAAAAAAGTAATTAGACTAATTACCATGCCGGCATGTAAGGACAGAAAATACTCTTATTATTTAAAAAAAATTAATATTGATTAAAAGAAAAGAAAATTTTTCAAATTTCCAAAAGAAAAACAATTAATAAGTAACTTAAATTTTCATCTATAACTTTCAAGTAACAAATTAGTTTGTATTTAATATCAAAAACATAAACAAGGATATTCAGAAAAGTCTTATTTACTTAGTAAAGTAACTATCGTTAAACGCCTTTACATATATTTTTATTTTATTATAAAAAAAATGGTGGGTAAACCATTAAATGAATAATTTCTAGCATTAGTTTTATCAACACTTTTTAAATGATAATAAATTAACTAAAACTTACTAAAAACCGCGTTTTGTGTTTTTATATTTGGTGGCACATAATAAATTTATACAACTTTTTCTCTTTGCATTTCTAAAATTTTAATTGTACCCAAATTAACTTAATTACTGAACTATTAATTATTTAAACTACAAATGAGTTTACTTGCATGATCTCATTTAATATTTTCATGAGTTTATTTAGCCAATGTTGTATTATGAAATTATTCTCTGTGAACTACTGTGGTATTTGCTACGCTGAATATGGTGGGCTCGTTTGACACAGGGAATAAAACATATTTAAATATTTATAATTATGGCTGCAACTAATTTCATAAGATAATTAGGCTTTTCACCACAATTAAGGATATTTTAGATTATAGAAAGAATATACAATAATTTGTTTCAGTTTGCTATTGAATAATATGTAACAAGGAAGCATTTTTGTAAAAGATAGCTTTGCATGGAATTTTACATAGATAAGTATCCAATCCAAACACTTTTTTACTAGGCCATATGTAGCAACCCAAAATATCTTTTGGACAGTTCATGCGTTCACTCTTCTAGTACAAGGCCTCGAATAAAAGCTTATCTTCCTGGGGATCGAAAAGAAGTCTACAGCAAGTCTTACCCTACAAGACAGAACGGTCACACAGCACATGTTGTGAGTTTTGTCTTAGTGAACCACAAAACTGGTCCAAATTATCTTGTTAGCCATACCGTTAGGATTTTTCGATGTACTCAGCAATAGTGTGATGAAGGACTTTCACAGCGGTTCCCAGTATTCTAAGAATTGCCAAGAACAAGTTTTCTCCTTAATGTATCCGTAGTGATATCAAAAAAGAGCTCTGGCCTTATGAATTTATGGAGGGTCCCTCTGTTGGCCAAACAATCTACCCACTTAATGTTAGTGGGGCGCTTATGCCCAAGCACCCAATTCAACGTGAGGTTCTTATGCATCCCAAGTTGGCTCAGAGATGACAAGCAATCCATTACAATGGCGGTGGGAAAATGTTAATTAGAAAAATTTTCTCTAAGGAAAACTGTGAAAAAGAAACTCTTCTCTATAGAATAGAAAATTTTTGTATGCTCAAGTGAGAGGCTTTTGTGCAAAATAGCGTATGTCCTTCTAGAGAATATTACCTAACAACGATTGCGTAGATACTCAAATATATTTTTATTTCAAAATATTTCACATTTCATATTCCATATTTAAAATTTTGTTTTTTGTGTCATTGTTGCTGTCAAATATGTATTCTTTTGTTGCTTTTACAACTCAAGTTATAATGCTTATCTATTTCTATCTCTAGTTGCCAGGTAACCTGTTTTTTAATAATTGTAATGGTGACTGAATGAAAAACTTTCTTTCATATGAGTTTTTTCTTTTTTTAGGAGAATATTATACTCACATGTTTGTATGCTTTACTTGCTTTTTCCTTGCCAAAGATTTTGCTTAAACTCAATTTTTTCTTGCTGTCTTTAACATCAACATGTTATAGGTAAAGTAAAATGACAAGCAATCTGCTTGTCATGCTTGATATGTGTGGGTAGAAGTTTGTAATATAAATACGTAAAGTTACAATGGAAACTAATAACACATCGTATGCAAACAGGCCCCATGCACTCATACCCACTTATCAAGGGAATACTGACATAACTACTAGCAAGCTCACCACAGCTAGGGGTCTTTCTTAACTTAATTTTAACACACACATACAAAATACTCATACACATAAAGATGCTATTGTGGGTACATATAAATAACTACTTTTCATTTTTATAATAGTCATTTATATTTGTGCCAACATGGAAAAATCAAGCAAAAAGAACATAAAAATATTAAAAGGATCCCTTTTCATTTTAACACAAATAGTAGAGCAGTCGTATATAAACTGATGTCCTGTTTGACTACCTACTACTTGATATATGTTTATGTATGCGTACGTATTTCATATAGAAATATTTCTTATTTATTTAATTTTGTTGTTGTATTGCTCTCATGTTTTTTATTAGTTTTTGACATTTTTGTTATATTTGTTGTTATACATTCTAAAAATTTATTGATATTTTATACAGTTCCCTCTTTCAGATACTAAAAAGAAAAGCACAAAAATAGAATGCATGAAAAGAAGTATATTTTGATGAGTGAATGTGTTTCTTAAATATCTGCCTTTGATATTTGATTGGCAACGAAATAGGCAAAAGGTGTTTTCTTTATTTTCAAAAAAAAAAAAAAATTATAAGGGAACTGCATAAATGTGGTCTTGAATTTTGTAAAAAAAAGTGCTTTTGAAGAGTTAACTCAAAAATACTTTGCCTTTGTGTTGACTTTTTATACAAAAAATCTAATAATTTTGATTGCTTGATGCCAATAAAAGAGTTAGAGAAAATTAATTTCTAAGATTAAATTCGAATGCCTGACATACTTTTGGCTTTCATCTACAACAAATTAAAAAGAAGTCTTAGACTTTGCAGTTAGCGAAAACAGATTTTTCATTGTAAATAACGTAAAACCACTTTAATAAGGTTTTGCTGGGAGTAAACCTTGTGATGTAGAGAAAGAAAGTTTTAACTCAAACCAAAAAAAAAAAAACGCCCACTACAGTTCGCTGTCGGAGTTTTCAAAAAAAAAACCTATTTTCAGAACTGGTTACGTACACTTCAGTGGGAATAAACTCAGTATTAATGAAGGGATTGTGATGATTTATGGTTTAGATTTTGCGATTAAGTAACAAAACCGTTTCGGTTTAGGTGCTTTCTATTTTTTTGTAAATTTTTAAAAAATGAAAATTTCATAATTAGAAAGAAAAATCTCTTAAAGTAAATAAGTAACAATAAGATCTTCAACAACAAAAAGTATAAAATTAATTAATTTAATAACGATTTTTCTTGACCCTATGATCTTCACTGATTTCATCCAGCAACACGGAAAAGCTTTATTTAAAATAAACCATGGAACATTAGCGTTATTTCTTAAAGTTTTGAATTGAAACTTTTGCAAAATTTCAGTGTACTGGTTGTACTCCACAGTTGTATTCCATAAGTCCACACAAGCTTATAAATTAAAATTTTGTTTTCGCGGCTTAATGAGTTGTAAAACCTAGATTGTTTTGAACCCAGCAACCAAAAAAGATTTCTGAATTTTGAACTTAATTATTATTTCTTATTTTTAAGTGGTTCTTCCATCTAAGTCAACCTAAAAGGTCTTGTTGTGGAATTCAAACAATCACCCAGACGCCAACCAAATGTTGAATGTGTTGATTTTTCTGTGTTAACTTTAATTTTCCAATTATTTAACTAAATTCCTATTTTATCAAGTTCAACTGAAGCACGATTAAGATTTCAGTTAACAGCTAGTATCGCCGTATCATCGGCATAGGGTGCCACGAAAACATTATGTATAACAGGCTTATCTGATGTACAAATTTTATATAATACAGGTCCTTGAGGAACACCAGCTCTTCTGTTATATACTTCAGAAAATTCTCTATTGCCTTCAACATAATACCGTGTATTACTAAGATACGTTTTAAATAACAAATAAAAATGCTTTTTATTTTTGAAGATTAATCCAGTGCTCCAGACTCTATCAAATGCTTGCTGTGCATTCAAAAATATATCTGAGCAGGACATTTTTCTTTTCTAAAGAATCTCTAATATAATTAACTATACGATGATATTGTTTGGGAGTACTATGTACATATCCAAATCCAAATTAATACTCTGATATTATAAATATAATGTCTTTTAAGAAAAGGCTAGTAGTTTGGCCGATATGATGTAACAACATTTCTGGTTTAGGTACCATTACTATTTCATCACATTTGAAATGAGAAGAAAAATGATTAAACCTTAGAATAGAATTATAGATTAAAGTAAGAAGTAAAGTAAGTGTTTTAATCACACATGGACTTAACAACTTTTCCGTTTATTTAATCAATTAAAAATCAAATTAAGCCCAAGAAGCTGTAGAATGTTTTAAATATTTGGTACAATGTATGTGTGTTTAAAATAAATAATGAAGACTCGAAAGTTACAACAATTTTTTTTTAATTTGGCATAATAAAGGGTGTCCCAATAAGAACGCAAGATTTAAATTTTAAATAAATGACTGATGCAGCAATTGAATTATTTCTCTGGCTGTATGATATGTCGCGGCGTCTTGTTGAAACCACAAGCCTTCCACATTCATTTCTTCAATTCTAGGCAAGAAAAAACTGGTTATCATTTCACGATACCGAACACCATTGACTGTTTGCCTGCCTCATTTTCATAAAAAAAAGATCCAATGATTCCTCCAGCCCAAAAACCACACCACACAGTGACACGTTGAGGATGCATTTGCTTCTCGTGAATCACTCGAGGATTTTCCTCACCCCAAATGCGACAAATCTGCCTATTGACGAAGCCATCAAGATGGAAATGGGTCTCGTCACTGAAAATGATTTTATCGGCACATTCAGCATTTTCATGTTGTCTCCCCAATACCCAATTAACGAACTCCCTTCGCTGTCGATGGTCATTTTTTACTAACCTCGTACCTTCTACTAGCAAACAATAACAATTGCTCAAATGTCAAACCATGACACTTCGAATGGAGCCAAATTTAAATCTTGCATTTTTGTTCGGACACCCTTTATAAGTCTTTTATGTATTTTTTTCTTTTAATACCAACCTTTTTTATTTTTTAACTTAAAATGTATTAAAGCTCGCTTCATATACATACGAGTACAAGCTGTTTGTCTGCCACACTATAGTGAACCAAATTGATCATGCATGCAAAATGTAATTGTCAGACTATTCGACCTGAAAATGTTTCTAAAGAAACATGTTTGTTAGTGCGGGAGGTGAAATAGTTATGGAACAAAAGTACTCAGGATCTTATCTTAAATTAAAAAAAAAAAAAAAACTTTGCCAACAAGAAAAACCAAGAAAAAAATAAACACACCCACATAAATAATCATACAAATAGTCAACTATTCTTTACATGTTTCATCATTTACATAATATTTAAATTTTATTCAAGCATAACAAAAAGAGAAAAACACATAGAGAAAACTTTAACAATTTTCCAGAAGTAGATATTTTTGAAAATATAATAAATTCCATAAAATCTTTAGTTGATTTCATGTTTATTTATTACTGACTATGCACAGCACGTATTTTAATTGATATCAAGCAAACCAATCATCACTTTGATAAAAACAGACATTGAGACACATACAAACAAGCACATACATACAAAAGCACACAAATTCACTGCAATTATTAATGTTCAACCCTAACGAAAACCTAAAAGTATGCTACAATATTGTATTTTAAACAATTTTCCATATATTTGTTGTTTTTCACAAAAAAAAATTGTGATGCTTTTTGATGTCTTGCAATTGTAGCACCACTTAATAGTAGTGGTGCAAATGTGTGTTGATAATTCTATAGCAGAGATGTGTGTTCATTTAATATGATGATGTTCATTCAATATAATCGAAATCATAGTACGGACTCAATTTTTAACTCTGATAATAATGATGAGTATGACGACGTATCGATTGCATGCACGAATGTGCATGATTATATTCGTACATGCTTAAATACAAGTATGAATGTATGTGAGGATTTTTATCTGGTACTTGTTTTTTTTTTGTGTTTTCTTGGTGGTATATGCATGTGTTTGCTCTATGTACACATGTGAGTTCAATTGGAAAATCGTGAGGAGTTTGAAAGCAAATATACTCGTTTACACACAACTACAGGAACTCATTCTACTCATATATTTTTTTCCTTTCATATTGTTAGCCATATGATGGAAAATCACGAAAATCTATTTAGTTCGATATGCTGTAAAGTATGCTAGCAAATTCAGTTAAGCATTAAATTGTTACTCTACAAAAAAAAAGAAACAAAAATTGGATCAACAGAAAATTGCTAACAAATTCACAATTGAATTATTAAAGCTCTTGAGTTTTTGTTTTCTTGCTGTTACAAAGCGGAAAAGGAATATGAAAAATTATATTTCTAAAATAAAAGCAAAAACCAACAAATTAAGGACATTTAAAGAAATTGATTAAAAAATTTTCATACTTAAATTAAAGCAACGATTTTTGTTTTGTTCTTTAATTTAAAAATTTAAAGGTTTTTAAAGAATCTAAGAAAAAGTGATGGCTTTTAAGGGTATTTATTGAATTTAAATTAAAAATGGTAAAGTTTAAATTAAAGACACGAATTGTGTTTGTTTTTTTTAATTCAAAGTTTTTAAATAGTATAAGAGAGTTGGCGTTTGAGTTTATAATTTCATTTATATTTGTTAATTAATGCACAGGCGTATATTGGACTAGGAAAAAAGGAACAGAAAAAAAGGATTTCTTGAATATAATAAAAACATAATTTCATATAGAATTTCCTTTTTCCAAAGCCGCTAAAGCTGAGGACGAACAGATTTGTTACAATTAAATAAGGTGTGAGTAAAATGTGTTTTCCTGGATTTTAAAGTAAATTAACTTTCAATGTTAAAAAAAAATGAGGCATTAACACAGTCACATTAAGCAAATTCTCTCCTTTAAGAAATCTTTCTTTTTGAGACTTTGATTTTTTTTTTCTTTTTTGAATTTAATGAAAGTTTTTTTTAATTTTCAATTATAACTTTTTTTCCCTTTTGTTAACTTGTTTTCATGCATATGTGTACAAATCGAAAACAATTTGATGTAATTAAAATCTTATAGGCAATTCAAATATAACAATATTTTTTTTTTTTTTTTTAATTGTATACGCTAGCCTGCTGTGTAAGAATTCTTGAAAAACACAAAACACAATTGCATCTAATGAATTTTCCAACAAATTAATTGAAGTTCAAATATCACACACACAACATTCCACCTAATGAATGTTTTATTTAAAAAAGAAAAAGAAATAAAATTTTAATATAAAAGAAAAACATAGAAAAATATTAACATTCAATTTAGGCTAACTAAATATAAAGTAAAGCTTTATACATATCCTTTTAAAATATACAAATGTGCGTTTGAAAGGGGATATGTAAGTGTGCAAGTGACATTTACTTTTTGAAAATTCATAACATTTGAAATTCTAAAAACGATTTTCTTTATTTGTTTGTACTTATGTTCGTTCATTCATTCTATGCATGTAGTCATGTGTAAAAACATAAGCTTGCTTTGCTTTGCTTTGCTTGTTGTACGAGTATGAATGTTTTTGAAAATACTATGCTCGCAGCATACATATACGAGTATACTTGAATGTATTTATTGCATACGAGTGAGTGTGCATGTGTGAAAGGAAACAAACTGGAATAACAAAGACCAATAAAATCATATAAAAAGTTACCAGTAATAAACTTGTTTAAGCTGGTTGTGTAGCATGCTTAGGGTAGACCCATCTTGTTCCAAAAAAATATAAAAATTATAAAACTTTTAAATGGAACAACTTTTTAGGCCTTACAAGAATTATACCACATTTGAAGGGAAACCATAGGATTAAAAAACATTTTTATTTTAGTTTGTTTTTTGTTTTATAAATTTTTCTTAAGGGACTCCGTTAATAGAACATATATACACTAAACTCTTCATTTCTAGTTTCCAAAGACAAAAACACAAAAAAAAACACATATTCTGAAACACAAAGTGATTTAGTTAAGTTGGTTGTATTTTTATTTGAATTTTTTGTTTTCCAAAATTTTCAATTTGAATTTCAAACTATTTTTATAAACTGAATTTTTTCTACAGTAGATTATTTTAAAGTAGTTGCACGAAATTTAAAATGCGAAAAAAAAGAAAGACACATTAGCAATTTATTATATTTGTTTAAGGAATAAATATTCAACTTACAATAAATACACATGATGGGAATTTTTTGTTGCTTGATATTTAAAAAAGTTCTATTAAATTAAATTTAATTTTCATGAAAGAGCACTACTTAAGCTTGTTATTAAAAGTCAACTTATTGAATTCTTAGAACTTTGGATCAACAGCACCACACCACGAGCATGGCATCCTCTTGGATCTCTTTGATTCAAAGTTATAATCAAAGGAATGGACCTCTGAATATCAAATTATAATCAAGTAATTATGACTTTTAATCTATTATGATCTGATTCTTAGAGGTATTTGGTTTTTATATCACCGCAGATTTCTCTTGCTGGGATAGGCTTACATTTTCTCTGCGACTTTCATATAATGAAAATACATTTTTGGCATCTTTATTTAAAAAAATGTACGAGTATTTCAGTGAGGGTGCACTATTTCTTTTAAAAATAAAATACGTATTTCTTGAGAGAGTTGTGATTTTTCTAATAGATTATAAGATACACATGTTACAGTTAAGTATAAATTAGAAAATCCGTCAAAAAAGCTGCCGTTCTGGTGACAGAGCATTACTCTTTCATGAAATTTTCAATGACTTTTTCACAAAGATACTCGTATATCTCACCGATGACATATTCAATTTCAGATTTGCTGAAACCACATGTTGTTTAGATCCATACCGTCCAGGAACCGATGCTGCAACCAAAACACTAATATTAATCAGTTAGGCACTACAATCTGAATATAATGAAATTTACCTGTTTAACCACCCCACCTTCAAAATATATTCTTTTAGCAATGTTATTGTAAATTATTATTTAACTAACGATTAATGATGTCAACAATAATTTAATGCTAGTTAAATGTTTTAATTAAAAAAAATTTTAGTTGTATCAATTTAAAAATCTTTGATTTTTCAATTAAGATATTTAATTAATTAAAATAACAATTTAATGAATACACATTCTTTTCTTCTGTGTAATAAACTAACAAATTATTCTGCTTCTCATTCGATACCAAATCTTACGGGAACATAATTTGTTCATAGTTTTTTCCTTTGAAGATAGTTTATTAAATATAATTTTTGTTAAACACGTTTTTGTAAAGTCCTTTTTAAAAGAAAATCTTTTAACCTCTGAGCAATTGAAAAAAGTTAAATTTTTAAAAGCTTTTGTTTTAGCTTTTCACATTAAAGTGTCATGTGTGTATGACTTTGTTTGTAAAAAATACTTTTAAATAAAAAACACAATCCTAAAAAAGAAAACTGTATTTGAAGCTTTTGTTCGTGATAGCCTTTTAAAATATTTTTGATGGATGATAATTTATTTACGTACATTTAACACAATAAAACTGTTAGAATATACAATTACTTAGAGAAAGTAGTTATTAAATATTCTGCAGCTTTAAAAGTTATTGTCACCCCTTAAAGTAGCCAATCTCTTTTTGGTTTTCATAATATTATTAGATATTTGATTGACAGACATTATTAAAGAATTATATTAAATTTGAGATTGCTTGGTAACATAATAAAATAAGTCCTACAAAAATGTGATTTAATTAGCAAAATAATTGAAATTTCTTCTCAGGGATAATTCAATCTCAAATCATAAATAAGGACTTAGGAAATGATTTTATGTGATTTGCTGACAGTTGCCAGTATCATGTTGTATGTTTTTGAAAAGCTACAATTGTGCCTCATTATGTGTTATAAACAGTTTTCTTTTGATAAAAGTGAAAAGCACAAAATATTTAAATACTGTAATTAATCATAGAAAAGCATGTCTCAGATTCTACATGAAAACTTGTTAACAAATATCAAGAAAAATTATTAAATGATAACACATGTCCATTTGCTTAGTGAGGGCTGGCGTAAAGTGATTTAAAGGATAAAATATTTCTTTTTGAGTTGCTGAGAGAAAGGTAAGCCTTCAGCCATAAATTGATACCCAGTTATCACTTAATTAAACTTGTGTCAATCAATTGGCAATTCTATTTAGAATTCCAAACACATTTTATAGTTTTATTCAATTGATTTTGTTGTGCTCAAACAAACATCTCTTGCTTTAATTTAGCTAAATATTTCTTAAATCAATTCTTTTCATTTTCATCTAATACTCTTTAGTTGTTTGATTTTATTACAAAAAATAAAATTCTTGGCAAGTCTGTTAATGTACTCGCATGTAACAGCTTTAAGACTGAGTGCTAATGTATCAGTGTGCGTACTTTTGAAGGGTGGTTAATTTATAAGGTTTCCTTTTTTCACTTTCTTTATATCTAAATTACATACAATGTAGGCAAAAATATTCCAATAAAAAAAAACAACAATTTAATGTAACAACTTCCCGGCAAGTTCTAATGAAATTTTTCCAACGACACGTGTGCGTGTCGCTTATTTTATTTGTAACAATAAAGAAAACACAAATTCAACTCATGTTATCTAACAACTGAATTAAAATTTGAGTTTATAATTTCCATTTCTTTTGTTTTTAAATGTTTATTTAATGCTTTTATTACACTAACAGGAATCTTTAATAATTCAGTTGCATTAGAAAAAGGGTTGAAAATTTTGTTCTTTTTTTTTGTGCCTGGCTTTAATATCAAAAGTTGAAATTTACTTTATTAAAATAAATTGTTCAATGACAAATTAATGAACGTAGTGCTAAACACGAAAATTATAAAAAATTTAAGGGCATTTAACATGATACAAAAATTTTTTAAACAGAGACAAAATTATGGCACTTATTTTTGTTTCAAATTTTGTATAGGATATAATGAAAATTTCCTTAGAATCAGATCAGTTGCAATACTTATAGGCCCTTTTGCCTCTAGTCAGACGATTTGTAGTTTAAAACTAGTCGAATCTTCATTGTTAATTAATTAATTACAATTTATTCTGAATTCAGAGCTTGCCACAGCCTTCAAGGCAAAAGTTCGAAAGTATAGTGTGTAGAATTGGTTATAGCCTTTAAATAATTTCACTAAATAAATGACATCTTATTCTCACAGACTGTGAAATAGTCTGATCATAATTGGGTTAAAGCATTCAAAAGTTCGTGGAAAAAAAAAAACTTAAATGCCTCTGTGAAAACATACAGAGCAAGTTGAGTTTCAACAAAAAACAAAACTAAAATGAGGCAACTTAGCGCGTGTGAGTGAAGTGATTAAGAGTGTTTTACACTAACAAATTTTGTTCACATACAATTCTTTTCTGTATTCCGAATCCTAATATACAGGGTCCGCCAAATAAATTTTTTTTTTAAACAGGGCGCAAAACATCGAGTGTAGCCTCGGCTGTGTGGCACGTAGCGCCGTCCTGTTGAAACCAAATGTTGCCAATATCCTCCTCTTCAATTTTTGTGAACAAAAATTCATTCAACATGGCCCGATAACGATCGCCATTGACTAACGGCTACTCCTTGCTCTTTTTCGAAGAAAAATGGCCCAATTATGCATCTGGACCAAAATCCGCACCAAACAGTGACTCGTTTTGGGTGCGTCGGCTTTTCAATGTATGCGTGTTAGTTTTCTGTGCCCCAAATGCGACAATTTTGCTTGTTTACATACCCGCCAGGATCAAAATGAGCTTCATCTGAAAATATGATTTTTTTTTGGCAAAATCGGCATCTTCTGTAAGTCGATCGCAGACCCACTTAGCGAAGCGAAAACACAACCATATTCTTTCAGGGGAAAGATAAAACTAATTGTCTGTAAAATCAGACATGAGCTAAGTGTTACCATTCACGAAATAAGCACTAGTTGAAAAAAAAAACGTTCGATGGCGAACCCTTTATTATGTTTAAGGAAAATACTACATAAAAAAATATGCTTGAGGCAGCATTGTATGGTTAGATTTATGATTGCGTCTAACAAAATATATTAAAAATGTTTTTCAACTACAAATCGAGCCCCGGTCAAGGCCAACAAATTTTTTTTTGACTTTTATTTCAATTTTTTTAATTTTATTTATATTTTGTTACATACTCGTACATCTTCATACAAGGTGAGCGAAAAGAAATCACCCTATTGGAAGATGCTCTTATTTTTGCAAATGGCGGACAATGTCAAATCTGTTTGGGTATTTGTAAACTAGACAGATGTAGAATACAAGTGAACAAGCCATGGAGCGATACGCTCGCCAAGAATGCATAATACTCGAAGTGGACGATTTTTCGACCAAAATTATAATGAGCAACGAGGCTCATTTCCACTTCCGTAGGTACGTGAATAAGCAAAACTATCGCTTCTGGGGCACCGAAAATCCGCGAGTGATGCACGAGGAGTCATTACACCCGCTCAAAGTGACTGCATGGTGCGCTGTTCACGCTGGAGGAGTCATCGGGCTGGTCAAACGACAACAGTGGACGGTGCGCGCTTTAGGGCCATGTTAACCGAGTTTTTTCTCCGCAATTTAACGAATTACGACTGGCGGACAAGTGTTTCCAACAGGACTGAGAACTGCACACATTTAATTTTCATTCAGAATAAAAATGAGAGCCAAACAACATCGGATGACTTCTTTTTGCCCACCTTGTAAATAAAATTCGACTGTACGTGTGTTCGGCATTGTACTCCTCCTGAATGGTTGGATCGATTTAATTAAATTTCTGTGTACGCATTTGAGTTACGTCTTGGAAAGCTTAACATTGTAACTCCGCCCGGCAGGGTTCGCTGCAGTGTGTATCTGGCTTATTTATTTACAACTTGTTTTTACCCGGTCTTGCACGGTCCTTTACTCTATGAGTACGATTTCTTAGAGCAGTAAATCGAGTATACAAAAATTTTAAGGCAAAAGAACGTTTGTCGGGTCAGCTAGTTTTTATATAAATTTTTTTAAAAATATATTAATAAATAACTCATGAGAATATCATGAGGACAACAATAAATTTCAAATAACCCAACACAATTCTGAAATGAAGCACAAATAAAGATTAATATATTGTTAAGCTTTTGAATTCCAAGTAAAATTATTACACATACAAATACAAGTACTCATTGTAGAGAAACCGTATGTTTTTCTTATTATTATTTTTTTTTTCGATTTCCATATACTTTAATTACATTTCAGTAATACCGAAAGGGCATTCGAATGTAAAAGAGAAGACAAGAATAAAAATAGATCAATATTAAAATGTTGGCTGGGAAGTTTGTTTATTCAGTTCAATATTTACTGAGTTGTTTGTTTGAATATTGGAACTATTGACAAATAATTCTTATTTAGTGAATGGCCGCGTTCATAAGACGTAACTGTTGAGCTCAACTGCTACACAACTGTTGGCAACTGTTGAACACAATAGTTTCGTCTTAGAAACGGTGTGATCAATATGCTACTAAATGAACAGGTGATATATGTAAACAATTGAAACAAATAAAAAAAGTACAATTTAATGTTATAAATTATTTTTAAATCATTTAGCTAATTTGTTTAGCCAAAAGTATGATTTCAGTAAATATGATTTCCAATGCGGTAGTCAATATCCAATTTTTCCATTTTTACTTTATTTAATATAAAATTTCTTACCACGAAATAAATAACAAATGCTGCAATAAAATGACAACGCTGCGCCGATAGTATTTCTAATTCAACGCTAAGCCGCCACCATGTTTAAAAAATGTATGAACATTACAGACAATTAAATAGTACATAATATAAATAAACACATTTAAAAAAACGCATAGTAATCGAAATTATTATTATTTTAGTTTTATTTGGTTAGTTTATGACCGTTGTACTGTAAACTGTAAAAAATTAGCTTGCGGCAGCCACCTATCAAAGCGGCACTGCATTAGAATTAAGCGGCATAACATGTTGACTTTATGAAGCTAAAATATTTTATGATGGAAAAAATGGCAGCAAATACGCAACTGTTGAGTTGAGCGGAATTGCTCAACTATTCGTTTCTAAGACAAACATTCAACAGTTGCACAACAGTTACGTCTTATGAACGCGCCCAATGGTTTTTACAATATAAAGGTTCTATTGTTTGCCAAGAAATGTTGTGAGTGATTTACTGAGGACTCAGAGTAGCGTCTAATGAGATGGTCCATATTGATATGCTATCCCCTTCAGTACTTATGGTATTTCTTTTTAAATTTTATTAAACTCTACCAGGTTTCGAACTTCGACATGTTCAGTTAAGAACCATTAACTCACCACTCAACCACTTAAGCCATAAAGCTCAGTTGAATTTGAATGATTAAGTTTTTGTTTTATACTTATATGGTTGCGAAAGATACAAAATTAAAAACAATTTACTTTCAACCATACTTTTCCCATTTAAATATACATACATATTATGTTTATGGTAATCATAACATGTTTGTTACGAACATGAAAAAACTCAACTATATCTATGACAGTAAACATAGTACGGTTAAAAATAACTAGAAACATCGTTTCGTTATCATAAAAATGTTTAGATGCGTCTAATTAATAATAATATGTTTGCAGAAAACAAAATATGCTTGCATTGACCATATTCAACTATATTTTTTCTTTTTATGTACGTACATTACATTTGCATATTTTTATTTTGAATAATTTTTCACTTCATTTTTTATGAAAAAATTTTAAAGAAATTGAAAAAGTTTATAAAATAAGAAAACACAAAATTATTTCTCATTTTTTAGGTCCGTTTGGTATGCATAGAACAGGTACGAATATTTTCTAAAAATTTTCATTACTTTAAAGAACCAATTTTGAACAAGCACACTTCTCATCAGATTAATGAAATTTTTTTTATTAAATTTCATTAAGTACATGAACATTTTTGTAAATTTATTTTATTGATATATTCTTTGAATTTTATTATTCATTTAATAAATAAGTTTAAGCAAAAATATAATGAAACTATTCATTAAATTAATGAAATTGTGGATATGCGAATACATATTGCTGTTAAGCTAATGATTGATTATATAATTGAAATTATTTCATATTGAATTATTGAAATTATTTCTATGCTGGTAGGGAATAATTGCTTAAACTCAATATCCGCAAAAACAATACAGTTTGATAGAAACAAAATAATTTTATAAGAAAAAGTTTTAGGGCTTTTAAAATTGTAGTTGCCTGCAATGACACAATAAAATATAAGCGGGTTTTAGTTATTAAAAGAGATATATTCATGTATTTAATGATATAATTCATTTATATACTTATTGTATTAAAAAAATCACTTTAGTGAAATCATTTCACTCGATTTATGAAAAAAATTTCATCTGTTTATATGTTTGATAAGTGTTTGGTTTTTTATTATTGCTGGAACTCTTAGTTTATAGGAGAGACTGAAAAGAAAAGATTAACAAGGGGTATAGATTTGCTAGTTTTTTGGCAATCTCTTTTATTTTCTATTGGTTCCTTTTAATGCTGTTAAAAGAAAAAGGCAATTGCTGAAAAAAAGTGATTGCATAAACTAGGACATACTTAGCTTAGGCAAAGTTTGCCTTCATGCAGACTGTAGTTCAATGCCAGGGATTTTTTTTAGAAAACTACATTCGAACTCTCATTACATCAAGATTAATCTTTTTTATAACATATTTTAAGTCAAGTCATTGCATCATAAAAAATCATATATTAGAAAGGTTCCCATTGGGTACTTTTTCCTCTAAAAGAACTTATTCCCAATAAAGGTTAAGTGCTTGCACATTTTTTGCAAAATAGTATAATATATGAATAAAATGAAGGATGTTAGAACTAAATTACCTTAAGATGTCAATAGCCTACCCGTATATTTATAAGCATTCTATAAGAAGCCTAATACCGTTATTACAAGTTAGCAATAGTTAAAGTTAGAAATTAACAGTTTTTCCTAAGACTTTTAAATGAAGACCATAATTCACTATCCTACACAATTGTACGATTTTATGGCAAAGAGAAAACTGAAAAAATTTTTGACAACCTAAATATTTAGTAATCAGCCTTAGATGATACTGTTCTTTTAAATGAAAACTGGTAATTTATTAATTACTTAAGCACCATTTTTCATTGAAGAAAACAGCAATTTCTCTTCTCTACATCCTAAACCTACATTTAAATTACAGCCTAAACAACGCTACTTTAGAAAAATTTTCACCTTATTAGCCAACATTAACAATATTTAAGAAGCATTTTTAACAATTTCATTTTATGATATTTTCGGAATTCCCGAATGCATAGAATACAAAATTATTTAACCACTTAGACAGGCACAAAGACAACAACACAAGTCTTTAACAATTTATTGTTAAGCAGTGAAAACGTAAACGCTGAAACGTTTTTATAAATAAAATTTCACATTTATACACAATTACACACAAACCAAAAAGAAGACAAGAAAAAAGAAAAAGAAAATATCTTAAGCCGTTTTATTTATTAATGACTCGAGTGACTTTAAGTGAAGTGACGTGGAGGTGCACATACGAGTACTTTTGCAAGTTCTTTAGACGTATGTTTGTCTGTATTGTCGGTTTCTATTTGATTGCATAAGACAGGGCACACGTCTAAAAAGATGTTTAAGGCACAGAAGTATAAAATAAAAAGGTAAGTAAGTCAGTTTAATACATGGATGGCATGCCATATAAAACAAAATATAATACCAAGTTAAAAATCTCTAAGGGAGATGTGCTAGTAAATAATGTTGATAAAATATATACTGACGCTTCTACATACACAAAATAACTCGTACTTAAACTTTTATTATTGTGAAGTGAAGCAGCTTTCCCACAATAGAAACCCCTTAAAAAATCGTATTATTAAACGCTAAAATATCTATTATATGAGAGGAACACGTCTTATATTTTTATTAATAATATTTTGTTTAACATAAAAAAACTAGCTACTAAAATTAAAGTATAAAAACCTTTCAAAAAGCCCTCATTTGTTAACCACTTTTTTTGCTCTAGATGGTAAAATGAAATTTTGTTTATTCCAGCTTTTTTTTATCTTTAGCATAATAAATACTAAAAGATATTGTTAAAACATGTTTGAGATTTTTATGATTTGTCTTGCTGTCTTGTTTAGCTTTTCTTAAATTTGGCATGAGTTTTTTTATAAGATTTTAAAAACTGCTGTAAGAAAATTTACTTGTTTTTATTTTAATGCCAGCTATTTTAATGTAAGTTATGAAAAGTGTAAAAGAAAGGAAAATCAGTTATTGTTATCATGCTCCCAAATGTATGCTAAGAAAAATGTTGATGTGTGGTTTGGTTTGGTATTGCTTGTTTCGTTTGTGTGTCTGTCTGACCGTGTGTTTGTATCCTTTGTTAATGTAACCAAAAATTTTCGTTAATAATTTATTTATGAAAATGTGCGTTAAGAGAGATTTTAAGACTAAACTGTATGGGTTTACATAATTTAGTTAAATGGGTAGATAGCAACCAAAATAATGTGGTGCCGTTGGTGGTAGTGTTTCACAAAATTATACAGCAAAGCTGCAGATATAAAGTGGTAACGACTTTTATTCGTTCGTTTTTATTACAATAAGATGAAATGCTATTTACAAGGTCATTTAGAAAAAAGCTTCTTCAATTAAATAAATTTATTATTATATATTTATGATTCAACTAAAAATTAAAAAAAAAAAAAAATTCCAGTACATTTAAGGTAGTCAGAAGAGCTATCACACTGGAATTTCAATTATAATCATGATATGATCACCTCTACATATAAAAATGAATTCACGTTTGTTAGTTGCACAAATATTCGAGAATAGCTCAACAGATTTAGCTAATTTTGATTTGGATATACATATTTGCTACAGGTTAAAAGGAAATTAGAAAAGGTGAGAAAATATAGACACGCCCACTTTTCAATAATTTTATCTATAAAAATTAATTTTTAATTTTTTAATTTCTGTGAAATTCGCCACATATATTATTTGTACCGACTACGGCGACTTTGCAATTATTTAAAGGTTAATATTTATGAAAAAAATTTCTATAACGTTGACTTTAAAGTCTACATTATTTTTAATATTTTTTTTTTTTTTGAAAAATAGGTTAAAACTAAAATTTTTATTTTCTAATTTCTTTGAAATTCTGCACCGGCACGCGTATTTTTCTAGGGCTAAAGACTAATCTCATTATCAAGAAAAATGAACGTAGACTTTAAAGTCAACATTATAGAAATTTTTAATATATTTTAGTCATAAATTTTACTTTAAAATCTACATAATTTTTTTTGGATAAGCATAAAACTCTATTTGCCAACGTATTTCTCCGAATTTTTGTACATATAATTTGTAAACACCAAGAAAGCCACCATTAGATATCTGTAACGGCCACGCTCACTTTTAAAAAATTATTTTAAATAAATTTTTTATTATTTATCACTACAAAGTGGCTTCCCGCACACAACGGATTTTGATGCAGTTTTTTTTAAAAGATAGACTGATTCAAGAGGAAGGTTTATATGTATAATCTTGGAAGGTTTAACGTCGGTATCTGGCTTATTTGCCTACTACCTGTTTTTACCCGGTCTCGCACGGTTCAACTAGTTAATTATGTTTGCAACGGTAACCCAGGTAAAAAGAGTTAAATTAAAAAGACAAAGAATTTAAATGGCTGGTATTTTTTTATTTACTTTTTTTTTTCTTGTTTTTTAATATTTGTTTAAAAAGTTTTTGTAAAAACTGTTTTCTTTTCAAACGTATTTTGAAATGTGCCTACCGCAAAAAATGCAAGCGCTAGTAAAGTACTTTTTTTGAAATTTAGTAAAAAAAAAATAGTTTTTACCTTCCAAAACTAACTACTTTCGAAATAAATAAAAAAGCACAACAGAACTAAAATCTTCAAAGCTTTTTGGCTTTATTACAGAAAACAAGAATCGAACCTGTGACCCCCAGACTGCTTACTGGGAAACGTTCAGGCTTGTCAAAATAAAGAGAAATCAAAAATAGGTTTGTTAGGAAAAGATCGGGGTATACGCTACCTTCCCATTATAAACGAGAAAACTTTTTGATTTATTGAAAATAAATATACTAAATATATTTTAGGGGCTATGCTTGTGCCTACACAGAAAAAATTATTAACAACATTTTTGCTAACAAGCTTTTTTGTTAAAGTTTACGTTTTATTCTATTATTTTTTTGTTCAAATCATAATTGTTTTCGTATGATATTTTGCTTCTGTTCATGTTCGCTGTGAAAATTATTTTTTTTCTATTAAATATTTGGTTTTACGAGTCTTTCTTTTTTCAAAACTCAAAATTTGAACTTGTCCTCCAAAGTACAACATTATGAACAGAAAAATAAAGTATTTAATAATAGAAACGACGTTGTTTTGCTAAGGTTGCAACCACCACGCTTTGAAAAATATTATTTTGTCTTCAGATATAGATGTTTATAAATATTATTTTTTTATCGTTTTAAGATTATTTTTTAAGAAAAGTTTTTATTAATTTTTTTATAAAATTTTTTTTCTTTTTGAATTATTTATTCACAAAAGTATATTATTAAAGGTATTATTTTATTTTTCTTATATAATATATATATTTTTTTTAATTTCATTACACATCAATTTATTTAGAGTTTGAAAATCAGCTTGATCTTTTCTGAACTCTAATTGCGGTTCAGGGCTAAACTCAGTTTCATGTAGAATTTAAGCAACAACGATTTTATTAAATAAAAGTGTGTCCGTTATGTTACTTAAATAGAAACAATATTAATAAAAAACTAAAACAAAAAGAAAAACAAGTGACAGATAATAAAAGCTTATAAATATTTTATTTATTTTTCCAACTTGAATTTCTACTTAAACAATAACATATTTTGCGTAATTTTCAAGTTATTGTTTTCTGTTTTCTATGTTCCTTTCTATGATACTACTTTTACATTTTGACATTTACACTTACTTGCGAACAAGTTGATTTACTTTATAAAAGGAGTTTTATATGCGTACTGATATGGGGTGTTAGGGGTTTGGGGCTAAAAGTTAATGTAATTTAAAAATTGCATTCCATGCTGTCGCTTTTCATTTAGAACTTTGATATATGAGCTGAACAAATGCAGAAGGTTACAAATAACATGTATCTTAAGATATGAGCTAAAATAAAAATAAAAATGAGAATAATAAAAAAAGAACTAAAAATAGGGAAACATGCAACAAGAAAAAGTATAATAACAAGGATATGGTTGAGAAAATTTCACTTGTTGTAATAAAAATCCCCCTTAGAACAAACATCATTCACACAATGGCTCGTGGCCTGGTTTGTAGCAGTAAAGCTACTGGTGCTGTTGCATTATATTAGAGTAAAAATTGGTTGCAGAGTGGAGTAGTAAATATTAAGAAATTGGTTTTCCATTTAAATATTTTCATGTTGTGTTTTAATGTTTAATTCTTTTGTCCCTTTTACAAAATCTCGTTGTTGCTACTTTTTTTACAGCAATAGTAAAAACATACGTGTTTTTAAGTCAGCAGAAATGTGCTTTTGGTGTTAAAAGCAATAGTACCAATGAATAACCTATTGACAGTAGGTCAGAGCTGGAATATTAGTATTCTGTGCGTAAAGCTGAGGAAAAAATTTATTAAAAAATTTTTAAAATTTGAAAAATATTTTTTTTTTAAATATATAAATCCCTCATAATGGGTTAAATAAATAAGTGGTAGAAATATCCACGACATACACGCCCTTGTGTACATAAACCGGCATCACTTAAGCGTAATGTTATAAGTAACTCTCTCAAGTATGTACGAGAAGTACAAGCATTTGTAAATGAAGTATGTGCATAAATTTCATCATTTTATTTTCTGTATTTTTGTATTTATGAAATACTATACATCTTTTAAAGTACAACAACGAAAACATTAACTCTGTATAAAGTATGAAGAGTAAAAAAAATATCGTGAATAAATATGGTAAAATATTTCCTGAAGCCATCTCTCTCCTTATGACCCTCTCTCCACCCATGATAACATGCCATTGTAAAATATTTCTAAAGAAATAATTTAGAGAATTATACGTTTCATCATAATTTACTGTAGAAGGTTACAAAACCAGTACAAAGCCAGTATATCAAAAGAATAAGAAGGTGGGAGGACAAATCGTTTTTAGCAAAAGCAAAAGAAAAATTGAGGAAGGAAGAGAGACGGTGACACAAAAACAAAGAGAAAGAGAAAGAGAGAACGAAAATAAAATAAGAAAAAAAATTTTGCAAAGGCAAGTCATAAACATTACAATATTTTATATTTTAGAAGTGGCATCATCTTTATAAGATGACAAACGATGAAATATAGTCAAGTAGTCGAGAGTGCTTGAGACTGGGAAAAGCGAGAGAGTTGAGTAAAACAGTAACAACAACATTTGAACAATAACGGAAGGATATGCTTTTTATTATATATAGAGCACACACACACACACCCAGTCATCAAAACACATACAGTTTGTTGTATGTGTTTTATTAATACACAGACACACACTGCTTGCTTTAAGTGTATTAAAAAAATTAAATAAAAAAATGACTAGTAGAAGCATTTCAGTAAAGGAAAACAACACAGGATATTAAGACAAGTATTTTTAATTTACTTATTTGTACCAAAAAAAAAAAAAAAATGCAGAAACAATTCTTTAACAATAAATTTTTAACTGGGGAAGCGAAGGATAACACACATTAAAAGCTTCAGCCATAAATAAATTTATATAAAGAAATTTAATTTGAAATGTTCATAGCAAAACACAAACCATCTTGGCTGTAACTAGTACATACGTCAGTCAATAATAATATTTGTCATGCTGCAAATCAAATCAAGAGAAAGAAACTGGAATAGAAGAAATGGAATTCATGAATCAAAATAAAGCATTATTTTTGGTTTATTTAAACAGAATAATATATTTTAAATATTATGTTTGTAGTGTTGTAGCAGAAACTTTACAAAACAAACGAAGTCTCCACTGCAGAGCAACTGATATTTACAAAACAGAAAACAATATGTTATAAATACTTTAAGGGCAAATTATGCTTAATAAACATGCCTGAAAATTGACTGCAAAACTGTTAGAGGCACGAAAACACAACGTTAAAATTGTATTACTTTAAAATTAAGTTTTTATTATTGTTGGGTTACCATAGATTATGAATAAAGCACCATATGAGTACAACTGGTGTGGTACAAAACGCTTCCTATCGTTTCTGTCAAGAAAGACGGTGTGTTTGACTGCCCAGCGGTGGCAAGATGCAGAAGGAGCTGCAAAGGCAATGGTCACAGAAAACCTATAACAATTATTGTACTAGATTCGTAAGGAGTCTAAGATTGTGGGTGGGAACTGGGCTGTACAATAGATCTTAAAAGTAGCGCAGCCAAAAATCGCGTTGCAATATCAACAACATATGTGGTTATTTTGACACCATTCCGTTGTCTACTTTATTGACAACGAGTGTTTTCAATTTTTTAACAAGCGTCTACAGATAGAAAATGGTTGGTTGTCAACTTAGAAAAAAGTAGCGATTTTACTTTTTTGACAACGAATGTTGTCAGCTTGTTAACGAACGTTGTGAAATTGACAACAATACGTTGTTAAATTCACAAAGCATGTTGTCACTTCAACAACCGTACGGTATCATTTCAACACATAATGGTGTCACCATTCATTGTTAATTCCGCAACGCTATGTTGTCGAAAATGCGTCATTAAAATGATACTATTTGTCAATACTTTATGGTCTTTTTGACAACGGATGGTGTCATTTTTTTCTGAGTGTAGCCCATGATGATAATAATATATATTAATATAAAGCAGATCCAGTAGAACCTTAGAATTTCAGGTTCTTCTTAATGGCTTGAATGCTCTATAACCTAATTTATATTTTAAACTTTGTTTAATTTAAGCTTAAGCCATTTACAAACTTTTTATTATGTACCCTGAGCGTAATGTTGTACAAGTTGTTCAAAGAATATGCCCTATTACCAATCAAAAATATACTGGTACAAAAAGCACCAGTACAGTGAGTACACAAGAACATGAATTTTTTTTTAAGTTTTTCTATTTATCAAAAAATAAAAAAGAAAAATTATTTAAAGATGTTTAGCACCACCAACTTTTATTTAAAGAATGCATTCTTTTACCTTCCTTAGACACTGCTGAAGTGTCTTTACACTTTAAAAACTAATACAATGTTCTGTAACTAGTGTCTTTTACCCTAGGATAATTATGTATTAAAAAAAATCATATTATATTTTTGAAAGTATGCTTTAAATTGGGCATACAACTAAAATTAAGCTACAAATTAATGCAGGTTTATTTAAATTGATTTATGGTTTTCATTATTTTCTAATTTTGTTTTCTCTAACTCTAGGACTAATTTATTTAACACACTTTCATTCTTCATTTTCTTTATAAAAATTTTAAATGTTACTACCACAATATTGTATTATTTTAGAATTATTTTATATAAAAAATTACTCACAATTTTGTAAAGCTTTAAATTTGTTAAAATTTAAACTAAAAAAAAGGAATCCTTTTTGTGATAATAAAAACCGCCTACATAAAAGAAAACAATTTTCAATTAAGGCATCACCTTGAATTATTCCCACTAAATATAACAAACATACAAAGTAAGTATATACGAGTACGTGTTCTGATTTCTTTTTTCCTTCCTCTTTTAATAATTTTATTTTACAGCCAGTTGTGTTGTAATTGCTTTTATATTCTGCTTCATGATTTTATTTAAATTTATGTAAAAATGTAAACAAACAATTGTTTGTTTTTAAGGTATTAAAAGTAGCCACCACCAGCACTATAAGCGCATGTTGGGTTCTGTGGTTTGTTTTATAAATAATTTTGTCAAGGTGTTTTATTTTATTTTTTTTTGGAAATTAAGCTGCACTGCTTTATTTTTAATATTTTAATTTTTTTCTAAGCCTTGAAAAGTTTACCCAAAGCTGAGGGAAAGTCCTTTTTTTATTGGGTTTAATTTTTATTTCTAATAGAGTGTAGAGTGGTAAACAAGTAGACACACAACAAAAAACCTTTACAAAGTCTTTTTATTTTTTATTTTTGAAGCTTTTACAGAAACATTTTTAAATTTGCATATAAATGAGCTTGAGTTGGCATTGACTTTACAGATTTTTTGTTTCTTTTTTCTTGGTTTTTAGCAATTTTATATGATTTTATTTTTAATTTGCCAGATATTTCTTCCTAAAGGCTTTTAACTTACGTTTTCAGTTTTAATAATTTTTTGTTTGTTTATTTATTTTACTTTTTCATTAATGGTTTTGAGCTACAACTTTCTCTTTCTTGGAAATAATTATTTTGCCTTTTCAGTTTTTTCAAATGCTAACCAAAAGAAGTAAAAACCAGGTGGCAGTGTCTTGGGAATACCCTTGATATGTTTTAGTGGGTGAAAGCAAATTTACAAGGTTCTTCAGAATATGCAATCAGGGACTTTGTTAAAAGGACAACATCTGATTGGTTTTATTTTATTAATTTTTTTTATTAAATACTTTAGAGAAAAAACCTCTGGTTGGCTGAACATGCAGCCTAGTTGATGGTGAAAACAGTGATTCCCTTACGGCTTACGGAGCCAGAAGTCCTATTTTATATTCTTAACGATTTGCAAAATTTTAGATGAAATATATGGAAAGAAAAATGTTTTATAAATCTGATAAGCCGATTTCATTCAACTTTTTTTTTAATTTATTTAAAAAAATTATTTTAGTAAATGAATGAGAATTTCGTTGAATTGGTTAGAAAATAAAGAATTTTTCATTGTGTTTATTAATGACAAAATTCACAATTTTCCCAGCGTACATTTTCAACAGAAAAAGTGCTTAAAAATCAGTGCTTCAACAACTTATTTTTAAATTATTGAATCTGCTAAAGTTATTACGTTTGCTAAAATTGTTGCCTTATAAAATGACTTCAGGATAAAGTAACAAAAAAAGCTTAAGCTGCTACACTTTATTTGAATAAAAGAATATTGAAAGAAGTGTTTGTTCGCTGCGTTCATATGTTGTAACTGATGTGAAACTGTTGAGTGTTTGTCTTAGAAACGCATAGTTGAGCAATTCTGCTCAACATGTTGTGTCAACTAAATTTAAAACAACTCTTTCAACATCGGTCAAGAAAAATTCTTTTAAGAATTCTGTATTATCCATACTTTTGGTTAAAGAAATTGGTTTAGTTGATTTAAATTATTTTATTATTGCTTATTTTGCATTTTTTATATGTATCAGCTGTTTCCTTAGTATCATACTCATCAAACCGTTTCTAAAACGTAACTGTTGTGCTTAACAGTTGCCAATAGTTGTATAGCAGTTGAACTCAACAGTTACGTCTTCTTACCTGTTGCTGTGTTTTGAATAAGTACAAAATTTTTTTAAGGATTTGGATTCACTATGCAAAGACAAAAGCATTTTATAAAAACCGTGTGTATTGTTTCAAGAAAAATAATAAAGTTCATTTATTTTATGTTTATTAAGGGTCACTGAACAATTGAGATGTTAAATTTTGCTCATTTATTTAATGCAACATATTTGTTTCTTCTTTCTTTAATACAAATTTTTTTATTTCATTTTGTTGTTTCATTTGTCATTGTTTTATATTTATGATCTTCGCTGTTATTACAAATACATCTTCTTTTTTATATAAAAAAAATATTTAATGAAGTTTAAACATGTTCTTGTATGTGTTTGGTAAAAATATATTCTGTTTGGTACTTAATGTTTGTCCTTGTCAGACATACCTAAGAAGCAAAGAAAAATTCAAAGTGTGTGTTTCACTTAGTAAATCAGAATTGTTCAGCCTAATTCTGAGGAGAAGAAAAAAAATGCTTTGCATTTTTTTCATAATTTGGCAGCATTAAAAGTGAAAAATTATTTACAATAACTAGTAACGTTTTTTATTTTTAATTTATGAGTTCTTTATTAGAATTTTCAAGCAAAGACAAATAGAGGACAAATGTATGTAAAAAAAAATTTTAAATTGACCTTTGCTTAAATTTCAAATAATAAAATATAATCAAAAGCTGCACCTACAACAGATATTGGGTTTGTCACATGTAAACGAGCAATAAATTGAAATTTAAGAAAAATATCTTTTGTTTGGTATTGGTTTTGATAATATTTTGTTGTTTAAAATTTACGTTAGAGATAACGTTCCATATCTTGATAAGGTTGTTCAGTTTTTTTCTCAAAAGTAGGTTTTAGTTGAAAATTCGTTTTTATGACAGCTTGAGTGGAGTGTAATATTTGATCAATATCGTTCATTCATGGATCATATGTGACTTAACGCCCGCTGCGATTAAAAAAAATAACAGAAAAAGTCTAAAAGCATTAAATTGCATGACCTTGTCTACTAGTTGACATTTAGTGTCATCTTACTAAAACCATATGTCGTTGGTGTCTGTACCAGTCAATTCAAATTAAAAAATTTAGTTTGATCAACCGTTTATATGTTTGGTTGTTAAAACTGGTGATGATTTGTTAAATGTCGTTGATTTAGTATCTATTTTTATTAATCAAAATTGGTAAGTGGCACACAGAAAACAACTTTAGTTGTGAGAACTAAATTTTTAACAATCAAAAATTCGGTTGAGATAATAATACTTTTTATTTGTGGTTACAGTCTAAAATTTAGTTTTTTTAAAAATATTTCAATCTGTAAGGCCAATTTTCTATTGTAACAAAATAAAATATTAGACTATAACAACTTAATTTTTGATTGTTTATGGTTCTCAGAGCCTAAGTTGTTTTCTCAATTTGTATATGTATAGATTGTTTCTACGAACTGATAAGCAAAAAAGGATCAACAAAACAAGTCATGCTAAAAGCCGGTAGCGGCACAAAGGACTAGTTATTTAATAAAAAATTTTGTTTACATAAAAATAAAGAATGCTTTAATTAAGATATTTTTTTCAAAATGACCAGCACAAAGTAAATGGGTTCTTGAATTCAACGAGTCTTTGCAAAGCCGTGCGATTGCATGTAAACTTGCAAGCTTATTACAAACCTCTCAAACACCGATTAACTTTATTTTTTTCTGTTTTAATATTGGTTGTAAAAAAGTAATTCATTATTTTTATTAAGCTTAATTACTTAAGAAACTGTTTAAATTAAATTTTATAAACAAATTTTTTGCTTTAACGTTATTTAAAGAATACTGCACATGGGTGTACTTGTTCTTGTTTGTTTACTTTGTATCATAATTTTCAGCTTGTGCTCTGTTGCCCTCTATAATGCTGATGCCTCATGATGAGTTTTGCTGATGTTGCCATATGCAACCGTACTCATAATTATGATGACGGTAATGATGTTAATCATGATGATGATGATGATGGCAAGTTAATTTTCTGCCGCTAAATAAACTACGCTTTACCACATGCACACACACATACCAAAAATATTTCCACGAAATAACCTCCAAAGGAAAAAATTTTGTATTGTTAAATGAAAATTAAAAAAAAACGAGAACAACAAAAAAAGAATTTGTTAAATTTAACACAGGCTCACTCATTGCTGCTTTTATAATGTTAAACCCACACACACACACACACACACACACACATGTGTACTTGCTTGCATTTTTGGCAAAATCAAAAAAAAAATTTAATTTTCCTGTAAAGCAGAAAAAATCTTTAAAAATTGTTTTTATTTCGAAAATATTTTCTATATGGAAAACGATATCACAGACTGTTGGGAGAAATAAGGGCAGAGAGAAGAGATGACAACAATTTACATTAAAGCTAAATCAAACCCAACAAAAAGAAAGGAAGAAAAAATTAAGTCTAAGGGATGAACAACAAATACTGTTTGCTACACCAGCAGCAGGCAAAGTGTAAAAAATAAAGGTACTGCTGATGGTTCGTCGTCGTATGATGAAAATATGGCTAGAGGTTAAGCTTGCGTTAAAGTTTGCATACAACTGAGGATATTTTGGTTATTTGTTTTCTTCTTTTTTTTTTTTTTTTGCTTTTCGTATATGATTTTCATTATTTTAACATACACAAATAAACAGTAAATATTTGGTATGCTCATATGCATGTGAGTTGTGGAGTTTTAATACAGCAGCTGAAAATTATGCAAATTATTTACACTGTTGGAATTTTTATGAAACAAAAATTATAACTCTTCTTGCTGTATACAAAAATACACCAGACAAAATTACATAAACAAAAACAGGAAAAAGAGAGAGAGAGAGAGAGAGAGAGAGAGAAAATGTGAAAGAAACATTTATTAAGTGTGTGTAAATAGCAACAGCAAAAATCATTTAAAGTTCAAATTGTCTGAAAATGAACTGACATTTGGGAAATATGCCCAAGCTCAAGCAAAATTATTCCACAACTTTTTTGTTTTAAATTACACAACAAAAAACAAACATTTTGCAGCCGGAAATAATTATTTGTTTTGGTATAAGAAAAATTGTGAGAAATTCAAATTTTTAAGGCATTCATCATAATAAAAAGCAGATAAGCTAAAATATTTCTAAAAATATTTACCATATTTAAAAATTTGAATGGCCTATTCAGTAATTTTGAACTGAATTCTAATTAAAATCGGAATTAGGAACGAGTCACGTGGCCACTGTGAAGAAACTAGACATAATATGCCACTAATCTTAATTTACAAATCCTCCCTAAGGGCCACAACTTACTCATAAGATCTCAGATAGCTATAATTAAATGTAGATAAAGTGATCAATAACTTTTTTCTATTATGACAAGTTCTCAATAAGGTAAATAATATAATATTTGTTATGTGGCACCACTGCTGTGAATACCGATTACTTTTCATTCCTATAAATACACGATGGCAACAGAATACCTTTTTTGACGATTATTTTTCAAATAAGTAACAAATTCTTTAATTTTAAAATTTTATTTGAATACTTGTTATTGTATTGTTTTATTTTCGTGTACAGTAGAGCCTCGGTAATCTGAACAGATATAGTTTCACCCTTTGTCCGGACTACAGTTAAAATATTTTTTAAACTCAATAATGGGCCATAATCATCATAGTCACAAAGAACTCACTTTTGTTCATAAGAATTATATGAATTTAAAGTCGTTTTTAAAAAGATACCGACTTTAGAGTGACTATGATTATAGACCAATATTTCTAATTGCCTAAAAATTCAGTTAAATAATAAAAAGAAAAATATATACTACCAAGAATTTTCATTTAAGAAATTTACAGAAAACTTTTACATTAAAATTAGAACTTGCTTTTGTTGGAATACACATATCGTTATGCAAATTGTTTTTGCTCTAATTTTAAATTCTTTTTACAAATAAAATTTCTGTTTCTGTCATTTTTCTTTATTTAGCCCATAAAGAACTTTTAAAAACTGCTCACTTGCTTTTTCAACATTCTCAAATTCCTCCAAATAACTATCAAGGTTTGCAGTTACCGATTGAACTATATCTTCATTAGAGAAATGGAAAGCGTATTCATTTGTTCAGCTACTTGTCGTTTACTTGCTGGAGCCATGCTTAAGTCTTAGCTCCACGCACATTTTAGTAAACTAAAATTGTTTTCGCATTCTTTTATTCTTGTTCATACTCAAACGTATGTTACACTTAACGGCAAAATAACGAAATACTAAGAAAAAAAACGCTTGTACGGACTACAGAGGTAAAATATGTACTCTCCGAAATGTTGACTTGTCCGGATTACTGGATAGTCCGGATTGTATTAATAAAAAAATTATTCAATATATTTGGCTGCTGAGGTTGCCATATTTAAAATAGAAAATATGGCAACTTTAAATGCACGAAGTTCACGCTTAAAGTTATCAGCAACACAAACCTATTTTTAGCTTATTATACACTTTTCAGTTAAAGTATGTATGTTTGTAATAACCAAAAAGCATTTATCTGTTCGATAAAATTCTACTTTTAGTTATCGTTAAGTCAATTATTCATAAAGATTAAAATACTTTCTTGGCTGATTTGTCAGACATGTCAGACGGTTGTAGCTTAAGTAACAAAAAAGGGTCAAAATTAGACCATCAGTAAGACGTAATATGTGTTCTGTTGTGTTTGTTTTTTTCATTACATAACATTCAGCAATGGCCAGTCAATGCAAGAAATCTTAAAATCACTTCTTCACAATTTAGCCAGACCAAGAAGTTTAACGGAAATTCTTTTTAAAGCAAAATTTTTCTCTTCGAAATTTATTGCATTCCATCCAGCTAATTCTTACCTATAACAAGAAGATAATGTAAGCCAAACACAATTTTGGTTCATCCAGATTAATACGGTAATCTTAAGCTTAGGTCACAGAAATTCGGAAAGAGGAAACAGCAAAAGGTAATAATTTTCAACAAAAACAAAATTTCGGCTTAATATTTAATTATAAAGTTAACTTAACTTTACTTTACTTACTTATATAATTAAATAATTATTCAATGCAAACACACTTACCTAAAATGAAAGAAAGAAAAAAACGAAAGCATTAGTAAATTGAAATTGTATTTAAAAAAATTTTCTTTTACAAATAAAATTTTTAAGTGCTCCCTGCTCTAAATAAATTATCTAAAGTAAAGTAATAAATATTGATTTTTTAGATACTTAAATTCATGACAAGAATTCAAACACACACACTCAAAGAAACCCATAATAATCATTGTCACCCCAGCGCAGTCATCATCATTATCAAACGAAATAATAATGTGAGTAACCTGATAATAAAACATGAGTATGTATAGTAAATTGCAGTGGGACAAAAGTATTGTTTGATAATTTATTTGTTTCAATTCGTCTGCTAACTTTGCTGAAATCGAAATTTCTCTTTCTTTATGAATTCGATGAAGTTAACCGCTTACGGTCTATGTATGTTTTTTGGGTTTTTGTGTAAGACACAAATATACATATATTTACTTACTTGTGTCAAAGCAACTCAACAATAAAGGTAACAACACCAGGAGTAATATTTTTAAATTGAAAATTTTTTTTTTTTAATTTAATTAAACCTGATATTTTTTAATTAATATTTATGCCTGGCACGGAAACAATTATGTTGAAAACATTTTTAAAACAAAGTAACCGCAAGACATTAAAGATATTTTGAATTAAATTTTTTAAATGTTTTTAAGACCACTGTACTCGTAGTTTCAACAATCTCATGTTGCTTTTATATATAGTGGTGACTAGATATTTGAGGAGATAGCTGTAGTAAAACTTTCAGTTTAAGTTACCTCCTGCCCCCTCCCGTTTTTCTCTTTTAACATGATTATTAGAATTCCTTTCATGGAGTGGGCCAAGTAATTTGATATACTGTCACGACTCTGAATAACGAAGAAGACCACACTAATATGCTAACAACTACCGACCAGGCAACAACAAAACCAAAATTATACGAAAAAAAAAACACAGCCCTAGAAGAAACTTTTTTATACAAGACAAACGTAAAAAAACAAAAAAAAAAAAGAAAAAGAATTACCCAAAAGGGATAAAATCATGCGCTCATTCAATCATTCAAATGTCCTTTGAACTATAAAAATACATGACACTAATAAAAAAAGGAAAATAAGGAAAAATCCTTAACAACTCTAACAAAATTTATAGAAGAGTCATGGAGTATTGAAAAATAAAATATACGAGTAGGAATGGCTGTAAACAGCAACAACAATGATTTAATATACAGTTATTGGGCTGGCATACAGTTCTATACTCACCCACCCATACAACCTTTAAAAGAAAGCAAAGTTTTCAATAAAAATTCTAGATACTCGTAGTTAATTGCACTAGTGGCAGTAATACTTGTTATTTTTGTTGCTTTAAAACTGCTATCTTGTTGATATTTACGATAATTTTACTCAGTGTTTCTTTTTCCAGACATGTTGGACTCCTTTTAATGTCCATTAACCTGTTTATTTTTATATATTTTTGGTTTCTTTTTTAGAGTTCTTTTGCTTAACTACGTTTATTACAATTATTGTTGTTGCTTGTGTGGGCCAACAACAACAAAGCTCATCATTATTTTTATTGAGTTTTTATGTAAAATAAACCACACGCAGTTTTTCATTTGTTTGTATTCCTTTGGCATTGAACAAGATATATTGTTAAAGAAAATAAGAAAAAGAAAAACAAAAAAGTTAAAGTTAATATGGTTTGAAAGAACTTAAGGAAAATAAAAAAAATTATTGTATTTTTTTATTTACTAACTTCATCAGTTACTGGCAGTGTGGGTGTTCGTGTGTTTGTGTACGTTATTATTTGGACAGTTAAATGTTGCTAGTAGGTCAATAATAAAATGGTATGACTAAAATCAATTTGAATAAATTATTCACTAAACTAAAAAAAAGGGACAGTAAGGAAACTAGCAATAGCTAATAGTAAAAGCCAACAACATTAATTTTAATTCTTAATGAATAATTATCAAATTATCTGTTATATATCAAGTATAAAGAAAATTAAATAAAATTAAAAAAAAACTAACGTTTGATACTTTATAAGGCATAAAATATTAAAAAAAAAAAACTAATTTGTCAGAGAAGTTTTAAATAATAAATAATCACTCCCAAAATAAAACAAAAAATAATTAAAAAAAACATCCATAAATGGAGCAGAATGAAATCATGAAGTGGTGAAATTTTTACTTCAGAAAAACACTGATGATCGTTCGTTTTACTATAAAATCTGATTTGATTGGAATTGCACACATATCTCACTATATAGACAGGTAGTGCCAGGAGTCTACTACAAGTTATTTCTCAAATAATTTGGGGATTTTGAAAAATTTGCTTTGAAAAAAATTTTTTGCTTGAAAATTGCTCTGAAGAAGAAATTGTCATTTTGAACAAAATGGAATTGAATTGAAGTCCATTTTTATCTCGTCTAGAGCAGTTTAAAAAAATGATTTTTATCAAAAATAAATAAAGTATTTATATCAAATCCCAAATTATTTCAGAGATATGACTAAGTGGTACTTATAGTAGACTCCTGGCCCTACCATGTTTATATAGTGGGATACGTGTGCAATTCCATCTTTGTTCAAAATGCTAAAAAATATACCAAAGAAAGCGTTGCTGAAAAAATTGAATTTTTCTTCTTTTGCGGATATAGAAATACATATGTGATATAATTAGTTGCCTTCTAACCCTCTTATTCTCTTATGGGTAAGAATGTAAACCTTCTGTGAACTGCTTTACAAAGCTCTGGTAATTTCGAACTTAGTTATATTTTTTTATGATTTTTTCTTGGCTAAAATTTCATATTTATCTTAACACACATTGATATTCAAGTACAGCCATACCTCGTTTAGCTCCCATATTGCGTTCCTGAAAATTGAGGGTTTACAGAAACAGCGTTAAAAGAATTAATAATTACACTAAAGTATGGGGTTATGTTCCTAGCTAAGACACTTCTCAATTCGCGTAATAACATTAATTTTTATCTTCAACGTCAAATTTTTTCTAGATTATTTAACAACATGTGTTTGTAGTTTAATTGATTTTTTTATTTAATGAATTTTATTCATTTAATTTAACCATATCAGTATTTCGGTTAAACAATTTAATACAAAATTTCACATTTTGAGATTCCCCGAATTAAAATAATTTTTGATAATTTGTCTTTTTCAAAAACAAAGATTTCAAGAACTAATCAATTTTCATATGCAATTAGAAAAAGGAAACCTTTTAAAAAATATTTTAAATGCAAAAGAGCCTTATAGAGAAATAGCGCTAAAAGAGGTAGCGTTACTCGGGGTATAAAAAAATCAGTGCTTAGCATAACTTTAAACACAGAGAGAGAAATCCATTAAAATGGGCCACATTATATTATAGCCATACATTGCGGAGTTTTATTTCCATATAAAACAGCATAATTTGTTGCATGTCTTATGGCTTAGAAACACATAAGAAACTTTATTATTTAAAAATATTCTTATGCAATTTTACGGCCTCAGTTTTGTTCACTTTTAAAAACAGATAGAAAAAAAAACATTGTTTCAAAACAGCTACAACTATAGCACCTTAAACGAAATCTTAATTTGTTGGTTCAGATTTTATTACTTTATTTTTTGTTTTCTTATTTTCTGTAAATATTTTGTGCTTAGGTGTTAAAAAGGACTAAAGGAAATTGTTAATTTTTATGACATCATAAAATATTTCGCTATGTTTCCGTGATAAAACAAAATTGACTTAAAGAGTGACGAAGTTTAGATGACGTCTGTACTAAAAACAATGAAAACATGTGTAAAAAAAGTTAAGAACGGCTTTTAGTGGGTATTAAATCATTCTAACACTTTCCGTACAATGTTGCATTTATTTTTTATGACCATATTTTAGTACAGTGAAGCTTTTATTTACACGCAAAGACTTTAAGCTTTAAGGCTAAAAAAAAGCAATCATAAGTATAAATAAATGAAGAAAACAAAGTTTGTACTGCAATTTATATAAAAAAAATTGTAAGAGCGTAATTTTTGGGGCTAGTAAAAAATTCATTCAAAAACAAAGTTTGCAGAAGTATCATATAACAAAAAAGACAAAATGATAAAAGATGCTTAAATATCAAAACCCCACATATCTCTCTCATGGCCGTGATACTCATTTTAATTATATAAGGCCTGTCAGGCGACATAAACGTCGAACGTTAAGTTCATTGCACCAAGCCCCAGACCCACACTCAATTTCAATTCTCAGAATTGAAGCTGTTTTCTCGCTGGATCATTATACATTCTACTGACTGCGATTAGTATTAAAAATTTTTTTTTTTCTTTTGCCAAAAAGCTTAGATTTTTCGATTGCAAAGTGGTTTACTCAACTATTCCTGCAACTTATGATAAATCATTATACAGAGTATTTTTTTTTTACTATCAAAAATAAATTTTTTTTGTTTTATTTCGAAAACTTTTTCATTAATATTGAAATTGTTATAAATAGAAAGTAATATAAGTTTTCGCAAGGCATTTAAAAATTATACAGTTTTTTTTCAACTTTCTGTTTTGTAACAAAACTAAGAAAAACTTTTAATATTTCAGTTATGAGGAGTTAAATGCTTGTCGATAACTGTTCGTTGTTTTTATTTTTCAGAAAAAAAAAGGAACAAAAATTTTTGAATTTTTTGTTTATTTTGTTATCGTTTTTACAATAAACCCCACTCGATGATGAAGTCTCACTTTTAAAAGTGGCAATTGTTATTGCCGCTGTTGCTTTGTATTGTTAGAAGTGTTGCATACTTCGTTTTGTAAAGTGAGTTTATAGTGTGCTAACAAAATCAATCGATACTTAATGGAAAATCGTTATTAGGGAAAAAGTTTTATATATTTTTTTTGTGTGTCGTAGTTGTTGGTGTACTGCTTTCTTCCTGTTTGGAATTACGATGTACATTAACTGCGTCTGTAACAGCGGCAAGTCGCACAAAATTGTATAAAACTTAAAAGGAATACAATTGAAAATGCAGTCAGCCAAGCGTTAGAAAACAATGATAAAGTGCAAAGCCAGTACTGAGTAGAAAGTGCACGTAATTTTTTATAAAAACAAAATTTTTTTTGTTCTCTTTATACTAACAACTTGAAAAAAAAAAGTTTTTCTATTGTTGGAGTAAAAACAACTTTGAATAGAGAAGAACTTAAAAGTTTGCCCAAAAACCCTTAACAACAATTTGTAATTATAATATGGGAAGTGTGAAATGTTTTATTAAGAGTTTTTTTATGCTAAAAGTTATACAAAAGAATATTTCTGGAAAACAATTAAGAAACTAAAATATGATTTAAAGCTGAGCTAAATAAAATAAAAGATACTATGTATGTGTGAATGCGCATTGATCTCTTCAAACGTTTTGACTTTATAGGAAATCATTTTAAGCCACAACTCTTATAAATATTAAAAATAATTTTTAAGTGACTAGAAACCCTGCAATATATGCCACAAAATATTTATTGAAAAATCATTAAAATTTATATGCAAAACCAAAAATCAACAAAATAATCATGCACATACATACAATATTGGTAAATCTCTTCTTTCATTTTTGATTTCTTTTTTTTTACATTTGCTGTTTCCTTAACCACAAAACAATTTGAAAATTTTGTTATAAACCACAAAAACCTCACGAAAAGTATGCTATGAAATGTGTAATTAAAAACAATTAAACACAAAGTAAAGAAATTTAAAGATGCACAGATTTTTGTGTTTTATAACTTCTTTTTTTAAGAATGAAAGGCATGAGAAATAAATTAAAATGCCTGAATTAGCTAGATAAATTTATTTAAATAAAAAATTTAAAAATTTAAGAAATGAGAAAAAGAAGTTTTATTATTATTGTTTATCACCTTTTTGATTATCTAATAGAATGCTGTAATTCTTCTCTGAGTGTATCTTAGATGCCAGTTTCTGAAGCATTATTTAAAGAGTTTTTATTTAGATAACTTAAAGTTTACCTTTAGGCAAAGTCTTAATAAAATGTGGGTGGTTATTAATTTTAAGCTGGTTTTGATTTTATCAAAGACGCTATTGCCGATTTATACTGAATACAATATTTTTTGTATTACGAGTATAAAAATGAAAATTAATTTTCCTCAATTATAATAATGTTTGCAAAAAAACCTTTAAAGATTTATTTTCTTTAAATTACAAAAAAAAAATTCAAGAAAAAAAATTTTTTTGTCGCTGTTATTCTCAAAAAAAAATTTGTTTTATTTGTTGCATTTATTTTTTTTTTTTACACTTTATAGTAACAAGAATACAATTGTAAATTGCATTGACATGTTTAAAACTTCTTCGTCAGGAAAAGTGTAACACAAAAATAACTACAGTCTTACTAAAGTCTGCGCCAATACTTTGATGGCAGGGATTTAAAACAGGTTTGCAAAAGAAAGCTAAATAAAAAATATAACAAAGTTTTGTTAAAGTTTCGTGCTATAATGCATCAATACTTGACAATAAAATAGTTTATTGCCAAAAAAAAAATATATATATATATACAAAAAAGCCAAAAAAGTTTAATGACAGTTTAAGAATGTCTTTAAGAAAATAAAAATTTGAACCAATGCCTATGAATTGCATAAAAGAAATAACAGAAAAATACAAATTGGAATATTTATTTGAAAGACACACGCATGTTTACAAATTGTTTCTTTTAAAAGATTCTTAAAAAGTTTATTTTGCAAATTTGTTTTTAAGCGTTTTCAAAAATAAACTTTTCTATTTAAACGAAATGTATTTTTAATAAGGTAGTTAGTTAGTTCACTCTTTTTCTTGCCTTAAAACAATTAATACGATATAACTTAAAAAAATTGATATAAATTTTGCTACTTCTATTGCTATTTAACATATTACTTATATATCAGTTAATTCACAAAATGTTACCAATTACATTTTAATTAAAATGCTACTACTAATGCTACTGAAATCTGACGACAAAAAGATATTATTTTAAGTCATAGAGGCAATACAATTCATCGTAACGATTACATACAAGAAAGGATACTACGGCTACTAGAATGTTCAACCAGTAGCAGCTATAAAATTTTTTTTTTAAATCGCTATTATTAGCGAATAACGAATCATGAAATTTAAAAAAAATAATATATTTAAAAATCTGTAATGGTGAAATTTAAAAATAACAAAACAAAATTTCGAATTTAAAAATGCAGTACTTTTTACTTTATGCTACTTGTAGCATAACTAAAAAAAGCATATATTGAAATTTATATTTTAAAAGTATTTAATATATATACCTTAAAAGCAACAAAAAGTAGCAATAAAAGTAGAAAACTTGTGATATATCATTACATTTTTATATTTATGCTGCTGCTACAGTGTCATATATTTTGAAATAAAACTGGAAATAGTAAAAAATAATTTACAAATAAAAAACTTAGCTTATGCTATTGCAAAATTAGCAACATAAAAACAGGAAAGTGAACATAAATTTTATATTAAAGTATATAAATGATATTTCTACTACAAATAGAAAATAGTAATAGCAATAAGCTCTTTTTTGTTTTCCTTTAATTTTTTTAACTACATTTGAAATAACTTAACTGTAAAGTTATGTACTTATACTATTGCTAGTTAATTTTAAAAAAGGAGTTAGTAACATTTCGAGATGTCATTGAAGAAACGCTAATACGACTACTGCTACGAAAACAGAACAAAACAAATGAAGGAGAAAACTTTAACTTAGCTATTTTTAACTCTTTCATAAAAGCGATTTAAAAAAACATTAGAAAACAATAAGTAAAATAAAATAAAAATTTTTTCTGTGATATGCTTATTTTTTCGGTTCCTCACTTTCAGAACATTTGTGGATGTTAGCATGAAAACGCAAACAATTCATACTGCTTGGGTGGTACGTAAACGAATTTTTAATTTCCTCGATTGACCACATTACTCGACGGACTTTAGCGTCATTGCAAATGTTTGGACGTAGGTACCTCTTAAAGTGTATGAGTCTGGAAAGCAACTATTTGAAGTCATAAACGTGGCTTGGTTGACCAATTCGCTCGATAAAATTAAATTATTGGATGATTCTATACCCAAGCATATTTACGAAGCATTTGCAAAAATGAAGACTTCATGCGGTATTGAAAAGTCTTTAAAATATAAAAATTTTTATAAAATGTAAATTGAAAATTTTTATTGAAAACCATACATATAGAAGTGCCCTATCCATGTGACGCAAATTTTTAAGCCATTTTTTGAAATTTTTTATAAAATTTTTTATAAAATCAAAACAAGTGTATATATTGAACCCATTTTTGTAGTATTCCATAACAACTAAATTAACTTTAAATAGAAATAAAAATTAAGTTTGTAGTAATTTTTTTTAGAAAATATAACCTTTTGAAAAGTTGTGCTAGACGGTCCTACTCATGTGGCAGGGAGTGTATAAGCTTGTGATTCCGCTTGTAATTTCCACTCCGTGTAAGTGACACTCTATAAAGGATATATATACCAGATTTTCATAAATAGCGGAGTCGAATAAGCGATTTCCATCTGCCCGTCTCTCTGTCTGTATGTGACTTTAGAAAGATGATTTTAAAGTCGTTGAAATCAACTTTCTTAAGTCCTTAGACGACATAAAGAAAATTTTAGTATAACAATCTGTCAGTTGTTGGTGTCTTTCAGTTTTTATTGAAATTCAGAACGATTGTTCCATAAATAGCGCAGCTATGAATTAAGAACTGTGATTACTTCTATATTTTAATATTTTGTCTAAAATACAAAACAGATAAAGAAACCAAAAAAATAACCGAAATTTTAGATTTTGATTATTTTCTGCTTTGTTTTTTTATGTAAAGTTTTAAGCAATACATGTGCGTAATATGTGTACACAAAACAAAAAACCATAAACCACCCAGAAGATCTTATACAAACATGTGTAACAGCGTGTTGCTTTTAAATGCCTTATGTGTAATACGAATAGAGTAATTTTACTGAAAGATAGTTTTTGACTTTTGCCGTGAATTTTAATCTTTATTTGATTTTGTTTAAAAAATATTTATAAACATTTTAAATTAAATTAAATTTAGGTTATTTTGCATTTTTATGTGCTATTTTTTACGAAACAAACCATTTAATATTTTATAACTTATTCGTTTCTTGAGCACACATTAAAATTTCTTAGAAGTTCCTATTTTAATATATAAAAATTGAGTAACACAGTCATTTTTTTGGTTTTAAAAATAAGAATCCCAGAATGTATTGTATCGTGAATGTCGTTAATTTGCATTTCTTTATCTGAAATTAATTATTCATTTTAGTTATTCAAAGAAAAATTTTTAATCAGAATTTGGAATTACATTAAAAATCTTATTTAAATATATTTTTTTAATATAACAGTGAAGTGAACTCGATAGAGCCAAATTTAGGTTATTTAAAGAATTTCTTATTTAATGTACTCTAACGTAGGTTTATTACGTAATGTTTTTCGCTATTTTTTAAATTAAAATAATAAATATATGTTGGATACATAACACTGTCATCATTTTGAGTAAGAATATTTTCTTATTTTATGTTTAAATTTATTTCAAAGCCTTTTTGGTATGTAATAAAAATGTATATTTTTAAGGAATCTGTTAATGTTTGGTGTTGCAATTGTGTGTGTGTGTAGAGAGAAGATTCCTTTGTCTGTTAGTCACCACCTTTAGGTATGTGTAGCATGTTTTAAAAAACAATAAATTTTCGCTGGTTTTATTGCTAAATAATCTAATCATGCCTATTTTATGTTTTGTTTTCTTTGGCTTATAAAAATGCAGCATACAGCAAAGGAAATCATATAAATACAAAAAGTTATAAAAAAGAGAATATAATATCCCAGCCATAAAATTTAGAGATCCTAAAAATGATATTTAAAGTAATGAACTTGAAAGCAATACTTTAGGGAAAATTTGTTTAAAAAGAAAATTTAAAAAAAATACACAAATTAATTTAGAGCAACTAAAAGTTGCTTTGCTTAATTGCTCAATTTTTCGTTTTTTCTTGATTGTATGAGAAAAAGTTAAAAAAGAAAAAACTTTTTATTAAATAAACAAAATTAAGTTCCATATATGCAGAATATGTACTTTGTAAGTATCTATCGTTATGGTATCGTAGGTCAAGAGTTCTGGTATACTGGTTTTTAGTATCAGAAAGAGATATAACTGAACGAGGCTTAGACTTAGAATAGTGAACGCATGTACAACTAATAAAAATAATAATAAAAGGGTAGAGAACAACGACCAACATGACTTTATAGTTCAAGTCTAGCCTAGGCTAGATTAGGTTAAACAGGTCTAACGGATAATTCAATTGCTTCTTCCTACAGAGCCGCAGAAGCCGCAGAGAGGCTGTACAATTAGCAGAGTTTCATAAGTGCAGGTAGCAGATCCACTAGTTATTTCCTATCTTCTTCTTAGCAATTACTACAGTAATCATTCGATGACAGACCCATTTTCGTTGCATGATTGACATGTTATCGCTGTCACCACACATGTCCATTAAGCTCTATGAAGTCGCAATTTATCACTGGTATGATGAACTAGTCTAGTATAGACCATTCTCGCTTTTTCACACATTTGTTTGCTTAAATCATTCCAAATGTCGAATAAAAAACATTTTTGGTTAATTACTTAGTTTACTTAACACAAGTTTTGGGATTTTTGTTAAAATTAATTATTTAGGTTTATTTTCTTTATATGAGATAACTTTTGTTTGTAGTATTAGCTAAATTTTAGAAATAAAATTCATTACGAAATGTTTACTTTAACGTTTTGTTAAAATGTATTGATTTCAGACTTTTAAGTTTTAAATAAAAATTGCACAAATGAAGCGTTAGAAAAAGGTTCACAAATAAAACAAAAAAAACAAAAAAAGGAAACTGAAAAACTATATTTGCTAAGTAAACAAAAATATGTTTTGAATCTTTGCTGATTGTTAGCCACATTTAGCTGGTTTTTCTTTTGTAAATTCTCTTTGCTGCTTTTCAAACTTACATGGAGTTTATTGTTAAATAACAAGAATTTAAAAGACTCAGCCAACAAATAAGCAAAAAAAAAGAAACCAAACTTTTTATATGTCTTTTATATAAGAGTTTGCTTGCTTAAGTTTTTTTTGTAATTTTTTTTTTTTGGGTTGGTTTTGAACATTGGTAGAGTTGTTCATCATTAAAAAGTTTTTTGGTGAGTAAATTTTTCTTTATACTTGTTGTAGTTGTCAATTCTTTAGCAAATTCAGTGTGTTTAAGCTTGATTTTCTTTTCTTTTTTTTTTACTTTAACTTTCACACAAAAACTTGTGTTGATTTTATTATTTCCACTCATGCTAGAACGTATGCATAGAATTTTTGCAAATGTTGCTAAAGTTAAAGCAGCAGTATTGGGCGGGTGGTAGACGGAAACGAAAAAAAACCTTTCACCATATTGAGTACATGTGTGGCGACAAATTTTCTCAAAACCTTAAGTTTGTTAGTTATTTTCCCCCATTTTTTGCTTTTTTGGTAAGTAATTAAGTCTATTCTTTAGGGATCGACAAATACAAACAAATAATAAGAAATTTCTGTAGTTGTCCTCCTTAAATACCAGACTGTCAATCAACGTGTTGTTATTTTCTCTATAAATACAATTATTATTTCCAAACTTAAGGGTTGGTTCTTAAAATAAAAAAATAAAAAAAATTTAATTTCGTTATGGTTATTAAATACAAAATTTAAGAAAAAACTCAGGAACATGTCAAAAAAATAATAAATTTACTAAGAAGAAAATCAATTAATTTTCGTATGAAAAATTATTAACCTGTTGCAAATATTTAAAGTAAATAACACCACATGTGAATTAAAAGCACAAACCATTTTATTGCAAGCACGTACACTTAAAAATATGGTTTGAGTATACACATTTTGCATACATTTTACGCCTTGTCATGTAATATAAAGGCGTGTTATTGCACAATTTTTTTTTATAAAAACAGCAACACTGTATAACATACACAGCCTGTTGTTGCTTCATAAAATTGAAGAGCAGTAATATTGGGCTCAGGATATAAAAAAATCTTAAGCATGAAAATTGCAAGGCCAACTTTAAACAAAAAAAATAATGTAAACTACTTTTAGACTATACGAAAATATATAAAACAGAAGCTAAATATTAGGCCTAACTAAAATTAATTTAATATAATAAAAAAAAAATTATAACAACAAATACTACCACTGCTACTTTTACTACTCTTATAATTCTAACATAAATAAATATTTAAGCAAGTACGGGTATGTATATAAAATGTATTTTAATACAAACCCGCTATAGCTATAACTACATAAAATTAAAGGAATGGTGGTAGTTTTATTCATATTTTTAGTAGACTCTCTTTCTCTTACCCACTGAAAGTAAAGTATGCGCATGATATATAGTTTTCCCTTCTGACTAGTTGTTGCAAATATAAGTAAAATAAGTTTTTGTTTTTTATTTCGTATAAAAAAAAGGAGGTAAGGAAGGATTCTAAAATGTGCATGTATCTGAATTCAAACTCTTATCTTTCTGGTCATGTGTTTTTTTATACTTTATGTTTTTGTTTTTAATTTTTTTTATGAAGGTATGGGCTCTTTTCCTAAAGGCGCTCCTCCTCTTTATTTTTTTCTACTATTACTTTAACGTTAGATGTTTGTTGTTTTTAGCCTGTTGTAAATTTTAAGTTGCAGTGTACTTATATCAGCTCTAAAGTATGAAAGTATTAAAAACGTAAATCCTAGTTTGTTTTTTATTTTATCTTTTTTTATTCATTAAAGATTGTTTTGTTTGTTTATTATTGTTGAACTTTAGTTGAATGCCAGGAATTAATTTCACGACTTAACATATGGCATGTGCATTAAGGTACAAAAAATGCTTAAAACATAAATAAAATTAAAGAGAGACAAGAAAATAGTAAAATAATTTTTTGTATTATGGAATTTAAATTAAGAATTTTAAATGGGCGCAACTATATCAGAAAAAAGTCTCTTTTTAAATAATGTTCAAACTATTTTGAATATACTTTTTCTTGACCGATATAATCATAGCCATCAAAAAGAAGGCTTTTATTTAGATAATAATTTTGTTAACTAAAATAGTTTTTTTAAAGATACATTCTTTAGTGAGGCTATGCACTCTTATTGAAGCTGACTTTTGTTAATAAGAATTTCATGCATTTAAAATTTAAAAATGAATTAAGTTTTCATAAAATTATTTACAAAATTTTTAATTTGTGGTGGGCCTGCAAGAATCTAAAGAGAAGCGCTTTTAGGCAACAGCGACCTGAATTTCTAAGTAATTTTTTTAAATGTATCGCAGTTAGGAAAAATCTTACTGGGTTCTACTATACGTATAATTAGGTTTTTGTTATTCTGGACAAATGAAATTGTCAATATCTATGCCAGCAAGTTAAGGCCACATGTACTCCGTTATCACGTTCCTGTCTTCAAAAAAAAAAAAATAAGGCGTGACCAAAATCCACATCAGACAGTTCCTCTTTGTCTGTACATTTGCTTCTTTAGAGATTGTATGAAGATTTTCTTAGCCACAAATTTGACAATTTTGTATATTCACCAAGCCATCCACATGGAAATGAGCTTCATTCCGAAAAATTGGCATTGACTTTACTTTGCTCTATCACAATTATATCGCGTTGTTATTTCGGAATAAACATATGTAACTGTTGCCAAGCTTCGGAATTGCCACTTGCACAAAAAAACTACACTAAATTTAAAAAGTGCACTCTTACTTACTATAACGTACCTTCAAGTAAATAAGAGGAATAAAATTATTTTCAATTTTGATTTGTTTGTAATTTTTCTGGTATTTATTATTATAGTACTTTAAGTTGACAAGAGTTGAATTTTTTATATAAAAAACGTTTTTATGAAAAATATTTTATTTCCAAAAATTTAACTTTTTTTATGTTTGTATGTGAAATGTTAAGAATGTGAGTAATATAGAATACTTAATGAAAATTCATGCTAAGAAAATTGTTACCAAATTGGTAAATTTTGAGTGAAAAAGTTAAAAAATTATTTTATTTTAAATCTTTATGGATAGAAAACACAAAATTTTATTTAAAAAAATCTTATTAATAAAAGTTGTATAGAAAAATCAGCTTTATCTATTGATCGTATTTTAAAGCTGTTTGATTAGATTTTTAATTACAAGCAAATTTTAACTTACTAGCCAATTTCAAATGTAAAGTCCAATTTAAAAATAAAATATTATTTGAACCATGAAACTAACTTTTACTAACGGTAATTTATGGAGAGCCGTTGAATATTAGTTGGGGATTGATTCTCGTTCTGAGTTATCATGAAATGAAAAGTTTTTCATTCATGTTCTATGATATATAACAATCAAATGTTAAAATATTTTATTATGAAAAAATTAACGTTCTATGTAAAGATGTAAACTACTACCAAATTTGCTACATGGAAGAAAAACTAAACTAAATAACTAAAAAGAATATATAGTTATTTTTTTATATAAATGAAATTATATTCATCTACCACATTTTTTTTCAAGATTTGTAATAGAGGATGGTGCAAAATATAATCGTAGAAAAAGCCACTTTTTTCTTTGATCCTTTAAAACTAAGTTTTTGTTTTAAATTTTAAAACTTTTTGGAACTATTGACAAATAGTTTTTATTTAGTCAATAGGTTTTACAATGTAACGGTTGAGAGTAATCTACTGCGGATTCACAGTAGCGTCTGATGAAATGGTTAATATAGATGTTTTATCCCTTTCGATACTTATTCTACTGAATAAATAAGAAAATCATGAGGAAAACAATAATTTAAAAAAAAAAACAGAACAAAATTTTGGAATAAGCACAAATAAAAATTATTATTATTAATTTAATTAAGAATTAACAAAAAAGGTCAAAAACAAATATTAATAATATTAAATTTCGTGAGTTAAAATTGTTTATTCTATTGATTTTTCGTTTCTGTTATTTTATATTTATTTTTTTATTGCATTGTACGGCTGGTTTTTTTTTTAATTTATGTGACTGTACCAAGATTCGAACTTGGATATGTGCAGCTAAGAAGCATTAACTCGCCACTCAACCATTTCAGCCACAAAGCTCGGTTGAATGTGAAAGATTAAGTTTTTATTTTATACTTACTTTATGTAAAAACAATTTACTTCCAACCATATTTTTCTCATTTAATTAAACATATTGGCCCATAATCATAATCACACTAAAGTTGGTAATTTTTTAAAAACGATTTAAAATTCATGAAATTCTTATAATTAAAAGTCTTAATAAAAGTGTACTTTTTTGTGACTATGATTATGTTAATTTTAATCATAACATGTTTACAATAAACATATTTATGGTTTCAGTTAAAATTTAATCAAAAAGAATATGATAAATGCAACATGTTTATCGTGATCATAATAATGTTTAGATGCTCCAAAATAATAATAATATTTCGGCGGAGAACAAACTGTGTTAGCGGTGACCATATTCAATCATATTTTTTCTTTGCGTGCACTGATAATGACCAAGAGGTTTTTATGTTAGAATCACCTGCATGTTCATTGTTAAAAAGCCGCTTTATGCAGTAATCTAAATTAAGAAAATGCCAGCTTGAGGCTGCCATTTGAATTTCGGTTCGGTTAACTAAAATAAAAAAACATATAACTGAAGAAATAATGAAAATGAAGAAAACCAATAACCAAACTACGGTACTCGATATGGATAGAAATTTCAATAAAATTTAAATATAAATTTACATCAATATAGAATGCCGTATTTTATTGATTTTATAGCACAGAATCCCATGTTAATATTTAGTCAATATCTTTGTCAACACAAAAAAGAAAAACACAAGTGCCCAAATAATTGCTTTAAAAAAAAAAGGAAATCAATTGAAATAATTTGAAATTTTCAATAGAAATTATTTAATATCAAATTTGTCCTCAGACCTATAAAAAAAGAACGTCAAATTTATCGCGATAAACAACATAGTGCACTCCAAAAACCATCTGTTAGTATATCCTTTAGTACCTCCGAGTATTTGTTTTCTTCTTGAGGCTGTATGGAAAAACCAAAAAATAAATTTCAAATGATCTCACGAATAATGTTGGCAATGTTGGCTTCCAGTGCGTCAATCGAAGCGGGCTTGTCCCTATAGACATTAGCCTTAACATAGTTCCACAAAAAATAGTCTAGAGGCGTTAAATCGCACGATCTGGGCGGCCAATTGACTGGTCCCAAGCGTGAAATAAACTGTTCACCGAACTCGCCTCTCAATTGGTCCATTGTTTCGCGTGCTGTGTGGCATGTGGCACCGTCATGCAAGTCAAGCTCTTCCATTTTGGGCAAAAAAAAGTTTGTTATCATCGCACGGTAGCGCTCACCATTCACAGTAACGTTGTGATTCACATCATCTTTGAAGAAATACGGCCCAATGATGCCGCCAGCCCATAATCCGCACCAAACGGTTGTTTTTTGTGGATGCATTGGTAGCTCTTGCAATGCTTCTGGCTGCTCTTCACTCAAAATACGGCAGTTTTGCTTGTTCACGTATCCATTCAACCAGAAATGAGCCTCGTCGCTGAACACAATTCTTCGATAAAAAAGTGGATCTTCATCTAACTTTTCAAGAGCCCATTCACCAAAAATTTGGCGTTGTGGTAGGTCGTTTGGCTTCAATTCTTGCACCAGTTGTATCTTATAAGGCTTCACACCCAAATCCTTCCGCAAAATTTTCCACGTAGTGGAGTAACAGAGGCCCAATTGCTGCGAACGGCGCCGAATCGATAATTCACGGTCATCACCAACACTGGCCGATACGGCTGCGATATTTTCTTCAGTTCGCACTCTACGTAAGCGTGTTGGTGGTTTAATGTCCAACAATGTAAATTTGGTGCGAAATTTTGTTACAATAGCCCGAATAGAAGCCTCAGTAGGTCGATTAAACTGACCATAAAATGGAAGAAGCGCGCGATGAACTTTCTTAACAGAGCACGCATTTTGGTAATAAAATTCAATAATTTGCAAGCGTTGTTCGTTTGTAAGACGATTCATGATTAAATTATAGACCAAACTGAAGATGTTTGACAGTGACACAAGATACAAAACGTGCGTGAGCTGTCAAAACTAGTGTTGCCAAAAAGATAATAGCAAAAAAATCACTCTTTATATGGTTGTAAAAAATAACTACAACTTGTTTATCGTGAACATAATAATGTTTAGATGCTCCAAAATAAAAATAATATTTTGGCGGAGAACAAACTGTGTTTTAGCGGTGACCATATTCAATCATATTTTTTCTTTGCGTACACTGATAATGACTAAGAGGTTTTTATGTTAGAATCACCTGCATGTTCATTGTTAAAAAGCCGCTTTATGCAGTAATCTAAATTAAGAAAATGCCAGCTTGAGGCTGCCATTTGAATTTCGGTTCGGTTAACTAAAATAAAAAAACATATAACTGAAGAAATAATGAAAATGAAGAAAACCAATAACCAAACTACGGTACTCGATATGGATAGAAATTTCAATAAAATTTAAATATAAATTTACATCAATATAGAATGCCGTATTTTATTGATTTTATAGCACAGAATCCCATGTTAATATTTAGTCAATATCTTTGTCAACACAAAAAAGAAAAACACAAGTGTCCAAATCATTGCTTTAAAAAAAAGGAAATCAATTGAAATAATTTAAAATTTTCAATAGAAATTATTTAATATCAAATTTGTCCTCAGACCTATAAAAAAAGAACGCCAAATTTATCGCGATAAACAACACAGTGCACTCCAAAAACCATCTGTTAGTGTATCCTTTAGTTTGTTTTCTTCTTGAGGCTGTATGGAAAAACCAAAAAATAAATTTCAAATGATTTACTTTGCCAGCTTAAAAAGTTACGCTAAGCCATTCGAAGAATATTTTTTCATAGACACACCGTGTTATCAATTACTTTGTGGGGTGTTTTGCTCTCTTCGAAATGCAGTGAACAAACGCATTTATTTATTGCATATTTACAACAACAGCAACAACATTAAAATAATAGATCCCTGAAAAATATTTATAAGCAGCAGAGAGTCTATTTATTTTCATCTACAAAGCGAAATTTTTTTTATTCAGCTGCAGTTTTTTGGGTCGTAGGCAAAAAAAAAACATGTCTCTTTGCCTGTGTGTGTATGTTTTAGAGAATTTAGATGCTGGAATTTACAAGTATGCATTTTGAAATTTCATTTAATTTTTATTTTATTTTTCAGTTGTTTTTGGTAATGTATGCATGTGTGTGCTTTATAGATAAATATTATGGCAAACAAATATTTTGCACATAAAAAAACAAATAAATACCCGACAAAATATTTTACATATTTAAACACTAACAATTGAACACTTGCATATGCAATGACTCATTGAAACACATACGCATTCAAACACACACACACACATACTTTTAGATAAACAGCTAAACAAAATAAATATTATTGGTGTGCAAGCGTGTGCACTTACATTTCTCCATGCATTTAAATTTTTTTTAAATTTCTTTTTTCGCATGCAAGAAAAAAACAAATAAATAAATAAAGTATATTGACACTTAACAGTGGGCCTTAAGAGTCTTTTCTATTCTAAACATTATTATTTTCACTTACTAAGAAATTGAAAATTTTTTTATGAACATTTTTTCTTGGTAGTTATGACACTGTTCTGAAAGCTTTATAAATTTCTAATCTATCATTTGTATAGAGAGAATTTCATAGTAGTTTCATTTTTATGCTCACATATTCAAAGAATGAATATTTGCACACATTTTCCTTTTTTTATTTATTTATTTTTCTTTTACTACTACTACATCCACACACATACATTTTTATTATTTATTTATTTTCATCTACATAAACGAGTGAGAGCTGAAAATAAAAATGTACAAAATATTTTTCCCTATTGATCTAAAGCATAATAAAACTATAGTTCCACATGATGTTTGTTATTGGGAAAATGTGTGTTTGTGCTTGGATGTGGGTATGTTTGTGTAAATGCTTTTTGTGCTTCTTTTTCTAGTAAGTGTAAGCACATATGTTTATTTAAAATTTTATATCCGAAATGTGTACATAAAAATTCATATAAATTTCTAAATTTATGAATATTTGTTATTTTCAAGTCATAATTTTAAATTATGCCAAAAACAATTTAAAACTTAAATAAAGGCTATCAAACAAATTGATATCAACTAGCTAAATACGCTTCAAAAATAATCAATTTACAAGAAAAAAATATATAAATTGCAAGTAGGAGAAAAACGAACTTAATCCCTTCTCATATATGGAAAATTATTGAGATTGTTAAATATACTATGAGTTGTTTGTTAATAAAAGAAAATATTTAAGTTGGGTTATTCCAAATGAATTTATTTGAATAAAAATGTTTTAATAAATTAACACTGTAAAAAATGCTGTAAATTTTAACAAAAAAATTTTATGTAAAATATATTTTATAAATTTTCTTTCTAACCCCAATTATAAAAAGTTTTTAAAACTCTACCAGCAGTTTTTACAAAAAAATATTTAGCTGGAAAAAATTTTTATTAAATAGCTTTTTCGTAAATTTGTATAGAAAGCAAACACAACTTATGAAAATTTGATTTTGTTTCTAATGCTATCGTTTGCATTTGCATGAAGAGCCTGTTGCTCTGAAAGAATTTTGTTAATTAATTCAATAAAAAATTTATTTTTTTTACAACCGATGACAGCATTAGAATAATTAAATATTACAAGAATTCAAAAAAATATTTCATTAAATCAATAAAATGTTGTCATTAGTTTGAAAAATGATGATAAATTTTTTTTCAGTGTTGGCTTTTATGAGATGTGCAAGGGTAAGCCCCCTTCCATCCTCTTCCCTACAGATGGACAACATTTTGTCATTAATTCAATGAAAAACTCATTATTTTTCCACAAATTACTCGCTTCACTAAACTAATAATAAATTGCATCAATTCAATGTAAGATTCATTCACTTAATGAAATGATTTTAGTAATTCATTGAAAATATTTCATTAATTAATATAATTTATGAAATATTTCAATCAATCAATAAAAAATTAAATAAAAAAACCGTTTCATAGGATTTATGTCATATTTTTCTTTAAGTGTAGACACCAAGACAAAATTGTAGAACGAATGATTTGGACCCTTGAGAGAAAATCAGTGTTAAACTTACAGAGATCTACTTAAATCAGTTATAGGGCAGTAGGTCAGTTTTAAAATTCTAAAAATAATCACAGCCGTTCCCTAGTATTTATGAAAAATTTTCAAACATACACAGATATGATAAAAGCAGAAATAATTTCCGATCAGACAATGCAGCTTCTATGATTTCCTTGCAAAATGAAACCTCAGAATATGTATTTTATGATTCTCTTATAGTTTCGTAAAGCAAAACTTCTGGGAGCCTTTTTTTTACTTCCAAAGTAATAGAAGGCCCTCACTGAATAGGATTCATTCGACGGCGAAATCTTATAGGCTGTACAAAAGATAGCTTTCAAAGAGACTAAATCTCTTTTTGAAAGGCAAGAATGTCATTTCTATTGCCCAGATTTAAAAGACCTGAATTATAAAATCGACGCAAACTGAAATATTATCATTTTCAAGATTTTATTAAAAAATTTACATTTAAGATTTGAGTAAACATTATGGGTTCAATGGCTAGTATTTAAAGTAATGAAAAATGAAAGAAATTTGCAACAATATCTAGACTAAGATCACACACACCAATTTAATTTTGCAATTCTTTCTTAATTCTTTTTTAAAATTGTCGCTGTCTTCTTTTTTTTACATCTTTATAAAAGTACGAAGAGTACGAGCAAGTTTGTACCCCTTTCCTCTCTCTCCTACAAAATCAAGAATTGCCCAACTAAACTTGCCGTATGTGGTCCTGGTGCTACTTTAAGTTTTCTTTAATTTTCTACAAATAAATAGAAGCCTCATTAACTAATTTTAAATTGAGAAAAAAATTTTTAATGAAAATTACGTTGGCTAGGCCATTTTAATTCAGAATTTTGTTTGTGAATTTTTTCTTAATAAAAATTTTGTTGGCAAAAGATGTTTTGTCTGTGAAAATATTGTGATTGAAAAATTGCCAAAAGATTTTTTATTTAGATGCTTTTGGGAAGCAATAATATTTAAAAAAAGTTTAATAAAATTTAGTGTTTTTTTTTAAGTTTTTGAATTTAATGTTTGATAGAATTTTGTTAAATAAACAATATGAAAGAAACATTTTTCGATTTAGAATTCGCTTTTGCAAAAGTACTAAGGAAAAATTTTGTTTGGGTAAAAGAATGAAAAATTTATGGGGGAAGGAAAGAAAATTGTTAGAACGAAATAATTTTTTTTTTGCTAAAAAACATTAACAAAAATATTTTTTCAAAGAAAAAATGAATGCAAATTTGTGGATAAGAAAACCAGTAAAGGTCAAACTTGATCAAGATATAGTTATTGTTAAAAAATATATGTTAAAAATATATCTATATAAATTTTGAGGATAAATTTTTATGTTTTGATATTAAGTTTGAAAGCAAATTTGTTTGTAAAAATAATTTTTTAAATCTATCGCAATTAAATTACGGCAATATCTTTCCTGATTTTGAAAAAATATATTTTTAAGTTGAAAGAATTGATCTTTAAAAACATTCCTCTAAAATCCAGTTTTGTATGAAATTTTTGCGCCAACTTTAATTTAGTATCTGCTAAACATATTTGAAGTTTTGATTTATTTTTGGCCTTAAAATAAATTTTTTAGCATTAATGTGTTAGAGATCGGGAGCCCCGTAGATTAGTGGTTAAATAACTATTAATCTGGGGTCGTAGGTTCGATTCCTGACTAGATCCTGGTTGTTTTTTGCTGAAAAGCCAAGAAGCTTTGCAGATGTCTGTTGTTGAAAAAAAATATTTCTTTTTTTAATTTTGTAAAAAAAATATATTTTTTTTTCAAATATCAACCCACTATAAATATTAAAATTTTGGATTTTTTTTTTCTTTTCTAATTAAGTGTTAAAAAAAGTACCATCCGTTCACAAAATATTCCTGATATTGTTTTGCATAAGCTTGTTAAATATCGACAAAAAAAATATTAAATCTATTTTCTCACTGTATTATTTAAGCTAACACTTCTAAAAGTTCGTAGGACCATTTTTAAAATTTTGTTCATTAAATTTAACTTTTCTAAAAAATGTTTGTATATTTTTTTATATAAAAAAATCTTTAGCTATTTTAAAGAACTAAAAACCATTTTTTTATTTTTAGCTGTTCCCTTCCATTGAAAAGTTAATTTTAGTGTTTAACAGTAACACAAAAACACTTTCAATACTATTTAATAATTAATAATTCCAACACCGTTGCTTGTGCCTTTAAACACAATTTCTAGAGTGTTGACTCAATAATGTCATTGACAATGTCATTCATTCAAACATACGAGACAACGTGAAAAACGTAAAATTAAATAGAATGCGGGTAACAAAAATGAAATACAGAAGTTTTCCTTTTAAATATACTATCTATATAATGTACTTGATACAAAATAAATACTACTAGACACTAACATTTAAGCAATGATGGCTAAATTTTATGTATTCCAAAAATAAAAAAAATCAGGTGCTGTCTTGTCTCTTTATCACACCTACGCAAAGGAGTATGAGAGTTGAACGAGAACATTTTGTTTATCTGTCTGTCGGTGCTTTTGTCTTTTTTTTATTTCTCATTGGTATTTTAAATAAACCAGAACCGCCAGTGTGTAAGTATATTGTGTATTTACAACAGCCATGAGGTTGTTCGTTCCTTAAAAAAATAAAAATTAAACGAGTTGGGGTACTATTTGTGAAATATTTTAATTTGGCTAGAGGCGTTGGTAATGCTTCAGCATTGTGATGAAAATTTTAAAGGTTGAGCAGTTATTGACAGTTTTCATTACTCAATATAGTCAGTGTTGTAAAGTTCTGAGTTTGTTTCCGCTCATATAGTGTACTGAACATGGGTATGCTTTAATAATTTTTATAAATTCTTTTATTATATGATTAAACAACAAAAATATTTTTGTTTTATAAAGAATGATAAATAATAACTACAAGTGAACAGAGATATAAAATGGTATTCCGTCAAAAAATTCATTTTTAAAATGTTTAATAAACAAAATAATAATAAAAGAGTATAATATTATTATTATCACCACTGACCACAATCCCACTGCGACCTACAAGCAGTGTACGGAAACAAACTAAACTTTTCACAAACATTTAAGCTCTTCAAAGCTTTTAAATCGTTTTGAATGATTTTAGCAACAATAACAAAAATAAAAACAAAAACAATTTGTTTGGTTCTTGTGTTAGTATATCATTGTAATGTATGTATGATTTGTATTTCTTTGAATTAATTTTTTTGTAGAACTTTTTAAACTTAACATGTGTTTTCGCTGCCGAATTTAATTTTTTTTTTTCATTCCCTTCTGTACTAATAGTGCAGGGGGCTACTCTGTATTGCCATGCGAAAAAAAATTTACAAAATCAAATTTTTAATTTGCATTTGTCTGGTAGTATTCCGCTCTGTAATTGCATGTCAATGTCATTTTATAGTATAAAATTTAAACCCACAAATAGCTTGCGATAAGCAAAACATTTAGCTTTGCCATCGCAACCAGAGTTCTTGTGAGCGAAACAAATACAAAATTATTTGGCGCAAATATGTGTCCTATTTTATTTTGATTTTGTTTTACTCACTGGAAAGAACAAAGCACAACAAAAGCAATAGAAATTCTATTTATTTTCCTACTCTACCTATAAGATCCAAGACTTTTCAGGAGTCTCGAGATTATTGTAGGATTCATTTTGCCTACCCAATGGTATGCATATGCACAGAATGTGTTTCCACATTTTCTGTTTTGACCAAACAAAAAGGACAGCAGTCATGGTTAATCACACAGTAGTTCAGTTAGAAGTTTCATGTCATTTCTGATAAACAATATAGCAAGTGATTCTTTAAATTAATTAGTCATTAAAATATTATACAAATTTTATGTTTCTGTTTATTTAAAAATGAAAAAAATAATAGAAAAATACGTCACAGGGATATAAAATAAACTTGTTTTTGTATCTAAAGCAAGTGTATATAGTGAAGTAAGCCAACAATATAAAAATCTCTTCTTCATATCTTGGCTATTGATTACACTATGCAACTACGAAAAAATTACTTTGGATAACCACTATTTTTTTATGTGGTACGATCGGAAATTATAAGTATTCAAATTTTTATGGCTAAATTGTTTTTTTTTTTTAGAGAATATATTGCAGTTTTAAAGTTTTTATTCTGTATTATCTGAAGCTTCTTGAGGGAAGTTTTTGCAGACCATATCTGGCATCCATAGATCATAATCAATCGAATACACATTCGATAAAGTAAAAGCTTATTTGTCTGGTTAAGAAATGACTTCCGACTTAGAAGTATAAAAAGAGCTCTTCCAAATCTTAAAGCTTTGGCTATAAATATTTGTTGTTTAAAACTCAATTTTTTCTATCCAGCGTTATACCTGTTTACTCAACACAATTTTATAGGGTTTTATTAAAACCCTAAATAGCAAGTGAAACCGTAGGTATTCATTTCGACGATTTAATTTAATTTTCCATTTTTTTTTTTAATATATTTTTGTTGATGATTTTTTACTTTTCCTGATGCTATCATAGCGGTGTCATCTGCATACAGCGCTGTAGTATGCATTTCATGGGGGATAATGCAGAGCCTTTAGTTACTCCAGTAGGAATAACGTTTATCAACTTTAACTATAAAAGTTCAGTTTGTTAAAAACTTTTTTAAATATTTTGTAAGTAAATAAGGTTAAACATATTCAGTTTATAAATTAAACTATTATGTGATATTGAATCAAAAGCTTTTTCAATGTCTAGAAATACAATACCGGGCGGTTTATAATATATTTCGATTAGAATCGAAATTGCTTTCGAAAAGACATTTCAATTCGTAAGAAAAAGCTAATAGACCTTTCGAAAATCCAACAGAGTTGTATTAACAATTTTGAGGGTAATTTTAAAAATGTTAATTTATTTTTTTGAATTTTCTACTTAATTAGTTTTTGTTTCAAATTGAAAATTCTCTTCGAAATACATAATAACAATAAAAAAAATTATGAATTTCATTTTTTTATATTTATTTATTTAGACTTTTGATTTTATAATTAATTATTATTGAGCTTTACGGCCAGGCTCCCTATGAAGAAAATTATCGTTCGCTGCAACTTCAGAGGACAAACAGCTGATTTGCGGCTCCCTAAAAAATTTTTACAAGAAACTTCTTATGAAAAGAAAATCGAACAATAACGTAAGCATTTCTATATGAAATTGCGGCTCACTAAAAAATATTCTTTCTCTTTGTACGAATACAAATGCCAAAACCACTCATTTGTTTTCTTGTTGTCGCTTGGCTATTTTTTCTTATAAAATTAACACGAAACGCGCAGAAACTAATAAAATTAGAAATAAAAATTTTTTTCTATCTTCTAATATTGATTTTTTAACAATCGATATTAATTTTTTTTTATAATAATTAAAAAATAAATTTTTTAACCTTTTTTGTTGACAATTTGTTTTTGTGAATGCATGTGTCTGTGTTTTATATTTTTCTTTCTGCTCCTTTTCGTTAAGAGTTTAAGTAGTATATCATGTAGTTTTTTTTAAGTTAATTTCTAGTTTATAGCGAATTTTCTTTGAAACTGACGATTAATTTATGAAACTGTTGTTGTGACAACATAGCATATTGAGAAGGTTTGTGATAAACAACGTAAGACAAGCGAACGATAAATCACAAGTTAGTAAGCCCCTTTTTCAGTCGAAAATGAGTGACTGCTTTTCTTTCGCCTTCGCTTCGCATCGAAATAGGGAGCCTAGCAGTTAGTCTCTTTTATAAAAATTATTTATTATTTTCAATATTATAAATTTAAAAAATATGTAAATTTTTTCTCAATCACTCGAAAAATAAAAGCTGCATTAAAAATGATATTAAAATAAATTAAAGTCTATTTAATTTAGAAATTTTCTTCTAAAGCAGCCTTCTCAAAAATCAAAAAAAAAAAAAAATTCCAAAGGAAAAGTTAGCTATACTCGTAGATAAAGACTGAAACTACAGTTAGGTGACCACAATATATCAGACAAAATAGTGACAGACTTTAAGTACTGACTTCACAAGATACTTCTGTTAAATGTAGGCCTAATTGAGGCCTAAGTTTGTTTTTTATTTTATAATTTTTTACCTTATTTTTTTTAATAATTTCATAGGTATATAATTTTCTTTCAGATTTAAAACAACACCAATTGCACTGCGAAAAGGAAACATATTTTATTAAATTAATTTTTTTTTTGTTAATGAAAAAAAACTCCAATAAAGATAATTGTATTTTCCTTGTTTATAATTCTAATACACCATAAATTAACTTTGTTTTTAGTCAAAAACAAAGTTAGAGTAGGAGTGAAAAACTAACACTCTTATTAATTAAGTGTGGCATGCAAATTGTGTGTGTCATAACAATTTATGTGGAACATTTCATTTCTACACATTTTTTCTAGACCAAAAAAAAATTCTTACTGTAAATGAAAACCATATTGAAAATGTATATGTAGTAGAGTATGTAAACAAGTGCCTGTATGTGCTTGTGTTTAAATTATTTGTTAGCTGTCACATGACATGTTTACTAGCTGTGACGGAAGTATATAAGTGTGTTGCTTGCATTTTGATTTCCTTTATAAGCCATATAATTTTTATAAATTTTTTTTTATTATTTTTTTTTTTCTAAAAAGATGTTTCATGTTCATGTTTAGGGATTTTATGAAAATTAGGCTGAGTGTTCTTTTTATTTTATTTTGAAGTGGTTACGTTACCTTTTAGAAAATTATACTTTATGAGCTACCAAACAGTTTAACTTAAAAACTTATTTTTCTTTTTCGTGTTTTTGTTTTTTTTTTTCATATAATACATTTTTATGGGTTTTCGTATTAATTTGTAGACAACTTTTACTTTCTTTTGCTGCTGGTTTTTTATTTTTTATGTAAAAATTTGATTGATTAGAAACGGAAGCATTTAGAGTTTATTAGACTTTTTAATGCATTATTAGGTGTTGCTTATAATTTTGGGGTAGTTGGAATTTTTTTCTATTTATTTTCTTTTTTAAGAAATTCGTAGAGAAATTTTTTAAAGCTTATATATAATTGTAATTTGAAAGCAGAGGTGGTGGTATGTTCATGAATTATGGTGTTAACCAAAGCACACAAAACTTGTTGACAAGCAGGTTTAAAAAAAGAAGCAAAAAAAAATTTAAGTTTTAGGCCTATTATTAAAAGTTGCCATTAATTTAAAATTAAAATTAGTATTTTGTGTTAAATTATTATTATTTAACATTTAAGTTATCCAAAATCCGTATATGCGGATTACAAAATCCTAATTTTAAAATATGTTTATTATTATGATCAGCGTAGAGCTCTATACACAGCGATCTATAGAATCTTTTATATATCGGGAATTTGGATGAAGCTATTACATAAAGCTAATGAAATATTTCATTAATTCAATGAAACATTTTAATGAATTTATGGCATACTATTCTTTCAGTGTATCTCAAATAAATTTGAAGAATTTTTAAGGCAACATACGAGTATAATAAATAAATTTAAATGAATGATTTAGAAAAAAGGAAATGCAATTTAAGGTTTTAGGTATCTTTTAAGAAATTTAAATATTAAAATTAATGAACTGAGTGTAGCGTATTTAAAATTAATTTGAACTTAATTGGTAATGGCCTAGTTGTTCTTCTCTTTTTTCTGTTAAATAAATTACTAAAAATATTTTTTATTTTGCTTTAAATATTAAAATACTGAAATTTTATGTTCTTTAAAAATTCCAGCCATTAACAATAAATAGTTCGGTTTTAATGTTTTTCAAAAAAATAACACTAAACAGAGAAATAAAAAAACAACAAAGAGCCAACAACTTTTCTTATTTGCTCAAATGCAAAATTAAAAACAATTTTTTTTCAATATTTCGTATAAGATTGAATAAAACTTAAAACTAAACATAATAAAAAATTGGTTATAAAGGTAAACAAATGAGAAAATAAAATGAACTTAAGAAAAATGTATAAAAAAGGCTGAAAGAAAATACACAAAAGTGGCAGTTTCTAAGGCTAACAAAAGAATCATTTAAAAAAAATCAGACCATAATTAATTAAAAATAAATATTTTTCGCAAATATTTTAAAACAACAGGGAAGGCCATATTTGAAATGCAAATAAAGAATATACTTTTTTTTTGCACGGACATAGTCGTGATGAATAAAAAATATATTTCAGCAACTGAGTTTAATTTATTTTATTAAATTTGAAACTTGAATACTTTTTTGTTATTTCCTTTAGTTTACTAGATTTACAGTCTTGTCTACAAGAAAAATTTGGTAATTCATTCTAACTTAAATATTCTAACGAGCTGCTAGCTACAATGAAGATTTAAGTTAGCAGTGAGTAGGAAAAAATCCTACAATCGGCGACAAGTTTTGGCGTGCGCCGCAGATATCGTTGAAGTTACACATATATAATGTACGAACGATATGTTTATCATAAATAGTCCTTCAAAAAAGTCCGCGACAGCATATGTCTATCTCTTATATGGAAGCAATTATCGACAAAATAGTGAACCATAATTACAAAAGAAATTGATAATTTATTTCTAATACATATTTCTTAGTAATTAATCACTGTATTTATTTGGTTGGTTTTTTTAACAATTAAAATTCTATTTGTAAAGGGATGTCGCTAAAAATTGATACAAACGCTTTCTAAGGATACCTACCGGGCCAGGTGAGACCGGACAAAAACATCCAGTATTTATTTATAATTAATCATCAGCCTAAAATATTAGTTTTATGCTTTTAGTCTGAAAATGAGAATAGTTTCATACAGGGGAAAAGGGGGATTCCTTTTCAACACTTTTTTCCAATTAAAATTTAGCCTATTTCCTTTCTCAAGCTTTAAACTATCTGTATACTAAATTTCATTTAAATCGGTTCAGTACTTTTGGCGTGAAAGCGAATCAGACAGACAGACATAGTTACTTTCGCATTTATAATATTAAGTATGGATTGTAATAAAACTTTACAAAAATTTCAATTCAAATAGTCTTCATAGTATTTTACAAATATGTCGTCTTAAAGCTTCAGAAACTATATGTATAAGTGTTCATCTTAAATAACGATAAAAATTCAAGGCAACATAAGTATACATGTGTATGCCGACTTTCTACATATATAATAATTGCTGAAACTATTGAAGCACATAAAAATTCAAGAGAGTTTACCAGCTTTATAGATATTTATTTTTAGCACTTCAAACACCTTCACAAAGCCAAACACACCACCTCCCATCCCAACCATCAGCATCATCATTGTCACCATTATTGTTATTAAAAACCAAAGACCGCCAACCGTTTATGTAACAAACATTACAACAACTATTGTAAAAAAGTTTGTTCTTCTTTCCTTGTTTGTTGTTACTTTCAGTAATTTATTTCTCTTGTGTTAAATGCCGTTAGCATTGTAATAAAAATGTCAACTCTAATATAAGACCCCTCGTATTTGCCGCTTAAGTATTATGCCTACAACATTATTGCCAACAGAGATCTATTTACTAAAATGGAATACACCCGCAGACACACATACTTACACTTACTTTGCTTCACTAACTGGGAAAGCGTTACTACATTTAATAGAAAAGAAAATACTCGTAAAGAAAAAATATTTTTTTGTAATTTTATTTGAAGTAAATGATAAGAATGAATGGAAAGACACAAAGCAGGGCACAAAAAGAATATATAAGAAAACTAAATATAAAATTGCAAAAAGCATTGAAATGTATGTATGTGTAACAGGAAGAATGTTATATTTATTAATAAAATAATAAACACAAAGTTTCTTGTATGTGTGAAGTAAAAAAGAAAAAAAGGGAAGGTAAGCCACAAGCTCACTTACTTAATTTTAGAATATAAAAAAATGTTTAAGCGAAAATACTCGTCAATAACTTTTTATAAAAATCCTTCAAAATAAATTTAATGTAAATACAAGTTTTTAAAAACATGAAAAAAAGAACTAAACTAAAAATCCAATCATTAAAAAGTTTGTATGGAACACACTAATTTCTGAAAATAATTTTAAGTGTTTTTCATACAAATATTTTTATACGATTGTATATATTTTATTATTATTTTTTTTTTAATAAAAAACCACATTTTGACACCAAATTGAAACAACTTACAGACTTGTTGAAATTTCAGATCGGGGGTCAAAGGTATGATTTCTCTCTATATCCTGAATATTTTCTTTAGACAAGCTTGAACTTGACATGATATAAATGAAATTAATGAGAGTATTTAGGGCCTATTACTGTAAATGCGAACCAAAATTCAGCTGTCTAAATACTAGTCACATCTAGACCAAGAACAATAGAAATAATTTGTGCTTTCAATTTAATCGCATATAACGGGTGGCCCAAATGAGACCTAGTGAGCGTATTGTAGTCGTTGTTGGGGGTCTTGCGTAAGAAGCTGTTGCACAATTTGAACTTTGTATGGATACATCTTAAGATCCAGCTTCATAATTCTCTGTAATGTTGTTCTGGGTATACCCAATTGGCCGGAACGGCGACGAGTTGAGACAGATGGATCATTTTGCAACACTCTGCTGCACAGCTTCCACGTTGTCTTCAGTACGAATATTTCGATAATTTTAATGCGTTGTTGTGGACTCGTCTTTGTTTTGGGGACCCTGTACATAGATGTGACGTGTATCTCGTTTTGTAAACACAGAAACAGCCTGCTATAGGCGTAATCTCCTTTTCTATTATTCTTGCATGCAAAGACAGCTTCTATCATACATTTTTAATTAAAAACAAAAAACAAAACAGTGTGAGGAATAGGCTATTTTAATCTAACTAACATTAAATTGATATCGCATGACATAAAATTATATAACATTTATATGTTATATCGTTTGCTTAGCATAATGAGTTCTGATGAGATAGATATATGAGCGAACCACTTCATAGAAGCTATTCCTATCTTCAGTGGAAAAATAAAAACTTCAAATTAATATTAACTGGTAGCTTCAGTTTTAAAAAAAAAATTTTTTTGGATATAGTGTTGCTCCAATATTTTTAAAAGTGTTTTTGCTACTTCCAGATTGCATTAAAGCAAGAATTACAAAAATAATTTTGCGTAAATAAGAAAAGAAAAAAGAAGAATTTCAAATGATGGCCGCTCAAGAAGAATCCAAATTTGAGCATATTCTAATATTGAGTTCGATGTACCAGCTTTACAAATTCGTTTGTCAGGCATTATCTGTTCCATTAGGCCAGCTTCTGTTAATGTTGAAATGCTTGTGAAAATTATGGCCATCGCCATGAATGTTGCCCGTATGATCTTCTCTCATGGTTCTCCTGAAAAATTAAAAATGTACGCCAGGCGGCTTTGCTTTGTATACTAAGGGATTTGAGATTGGTACAAGCTTGATAGCAGGCAGTGGAACTACCGAAGTCGAATTAAAAAAGAACGAAATCATTAAATTGACTACCAACAAGGAATATATCGACAAATGTAAGCAAAACAGATATGCTCGTCAATGAAAATTGATTGCATAACAACACTTTATCTCCAAAAAAAAGCTAGTAAAACTTTTGAGGTTAAGCAGGGAAAAGTGGGTAGAAACAAGAAAACAGAGAATTACTTTGTGGTAAGGACTAGCAAAGTAGTAAGTAAGGCTACTCACCTGTTTCTTATAATTAGCAGCAATAAAACGGAGTAGATACATGTATTTTTCAATATTACAGATGATTAACAATTTGTTTAACGATTTGTTAGTAAAAAATAGATGTAGATCAGGCAAGAATGTGGTAAGTATATGTAGGTTTAACAATTGAATAATTCACAATTTGATATTTAGATAATTTAAGTAAACGGAGCTTAAAGCAATTAAGTGTATATTTTGCAGTTTTATATAAAAGATAATTGGGCAACTACAACAGGTAGAAAGAGTGAGAGAACCAGATCTTGTAAAATTTGTTATTGAAATGTGTTTTTAGTTTTTTTTTTTAGTTTTTCAGTTCTTTTCTCAAAACATTTATAATAAGAGAAATGTTTTCTGGAGAACAAAAATTGTTAAACAAATAAATTTCTGGAGGATTAAGCTGATAATAAATTATTTACTTATAAAATAAGTTATTTGAAAAAAAATGTATTTGACAATTTAGTTTTAGTAAAGCTTACTTTATCATCAAATTATTGAGTTCATAGTGGATATATAGGGAAATTATTCATGATATAACGTTCTAAGAAGAAAACAAATGATTTACTGGAAATTATGTTATGTAATGGTCTAAAGATCTAATTTGTACCCGTTTTCGCTACCTACAACCGTTTGACATGACAGATAAATCACCCAAGGAAGTTATTGAATTCTTAATGAATACTAACATGAGGGTATTGTCAGTTCTTGAAGCAGTGATCAGAATATTGTTTATTTAAAATCAATGGAAAAAGACGGTGGTTCAATTATTGCCTAGGAACTGAACGTTTAGAGCTGATGACAAAAGTAGCCAGTGTTCTTTAAATAAATTTAATCTTAGTATTTTCTAATATGAAGCAAAAGTTATGATAAGATTATTTAACGTTTTAAGCTTAGGTCATGCAAATTTCTAAGTGTCCATAAACATTTTTTTCTTTTTCGAATTTCCAATACTAGTTGTATACACAACATTACAAGGTGGCTATACATCCCACTCTTCATTTTTTTTAATTTGTGGTGTATTTACTTATGCACATCCATACATACTTTATAGATACAAGTTTGTTATTAGTATAACGTACCTATGTTCATGGCTACGTACATATGTACGCTTATTAAGCTTATATTTATTATTGTATACATTAAAGTTGTTTTGCAAAAATATACTTGCTACATTTCTATATGCACACATTACAATAAACAAGGTACTTAAATGTAAAAATTATTAGCTATTAAGGACAGAGATTTGTTTTCCAGCTATTAACATTTGTGATTTAAGACAAATATTTATTAAAATTAAGCACACAAGGATTTTAATAGAAATTTTTTTTTAAATTATATATAATACTAAAAAGCTAATATGAATACTAAAGAAAGTAAAAATTTTATAATATAATTTTATAGGCCGTTTCTGTAACACAAGCCCTCTAAAATATTTGTAGAGCAAAAACGCTATTTTTTGAGAAATTTATCGAAGACTAATTTTTTTGTTAAATTTATTTATTTTATTTCTTTAAATATTAAAATATTTGAAAATATTATATATATTTTTGAGGTAAATTAAACTTTTACTAATTGCTAATTTTTTTTTCTTATGTAAATTGCAAAAAATCTTAATATAATTTCAGTTATAGAGTTGCTTTCTAACTTTTTTTGCTGGCCTTTAATTACAGTTATTTCATTTTATATTTTTACTTAAAAGTCAAGGCCCACAAATATGCAAATTAGTTTGTTGGCTTGGCAAACAATAAAAAAAATTAAATTTTTTATGTGTAGTAGAGAAGGGTTTGACCCAAATTTTTTTTAAGGAAAAAATAGGATGTTGTTAATTTAAGTCTGCTTAAAGGCCTAAACAATTACATTTTTAAGCCAAATATAACAAAATAAAAACAAAAACAAGTAGAAAATGTTTTAAACCCTTGTTAATATATGTTAACGACTTTGTAGCAAATTTTGCACACAAAAAACAGCATAATACCGTCATGTTGTAACAAAACAAGAACGAAAAAAAACATTAGAAAGATGACAACAACAGCACAACTCAAACTAATACTGTTTGCATTAAAACAAATATATAAACACAATTCTAAAAACCATGAGACAATTTACTAAATAGCAATCAAAATAAAAAGAAAGAAAACCAAGCCAAAGACCTGGCACCAGCTTTGTGAGAAGTGGTGGATTTTTAATAAGATAAAAATCCTAAAATTCTAACAAAACAAAGCAAAAAAAAAAAAAAATTTCCAACACAATGTGTGTCATCATCGATTTAGCAGGCAAGTGTAGCCAGCCAAATACACACTGACAAAGAAAAAAAACTGTTTATGGAAATTGTGGAACATCCCTTAATAAGTGGAGGAAAATTCTAATGTTCATTCATATTAACACCAACACAAACACCAGATAAAAATGTATTTATAGTGCTGACATACGCACAAAGTGATAGAAAACCAAACACAGAAAAATAGCGAAATATATAAAAAATAAAATAAAATAAAATAAAAGAAATAAAAACATTTGTTGTAGGCTCTATTTTGGTTTAACTTTTTTTGTTTTTTTTTGTTATTTTGTCATGTGGCATTTAACAATAGAAAACATATAAGCGTATAAATAAAAATTGTAATAGTAAAATAAAAAATAAAAAAAGACCATTTCGTTTTTTACTTTTTAAATTTACGTCGCAATGCTTTTTAAGCAACTAAAAGTAGACTTTAATTTTTGTTTTGTTAATACATTAACTACCATAAAAAATAAAAATAAAAAGAGAAAAAGAAAAACTTGCTCAGTGTAAGAGGACTTAAAATAAGGTTCAGTCCGTTTTATATGAAAACATATATGAATGAGTATTGAAAAAAATCGATTGATTATATATGTAACTTATTGGAAAGAAAAAAAAGAAAATCTACATAAAAAAAAACAACAACAAAAATTGGAATTTGAAATGAATTTAGGATTTTTACAAATAGTTAACCAAAGCAAAACACACAATAATGGTTTAAAGAAATTGAGGAAACATTTGTGTTATTTTAGCAAAAGTTTATACATCAAATTAAAAATGTCAAAAATGAAAATTAAAAACAAAAAGCAAATCACAACAGTGAAGGATTTTACTACTAAAAGCAATACTTCCCGCAAAGCTTGTCCAGCAGACAGTCGTAGGAGAATAAATTATTTTATACGCACGAATTTAATTTTTTCCACAAACAATTTTATTTATTACCTTTTTATCAAAAAAAAAAAAAAAAAAAAAATTCGAACGTCAATATTTATTTGTTAGAAAATGTAGCACCTTTGACCCTGTACGTACTTTCTTCGTCGAAATGACGAACATCGTTTTCTTTTCTTGAAGTACGAGTATATATTTTTTTTAAATAAAATTAAAATTTTTTATTTTAAATTACAGGAATAAAAAGAAAAAAGAAATTGATATCTAAAAAATTTTTTTGTATTCTGTTGGATCTGAGGCGAATTATAAATTGGCAACATCGATGCAACGAAAAAAGTGATTTTAGGGTAAAAAGGAATCATTTCATTTTATTACGTTTTTAAAAATGAAGTTTTTAATTGTTTCTTTTACGTGTTTGAGTGCAGATATGATACTGCTGTCGGTTAGGTTTAGGTGCACAGGGCGCCCCCATAAGAAAAACAGAAGGGGCTCACTTGGGTCCTCTGATGTGATCTCTTTGTGATACTTGTATTAGAGGAAAGTGAAGAAGGATAGCGATAAAAGTATGCCAAAGAGACAGGATGTAGAAGAATGAAGAGAAGTGCAGAAATGGAAGAAGTAGACGAGTTTGTTATCTAAACCAATTGCTATTTCTAAAGAAGCTGTGAGTATATGGCAATGAAGTAGCATCACTGCAGTAGAATAAAAATCAAAAGTTATTAAATGATTTTAATATAATATACCTCTTTTGCATTGAAACCCATGAGCTTTCTTTAATTATTTAAAATTTTTTTGATTGAATTTTAAAAAATATGTGAATTTTTCACAAAAAAAAAAATTTTTTTTTTGCATAACTTCAACGAAATCTTTGAAACCAGTGTGGAAACGATTTGAAGCAATTTTTATTGGGGAATTTTGGATTTTCTTGATATTCAAATTTAAGAAGCCATTTTAAATTAAATCTTATCTTTATATGTTATGTCAACTCTTGAAATTACTTGCAAATACCTGCAGGCTTACCGTAAGCTTCGGTACTATCCGCGTAGCAGCATCCATTTGTTGCGGTAAGCTTCCAATTTAATTAATAATTTGGAATCGACACATAGAAATTTTGATAAATAGAAGATTAAAGTTAATAATCTCAAGACGAAGGCATATTATTTCTATATAATATGTCCCTAAAACCTATACCAACGCAGAGCTTAGTGTCTCGTGGAGGCATCATACCCTTAAGGGATGATATTAAATATTTAAAATTGATATTTAAACTTACATTAATTATATTTGTGAAAAACCAATTATTTGCTGTCGCGTACTTACCGTCTTCTAAATTTAAAGAACAAGATATTAATTATCAATATGTCTATTCGTCCGATCACACAAAGAAACTGCAAATTATTCAAGATAAAAACTTCAAAATAATAAATAGACTACCAACTATTTAGATACCCCACTGATCTATTACACAGGAATAATAACTGTTTAATGTTTAATATATTTGCAAGGGAATGCAGTTTGTCTGAATCTGAAACAATTAGAAGTTTATTCAACGTCCATTGCTTTGAAAGAAGCTAATTACTGTTTGTTTTAATAAAAACTTCTTATATTCCCTGAGATTGTTACAAGATTTTATTAGAAAAATAACTTTTAATTACCTCGGTGATATTATTATGTTATTTTTTAGACCCATTGGTAATAAGATCTTAGAGCGATTTTGCAAATAAATGAAAATTGAAAAAAGCTTTATTCTTTATTTTTTATTTTAAGGTTTAAAGAAAATTTTTCCAGAAAATAATAATCTTATTTAAACAGTTTTGAGTGATTTTTATAAATGTTTTTCTTAATACCAAAAACACATCCTTTTAAAAAATTAACAGAAGAACGCCAAACGTAAGATGCTTTAAATGTTCTAAAAAAGAAGTGATAAGAAAACCTTAATAGAGTTAAGGTTAAGAATACTAGTAGTACCGTCAGGAAATCTTTATATGTGAATATGATATATCACGAAGAGAAGACTGATTTGAGAAATTGGTAGCAAACCAATATCTGAGTTAAAGGACTACACAAATTTTTTCTCACACTGTACCTGTTTTTTGCACGTACATAAGAAGTTTTAAAAATTTCCTTTGTCTTTTAAAAATATTTTAAAATTATATATCAGCGCTCTTCATTACATGTATTCCGATTTACATTCCAAGTTTCTGGTAGGCTTGCAATACACAAAAACAAAACCATAAACACAGGTCCCATGACAAATAACCCCCTGCAAAAAGAGAGCTTAAACTAAGTAATTTAAAGAAAAAAGTTCAAACTAAGAGAGTACTTGATACACATTGATCAAAGCAAGTATCCTTTCAAATATGTAACAGCATTTAATATTATTTGAAACCTTTTACGAAATTTATAACCAAAATGTTTTTCTTTTTAAATTACCAAATGACTTGTTTTGTTTTATATTTTGTTACGCTTGAATTAGTATATTTATGTCGTAATTTTTTTTTTTCTATAGTGAAGAGTGGAGGGGAGTATAATTTTTTTGGTCAAATTTTGCTATCTTTCAAATATGAAATGATTAATTATCAACACAAAAAAAAGCACAACAGACAGAACTTAAATATGAGAACTTCCATGCTCATGTAATTATACACACACACACATTTATACATACACATACAAATATACATAAATACCCAGAAGATAAACTGAAGCATAAATTAGAGGGTAAACTTTTTGCGATTGGCTTCTTAGTAAAGAACTTAAAATAACAATAATTTTGCAAAATAGACTTAAAATCTTAAGCACATCCATGTGAGCTGTGTACTAAGCTATCAATCTGGGGATGGCAGCTATGATTCCTGCCTAGACCTTGACCTAATTTAAATGTACGAAAGGTTTGAAAAGAAATATCGGTACTCGATATCAAGGAATTCTGTTGAAATTTTAACTCATAGATTAGTGGGTGGTGTACCAATCTAAATGTCACAGGCTCACTTATTATCTACAGTCTAACTGTTTTCTACAGATAAGCATAAAACTGTTAGTTTAAAACTATATTTCATAGAAAATTAATATAATTACTGTTGTTTTAATTCGATATTGAATGAGAGATAATTTTTGTTAAAATTAATAAAAAAATTTATTCAATAAATTTAATTTTAATAGATATTTTTTATTAATCAAAAACATTTTTTATTTTTTTAAATAATTTTGTGAGTATGTTAAAGAGAATTTATTCCAGCCGAAAAATAAAAAATTTTTAGTTCAAACATACTCGTAAATAAATTTTTCAAATGTTTAGCTTTCGCTAAATATGGTTGAAGTAACTTGCATAAGTCAATAGGTATGCTGGCTTATGCTTATGAGTGGGTTTAGTAATTTTCAATATTTTTTCTTCAGCTGAAAACTGGATGCTATAATTGCAAGATAGTTTACAAAAAAAATGTATAACAAGTTTTACATAAATGGAGATTTTCTGAATACCCATAACTAAGCTACCTGTAGTGATATTCTGTATTTAATTTAAAAGAAAAATGTTTGGCTAAAAATAGTTGACTCTAAAATTAAAGAACTTGTAATTCAGTGAAATTTTTGATTGTCAGTTGTGTGTTAAATAAAAGCCAGTATTTTGTGTGGTGTTTACTTAACCGAAAAATAAAAGTGAATGACTCTTAAATAAAAAAAATATATATATACATATAACAATTAATAGTGTTTTCAGACTAAATTCATAAATTACGTATTTACCATACAATATACTATTTTGGAATTGAATTTAAGTTGGATTTATAAAATACTTTTAAATTATACTTTGAAATATTTTATTTAATATTTTGGTTGCCATAATGCTAGCACATGCATACGCTCCCTAAAGATACCGACTTACGTCGGGCCGGGTGAGACCACGCATAAACATCAAATAAAAAGTAAAAATCATTTCAAATATTTTTTAAGAAAAATTTTTCAACAGCAGCAGCAATGAAAGAAATTCGAAGAAAACGAAGTTTTTGAGTGAAGTACAAAGAAAATATGTGTCCTGTAATTGTATTTACAAAAGTTTTGTACAAACTAAAGAATCAAATGCACTTATTTCAATGGGATATTTATATTACAGTGTACGCTCGTAAATTTGAACTCTATACATTTGAATTCTTGTTACTTATGCAATTCAACAACTTCGACCCGACGATGAGGACATACGATTAGTTGCTTACTCATTTTATTTCTTTCTTTCTCTATCTCCTTTCATTTCCTTTAATTATTCTAGTATTTACTATCCTTCCTCTTCTTACCTTCCTTTTTGAAAAATATCATTTTCTTATTTGGGCGCCCTGTGTAACCTAAACTAACCTAACCTAATTGCTTACTTTTTTCCTCCAAATGTGTTATCAACTATGCAACCAGTGAATCAAAATCCAATAAAATTAACCAAATTAATAGCTGAAGATGGTAAGCTGAATAATCTTTTAAAATCCCACTCAATACGAGAAGCAATAATATACGAGCGTCTACTGTATTTTGTACAAATTGATTTGACACACTGTATGTTAAATCCTGAATTTATGAAATTTGCAGTGTGAACGTAAATTGAGAATTTAACTTTCGGTGTGAAAACACTAAAAGTCATTTTTGGTTGTTGTACATAGTAATTTGTAGCCTTTTTTTTTTTTTGTGCTTAATTCCAATTATGTTGGGTTTGCCAAATGCATTGCTTTGCAATATATTTTCTTTTGGAAAATGTATTTGTTAGCCGATTAACGCTGATAATGCAATAATTCGTATGGGTCATTTCACGGAAGCTACGCTGATTTTCAGTGCACCTATTATACATTATTTTGTTGAACTTTTTGATTCTAAATTATTTATTATGTTAAAAAAATTGTGTAAAGGATAATTCTAATTATGATTGTAAAGGCTACATAACTGACTTATGACACGAATTTAAATTTAAAAAATATTATGATAAATTAAGCTACCGCTCAACTTTAGTTTTAAAGTTTGGCTTAAAACTGATTATGTTCTTCACAAACCTGACTTTTACTATTAGTAGCGTGCAAGAGTGGTCCTAAGACTTAAAACTTTAAACAAACTGTCGATAATTGAATCTGATTACATAGTCAAATCTTTCTTAAGAAAAAAAAAACAACTTATGAAACTTTTTCCCATTTCAATTTTTCATTTGAAAGCTGGCTCAAACACAGTCTACCCTTTAGTTTATTTATAACTGGAGTATATTAACTTGTTGTTGATTTTGTTTTATTTTCCAAAATATGGATTTATTTCGACTGATGCATATAGCCAAATTATAGGGAGACAAAAAGTCACATACTCGTGTATTATGTTGTCATTACGTGACTACAAACAAGATTTATTACTCTTTTTTTTTTTGCTTATACTCTTTTGGGAAAGTAAGAAATTTTTTGTTGTTTATTTCTAAAATATTATACAATACATTTTTTCTCTCTCTAGATAAACATTTTGTATTACATTTTGATTAGAATAGGAAAATCTTATACTTACAGTAACTTGTTGAGCAAACTCAACCTTCGGCTGACCGACCAATTCAATAATATGAACCATATGGAATGATTTGTTGGTAAAACGTTTGCCAAAATAAACAACAACTTTTTTCTTTCTTTTTTCTTTCCTTTTTGTGTTTGTTGGTTTTTTTTTTAATTAATATGGTTTTATAATGGCTTTTTTTTCTTTTTGTATTTTTTCGCTTTTACTTACGAATTTTTTAAAAACTCATACACTTAAAAAAATTAGTTTTTATTTTTTATATAACTTTTCACTTGCAGCAGCAGCTTTTTTCAATTTTAACACTTAATTTATTTATTTTGGGTAATAATTTTTGTTAAATTTTTTAAGTTTACTTTGATATTTAGTTTTAATTTGATTTTTGTAGTTTTTTTTATATATTTTTTGTTTCGTTAAAAATTACTATTTTACGGTGTATTTTGCTCTACTATTTAATGGAATATTTCTTTTATTATTATTTTTATTGTAGTTGTTGTTGTATAGATTATTGATTTTCTTTTGTTTGGTTTTGCGTTAATTTTTGGTTGCCTGCAGCTTTTGATGTCGATTTACACTTTGAAAATACAACAAGATAAAATTAATAATAAAAAAAAAAATACACACAAAGAGAAAGAGAACAAATATATGAAAGCATTTTTATTATGAAAAAATTTCATTTTATGATTTTCATTGATTGATTTAGGACAACAACAATAGCAGCAGCACCAGCAAACAGAAAAACAGCAGCAAAAATAAATAAATTTATGGGCGAATACACAAAAATAAACCTCCCAATTACAGTTTACTTATAATTAAAATTGAAAGTGCTTAGAAATTCCAAAAAAGAGCTAACAAAGTATTAAAGCAAATTTTATCAAAACAAATGTGTAGCAAAATAATGTTTTTTTGAAGTGAGGAATTCAACAATTATTTTAGTAAAATTAAAATTTTATGGGTCGATGGTTATCGCCAGCCAACAAACCAAAAAAAAAAATTAAATAAAAAAAGTATTACAGATGCCAATGCTAACTGACAGTTGTTCATTTTTATTGTTGAATAGATAAATCGGCTGTCTATATTTAATTCATTTTTATAAATTTTTATAAAGCAAACACAGGCTAAAATCAAACTAATTTTAGATAAGAAAAAATAACCTAATTTGTTCTCTAACAAAAAACACAATATTTTAACCAACTTTTGTTTTTTTATTACACAATTTTTTTTTAAAAAATATAGTTATAAAATAAAAGTTAATAAAAGGTTTGTTCTTCTTTTGCCGAAAATGTTTAATGAGTATTTAGAGAAGAAGTACTCGCTTTGAAGCGAAAAAAAAAATAAAAAAATTACAACTTTTGTGTTAGTGCGATTGACACAAACATATAAAACTAAATTAGCAGTTGTGTCAATTTTAACTCAACTAAGATAAATTCCGTGTAAATCCTAATAGGGGAATTATGTCTTATTAAGTCATTTAGAGGACACAAAAACCTTTTCGGTTTAGCATTTTTATGTTATTTCCTACTTAAGGCAGACAATAATTTAAAGTTTTTATTATTTTAAAACTAGTTTATATGAAAATTCAGACAAATTAAAATTTTTAGGGTAAATTCCCTAATAAAAAATGTAAATAAACAGCTGGAAAATTAAAAATTGGGAAAAATAATTGTGGGCAAAAACCCTACTTTTAGCTAATAAAAAAATTTTTTAATCACTAAATCACTAAACATGTTTGAATTTGTTGCAAAACACAAAACAGCCATTTTTTCGATTTTAAAAATATTACGTTCAAAACAATTCGATTTGCAAAACAAAGCTGATAATTATTTTAAAAAAAATATTTACAATTGTTAAAATATTATTTTAATTATAAAATGTTCATTTAAAGCAGTCTTTTCATTAGCACTTCTAAGTTTAGGGTTTTATACAAAAGTTTTTTTATAAATTATGTACAAGCATAAAAATAATTTATTTTTGCAAAATTTAATGCCAATAAATTTTTCTATATTAAAATAAAATTTTTTTTTTTAAATTTACATTAGTTGTATTAATTTTTATTATTTTAAGATATTTGTTATTTTCTTTTAATTAACATAATTTCTGAGAGAAGCACATTCAAACAATTAAATTTCATTGACGATCTTTAATAATTCTTAGTCATACGAATGTAAACTTTATCTACATATTCTTCTTATTAATATGCTGAATTTTGTGAATGAAATTTCAATTTTCTTTAATTTTGACTGCTATTAATGTTTCAAATTTTAATTTATTAAAATCAAGATTTTATTATATTTAGAATATCAGAAAAATTATTCTATTTCAAAAAAAAAAAAAACAAAAAAAAAATTATAATAAAATTTGAATTTTTTTAAATATAATTTGATGACTGTGAAAAATAGCTGTTTCAATTAGTTTATTTTAATTTAAATAAATTTTTAATAAAAAAGTACTAAACAAAGACGGATTGAGCAATTTTTTAATTGTAAAATTTGATTAGATTCCAGTATTTTTTCTTTTAAATTTGTTTTATTGGCGTATATAAAAGTTACACAAAAAATTTAAAAAAAATTATTTCAAGAAGATTTTTAAAAAATTTGTAGATAGTTTTTTTTATTGAAACTTTAAATAAAATAATAAAGCCACCTAAAAATCATTTTAAAAATATTTTAACAATAAAATAATTTTTTTAATGAATTAATTTCTCTTTAACAATAAATAAATACCGAAGATTACATGGAGTTTTTTTAAGTCATTTCACAAAAACTTGTTAGATTTTGTGTGAACTACTTTCAAATATTTTTTGACAAACATAAAAATTTTATGCTGTTAACCTTATGAAGTAAAATAAATAACAAGTAACAAAATGAGTCAAATGTAGACGGAGCAAGCTTTAATAACATGTCGCTGAATAAACTGACTAACATTTTAATATTGAAAAAATTATTTTTTTTCTTTTACATTACAACGTGTCGCTATAAAAAAATATATTTAAAACAAAAATAAACATAAAAATTTTCGATATAAAGACTTATGCTCTTATTCAAAAAAAAAAAAAAAAATAAAAAATTTAAATTAAAATTTTTAAAAAAATTATATTAAAAATTTCGATAACGTGGAATTTAAGGTCTGCGTTAAGTTTTCGGATAAGGGGGTTATTTTTTAGTTGTACAGAATAGTGTTCATTATTTTTTAAGAACAAATTATATTTTTATAAATTTATTTTTATTTAAAATTTTGTTATTTTATTATTCATGAAACAATTACTACTTTTTAAAGATACCTAGGAAGGAAATATTTGGATTATATAAAACCTTATATGATGATTAATACGATTTTTTTGGATTTTTAAAATAAACTTTTTTAATTAAAATTTTTGTTTTATATATTTGTTCATAGAATTTAATTTAATTTTTAATTATTAAAAAATTAAACGTTTTAGATCAAACTAATTGCACCATAAAGTCTCATACAAATTATTTTACGTCATTTAAAATTTTTTTAAATAAAAAATAATGACGCCGTTAGCAGCACAGTGGCTATCAATCGAAATTTCAATGAAATTTAAATCGAAATTTTTTTCGATATCAGAAGGCATAATTTGGCTCAAGATCTATTTTTTTACGTCCTCTCTTTGCAAAAAATGTTTTCCATAAAACTTCGTATTGATTTATACTTTTTTAATAACATTATTTCACTTTTATATTTCCTAAGTTTTATGAGCCGTCTTAGGAAAAATAATGAATTTGCAGTAATTTTATTAAGATGGTGTTTATATCTTACTAAAATTTCACGATATATAATTTTTTGATACAAGTGAACTTGTACCACTTTTAAAAATTACAGCTCATAAATTTATAAAAAAAAATTTGATACTTTAAAAAGAGCGCTAACGCTTTTAATTCACTTTTTAATTAATCTTTTTTTAACATAAAAATTCATTAAAAGACATAAAGTATTATTATCTAATTTAACTGTTATATATTATTTATAATGAAAATGAGTTAAGAAATAATTTTTATTAAAACTTTTTGCATTTACTTTATTTTTATTTAATTTTAAATATATTTAAAAATTAGTGTTTTAAAAAAATTATTTTAATTTTATTTCAGAAAATTTTAAATGTACTTTTGAATTTAAGGCTCACTTTTGTTGCACAGTTAAAAACAAATTACTTTTTTTAATATTTATAGAACCTGTATATGAAGCATATGGATCGAAACACATTTATAGTACCTCAAAGGAAAAAGGGTATGTCTTTTTTTATTTCAACGAATCTAAAGGAGCTATACTAAAAACTTTAAAGTAAAATAATAAAAGATGTTTAATACCTTAAAGAAATCTTTCTTTCAAAATGTCTCTCTTAGTCAATGAAATAATAAAAAGCATATATAGCTAAGTTATTAAAATAATATATAGAAAACAAATAAAACAAAAAGAGCAAAACAAATTAATAAAACTATATAAGAAAAAAAAAAAAAAAAATTAAATATATGCTAAAAAAATAAATAAAAACAAGAAATTTAAATTAAAAATAATTTTTTTAAGCTGGCACTGTGAGCTTTACTTAAAATTTCCCTAAAAGTATGCTAAATTTTAAAATAGTTTTATTTTAATCTACTTAAGTGAAAACTATAATTTTTTTTAAATAATAATTTTGCAAATAAAAATAAAACATACAATAATAAAAATTGGAAAAGAAAAACTACTACAACAAATTAACTTTTAAAGAAATAAACTCAATAATAATAAAATAAATATAAAACTATAATAAAAAGTTTTAACTAATAAAGAATTTTGAAAAAAATAATATTAAAATACGAAAAATTCCATTTAGATTAAAAAAAAATATTTTATTTTTTATTAAAATTAAAAAAAAAAAAATTATTAAAAAAAATAAATCTAAAGTTAATTGGAAGTTTCCCTTAAAGTAGGTAACATCTAAAAAAGGTCTACATTTAAATTTAAAATTGGCATTTATTCAATTTCTCTTAAGTTTTTTTTTCACATATATGTACATACATCAATTTAGAGTATTTAATAAAAAAAAACCTAATTTTAACCTTAACATATGTTACATTTTTCTAATGCGTTTTTTTTTCTTTTAGATTTTTCATCATTTAGGTTTTACAAATGACAGGTTTTAACGTTTAATATTTTCACAAACAGATAAATTGGTGGCTTTAGTTAAGCAAAATATGTAAGCATGTTCAAAACATACATACATCCTTACACACATCACAGTACATAAATTATCTATTGTTTGTGAGGTAAGCAGCTACAGGAAATTTTAAATAAACAACATAAGCATGAGCTGTTAGATACTAGTAGCAGGTATGTATTCAAAAAACAAACTTTAAAAATCGAAAATAATTTTTAAAGAATAACAAAATGGTACTTTTATCATTTTAAAAGTTCTACATTTAGAATAGTATGTAAAAATATGGATGTTTTGTTAAATAAACAATTGAAAATTTAAAACGCAACATTTTCTACAATATTGTACGGTTAGCGAGCACACAAAAAAATACACACACACTTTCTCTTTTGTTTTTATACTTTTATATATTTTATAGAAAGATGCCAGATACAAAATTTTACACTCACACACTGCCGCACACGCTCCAATATACCCACTAGAAATATCAAATTCTTATAAGAGTGAGAGATGGATGTATAAAAATTAAAAAAAAATGCTCATGAAATTGAAAACAATTTGAAAACACTTGAAGTGAAAAGCGAAAAATTGTTGTTTATATTAAAGTTTTGCTCTTGTTGTTTTATTTTTGTTGCTGCTGCTTCTGTAATTTCTTTAAATTGATTTGTTTATAATTCAGATAAAACAATAATTAAATGTTGAAAGACTTTTTTTATTTTAGAAAAGATATTTCAGACAAGAAACCATAAAGAAAAAAATATAAAACCGAAATTTTAATTAAAAAAGACTATAAACTAGGGCGGGCAAAATTTTTTTTATGGTAGTTAGCTAAATACCGTTATTTGTTTAAAAAGGTTATTTTGTTGGTTGGTTTGAGATTTAATTTTTAAAATTTTAATTAATTAAAACACTTGTTCATATTAAATAAATTATTATTGATAATTAATTATTTTATATAATTAACAAGTTTTAGTTTTATATTTTTATTTAATTTAAAGTTCTGCTTGACAAATACTGTGTGATTTTACTTGCAATAAACTTTTCTTGTTGTGTCTTTACCAAATAATATTTCTGTTAATATTTTTAAACAATAATTTTTTATGTACTAATATTATTTATGTAGATATTTTCTATTATTACGATTAATTTTAATTTATATTTTATTTGAGATTTCGAGAAAATAAAACAAAACTTTTTGATCTTTGTTTAAGTTATTTGTATATATTTTTTTAAATTTTTTATATATTTATGGTTCTCACACGTTTGTTAAAAATGTTAAGGAATTAAGAATTATTATTATTACGGAAACTTTTGTTGACTTAACTACACAAAACTCAATTTCATACTGAAAAAGGACGGCAAACTCTAACAAGAAAAACACTAAAAAAAGCCAAGTCCAGTTGTTATACATAGCAAGTCACAGCAAGCAGCAGCACATCCAGCCAGTCATATAGAGCTAAAGCCAAACGCAATCCAACACAAAAATCCAACCAAAATTAAATCAAACAAACGAGCAAACGAACAAACTAACGAACCTCTACCAACCAAAAATCAGACAAAATACATATAAACAAACAACTGTAAAAGAAAATACCGAATAATGTTTTTACTAAACGAGCGAACGATGATAAGTTTTGTTCGCAAAATCTGTTTACACAAAAGAATTGAAAACAACGAATTTCTGCAAGTAAAATAGTAAAAGAAAATTGTTCGTTTGTTTAGCAATTTTCTTTACAACATGTTGCAGTTGCATGTAATTTTGTTAGGCCTTATAACACAATATGCATCAATAACAAGAAATAAATAAACCGTTAATTTTTCCAACAACAGCATTTACAACCTGATAATCATATTGATAAGGGGGATGAATGATTAAAAGAAGAAATAATTTTTTGCACTAGTATTCTATTATAAGTTGCCATACAACAGCTATAAAATGTTTCCGAAGTTTGCGAATTAAAAACACTGCAATCATAATTTAAGGTAAAATTAAAGCATACCTAATCAGCAGAGCTTTGGAAAATAAATTAAACCAAACAATATTATACTTATATAAAATAAGATGATAAAACGTTTAAAACTAAGCCATTTGTTACCATTTAAAAGAAGTCAAACTATTCCTGTAATTCTGCTTTAGATCAGTAAATAAGATAAAACTGGTAAGGGAAGCATCAGGGTATAAGTTATAGATAGAAGTCTTTCGGTCAAATTAGAACCAGCCGAAAGCAGCCTAGCTAATCTATTGAGAGTGACTTTGATTTGAATTTCCTTATGACTACAATTAGACAAGCTTTCCTGTAATATAAATTAATAGAGAATTCTAAATTTGTAAGATATAAAGAAGTTCAGCAGAAGATTTGAGTGGAAGTTAGCTATAAAAATATATATTTTTACTATTTAATTTTAATACTTAATATATTTGGGTTTTTCTATTTCTCTCATTAAAAAAAAATTTTCTCAATCGCTTAGCTCTTTTGCGTTCAGTACAATTTCATTGCGAAAAATTGTAATGACAAGAATAACCTTGAATCTGAAACTTATTTAACGATCATATAGATATAAAGTGACAAATTTAAAAAACAAAAACAAAATATCTTTCGTAAATAGTTTTGTGAACACTAAGAAACCATAAATAAAACATCTTCTAAAATAAATTACCATTTAAAAAAAAAAAAAAAAAAAAAAAAAAAAAAAAAAAAAAACTTCAGCTAAATATCTACATGTAAAATATAAATCCAAACGTGTTAATAACTTTTTTATACATCAAAATAAGTTTAAAAATAAAAAGAGAAAATTGCTGATTTCATCCACTGGTTTACGCTTTGTTAATTATATTCGCATTTATTGTTTAAATTAAATTAAATAGTAAACCAACCCTTCTCTCCCGGTACAAAACATTTTTCTTTTTACTCTTATGGCTCATTATGTAAACCAAAGCAAAAACATTAAAAAAAAACAAACAAACTCTATTTTGCCGGTGAAAATTGTTCTAATTTTGTTGCCAATATTTTTTTATCCTAATTCTGATTCAATTAAAATATTCGTTAAATTTGCGAAATAGTGTCATTTTCTTTTGTACTCTTTGATTTGCAAACACAAACAGAAAAGAACTCATTTCTCATCTCTGCTTTTAAATGAGAGAAAAATAAAAGAAATAAACAAAAATCAGCTGACAATCAAACAAACCCTTATTGAGACACTACACAACTTGATAATCATACAACCAACTAATGATGTGAGGCCATACAGATGTAGGAAAATATTCGTTGTTATTTTTGTCATGCACACTCGTGGACAACATGTTACAACCAAACTAACTTGTAGCATTTCATTCAAAACACGAAACATAACAAAATAAAATATGAAAAACAACAGCAAGCTAAAAAAAAAATAAATAAAGAGACGAATTTCCAAGTCTCGCAAATCATGTGAGTAGTTTCGTATTAGTGTGTGTGTTTGTGATTTTCATTGAAATGCTCGTTCGTTCGTTAATACCGTAGCTGTTCGTCAGGAGTTCGTTGTTGTTTAAACAAGTTAGTCGTAGTTGTAGTTGTCTCTTGTGTCGTTTTTAGTTGTTGGGTTTTAGTCAGTCTCAGTGGTGTTGTGAACCCCTAAAAATGAATCTCTGTTTGTAGTTGAATTTTCTTGCTGTTTGTTATTGTAGTTATTGTTCGTTTTTGTTGTTTATATTAGTATACTTTTTTAATATTATTATTTTTGTTGTTGTTGGTGGTGGTGTTGGTGATTTGTTTCTTCCTTTTTGCATGTGTTTGGTCTTCTGCTTTTTCATCGTTGTTGTTGTTTTTGTTATAAAATTAAAAGAGTACCTGACATAGATATTTAATATGTGTTAGAAAGGGACGGCACTAGTTCTATTTTCTTTTAGATACTTTTTTTGTTTTTGCTATGTTGAAAAGAAAAATACACAAAAAAATTATAAAAAAAATTTTGCCACAAAAAGCAAAAACAAAAATAGTTGAAGAATAACAAAAACAACTACTAGCACAACAACTACAACAAAACAAAATAATAAAGAAGGTAGGTTGGCATTACTAACATTTTTATTAAATTGTTATTTAGAAAGCAAAATTAAATAAATTAAATTAATATAAAACGCAAAACTTTGCACACATTAAATTAATAAACTAAAGGGATATATATTTATGCATACGAGTACGTAGTACCTACATATGTATGTTTGTTGAAAGAAATTTGTGAGAGGTAAATGAATTATAAATAAAATGTGGAATAATTTTTAATTGTCATTAGAATTTTTATAAATTTTAGAAGTGGACTATATTACCAATAGACACACAAGTTAAATGCTAAAGTCCGACAACGTTAATAATTGAAACATACCTATATCAAAATGGTTCTGCTGTGCTTAAATTAATTCATCAAATAACAAAAACAGATACATACACCACACAAACGAACCAGAGCTTGCCATAATTTTGCACTAAAATTGCATTGAGTGCGTATGGCCAGCACAAACCTCTTGAATAATCAAAAAAAGCGGTTGTGTCAACAGGTGCCTACATTTATGCTCAATATGTTAGAAATACAAAAGTACAAGGTGAGCTAAAAGAAGTTATCTGATGTTGTTTGGCTCTCATTTTTTCTAAATGAAAATGAAATGTGTGCCGTTGCTCCGTCCTGTTGGAACCACATGTCCTCCAGTCCTAATTCGTTCAATTGTGGCAGAAAAAACTAGGTTAACATGGCCCTATAGCGCGCATCGTCCACTGTTGTCGTTTGACCAGCCCGATGACTGCTCCAGCGTGAACAGCGCACCATACAGTCACTTTGAGCGGGTGTAATGGCTCCTCGTGCATCGCTCGTGGATTTTCGGTGCCCCAGAAGCGATAGTTTTGCTTGTCACGTACCCACGGAAGTGGAAATGAGCCTCGTCGGTCATTATAATTGTGGTCGAAAAACGTCCACTTCGATTTTTCTGCGTTCTTGGGAAATTTAAATTTAAAGAAAAAAATTAAAAACCATTTAAAATATGTTTCTATAGAGTTGCCACTAATGGTCATCGCCTTCATTATTAATTTCACTTGTAACACAATAAAGCTACCTCTACAATTGACCCAAAAATACGTAATAGAAATACAAATCTTAAACACGTTAATTATAAGATCTCAATGTCAAGTAGAGAAAATCAGGATAAAATTTTGCATACAATAAATGTTTCCTATAACAAGTTTGGAAGCAAGTTTTTGTGTAGTTTTACTTGAATGTTGTTGCTGAAATTCAACGCAATTAAAGTTGGAACGATGCAAGATTATCTGATTAATTACTAAATTCGCAACCTTGTCACACAAACTAAAAATTACATTAGGTTGGCGCAATAAAGATGCAAATTCTTCTCTAATTTACTTTAAAAAATCTGTCATTCATTATTCTGTACATTAATAGGAATTTCTCCATTATTTGCTATGGTAGTTTTTCTTGTAAATCAGCTGACTTTTAAGTCAGTTGAAATATCATACAGAGTCGGAAATTAGTTAATAATTTAAATAAAATAGTTTAAAAGAATTTTTTATTCAATAAAATTTTTCTAATTTAAAAACTGTTTTTGCCTAGAAGTTAAAGTTTCTTATAAAAAAAATTTTTATACTTGTACTACAACTGTATAGCAAACCCAAAGTTATTTCCATACATATGATTTGTATGTATATAAGAACATGATTTTACAAGGGAAATAATATTAAATATTTTACTTGAAAAGAAAAGCTTTTAAAATATCTTTTTAATTATTCTTCCAATAGGTGGGTATATAACAAGAGAAGTCAGAATATGGCTCGCGAGCCACGTGGGGGTCTTTGAAGGGTTATTTGTAGCCGACTTCCCTTTATATTTTTGTGCTAAATATTATATATAAAAAAATGTATTATCCTTCCGTATGTGTTAGAAAATAACTTTTAAATTACTGACAATGATTATGAAAGAATATCGACGGAACTAGAAAACAGATTTCAAGATTTAAAATATTTTCAAAAGTTTCAAGCTCTACATAAGTTCACTCCGATTACTGAATTTTGAAATTTTTTTACCAGAATCAAAGTATCCTGAATTGAAAAAGGATGCTTGTTGAATTATTTCTTTATTTATTTATTATTATTTATTCCACTTATAAAATAACCAGCATCTCAAAAAATTACTGAGAAATGCTGTCACCAAATATTCGGCAAAATTTAAAAAAATTATCAAGAAAAGTAAAATAAATATTTTTAATGTCAATACACATATTTCGTTTTTTTTTTTAATTTTTGTGATAAAATTTTTTTAATAAATTTATTTAATTGCAGCTCCCTAAAAATTTTAAATTTTAAAAATTTTGCTGTGACTACCATAGAGCTTGATCACCAGTAGTTGTATATGAAATAAAACCTTAAGAAAAAATTTACTTATTAACTTTAAAATAATTTGTTTTGGGAGTTATGACGCTATTGAAGTAAATGAGCAACATGTAATTATTTATGTATGTATGTTTATCAGAGTACCTATCAACAGTTTCACAAATCAAAATGTAATACTAAATCACTGAAGCATACAAAAACAAACGGAACCCCCGCTAAATTCCATACATACTCATGTAACTAAACAATCTAGATATATATTTAAATATACATATATTTGTGTTTTTTGTACATTTATGCTCAGTTATATACCGATTGTTAGGCATTTATTTGGCAATAACTGTTGTTTACAAAAATTTTATTTAGACTTAAGTAAAACCATGAATACACGCAAAGAAAAAAATTTAGTTGAGAGCAACCATATTTTGGTGGAAGTATAAATTGCATCTAACCATTTATATTTGTATTTGAAATATTTTCAAAATGCTTCTCAGCAGCAGATGTCATGGTTAAAAATTTTTTTATTACACCCTTCACTGTAAGGATTAAAAATAATTTATTTTCAACCATATTTTTCTCATTTAATTAAACATATATTGTTTATTTTAATCATAACACTTCACTTTTATTGAAAATTTTTCAAGATTATTTAATATGATAAATTCAATAATATCTATGACGGTAAACATAGTATTGTTAAAAACAACAAAAAATTTGTTATCCTGATCATAACAATGTTTAGATGCTGCATATTAATAAAAATATTTGGGCGGAGAACACACCATGTTTGCGGTAACAATATTCAATCATTTTTGCGTGTACTGTAAAAAAAAATCTTATGTGGCTTTTACACTATAATAATACAAGTATGAAGATTTTCATTGGATTTTGGCGGCTGATTTTATTATTTCTTTGTTCGTATACAATGCACTCCTGATACAACGAAAAGTACAAAAACTTAGAAAATTTCCTAAAATGGTGAGAGAGACACGACTGTCAAATTTTTCGTTTTAATACCCTTATAAAAAAGTTTGTCATTACAAGGGACAACCTATAAAGTATATATATTCTGGATCCTTTAGTCTGCTTAGTGATGTCCGTCTGTTCGTGTGTACCATATGTTGAAATCAACTTTCTGAAGTCCCTAGACCTACATAAAAATTTAGCATGTCAATTTGTTGTAAGTTCCTTTTGTCAGTTTCCTATTTAAATTCAGCCCAATTGGTTCATAAATGGCTGAGCTATGAGCTCTTAAGTGTTACCACCTTTATTTTTTGACTATTTTTGGAGCGTTTTTTTTTCGTAATTTGTCTAAACTACAAAAGGGACAAAAAACTTTATATTCAGCTTATCAGTAATAATGGTTATAATAATGTCTGTGGAAAAAATCAGAATAATCGATCTATAAATGGCCGAGAAAAATCATAAAAACAAACCTAAATTTAAGATTTTCATTAATATTTGCTTTGTTTTTTTTTTTGGTTATTTTATCTAAGCTAAAGAAAAAGTAAAGGGTGTTTTTTATAGACGTATAGAACTCTAAATTGCAATAAAACAACGACTGACATGAATTTTATTTCTGGCATATGACCGACACGGCTGGCTCGGATGTAGTCCAATCCGGACGTCCAATTTTCGATGACTTTTTACAACATTTGTGGCCGTATATCCGCAATAACACGGCGAATATTGTCTTCCAAATGGTCAAGCGTTTGTGGCTTATCCGCATAGACGAATGACTTTACATAGCCCCACAGAAAGTAGTCTAGCGGTGTTAAATCACAAGATCTTGGAGGCCAATTCACAGGTCCAAAACGTAAAATAAGTCGGTCACCAAACATGTCTTTCAATAAATCGATTGTGGCACGAGCTGTGTGACATGTTGCGCCGTCTTGTTGAAACCACAGCTCCTGGACATCATGGTTGTTCAATTCAGGAATGAAATGATCACCATTGACTGTAACGTTCTGGCCATTATCGTTTTTGAAGAAGTACGGACCAATGATTCCACCAGCCCATAAAGCGCACCAAATAGTCAGTTTTTCTGGATGTAACGGTGTTTCGACATACACTTGAGGATTAGCTTCACTCCAAATGCGGCAGTTTTGTTTGTTGACGTAGCCATTCAACCAGAAGTGCGTTTCATCGCTAAACAAAATTCGCTTATGAAAATCGGGAACAACGGCAATCTCGTTTTGGGCCCATTTGCAAGTGTTGTTCAGGCGTTAGTCTATTCGTGATGAATTGCCAAGCCAAGCTGAGAATAAATCACTTGACAGCTGTTAAATCGGTCGCCATCTTGAACAGTAATGCCAACCTAAAGTTCTATACGTATATAAAAAACACCCTTTAGTATCTGGACCAAAAGTCAGCTAAATAGGCCCATAAATGGCGGAGCTATGACCATTTTGGTGCGTTTTTTTGCGTAGGTTGTCTAAAATACAAGACGGAAAAAACGTGGTTCGCAGTATTATCTGAAATAACAATCAAAATATTGAGTGCTTTTCACGTAAGTTTTTTTTGACGTGGTGATCGCAAGTGTTGTAAAAACAATACATTAAAAAAGATGTGAAAAGTGAAAAATATGAATATTTGGGTAACACAGTGAAGGGTATATAAGACTCGGCACAGCCGAACTTAACTTCTTTAGTTTATTGTCTATTACACTTTTCCATTTGATTTAAATTCTCAGCAAGTCGTTTTACTCAGTCTTACAGTGTAAAACCCCCTTTAGCACTCACCATATCATGCTGTTGCTTTACTTTCGTTCTTGTAGTAAAATTTGTGCGTACTTCGTCCTAGTAAACGTCTTTAGTTTTATTGTTTTTAACAAATTATTATATATTCTATTGCATTTTTGTTGCCTTTTAATATACATATATATATTTTTTTTTTCATTTAAGTATTTTTATTAGTTTGTTCACTTTAGAACTTTTGCCACTTTTAAATTACATCTAATATACAATAGAAAAAATAATAAACACGTTCCACGTTCAAAAGGAGAAATTACACTTGTCAGCTACAAAACATGAGCATGAAGCAAAAATTTCTCTTTAAAATTCATTAAAAAATTGGATTAACATACAAAATAAAAATACTGAAAAAGAAGAGTGGCATCATCAACATGACATGAATAGCAAAATCAAAAAAAAAAAAACAAGTTAAGCAAAAGCAAAAGCATGTGATTGTTTTTATTTATGCTCTTGTGGGAGATAACTAGAAAACAGTGTGCTGATTAAAGAGCATTTTTTTAATAATTCTCTTGAAATTGCTGTTGAGAAAAATAGAAAACAAAGCCATTATAATGTGTAACAAATTACTGACAAGGAGTTCTGTATTCACAAATAAAAAGCGGCCAGATCTTTTATGCCGGTTTTAAATATTTTAAAGAAAAATTGGTTGAAAATGTTTGTATACAACCATGTTCGGAAAAACGCAAAACGTTTAGTTTTTGCGTTTTCAACCCGCAAGCATAGTCTGAAGCGAATTTTGTACAAACTTGGAGTTAAAAAGAAAAGAAAATGTTCAACAATTAAAATTAAATATGTTTTCTTTTTATGAAAAAAAAAGAATTCCTTTTTTTTTTTAAAAAATCCGACTTTAAAACGCACATTTTCTAGACCATGCTCTGGTATAGCAAAACAGAAGTTTCTAGCCATTATTTTTTTTTTTTTTGGAAACTACAAAAACAATTGAATAAAAAAATGAAAACTAAATAAAACAGAAGGATAAAATTAAAAATTATATAGGAAACAATAACAACCAATGCGTGACAACCCTAGACTAGATACTGTAGTATCCTCATAATTTGCGAGTTCCTGCCTTGACCCTGGGTGCTTGCGTATTCAAAAGATTTTTCTGGTCGCGTTACATATGTTCTTTTAAAAAAAGAACAAAAAGTTTTAATTGAAACAAAACTTATTTAATTAAAATTTATATATTTTCCAATTTAAATTTTTCTTATTATCATTTTTTGTTTTAAAAAAGGTCTTAAATCTAAACCTGGCGAATGCGGTAGTAGTTTTTTTCGACTTGTTAAAATTTTTAAACCTTTGTTAGATTTTTAGGTGCATGAAATTTGAAGGCTTTTATTTATTGGTGCACTACTTAAGAGCCACTGTGGACTTAACTATCATATGAGTAAAATTGATGTGGTACGGAAAGAATCTTTCTATCGGTAAGGACAGCAAATGTCAGAACATGTTCTCTGCGAGTGTCCAGCGGTAGAAAGACGCATAATAAGCTGCTGAGGTAGTGGGACATTGGTCCCAGAAGGTCTAAGCATGATTAATCCTACAGAAAAGATGAGATACGTAAGGAGTTTCAGATTGTAGTTAATAACTGGGCTGCACAATAGATCGTAAAGGTCGCGGTGCCTAATGGCCCATGATGATAATACTACTCGTAATTTATTGATGCAGGATTTCTGATATAAAAAATTTTATTTGTAAAATGCACTAGTTTTTCCGTTTTATATTGTAAATTTAAATAAATTTTGACAATTTAACAGCTGCTGAGCGAATTCAATATTGTGGTCAGCTCTTCAAAATAAATTTTCGTTTCGGGTCTCTCATGAAAGAATTCAACAGAGGCATCTCTGACCTCGTTCTGTCTTTGACGTGGTCAATAGAAATAAGCTATAAGCTGAAGAGTGTTTTCTTGATCTCGCTATCGGAACTTTTTAAAATTAATTTTTAGTCACTTTATATTTTATGTCATTAAAATTTTTATGTAAAAATTTTCCAAAATGGTCACTCTAAAAACATGCGAAAATTTGCGGTTAAGAGAGTATGAATGAGAGCGAGCAAGTAGTTTTGTTTCTTCAAGTAGTACAATATTTTAGTGTGAGTAGGTATTTTTTTTTGTGTTTATTGTTATTGTTATTTTTATATGAGAAGCAACAATTTTCATTAAATACCAATAAAAATGTGTGTGTAGAGTACATGCAGTGGAGAAAGGCAATAAAAAAACCGGCTTATGTACAGAAACTGATTTAAAGCTTCATTTTAAAAGAAATTAAAAGCAAATAGGTACATGTAGATGTACATAGGTATTGTATGAATGTGTTGAAAATATGTTAAAAAATCAATACATTTTATTTTTCTAAAATAAGAAGAAAAAAACATACACACATACAACATACATAATTGTATGTTGTATGTTTACACATGAATTCATCTTCGTAGGTACATAATTTTGATGACTATTGTAAATTCATATATAAACTGTTATATTTAAAAGTGGTATAAGTTTACTTAAAAATTTTTAGCAACATAACGATACCATCTAACTAGAATTACCGCTGACTAATATTTAAAAAAAAGTGAACTTATACCACTTTCAAATACAACAGCTCATATGTCGTTCTTTGCTTTCAAAAAGCCTCTAAATTATAAAAAAATTTAATTCAACTTTTTGCTCCAGCAAAATTTTTCACTCTTACAAATAAAAATAACGGTCTTAAGCTAAAACTTGAATTACAAGATTTTTTTTAACAATGTGCTCTTTCCATAATAAATTTTTATGAAAAACGCCAAATTTTTTTAATGTGTATAAAATTTTCATACGGACTGATCGCTTGTGTTCAAAAAATAGAATAAGTACAATGTGAGATGGGTGTAGTGATGCACGAGGAGCCATTACACCCGGTCAAAGTGACTGCATGGTGCGCTGTTCACGCTGGAGGTATTAGGAGGACATGTGGTTCCAACATTGGATGACTTCTTTTCGCCTACCTTGTTTAAAGCTTTCATATTAAAACAGTTTTTTTGCTTCTCTTGTAAAATTTTGTTAATGTCACTTATTGTTTCTTTGAAATCATGTGCCGATATGTATGCTAGAATTCAAAGATATCGATTTGGAAGTGGATACATATATGTATATGTATGTAGATTATAAAGGCATATGGAGTAGTACGTTGTACATATTTTATTAGCTTTTTACTTATTTATGTTTGTATGTAATTAATTCTCTTCTTTAGCGCCCTCTCTATTTTATATGACATTCCTCATGGCTTTTTATATCTATATACACACATATATAAATATGTATGAATTTGGTTTTTTAAATATTTTCTTTAAGAAGTTCTTACAATTTTTTTATCTTTATGTATCCATCTTTAATAGATAAAATCTTGTACTTTATTTGTGTTTCCAAATGAATATGGTCTAAGTTTTGGTATGAATGCGAAACGCACGACTGGACGTCAAATAAAACGTGCCATCGTTGTATTATATATATATATATGTATATATATGTAGTACGCACAAGTTTTCCTACTAAAACATCCTTGTTAAAATGCGTTGTTGCGTCAAGATGTATATTGTGTGTTTTATGTCAGTGTTACTTGCAAAACAACACATTTTTCTGTCTTGTTTTTTTTACTTTATTTTTGTTTTTCCGTAGTTTACGCATAGAAAGTTTCTCAAAAAATTAAAAAGCATGCTTGCGAATATAAAAGGATGTGTGTCACTAGGATAGTTAACCTTTTATATATACATGTATAGAGAACGTAAGACAAAAGCAAAAAAAGAAAGGAAAATAAATAAAACAGTTTTTTTTTAAATAAATATCAATAAAGGAATTAGAAATTAAATCTTACACTGAAAGAAAAAAAATACTTAAATAAAATTTAAGAAAATGAAAAAAAAAAAAATTACAAGGAGATAACTAATATCAAATAAAGGTCAGACAATGAGTTTTATACGTCTGAGTTTTATATGCTTATTGACAGTAGTTATGCGGGGTATAGCTTCCAATGCGAGTTTTGCAGTGATACATTACTGAATAGAACTGACAAGTCGACCAACTCAAAAGGAAAAGTGTGATAGTCTGAAAACAATATGTCAAAAAATACGGTTGGAAATTTGACAGTCGTGTGGCAGTCATCACTTTTAGATTATTTTATAAATGTTTAAACCCTAAAATTATTTTACATTAAAAAATTCTTATAAACAAAAGTAAACTCTTAATAAAATACTAATTTTTTTGGGAATATAATAATTTTTTTTTTTTTTAATTGTTTATTATTATTGAATCTTTCTATAAGAAAATTACAATAAGTTTCCAAATCTTAAATATAAAAAGAAAAAACTTATTATTATTATTACCAATGTAATAACTAGTTACTTGTACTCAAATCTTAAAATAAAAGGAATATTCTATGTTTAGGGAATATAATTATGGCTCATAAAAAAAAAGTATTTTGCTTTAGATTTTTATTAATTTTTCCCAGATTTGAAGCTGTTATTGTGTTAATATTTCTCATATGAAATTTAAATTATGCTGTCAAAAAAGATACATACTATTTCGTTCAGGAAATTATACACAAAATTCGTTACAGTCTATCAAAACAAAATTAAATTTTTTTTTAAAATTTATTTCTTTTAAAATTCAACAGCTAATTTTAAGACATTTTATTAAAATCTACAACTTTCACTTGACTGAATAATAGACAGCCGAACTAGGTATTCAACATACACATCTTTACACACATTTCTTAAATAATACAAAAAGGGTAAGAGAAGTACAATTTTATTACTTGTTACAAGTTATTTTTTCATTATAAATTTCTCTATACAAATATATAAAAAAACGACCAATATGTATTTGTATTGGTATCTGACATTGTTTTTTTGTATATAAAGCAACAGTTACGCCTAAATGTATACCAAAATTGTTATACATAAATAAAGTACGCCAGCGTGTGCTCTACAACATAAATTTAATATCAATAGCAATAAATTTGTTTACAAGCCAACTTGTCAGCACATTAAGTACAAAAAGAAAAGTTATTTACTCTTTTATAAAAAAAAATTAAGTATAAACATTAAACGATTAGAATGTTTCGCTTGGTAAATATTTTTAACGCTAAATCAAAAATAAGGAGAGACCAAAAAAACCCTTTAAAGCTCCCAGCAGCATACCAAGCAAAATGATTTCTTTTTTGTTTTTAAATTGTATCTGGTGTGAAGTTTGTTGAAAGAATTTAATGTTTGTTACGTCTTCTTAGCGCACCCTTTTCCTTTTCTCTTCGTTTTATTACCATAGTTAATTTGAATTCGTGGTTTTTGTTTTTAAAATTAACACAAAAAGTACACAATTTCTTTAAAGAAATTTTGTTTTTAGCTAAATATCCTTTTTTAGAAAAAGGTTTTATAAAAATTGTTTGTAAACAGTTTTTGCTACCATTTTTTTTTTGTGTTTGTCTGAAAAATGAATAATAATATTAACAATAAATTTAACTTACACTGACTAAGAAAAATAAATTACACCTTTAGAAATTGAAAAAGAGTCCATTGACAAGTATAGCGTTTTTCCCTTTTGAATATTTTGGATGGTCATTATACGTTATTACTGGATGCAATGGAAGAAATTAACGATGGTTCGAGCCAGTTTTGTTCAAAACTCTTGATAGCTTTGCATGACTACTTAAAATAATGGAGATGTAGAGAAAGAGATAGAGAAGAATATTTTTAGGCTTTTAGAAATACAAGAAATTTATAAACATGATTTAATGAAATATTTAATATATTTTGGGTTCTAAGAAACATATTGGAAATGTAATATTAAAAGCAAAAACTATTAACGCATGACAAGAGAATAGCGTAACATGGATTTGGGCGAGAAAGGGACAGCAAAAATAAAATAATTTTTTTTTAAAAATCTGGGTACTTTCACTGTGCCTGCAATAAATTTACTGAAGAGATGCACTAGAATAGATTGAACACTTTACAAGCAACTTTTATTATTTATAAATAAATTTATACGCTGAAAGAATTTTGTTCATATATTCAATGAATTTCTATATTAATCCAATGAAAAAATTCCTTATTTTTCAACCAATGACACGCTTTATTAGATCAATGAAACAAGTTTCATTAAAATTATTTTAGTGAAAACTTTCATAAAATATATGAAACGTGTTCATTATACATATGAATTTTAAAAATGTCATTCAACTGCAGATGTCGTGGTTCAACCTCCTGTTAGGGCCACAAGAAAAATTTTTTTTTATTTTTGTAATAAATTTTGAAAAATTTATTTTTTGTTTAAATTGAACTTGGGACATGTACAATTAGAAGCATTAAGGATTCGAACTTGGGACATATGCAATTAAGAAGCTTTAACTCGCCACTCAACCACTTCAGCCACTAAGCTCAGTTAAATTTTAATAATTAAGTTTTTGTTTTATAGTTATTTTATTTATAGAGTTGCGATAGAAAAAAAGAGAACAATTTTCATTCTAACAATGAAATTATGAAATAATTAATTAAATATTTCATTAGGTTAATGAAATATTTTTAATGAAATCGTTTCATTGGATTTATGAATCATAATTTTTTCATTTTAATAAATTTTTTTATGAAGCTATCAAATCTAATGAAGCAATTCTAACGAAATTTCTTCATTCTCACAATGAAATTCTATATAATTAATGAAATATTTCATTGGGCTAATGAAATATTTTCAATGAAATCGTTTCATGGGATTTATGCAGCCCTATATTATTTACCCATACTCAAAATAGTGCTGGTCATGAAAATGTATCGAGATGAAAAGAGAAAGATCGATTTTTGGGTTATTAGAACCCAAGCATGTTCATGGGATTTGAATATTGAAGGTAGAAATTATTATGAAGGTGGGTTAAAAGAAAAATTTAAGGGAGAAGGAGCATATTTAAGTACTTTATATGTAATTTATTAGTCACTTTAATATAACTAAGTATGACCTACAAAAGATTTAATTTGCGCTTTTAATTTTCTTCGTGACGTGTTACTGAACTAATGTATGTTGTGATTGGTTAAGGTGAAGCTGAAGATAAGTATATGAACCTTAACTGGTTCACTGTTATTATTATTTGGATGTTCCGAGCACTGCATCTCACTGCGTACGTCATTCTGCTCGTTATGCGTCTTCCTACACTAACAGAAAAATGTTTCATCACGCCAATGAAACAATTTCCTAAAAATTTTCCATTGATTCAATGAAATGTTATCAATGAACTTATTTCACAAAATAAATGTTTATATCATTGAATTAATGAAATGGGTGGTTGGTTGAAAAATAACGAATTTTTCATTAAATTAATGACCAAATTCAAAATATATACAAAAAAAATAATTCTCTTAATGTACCCCTGGCTAAACGTACGGAATGTGTTCCGATGTTTCTTGTCCTTTTAGATCAATTTAATTCAGGAGGTAATTGAGTCTACAATGCAATTCAATGTAGAGTTTGCTGTTAACTTTGCCAAGGTTCAGAATAACCGCTGATCTAATAAGTTAGAGATTCATGAGCCTTCTTTACTACCACACTGTTTTGTGTTTTCCCTTTACGAAGTACGTTTTACTTTATTATATTTAGAAGAACAGAATTTTCTGAATGTCAGATAATATTCCGATAATTTTTCAAAACCTAATCTAAAAACCTAACAGTACTGCCATCTAAAATAACTCTGTCTAGTTGCTATTGTTGATGGTCTATTTTTTTTACTCAACATCTAAATTTTTTAAACAAGTTATAAATTTTATTTTTACATGAATTGAATTTTTTTGCTTAACAAAAAATTGTTCAGTGTTTTTTCAATATCGTATTAAATTTCTTGCCTATAGCTTTTATTTGCAGGACAAGAAAATTTTATGTAGTTTTATCCTTTTCTTAACACAATTAGTGAACAATTTCTTAATTTATACACTGTCGCCTATCGTATGCAATAGCAATAACTTATGTATATAAAAAGCAGAAGGACACCCCGTATTTTGTAGTAAAAAAGGCGCAAATCAATACAAATTAAACTCATGACACGGATGATTCCCGGCATAAGCTAACTGGTTGTGAAAAATAAAAAGATTAAAAATAATTTGATTGTTGCACAATTTTTATTTTTTTATTTAAACAACTTAAACACACAGAGCTGACGTTCAAATATAAACAGACAAGCGGATTCATATGCTTTAAATAGTAACAAATATTTAAAATAAATAAATTTTTATTGAAATGAATTTTTGTTAAAAAAACCTAATCAAATGTTCAAGAAAACTGAAAGTTATTTCAAGTTCCCTAAAGTATACTAAATGAAAGTTTTTTATGAACAACTGAGCATGTGTGTGTGTTCAGTTGTTGCTTTTTCCCAACGTGATTTTCCTATAAGTTTCACAATATTTTGATTATTGTTTACTGGTTTTCTCTTTTCAAGTTGTGGTCAACCCCACAACGGCAAAAACAATATTTCAAGTTCTCACTAAAGTTTTCAATTTTTATATATGACAGTTAAGAAAAATAGTTTTTTCATTTGAATTGTGTGTCTTATTTTCTTTACATTAGGATTTGTGATAGAAATGATAAACTTTGTGGATAAAACAGATAATAATTAAGTTATTATCAACTTTAGCGAAAGTAGAAAGGAATTAAGGCTTGCGTGTGCCTCTGTTATTTGTTCGTGTGTGAACTAAAACATCAACAACAACAATAATACCTACGAAAAATACCAACATCAACAACTTGAGTTTATAATTTTTCATCAAGTTTATGAAATTTTCATTAATTTCAGCCACAAGAGGCTTTCTCTAATGACATTTTATAGAAAATCATACATCAGAATTATATGTGTGTGTTTACCTAACCCCTCACATTACTGAATGATTTGATGTAAAGTTTTAGAAAGTTCCTTTAAAATGACAGTAGTGCTAAGCTTAATAAAAATAAAGAAAATGAAACAACCCAGTAAAGTAAGTAACTTGTTTTATAAAATTTATATTTTTTAACGAAGTTTATATTTTTAGGCAGTCACGGGACACTGCTATTCTGTTAGAAGGATTATGGGCTTCCCATCAAATGAAACTCTCTGGCATTACCCGGTTTTATTTCAAATAGCGCTACACTGTAAAAAAAAATTTTATTAACTCAATGAAAAAAATTAATTTTTGTTCAACCAATGACATGTTTTATGAGACTAATGAATTATTTATTTATTTATTGAAGAATTTTATTAAATAAATAAAAAAAATTTTATTAGTGTGATGGAACGTTCTTCGTGTTCAAAAAATACCAGGGCCTTACTAAGCTGTCGATTTCAGGTATCAACTTAGGTATTGAAGCGTCTTCTTCTTTTAATATTTCAATACTTCTGTTTATCCCATTACACCCTTTTTTTGACATCTTTCTACCTCTATTTTTCTTTATTTTCCTTCCAACACAAGTATCAAAAAAGGACCACATCAGATGACCTACGTGATTACGTTTCGTTGACCTCTGTGCCAACTTATCAGTTTGCACTGAAATTTTTTATTTTATTAAAAAAAAATTTGTGCAATGAAAATTTTGTGCAGAAAATTTTTTTAATCAAAATAAAATTATTTACTGAAAAGTTTGCGGAAGTAAATGACAATATTTGAGAATTCAAAACAGAAGTGAAATAGAAGAAAAATAGTTCGTCTCGGTCTTGTCATAAAGCACATATTTCCTGTAGGTAGAGTACACCAATGTGGAGTTCAAGCTGATCCTTTAGAGGTGGAGATTGTGTTCTATAGGGGCATGTTATTACTCATTTTATAATTAGAATTAAGAGCGGAAACGAGTCACCTGTTCACTACGATCAAAATAATGTAACAAGTCTGCCTTTAGTCTTTGGTTGGTTGGTTTACGTAGTGGCCTGACGGCCTTCACTTAGAATAACAAGACTTTCTTTTGAACCACTTACTCGCTAAGTGAGCTAGATCCACCCTGTGACATTAAGATATCTGAGAAGGTCACCTAATCCAACTTTCGATATCTCTTGGCATTTCAATCGAATGTTACATCTTCTATTCTATTTGGTCAATGTATGAGGCTGACCTATCTTTAGCACAGATTCATGAACACAGTGGCTTCATTAGCAATAAGTAAGCAGACGAATTTGCCGAGGCCGGCTTTAACAGATAGGGTTCTATGTCAGTGATTGCCGCCATACTTCTCTATAGCATCAGAAGCAATATTTTTTAATATTATCCTATTAAGGTTAAAATTGAAAAGTCTCAAACCATGGAATATTGCGTTACAAATATGGCTCCACTCAGCTTAAAGATAGCGGTGCGATAATAAAATATGAATGGCTTCCTGAGATATCAGGGATAGGGTAAGGGGATCGTTTCAGATATCTTAAAAATACAGATAGCTTTTTTTGAGTAGGCTGTTAACAAAAGACCTTTGGGATTATAATTGATAGGCGTCAGGCCACCACGTAAGCCAACCAACCAACAGTAGTCATTCGGTGAAAAATATTATCATCAAATTTGCAGTTACTGCAACCACATTTCTCAATTGAGAAAACAAAATCATTAAAATATTTTATAATTTGAAAATGTTTAAAAATACAGTAAGCTATTTCATTATCTAAACGGTTTCTAAAACATATGTGTAATTAATAAAGTGTTTGCTGGGTAATGAAAATTGTTTATAATTTTTTTTATTACGCACAACAAAACTATAATAAAACATCAAATATTATAAAAATTTTTGATAGATGATGACAAATTTCATGATATTACAAAATTAAAGTTGTTGGGTTGATCTTTTGGCAAAATATAGATAAATGTGTTCTGAATAAAGTTCGTTTATGTAATTATTTTATAATCAAACACACTAAAAATTTCATTTAGTTTTTAATTTTAAACGAAGAGAAGGCGCTATATCCATAAAAGTTAATGAAATGAACTCCCTTTTTAAAATATTTCCACAACAACAGCAATAATAATAATACCACTACAAGCTGTAGATGTAGTTCATGTAGGACTTTTGTGTGCATGTGTTTGAGTTCTTGTTTGTGTTTGTTTAGTTGATTATTGAAATTGATAGTTAATTAATATGAATGGTGTTTACGTTTGTGTGCACATATTGAAGTATGTATGTGTGAGTGTTGTTTTGTGTGCATGGGTGTGTTGTGTAAATGTGTTTGTGTATCATATCGTATAGGCTTGTTTAAATGCCTAAAGGTATGCTATATAATTTCATTTTGTTGTCAAAACAAAAACTTTTCTCTGAAAATGCAATTTATTATTATTATTACTATTGATGTTGCTGTTGTTGTTGCTGTACCATTGCTATAGTTGTTGTTCAATTTTTACTTTTTGCTGTGTATTTAATCAAAAGCGAAATATAATATGGCATTTTGAATATAAACGAGAAAAAATAGCAACAAAAAAATATAAATAAAATTAAACTTTTTACATAATGTTATTAATTTGACAGGAAAATTTAATATCATCAGCTTACATAGACGTCAAACATACATTGGAGCTCACAAATACACAAATAAAAGATAGCTCGGCTTTCACACATGTCATCAATAATATACTATGTAGACTGATATTTAGTATGTTCGTGTGGGAAGAAGTTGCTGGCACACCATAAAACATAAAACAAACTTAAAAAAATACTGTATGAAAAACCGATTAATTAAATTTTGAAGTTTATAATAAATATATAGGTTATGGCTAGTTTAATTAAATTTAAACATTAAACATTATGAAATTTTATTTAACTATAATACATATTAAATGTCATTACAAAATAAATTTTAATTTTTTTTTAAAGAACAAATACATTGTGAACCATTTAGGTGTGTTTCAGATAATTTTCTTAAGTGGTAAACAAAACAAGTAAATATTAAAGAGACTTTGAGTGACCACCATTATGTTTTTTAAGGTCATATGTACCGAAATCGAAAAGATCTTTTATACATCCAAATACCCAGATTATTAGGTTTATTACAAACTGTCAAATAAAATTTTAATAGAATGCAAACTATAAGCTAATGTTAGCTATTGATGAATAGTTCCCGCAAAGGTTTTGGCTATAAAGGTTACAATAAAATCTTATAATACGACATTCAAACAAGTTAAATTCCGCTGTGCCTAGTCTTATGTACCCTTCATATTCATATTTTTCATTTAAAAACAAAAGAAGCAAAAATTATGTAATATTGAGAAAATAATTTTCTTTCTATTAATTCTAAAATAAATAATTAATTTTAGATCAATCAACTAAAATTAACTAGTTATAAGGAAATATCCTTTCTGAGAACCTTATTGTTAAAATAATACAAAAATTAATACCGAATAGAAATGTAAAATATATACATAATTTAATTTAATTTTGAAGACATTTGCAAACTTTTTTTAGACCAAACATATTAATTTAAATATTTAATATCAATAAAGAACTTCAAATTAAATGCAATAATCAAAAAAATCTCTTTATTTACGCTTTAATTTTTCGTAACACTATTCCACATAAGTCATTTAAAAGAGACACACGTTTGTATGTTTGTGTTTACAAGCATTATGCAGATCTATAGCTTAAAAATGTCCATAAAAAACAAAATAGAGTGAAATAAAACCTAAAATTTCGGTTGTATTTTTGATTTTTCTTGGCCATTTGTTCACCGATTGTTCTGATTTTTTCACAGACATTATGATTGCTATTTCTGATAAAACTGTGTAAAACTTTTTTCTTTCCTTTTTTTATACAAAATACATCAAAAACCCAATAATAAATATGGTAACATATATTTACTTGTAAAGGTAGTTACGGTTTTTAAGTCATATTTTCGCCATTTATAAATCGATCTCTCTGAATTTTAATAGCAAATGAAAGACAGAAACAACTTATAGATTGGTATGCTCAGCTATTCTGTAGGTTTTCTAAAGACTGCAGAAAGTTGATTTCAACGACTACACAGACACAGTCTGGCAAGCAGACACACGGACATCGCCTAATCAACTCCACTATTTATAAGGATCCAGAATATATATACTTTATAGGATGACCCATGTATGGTGTAGAAATTACAAACGGAATCACATACTTACATAAAATGAAGGGTGTAACAATGAGTTGCATGACATTTCTTTTGATGCTGAAAACTATGGCAGGCCCTGTATTTTGAAATAATTTAATTTCAGATTTATTTGCTGTCTGATAATTTTTTAAAATTAAAAACTACCCAAAAATCTTTTTTATATAGAAAGGATAGTCTAAAATTTTTTAATAGAAATCAGAAAATTAAAATAAAAATTTAAACTATTTTTGCTATTTTTTTTTTTTTTTAACATTCAATATTGATTGCAATATGGGTCAAAATCGAATTTTCATCAAAATAACAAGCTCCTGATAATAACAAAATATTTATTTTATTATTAACTAACAAATTAAAATTTTTATTTTAAAAGTGAGGCATAAAACTGGGCGTGGTAAGTACAAAAGCTTATGGTTTACTCTCCTAGAGTATAGATATCATGTGAAATAAAACTTCAAATGATCAAAAGTGTTTAAAAGCAGTTTGAATAGGAGTTTCTATTAAGAAGAACAAAAAAGCATGGGATTATACTATGTACATTTGCCTAGTAATGGGAAGACGCAGAATGAACTACCTAGGCACAGAGGACTTAGATAAAGTGAATCCTACAGCAATTACGAGATTTGTGAGGAGTTTTAGATTGTTTAAGTTGTGAACTGAGCTTCACAAAAGCTTTTCGCAGTGGAATGACGGCCTATAATAATAATTAAAATAATAAACGTTTAGTTTTTTTAAAGTTATACATTTTTTGTAAGTACCCATTACAAATTATTAACAAATTACGAAAAAAAATTTGATGAAATCGAGAATATTTAGTTGACCCATTCATGCAGATTTACATTTTTGTTAAAAATATATATCGTAACAGATTATTTGCAATTTTGGTTTGTTAAATGCATTATTTTCTCTGATATTCTCATGGAAAACGGAAATTTGTTTACCTATTTAGTACAATGAGTACCAAGTGGAATATCATAGATATGTATGGACCATTTTAAAGAAGTTAATCCGATTTTCTGTGAATTCGTATTCAGTAAGCTAAAATAAATATTTTTAAGAAAATTTTATAGTTTTTTAATAATAGAATTTTTGCAGCAAATATTGGTTACAGTTAGAAAGTTGGTTTTAGGTTACCCACGGTATCAATTTCTTTTTTTAGTTTGTAAAAAAAAATAATTACCTAAGAGGGTAATTAACTAGACTCTAAAGTCAACGTTATCAAAATTTTTTATTTATTTTTTTTCATAAATTATTATTTAATATTAATCAAGCTTAAGATCTTAAAAAATTGTTTTTATTAAATTAAAAAATAAATTTATAGTATTATTAATGTTTTTCATATATTAACTTTATTTCAATTATTATTCTAATTGTTATGATTATTAATATTAATTATTGTATATAATTAATTGTTTCGTAGTGTTTTAAAATAAGAACAGGAAACAAATATTTATATAGTTTTAATTTTTTAATTTTTCAAATTTAATAATTTTGACATATAAATACAATTTTATTTTATTATAAAATTAAATTTCCCTGAAGAAGACCTTCAAAAGAAAGTCGAAATATTGGAAAATTTAAATAAAAACTATTTTTTAAGACCTTAAGCTTGATTAATATTAATTAATAATAAATTTATAAGATCAAATAATTTAATAAAATTTTTTCATAAATTTTACTGTAAATTTTTTGGATAAGACGATTTAAATTTTATCTAAAACTGCTACAAAACTAAAAAAATTTATGTTAAAAACATTTAAATGAAATTTAACGCTAAGAAACAAATAAATGAGAACAATTTTTTTTTTTTTTGAAAGTTTTGAATACTTCCATAACTACATATTTCTTTCTTAATTTGTTATGAGCTTTCTAAAGTGAATTGAAATTCAGCAAGTCATTGACCTATTTAGAAAATAAAAAGAGGAAACAATTTATCAACTTGAAATTATCTATGATCTGTTTTGCTAACAAATTTACAAATCCTTTAGATTTGTCTTTTATAGATTTCACCAGAATTATAAATGAAATAATTTCCTGAACATTTTTTTCTTTTTCTAATAAATAAGATTTATTACAATTAACACACAACTGTGGCAAATAAATTTATTTGTTTTTTTTTTTCTTTTGTTTTTATTTTCCATTGTCATCTCTCATTATTAACTACAAATACTTCTGTATGTACTGTGGTGTACACTGCTATCTCGGGTTTTTTTGTTTACAATAATACGAATATTTTTTAGTCATAGTAGCAACGTAATGACAGGCTGGTGGCTTGTCATCATAATCATTTTGTCATCAATATGTCTGGGGTATATTCCCTGCCACTGAAAATGACGAAATGTCTTGTTATTTTATTTTACTGTTTATTCTTTTGATACTGTTAGCTTTTTTGGAGATACATAAATATGTATGTACGAGTTTGTATGTATTAGTATCTATCTGAATGAGTCTATGTCTGAATTTAATGTAACTGTCTAGTAAACAAACTCATGGAAATTGATGACATTAAGCACACTTACAAAATTGTTTAATTTTTTGAAGACAAAAAAACAAACGATAATGGTTTAATTTTTTTTTTTTTTTTTGGGAGTGTGAGCTTAAAATATAAAATATGTATTAAGCTAAACTATAGACTATAAAAATTACACAAAATTGAAATAATCCTTGCATAATTTGTTTTAGAATTAGTGTTTAGCATTCTGTTCTTTTCCTTTTTGTAAAATATTATTTTATAGATTTTTCTGTTAAGCAAAATTAAATTTTAAAGACTTCTTTGATATTTTAGTGAATGGAATTACGTATAGATTTTTTATTAAAGAGCTAACCCTCTGCTATTCTCTAAATACACCTACAGTTCATATACACCCTGCTAAATCTATGGCCATGTGTGTGTTAGTGTGTTGCTATTAGGGACTCCCTATTTGTGTTGTATGACTGTGTGTGTTTGTGTATAAAATATGTTTTCTACGTAGTTGTGGTGAAAATCATTTGGGCGGTACCCGTGGTATCCACATGGATACCGTGTACATAATCATATATACAGCTGCACAAACACCATCTCATATACAACTCAGTATACGAATACACATATATATGTTTTATTTATTTTTTGTTTTGTTTTTCTTTGCTTTACTTTATTGCTTCGTATACATAAGCAAAACGTTATATATTTTGAGTTTGAGCACTCGTACTCATCATATTGTAAGATATTTTATGACATACTTATAATATTAGATACTTTTTCTCACAGATTTGTTACAGTTTTTTCATTGCATATTTTTTTTTTTGCTGTTTGTATTTTTAATTTTGCTCCCAACTCACACAAAAAGAAAGTGGAAACATAAATTGCTCTTAGCTTAGGTCCACGTAAATATTAATTTAAGAGAGTTTAATTGAGAGAGAACAAATGCCAAGAGAGCGCTAAGAGTATCCTTGAATTTAACAAAAGTCTCTTAAAATGCGTTTTGAAAATTTAGAAAATGCGGCGAAAAATTCACGTGTTTCCAATAAAAGGGGAAATTATTCCAAGTTCCATAGTGGAAAGCAAAACATGAAATTGTTGTTAAATTGCGGTTTGAGGTTTTTATTCCTAGTTGTTGGTGAAATATTTCCAACTTGTCAGTAATTTCCTGTTTTTTGGTTATTCTCTTCTTATTTATGGAGCATCTTTTAGAAACTTTTTCATTAATTTTTAATTGTTAAATTTTTTAAATGTAGTTCACTCTGCTACAATATGTTTACAATTATTTTTGTGCTAAATCGCTTAGTTGACTTGATTAAAAATTTGCTTGTTGTCGCAATTGTGGTTCAGGGAAGTTTGAGGCCATATATTCCACAATTAATGAGATGACAATGAAAAAAATACTGTTTGCTGAAATGATATAATTTTTTAGAAAAAAATGTTAGTCCCCTAAAGTTGTAGCCCTTTAAAATTACTTAAAAAGACATAAGCGGTTTTTTTTATTGTCAGAGGTGTGAGCTAAAAAAGTTAAATTCGGCTGTGCCAAGTCTTATATACTCTTCACTGTATTTGCAAAATATTAATATTTTCCACTTTCCACAATCTTCTTAAATACTAAAAACATACAAAAAATTAGTGAAGATAAATATGGTGAATTAAATATGTTTTAACGTAACCCCTTACGTTTTTTAGTATTTGTAAATACATTTTCAGTATTAATGGCATTTTTATCAAATATGCCTTATGTCATTAAGTATTTCTATATATATTTTTGATAGTAGTTTAGCGGAGCTCATCTAAATTTGTAGTCTAGCGCCCAAATACTCAGAAAGTACTTTGGATTATTTAAAAAAAGTTTTTAAATTTCCATATAATCTGCTCTGAGGGATTTTGGCAATTTCCGAACGAACCATGGAATATTTCGTGGAGGCCGTCTACAACATAAATACTTTGAAATTACTTTGGATTATTAAATTTTTTTTTTAATTTCCATATACTCCAGTACATTTACTTTGAAGAGTTTTCCGTTTTGCATCATAAAATAAAAACTACGAGATTTTAAATGTTAAGACACTTCCAGAAAGCGTAGAACTTACAAATTTTATTCCAGTTTGGTGTTAGTAATTTCCTGGTGCAAAATCGGGAATGGTACTTTTCAAAAATGGGAAATGGTAAAAAACTCTCAGAGCAAAAAGAGAAATTAAAAAAAAAATTTAAATAACCCAAAATAATATCTGAGTATTTGGCCGGTAGATAACAAATCTGTCCGACTTTCCTTTTAAAATTATATGTGTCCTCTTCCGTAATCTACTTTAGTTTGTCCGGAAGTTGCTAAAATCTTCAGAGCAAGAGCATTGGGGTATGAGTGTGGATGATTTAGGTGAGCACCTGCCCTTGGGCCTTTCCTCACCGTGGTCAAGCCACGAGTGGTATTCATGACCAGCCCCTGTTACCAATAAAGGACACAGATAGCAAGTTATGTGTGCTAAAGCTATGTCACACACACCTCCCTTTTTAAGGGAGTTGGGCCGACAGAAAACCCGTGGCAAATTGACTTTCTGTTTCAATGAAACAGCACATCGAAGAACATGCCACCCTGCAAAAGGTGACATTAAGCCCATTGCCAGCGTACCTTTTGGTATCAACCACAGCCACCACGTGCACCCCCGAAGGGGACCTCAGCAATAACCGGTCACAGATTCCGCCGTCCTTGCATTTGGGTGTGCACGAAGTCCACAGACCGTCCACAGACTCCGAGCACTCATTGTTCAATCATTCTTGTGAGCATCAGCTCTTAACCTATTGCGTGGTCGTTTGTGCTCCCTCTGTGTGGCTACCGGTTCCCGTGGTACCAGTGTTGAGAGTCACTGGTCGGACCCCGAAGGTATCCTTCTGCCAGATTCCAACCCATAGCAGTTTCAGGTGCTGGTGCACCTATTTTCCCCGGATAGTGATACATCAAGGTGGAATATCACCAAGAAGACACACCCCGGGGGGGAGCATTGATGTATATAGAAATTTCAAAAAAAGTTTCAAAATAATCCAAAGTAACTTCTGAGTATTTGGGCAGTAGATTACCAATCTAGACGACTTTCGCTAAACTACTATTATACTAAAAAAATATAGAGAAATATTTAATAACGTAAGGAGTATTTAATAACTATGCCATTAAAATTGAAAATATTTACAAATACTAAAATACGTAAAGAGTTACGTATATTTATCTTCAATCACTTAATTTTTTGTATATTTTTGATATTTTCAAATAATGTGGAATTGGCACAGCTCAATTTAACTTGTTTTGTTGTAAAACACCTTTTAATTGATCTCTTTAAAAGGATAGAAAATTATAAAATTCAAAATTTACTCGTATTTAAAATAAATTTAGTTGGAAGTACTTAATAAATAAAAAAAGTGAGAAATCTTGTTATTTTTTTTAATACTTTGTATTTGTTTCATTTACTGTTAGGGGTCAGTGCGCTGCACTTAAACATTTGAACACACATAAGAGTAAATATTTATGCGGTCTATTAAATGTATGCTCGTGCAAGTGAATTTATGCGTACTGACATGAATGTCTGCTTTTCGGTTTCCATGATTGACTAACTAACTGTTTGACTGAGACTGAGTGACTGACTATATGTTTAATTAGTCTTTATGATTTCTATTTGTGTGTTATTATTAACTAGCTGTTGTTGTTTATTTTTTGCCATTGCTTTGTTGGTTTGCTGTCTGTTTCTAGTATTACATATTCAAGTTTCATTCTTAACAACATTTGCTGCTACCGTACCAGCCGAGCTGTTTTAAATTATATTTACTATGTTGACTTTTTTGTTTTTAATTAGAAAAAAAAAGTAAAAGTAATAAAAATATTTTTTTTTTTTAGTAAAGCTAAATTTATATGTGAGATAAGACACAGTCAAGCAAATCAGCTGATAGTAAATAGAAGACGCAGTTGTCAAGAAAAATTCTGTTTATCGTTTATGGATTCTAAACTAATAAAACTTTATTGTTAAAAAGGTATATGACATTGTTTTGTAGTCTGTCATGTATCAAGTTTAGTTTATGTTAAGGCCTACTTAAAAAAAAAGAAGCAGGGTACCTGAAATTCGTTGCATCTTGAAAATTCTTTATTTTATTATAATCATACTTGTTAGCTATTGCATTTGTAGTCAGTTGTTTAATTTCAAGGGTTTTTTACTTGTTTGTTTGTATAATTCGCTATTTTTCTGTAGTTCTTGTTCATTTACTCGCATTCATTCATATTCATTCATTTACATACAATTTTGAGTACATGTTGCTTTTCATATGCATTGTTTACACTTGATGTGAAAAAAAAAACCAGAAGCCATTGTTGTTGTAAAGATGCTTATGCTAATGAAAAATTGTGTATGATTGCTGTAGTACGGCACCACATAAAAAGTGTGGAATATTTAAAAATAGATTTATTTTCCGATTTGTTTTCTTTTCTTCTATTTTCGTTGGTATTTACGAATTCCCCAAACCACAATATATTGATGAGATATTTATGAAGGGTCATGGTATATGTATATGCATTCGTACGTATGCATATTTAGACAGCTTAAAAAATATTATTTTTCATGTTGTTCAGTAAACAAATATTTTTTTTGTTGAAGTTTAGTAATTAGCACTGCACTTGCAAACATATTTGATTACAATTTTTAGTGGGAGTAGTAGGATTATCTCTTCGAAGAGGAATTTTTGAACTACTGCAATGCAATAATAAAATAGATACTTAAAAAATCAATTTAAAACGATAAATATTTAGTGAAGACGGATATTTTCACAGAAAATTTAATTAATATTAAATAAGCAAAAGCATTTTTTTTTTTTTTTGTTAAATTAAGTACGTCCACTTCCCTAGAAAAGTTGATTTTATTTTTAAAACTCTATAGCTTAATTGATGTTTTCTCTTCTACTTAAATTAAAACTCTTTAGGCTTCACTGTAAAAATACATTTTATAAAATATAAGCAAACAATGGCAGTGTGATGTGACGCAAGTGCATTATTCTGTGGAATTGCTCATATGTTCTTTTACTGCGACGCTCCTGGTAAAATATTAATTGACTCACTGGAAGAAAAGTAAGCTCTCACGATGCTGCAAGTTACGGCGCAAAACAACTAGGAGATAACAATACAGTCGGTTCTACATATTATGTAAATCTAAGTGTTTTAAAAATTAAAAAAATTTTAAACCCCAAAAAACGGCTATTTAGTGTTTTCAAAAAAGAATTCGTTTTGATATCAAAGTTAAGTTTTTGTCTTATAAATTAATTCACATTACTTGCCATGGTTAGAAAGTGGTTCTTGTTGTACTGACCATAAACATTTTTCCAACAAGCTTCTTTTATTCTAATTCACTGAATATTCTTAATACTTGGAGTTAAAATTTGAAAGTGCTGATTCACTAAATGGCACCAGAGAATTGCAAAAATCACATTTTTACTTAGTCGTGCATGATTAAACATTTTTATGTATAATCAATAAAAAACCGTAAACGAAAAATTTGAGTAGAAATCGTGCACAACATTTGATTAAATCATGGTCGAGGCTCGATTAAAAACTGATGGTTCTTTAATGCTGTATCACACGATTGAATCTAATAAGCAAAACTCAAATACATTAAAACATTTAACAAATAGCAAGCCGTATTTTAATACCAATACAAATAAAAAAAAAACATAAATATTTACGCAGTAATTTATTCAAATATGTGTGATCGTAGATATAATGCCTTTTTGAATATTTGTGTTTTAGAATGTTTGTATTTTGCTTTTCAAATTCATTTGTATTGAACAGCACAAAAAAAATACAATTAGTTTTTTAACGTGCATCCAACATGATTTAATCAAATGTTGTACAAGATTTTTGTGCATTGAATAAATCACACACACCGGGTTCGGTTCTTTGAAAGGCACTTTGCAATTATAAACATTTTTCGTCGGTAGCGATTATATTTATTTTTTCGGGCTTGCCACAGTTACATGGTTCCAAAAATAATACAAGAATTCAACGCACAGTGAGAACGAAATTGTTCACATCAAAATAAGCGTTATAGGTTCCACAAGGTTTGTTACGAATTTCCTTGTCATTCATTAATAGTGCCTAATATCTCGAACAGTCTCCTGTAAAAAAATTCATTATATGATAAATGCGTCCTTAGCTTATAACTAGTAAAAGGTGATTTTATAAGAACTATCGGAAATTTAAAAAAAAAAAAACACATAAAATTCAGAAAAATGCATGAAATATTTATTTGGATCGATAGTTGGGTCGATATAATTTAATGTTTGAAGATTATTTCATGCAAATGTTGGCCGCGGCTGCGCCTCAAATGGTCCATCCGCTTAGTCCAATTTTGGCATACTCTTTCCAACATTTCGGCCGGTATCTCACGAATAATGTTGGCAATGTTGGCTTCCAGTGCGTCAATCGAAGCGGGCTTGTCCCTATAGACATTAGCCTTAACATAGCCCCACAAAAAATAGTCTAGAGGCGTTAAATCGCACGATCTGGGCGGCCAATTGACTGGTCCCAAGCGTGAAATAAACTGTTCACCGAAATCGCCTCTCAATTGGTCCATTGTTTCGCGTGCTGTGTGGCATGTGGCACCGTCTTGTTGAAACCACATGTCATGCAAGTCAAGCTCTTCCATTTTGGGCAAAAAAAAGTTTGTTATCATCGCACGGTAGCGCTCACCATTCACAGTCACGTTGTGATTCGCATCATCTTTGAAGAAATACGGCCCAATGATGCCGCCAGCCCATAATCCGCACCAAACGGTTGTTTTTTGTGGATGCATTGGTAGCTCTTGCAATGCTTCTGGCTGCTCTTCACTCCAAATACGGCAGTTTTGCTTGTTCACGTATCCATTCAACCAGAAATGAGCCTCGTCGCTGAACACAATTCTTCGATAAAAAAGTGGATCTTCATCTAACTTTTCAAGAGCCCATTCACCAAAAATTTGGCGTTGTGGTAGGTCGTTTGGCTTCAATTCTTGCACCAGTTGTATCTTATAAGGCTTCACACCCAAATCCTTCCGCAAAATTTTCCACGTAGTGGAGTAACAGAGGCCCAATTGCTGCGAACGGCGCCGAATCGATAATTCACGGTCATCACCAACACTGGCCGATACGGCTGCGATATTTTCTTCAGTTCGCACTCTACGTAAGCGTGTTGGTGGTTTAATGTCCAACAATGTAAATTTGGTGCGAAATTTTGTTACAATAGCCCGAATAGAAGCCTCAGTAGGTCGATTAAACTGACCATAAAATGGAAGAAGCGCGCGATGAACTTTCTTAACAGAGCACGCATTTTGGTAATAAAATTCAATAATTTGCAAGCGTTGTTCGTTTGTAAGACGATTCATGATTAAATTATAGACCAAACTGAAGATGTTTGACAGTGACACAAGATACAAAACGTGCGTGAGCTGTCAAAACTAGTGTTGCCAAAAAGATAATAGCAAAAAAATCACTCTTTAAAAATATTGCAGTATGATTTGTAGGTATTTACAGGGACTTTCAGATGCAAAACAAGTAATACTGCCTTATTTTCTCATAATTGTAACTTTGGGGTATTCTGCTCTGACGCACCAACATATGGCATGAACTGATGCAGTAGTCTTTGTCGGACGCCAAACACCGATAATTGAACAATAATCTAATTGGCTTTCCTTTGATAAGCATTTTATATGACTATTGGAAACAGTAATCAATCAAATAATTCAAACAAAATAATTTAAAATATTATCACACTAAAAGGGTGTTGGGTATTGAAATGCCAAAGAGGTAAAATATGTTTTTTCCAAGCAAGTGCTGTAGATCTCAAGATACGAGTACATGCAACCAAAAATATTCCTGTTTACTTTAATATGTATATCTGAGAAAAATTTATATTTGATTCAAGATAATTCTACCAAAAATTATTTGAATAAAACTTTTATCCAAAAAAAAAAAAAAAAAATTTATTTAGGAAAAAAAATAGTATTTAATATTCGAAAAAAAAAATACTTGAAGGTAGTGTTATTCCCATAAACTACTTTACGAATTTTTTTTCTTAATTTTCCATACCTATATTTACTTTTTATTAGATTTACTTTTTTTTAGTAAATTTAATTGAGTTCAAAGTTATATTCCATTACGAATAGTTAAAAAAAAGAATTTTTTCTCAATAAAAATTTATGCAAATACAAATTATTATTAAAACAATTGCTTGGCTATTCACACATCTTGTGTGTGTGTTTTTTTATTTCATGTTTTCAATATTAAAAAATGTTATAGTGAGGAAACATTTTCATTATGCTGACGAAGAAATTCCAGCCACCCATTTATGCAAACTTTCTTTAAAAATTTGAGGATAAAAATAAATAAGAGCTATAAAAAACTATGTATCAAAACAATGCGCTCTTAAATGTGTAAAAATTTTATAAAAATTAAAAATTGTTCTAGTGAAAGTTCCAAATGAACCATATGAAAACTATAAAATACACTTTGTGTATTTTAAAATACTCCAGATAAAAGAAATGAACAAACTCTTGACATAAACGAAAAAAATTTAGGAAAAACAGATGAAATGCTTGAATAAATAACAATCTGAGTTACATACTAATTTTCCGCGAACTATTTTAACATATTGTTCATATGAGTATGTTTGCTTAAAATTTTGGATATACGTGTTTGGCTACATACTTTATAAAAAAACAACAAAATTGGATGAAATGACAGTTTTTTTTTTAAACAATCTGTACTGACAGACTATTTGTTGCTGTTGCTGTTAATGGTCATTCACAACAATTTTTTCTCCGCATTAACAATGATTATATTCCCCGCATTAAAACTGTTTGATTTTTGTGAAAGAAAAACAAAATTTATTTGTGTTAAATAACCGTATAATTTGAAGCTTAAATTACATCGATCGAATGAAATTATCACCAAGCATGAATGCACAAATTTAAAGCTAATATTTACCTGTCATTATGTATGAATAATTACCCCTAAGATTACTACGCTTAAAAATTGTATTGAACAGAAAAAAATTATAGGCCAATTAAAAATTAAATTTTAATTAAGTTAAAGAAACGGTCATATTGAATAAATATTTAAGTGATTTAATAAGATTTTTTTATTTTTCTATCTATTGTGCAACACAATTTCCAACTAAACCAATCAAAGACTTCTCACAAATCTCGTAAGTATTTTAGAATTCATTTTATCTAAGTACATCCCACTGTCTAGGTAGCTAATTCGGCGTCTCCCAACTCTGGACAAATGCATAGAATATGTTTTGATACTTCTGGTTCTTATTGACAGAAACGACAGAAGTCGTAATGTAACCCACTAATTTTTTCATGTGGCAAATGAGTCTATAATGTCTTGTCTACAATTCAGCTTAGAACTTCATGCCATTTATGCTAAAGTTATTCTTTAACCTCTGCCTTAAAAAATATGTTTATGGTAAATGAGTCTCTTTGACTGGCGCAATATTGTAGACTTCGTTTTTCCCCTTTGAAAGTTATGAATGAAGTTATTGTTCACTCATTGATTAAAACTTTAATAAATTAAAAATTTTTTTTAAATCAAAATGTTCAGTTGGCACATAATTTCTTTCTGGATAGAATTAAGAGTGTTAGTTGTTCAGTAACCGCTAGTACTAGATAATTGCCTTACCAATCCAATTTAATGTTAAGCTTTGGCTGTCTCTGATGTCGTGCAACAAAGGTCATAAAAGGAAAATAAAATAAAAGAGAACAAATAAGTTTCAGAATTGTTAATTAATTTGTGTATTTTAACAAAAGAAACACTCTTTTTCCAATTTTATTGTTTTTTTTTTAACTTTTTTTGGTTTCGAAGCTGACAACGCTTTAGCTAGGAAAAATATATTTTGCAAATGGCCAACAAAAAATTGCAAATTTTGACAAATATGCATTCAGTCAGCTGACGAACCAAATTTGATGTCCAGATATTTTTTCCGGTTTCATCCGGCCCAGTCCTTGAGAAGGTATCCTTAAAGGGCATATATACCAATTTTTGGAGAAATCCGCTTACAAATAGAATTTTAATTATTAAAAAAACCATTCAAATAAATAAAGTCATTCACTGCTTTATAAAGTGGCTCATGTTTTGCTACCATTGTTATTAGAGGCGACTTTCCTTTGAGTATAGAGACAACATGTACCAAATTTCAGACAAATCCCTTGGATAATAAAAATGAATTTAATTTATATAGATTTGTAGCACAATTTATTAATAGCGAACAACGTAGTTACTCAGGCGGTACTAGCTCCTTCATTCATCTGGATGCCCTAACTTAGTGTTGGGTTATAAGTTTCAAAAAACCTATGACTTTTATTTTCGCCTCTAAAGCATACAAGTTTTATGATTATTTAAATGATTTAGTTTAAATATTTATTGATTTCTAAAATCACAAGTGGCTTCAAAAATAAATCTTAGTTAATATTTATGATTTAAAGGAAAAACAAAATAAAAATAAAAGCCAAAATAATTTCAATTGAATATTTTTTTCTTTTTAGTAAAACTAATAAATTGGAAAATTTATGGTGATAGTGGTTGACTTTATGGCTAAAACACACACAAACAAACATTTACTTGCACACTTAATTTTTGCACACAATCAGCAATAGTTGAAAATGAGAAGAAAATAGAATAAAAAAAAAAACAATATATGCAACACAAAATTGTTAGCAACATAAAACACCATCTGATAATTGAAAACATACACACACACTCACACGTGTGTGCCTATAAATATTTTAAGAGAAAAATCAACAGCATACTTTGGGGGCGTTAAGATTATTAATAATTTGTAGCATATGTTTCGTTTGCTTTGCTGGTTAGTTTTCTTTATTAATATTGGTTTTGCTTTTAAACAATAAAAAAAGATTAAGAAAACATAGAGAAAAATAAAACTAAGCTGAATAACATATCAAGACACCAAATAATGATTAATGACTTTTTAAGCTAGATTACAATTTATTCAATCAATGTGCAACAACAATGAAAAATGAAAACAACAAAATGAAAGCAACACAAAAAAAAAAATTGCCAACATAGAAATAAAATTGTGTTGGTTTTGTGTACACAATTTTTCAACACCGTACAGCTTTTGTAAACAATCCACAAGTGTCATTTAAAAATTTGCTGGCACAAAAACTCTCTCGTATAATTTTTTGTATATGCATGTATGTGTTACAAACAAATATTATGTTACCAAATAGATTTTGCGTTTAGAAAATTTTCATTACATTTTTTTCATGATGTTTGTTTTGCTACATGTTGGTTTGTGTAAAATTAAAGACCACATTATGTCAATAATGATATTTTGCCAATTATTTGCGTAAAATTGCAATCTGATTTTGTTACATTTCGTACTTCTCAAATGCAACAAATATAGTCTGGTATTATTGTTTAAGAGAACAAGTGATTTCTTATTAATTTTTTTAATCATTTAGATTAAAATTTTTTTATATTTTCATCAATAATTTTTTTTAATATTGATTATCAAAAATATTGTTGCAGTATTAGAATTTATGCCAGGCCAGTGTTACCATATTTACTAGACTCGTGCTCCGTAGCTCAGTTTAGCGAGGGCTCTTCTTAGTTAAAAAATTAAAAAGGAATAGTTCGCTTACTTAGCTCATTTGATCTTTTGTATCTTTATCACTTACACTTTTGATTGTCATTGAACGTTCTTTATTATGTAAAATGATATCAAATAGGGTTTGAAAGGAATTTTTTTTACGAAAATAGAAAGCAAAAAAAAAACAAAATTCGAAAAATTTTTAAATTTAGTTTTCGATTTCTTTTTTATAATGTAATACAAAAAGTACTTTAGTCACTATGGCTAAAAAAAAATTAAGGTTTAATTTTAAAATCCTAAAATTAAGCTTTTTAGCATGCATAATACAGTTTCTCTTCTTCAGTTTATTTGTTTTAAATATCATTTTTGTAAAAGAAAATAATTTGCAGCTTTCGTTCCTTCGTCATTGTTTTCGTTTAAGCTTAGTTCGTTCGTTTATTTAAAGGTCGTTCATTTAAAATAAAAAGAAAATGAATTATTGGGATTCAAAACATAGACTAGTTCGTTCAGTTCAAATAAGTGAATAGTACACTGTGAATAGTTCGTTCGTATACTATACAAGACTACTATTTACTCTTTTTGCCACTACAACACAATAGATGTTACAAATCTTGTTGTTATTATAAACCACGATGATTGATAGACAAAAAAAAATGTTCATAAAATATTTTTCAAAAAAACTTTCTGAATTAAAAATATTTTTTAATCAAAATTTGATTTCAACTTTTAAAGAGCTGATTTCGCAATTTATGATACTTTCATAATCAGAAACAAAAATAAAAGAAAAAAGAATATTTTTTAAATTTATTGTTGAAATAAAATGACAACGAAATATGACACTTGAGTAATTTGCTTATCAGGCACTGAACATTGATCATCAGGAAGCTGTGTGACAAAATTATCTACTCGCTGTTAATAGAGCAACAGCCCACATAACAGTTCTTAAATAAACAAATTAAATAATCCTGCACACCATATTATGAGTTCATTTGCACCGAATTGTGTTAAAGGAAAATGGCATCTGAAGAGTGATGGGAATGACATCAAATCAGTTAGCTTCAAGGTGAGAGAAAATAAAGCAAAGCCGCTCTTGTAAATCGAGGCATCTTTTATGAGTAATATTAGATAAAGCTTGCGAATAAGGTGTTAGGTGTATAGTGAGGGTAAAAAGACCTTTATTACAATTTCCAAATAAGAAAAAGAATCACACTTATCGCATTTGGTGACACAAAACGGTTTATGATACGATATACGAATATCAATAACTGTCAATACTAATTTGGCAATATGTAACGCGTTTTGCTATCAATACTACCTTTTAATAGTATTGATTTTTTTAACCATTATTTTTGAGAAAAAAATTAATTTTAAATTTCTTATCCAAAAAAATTAACGTCGACTTTGAAGTTAACGTGATCGAAATTTTTCATATAATTTCTTATGTTAACTTCTTAAAGTCAATAAAAATATGTTTTTTTATGAAAAAATTTTGAATGAATAGGCCAAGTCAAGTCTGAATAAATTTTTAAACAAATTGTTTATTTATTTATTTTTTTTTTTTGAGCTTAAGGTGGAATTATTATTCTTAATTCATAAATCAATGTTTCGCTTCATATATATTTTGTTTTTAAAGGAAGACAAATTCCATTGTGTAGTGTTATTTCTGTGCTTTTTTCTACTAAAAAATTACTTTTAGGCACCGAAGATATTTTTTTTTTTCAATATTATTAAAAAAGCAAAACTAGATAAAAAAAAATTTAATATATTTTTTTTGTAAAATTTTTTATTCAGCCGGATAACGATACAATAAATTATTATACGGTGACAAATATTTTCTCAAAGCGTAGATATTTAAAATATATGATTGCTTATATAGTTTAATTGGGTGGTGCCTAACCAACCAATCTGGGGTCTTGTCTAGACCCTGGGTGCTTCTGCAGACAAGCCAAGGAGCTTCGTGGACTTCTGTTGGTAAAAAAATTCTCTTGTTATCACATTCTTCTCCGAAATATTCAAAAAACTCTATTCCATAACAACCTTTGGATACATACAAAAATATATATCTGACTGATTGTACATGAAAAATGGAGATCGTTCTAATTAAAATTTTGTCAGAAGTTTTCCTTATGTTTTTATACAGAAATAAATAAAACATATCTCGTCTATAAGGTACTTAAGCATTGGATCGTCAGGGAACTTAAAAATACTTTTCTAGACTTTTTATTTTGATTTATTTTATACACTCAGTTAAAATTCAAATTATAATGAAATGGTATCAATAGCTCTTGTTTCTTGTTTGTTGGTTTAATTTTTCTTATATTGAAAATACGTTGATTTTACTGAAAACGTTTTACATTTTGTGTTTTATTTTTTTTTTCTGTTAGTGAATATTTTTTCTGTTTTTTTTCAACGCATCGTTAGTTTGTCAGCAGATGTTGTTACAGGCTGCTGCAATTCATCAATATCATTTTATCAATTTGCACGGCATATTGATATACTGCTTCAACTATGACAATAAAAATAAAACTGCTAAGGCCTGCTACATGTTGCAAAAGCCAAGAAGACAAAAAAAATTAACAAAATTTGAATTAAAAATGAACGCAAAAAAAAAAAGCAAACAAGAAAATGACTATTGTATGCATAAATGTACGACAACAAATGCAGCAGACATATTTACATATTTATTCGGCATTCCTCGCCTCTATCCTTATCCCTCTCCTTTTGCTTTGGCAATATGCTAACTTACACCTTTATTTGTATGTATATTAAAACTAGTGATGTGTGTTACGAGCTGTTGTTGTTGCTGCTGCTTTAGCTTTAGCTGGCTGGTGTTGTTTGTAAGTATTTATGTAAGGATATCATGTTGCATATTCAGCCTGTGATGGTACTTTTTCTGGTTCTGTTCGACATTGATTTTGATTTTTATGTGGTTTTGATGTGTTTTGTAAAAATGCAGCCTGTTTCTGGTTCCACACAACAACTCCCAGGCTTTCTTTTATACAATTTTTGTTTTTTTTTTACGTTACGTTTTCTATATGTGTTGTTACAAAATGTTTTCGCTTCTTTTATTTTATCCTGGCTTCTCATAGTTATTGTGTTTACAGAATCCATGCAGTCATATATTTTTCTCTCTTTTTATTTTTGTTTATTTTTTTGTTTACGTGTGTGCATGTGCGTTTGTGTGCTTGAGTCTCTTAGGAATATGAATTGCGACAGTAATTCAATTTTAGCAATTTTTCAACTGTTATTGACGTGACGGTGATTTGTTACCATTTCAATGAATTTTTCTTTTATAGTACTGGTGTGTATTATGTATTTTCCGTCTTCTTCTCTGTGATTTTTCCTAGCACTCCAGCTACATTGTTGTTTTTATATTTAAAGCCCATGCATGTTGTTTTGTATTGTGATTTTTTTTCTATATATTTTCGTTTTATGTTACTCTGGCTTTCATTGCTATTACCAATATTTACTTATGAGTGTTTGTTGTTTGATGCCTGATAAACATGGTGGAATCAAATCAAAGGAGAAATAAAAAAAAAACGGAAACTGCTACTCTCAAATAAATTGCTAGTTGCTTTTCTTTTTTTTTCGTGATGTAAGCAAAGCCTTGAAATATGCTGTAAACGTGTATGTAGATGATTTAATTAAATTTCCCTCATATAATAAATTGAATTCATGTTTCACTGTAACAAATTCAAAGCTTCGCTTAAAAGCTTCTGCAAAATATCCTAAAAATCACATAAAAAAATCAGGATTCTCTTCCACAACTACCCATATTTATAAAGTAAAGGATGTTCATAACTAATAAATACAATAAGGCTGGATTAATTTCGAATATTCTTCTTCCTCTTGTGTTCGTTAGGCCAGGACCACACACAGCAAGTTTAGGGCAATTCTTGATTTTGTAGTAGAGAGAGGAAAGAGGAATGGAAAGGGGTACAAGCTTGTTCGTACTCGGCTTGTTCTCTTTTCGTATCTTTTATAAAGATGTAAAAAAGAAGACAGGTAGCTTTAAGCTGAATAAGAATACTAAAATTGACGAAACCACATTGCTGTGTGTAGACGCAGCGGAAATTTTAAAAGAAAATAGATAAAGAATTGCCCAACTAAACTTGCTGTGTGTGCTGTGTGGTTATAAAACAAAAAAAAAAAAAATAATTAACAAACTTACTAGGAAAGAATTGCATGTAGAAACACTATTTTTCTTTTGCTATAAAAGCGGTGAGCGTATAAATTAAACAAAATAATAATCATACGAAGGGAGACCCACCTAATTATGTATGAATTAAATAAATCTCTAGCAGTAAATATGCAGTTTTTATATAAATGACAATCACTTTACTTTTGCTTATTGTTTGTTTGTTTTTAAGCTAAACAAACGGATAGTAAATACAACTTTTATACTCCAAGGATATTCTTTTACATTTTTACTTTACAATTTTTTATGGACCATGCCCAATTTAATGCAGTGATGTCTTTGTACTGATTTATTTTTATTCTATTGGAAATGCTCGGCAAATAATTCGAAAATTTATAAAATAAATTATTTTAAAATCTATTTTAATCCGACTAGATAAGAAGAGATTTTTGTGGCGGTAAAAACGAATGACGAATTATTTACGATGAGTTGGCTTAGTAAGAAGCGAAAACAAAGCACTTTGGGTAAATATTTGACTGTAGTCGAAAAAATTGTCCTACAAAATGTCAGTCAGTATTATTATAAGCAAGTGCTATCCTCCCGCTTTTTTTGCATTTGATTTTGTTTAAATAGCAGGTTTTTATCAGCTGAGGCTATTAGCCGGAGATAAGCAGCTCTGTTAATACATCAGCAAATTTTACAGTTGTTCAATGCAGGACTATGTTATCCAATGTGGGATGACAGGCTGACGGGTCTTTAGTATAGATTTCTGCACACAGTAGTTTTATTGGCAATCAGCAGACGGACGAACTGGCCAAGGTCGGCTCTAACGTGGATGCTTATATATCAGTGACTGTAGCGATTCTGCTTAGTATCACCAGAGCGGCATTTTCGAATACTTCCAAAAAAATGTATAAAATAGAAGGTCAAATATGGACTAGCTATGATGATAAATGCTCCGCTTAGTTGTTAAGCAAATCACTGAATGATCGGTACGCACACCGTTGTGTTGGGACAGCCCTTTAACATAAAATGTTGCAGCTATCGGCCAGCTAGAATAAAAGGTATTCTTCACCTTCTCTGCAACGATTCGGCTTCAACACACAAATTTATTCGTGTACTTAAAACCGAATACATTGGTACAGAAGTTGTTTTGAACCTATGCAGAAATGACATCAAACTATGCATTGAGCTGCTGATAGGCCCACACGAGTAAATTCAGTGTCGTAAATAACTATTCTTGTCGTTTGTGTCAAGGAGGATATGAAACGTCGAAGCATATTCTCTGCAATGGCCCGATGATGGCAAGACGCAGAAGAAAGATTTGTAAGGGGTTTCGGATTGTAATTAGGAACTGGGCTGCCCAATATACCTTAAATGTTGCTATGCGATGCTAATCAATGAATGGATGGCCTTTTTGGGATATCGGAGCTAGAGTTAGAGAATCTGCTCAGTTAGTTGAATGTTGGTAAGTCTACTTCATTTCATTATTTTGCTGTCTTGGCAAGTAGGTGATTCACAATAGAATATTATGGAATCAGCTACATAATTTCCATAGTAGCAGAAGAAGAAAAGTAAAATACTCCCGTTGACTTTTTATTAATTATTGAGCTGTATTAAAAGCAAGAGCATGTTGTGTGAATTGAATAAAGACAAATAGTAAGGATGAAATCTATAAACTACCCGTTCGCTGAATTGCAATACGCTAATTTATATTTTTATATAAGAAGGCGGAATTATACCTAAATATTATTTATAAAATTAATTATCACAGCTTGGTTACATCAAAATTGAAAGAGCTATTGTGAAATAGTAATATGTTAAATAAATCTCTTACATCACAATAAAGGACATGACTTACTGTTGACCTTAATCGTCATATCTGTCAAAAACTGAGATAGTGTGTGTCCTTATCTTTTTATTTTTTTTAATTCTGTCCCTTCTTTTTAATAATGAAACACTGTGTTGTTTTCCCATTAAGTTCCATTGATTGTTTCCAAGTCTTACTTTTATTTTTTTGAGTTTTTTCAAGGTTTATAAATGCTTTTTGTAAATACACTCGTATTTTGGTTGGTTAATTTAAAGAATGTGTTTTTAAAAAAAATTTTATTTACAATTTTATATAAGACGAGGGTAAAGTTCATGTGATGCTGTATGTATGACTTAATTTGTGCTCTTAAATTTAACATTTTAATCAAAATTAACATGATTTTCTATGGAAACTGAACTTACATTTTTATGAAAACCTAAAAAAGTTATAAAAAAATTTAAATCTATTTATGTTTTTGACATATGGCTAAATGTATAAAGTTTGTTTGTCAAATAAATATTAAGAAAAAAAAAACACTCCAGCTAACCAAATTCTATTTGTTAAGTTTTATATAACTTGAAAACAAACTAGAGTAAATTATAAATACTTTAGACTTTCAAGGATTTTTAAAAGAAAAAAAAAATTAAAAAATAAAAAATAAAAATCTGAAAACATTTACAAGTCCATCACAAGATGTTTATACACAAAACAAAATTACCCAAAAAAGTTTTTTCTAACAAAAAGTAAAAAAGAAAAACTTGTGACAGTAAAACAAGAAGGAAGGTACATAAAAAGATTTAAAATAAAGACCATATTTGCTAAACATGCTACATAATAAAAAATAAAAAACGCAGCTTGGAATGGAGAATGGTAAAAGCCAAGCACTTTAACGAGCCTTTTAAATTGAGGCTGTAAATAAGATTTCCTTGTTATTTATTTATTTTTTTGTCAGTAATAATATTTATTATATTCTGGACGTAAACTGTTAATCATAAGCGCCACTCATACTTACAATTTTCTATTTCCTTTTGTTTACACTAGAATGCGTTTTTCTGGTTCGGTGGGCTAAGCAGAAAAATAAAAGACAGGTAGAAGGTACTAGTACAAATAATTCCTTTGAGAAATATTACTTTCTCTTTTTATTTGTAATTTAGAAAATGTAATGTAATGTGATTTAAAAAACTGCTGCTTAGCTCTAAGCCAAGGCTTTTGTAAAAATGTATAAAGATAAGCCAGCCTTAGTGGTTTGATAAAAAAAAAAATATTGTCATATTGTAAATAAGGAACGCCTGTTGATTTACATACATTTTTCATCGTTTTCCCATAGATTAATTGGTGTCCCCCGTTTCGATTTCTGTCTAGACCCTGGGTATTTGCTGCAGATAAGCCATAAAGTTTCCCTGTTTTGTGTTGTTACAAAAAAAATTTTTTTGATTCATAATTTAATATAAACATTTAAAAAATTTCTCTTTTTTTACTTAAAAATAAATAAAAGTAGGGATCACACAACAGATTTTTTTGTAAGCAGCATAGAATTATTTATTTAGAATTAATAAAAATTTGGTATTCAAAGAAAATTATTTGAATAAAATTTTTTATTTTGTTATATATTTAAGTAAGCTTGCAAAATTAGACTACAACAGTGAAGGGTATATAACACTCGGAAGAGGTTAATTTAACTTGTTATTTTTTTACTCTTCATTGTTTTGTAAAATTTATTATTCGGATTAATAATAAATAACATCCTTATCCAAAAAAATTAATGTAGGCTTTAATGTCAACGTTAACGAAATTTTTTATAAAATTTTTTATAAAATTTTTTAAAAAATTTTACTTTAAAGTCTACATTAATTTTTTTTTTGGATAAGAGCATAAATGTTTAAAAAGATTTTAAACGGCAGCCCGAAAGTGATCTTTTTTTCTTTTTTATTAAAAGAAAGATTAGTCAAATATTAAATTCAATTTGCTAAATGATGTCTTCATTACAATCCATGTTTCTCTTGCATTTTTTTATTTCGTTATAAAGAAATATTTTTGTTTTTAATATACCTAAATGGTCTATTAACTTTTACGGCCTACTTTAAGACGATATTTGCTTTTTTATTGTTGCATATATTGAGGTAAATTTTTATCTATAAGAAAATTTAAATGTCCAAAACGTATTGTAGGAAAATACTTCATGTTATGACAGTAATAACTTGAAACAATGTTCGTTAAAATATATTTTATTTCATGTGAAGTATTTTGTATATGAAATATTTCATAAATTACACTGGTTAACATTGAAAATTTGTCCAGAGTGCTTGTATCCGTTGTGTGCTGATAACAAATATAATACTGTTATTTTTCTATCAACTCCAGTTGGTAATTTATGGCCAATAACAAAATTAGAAGTATTTTATAAATTTTATTCATTCAGTTGAGGAGACGAAATGTTTTTTTTATAAAGTTGATTTTTTATGAGATACTTGTTGCATATCTCGACAAATATTACAGCAGTAATCGTCACATGTATATCTCACTACTTGCTTTTCACTCCAAGTTTTTCAGGAAATCAATCGAAATGAAAATGTCAATTGTGTAGTTTGATGTTTATGTTATAGACTAGGTATTTTTATTAGACAATACGAGTATATTGCCAACTAATAGATTTATGATTTCCAAGTAAATTTTGAATCACTGAAATTAAATATTCTCAGGCGTGTTATTCAGTTTGGGTTATAGATTATATAAAATTTTGGTCTTGTACTAGCTCTTTCATTTTTGGTGCATCACAAATGCTTGGTTTAAATTTTTCATTGTTCAGACCAGAAAGCTTTTTCTAGAGGTAAACAAAACTTTGGCATATTTTTAATACTTTTAATTACTAACTCTCTTAGCAGTCACATCGTTTATAATTGTACTGCACTAAAACACAAACCTTTTTCCACTTGTTCATTGTTGCAAAGAAACAACACTATTTTTTCACACATTGTTTAGAACCTAGTACTTCGATAGATTGCAAATATAGGGTGACTGATTATTAAAAAACTGCAATAACTGTTTTGTAAAACCCATTTTTGCTTTCTAAAAATCATTGAATTTTTCTAATCATGGTGTAAATAGTCTTCAATAAAATTGAATTTAAAATGTCGTCCTGCTTGTTGATGGCATCTTTCTTCAAAGTTGAGGTTAGAATTGCAGCTAATGTTGCTCACATTGATTGTTTTAGTTCATTCACAGTTGTCGTTTGCGATTTGCAAGCTTTTTGTTTACAAGAACCCGACATGAAAAAGTCTGGTGGACTTTGGTTAGGCGAAAGGTAGAGTTTCTTGTAAGGATATCTTCAACATCATTCGGCCATAACTGGCTGAGTTATGTGTGTAGTTGCAAAATCTTGTTGTAACTACACAGGGTTGAGAGAAATTATTTGTCGGCATAGTTCCGGATAGAAAATTTTTTTTAGCATACTCAAGTAACTTGCTCCAGTAACCGTAAACCAGTGTCCGTTTTGTTTAAAGAAGTATACCCCGACAATACAACGAAACTGCACACCACACTGTAGCGGAAATAGGATTCAACACCCTTTTATTTAGTGTTGCTGGGTTGGAACCACTCTGACAAATTGGTTCAGATCGAAATGATCTGATCTCGTAATCTTCTACCTTTTCAATCATCTTCTGACAAAGTTTCAAGCGAATCAGCAAGTCTACACATTCAGTTTATTAGTCAATTGAATTTTGTAGAGCAATTAATTAAAATCCTTTTGAATTATTGTCTGCAAAGTCTGCCTACTGACACCCATCTTAGCAGATAATCTGAAACACTGAGGTTTGTTTGTAGGGCAGCGATTTCCAAACTTTCTGATATTGCTACCCACATAAGAATAAAAATTGGCGACCCCTTGTTAGATAAAACAATAAAATAATATAAGCACACATTTTGAAGTTGTAAAAAGTAGAATAAAACTAAACAAAAATTAATAAAAATTTAGTATATTCCTAGAAAAAATTTTATGTGATGGATGAGCTTTCTTGTTAGCACAAAGTTTCTAAAATCGTGGTATTATAGTTGAAATCAATACCGGAAGTTCTTTTTTGCACTATTAAACGATTTCGATATTTATGACTGCTAAAGCAAAAAATCTGGTTTTGCATAAATATCATGTTACGAATGGAAACAGCACTGTTATAGCTCTGTCCGACGAAGTAATTTAATATTTTTTACATTCCCCCCAAAATTGAATTAAATTTTCACTATCAAATGCCTGTTGCAATGAAATATTGCAAAGATGTTTCAATCAGTTATTCTTTTTCGAAAGTTGTCAATTTAAAAATGAATTCTGGATCCATGCAAACTTTGTAAAATCAATATCGGTAAAATATTGTGAAAAAGTTTTAGTAAGCTTTGCAAATGTTCTATACAAATATTTTTGTTTGCTTTAATATTGTTTCTGGTACCGGCGTTATTTCCAATTGGAGACATATCCTTTTTTAAATTAGATGCCATGACTTTTTCTTTTTGAATAAGAGTAGCATGCATCGATTTATTTAAATAGCTTAACTTTTTCAAATTTTAAACTAATAAAGTTACCGGTGCTAAAGGAAGATGACTCATCTTTATCATTTTCAGCAAGAAAGATCATAATTTTGTCTTTAAGTTCGGATCCTTTTTGAATGAATTTTAAACGAGACAGAGTGGTCTCTATATCTCTCATATCTTCACACAACTTTATAAATTGTTTATTTATTGTTACAACTTTTGTAACAATACTAAATATGTTATTAAATTCTTCACTCATATTTTTTGAACAATATCTGCTATAAGAAGCATGCAGTGTGTCCATATAAGTTTACATGATTTATTTTTAACCAATGTTACCAATGGTTGAAGACCTGCTTTGCGTCTTAACATTTGTTTTCACATATTACGCAAACAAAATATACAGTGCGCCCACTTAGTATAATTACTCTATGGCACATAGTATAGTAAAAGAGAGAAAAAATATCGATATTCAGGCATGTTCTGAAATCACGGTGATTTTAAACTACGAACGATTTTAAAATCACGTGAATGATTTTTAGCTTTTGAGTAGTGATTTTTACTGTTCTCAGTCACGAGCTTAAAGCTCTTTTGCTTTGTTTACAATAGCGGTTTTCACTCTTAAATGCAAGCTACCCTTGGAAGTCTTGCAGATATTGCAAGTGTTTCAAAAATTTAAAAGTTTGCACTTCACAACAACAAAATATATGGAACTAACAAAATTGCACCGGTTTATAAAATTCGCAAGACTGAAAATCATTGCAAAAAACAAACTCAAAAAGCTTGCACCATCAAAACAGCTGAACGAAATAAACAACTAAAGTTCAGAATTATCAAATTGTACGGCGGTAGTAGACTTAAATCGAATTTAGGTTTGGCTAAAAAAACACTGCTAAAATAAAGGAAAATTTTATTATAGTTTTATATAAAACTTCATGAGTTAAAACCAAATTATAAGAAAGTGTATTGTAAATTTTAACGAGGGTGCGCCGCGGCCTTAAATTTCATAAATGTACTGCGACTTAGCTAATATCGTTCTCTATACGCGTTCAATTTATAAAAAAAAATAATAAACAAACAAAATGATGAAATACAATTTCATTGAGAACATTTTAAACTAGAAAATTTTTTTGGTTTTTTTCTGATAGCTTTGGCATTGCCTTTTGTTCAAGGATTTAATTAATTTACTGTAAGGAAAAAATACACATGAGTGTTTAATATGCTCAAGTGATTTGATATCGTAAGACAATTAGCTGTTTGGTTTGAAATTACGAGATGTCAAATGATTTTGGGCGCTGAACACATTTTTTTGATGTGAAATCGATTTGTGAAAAAGTAAGTTTCACAACAAGCCTGATTATCAGCATTTACAGGGACTCTAAATAAAGTGTAATAATATTTGAACAAAAAATGTGCATTAAACAGAAATTAAAAACTTCATGACTACCTTGAAGTTACCACCCGATAACCCTGTGGGTCGCGTTCCACAATTTGGAAGTTGTTGCTGCAGCAGAAATAGTTTCCTCTGAAGGGAAGGGTTTCGATTATAAGGACTTCTAGCGACTTTTCCATAGCCTGCAAAATTATTCAATTGTCTCCCAATGGTCTATCTACTCGGAGGATTACTGCCAAACGTCTGTGTATTCCCTTTGAACCAAAACTAGAGACGCCTATGTTGATAGTGGCGAACAATTCAGATCCTTTTTAAAGTCTTAGTTTTATAAAAATACTATTAAATAAAATTTTTACCTCTTTGAAATAACATGATATGCACTGTCATTTTAAGTGCAGATAGTTTTAAAAGTCGTAAAACCTAAAGCTGAAGAAAAAAAGCAAGTGTTATTTTTAAAATCAGCATAATTTAATTAATGGAAAACGAATACAAATACTTTTAAAAATTTTGATAAAATGGACATTTGTTCCCCTGTATTGTGTGAATTAATTTAAAATTTTTAATATATTAATGAAATTATTAAATTTTTCATTGAATTATTGGAATATTTCATTAGTCTAATGAAAAATAAAGAATATTTCAGTTTTTCTCAGTCTAAGTTTTGTGTCACTTTTTTGCTTTAAAGGTAAGTTAATTTCCACAAAGATGTTTCATTAAAAGTTAAAAAAGAAGATAGAAAACACTATCTAAAAATCAACTTATAAAGAATTTTATATATATGACTGAAAGTAAAGAGTCTTTAAATTTAAAGTATATTTTTTGTTTGTTTACTTTTTTTAGCATTTAAAAAAAAAGTTTGTTTGTTTTTAAAGAGAAGCTCCTAATTCTTGCTTTTTATTTCATAAAATAGATACCCAAATTTATGTATGTGGTTGTATATGTACTCGTACATGAACATTTTTAAGTAAAACTGTTGAGATTTTTTTCTTGTATTTTATGTTATTTTATAGCAAATATTTGATTAGTAACTCAATATGTAGACAAACAACCAACATAAAACATACGTACAAGACTAAAGTAGAATGTGTTTAGAAATGTAAAAAAACAAAAACCAAACAAGTATTTAAAAAAAACTTTTTTTAGAAACTTTTACAATATTTATGTTAAAATATAATGCAGTTATGTAGCTTAACTTAAAAAAAGAAGAAGAAAAACTAAATATAATTTTCTTTTAGAAATTTTAAGCTTCACATGCCAACTTTATAAATTACTTGCTTGTAAAAGTTTTCCTTTCCTCTTCTGGACTTAAAACTGAGTTGGTACATTTGAAATGTAACAAACATCCAATCAAATCAGCAATTCGTCTAAATACGGCTGGGCAGCGTCTTATGAACTCTTCACTGTATTTTTAATTTTGAAAATTTTTCTTAAATATTTAACAAAAAAATAAAATAATTTTTTATAGAATATTTTTTTTAATCCTAAATCAAACGTCTGCAAGTACTTAATTTTTATTTAAAAAAAAGAAGTTATAAGATAGATATCTAATTAGAATGCAAAATAAATTTAATTTAATTTAAAATTAACATTTAAAAATCCACTACGTACACACGTTTGAAAAAAACGACTGCCTAGTATCGTATTTGTGTGTACAAACATTACGTACATGTACAGCTAAGTTTCCATAAAAAATAAAGCAGAATTTAATAAAAATCTAATAGTTTTTGCTTTCATTATGACTGACATTTTTGATAAAATTTTGTGCCACCTTTTTTGTTCATTTTGTATTTTATTCAAAATAGGCAAAAAAGTACCACAAATGGTAAAAAAATAGATATAATTAGTTGCACATCAGACCTCAGAGCTCAGCTATTTTAAAACCAAATGTAAAATCACTTGTGCTTAAGAATTTCTTCAGTCTTAGTTTGTTTATGTATGATTTGTTTCCATATTTTCAAAAAATTCTATTTTGAAAAGACAACAAGGTTAAAAAAAAAGTTAGGGGCTAAATCATAAATTTCGAGAAAAAAAAGGCTAAAATGGTAACGCTGTTGGCATCACAACAAATTCATAGCTCAATTAACTTTGGTTTTAAAAGTAATTAATCTGTTTTTTAATGTTAACCTTGGTGGCTTCAATTGGTTATTTTCTTAAGACTAATCATTTTAAAAATTTAGTGACAGGAGAAGGAGTATCTAAAAAGTGATCTCTTTTCAAGCAACGTAAATTTGAATTCTCCATAGGCCAACTAATAAATGTAGCAGAACTGCAAAATATTTTGAGGCAATTTTTTTAACAAAAGATTTTTTTAAGTACAACACAAATTTGTTTGTCTGCCGAAAACGCTCAGGGACTAAGCACAAATCCTCAGGGATGGGAAGGGAAATACCAAATGGTTAGGTCTTGAGACATTGCGCAACTGATATGACCCTCCTATGGTGGTAAAAGTAAATGCTAGTCTAAGTTGTTGACCAGAAAGAGCACGGATATATCTGGTAGAGTTCTGTAACATACTTTTCCGCAATTGCCCAAAAGTATTTTTTTTAATATTGTTACTAAGCCACATGTACCATGAGGCAAAGAGATATTTTTTACAGGCCATGCATTCACCATTCCAGATCCAATTAACTTTTTCATTGGGAGCTTATAGCCACAAAATCTGTATTGGCTGATTTTAAAACCACAATATCCGTTAAACTATCCCGTTAAGAGTTTGAAGTCACTGTTATTGAGTAATCATTATGGTCTATAATTCACCGTTTTCTGGGCCGGTCTGACGACTATCAGCTACTCCCCAACACAGCAGAATAATATAGTCAAATAGATCCGCTCTGTGGTATTAAGATATCTAAAAGAGCCTTTCTCTTCTTTCATTCTCCTTCTCTATGCGAGAGAATTGTGATTCGAACCAGAAACCAGTTTTCTCAGTTATGTATCCCAAAGTATGGTTCTCGTTTTATTAATGTAAGGCGTACCGCTATATTGACCAATCAGTCTGTACGCTAGTTGGCAGTATGATGCCTAGATGCAATATAAAATCCATTAAAAATTTCACGCTGCTGTTTTATACTTAAACCAGTAGACTACACTAGAGATATAGAAAGAACACATTTAGAAAGAGAAAGAAAAGGCTACGTTTTGTCTCCTGAGAGGGTGATAAATGTTTATGTTACTAGACTTTTTATAACAAAATATTAATCTTTATTTGTGCTTAATTCCAGAAATTGTGTTGATTTTTAAAAATTTATTCTTTTACTCATGATATTCTCCTGAGTTATTTATTCAGTACAATAAGTCAGATGCTACTCTGATTCCTCAGTAGATTACTCCCAAATAATAATAGAATATATAGTTTACAATATTAAAATGTTGGTTGGGAAATTTATTTATTTATTCAGTTCAATGCTTACTCAGTTTCTTGTTTGAATATTTGAATCTTTTTGTAACTATTGATTAATAATTCTTATTTAGTCAATTGATTTTACAATATAAAGGTTCTAATGTTTGCAAGAAGCGTTGGGAGTAACCTACTGAGGATTCGGAGTAGCGTCTGATGAAATGGTCCATATAGGTATGCTCTCCCCTTCAGTACTTATTGTACTGAATAAATAACTCATGAGAATATCATGAGTAAAAGAATAAATTTTTAAAAATCAACACAATTTCTGGAATTAAGCACAAATAAAGATTAATATTTTGTTAAACTTTTAAATTCCAAATAGAAATTATTACATAGACTTTTTATAAGTACACCGAAGAAACAACTTCGCACATGAAAACCGAAATTGCTTCTACCCAAAAATGCAGTTGCTTCAGTGGAAGTTTGCCGTAATGACGATGAAAACCAGGTGATACAACCCAAAATATTATTAAGAGAACTAAATTTCGAATCATATTATCAAATTTTTGTTGTTACAACGCAAAATTCGATTATCACAGAAGCATTTTAGGTTAAAAGCAAATTCGGTTCTCCCAAACGAAGATGTTTTATCGCTATTTCATGTACAAATGCTCTTTGCAAAACTGCAACCTCGACTCTCACAATAAAAGAAAAGTATTATGTTATTATAATAAAAATTTTAGTTAAAATTTTTTTTGAGTAACGTACTATACAACAAAATGTAACATAAAATACCACACAAATTAAAAATTTGTAGGAATAATTTGTTGTTTCAAGTAAAAGTTGCAATAATTTATTTAGGCATAAACAGTGAGAATATAAATATAGAAAAAGACAGATAGAGAGAGATAGAGAAAAAGAGAAAGAGCAAAAGAGAGCTATAATATGTTAACTTTTTGGATTAACTTGAAGCAACAGCACGCAAATACTTTGTAAAAAAACATTTCTGAGGTTTACTCATAAACCTCATAATTTATGTTTTTCGCACATACTCGTATGAGTTGAATGTGTTGAAAGTATTTATTGTTGTATTTATAATTTGGTAAAACAAAAAGAAAAAAAAAGTTTCATTCCTTTTAGATATCTTCCCTGCCCTTCTCTTTCTTTTTCTCTTTCCAAAGTGTTCCATCAACATTAGAGGTCAAAAATATAAAAGCCAACAGTAGAAACATAATTTTTCTAAAGCTGATGTATGAAGTTCTATAAAGAGTATTTTATAAAACTATAATATTCCGTCTTAATCATTTGGCAGGCTTGTAATGAACTCATAAATGTTTGGAAAAGTTTATTTGGGAATTTATTTGTTGAGTTTTTGTTTTCTTGTTGCAACCCAAAAGTTTTCATATGTTTTCTTTTTAAAGTTTAATTAGATTTGTCAAATTACACATGTGAAAGAAATTTATTAATTTATGATACAATTTTATGTTATGGACAAACAGCAAAACAATAAAAAAATTTAACACATTTTTTTATTTGCAGAACACAAAAACTTTTCTTTAAAAAATGTATAGTTTTTGAATTAACTAATTTCATTAAAGTATTTTATTGATTTAACGAAACATTTCACAAATTATGTGGTTTAATGAAATATTTTCATTATATTAATCAAATGATTTCATTAAATGAATGTTAATTTCATTGAAATGTTTTATTAGCCGAATGAAATGTGTCATTGGTTGAAATATAATGAAATTTTCATTCTGTTAATGAAAGAATTCTGAGGATATATGAAAAAAATTCTCTCAGTCTTCCGCTGGTCAAGTGTGCAGAATGAATGCTGATCTTTCTTGATAATTGAATCTATCAATAGTTCAGTGGAGAGTTTGATGTCTGCTGAGTTTACGAATAACCTCTATCCTAATACGTTTGGGGTTAATCATGCCCCCTTTACTCTCCAGCAGTCTACTGCAGTCTTCGTCTAATTCATTTCTCTTCATTGCATAGTAGAGCACAAACTAAGTTGTTATACACCCCGCAGAAAGCTCAGCATCTATGAAATGGGTAAACGTACTTTTTTTGCCCTATAGTACTTGCGTACATGCAGTTTATTGGCCGTCTGAAAACAGAAAGTTTTTTTCATTGGAACTGCCTTTCGAAAACATGGTCTTATAAAGGGTGTTTTTTATAGACGTATAGAACTTTAAGTTGGCATTACTGTTCAAGATGGCGACCGATTTAACAGCTGCCAAGTGATTTATTCTCTGTTTGGCTTGGCAATTCATCATGAATAGACTCACTAGTGAACAACGCTTGCAAATAGTGCAATTTTATTTCGAACGAGATTGCCGTTGTTCTCGAATTTCATAAGCGAATTTAGTTTAGCGGTGAAGCGCACTTCTGGTTGAATGGCTACGTCAACAAACAAAACTGCCGCACTTGGAGTGAAGCTAATCCTCAAGTGTATGTCGAAACACCGTACATCCAGAAAAACTGGCTGTTTGGTTCGTTTTATGGGCTGGTGGAATCATTGGTCCGTACTTCTTCAAAAACGATGATATCCAGAACGTTACAGTCAATGGTGATCGGTATAGAGCCATGATTACTAACTTTTTCATTCCTGAATTGAACAACCGTGATGTCCAGGAGCTGTGGTTCCAACAAGACGGCGCAACATGTCACACAGCTCGTGCCACAATCGATTTATTGAAAGACACGTTTGGTGACCGCCTAATTTCACGTTTTGGACCTGTGAATTGGCCTCCAAGATCTTGTGACTTAACACAACAAACGCTTGACCATTTGGAAGACAACATTAGCCTTGTTATTGCCGATATACGGCCACAAATGTTGGAAAAAGTCATCGAAAATTGGACGTCCAGATTGGACTACATCCGAGCCAGCCGTGGCGGTCATATGCCACAAATCATAAGTAAAATGTAATGCCACAAGATTATCTTTCGGATAAATGAAATTCATGTCAATCGAATAATCCATCGTTGTTTTATTGCAATTTAAAGTTCTATACGTCTATAAAAAACACCCTTTATTTGTCGCTATAGCACTGACATTTTGAATTTCGAACCCATCAATACAACAGAATTGGCGGTCTAGCTCTGAACTGAGTGTTCACTGACAAAGCCTGGAGAGGGCCAATATTTTAATCGTACAGCCAGAGACGGTGAGACATCGTGAATTCCTGATAGATTCTAGAATTGTCACATATGTATCTAGTGAGCTAAGTTGAGTTAAACCAGGTGGTCTTAAACTGTACTGACTGCTACTCTCTTAATACTGAGAGATTATTCTCACTACTAATGTAATAGACGTAATTATCGCCTTCGTTACACTCTAATAGGCTATTCGATGCACTTGTTGACAATTATTTGAGCTTAGTTTTCTTTTATCTTTGGATATAATAGGTATCGCAATAGCCTTGTAGAACCTCACCATTATATTTTATGGTAATTTTGAGATGCCATTAAGTTTCTAAGTTTCTTTAAAATAAATTTTATATATCTTAATCTCTTGAAATTAGTTGCCATTTTATTCTATTGGTTAAATTAGTCTCTCATAATATTTGCGGTTTCTACTCGTTAGCCATATTAATGCCAATTATTTATTTATTTTTTCGCAAATATTCCTAAACTAACAGCAAATCCTGCAGCAGACATGTCATGATGGCAGAAGAACAAAATAAATAAATGAAAAAACGAGTCTGTGTTTATTATTGAATCCTTATATCGCTTTAGGAATTTTTGTAATTAACGGTAAATTAATTAAAATTCTTTGGCTTCTTTATATGCTACTACAACATTTTAAATATTTCGGTTTGAGAAAAAATAAATATTAACTTTATAAAAATTATATTTGAGTTAAGATACTGCTATCCTTGGGTCAATACAAGAATGTAATACTAATAAGTGTTTGTTAAGAGTGAGTGTATGTATATGTCACTTATTTAGTTCAACATTTCTAACATTTTAGTCCTGTGGCGAAAAAAAAAATATGCTGCTTATGATTGCCAACTCTTACAATATCTAACAATTATGAAGTCTTTAATGTGTATGTATGCTAGTGAGTGTGTATGTTATTGAGCGTAGATGCATGTGGTTGGGTTTCGTGTAGTAACTGTTGCCATGTTAAATATTTATATTCTATTGATATCTTGTTTGAAATGCGAAATATATACCTTTTTCTCTTATTAGTTTTCTTTGGTTGAGTTGTAATTAAAATTAAATCTAAAACCAATTGATTGGCCAGAGGTTATTTTGCCAGAAATAATGTAAAGTGTCTTTGGTATTGGTTTTTCGTTTTAACCACAAGTATTTTATAAAGAGTTTCATAGAGTTGGGTTAAATATAATTAATTGGTTGAGTTCTTGGAAATAAACACATTTTTGTGAGAAAAATATTTTAAATTAATTCACTTCTAGTTAAAAATGTCTTGCCTAATAAAGAGTTCAGGTATTTGGACTGAATGCAACATTTCAAAAATTATTTTGTTTGCCTCAAAATACCTAAAAGTCCATTACTATAAGTCGAGCAAACTCAGTTTGTAGGCCGAAATACATGCTATCGAGATCTGGCTAAGAGAAGAATTTGAAGGGGCAATTATAACCGTCATTTACTCTGACAACAAAGCAGTATTACAGGCACTTAGTGCCTTTGAAGTGACATCAAAACTGGTCTGAAAATGTTTAATATTTCTAAAGAAACTAGCATTCAACAACAGGGTCCTTCTAGTATGAATGCCAGGTTAAAGTGGATATGCAGGCAATGAGAGATCAGACGAATTCGCTAGAAAAGATGCCGATAGTAGCTTCAGCGGACTATCTTGGCATAGTGCTAAGTATCATGGAATTAATTAAAATTCGCTTATTGCTAATTTTCCTTCATTTGTGCTAAAAATACCTTGAGCAAACATTGCTGTGTGCATTTACAATTTTTGCGGATATAATACCGTCGTGAATATCCCTATTATAAATGGAATCTCTCTACTCTACTAGATCGTTGGGTGCAAATTTGATACAAAATTTTACTTTATAAGTTTGGATTTTATGTTTTGATTTCAAGGAAAAATTTAATCTACCTTTAGAATTTTGAAGCAAAATCGATCGCAATTTTAGAATAGTTTGAAAATTTGGATAGAAATTGTTTGTTATAGAATACGGCAAATTGGCATCAGGTTTTCCTCCGAATTATTGTTTTTATAAAAAACTAATCTTCTGTCAAAAATGATTGACCATGTTCACTCCAAAGTAAAAAAAAATAAATAAAAGAATAAAACGAAAAAATTAAGCTTAATGATCATTAAAAATTTAATGAGATATTTTCGGTTTTCATCGGCATTACCTTTGGTTATTGTTTTTGTCGTGGCTGTACATAGGAGACTCGTTTTCTTCAACCCGTCCCCACATAAAAAAGTGGAGTTCTTAATATATTCCTCGTAACTTTCTGCTGATAATGACAAACAGAACAAAAAAAAGTTCCTGAGTTTGCGTTAGGTTAAATTAAACAGGGTAACTTATTTAAGAATAAATATGAAAGGGGACTTCTTTATGATGCAAGGAATATAGCGATAACAATAGAAAAACGTTATAGAGAGAAAGCAAAAAAGATATATAGAAATGAAAATTGAAGAAGAAAAAGAATTAAAGAAGAAGAGTAAGAAGAGTACGTCAGGACTTAAACCTTACAGTCGACAGCGCAGAAGGGCTCCGCAGATGTCACTCATTAAGGTGGAATTCACAGTGATACTCTGGTGCTGATTAGAGACAGAGGAGAGATCTCTACAGTAGACTCATTCTTTTAGCATGTATTCCGAATTCCCAGTGACCGTTTTTAGCAACTGGTGCTTTGAGTCAGATCACCCTTACCCTTCTTTCCAGAATTAAAAAACTACCAAATTTAAGGTTCAATAATAAAAGCATAATCAGCAAAAGCAAAAAGGTGCTTGTGTTATACACACACGCTCACACAATATTCCCCCACAGCCATACAACTGTTTACAAAAGCGCACAAATGTCTTAATGAATTAAATGAACACAAATTATTGAAATAAAATACAACAAAACATATTTACTGAAATTGAGAATAACATATACACACACACACCTACAATTAAACAATTGCCTAAGACAAATACTAACAAACACCACATGCTGCTCTTATATACGTACATAAGTACATACACAAGTAAAATTTACAATAAACAAATAAATAACTAAAATCACACACATCCTTATTAGACCTACACAAATACATTATGCGACTACATGTGAATATCTACAAATATTTATGCAAGGCAAACGCATAAATTGCTTCATATTGTTGTTGTTTGCTGCATGTTTTGTATTGCGTAATTTGCATATAAAAATATAACAAAGTAAATGAATGTACTCGTATGTATGTGTAAGAATGGTATAGTAGCTTTGTGCGTTTGACAACAAACAACAAATGAATATGACACATATAATCATATGGCATTCATTAGATGGCGCGAGCTATTTATTTGCGCTTCACTAATTACAACAGCAACAAATAACATTAAAGAAACTTATACATCCACACACACACGTACACTCTCGAAGTGACTCAACACAATAATGACAACAAATATTATTTGTAGAAAAAAGTAGAGTGGAAAACAACAGAGGATTCTAGTAGTAAAAGCAACAACCTGGGCTACAACACAAATGATTGGCAAAAAAAAACTTAACATTCATAACTTTCATAAAACACAGACAGCAACTTTTTTTTAAATTTTTTATTTTGCAAAAAAGATATAATTTTTTTTTAGTTTTTGTTGTCAAAAGCTCTTGTACTTACACGCACACTTGCACAACAAACAAACAATAAAACTAATTGCAACAGTTAACTTGAAACACAAACAAGCGAATAAAAAATATTCTAACAACAAATATTGGGCAGACATTTTTGTTTTAAAAAATCCAACAACTCAAGCCCCAAATACAATCCCGTCACTATTATCTTTTACACGAATAAAATAATTTAGTTGTTTGTGAAAAAGCAACAACGAAAAACATTAAATGTTGAAAATTTTGGTCTTTGTAACAAAAATTAATTGAAAGAAAAATACTATTTATTTTATTTATTTATTTACATACAGTCATAGCTGGAAAGGCTTTCAGCCAATCGGATTAAAAAAATTATAAGAATTGTTACTTTTCAGAAATGTTACTTGGATTATGTCTGAACATTTATTGCCTAATGTTATGGTATTGGGTATAAACATTTTTGGAAAATGTGTTTGTTTGTTTTTGCTGTTTGTAAACAGACTTACAACATGTGTGGTGTGATCACACACAAGAAATTTTTTTTTTCATTGACGGTTGTACAAAAGTTTTAAAAAATTTAATGGACTGATTTAAAAAAAAAACAGCAGAACAAGTAAATTTATATATTACTGATAAACTTAGGGAAAACTTTATTAAGAAGGGGAATATTACAAAGGAAAAGTAAAAAAAGTTGTTCAGGAATTAATTTTTTTAATTTAATTTCGCATAAAAATGTCGTCGTGAAAATAAAAAAAATTTAAACAATCAGGTCTGTTCTGAAAATAATATGACTTCAAATCACATGTGGTATTGAAATAACACGTGTAATCTTGTGCTGTTCTGTAAAACACACTGTTTTTCGGTGTGATTTTATCTTCTCGAAAGCACAAGTAAAATAAAAAATAAGCCACAAATCACACAAAACAAATCACAAGAGCAAATAAAAATTTTACAACAAAAAATTCGTCTTAATTTTTTTTTTTATATTTAAGTGTTTTTTTTTATAACAACAAAATTAGTAAAAAGAACACATTGAATAATATATTTAAGTAATTTATTTTAACGACCATCCTATAATAGTCGTGAAAATAACCAAGTTATTTGAAGACGTAAGTATCTTAGCTGAACGTTTCGAAGCCACAAAATTATATTTATGAATAGAACCTCTCTTTTGTGCTTTCAAATCGTATTGACAAAATGTGATTTTCAAAACATTCCTGTATATATTTTCCTTAAGACTAGTGTGAGAATAACAAATTAGCTATTCAATCTTCTGAAAGAATTTTGGCCTTTTTATAAACATGGGTCCAACTCCAAATAATGATCTTAAACGATTTCACATTTGGATTCAAATATGTTAGTATACAACGTTTTTTAGAATTTTTTCTTAATCGTAACTAGAATAAAATTACATCAAAAATATGCTATATGAATACTAAGTTTGAGATTGTTTGGAATCACCTTATTGAGTTCGAGCGCAATAAAAATCAAGTCGATATCTAGAAACTAAGCAAGCTATGACCAAAAATGTAACCAGTTCTACTAGTGCTTTTTTCCGGCCACTTTTTAGTAGAACTGGTTACCTTTTTGGTCATAACTTGCTTAGTTTTCTAGCTATCGACTTGATTTCTTTTGCGTTGGATAGATAAACGCATTGGCTTTAATTTAAATTTTTTTTTGGGAATAGTACGAAAATATTTTTTTATGACCAAAAAGAAAGCATGTTTAAAACGACCTATTTTCTTTAGATTTTGTCATTGTATGTTCTCTTCTTGATTTCTTATAAAAATTATAATTATTTTGAATTTTAAGCTGTAGCTTTTGAACTTTTTCCTAGCCTATTTTTTAGGCAAATTAAGCTTATTTTTTTTTAGATTCTGGCAAAGCTGGTCACGATACAATTATCTTAAGTGTCGTCGTTTTGTTAGAACCACATATTAACCAGATAACTGAAATCCAATTGAGGCCACTAGCACTCCGTTGTCATGTTAATGTAACGAATGCCGTTCCCAGTCACCGTAATTTCGGCCGAAGCTTCAAAAAATAAAGTCTGACCAAAATCCACTACAGACAGTTGCTGTTTTTTGTGAATTTGTTAATATGAGAAGATGACTTTCCCGATTTTTTTTTGCTCTCCTGGTAGCTGTCAAAATTTGTTTTGTTGTTATGTCCAAAACACATAAAGAAGTGTGAGTGTATGACATGTACTGTATTAAATTTCCTTCTTTTTAATTTAACGAATATGAGAGAGTTGTATTCGTAATTCAATGTTTGTTGTAGGGAATGCCTTACTGAGTATATTTTTACTATGCCGTGCTTCATTACCTATAAAACAAATTTGTGTAATTTCATTCCATACTTAACCGAAACATATCAGCTTCACAATTATATAAAAAAAATCACAACTCTGGAAAAAAATACATGTCAAACTTAAAAGTTAAAAAGTGTACTGTTGCTGGGACATCCTTATATATTCTAAATTTTGTAATTAATCAAATTAAAAATTCATTATTTTTCAAAGAATAACAAGTTTCATTAGACTAATGAAATATTGCATTCATGTAATGAAATACTTTCATTAATATATTGAAAGAATTTTATTTTATGTAGTGAAATATTTATTAATATTTAATGAAATTTTCTCATTGGACTTATGCCACATTTTTCTTTTAGTGTAATAATTTTCCTGCTAAAAATATAAAATAAAAAACTTTGTTGTAACAGCGATCAAAATTAATCTAGTACAATAAACAATGTAGTTTGGCACTTTAATTATCGCTTTTGAACTTGAAGCTTCTGAAGACATGGGACTGCAACTGCAATACAAAACACCATTCAGTTGACTTATGTTGTATGCGCTTTAAAAATTTTTTCTGAAGAGTATAAAAATTTTATTTACCAGTGACTCAAGTGAAACATTTGTGGTTAACAGAATTTCCCTAAGAGCAATTAGCCAAACTGACCACTACCAATTTCGATTAGTTCTTATTAAAGTCTTAATTATTAATGAAGATGCACGATCGAATTTTAATTATATTCAATTTATTTTAATTTACTTAATTTTTACGTTAAAGTGTTAATATTTTCTGAACGTGTGCTGTACGCTGTACGCTAAATGCTTTTGTCTAAACAACAAGTGAACAAATTAGTAATAAAATTGGTAAAGTAAAAAATGTACGAGGATATCTAAAAAAACGTAATTCAAATACAAAAAAAAACAGTTTAATTTAAATAAGTGTGTGAAAATTTTAATTTTATTTTTAAAATTATAAATAATTTTGTTAAAAAATAATTTTTTGAAAATTTTTTTATTTGAAAAAATTGACTGTAAAATATTTGAATATTTTTCTTAAAGATGATTAGATTTTTATTTTCCCACTTTTACTGTTTTTTTGACATGATTGGGCAGTACAGCTTTACTGTGATCAATATATATAATTTTTTTCTATTTTTTTAGATTAAATTTCTTATTAATTTCCTAAAATTCTTTAATTCCCAACAGTAAAGTGTATATTTTTTAACTAACAGAATATAATAAAAAAATAGGTTGCCATTTTGCTAGAAACGAAATGACCTTTAGAATTTCTCAAAAGATTTTTTAATTTATCCTCGTATATGTTTCTTATGAATATGGCCAGAGAGTTAGGGCAAGCAGAAGCAAGCAATTTACTTAATGACCATAATATTTGTTAAATCAACAAACAAATAGAGACTAACACAAACATAACCAAAGATACACACAAACAAACACATTTGTGCACACGAAAAAAAAAAATACAAATAAAAACTAACAAACAAGAACATAAACCAAACTAAAATAAACTCAAATATAGACACATAAATATGTTCGTTGGTTTCCTTAAAAAATAAAGCAGGAGCTTTTACACACACTCATCATTAGTCATATAGCTGCTAAAGAGGACATGCAGACCAACACATGAACAAAGAATTGAAACCCAATAAAAAAAGCAGAGGAAGAAAGAAACTGCAACAAACCATTCATTCAATTATTCATTCATTTAGTTACTCATTCAAACAAACCAAAAGGCACCAAACTAACAAAAACCAGCCCGTAACTGCGGCCACACAAAATTATGTTGCTTGTTTTTCTATTAACGAAAATAAAAGTTTCTCTTGTACTTGTAGCACAAGAAAGTTTTAGAAAAACATTTTTTTGTTTTTAAAGCAATTTTTGTTAATAGTTTTTGTGAAAAAAAAACTGTTCACGAAAATTATTTTTTTATCAAAATATTTTATTTTTAAATTATTTTAAAATAATTTTTTAACATTCTAAAACAGAAAAATATGAATTGCCCTTATGCAGATTGAATAAGATGTAAATTTGAGATCATATAGCCACTCCTTTTTAACATTATTGAAGATAAGTATTAGTATTTGTGTTAATTACAACTCTGTAAGTATTGACCAATTGCACTTTAGTGTTGATTACCCTCAAAAGCAGCAAATACTCGATACTCAATGCCAAATACTTTTTAAACTTTCTTTCGTCATTTATTCTATTTCACGAAGTCTTAGAATAGAATATGGGTCATTTTATAGAATCCTTTTATAATATTTATTCATAACATTTTATTTAAATTTAAAGTAAATTAAAAAAATATGAAGCAGAAAACCAGTCTTACTTTGGGCTACACAGAATTAAATAAAAAACTTACACCTAATTTGGCTATAAAATTTTGAACGAATTTAACTACACTTTAGTAAATACTATGCGTTTCTGTTTTATTAGAAATTTTAATTTAATTTTATATTCTGCTCAAATACGTTCTTAATTTGTAGCAATAAAAGCTCGATATGTAATTTTATTTATTTTCTTTCTTTTAAGAAAAATATTCTTCAAACAAAGTTGTTGACAGTTACATGGGAAATAAATTAATTGCTTACAAATGGAAAAACGATTATGTACTTTAACAAATAAAAAATATTTTCTATGAAAAGAAAAAGAAAAGTTGTGTCTATGGTATTAAAATCCCTGGACATAAAAAGTATTGAAGTAAATTTAAAAGTAAGTGTAAGAGATAAATTTTTTATCAATAAATTTAATCGTGAATTGCTAAGCGAAGAGAAAAAGCAAGGTTTACAGTATTGCTGCAGAACCCAAACGTATTAAAGTCAGAGGGCTATTGGAAACCTCAGCAGACATTAAATTGAATTTTGCACTAATGTTGCCACCTAACTCTAGCTGAGGTCTTAAAAAAGATTTTTCTCTAGCATTGGCTAAACTAAATATAATATGCAGCCTTGTTACAAGTCTAGTTTTCGTAGTTTTTTAGCTTGCGGCGTTGCCAATGTTTCTGTTACGATAACGACACTAGGAACAAGGCCTTTATACTTGAGCTGTTATTTTAGAAAGTGTTAAGTCCACTTAAAAAAAAAAAACTTACTTAAGCTACAGTCACATTAAACAAATATTTATCGAAATAAGCTTAACCACTGTGTCACCTACATTTACGTCTATATATTTATTTTGAAGAAATATTTGCTTAAATTAATTTAATTTTTATTAAAATACAGCTTACCAACATTATTATAATATATTATTTGAATTAATTTTATGTAATAAAAGTCATGTTAGACTATAAGAATAATTGGCAAAAAGTAGTGGTTACGATTATTTCGACAAATATTTGTGTAATGTGACAGTAGCTTTAGAGGTATTATTTTTCGAAATGCATAAAGATTGAGCTTAACCCCAGACACTAGTTTGATGGAACGATCACTTTTGGAGAAATCCATTTTTCCTCATCAGCACCATCTGTGTCATCAACTTTGGGATGCTATGTATTGTTAATAACATTAAGCATTTAACTCAAGTATACTCAGAAATAGAGACGAGATTTTTATAGACACATTACTATCCACATCTTTAATTAAATTCAATCTTGCTTAGTGTTACCACAGATTAGTTAGAGGTATTTTATTAAGATGTTGACGATATTATAAATACTAAAACTACTGCTTAATCATTTTTTAAAAGTTGACTTGTATTACTTTCGAATATAACAGCTCAGTTAATTGTAAGATCGCTGTACTTATTTTTCAATAAAATTTTAAGATAATGTTAATTTTTCAAATTTGTTTTTCTAATTTAACTTTTTTTTGTTGAATAAAATATTTTTGTAATTTAACAAATTATTAATCTTTATTTATGCTTATAGTTGTCTTCATGATACTCACATGAGCTATTTATTCCGTATAAAAAATACCGTAAAGGATGACATATCTGCACGCAAAAAAAATATATGGTTGAATATGGTCACCGCAAACATAGTTTGTTTTCCGCAAAAATTTGAAGCACTTAAACATTATTATGATCACGATAAACGTGTTTCTTGTTATTTTTAGCCATACTATTTTTACTGTCATAGGTATGGTTGAATTTATCACATTATTTTTGATAAAATTTAACTGAAACTATAAATATGTTTATAGTAAATATGTAGGTAAGGTTCAGAAATAAAATAATGAGAAAAATGTGGTTGAAAGTAAATTGTTTTCTAATTTGTGTCTTCCACAACCATATAAATAAAGTGAGTATAAAATAAAAACTTAATCGTTCAAAATCAACTGAACTTTGTGGCTGAAGTGGTTGAGTGGCGAGTTACTGCTATTTAACTAGATATTCCAAATAAATTTGAAAAAAAATTCAAACCCGATGTATAATGTAGTAAATAAATATAAATTAAACCTTTACGGCGCTGTGTTGCATATCTGCAACATACCGTAAAATAAATGTAAAAATTTAGCAAATATTTCTATTTTGCTTACTGTTATAGATTGTCAACAAAGTAGTCTAACAGGTCAGATTCTGATTAGTGTGCTAAATGGCAATGCTTGCTTATTTATCTTATTCAATCGGCACATGTAAATTTTCAATTGCAAGGGATATACTCAAAAATTCTAAGAAAAATGTTGAGTTGGCTTATGCTGCAATAAGTAAAACAATTGTTCTAAAAATTTTCATATGCTAATATGAATTCAAGTAAAATTATTTAAAGTTGTTGATGGGATGTCGTACTTCTGCAACACATAGTTTTTTTGTTAAAAAATAAACTTAATTAAAAAAAAAAATTTAATTTTTTTAACACTGAACAAATTGCCACCTAAGAACACTAAAACTAATAAATTGTTAATAGAAACGAAAAAAAGTAAGTAGACTAAAAAAGTTTTATATTTTTATACAAAAAATTTATATAAAAAAAAATGTATAAAAAAAATGTAAATAAAAATTTATGTATGTAAAAAATAAGAAAATATATAAAAATTTCATAAAAAATAAAAATAATTTTAGCCCTGACTGGGTGTTGATTGAACTACAACATCTGCAATTGAAAGGTATTTTTATTATATTTGGTTAGATGCAATCATAAATCTGACCATGCTATGTTTCCACCAGAACATGGTTGCCTCAACCATTTTTTTCTTTACGTGTATATAAACCATTTCATCAGCATATATCTATAGATTACTCCCAACAATTCTTGGTAAGCATAAGACTATTGATTAAGTAAAAATTATTTCTCAAAAACAAACTATTGATAGATTTATATTGTTTAAAGAAAAATCTAAAGTTTCCGTGAAAAGCAAGGTTAGAAGAACTGCTTATTATAGTAAAGTTGCTTTAAACAAGCTAAAAGATTTTTTAAATTAATTAAAAAAATTTTCTTTTTTATTAGTAAATATTATTCAAGCTTAAGATATCAATGAAAAAATTGCTTTTGTTTTAATTTTCCAATATTTCGACTTTCTTTTAAAGGTTTTCTTCAGGGAAATTTATTGTTATAATAAAGTTAAATTTTATATGTCAAAATTATTAAATTTGAAAAATTAAAAAATTAAAACTATATAAATATTTGTTTCCTATTTTAATACACTACGAAACAATTAATTACAATACTTAATATTAATAATCATAACAATTAAAATAATAATTAAAATAAAATTAATATATGAAAAACATTAATAACACTTTAAATTTATTTTCTCTTATTTTTATAAAGTAAATATCTATAACTATGTATCTGCTTTAAATATTGGAAAATTAAAATACAAAAATTTTTTTTCATTGAGATCTTAAGCTTGAATAATATTTATTAATAACAAATTTATAAGATAGAATAATTTACTAAAATTATTATTTTTCCTTTGTAATTTTTCAAATAAAATTAATTTTTAATTTTTTTTTGGTGGAAATTAGTAATGTTTCTTACTTCAGGCTTAAGTTTTGCTTCCTTTAGCAAATAATTGAAGACGAATTTAAAAGAGGAATACTGCAAAGCGTTTTATAAGTTTTAGTTATCCCACTAACTTTTTATTAATTTTTTTTTGATTTCAGTTTTAATATTATTTAATTCTTTTTTTTTTTTTTAATTTATACCAAGTAAACTATTTGTGCTTTTAATTAAGTTATAAAAATTTTGCTTAAGTTAAATCTAGTTGTTTTTCCACCTAATTTTGTTTTTTTATTTTCTATTAAATAAATGTGTAAAGCACAAAAAAATCATTAATGTGTTTTTTTAGTTTATTATGCCGTATGAATGATTTTTAATAAATTTATTTTTAAAAACAACATTTATTTGTTTGTGCTAAAATAAATACAATACAAGCAATTATTTAAAATCAACTCTAACAATAGCACAAACAGACAAACATAAATCATTTTTATGAATTTTAATGAATGAATTCCATGAAATTAAATTAAAATAAAATTAAATATAATTTAGTTTGCAAAGAATTAATAACTTTATTTAATTTCATAAATTCAATAGAGTAGTCTAATAGTTTATGTCAGTGTGTATATTTGTGTGTGTGTATGTGTGCCACATTTTTTTATATATGTATTTGATTGCTTGTTTGTTAGTGTGCATGTTAAACATTAATTATTGTTTTATTAAATAGTAATTAAATATTAATTTATAAAATTTTTTGGTAATTTCCTTTATAGAAGGTATGCAAATACAGCAAACCACTACCAACATATAAAATATTTTTCAATGAAAATGAAATCACACGCATTCACACACATAGATTATACCAAATATGTACATGCACATACAACAATAAAACTAAATTGTCAAATGCCACTTAATTAACAACTCAATGCGGTTTTATTGGCTTCATTTCATATGTACACGCTTCAATAATTAGTTTTTTGTTAGTGTTTGCTTAAAAACTAAAATATTAACATAAATAAATCTAAATGAAGATATAGTGAACTCATTTATATGCAAATATATGAATTTTATTAGTTAAAGGGTTTTTCATCAGCTTGATTTCGCAACAGGCAGACATTTTTGGTTTTCTAACAGAAGCTTTGGTGATTACGCTAATTATTTGAATTTAAAATATATTTTATATTTCAATTACTCAATTATTAAAAGTTAATAAATCATGTTGCAGGACTAAAATTTTTTTCAGCTATTTTTATTAAAAAATCCACTATAAAAATTATCCTTGCGAGATTTTGTTCTGTCAATTTTATTGAAATTTTGAAGTGCTAATATGTCAGCCGTAAGTCACAGTGTTTAAGAATTTTATGAATTTATGAAATATTTTCAACGTATTAAGGAAATATATTTTATTAAAGTAATGAATATTTCATTAAATCAATGAAATGTTTCATTTAGTTAATAAAACATATAATTAGTTGAAAAATAATAAATTTATCATTGAATTAATGACAAAATTCAGAGGATAAAAGAAAAAATTCTCACAGTACAGTATTTACCAATTGTAAACGGTTTTCCTTAAGGATATTTGAAAGATAAAGTATATGTTAACAAGCAGAGAAATGCCCCACACCAAGAAAATAACTTCGGTTGTGACAGCTAATTTTGTTACCAATCAAAAATTCAGTTGTGATAATTAAATTTTTTTAGTTATAACAACTGGAATTGGATATTACAGTCTAAAATTTTCTTCTCATAAAAATATTGTCTATTATCGCATTAAAAAATTTTACTGATTAAAGTGATTTTTTGAATGGTTACAAGTTTAGTTCTCACAACTAAAGTTGTCTTGTTAGTCTAAAATGAAATTATTTATCTGAAATATGCTTAAAGTAGAATAAGTATGCGCAGCAGAATCAGTTTTCAAAGCTGGTAGCCAAAAGGGCCTAATACTGAATTTGTTTTAAAAATAAAATAAACAAACTACGCACAGAACACAACTTTAGTTGTGAAAAATACAATTATTGTGATTCAAACTAGCTGATAGAGCTCAAAATTAGTCTTAGATAGCACATTATTCCCATTGTATTATTGCCTCACTTGAACTAAACTAACTAGTTTGGGATTTAGCATTCCCATAGTTCAATTGGTTGTGCTTTATTTTAACTGAAAGACCGAACTAAATTAATACGCAAATTAAACGAACGAATGAAGATTGCTAAAGTCGTCAGTAGATTTCTTTTAAAAAAAGAAGATAACTGATTCTTTTCAAAAAAATAAAATACGTATACTAAGAAAAAGCAAAATTTTTATTTTTTTTTAAATTTTTGATAAAAAAATATGAAATTATAAGTTTGATTGTACGATTTTTGCATGAAATTTTATTCCTTTCTAACAATCATTTCAGCCTATAAAGATCGTTCAATGAAAATCAATAGTACTTAAAAGACGAAAGATTCACTGAATAAGATGAACGAACTATTTTCTCTTATAATTTGCACCAAGAAGAGCGATGCCTAAAACGAACTGCTCAAATAATTACTAAAATAGCAAAATTTTTTGTTAAAATTAAATTTAATTTATATATCGTAAGTGAAGTTTTTTTCTGAGTGTTATAATCGCATTATAAAAAATTATAAGACCATCAAAAATTTTAATTAAAAAATTTTGTAATTGGTTGCATTAAATATTTAATCAAGAGTACTTTTTTATTAATAGAATTATCATAAAAATGTAACAAATTCAATCAAAATTTTTTAACAATTTGACGGTTTTGTTTTATTAAAGTTTTTAATTGGCTTCTATTTTTAAATAATGCTCCTTCTACGCCACCCTGTATAGCAACAAAATAAAAATTATTAATTTCATGTGTATTCCTGAGGTTAATTAATTAATCTTGTGGTTTCTTTTTAAAGCGAAAATCCTATTGAGATAATATATTATTAAATTATTTTAATGAATGGAATAAATTGGCTTTATAACAATGATTTTATTAGCGAATGTCTAAGGCAAGTTTAAAAGCTTAGGTTGTCTGTTAAAACTTTTAATTAGCTTTTAAAGCTAAATTCAAAATAAATGAAAATAAAAAATTAAATTATAAAGCATAACTCCCCACTGTGCGTTCAATACAAGCCAGCTAAATTTTATTATGTAAATGTGATTAACTTCATCCAAAATTTAAATTAAAACTAATTTTTATAAATTTATTATTTCGGCATTATAAGCTTTTTAACTTATTTTTCGTTTTATACTCGTACTTAATATTAAATTCTATAACTTAAAATTCAATTCTGTATTGTAGCGAATTGTGCTCAATATGCTGTTTGCAAAAAACATTATTTTACTCTTTTCTGAAAAGGAAAAACACAATCGACTATAAAGACTTTTAATTTTATGTCATTTGAAATTGTTTTTACTAAAACGAATGCTTGTGGCCATGAAATGCTACCAAAATACAATATTAATTAAAATTCCTTAATTGTTTTATACTTTTTTTGTTTTTTTGTTGTGCTTGGCATTGTCAAGAAAATAATGACAATAACAGCATTTTAAAGGAAAATATATACACAAACAAAAGCTGGCACTTTTGTTTGTATAAAAATATCAGGTGCTTACTTGCTAATACACTCAAAGAAAAAAAACAACAGATTTAAAATATAAAATAAAAATCTGAAAATGCACCGCAACGTCGCCATGTGGTGTTGAATTTTTCTCTGAAAAATATTTGGATTCGGAATACAGAAGAGCACTGATTAATTTTCTAATGTAAAGGAGTTTGAAGGAAAATATTTTACAATTTTAAAATAATAATTTGTTTTTAATTAAGTTCAAGTCTGCCTAAATACCTACCCCCAAATTCATAAAAAATAAATATTATGTGCTTAATAAGGGGCTATTTGACAAATACTGCATAGAAGTCTGTCAAATAAGCCCTTAATAAGCACATAATATTTTTTATGAATTTGGGGGCTAAAATATAGTGAACTTAACTTAATATGTATATACATATTTAAGGCTGCAGAGGTGAGGACTATATAAAAAAGTATGTAAATGGGATGGTACTGATAATAGTCTTTGTCTTCTGGGTAGGTTCTAAAGGGTGCTTAATGAAGCCCTCTGATGGGATATAAGAAGGAGGGTCGCCTCTCTCTTGAGTAAAATTATAAAATAACGAAAAGTTGAAAGTGAGGACGTGTAGTACAATACTTTTAGGAATATTCTATGGACTTACTTGCTACGCTTTGCGGCTTAGAAGGCACATGTACAAATTCATTATGTTTACTTATGGAACTGTTCATGCCGTCTCAATGAGAATGAATAGAACATTAGACTTCTCCAAGCGATTCGAAGTGATCATCAGTTAATGCTCATCTTGGGGAAACGGTATTCTAATAGACTTAAGTTTGCAAGTGTCTATTATGTAAAGCATATATGGAAATGTTTACGTGTGAGCTAAACTGACTTAAAAATGCTATAAACTTCTCGCTGTAAGCTTCTCTAATGTAGGTACCAGAACGTGAAGGGTAGGTGGGCAATCAAATGGAAGAATATCTGTTAAAAATTGGTGTATACATCTCTTTCATTTCTCAAGAAATCCCCTGCTGGGTAAATAATATCTTTATACTCATAAGTGTTTTGCTATATGAAGGAAAAAAAAAATCCTGAGCACAGTGGAACACTGAACTATTTGCAAAAGATTTAGACTCAATTGCTATATAAATTAAATTGGTGTTGTACAGGATGATTATTGTAGTCTGCGTACTCCGTACCCTAGTGTACTTTCTGTGCATTTCTCCACTAGCTGGAAGATGCAGGATGAGTATCCTATATAGTCGAAATATCAATACAGAGTATTCAGAGAGAAATGTTTGTGTGGAAAATCACTCACAAGAGGAAGTAAGTTTTGGAATATTTTTTATAATTAAATAATGAGACGAAGAAGTCAAGAAATTTTAATACAATTGGTTAAGTTTTCTTTTAAAAATTTATAAAAGACATTTTTTTTGTTTTTTTATATAATAAAAAAGGATTTTATCAAGGTTAAGTTTAAAAAACACATTTTTGAAAAGTTAAGAATTTTAAACTGAACAACAAAACAAAACTAACAAATTCGATTGTGAATTAATAAAGAGTCATAATTTCTGGAAATTCCAATTACTAAGACCCGAGTTCACTCTCTTTAAGTAACTAAGGCCTGTTGTTTATTGGTTGGAAATGAGTTTTATCAGAGTAGCAAAAACATTCATGCTATTCCCTTATTGTTATTATTTCGCGATTCATGACCTGGCATTGCAGAGTATTGAAACAATTGTCAAATATGAAGTTTGGTCGAAATGATCTCTGCAGATTATGTAACGAATACGAGACAGCAGAATATATTAAACTTTTACACCCTTTGGTTTCTTTTGGCCCACCCTGTATAATGTTTCCTAGGGCATTAAGAAATAAATCAAGGAAAGAATTCTTAATGAATACTAAGGATATAGGAAGTATTTTTAATATGAGAGTAGTATCACAATAGGTCTATTTTGACACCAGGTAATTTGTTACGGATCTTAATTCTAAATTTAAAGACTCTTGTTAAGCCAACTTTATTATTCTCATTGCTTCATTATAGTCATTGATTCACTAATGTTTACTAAAGTTTACTTAAGCCGTGAATTTGTGCTGTGGAAAATCAAATTCTAATTTGTAGATATCCGAATTACTGAGACTTCTAATTTGTGAGTATTTATTGTAGCACAGTTTTGGATACGTATATATCTGAAATCTGTTCCTAAAATTTGGTAATTGCAAATAAAATACTTAGAAAATGTAAAAGTTTTTGATTCTGCCGTAGGGAATATTGAGAGTTATAAAAAAATATAAGCCTAGAGAAATTGTCGACTTGACCAGTTTCTTTTAAGCTTAAGGTCTGATATTATATATATATTTTTATACCGATATTGCTTTAATTGAAGTGAAATTTCGTTTAAAAATTATATAACTAAAAATATGGTTAAATAGTTCCAGTGTAGTCTGAAAATATCATATGTATGCAAAATTAATCCATAAGCAGCTCAACTAAATCAGCTAATTAGCTGAAATTCTGTTCCTAGCTTAGATTAAGCGATTGCATTACACAAAGTTATACTTAAACGGATATGCTGCTTTGGAAATTAAATTTGGAACACTGCCTTAGCATTTACTGTTACGAATACAAACTCCAAAAAATTATTTTTTGTTTTTTAGTCAATAACACAGTTTCATTATACCAATAAGAATAAATAAAATATTTCATTAGTTTGATAAAAAGCTATCATTTGTTAGAAAAGAATGAAATTTTTCATAGGATTAATGAATAAAATGCTTTTAAGTTAGTTGCTTCTTGGTATGAAAAAAATAATTTAACAACAAGAAAGCTAAAAGTTCCTATATTGAAAGCGGAGCTAGAAAAATACACAGTGAGTTATTTAACGAAAATTGAAATGCCCCCAAATATTCTTGTCTGACGTTAATTGTTTTTCTAGACGATTTGATTGTTTATGTTAGAAGACACTATAATCACCGCAAACATAGTTTGCTTTTCACAAATATACTCGTATTATTGTTAAGTTGAAGTGTCTAAATATTGTTTTGATCACGATGAACATGCCTTTAGGTATTGTTAACCATACTATGCTTACCGTCATATGGTTGAATTTATCCATTAAAATGTTATGATTACCATAAATGAAAAAAATGTGGTTGAACGTAAATTGTATAATCGTTCGAATCCAGGTAGAGTCAAATAAAGCTTAAAAAAAATTTTTAAACCAGCTGTATAACGTAATAAATAAATATAAATTAATGGAAAGAAAAAAGTCTATAGAATACGAATTATGCAATATTTTAAACAATTCATATAAAAATTTATTTTAAAATATTTTGTATTAAAATTGTCCAAAAATATTTTAAATTAAAATTTTTTTTGTCCTGATCGGGATTTGAATATGGAAATCTACAGTTGAAAAGCATTTACATGCTTGATTTAAGCATTTTAATAATATTTGATAAGAATATAATATTTCCCTAAGATTATGATTTTATTTTAAGTGAAGGAAAGACTGCTGTTGTAAGTTGAAGCAATGATGAAACTTGTGTTGGCAGGCTATTCATTTTTATAACTTCTGTTATTTTATGTTAAAAAAATATAAAAATTTTTCTCTCTGTGTAAGCAGGTGCATGAATTTCATGCCAATACAGTGTGTAGCATTGGTTCATAGAGGGAAAACATAAAATATATTTTAAATAAATAACTGTATTTATGCCTTATAGGTTTTTTGTTGTTGTTGCAACACATACTCCTACATACTCGTTCATACATACATAATTAGAAATATTTTAATTTGTATTTGATCGCTTTTATTTTGTATTAAAAGTTTGTTTGTGTGAAACTGTCATATCTTTCAGCATGAATTTAAATTATTTAAAATTGGAACAAAATATTACCCAAGCCAGTGTTGAACTCTTTCGCTCTCTGCATCTCTCCAGTGCTGTCTACTTTTAAATTTCATAAGACAGAAAAACTAAAAAAATGGTTATTTAAAAAAAAAAGCTATAGAAGGAGGACAAAAACTTAACAAAACTTTACTTTTTCCGAATTTAATTTAATTTAATTATTTATTTCTAAAGTGATTACGTAAAACATTATCAACAATTATTCACAGTTTCATCAAAAATTGTTTTAACCGAAAAATTTAAAAATTCGAGCGCTTATTTTGGTTTTAGTTTTTCTCCTTTTTTTGTTTGTTTTTGTTGCCATCACTAAATTTTATAATTATCCTGTCTGCCATTTATATATGTAAAAAGTTTTAAATGACGTAAATAATAGATGCCATGTAAAGTACTAAAATCACACAAATTTTGTGCCACTGACGAGTAAAAAAATCACTAAAATTAAAAGTCACTAACTAGAAAAATTTCCGCTTAGAAAATATCAAAAAGCAATAAAAACTGTGCCAAAAGCACTAAGCTGGCACCTCTGTTTCTCTCTTTTTCTAACTCTCTGCTAAAGAGTTCAAATTAAGTTTACAGGCATGTGTTTTTTATGAAGCTTTTGAAAAGTAGATTATAGATTGTATTAATATTTATGTATATGCATGTGTACTCGCATATATTGTTTAGTTTATTTACGTGTCCTTGTATGTGTATTTTTTGATTATAGAAGAGATTTTATGTTTGTGATATTAAAGGATTTTTAATTACAATGTGCAATTGATGCCTTAAAGGCAAAGAAAAATAAATGAATTTTGTTTTAAAAACGCACATACAAATTTTATTTTTAATACAAAATAAAACATACCCACTCATGTACATATAGTCATCTTTACTTGTGCAAATTTATAACAAAAATTTATGTGTGAACGTGTTTAGGCCTTAAATATTTTTGTTTATCAAACTTGTCAGTGCATGTGTGTGTATGTGTATGTTTGTATGTATGAATTTTTTTCTGTTGATCAAATAACATTAAATATATTTTAACATAGCCTATAGAAATTTTAATGTTCAAGTTTTAAAGGATATTTCAAAGGCTGTTATTAACACTAGACATTTAATTAAATCTGCACAAGGCAAATAATTTGCCTTAAGCTTTATAAGATATTGAAATTCATTAGAAAGTTTCTTTTAAGTATCATAAGCCTTTGGCAATTTATTTTGGTGTTTTAGTTTTAAGGCTCAATTATATCATCTAGATTTCTACTGGTTGCTTTTTTATTTGAATTATTTGAATATTATAAATCATTTACTGTATTCAGTTAGTTAGCATTTGGTATTTGGTTTATTTTATAAAAATTAATTAAAATATTGATGTGATTATTGTTTACTGTAAAACTAAATAAATAAGAAAGCTTGTATCAAATTAAATATGAAAAATCAGCATTAAAATTAAAGTTAAATTAAATTATTTGTTAGAAAATATGACACCAAAAGTGTTAAATTTTAATTGTTGGTTAAAATAAAATAAAACAATTTAAGCCAAGAGAGACATTATGTAATAATTTTTTTTAATATATAGAAATAGAAAAATTAAATAAAGGCTTTTGAATTGCTTTTTAAAAAGAAAATGTTTATAAAGGATACGGTAAAAAGATTTTCAAATGACTATTTAGAAACTTAAATCAAATGCTATCAACAGCTTAATGTGCAACCTAAAATTATTACATAATACAGTCAGCTTTTTACGAGTGAACGTTATAGTTTTTTTTTTTTTAATTTGAGATTCTATTACTCGTTATCAAATAATATGCATTGAAATTTCTAAAGAAGGTACTGCTGAAAATATCACAGATATATAATCGTGTTGCCACATAAAAATTATTATACAAAATCATTATACCGTAGTTACCGGTAAATAAATTTTATAAAATTGTTATTGAAAATAATTTTTAAATAACTAATTTCTTTTAATCAATAGCTTGCCTTCAAAACTGGATTGCACTGATCGAAGTGGTTCAATATATTTAGTATAAGCTATCAACATTTTTTTTTTTAAATTTGAATTTAATTTCAAACATATTTTCAAAAAAAAAAAAAAATGTCAAAATATTTTCAGTTGCCAAATTCTTAATTGCGTTAACTTAATTGAATATGTGTGAACACCCAAATCAGTCACACGATTTAAAACTTAATTAGATTTCATTAACTCTGAACAGGCTATTACAATATGTCGAATATGGGGAATATGGGGAATATATGTATACAACTCCTCTCTTATAACTTTACTACAAATATATCAGCCGTTACCAAAATTTATTTGAATTTGAATCGTAAAATTTTGAATATTTCTACTAAATTAGTTTGGTGCACAGAAACATTAACTTTGAGGTACAATAACTAAAAACCTACTAAATTTATTTTAATCGAAGTGTTTTCTGTAGAAAAATAAAAAAAAATATATAAAATTTAACATATCTTTTTTTACTTATTTTTGGGTAGTGTAAGTAATAAAAAAGCTAAAATTTAATTTTGTGTTAGCTGGGTGAAATGTTTAAAAAATTTTCATGTTAATTTTTTTTTATGTAAGCATTTTTATATTGTTAACTTCCTCAGTCTTAAGTGTGTTTTTTTGTGTAGTAATTAATAGAGATTTAATTTCGACATATTTTTTTTTACTTTTTGTTCTTGTAGAGCAATATTTATAACTTTAGCAAGAAAATGCAAATTTAATACAATTTATTAAACAACAATTTACAAAATAATTCATGCTGAAAAAAAGAATATTTCCTTTTAAAATTAAACAAAAAATGTTTATTAAAGACAAAGTGTAACCAAATAATTTCTTTACCGTTAAATTAAATGTAAAACCACACACACACACATACACACACATAAATTCTAAAACATTTTCTAACATACACATATCCACACACACTGTACCTAAAATTAAAACTAATTGCCAAAAAGAAAATTAGAAACAATATAAAAACATTTTGTTGATAAATATTTTCTAGAAAATGTTTTAGCTTAGACATAATCAATTCATGCATAAAGACAAAATAATTTAAAAAAATTCTTTCTTCTTTTTTTTCAAAGAAAAGAAATTATTAAAAAAAATTTTCTATTTCTAATTGAACAAAATAAATTTGAAATATAAAAAATAAAATTTAACAAAAATTAGTTAACATTAAGCAAGATTTATTAATTCTTGAAATTATATTAAATATTAAATTAAATACTTAAAAAACTAATATTTTAGCGGATTGTTGGATGAAAAAAGAGGTTTTCTAACTAAAAGATCTAAGGCAAATGAAAAAGAAACAAGTAAGAGCCATGGCGCATTTCATATACCCTTCACTAGAGCAGTTATTTTCAAGCCAAAACTCTTAAAAAAGCTAACCAATAAAATATACAATGCTGAATTAAAATTAGAAATATAAGCGGAGACAAGTCATTTTGGTTAGACTAGACTTATTGTGACACTACTTTAATAATCATTCATTAAAAAAGACTTCTTTGAAAAAGACTTATTTATCATGTCAGAAAGTGGGCTTAAATTATATCATTACAGTGACACAATGTAAAGCTGATAAAGCTAATACGAGTAATTATAATAATTTTGTTGGTAAGTAGCCAACTTTTCATTGAATAACACTTCCGTTGACTTGAAGAAGTACTACTTGTACACCCCAAAAATAACTTTCTAAGCTTAAAACTAAAAAGGGATAGAGAGCGAGAGAGAGAACATTTTAATTTTTTGAAAATATGTTTAAGAAGCACTTTGTAAGTAAAAAAAATTACTTCTAAGCCCCTTTGAAATTAGTTTTTTTGGACAACAAATGTTCCTTCTAAATATATGAAGTAGGCCTATAGTTTGCTTTTTGTGGGACTGTGTGCTACGCAGAAGCAATCAAATAAAATAAATTAATTTTGTTTTGGCAAATTGTTTACTTAATCAAAAACACAAAAAAAATATTTTGCTGAAATAGATATTGCGTTCAAATATAAAAAATTTTTTACTACTATTTTAAGCTTTTTTTTTTTAAACAAATATTTATATTAATATAAATTAAAAAAAGGAATAAACAATTTTGTTTGTTTTTATTTATTTAGTTCTTTACAGTGAAGTTCTATTTATAAAAAAAATATTTGCTTTTATTAACAATTCATTTTATTATTATCATTTATCTATTTATATAAATATTTTTTTGTAATATTTTCTCTTGCCATTATTGTTTTTTTTTGTTACATATACAAACGCAATAATTGCGTCTAAATTCTAGGGATTACGTTAAAAGCACGTACATAGGATCAAATCATTATTGTCATCATCATCATCATCAACAACATTACTAAACCAATCATCATCGATACAAATACAAACTTTTTTTTACATAAAATACTTTTGTTTTAATAAACGAGCATGTGGGCATGCTGTAGCATTTGCCAATAACAAGAATAAGTGGTTGAGAAATTCCGTTTGCTGGAGTGTGTGTGAGCTTGTGTACTTTTCATTTTTTACTATTAAATTTTATAGAACTTAATATTTTTATTATTGGTTTTTTATAGTAGAAACAATAAAGCTGTATTTAAGTGTTTCACATTTTTTATACTCGTTTGTTAAGCAAACAAAAAATTACCCTTTTTTAAAAACATACAAGAAAAAAAAAATTTTTTGTATGGCCAAAAAAAGGATATATGAAAAGCTTTTAAAGTTTTAGAGATAATAAAAAATTAATTTCGTTTTTCGAATACACTTTTAAAAGCACAAGTTGTAATATGTTTTTTTCTTAATACAGAGAGGGATATTTAAAAAAAATTTAAGCTTTCCTATATATTTTTTTACTGAAAAAAATTATCATAAACCACAAGCAAATATAGTATTTTTTTTAAATATTTTAAAAAGAGTATTCTGTTTTTTTTTATCTAAAATTATAATTTAAAAATTATTTAATACAAATTTATGGTAAAATAACAAATTTTGTAAAAATTTATTTGTTTACTTTGTTTTAAAAAGCATATGAGACAAATTGTATTCTATTTAGGACAATAACCTAGTCAGTGAAAGTCACACTTGCCGAAAAAATTTAAAATTTTGTAATCCTAGAAGTACTGTATTGGTCTAGTCAAACCAATTTGAAAATATCTTCTTGTTACACTGAAAATCTAAGACGAAAGTACTTGTATTCTATAAAGAAAATGTGCTGTTTTTTGAGAATTTTAAAAAGAAAAAGTTTTTTTATTAATGTGTTTACTATCGAAACTGACTAAATTGGTGTATAAATCAAAGAATGAACCAACTTATATAGGAAAAAGGGATATTGCAGTCCGAGAAGTTCACTAAAGGAAAAGATTTGTGATGGAATTGACATTGATATATTATTTTTAATTTTATTGATATATTTTTGTAGTTAAACGAAAAATGTGTGTCATAATCTTTTAAATAAGCAAATAAGTGTGCGATAGAGGTCATAAAATGGTATGTATGAGATGTGGTATCCCCAATAAACAAATAAATATTTCGAACCTAACATTTATTACCGATTTGTACGATAGTTTTATAATTTAACTTATTGTTTATTATTTTATTTTTGTAAAAACTGAGTTCACTCAGCGAACTGAACGAGACTACTTACCGTAAATAAAAACATGCAGGTTTTATATCATCTTCCTCAAATTCTTCATTTAATATAAAAACAACATGTAAAACATATTTTTGCTGTAGTATATGCAGAAAAACTATATGCTCGCAAAATTTACATGCGGTATTAAAAAGAAGAAAACAATAATAAAATTCTCTTTTTCTTAAATACAATTTTATATTATTTTCATTGTAGTCTGCAGAGTGTGCAACCTAATCTAACCTAACTTAATTTTGGTTTGGCCAGGCTAAGAGGTGAAATTAGTTTCTCTTTTTAACAACACTAATCCGCGTAGCTTTTTGGCTTGTCTACAGAAAACCCCAAAATCTGAGCGGGAATTGAGGTTGCAACCTCCCCTCTAATCTACGGGAGCCAAAGCAGCCTAATTTTTTACTACGAAATTTATTTAGTTAAAAATTTATAATTATAAAGGGTGTCTTAATATTTAAAAGTGCGTTTTTTAAATTAAGTGTCTTTATTTTTTGTACAAGTGGCAACTTTGGGATTTGGCAACTGTCACATATGCTTTTTACGATTATTAAAAATGTAGCACTTTACGAAAGAATAACGCTTTATAATTGTGATGGAGCAAGGTGAAGTCAATGCTAATTTTTCGAAAAAAGTCATCACTCTCTAATAAAGCGCATTTCCATCTGATTGGCCTTACTTTTTTTTTAAATGAGGACGAAATTGCGATGACTGTGAGCGGCATTCCTTACAGAAACATGATAATGGAGTTATTGTTTCAGCAAAACTGCTCCACCTACTACACAAACAACCTGCAGCATGAAATAAATGGAACATACGTTTCAAAAAAGAAAATGAGTGAAAAAATTTTTTTTTTTTGTTTAAGAGTTTTCCGTGTAATTAAAAAATTGTTGCACAATTTTTCTTATATATAAGAATGAAAATTAAAAAATCCTTTTTCGATTTTTTTTATTAAAAAAAAAACAAACAAAAAATTTTGCTTTAATTAAATTTGTGTAATTTAAAACTATTTTTAAATTTCTGCTAAAACATTTATTGTAAAGAGTTTACAAGTTAGAGTTTGAAGTGCTTGTGTGAATGTGTGATGGTGAAAGCGTGTGTTTGTGAAATGTATTTCATTAGGTTGAAAACCAAAGACAATGTATAACCACATGTATAACTAACTTATAGCATTTCAAATGCATTTTGCAAAAAGCATTTGTCATAAACACACAATACACTATAAAACCTTAAAAATTGCACATGAATACACACAAATGCACAAGCTCAAGCACACCCACACACATACACATCAAATACAATAAGAGATGAACTACAAATATTAAGAAAGACACTACCAAACACAGAGACGAACGAATACATTCGTATTTTCATAAGTATAAGTCGATATGATTTTAAATAAAGGTAGAATAGAAAGAGTTTTAATGTCAACCAATAAAACCAGTTTTATTTGGCAGTTTCCATGTAAACTGTGCAAACGAATGAGTTTGAGTGTGGGTCGGTTGTGGGTCCCAGCCATTTTCTATAAGCAGTCTATGTTTGCTGTAGGGTTAGTGTGAGGTTGTGTTTATGTTTAAGATAATAAAGTAAAACCAAATATCAGCAACACAAAAATAAGTAATAGCTTTATTAACAGTCAACGAAAGCTAAGGAAAATTTACAAACACACACATGTGTTCTACCTGTTTAAATATCCTTGTGCTATACCTGCTTATGGATTTGTATGTACGCCAAGAAAATATATGGTTAAATATGGTCACTGCAAACATAGTTTGTTCTCTTCACAAATATTATTATTACTTTGAAGCATATGAATATTATTATGTTTTCAGTTATTTTTAACCGCACTGTATTTACGGTCATAGATATGGTTGAATTTATCTTGTTAATTTGAATAAAATTTTAAGTGAAACCATAAATATGTTATGATTAAAATAAACAAAATAAGTTTAATTAAATGAGAAAAATATTGTTGAGAATAAATTGCTCGCTATTTTCCCTTTCGCATCCATATAAATAAGTTAAGAGTAAAACAAATAAATACTAAGGATTTTGTGGGGCATATAACCGGTTTTTGCTTAAGTTTTGGAGCCAAATTTAAATGGATAGTAAAAGACACACTATCCGATATTTAACTTATCGATATTTTTAATTTAATGTGAAACCATTGACTTTTAAAATCTTAGCTTTTACTATCGGTGACTTGTAATAATGGCCCTTAATCCTTCAAACTCAACTGAACTTGGGTCTAAAGTGGTTTAGTGGCGGGTTAATACTCCTTAGCTGCATATGTTCTAGTTCGAATCCTGAGAGTCTCACGATATAATAAATAAATATAAATGAACAGAAATGGAAAAATTTATAGAATAAAACTTTATTTTAAAAAAGTTTTGTCAAAAAAGTATACAAATTTTAATTTAAATATTAAAAAAAAAATGGGTAGAACAAATTAAAAAAAATTGTTTGCCCTGACTGGGGACTTAAACTAGGATATCTGTAGCTGAGAGGCATTTTTAAATTTAAAAATGCAAAATTTATACAAATTTATTATTATTACAAATAAAAATAACGGGCCTTAATCATAGTCAATCATATCAAAGTACGTTTTTATTAATACAGTTAAACTTCAATATAACGAATGTGAAGAGTATCGTTATAGCTATTGATTCATAATACATATGTATCAGTGAAACCTTGGACTAACGAAATTTGAAGAAATACGAAAAAAATTTGTTATACCTACACACAGTTTTTTTTATTAACATTCTATTTTACGGGAAAATGCTAGTAATAAAAATTAACTATTCAAGAGGTAAATAAAAAATTAAACACTTTCTTTTATAGAGGCTATAAAATCAATATTTCGTTATGTAGAGGTTTTTGATAACGAGACTTTATCGACTTTCAACTGAAAATATTATATTTTCAAGTGTGATTTCGGTGTATATTTAGAGGCTTTTGAAAGAATACAGAGTCAGTCTTATAGCTCAGAATGTCTTCGTTACAGCTATAGTGCATTTTTATATGAAAAATTGTGCAATAAAGAGGGTTTTTCAAGACTCAGTAAACAATACGTTATGTTGAGTTGTTCATTAAAGGGAGTTCATTCTGTCAAAGTTTCACCTGACTTTTGTTAATGAGAATTTCATGAATTTAAAATAATTTTTAAAAAAATACCGACTTAAGTGCGATTATGATTATGGGCCAATATGTTTCCTATAAAAATTCATCCGGTTAGATACAATCATATTGTTATTATATTTAATAATATTTAATATGTTTGAAGGGAAACACTTTTATGATTACTGCCAACATAAATCCAAACGTACTATGTTTCCATCAGAATACAGTTGCTTCAACCATATTTAATCTTTCCGTGGGTGTGTGTATTGAATATTTTATAGGCCCAAAAGTAAAATATAACATTTTAACCACAAACTGAGATTATAACCACTAGATTTTACAAAACTGACAAATAAACTAATGAACAAAGCATAAATATGTATGTACTCGTATGTACGCACGTACGTAAATATGTAAGTAAACACATTCAAATATAGTATGAGTATAACAGCAAATAAACCAGCACAAGGACAATGCATTTTGTTTTTGTATATATGTAAACTGCTTGTTAGTTATGCATACAGACAATTTAGTTGTCCAGCTGATAAGCAGTCTGCTTGGTAGTTATGTAGGCAGGTGTACTAAGTTGCTTATACCTAATATTGCTAAATATCCTTTTGCACTTTGTTATGTATGAATGTTATTGTGTTGCAAGTAAAGAGAGATAAAAGTTGGCATTAACCACAATAGTAAAACATTTGCAAAATTTTATTAAAACTTAGAATTGTAATTAGTATGAAAGATGGCAGTAACAAATAGAACAAAATAAAAAAAAAAAAAAAACAACAAAAAGGGACCAACTAATATTCCAAATAATTGTTGAAAATAAAATAAATGACAGCGATTACTTTAAGTCACCCAAAACTTTTATTTAAAAAAAATATTTTTAAGCATATTGGGCCATAATTATAGTCACAAAAAAGTAGACTTTTATTAAGAGCTGAATTATATGAATTTAAAGTCGTTTTTAAAAAGATAAGTGTGACTATGATCTTGGCCTTTGTTTTTTTAATTAATTAAAGGGTATCTTTGATATTATTATCACCAAGGACTATAATCGCACCGCGACCTTTAAAGATCTATTGTGCAGCCCTGCTCCCAACTACAATCCGAGACTCCTTACGAATCTCGTAATTGCTGTAGGATTAATCGTAACTAGATCCTTTGGGACCAATATCCCATCAACTAAGCAGCTTGTTCTACGTCTGTTCTTCTCTACAGAAACGACACTAATTTTACTCATAAGATAATTAAGTCTGCAGTAGCTCAACGTAGAATCTTATATTATTTCTGCTGAGGTTCAAAACAACCTCTGCTCTAATACGCTCGGGGTTGATGAGTCTCTTTGACTGCCGCATGCCCAGCAGTCTTGTAGACTATATATGTAATCCTTGCGTAGTAGGGTACGAATGAAGTTGTAGTTTACCTAGCAGAAGGGCTCTGAACCTATGAAAAAGATATCCGTGCCCTTTTTAGTCAGATAGTCCGCCATTTTTTTCATTCATCTTTGATAACTATGATACTAAAATCTAATAGGACTATAATTTTGTTTGTTTAATAGATCCAAACTCTTTGTTGTTATTCAGCCTGTAGAAGAGCTCTCGAACTATGAAGGGTTTATGGTTATCCTTTTTGGCCAGATAGTCCGCCATTTCATTACCCCCATGCCCTTCATGTCTCGATATTCTTAACATAACAATCTTGATCGGAAGGAACAGCTTTAAGAGAAAGTGCCCTTTCGTTAACATTCCCTAAATCTCCACCTGAAAAATGGAAACTGTTTTTCTCATTGTCTGGTGTTGCAGCCTGGCAACTGACAGCTGTATCGTAAAGTTGGACACTTTTGAGGTTATACGTACTCAGAACGTTTTGACATACGAGCGCTATTTGTGTTTATTTATTTATTAATTAATGTCTATGGATTCAAGATCCTTACAGACTGTAGCATAATAAAATTAATTATTTAAAAATACAATTAACTTAGTTTTTATAGTATCTTAAAAAATTCATCTCGGCCCAAACATGAAATTAAATCGTGAACATTTTCATGCGATTATTTTTTACAACTTTCGAGGTGGATTAACTCAGCAACAGTGCACGGATGAACTTAATTAAATTTTTGGCGATGAAGCTCCATCAAGGACCAGTGTTTATCGATGGTATAGTGAATTCAATCGTGGTCGTAGTTCACTCCACGACGATTTTCGTGAAGGTCATCTAAAATCAGTTGTTGTTCCGAAAACCATTGATGCTGTGCTCGAACTGATATTGCAAGATCGTCATGTGACCTGTCGTGAGATTGGGACAACCTTAGGCATTAGTGGGACCAGCATACATTCAATATTGCATAAACATTTGACTGTCAAAAAAGTTTGTTCGCGTGGGATCCCACACAATTTGTCAATCGCTCAAAAAAAGGCTCGTGTCAGAGTGGCAAAAGTGCTTCGACAATTGGTTCAAACGCATGCAAAAGTGTATAGATCTTTATGGGGAATATTTTGAAAAATAATAAAGTGATTTTCGATGATTAATATTTGTTTTTGTTCTCTAATCCCAAAATATAAAAGCAACCCTCGTATTAATACACCAGAGCTGAATCGGTCAAACTCCAAGTATATTGCACAGTTCCTCTAACTTGAGCGTTCACTGATAATCACTTAAAAACGGCTAGGGAAGGCCAGACATGGAGAGTTGAAGGCACTTAAGTCTATGTAGGTACGACTTAAAGGAAATTTGAATAGGAAATATCATATTTCTTTTTAATCAAATCTAACACACCGTTTTTAAATAATTCTCAATAATTGAATCTAATTTGAAATCAGTACTCCGAAGTACAGTTTTGAGTTACCCTGGTTCAAAAGTTGATTAAAATTTGTAAACGTGCGCTCCTTTTTTTATTTTTCTATAAATTTTTTTTTGTTTTTTTTAGACAAAATTACATTCTGGCTAAACTTCCTGCTGCACATTAACCCCCTTATCCAAAAAAATTAACGCAGACTTTAAAGTCAACGTTATCGAAATTTTGCATATAATTTTTTCATAAATTTTACGTCTACGTCAACTTTTTTTTGGATAAGAGCATAAGTCTTTAGTTCGTGTAATAATAACAACAAAGTATGTTATTTTAATAATCTTAGTTGGTTCTCTTTTTTGTTAAAATTGTCTTTCCTCTTTTGCGTAGAAATAGACTTAAATTATAATTAATTTTGTAAAATAATTTTTCTTTGGCAATTCTGCTGTAAAGTGGAACCTTTACTAGATTGCTAATATAAATCTGCCAGCAAGTTATTTTTAAAAACCAATATTCATTATTTGCCTGAAACAATTAATATCCCTTTTTAATATCCTTATGCTTGCATAAATCACTTTTAGTAAATTCTTTATGGTTTCATCTAACTTTTGCTAATTAACTTATAGCATTCATTCATAACTTTCAGTTTATAATGATGCTTTTTTTTTACTAATAATACAAAATGCAAACCTGTATGTGGGTTGATGTATAAGTGTGTGTATGTGTTGAAGTGTTGCAGGTTCTATTAAGTTTTTAATAATATTTCATTTCTAACCTAATAACCTTGCCTTCAGCTATAAAACTCAATAAATTAATTAACAAGTATTTTATCTATATAAACAGAGTAAATAAAGTTTGTTTAAGAATTTATTAAATTTTATATTTGAATACTAAAAAGTAAAAAAAAACCATTTTAAAATTAATTAAAAGCTGTGTAAATATTAAAATTAAATTAAATCGAAAAAACTGCGCCATACAGAGTGAAAAGGGTGAATGAGTGACAGCAAGTAAGAGAGAAAATAAGTATGGTTAAGCGTATATTTATTGTAAATCGTGTTTTAGTTGAATAATTTAATTAATTTAAAGTGATTTTTAATAGAGAACAAAAAAATGTAGATAAAAACAAAAGCTTTTTTTATTAACTTAAAACTTTGTTCAATTATTTTGCTGAACATCCGGGCGTAGGATTAATAGTAATATGAAAATCTCACTTTTGTTAGTTTTTACTAAAGGGCTGTGCAAGCATACTTGTAAGGGCTTACAAGCACTTTTTTATTATAAAATATTACACATGTCTGTAGTGATGTGTAGCTCCTTGGACAGCCCTTTAGTTTTTACATCAATTAAGGGTTTGTTTTTACTAATTTTTATTTTCAAGAAATGGACTCTAATTTAATAAATTTTACTACTTGGTGCAATATATAAAGCAAAGGGTGTTTTTTATAGATGTATAGAACTTTAAATTGCAATAAAACAACGATGGATTATTCGATTGACATGAATTTTATTTATCCGAAAGATAATCTTGTGGCAATAGATTTTAAATATGATTTCTGGCACGGCTGGCTCGGATGTAGTCCAATCTAGACGTCCAATTTTCGATGACCTTTTCCAACATTTGTGGCCGTAACACGGCACACACGGCGAATGTTGTCTTCCAAATGGTCAAGCGTTTGTGGCTTATCCGCATAGACCAAGGACTTTATATAGCCCCACAAAAAGTAGTCTAGCGGTGTTAAATCAAAAGATCTTGGAGGCCAATTCACAGGTCCAAAACGTGAAATTAAGCGGTCACCAAACGTGTCTTTCAATAAATCGATTGTGGCACGAGCTGTGTGACATGTTGCGCCGTCTTGTTGGAACCACAGCTCCTGGACATCATGGTTGTTCAATTCAGGAATGAAAAAGTTAGTAATCATGGCTCTATACCGATCACCATTGACTGTAACGTTCTGGCCATCATAGTTTTTGAAGAAGTAGGGACCAATGATTCCACTAGACCATAAAACGCACCAAACAGTCAGTTTTTCTGGATTTAACGGTGTTTTGTTTGTTGACGTAGCCATTCAACCAGAAGTGCGCTTCATTGCTAAACAAAATTCGCTTACGAAAATCGGGAACAACAGCAATCTCGTTTTGGGCCGTTTTGCACTATTTGCAAGCGTTGTTCAGGCGTGAGTCTATTCATGATGAATTGCCAAACCAAACTGAGAATAAATCACTTGACAGCTGTTAAATCGGTCGCCATCTTGAACAGTAAAGCCAACTTAAAATTCTATACGTCTATAAAAAACACACTTTATTAAATTCATCGCTTGTTCCCTTCTTTGTTGTATTCTAAGCCTCTCTATAGTGTACCTTTTCTTTCCAATATTTTCCTTGTCCAGTATTTCGACCTTTTCAAAGTCAGCTGTGTGCCCAGTTTCAAGTATATGTTGTGCCAATGCAGTGGATTGTTTTTGTTTTTCAATGTCGTTTTTATGTTCTTTGATTCTTGTTTCTAAATTCCGTTTCGTTGTACCAATATAAATTAAATTGCAATTGTTGTTGGTTCCTTTGCATTTTATTTCGTAAACCAAATTGTTTTGTTGTTGTTTGTCTATAGGTGTTTTTACTTTTGAAAATATTGTGTTCAGTGTTGTGTTTGGTTTGTAGGCGAATTTAATGTTTTTATTCTGTATTGTATTGTTGATGTTTTTGTAATCCGTTAAGGCAGGAATATAGCGTACACTGTAAAAAACTTTTTCCTCCTTGGTGTTGGTAGAATCAATATTATTAACCGGTTTTTGATTACTAAACCTCTGTTCTATTAGGGAGTTTATTAATCTTATCAGAAAGCTGTTATTTTTTAGCACTTTTGTAATGTGTTCTATGTTGTTTTTATGGAACCTTGTGTCGCTGATATTAAGTACCCTGTTTATAAAGTTCTTCGCAGTATTTATTATTTGTGTGGAGTTGTAATTAATAATTCTGCCTGATGCTGTATTTTTCGCGTACCAGTCCAGAATTAGTTTGTCATTTTTCCTAAATATTTTGGTGTCCAAGTATGTAGCACCATAACATATTCATTTCATTTCCATAGTAAATTTTATTTTCCGGTGGTGATAATTGAAAACCTGAAGTATATCATCTTTTTCATTATTTTTCACTATGGCTACATATTTCGTTATGTATTTCAGTTGTATGTTTTTTGTTTTCAGTTCTGCGAGAGCTTCGTCAAGTAAATCGTCTACAACTATGTCTGCAATCGTTGGGAAGAGAGGGTTGCCCATAGGCATGTCAAATATTTGATTATACATTTCGTTGTCATAAATAAAATAGTTGTTGTCACTTAGACAAAAGAAAGTTGGCTGAGGTATTTTAGTATGCTTTTTTATTAAATTCCATTTTCACATTATAATATTTACTGCTTTCCTAATAGGAATATTATTGAATAAGGAGACTACGTCAAGTGAGATTAATATTTCACCTTATTTATTATTTGAAAAAGAATACGGGAATTATCGAAAATACTTTTCGTGTATATAAAATTACGGCAGTCAATACATTGCCATATTATGAATCACTGCATTTCCTGATATAAATACGTATTCTAGTCCCTGCGTACATATATGTACACCGGTACACCGGTTATACGTATTTTCTTTCAAGGAGAGTAACTCATTTCATCATACTGGAAATAGTATTTTTGACTATATCAAACCTTGTCTTGTGACTTTGGTTTTATTCTTACAAAATGTTTTTTCTTAGATATTTTTTTAAAGACACCAAGCCCTCCTTATATTGGTTGCTAAAAATTATTTTTAGCGCTTCGAAATTCCTGTGTAGCTTAATAAGCCGATTAAGCTTATTTATACTCTAACCGAAAAAAAAAATATCTTTTTAATTTTACATTCTGGCAAAAGGCCTTTTAAGCGAAATTCTTTTAATTTACACCTGTTGGGACGTTAAAAAAATAAAATAAGTATTCACATACATTCTCGTATAACAGACATACATACACATATTTACAAGACCATTTGTAACCTGAAAACGTTTCACTAAATTGTCTGACCCCTTGGTTTTTTAAACTAAAGAACCAATAAACAGCATAAATGCTCAGAGATAGCCTGTGTAACCATAGTTAAAGTGTAAATATAAATGAATGAGTTTGTGTGGCTGTGTGTTCTATGTGCATAAATGAAACGAATATAAACATTAATGAAATTGTAATGAAAATATTTTTTTGGTTGTTTTCTTTTTCATAAATTTTTATCTTTTGCAGTTTAAGTTTTGACCAGCAAGCAGCAATATGTTCCCGTGAAAGCCAGCATTCACTTAACAACAACTTAAGTACAAAATCACATGCATAAAAATGTGTGGGAGAAGGCGTGCATCGCACTAAGTAAAATGGCAGACTGGTGGGTTAAAAGAGTATGTGTACAATTGCTTAAAATGCCATTAAGAATTAATCTAGTTAAATAACATGTAACTGGATATCACATAAAAAACCTTTAACGACAATTTATAGGAATATTATCAAACTATAAAAAAATAGAAAAAAAGGAAAGAAACGATAAAGAGAACCATAAAGGAGTAACTTGAAAATTTCGACAAACAAATGCAAGATCTGTTAACCTTTAGTTTCACTTTGTTTAAATTATTGTAAAACCTGCAAATAAACACTGAAGGTAAAAAAGTTTTTAGAAGAGAGGCATTTAGAGGCTAGCGAAATGAATACCAGGACGTTAATTGAAAAAAAAAACATTAAGTGTTTATGGCTCTTCAAGCCAGTTATAATACTCAGTGTTCATAGCTTGAATTGCCGGGGACTTCACTTAAGTTCGGACTCTTGAAAAATTTAATTTAAATAAACAACGTCTCAATAAAAAGGTTTAAAAAATTTCATACTATAAAAACTAAATTTTTATCAATTTCTTTCCATATTGAATGTAAAGTTTTAGTTACTGTTTACATTAGTTTTATAAAAATTTTATACTACTTGGAACTTAATATGGTCCAAATAAGCACTTATAATGATAGTAAATGTAGCCAAGAATAACTGTACTTACGTGTAAGCCAAGGCTTACAAAATAATTAAATTTAAGTTGACACAATAGTTTTCATGATTTTATACAAAAAATTATATGTAAGTAAATACTAGCGCTGGTTGTGCTATATAAAAATCTATTTGTGGTGCTTCGGATCAATACGAGTAAATGTTTTAATTTATGATGCAACTATAATTTTTTCAAAAATGTGGAAAGAAAAATGATAAGAAGTGGAACCAAAGCATCGCATTTCGTATACATTCTACCATTTTTATTATGCGCATCCTTGGTTTTGTGACGTTTAGCTGAGTTTCATTTTAAGCATTGTGTTGTTTTCAATAAAATAGTGACAATATTTATTGAAAATAATCGTTCCATCATTGCCACTCAGCGGAAACTGCATCAAAAATATCCTAATCGTCCAATGCCTCACAATATAACAATTTATCGTTTTGATGCTAGTTTTCGACAGTACGGTACGACAGCAGACAGACCTCATTCTGGAAGGCAAAAGACGTATCGTAACACTGAAAATGTGGCTCTGGTGAGCGATAGTTTTGCAGAGTCTCCAAAAACATCAATTCAGAGACGTGGTTCCCAGTTACACATTTCTGCACGCAGTTTAAGATGAATTTTGAAAACAAGTTTGGAAATGTTCTCGTATAAAATTCAATTAATTCAAAAATTGTTACCGAGAGATTCTGATGAACGAATCTAGTGCAGTAATTCTGTCTTCTCAGAACGGTTGGTTTTGGAGAAAACAGAATCATCATTTAATCCATAAAACAACATTGCATCCACTTATTTTTTGAAAATAACCAAGGCATTGGACTGTGCCTGCTGTGCCTCAAATGAAACAGCAAGGACTAGAGGATATATGGTTTCAGCAAGATGGGGCCATAGCACAAACAACTCGTTCAATAAGTCAATTATTGAATGACGACTAATTTCGCGAAGTGGCGATGTAACACGGCCAGACATAGCTCCACACTTAACAGCACCAGACTTTTTCTTATGGGGTTTTTTAAAATCAAAAGTTTATGTGAATAATCCCCAAGCAATTCAACATTTTACAGACAATATTCGTCACGAAATTGAAAAAATTCAGCCTAGGATGTCCTGAAAAATACCTTAAAAAAGGCCGAAAGCTGCATAACGAATCGCGGTCACCATTTAACCGATATAAATTTCCAATCATAATAGAAAAAAATGTTAATACCTAAAAAATTTTTTATGAACACCAAACTTATTTATCTTTTCTTTGAGCAAAGTTATCAAAGCAATCAAAATTTTTGCGGGACTTTTGCCCCACCCATTGTAATGAAAACTATATAATTTTTTTATTGAAAAAATGTTTAAATTTCGACACGATTTTCTAGTTATTTAATGGCATCTGGATAGCAAATATTTTGGAATTTAACGTTTCATATGCCTTCTAAGGCTATTATTATTATGTAACGCTACCCAATAGATCTTTTGTACATGCCATGCATTTCTTGTTCCAGCTTTAGACCTTCAATGAAGCCAATTATTCAGTGAGAGCTTTTAATGATAGATTAGCTGGTACGATATTAAAGTTTCCTGGTATTAGCGGCAGAACATACCAACAAACTGGTACAATAATAATTTTTTTTAAGAAAAAAAATATATTGAAACAGTTTTAATATGAAATATGAAAATATAATTTTATTTTTGTTTATAAATTCTTGCTTTTATTTATTTTAACTTTAAGCTGACACAATTAACTCGTTACATGTACTGCAGTGTAGAATAAATTTCAATTAAGAATGTGACAGTAAATCTTTAACAAAAAAAAATATACTCTAGTTGGTAACCAAATTACTAAAACCCTTGCAGGTTCATTAACAGCATAACGCTAAAAAAAGATTATATTAAAAAAAATGAGGCAAACAAGCTAAATAGGAATTCATTTAAACAACAGCTTCTAAAAGCTATTGAGGCAAAAATAGCCAGTGCCCACTCAAACCATTTTATTAGTTTTTCGCAGGATTTTTTTTTTATTTTGGTTTTTTTGTTTTTCTTTTTAAAAATACTTAAGGGCATTTTTCATGGGTTCTACTGAAATTAATGAAAAAAATTGCAAGAAAAAAATAACAAAATCGCTTTCATAACGTTCGGCAATCCAATTATAGTCAAAGCAGTTGACTTTTAGAGGGGCACTTTGTTGGATATTTAGCTACGAAAAAAAAATTGTAAATTTCAAATAAACGTTTCTGTGAGTGTATATATGTACATGTTTTAACACATACACTCACATTTTTTTTTTGTTACAATAAAACCAAAGGTTAAAAGCGTACTCAATATTCATTTTGTTACGTTGACTCTTTTTTTTTATAAATAATTTTATTTTTAATTTTTTTATTTTATTTCAGTCACTTTGAGTTTATAGAGACTTTAACATACTCGTGTGCATATGAAGCTGTGTGTATGTATGTATGCTTAAACATTGTTGTTGCTGGTGTGTTTTGTTTGCAACCAATATCCTTAAGCCAAGGAAATCTAATTTTTGCATCATTTGACAACACTTTTACACATTTTTATTTGATTATATTGTCACTGATGCAGTGATTGTTAAAAGATATCGTTTGTTTCTTCTTTTTTTTTTTTTTTTTTGGCTTCCTATTTGCTTTCTGCTTCTTTTAGTAATTGTTCTGCCACACATTTGAAAGTGTTTGCATGCATTTATTTATGTGTGAGTGTTTAAGTATAGCATGTAATGTGTAATGCACGAGAAGGCAAGGAAGTTACTTTTATTTTTATTACACAAAATAATGTTGGTGTCAGAACAGTAAATGGCATCTGCGATTGTATAGCAACCAACAGAAAATGTTGGGGATTTATTTAAATGACAATTAAATTTTTGATTTCGACTTAGCATTTAACTGCTGCATATTGATTGTCATGTACGAGCAATTGTATTTGAGAACATCATATTGTTACATTATAAAAATTATAATTAAAACTCGCAATGAACAACAATAAATATTTTGATTGTTTTGTAATAAACTTCAATAACGGGAAAAATAATTAAAAGTTTTAATAATATTTTGTTGTTGTTTAAAATTAAAATTAAATTGAAATTAAATAATTTTTTTTTTTACTTTTTAAATATGGGCTTATTAAGCTAATTTTCTATTGTAAATTTATTTAAAAAGGGCTTATTAAACAAAACCGATTTTTTATGAACTTGGCTTTTAAAATATAATATGAAATATTTAGAAAAAAATTCAACAAAATTTCAAAGCATTTCTACTTTTAATGTGATTTGCACCTAAACTAGTCTGCTTCAATAATGACATCACGTTTGTTTGAAGCTAAAGTCGGTTTTGATAGTCTACTCCATAAAGAGAAAGGAACATGTGTTAAACTTAAAATTGTTGAAAAAAATGATACAAAATTAAGAATACAATTCACTAGATTGAAATCTAGAATCAAATTGTTGAATTTGAAGACGTCTAGAATTTCGTTATTTTTGTATAAAAATCGCAATCACAATGGTTTGTTGCAACTAGAAAATTTCCATACTCTATTAAACAACTTATCTATACATATAAAATAGCAAAGTTATTGACTGATTGACTTACTGACTTATCATCATCGCCCAGCGCAATGCTTAGGACGAATTTTTGGAAAATTCGAATATTAAGGGGATAAAAAAGGGTAAAATCGAATTTCGTATTTCTCTGGAATTACTAAACATAGAGCCAAAGCTCAAACTACAAAATATTCTACTAAAAATATAAGCGGATAGGTATTAAATTGAAATGAAATGTGAGAAAAAAAAAAATTAAAAGCAGTTGTCTTCTTATTTTATTAATAATGACAGCCTAGAATTTAAAAAGATCAAGGTTGATATCCTAATGAGAAAAATTGTGCAACGAAAAGTTTTTTTCTAGATAAAAAATTGTCGTTTTCTAAAGTTTTGAGAGAGAGTATAAAGCCTTTCTTCTCTCTTATCTACACGCATAGATATTGAAAATTAAACTCATATCAACAACAGTTAAATTAAAATACCTCTAGTTACTACTACAAATAGTATAACATCAAAACTAGAATTAAAACAAAGCAATAGGGGCTTACAGGTAAAATATTTTCTGAACTATTACTTGATTTAAGCATTAAAAACTTTCCGATCCTGAAATCCAAATATTTTATGAGATTTTTCTGTTCATTTTAGATTATGCAATGACACCTTTCAGTACTTAGAAGGACATTTTACAGTATAAAAATGAGATATACGGCATTGAATGCCAAGAATGCATGCAGCAGTCAAAGAGATTATTTTAAATATGAGTAAGGTAATAATGATATAATAAGACCTAGGTAAGACTACTTTCACCATTAGTCTTTTACACATTTGGCGGTATTATATAAATATTAGATACTAACTTTTGCCCGCGGCTTTGCATGCATTAAATTTGTAGAAAAACAATTCCCCTTTCCCTATATTGTGAAGATTGCCTGCTATCTTTGGATTATCATATGCTACATTTTTACTTATTTATTTGTTTTACATTTTCACTTATTTATTTTTTACATTTTTACTTATTTATTTTACTTTTACAATAAATATACTACAGAATCTCTGTATATACAACGTTCACACCTTTCTTGTTAAAAATATTTACAAAATAATTTCACTTATACTAAATTGCCTTACCTTTAAACTCCGACCAAGATCTTAATAGAAGAAATAGAATTGATATATTATGGTTTGAATCTAATATTATCTAAACTAATGTAAGTAATTATTAAAATTAACCTTAATACCGACTAAAGTACGAACGTACAATTTTGAAAAAAATGTCGCGCTGAAAAGCACATTTTTATTAAGTTTGTTATTTTCCTCGCCAGAGAGCTCCAATAAGGAGGGGCGCGCTTTTCGAAGCGCTATTTAGAGAGGTAGGCACGCGCCGAGCCACCGGCCGGCCGGTAACGCCGCAAACAAATTACGGCGGTACTTAATTAGATAAGGATTAATGCTGTTTTGCTTATAATCGCTTTTTAAATAAGCCATTATTTCTCGTAAAAAGTAAAAATTGGTTATTGTGGATTATCCCTAAGAGATTAACATATACCATCACGGACTTTCTTGTAGACCTTACTTAATACATTATTTTGATCTATTTCGTAGAGTTCAGCCAGCGTATGCAATGTAAGCGTAAAAAATGTGTTTATTTACGACTTCACATTAGAAATCTTGAAATTATCAGTGGTTCTCTTATATATTAAGCATGTTATTCCTCTTCTTGAATCACTCTATCTATTTAAAAAAACTGCATCAAAATCCGTTGTGTAGTTTTAAAGATCTAAGCATACATACAGACATAGGGACAGACGCGGAAAGCGACTTTGCTTTATACTATGCAGTGATTCTGAAACATAATAGCACAGTACCCTGTATAATAATGGTTCTTAGCAGTTTTATTTTCAGAGTACTATGGCTGAAAGACAAAAATCAAAGCCTGAAAAGTTGCTAGAAACAGAAACAGCTACCTGGACTTATAACTTAAATAACGGTCACTTGATTTATTCAAAACTGTCGGTCAACCTTTTATTTGAGCTCAAGTCTAAATCTATTTTAATTAAATTAAAGCTGTTTTAAATCGGTCTTCTAACACCATTTTCCCTGTTATTGGCTCTTGCATTCGTCTGCTTTTATTTGTTTTTACTGATTATGTGTGTGTACAATTTTAAGAACCATATTGAAGCTGTGTGCATGTTTTTCATATTAAAAAACAACAACATAACAAATGTGTCTATATAAATGGTTTTTAAAATCTGAAGCTTTGCACTTGTTACACATTTTCGGCCGCATACATACAAGTATACACATGCATTCGAGCAAAAGAATAAATTATAAACAAAATACAGGACAAGTAAAGAAGAAAATAAATAAATAAATAAATAAAACCAACAAGAAAAATAAACTGAAATAAATTAAGGTCTCTATTTTAAAACCATATACTCGTACACACACGCGCACTTGCTTTCATACAGTCGCATTTAAATAGGAAGGCAGTTTGAAAAAGGGTACCAATAAAGCAGTCAAATATTTTTGTAAGAAAAAATTCAGTGTTTTCTTTAAGGGTCAATTAGTGTCATTCGTCCAGAAGTATTCTGTGGACAATCTTCGAGCTTCATTAGAATGAGTGACTGGGAACATACATGCCATTCCTTATATACTTACGGAAATAGTGATTGAACATTACAGAGTACCGAAACATTTGGCAAATATGAGGATTAGTCTAAATACCCAGGTTATGTAACAAAGCCGAATAGAGGGTAGATCATATATTTAGTCGTCACTGCCTGGAAACGTCGGACATGGCGGACAAATTATTTAAGGAAGTCTTCGAATTCTTAATCTATACTAGACTTAGGGCCGTTATTACAGCTTTCGATAGTTAAAGTTAGAATTTTGTAGGGCAAATAACAGGTTTTTGTGTTAAATATATGTGGATAGTTAAGAACATTCAATCCGATATTTAATTTTTCGATATTTTTAATTTTGGGTCCAATCAAAAGCTCGATATTTTACTTGTAAAATCTTAACTTTAACTATCGGTAAGTAGTAATAATGGCCCTTAGTGAGTATTTGCAATATAAGAGCATTATTAAAATAGCTCCCTTATGGCCACTGTGACCAGGTGACTTGTTCCAGCTCTTAGTTCTAATTGTAATGCTAATCATTAGTGCAATGTTTTAAATATAGTTCTTATAACCTGTACGAAAATCATAATTGATTAGCTTTATAAGCTTTTAAAGCTTTTTAAGCTTTCTCAAAAAGTTGAACAGCATTGGAAAATCACAGTGATAATTATAGAAATCTTAGTTTATATAGCTGGCATAACTTCTTAAATTCTTTAGCAAAAATAATAATTCCAATTTATTACTTGAGATATTTGTCGTTCTTTTAAGGACACAGTTTATATTAGCTTACATTTATCCATTATAATTATTTAGTATAGCAACCGTAACACTTAGCGGTTACTAACATACTACTTCTTAGTGTCCATTTACATGAAAATCATATTAAAGCTATGCTGATTAAAATTATACTAAAAACAGTCGAACGAAATTTTCCTATTAAATAAAACTCTACTCTAACCTTAAATTGTAAAACTTCTACTTTACAGAGCAATTCTAAGACCAATTAGAGGCTGCAGGTGTTAAGTACAAGGAAACGCCTTAGATTTTACATACAGTAATAAACATTATCTGGTATAAATAACAAAGTCAATTCGGGTATGACGACTTGTATATGCCCTTCACTGTGATGGCCAAATATTCTTGATTTTAATTTTACACATGCTTCTTAAATATTTAACAAAACAAAATTATTTTAAATATTTTTAAGTAAATGTTATATACACATTAAAATAATGTTCTTTAAATACCTACTTTTGTGTTAATCTTAAACTAAATATTTAATTTCAATTTAATAAAATAAATTAAATTTACTTTAATTGAAAATGTTTGAAAAACTTTTTTAACCAAACCAATACTAAAATAACACAGGCCTACAAAATGCAGATTTTTGTGACGATATAAACTACTTTCTTAGTACTAAATGTAGTTCTCGAGAGAAAAATTAAGATTGTATGCCCTATAATCTGCAAAAGGTTGAGAACTAGAGATTTGATTAATTTTAAAATAATATATAAGGATTAGGAATAAAATAACCTTTGAATTGTATTATTATCAATTTTTTACCCGTCTTATTATTAGACGATATTTAAAAAGTTTTGACAAAGAAACATATTTTATTTCAGAAAATTTAAAAAAAATTATTTTTAAAAAACTCCTTAAAACATTAATGTAAACAAAATTGTTATTTATATGTTAGTTTATTTGGCCTTTTTCTTTTTATTTAGCTATTCTTTTCAAAAGCTATTTTCTTAAGCTTGAGGTCTTATTTTATAAAATTATTTTTTATCGATATTTCCCTCCAACTTGCATAACTAAAATAATACATAACTAACGGCGAAATCAATCTTACCTAGGTCTTCTTGGGTCATTATTATCTTATTCATACAACACACCATAAATCTTGATGTAATTTTTGCTGATATTTACAACAGTTTCATAGACTGCCGCATGCATTCTTGGTATTCAATGCCGTATATCTCAATTTTATACTGTAAAATGTTCTTCATAATACAGCAAAATCTTAGAAAAATTACATTATATTATATACTGAAGAAGCTTCGGAAATTGGAATTAAATATCGACTTAAAATAAATTTATAAAATAAGACCTCAAGCTTTACAATTCGAAAGAAAAGCTAATATGTAGGTAGACCTTTCGAAAATCCAGCAGAGTTGTATTAACAATTTTGAAAATATTTTTAAAAATGTTAATTTTTTTCGGATTTTCTACATAATTAGTTTTTTTTTCAAATTGAAAATTCTCTACGAAAACCTTCTCGATTCGAATCGAAATACATAATAAACACTCATAAAAATCAATTTATAAGTTTTGAACTTATTCACAACTTAGTGGTAGTACCTACAACCCATGCCATACAATTTTCTTAAATTTTTTTGCTTACTTTAAAATATAAAAAAAGTTATTTTATAAAAAATATAAATATTTGGCCATAATCATAGTCACAAAAAGTAGGCTTTTATTAAGAGCTAACTTTTGTTCATAAGATTTATATCAATGATTAAAATTAAGCGAAGTTGATTACAATTTTACAACTTAAAATTTAATAATTTAGTTTGAACTCAAAGTAAAGTAAAGAAAAGTTTCACTGCCCTTGAAATTAGTTCAATAACACGTCTTGTAGTATAAAAAACTTATAAATTAAAAGCCTATGAAAATAAAGCTACGATGCGTAAATGATTGTGATTGTAACTTTATTTAAGAAAAAAAAATTCTATATCCACGATGTGCCTTTTAATTAATTTTACAGTCAAGAGTTTAAACAAAACTAGAAAATGACACCATAACTAGAAAATTAGCTAGAATATAAATATAACTAGAATCAGGAGCGAGAACTATTCACCTATCAATATGGCAAGAATAGATCTATTATGACTTTGTTCTCAAGTTACAAATTCTCCCTAAATTTGGTATTCGTTTAGAATTCATAGAGTTTCCTGTGGCATGTGAGATGGTTGTAGGTAGTGATCTCCTAGGTAACGAAAACAATTCCAAATGACACAATGTACGTTCTGGTGTTTCCTCGTGTTCATTATATAACCTGTAGAAGTCATTGTGTCTGATTCTCATGTTTTCCAGTTGTTTCATTACTTTGCAATGTTTAGTAATAAATTTTGTAACAATACCAATTAAACAGCTACTCCGACCTGATAAGTTATTTGAAATGTTATAAATGTTTTCGTTATCTTATATACCCTTAGTTTCCTGCGTATATTTGCTCCTTAAAAAAATAAAAATCAATTTTTTTTTGATCATTTAAAAATTTATTCAAAAAACTTAATAAAATTTGAATATTATTTTGAGTAAAATTTTCCTTTTTATAAAAACCTATTACATATGCATAATATTATCTTGGGAATGTGAGTGCTCATGGAAAATATTTTAAAATATTTAAGAACAGAAAATCTTTTTAAAAAAAATTTTCAAACAACCCCATTTACAAAAAAAAAAGTATTTTTAATGGAAAAATAAGCAACAAGCAGCTCCCCATTATACGAGTTACTAAATGGGTACAAGTATGCAACAATAATGTTTGTTTATCTGTAGGCAACTATGTAACAGCCAACATGTGTTTTCCGTAAAGGTAACTGAGAATGTGCAGATTTTATTTGAGTATATAAATCTATGTTTGTTCTATGGTAGTTTTTTGGTTACTATCATTGATGATGATGATATTGTTGTTGTTATTGTCATGTCACGTTTTTCATTTGACACATGCATCTTTTAAAACTATAACAAGGCTTGTTAGTGTCAGTAACAACATCATCATCATCATCATCATCAGCAATAGCAACAAAGCAATTGTATCTGGTTTAGCATCATTATTATTTTAGTGAGGAGCGTTTTTTCGTTTGTTTTTACATTTCTTTTTTTTTTCTTCTTAATAATGTATCCATTTGCTTGGGTACTGGCTTTCTATAGACTCCACAAAAATCTGTATGAATGCTTTTAATTGAGTGTATTTTTGTTAGACACGATTGATGTCTTTGATGAGAATTGTTTAGCAAAATGTAAAAAGGAAAATAATTGCTACCCTTGAGTTGTGTAGTTTTTTAATTGGTTTAATTTTAAATCTTAAATGCCAGCAATTCATTTGCCTTAACTTAATCTGTTTTTTTATTTAAAAAAACGCCTTAAGGTAAGCTTTCATTTTCAGGCTTAATTTCAAGGCAAGCAGTGTTTATGGACGATTTCACTTTTAGAAAATAAGTTTTGTAAAAATTTTTTTAAGTAATTGGGTTATTTAGAGAAGTTGAAGTTCATTATTATAGTGCCAGTAAGAATGATATAAAACTTTTGCTCTTAGTTTTCATATTAACTAGAATTATTTTTAAATTTTTATAGCCAAATTCTGAAAAGTTTTGTGTTTAAAAACCCTTTTGTATTATAAGCACTTATTAAAAAAATTTCCTATAGAAAATGTGCTTAATAAGCTATTAAAAAAAATTATTTTTTTTATGAAATTGCCTGTTAGTCTTTATTTCATTTTTATTATTATTAGATTCATGATATTTTATTTTGAATTTTTTTTTTTATAAAATTTTTTAAAAAATATCTTAGGGTTCAACAAAAACTCTTCAATTAGAATTTCATTTTGAAGTCACTAAATAACAAAAACTATTTTCATTTAAGTTCTTTTTATTTGAACACTTTTAAATATTTTTTTAAAAAAGTTAACGCAAACTTAGAAATTGTCGAGCACATGAAAAATATTTTTTAAGAAAAATTCAAATTCAAAAATATTTTTACGTAAGTGGCAGTTTATAATATTGCAACATTTTCCAAAGCTTTTTTTTTATATAAAAAAAATTCAAAATAATTGAAAAACACACTTAAAAGCTTTGCTCACAAAAGAAAAAATGATTAAGAACTTCTGACTTAAAAAAAAATTATTACAAAATGTTTTCGATACCATGTTGATTGCCCTCTATTCTTTATAAAAACCAGCTTAATTTATTAATTGCTTGTCATGTATAAATTTAATTAAAGCACAAGTTTTATAAGAAAATTTTTTGTTCAAAGGATTATCCCTGGCAAATTATTACGCCTCATTTGCAAGTTTTTCTTTGTAGTAAAAGATATTTAAAAATGATTCAATTACATACTTTTCTTAGACACCCAAAATAAATTTAATAATTAAAGTTGAAAGTTTTAAGAAATTTACGTTTAATAACATGGCAAAAGTAATAATTGCGCTAAAGAAATTTTACACATTTTAGAAGAATACACACTTAACTGAACCTTAGCTAACAAAATAAAAATGCTTCTTAAAACTGACAATTACCTTGAAATTAAATAAGCATTAAGCAGGTTGTGCTTACAAGTTTTCAAATTGAAGTTCTATGTCGTGAATTCTTAAGGGAGCATGCCTGATAAGCATAAAATGAGAAACTGTGCTGAGAAATAACAATTGCTCCAACTAAATTGCCTTTGAAGTAGAAAGCTGCCCACGTAAAACTTCTGCTGGAATTTTAACTACGCTTGACTCAATTCCGTGAAACCCTACTTGTGGTCTGTCAATTTTTTCTTTTCAAAATAAATTGATATAAACAACAAATTTGGCAGAAAGTATGCCATCAACGATTCAGTAGCTAACAAAAACAATGACACATATAAATCAAGTAATTTGCTCTAAGGTAAAGGCCACGATCAGCCTATGACCTTAGAATTAAATCTAGAACGCTGAAACTTATGCTAGCCTTATTGCTCATACTTATCAGCGCGAAATCAAACATAATTATTAGGAAATTACAAATTGAATATATTTTGAATTTTATTTAAAAAAAAAATAGTTTTAAAAGTTAAAAACAAAAAGCTTTGCAAACAAAAAAAGGAAAGATGTTAAATTATGAATATAAATTAAGAAAAAAGATGTACTTATAAAGCCAATTTTATGCTTGAAAAAAGTAGCTGTTTTAATAACAAAAATTTTATAATAAGTACTTTAGCGTAAAGTTCTTTTAGTACTCTTGTATTTCTTTACTTCTCTACTCTATTTGTCATTTTAGCTCTTATTTCTTTGACACCTTCCTATCGCTACTATTCTTCACTTTTCTTCATATTTAGTTATAAAGGGTGTGCCAACAAGGACGCAAGATTTAAATTTGGTGCCATTCGAAGTGTCATTGTTTGACATTTGAACAATTGTTATTGTTTGCTAGTAGAAGGTACGAGGTTAGTAAAAAATGACCATGGACAGCGAAGGGAGTTCGTTGATTGCGTATTGGAGAGACAACATGAAAATGCTGATTTTGCCGATAAAATCATCTTCAGTGACTAGGCCCATTTCCATCTTTATGGCTTCGTCAATAGGCAGAATTGTCGCATTTGGGGTGAGGAAAATCTTCGAGTGGTTCACGAGAAGCAAATGCATCCTCAACGTGTCACTGTGTGGTTTTTGGGCTGGAGGAATCATTTGACTTTTTTATTAAAATGAGGCAGGTCAAGCGCAAACAGTCAATGGTGTTAGGTATCGTGAAATGATAACCAGTTTTTTCTTGCCTAGAATTGAAGACATAAATGTGGAGGGGTTGTGGTTGTAACAAGAAGGCGCCACATGTCATACAGCCAGAGAAACAATTCAATTGCTGCATCAGTCATTTATTTAAAATTTAAATCTTGCGTTCTTGCTGGGACACCCTTTACAAATATAAAATTAGGATAAAAAAAATTAGTCTTTTTTTCGTTTTTACATGTTTTATACTGAAAAAAAACTTTGCTGAATTCTTTTCTTTATGATTTATGGATTGTGGTGATACCAATCTGGTTATCAAAATTAATATATTAAATTAAAATATATGAAATTCAGACAAACACCAAATGAACGTTAATTAGTAATTTATTATTCATTCTCCAGTTCATTTTTACATATTAAATAACAATTACAATTCTTTTGTTTAAATATATATAGAAAAATTAATATTACTCCCAGACACTGGATTGCTGGAGTGACGCTTTCAGAAAAATCCCTTTTTCCTCATCGGCAGCACTTGTGTCATCCACTGGGGATGCTTTATATTAATCATGTTTAGATTTACAATTTTAAGTCGACCGATTAATCAATGACCTCAGACTATTTCTCCCCAAGTTAATTTCAAAAATAACAATTAAATTTAAGCTAACAGAAATAAATAGATGATAAAATCAATTGAATTGCTTTAAAAGAGCAATCAAATGTCTGAAGAATTTTAATTTTTTATTTAATTTTTTAAGCGGCTTCTGTAGAAATTCTAAATTCTTATAAATTTGAGTTCGGTTGGTGAAAATGACTTTTATTCAATAAATAAAATAGGAATATTCGATATTTGATTTTGGTTAATACATGCTTCAAACATACTTATAGCAAAGAAGTTGTATTTTAGGGAATCTGCTTTACCTTTATTGTGATATAACTCTTAAAAAAATTTTTTTTTAATATCTCAGATTCAGCTTATTATGCTTTTTACTCTGGGATTTTCTGGGCATAGAACCTGCCATGTGGTCTTAAGCTAACAACATGTTTCAATCAAACTTTGGAAAAATTAAAGTCTTAACTTTTCAATACACAGTCTTGTAAAATAAAGCAATTTCTGTAAAACAAGCTGTGAAGTCGTATAAAAATATAAATAAATTGAATATTAACATTTTGGCTTTTTATTTCGATCCCAATCTAAAGAAAAAAAAAATTATTCACCCATTTTCGATTGAAAAAGCGTCTCACTATATTTCAATTTAGCTTTCCTTTACCTTTACAATAACGTAAGCCATAATAAGAATTATATAAATTAATCGTCAATTGCACAGAAAACCCGATCTAAATGTACATTTTAAAAGGCAACCTGCTACACTACTTAAACTATCAAAGAAGGCCAGTAGAAAGAAAAATTTAAACGAATTTATACAAGGTGAACTTGCTTTGACAAAGACACAATAAAACAGAAACTACATGCATTTTGTTTGTGTAAAGTATAACCATATTTTCGTATTTTCTTTTCAACATGAATTAAATTTTTTAAATTACAGTGAACAAAAAAAAGAAATAATAACAAATAAAATCAAATATAATGAATAAATAAATACAGTAGATACTGTTAGAATTATCATGCTGTGTTATTATTCATAAGAAATTGTATTTGTGTATGTATTTTGTATGTAAATATGTTAATGCGTAGAATTTGATAATGTAAAGCTTGTGTGGGAGTTACAAAGTAAAATGCGTGTTATTTACATCCATATTAGTGTATAAGTTTCATATTAGTTTTAAGTGTGCTAGAATTAGCCAGAATAGGAATTCTCGTTTACGTTTTGATTGTAAAAGGAAATTTAAAAAAAAAACACATAAAATTCAGAAAAATGCATGAAATATTTATTTGGATCGATAGTTGGGTCGATATAATTTAATGTTTGAAGATTATTTCATGCAAATGTTGGCCGCGGCTGCGCCTCAAATGGTCCATCCGCTTAGTCCAATTTTGGCATACTCTTTCCAACATTTCGGCCGGTATCTCACGAATAATGTTGGCAATGTTGGCTTCCAGTGCGTCAATCGAAGCGGGCTTGTCCCTATAGACATTAGCCTTAACATAGCCCCACAAAAAATAGTCTAGAGGCGTTAAATCGCACGATCTGGGCGGCCAATTGACTGGTCCCAAGCGTGAAATAAACTGTTCACCGAACTCGCCTCTCAATTGGTCCATTGTTTCGCGTGCTGTGTGGCATGTGGCACCGTCTTGTTGAAACCACATGTCATGCAAGTCAAGCTCTTCCATTTTGGGCAAAAAAAAGTTTGTTATCATCGCACGGTAGCGCTCACCATTCACAGTAACGTTGTGATTCGCATCATCTTTGAAGAAATACGGCCCAATGATGCCGCCAGCCCATAATCCGCACCAAACGGTTGTTTTTTGTGGATGCATTGGTAGCTCTTGCAATGCTTCTGGCTGCTCTTCACTCCAAATACGGCAGTTTTGCTTGTTCACGTATCCATTCAACCAGAAATGAGCCTCGTCGCTGAACACAATTCTTCGATAAAAAAGTGGATCTTCATCTAACTTTTCAAGAGCCCATTCACCAAAAATTTTGCGTTGTGGTAGGTCGTTTGGCTTCAATTCTTGCACCAGTTGTATCTTATAAGGCTTCACACCCAAATCCTTCCGCAAAATTTTCCACGTAGTGGAGTAACAGAGGCCCAATTGCTGCGAACGGCGCCGAATTGATAATTCACGGTCATCACCAACACTGGCCGATACGGCTGCGATATTTTCTTCAGTTCGCACTCTACGTAAGCGTGTTGGTGGTTTAATGTCCAACAATGTACATTTGGTGAGAAATTTTGTTACAATAGCCCGAATAGAAGCCTCAGTAGGTCGATTAAACTGACCATAAAATGGAAGAAGCGCGCGTTGAATTTTCTTAACAGAGCACGCATTTTGGTAATAAAATTCAATAATTTGCAAGCGTTGTTCGTTTGTAAGACGATTCATGATTAAATTATAGACCAAACTGAAGATGTTTGACAGTGACACAAGATACAAAACGTGCGTGAGCTGTCAAAACTAGTGTTGCCAAAAAGATAATAGCAAAAAAATCACTCTTTATAACTTGATATACATAGAATTATATATTTAGTAACGACTAGAAGGTTCTAGGCTGAGCTGCTATATTTAAAATAACCATTACAGTTTGGCATTGTTAATAGGACTGGAACCACACGCTGTAAGTTAAGTTAGGTAATTCTTTCTCAATTCTCTTTTAAAATTTTAATTTTATGTGCTTGTAAGCACATACGAGGGAACAAAAGGGAATTACGGAGTACGAGCAAGTTTGTACTGCTTTCTAATCTTATTTCCTCTCTCTCTTACAAAATCAAGACTTGCGAAACTAAAATTGCTGTGTGTGGTCCTGGTCTAGATAAATCTAGAGGCCTCTAAGTGAAACAGTATAAAAGTGTGTTTCTCCAATAAGTGTTGAGAAAAGTGAACTTCTTATGTTTTATTTTACAATACGAACTTTAATAGACTAATCGCTTTTATAGCAGTGTAAAACCGTAACAATATCAATAGTCAAAAAAAATATTTCATACATACATACATAGCTTCAATAAATAGTATAGAATTGTACGGTACATATGTATGTATGTATACAAGTGACGTTTTAACCCTAGATTCTAGGGTCGACCACTAGGGCCTAGAACATCATCCTTCGTCAAAATGACGACGCCCGATCCTATTTTTGAATTAAAACCTGTTTTTTCTGTTTGTTTTGATCTCATTTTTCGTATAGCGTTAGTCGCTATACGAGCTGTTGGTGGACAAAGACGTGCAGCGAACTGCGCGCATTGTAAGTGCTTTTTTTCGCTTTTGTTTTCATGCCGTAGTCAAAATGACGAAGGATGATGTGTCGTATTGTATAACTTTTATGTTATATAATCGTTTGTTTAAAAAAAAAAAGACAATTGAAAGAAGATTTTGCAATATTAATTTTACATTTAAGAATTGAAAAAAATATATAAATTTCTTTATTTATTGATTAAAATAGAACTAAAATACGCTCACGGCCTTTGGTGTTCGCGGCTAGCTTAATTCTGATTTTATTAAACACTTCAAATCTTAACTTAAGCTTAACTTAACTTGTTTGATATGAGAACCAACTAAACAATTAGGAATGTTTACAGAAAAAGAAATAATTTACTTTAAGAAATCTATGGGAATAAGTCTCTTATGTCACTTACACAAAACTATTATAATTTATTAGCGTAAAAATTCGCCTTGACCCACACTTAAAAAAAAAACAAATTGGAACAAAAAAAATTTAAAATTTTATTAAAAAGAAAATTTTATGGTGGCTGCATGGTTTAAGTAAACCATGTGACACTTAGACGGCAGCTAAAACTGATTGATTCAAGCCAATCTGTAAAAATTTAAGAGTCATCAATGTGTTAAAGAGAAATCAAAAACGAAAACATATTTTTCGTTTCTCTGCAGCACACTTCTTGATTTGAACAACCGGTAATAACTTTTGATAGGAGGCAAAAACAAAATGTATGGGTTTTTTATAATGTTGTTATTTTTGTATTCTTGAAGTCCCCTGATTTTCTTACACCATGGATGACTGTTAAAGAAATTAATTTGAGAAGAAAAAAATTTGTTTTTTATTTTGTGTTAGTTTTAGTGACTGATTTTGACTCTTATATTCGTACAATGAGAAAAAATGTTTCATAGAGGGCTGCAAATTTGCACTATAACTCTTACGTTATCGTTAGTTTTTATTTTAATTAAAATTTTCCTGTAAAATTAGCTGTTCGTCGCTTAAAGTAGAAGTGAATGACAATTTTTTACATATATAGCCCGGTGTAAATTAGAAAGCTTAATGTTTTTTATACAGATTTTCTAAACGACTTCATCGCTTGCAAGAATAACATAAAAAAACTGTGAAAATGCTTCAAATAAATAAAAAAAATTATCAAATTTATCAAAAAAAAAATTGAATTTTTTTTAAATACTTTCACTTACTGAAAATTAATAAATAAATATTTTTTAAGATTTTAGGTCTTTTTATATATTTTAATTATTATTAAATTAATTTCCAATATTTCGACACGCCTTCGTATGTCTTTCTCAAGGAAAATAATTTTATAATGAAATCAAAAAATTTTTTTGAAATGTAAATAAAAATTATGATACTAAAAACTTTTTTCAAATTTTTTAAAAAACATATACAAAAACAATAACAACATTAATAACAATTTTATACAAAACACAATTTAACAAAAAACAATATTAATTATCTATATATATTATATTCTATCTCTTTCTTACTAAATATCTATAATTTTGTGCTATATTATCTGTATCCATTTTAGAATAAATTCTACTATCATTTGATACATTTATTATTTCTAACATTTCTAATAAATAACGACGTTTATAATTATTTTCTCTATCTAATATTGAAACATCTTCAAATTTCGGATAATGATTCAATCTTGCACAATGAGATGACGAAGCTGTTTTTTGTGCATTAATATTTCTATATCTTTGATCAGATTTATGCCCAGCTATTCTAGTTTTAAGTTTGTTTTTACTTTCACTTACTTTAGAAGCGCAATTATAAAATGTTCACTTTAAGTGACTTGTGGTGACTTACCTGCAAAGAGAAAAAAACACAATAGTTTTATTAAAACAATAAAAAATCATGTGTAAATTAAGCTGTGAGTATTTTTAAAATTACCTTACAATTAGCTAAGTTTAAAAAAATGGTTGAAAAACTAAAGGTCATATACATACTCGTATGTATCCTTGTATAAACATTTTCAAGTAATTTATTATTGCTCCTATTATTTTAATATTATACTAAGCAGCTTAACTGCCCTTTTTTAAAAGCTTTTTCTCAATTTTTAATTGAAATTTGAAATCGTTTGTAAATATTTTTTTAGTATCAACCAAATCTTGTAGTGAAATAATTCTTTATGTTATCTCTGTGATAATCACCTACAGTGTGTTTTCTATTTGCTTTCTAAATTTAATTTTTTTTTTTTTTTTTGACTTTTGTTAAAGGATTTATTTGCTTTAGCATCAAAGATTTAACAATCAACACATAAAAGTAAACAAATGTCAAAAGCATGCAACAAAGTGCAGTCTCCTACCTATTTGCACTCACACATGCAACCAAGCAGACACACAAAGGACACTTAAAAAGAAAACTGCGTAGTGGCATATAACAAACAGACAATTACTTATGCTTGTAAGCACATACGCGCACACATACATATACATATATATATATATATACAAACGTATGTGCCAGCGAGTGTGTGTACATGTAATCTTTCTACTTAAATAGAAGAAATTGTATGATTTCCTCTCTTTTTTTATTTGTTAAATCAAAGCTGCCAAGCTCTTAACTATAAAATTATAAAGCTAAGGTTTATAACTTGGCAACAGCAGCAGCAGCAACAGCACCAGTAATATAAACAAAAATCCAGCAAAATAATAAAAAAAATTTAAGATGAATAACAACAACAAAAAACAAACTACATATTTGAAGCGGCATCAACATTCAGTAATACTAAGGGAGTATGCTACACATTCACATACACACACATAATCTCAAATATATTTTAGTAATGTAAAGAAAGAAAAAATCAAGTGCGTAAGCAACTACCTATGACTTGAGTCTTATTTTTACCGTATTTGTTTTCATGAGTTTTCAAGTACAAAAATAAGAGGCTGCTTTTAGAAAACATACAAAAGGAGTGCGTTGCCCAGGGCAATTCCTTTTAACTTTTGATAATAATGGTTAATAAAATATATCACACACACACAGATATTCACTAGCACAAATAGGTAAACACACACACATTCCCCCGCTTATCCGCCCTATACAGCAAGTTACCTTATTTGAAATAATGACAAGCTGCAAAATATAAAATGAAAATAAATAAATATTTTTAAGAATGTAAAAACCCTACAAAAGGCAAAGAGTTTTTTAACTGATTACTCTTTTGAAATGAAATCACGATTAATTAAATTCAAGTTAAAATAATATCATTCGAAAACAAGGAATCTGTACTTGTTTTTGGAAAGATCTTATTTATAAATAAAATTTAAAACAAAATATGTGGGAAGCTCCAAGAATATTTAGTAAAAAAGATAAATAAATAAAAAAGCTTTTCAATTTAGAAATAAATTGTTTGTTTTAAACACTAATCTAATATCATAAAAACATACAAATTGTCATAAATTACAAACGTGAATAAATAAAATAAGTAATTTGAAGTAAAAATTTTAGTTAATCACCCTATTCCAGTTGTCGCTATAAATATTATTTCAACTTTGCTTTTCCTCGTCGTTATCATCACTTCGACACTGATTTTGTATTCTATAACAGTCTTACTACGACGACAACAGTTTATCGTTTTTTTTTTTTTTTTCAAAAAAACAAAAACATTTTTCTAGTATTGCATGCAGCTGGTTTATTTTGTTTTGAATTTTTCTGATAAAATTTTTCGCTTGTAATTTAAATTTAAATGCAAATCATGAGGATAAAAAAGATAATCTGGTATCAGGAAGAATTATCATATATTCAAATTAGCAAATGAAAAGTATGTATCAAAAGGAAACCCTTTTAAAATTGAAAATTATTTTCAACTGAATAAAACAGCTATTAACCATGAAGGAAATTATAGGTGATTTTATAAAACTGAGTTAGACTTGCATTTATTGGCAGCTGAATTAAGATTTTTAACTCAGGGTTTTTATGAACTCAGCGTAAAAAACGCTTTCAATTTAGAACTGTGGCCGCCAAATGTTTGACAATTTTGATTAAGACTCTCAAGTATTATAAATTATGAATATTGCCCAGGATTTTTTAATTTTTCTGAAAAAAAAATTCCTTAAGTCACAGAGTATTCTTTGATAAAAAAAGAAAACAAAGTATTAATAGTAAGAGGGAAATTAAAACAGAATTTTAATCCCTGATTTCACTAGAAAAATTAATTTATTTTCTAGCAATTTATTATTAATTTGCTTCGAAATTAAGTAAAACGGTAACTCCTACTGCAAGGGAAGGACCTTTTCTAACAATTCCATACGTTTTTATTGTTTTACATACTCATATTTCTATATTATTATTTTTTTTAACACTATTTAGTATTTACCTAAAATCGTAACGACAAAATCATAGTCGTTTCAATACAATAACGCATTTATCGATAAATAACTATTACGACAAGTAGAATACTAATTAAAACCGTCGATAATAAAGGACGTCATTATCTATGACAACTAGAATAGGGGTAAAAATTTTTAAAACCGAAATTTTAAGTGTAAAAATTTTGTAATATATACATATTAATGTTTAATATTTAATACATTAATTTTACTTTATTTTTCTTTTATTTTATAAGTTTGAGGTCAGCTTATTTAACTTTAAATCGATATATGGATTTTGTAGTTTTTTCAGAATATAATTACAAAAACTTTAAATTGTTACCGGAAGCAGCTACACAAGATTTAATATTAATATGCAACTAAATAATTATTATATAAGCCAATTTTAAGCTTGAAAAAAGTAGCTGTTTTAATAAAAAAAACTTTATAATAAGTACTTTAGCGCAAAGTTCTTTTAGTACTCTTGTATATCTTTACTTCTCTACTCTATTTGTCATTTTAGCTCTTATTTCTTTGACACCTTCCTATTGCTACTATTCTTCACTTTTCTTCTGTTTTCCTTATTGGAACGCACAGCGCCTAAACTATATATTTTAGTACATTAAAACTGAAATGTTAGTGCAAAAATTTTAAAGCAGAGTTGTAAGTACAAAATTGTTTTGTTTATGTATCTTGGTACCAAAATTTTGGTGCATACATGTATTGAAAACAAAGTTTTAATACATAAATTTTAATAAAAAAAATTTTAGTAAAAAAAAAAAATGTCAAAATATATAGCAAAATATATAACTTTTAATAAAAAAAATTTTAGCACACAACTTTATATTAAAATCTTTAATTTTAAAAGTAAGAAAATTTTAGCATAAAGTTCTAGTAAAAAAAATTTCCCTTAATATTAAAGTTGTTTGTGAGTAGTGTTACCCAAATTTTTTTTAGGCAAGACTTTAGTGTACGGATTCTAGTACATAGATTTTACAATAAAATTTTATATAAAAAACTGATGAAGCAAACATTTTATTTAACATAAAAATTTTAATAAAAAACTTTTGACAAAATATGAATCTTTATTTGTGCTTAATTCCAGAATTGTGTTGGGTTATTTGAAATTTATTGTTTTCCTCATGATTAATTTATTCAGTACAAGTACCGAAGGGGATAGCATATCTATACTTATCATTTCATCAGATGATACTCTGAATCCTCAGTAGATTACTCCCAACATATCTTACAAACATTCAAAACTTTTAGCACAACATTTTAGCCACGAAAATATTTTGTTTTTAAGTGTTGACACCAAAATTTTAACACACATTTTTTAGCATATACATTTTAATAAAAAAAATTTGATACAAAACCTTTTGTATACACTTACTTTTTAAAACAAAGGTTTATGTTAAAAATTTTAAGTTTACAAATTTTAGTACAAAATAAATAAATAAACAACTAGCGAACAAAAATTAATCTTTTTTTATGCTTCACTTTTTATTTGGGAAAAAAATGTTTATTTAGTAAGCAACTTTTTCAATTTTCCATGAGAATGTCATGGAAAATAATGCACAACAAACAAACATATTTGGAATTAAGCACCAAAAAAATTTATTCTTGTTAAACTGTTCGAGTTTCTTTGAATTAAATGCAGTTTATTTATTGAAATTCCAATATAAAAATAATATACTCGAATATGTTATATCTTAATATATAAAATTCGACTGTACGTGTGAGATTGTACTCCTCTTAAGCGGTTAAACCGATTTAATTGAATTTTTGTGTATGCCTTTGGTTGACGATTTGGAAGGTTTCTCAAATCGGAGAACGGCTGGACCGATTTGGCTAATTTTTTTTTATAGCCCAACTTATATTCTTTTTCCTTTTTTAATGATTTCTCAATATAAATAATATTAAAATTCAAAACAATGCTTGCCGAGTCAGCTAGTATAAAATTTAAAATGAATCTGCAAAGATAGTTTGTATAGATAAAATTTAAGCGCGCGTGTCAACCAAGATGAGAGCGAAAACCGGAAGAAAATTATTGATTGATTAAAAATCACTTGACAGAAACTTGTGTTGTTTTAGTACTTTTTATACTATTTTTTGCCATAATTGCCACAAAGGTTTTGATTCCAAATTATTTATTATATTGTAAATTGCTGAACATTTGTTTAAATCACTACTACAACGGAATGTGTTCTAATGAAATTAGGGATCTTGTTCCCGAAACCCGCTCATTCTCACGAGCCACTCGTTTTTCAGCAAGAGCACATCCCTTAGTGGTCGATTGGCCAGTGGATCGCACTACGCATTACAGACAGAGTTTTTTTTTATCCGTTCAGTTCGTATGTGGAATAAACTTCCTGCTGACGTCTTTCCTGAATCCTACAATTTGGGAAAATTCAAATCAAATGTTCATAAACACTACTCCTTCTACCCTCCTTCCCACAACCTATTTTCCTAGTTCTATCATAATGCATTGCATTAGTAGGGGCCATCCCCCGAGTGCTGGTCCTAAATAAAAAAAAATACATTTTAGAACAAAAATATTTTTATTTCATGGTACTGCATTATTTAGTACTAAAAATGTAGATCTTACTGATAATTTAATTTAACATCGTTAATAAAACTTTTGTAGATTTTATATATTATTGAATAAATAATTTAGCTTTTGAGTTTTTTGTGCTAAATATTCAAATCAGCGGTCAAATCGCCGCACTCGATAGTGAACAATTTCCGAAATTTTCAAGCTTTTCCATAAAAAAAAAAATCTCAAACTTTGATAAATTTCATTTGAACTCGAAAGCGACAATTTGCTTGCTTGCAGAAATAAATAAGTAAGTTTTGGTACATAAAAAATTTATAACAAAAATTTCAAGTTCAAGATTTATTTGATTTCAAAAGTTTTTAATTTTTTTTTTTAATTTTACGTATACTCTGTTGTAGCACCTGTAGCTCATTCGACAGTCGTTTATTTTATAAATTTAGATAAATTTTATTACTTTGACAAAATCAAGCAATTGCTTGCAGCTGTAGTGCTGCTGCTTTTTATTTATTATTATCTATTGTGAGGAAAAACTGCTTTTTCATTTTTTAGTTATCTACAGCTTATGTTGCCATGGTAAATTATACACACTTGTAATAAACAACGTTGAAAACAACAAAAGAAAAAATATACACATGTTTGTGTTAAATAATTTTTCTTTTATTAATTTTTTTTTATAAATTAGATCTGGTTATTTTATTAAGAAATGATCATTTAACTGCAAGTCAGTAAAATAAGATGTGAAACAGTAAGATATTCAGAAAAGAGATTAAGATGGTTTTATTTCAAGTAAAATTTTTACTCAAATTAAATATGAAATTTAAAGATTCTGGATATGAAGTCCATTACATTCACCAACATCGTTCATTCTTTAATTTTCGACGGTATGCTGACAACTTAAATTACTTTTCAAAAACTGCTACCTTCACACAATTACTTTTTTTATTAATTTAATGCAACATATTTACATTTTAAACAAATTAAATTTAAACGAAATGGTAAAGAAATTAAAATCTGTTTTGTGGTACAAATAAATTAAAAAAATAAAATATTCCAGGGCTTCTTCAATGATATCTAAACATTATTTTTTTTTATTTTTATTAAACAATTTGCCGATGTTTCTTCATTTCCTGCCTGGTAACATAGAGCTGTAAGCAATTATCAAAATTAAGTTTTTCTTTAGGAAAGCATATACAATCTCCTTCAGCACAACACCTTAGAAAAGAGGACAATGAATTGAGTTTTTTGGATTAGGTTTATACGAAACAAAGCTTATATATTATTAAGTCAAGTAAAGGACAAAAAATTGAAATGAGTTTACACATTTTTTTATATATTTATGTTTGATTTATATTTATTAAAGCCACATTTTAATAAGATTTCGTTTTTGTAAAATCACCGTCATGTTTATTTGATTAAATTATAAGTTCAATTCGAAGAAGCTGAATCTTAAATTTAAAATGTTATTTATTTCATATTTATAACATATTCAGTTAAAATAAATGTTATAAATTAAATACATTTATTTTTTGTTGTTAGAGGCACCATTGGAGTACATATTAATAGATACCGCTTTCGAGGAAGATAAGCTGCAACATCTTTCTTAAGTGTAGAATGTATTAGAAGTTGCACAGCACACAGTAATTCTTTTTTGGTTCCTGTTGTGAGTTTTTACTCTTTCTTCAATTAATGTCAAGAATGTAAGTAATATTTTGCAATACTTGCATTTAAAATTTTTTAAAAAGTCTTGATTCTAGTTTTATGACTTATCTGCTGTTGCCATAACATAGGGGATCTACTTCAGTAACAAATTTTTATGAAAAAGACTCAATATACTTTTCATAACAAACAATGAGTTTTGTACCGCCAAACCTAAAGCCTGTATACCTAGTTTTTTAATTTTAATTGTAGTTCTCGAGATATGCCGTTATTTAAGAAAAGAGGAAGTTGCGCAATATAATTTGCAATAACTCAAGAACAAGCTCTCTTTCTTAATATATAAAAAGATGTTGACACAGTTTATAAATAAAAAATTTATAACAATATCTTAAAGTCTATTTTATTCCCTATTTTTATGGGTTTTTGTAAATACATTAAGAGTTAAAAAGCTTGTTGTCGAGTTATTGCAAATTATTTTCTATATAACGTTATATCTCGAGAATTCTACGTTGGGTTATAGCTTACTAGCATTTGTTGTTGATCGCTTGTATTGTGGAAGTAGCATATTAATGAACTAAGAACAAACTTTGTGAAAAATTTAGTGTTAGTTATTTTATTTTGTTTGCTTATTGACTGAATTCTCACTTAGTTAGTTGGTATAACAATATGTATAAGTATTCGAATGTTTGGTCAGGAATGTAGCGAATCCATTGAAGATTCCGAGTAGCTTCTGATGAAATGGTCCATTGATGTTATATGCATAGGAACAATTTGTATCTATTGTACCAAGTAAACAATTTCTTGATTTCTCAAATAAGGCTATCAAGTATTTAGCATAGCAACATAATTCGAAATATTTTCTTTTATCTTTTTAATTTCAAATAATTTATTATACTCGTATGTGTATAAAAATTAATAATACAAAAATTTTTAATAAATTTTTAGTACTAAAAACTGTATTGCCTTATTTTTATGACAAAAATTTAAGCAATAAAAAGTTTGAGAATTTTAATGTCAAAAACTTATGTTCTAATAATTCAAAAAAATTTATAATTTTATCAGAATCTTAGTAAAATTTATTTTAAATAAATAAAATTTAAATTTATATAATTATTATTTAAGACTTTTTATTGATATATAATTATAATATTATAAATATTAAATATATATTATAAATATTAAATTTAATATTTATAATTTTCCTGAAGAAGCTTTCCACAGGAAAGCGAAATATTGAAAATAATAAATAATAAAGCAAAAACATTTTTAAGTATCAAGACTAAGCTCAAATTAATTAATTATATATAAATAAAATTTAATTTACTTAAAATTTTAGAAACTAATTTTTGATAAAAAAAAAGTTTATTACTAAAATTTAAGTACTAACAATAAAAACTCAAAGAAATTTTAAGACAAAAATTTTTAGTTATAAAATCTAGCATAAAGCAACAAATTTATAATACAAATCAAAGCAATTTATAATACAAAATATTGTATTTGTACTAAAAATTTAAGTACTAAAAACTTAGAACTAAGAGCTCCTTAACATTTTGAAAAGTTTTATCAATAATAAATTCAGCATTATGATTTTGTGCCATATCGGTGACAAAATTCTGACAAAATGATTTTACATGAGAACTTTATAAAGGTTACAATTGTTTGGCAAACTAATGTAAAAATTTTATAGAAAGTAGGCCATAAGAAGTCAGCCGATGTTGTTTGGCTCTCATTTTTTTTCTCAATGAAAATGAAATGTGTGCCGTTGCTCCGTCCTGTTGGAACTACATGTCCTCCAGTTTTAATTCGTTCGGTAGAAAAAACTCAGTTAACATGGCCCTATAGCGAGCACCGTCCACTGTTGTCGTTTGACCAGCCCGATGACTCCTCCAGCGTGAACAGCGCACCATGCAGTCACTTTGAGTGGGTGTAAAGGCTCCTCGTGCATCACTCGTAGATTTTCGGTGCCCCAGAAGCGATAGTTTTGCTGAGGTGGAAATGAGACTATTCGCGCATAATGATTTTGGTCGAAAAATCGCTACATGGTTTGTTCATTTGTATTCTACTTCTGTCTAGTTCACAAATGTCAAAACAGATTTGACATTGGCCACCATTTGCAAAAATAAGAGCATTTTCCAATAGGGTGATTTCTCTTAGCACACCTTGTAATATATATTTTGTTTTGTAAAAAAAATTATATAAAATATTTGCTTAATATTTTTACAGAGTATCGTTTATGCAGCCCAAATGTTCACTGTTGAAATTTTAGCCTTTGCATAAAGCCTACTTTATTCAGTGGTCTTAAAACATATTATTTGGCTTATTTAACTCACCCTAAATTAGAACTACAAACTTCAAAAAAATCAGTTTTTTACAGAGTTTTTTGCTTTAAGTTTTCATTTAAATTTATTGAATTTACCTGACAGTGAGAACATTTTATTTTTTTATTTTTTTTTTCTTTTTGCTTTGAAAATAAATTATACAATTCCATATGAGACGAGACACAACTATGACAATAACAACTACATCATAAAGTTTAAGCAATTTATCAGATTCAACACGCTGCCACCCACCTCGTTCTCGTCATCTCTGACATTTCTTCTACGAGTTGAAGAAGTGCATGCATATTTGTGTATGCATGTGGAAATTGGAAAAATTCCTTAGGTTTTTTCCACCATTTTCGTAATTTTACTTTTGTATGAATTATACCAACATCATTTAAGCAACCAATCTCATTTGTTTAATACAGATTAGAAAGTTTTTTGTTTTTATAGAAATAGTCCTTGTGAAAGCAGGTAAAGGCGGCAGCTTTAGTAGAAATAAAGTTGCGGGCAGAAGTATAGAGTACTTTGAATCGGTCAGTTGCTTGTTAGCCTAGTCTTGGGCATTTGAGAAAAAAAAATTCTATTTTTAATATAAAAACCTATTAGTCTTTTAAAAAATTTTCTCTGCGATTTTTAGCTGCTAGTTTTATATTAGCAACTGTTACAGAGAATTTTAGTTATTTTACCTTTAATAAATACGCGAGTCTGCATAATGAAAATGATGTTGATGCAGTTGCTACTATTTGTAGTTGTTTTGTATATATTTGTTTGGATGAATGAAGCCGCCACTAGTAAGTTGTGGCAGCATGAAAAAATGTTTGCATTTTTGAATTATGAATTCGATTTTTTTTTTGCTGTTTTGTATTTTAAGGTGGCAGCAGTTTCTAGTTGTAAAACGAATGAGCGTACTAAAACAACAACTGCAAAAATTTATTATTAGACTAGATTACGTGCAGGGATTTATTGTGCTTATTGTACACAGACTTAAACTACTACGCGTAAGTTAACACCTACACACACACAAAAACACTAGCCACCATTCAGACCCCCGCCATTTAAATGTAAGCACAGCATACAGAAATAAAAATACAACTTGCACGAAAACACCAGATTTGTGTTTGTTAAAATAAATTTTCCCTTAAGTTCTTTTGATGGTTGGGCAAATAACTTTATTTATTAAAAACTTTCTTAAGAAATTTATATAAAAATCTCTTCTTTTAATACTAGCAATAGATCCTGAATAAGCTTACGCTGTTCATTATGTATTTTACTCAAGCTACAATTATTTTGCTCTGCAGACTTAAAACAATGAGTTTCAATAAATATGATATGATTTTTGGTTTAGGATAATTTTTAACAATGAGGGCAATTTTGCTCTGAATATGTTTAATAAAAAAATCAATTAATTTTCATTGAACTAGTGAACTGCAGGGTCGTTTTGGTACTGCAGACTGCAAATAATATTTCCCAGTCGCTGTGAGTGGGTGACTGCATCTAACAATCAGCCACAACATTAAAACATACTTACAGACAATGAATGATGTGCCACAACTAATATCTAAATATTTATGTAGCAGTTACATGTGCAACATGTACTGCCTCTTGCTACCTGGGACCAGAAGTTTTCACAAACAGCAGCTAAAATATTCTTTTTTTGGGAATGAAATAGAAATGAATATAAGAAAATTTTACTGACTTTTTTTGTGTTTTTTTTTACTCATGTATTTGTATGCATGAACAGTGAAAAGCTTTTGCTGAGATTCATCAAAATTTATGCATTTTCCTATAACTATGAATATAATTGGATTTGTTGTTGTTGCACGACAATACTTTAAGCATAATCTTGTTGCTACAACAATACCATCAACAATAAGCAGCAGTCATTGTTTTGTGTTGCATTACTATTTTTGTTACTCGTAAATAGAATCCGTATAGTATTATAATTTGATATGCGTTTTATGGGTGGAATTGTAGTTCGTTTGCTTTCTATTATTTGTCATAAATTTAAAAAGTCTGTCTTCTAAGCCATTTTATTTTAACTTAAATTTTTTCGTTTTCTATTGCATTTTATTTTTTACAAAATTTAATTAATATGGTTTTTTTTGTTATGCCAACACTTACAAATTTAATAAGTAACTGAAGGATTAACTATAATCTGCATAAGCTGGCTTAAACAATTGTGAGATTACATAGAAACTAAATATGGCAAACTTAAATAGACTTAACAAAAAGTTTGTTCAAGTTTCGCCAAATATCATTTGCTTAAGCAAAAAACAGCGAAACTGCTCATACATTCCTTACGTAATCAGTGTGTACATTAATAGAAAATGCCTTCAATTGTACATTTTATTAATTTTATTGTCTTCAAGCGTTTTAATTTTTATCCATTACACGAATTTTAATTTCTAATACAAAACACTTGAAATATAATATTTGAAATTTTTGTTTTGTTTATTTACAGACGCACATTTAAATATTTTAGTACTTTTACTCACAAACAAAAAAACAGCTAAATCTAAGTGGTTTGATACCAACATTTTTTTAAAATAATTAAAAAATATAATAAATTTTTATTTATTTCGATCATTAATAAAAAATTGTGTAAAATATTCGCTTATTTATAATAGGAAATAAAAAGAACTTGAATATATCTGCAAAGTGCTAATATTCTCTGCGAGGAAGATGCACCTAAAAGTTTCTTAAAAATTGCTTAAGCAATTGACAGACTTTTCGTTCAATTGTAACACTAGATTAAGTTTTGTTATGCTTTTTATAGTCAGGATTAACAGTTGAGATGTTTATTAAACAACAATTAATCGAGGAGAAACATATTTTTAATAGAAAGCCACACATCACTACAAACATGTGTAATATTTTATAATAAAAAGTGCTTGTAAGCCATTTCAAGTATGCTTGCGCAGCCCTTTAATAAATATCAAGAAAACTATACTTTATTTTAAATTTATGTACAAAATTGTTCTTCATATACAAAATTTTATATATTTAAATAAGAAAAAATTGCTCTTAAATTTAAATTTTTAAAAAAATTTACCAAAAATTTAAAGCGCCCAATACTAACCGATTTTATTATTTATTTGTAAAATCACATGTAGAGGAAATTCAATAGATTGAATCTTAAAACATCAAAATCCAAAGTAAATAGTAATTTTATTTCCGTTAAAATGTCTGTACCCAATTTTAACCTTATTTTCGAAAATTCCAATAACAGCTTAAAGAAAAATAGTAAAATAGTAAATGTTAATACAAAATTTAAATTTTCTTCTGCTATCAAAATAAAAACAAATCATTATAAAATACAAACCATCAGAAACATGTATGATAATGCAAAACCAAAAGCAAAAACAAAAAGTCATGAAGTTAAATTATCACAATCGATCTTGACGTTGAAAAAGATAAGATCAAAAGATTTTATTTAAAAATAACATTTTCAAAATTTTCCCTTATGAACATTTCTGTTGATGTTTTTTTATAATTCTCTAATAAAAAATTGCTCTAAATTTCCAGGAAGAAATAGTAATTTAAACTTTGTATTCAAAATCTGTGAATATTAAATAAAAAATTTATTTTAATTTCTTAATAATAATTTTTAATGTAAAAATATTACTAATAACATTTCTTACCCTCTCATTTGAAATTTCTTGCGGAAATTTTTGGTGTCATACGGGATGATTATGGATTGTGGAATGTAAATATGATTGAAGATTTTATTTGGTTGCTTATAAGGCACCCACACATTGAAAATCAAAGCCGAAATAATATGTAGCTATAATTTTTTCATTCTTGTTAAATCTTATTATTGTGTCTGGGTATTTACACTTTATCTTCCCATTTATATTTGAAATTTAGGACTTAGCCTTTTCCTAGTTTTTGTTTTTCAAAATAGTCTTATAAAGCCTTTTTTGGAAAAATAAAAACTAATCATACATAAGCAAACTACGATTGCAGAAAATTTCTAAATACAAATGAGTTTGCTTAGCAAATTTCTAACTTGAATTGAATTTATATTTTGTCTGCATAATATTAAATTGAGTTGCTACTGCTTTAAATTTTTTCAGAAAAAGTCGAATTTTTTATTTTTTTAATTTTTATATTTGCTTTGGGTAGCAAAATATTAATCAAATTAACAAAAGTAATATTTTCGATAAAACTTTAATAAAGGGTGTTTTTTATAGACGTATAGAACTTTAAATTGCAATAAAACAACGATGGATTATTCGATTGACATGAATTTTATTTATCCGAAAGATAATCTTGTGGCATTACATTTTAAATATAATTTCTGGCATATGACCGCCACGGCTGGCTCGGATGTAGTCCAATCTGGACGTCCAATTTTCGATGACTTTTTCCAACATTTGTGGCCAATAACACGGCGAATGTTTTCTTCCAAATGGTCAAGCGTTTGTGGCTTATCCGCATAGACCAATGACTTTACATAGCCCCACAGAAAGTAGTCTAGCGGTGTTAAATCACAAGATCTTGGAGGCCAATTCACAGGTTCAAAACGTGAAATTAGGCGGTCACCCAACGTGTCTTTCAATAAATCGATTGTGGCACGAGCTGTGTGACATGTTGCGCCGTCTTGTTGGAACCACAGCTCCTGGACATCATGGTTGTTCAATTCAGTAATGAAAAAGTTAGTAATCATGGCTCTACACCGATCACCATTGACTGTAACGTTCTGGCCATCATCGTTTTTGAAGAAGTACGGACCAATGATTCCACCAGCCCATAAAGCGCACCAAGCAGTCAGTTTTTCTGGATGTAACGGTGTTTCGACATACACTTGAGGATTAGCTTCACTCCAAATGCGGCAGTTTTGTTTGTTGACGTAGCCATTCAACCAGAAGTGCGTTTCATCGCTAAACAAAATTCGCTTATGAAAATCAAAATTATGAACCATTATTTTCGAAATAAAATTGCACTATTTGCAAGCGTTGTTTAGGCGTGAGTCTATTCATGATGAATTGCCAAACCGAACTGAGAATAAATCACTTAACAACTGTTAAATCGGTAGCCATCTTGAATAGTGATGTCAACTTAAAGTTCTATACGTCTATAAAAAACAACCTTTATGTAAATTGGCCGAGGCGTGAAAGAAAGTACTTGACTTTTACCATGTGCTTCATATCGAAATTTTATTTTCCAAGACACATTTTTCGAAATGACTTAAAAAAACGGTCAAAATTTTAAAAAAAATTTATAATTATTTTTATTATTTATATTTTTATAATATTTTTTCCAATATAATTTAACAAACGTAATTTCAAAATTATAATAATACAAAGCCACGCCTGCGTGTAAAAATGTAATATATCTTTTGTTTATTATTAATTCTTATCTTAATTTTCAGATTTTATCCTTAAAACCAGATTACACCATCATGCTCAATTTAACGACTGAGCAATTAAAATTTAATGAAAAAACAAAACAGAACAGTTATTAAATTTTTAGACGATGCGTGACTTTTGCTCTCCAAAAAACAAAAAGAAAAAAGTTTGTCATATAACTTGCAATATATATGACTTTTACAGCTAGACGACCACTGCCCATCAGAAAAAAATATTGGTTCTGTAATTGAATTTGCAGAACCATTTTTTTCATTTGTTTTCGATATTTTGCTTAAAATTTTTTACATGTTTTTTGTTGCTGGATGCTTTAGTATAAATTTAGATTCACTTGAAAGGTTTCGTGTCTCGATAAAAGTTTAAAGGATCATTAGTGAAAGTCAAAAACATAAAATTTTTAAATAAAAAAATAATGGGTTTCCCACAGTAAAAATGCACTTCATTTTATGCTGCAATAAAACGGTTGTTTCAAGCGATGTGTGTCATTCGGTTGAGGTTACCATGTTCCAGTAACGAATGCCGTTCACAGTTACCACTCCTGACCAAATTCCTTACCAGATAAATTGTTGCTCGTAGTGGGGGCACTTGTTTTTCATGGAATGAATGCTTTTTTTCTAAGCCCCAAATACAATAAGACAATCAAATGAAAATGGGTTTTATCATAAAAAAAGCCTTTTTTGCGAAAAAGTTATATTAACTTCATTTTGTTATAATACTAATAGAGCGAGTTGCCGGTGGTGCAGATATTTTGTTTCATACCTCATCGGAACATATCTTAAGTCTCTTAAAAATACTTATTTTTATTTTAAAATCTGAAAGTGTACTCTTTCTGAGACACCCTAGCTTTATAGTCACAATAGACTAATGAAACATTTATAACATTGAATTAAAATCTTTAAAAAAAATTCTAAAATTTTTTTCCTAAAAGCCTTACCAAAATGTATTTATTTGGGGAATTTCTTTAATTTTACTGTCCTAATTTTTATTTTATAATTTTAAGAAAAGTCCACAATATTCCCAAAATATCAATTAAAATTTAACTAAAGAAAACATAAACCTCTACTAAGTAATTTGTTACCGAACCATAAGTTGCAATAGAAAAAAACTTTATTAAATGCTTTAAAGAAAACTTTCAACTCCACAGGGTAAGCTATATTGTGTCTGGCTGTTTCTTAAGAAATTTGTGCAGTTTTATTACTGCCAAGAAACCACAGCCAACCAACTTCTTTAGCGTTTTTCTTTTATTTTATTTTCTTTTTCACTTTTTTCTTGGTATTGTTTATTTTTATTTTTATTTTTATAACGTAAACCAAAACGGAAATAAACTAAAACTGCATTTCATATTGTACTCGTTTAAATACAAGTGAATGTGTGTATGTTTGTGTGTGTGCTGCTTGGTATGACGCCTTTTGAGTATTTTGGCTTAGAGGAAGTAGAAAAAAAAAGAGAGTAATGGCGAGAAATTTGTATTCCTGTCACGTTAAGCATGTAGAGACCGTTATTCAAGCTACTATACTTTAAGGATTATTATATAGTTCGTTGCTTTTATTTGTTGTTGCTGTTGTTGTTGAATTATTTTTACACTTTTAGCTGTAAAATTAAAGAGAAACACAATTTTTTTTTTGTTGTAGTGCAAAGAAAAACGGTCATAAATTTGAATGTGTTGCAAACACACAAACGCATAAACAAACTTGTTCACACATGCATGCATTTACATATGCAGACACGCACACGCTCTCATGTGTATAAAAATATATCTTTCATTCGCTTATACGTTAAAATAATTCAGTGTTTTGTTATTTTCCTTTTAGTTTAAGTGTGTGTTTATTAATTTTCTTTATTTTCATTTTTATTTTTATGCGTGTGTACAGTGCATTTCATTTCATTTTCCATATTTATTATTTGATTAAATTTTGTGATTATTTCTCTCTTGTCGTATTAACAAAACATTTTAAAAGCTGTAAAGTGCTATGCTTTTTATTTTCTTAGGAAATAATTTTTCATTTTTATGCCTACTAAAACTTAAATGCAGTGAATTTTTATTAGGCTTTCAGGCTGCATAAGGAATAGAATATTAAAAGGCCGTAATTTTATTTTTAGTACTCTACTTTTATTGGGCTTTTAAAAGCAAGAACAGAATTAATTTATAAATTAATATTTTCTTGCTTTAATTTATTAAGGTTTTTTTTTAATTTTATTTTTGAAAATAAAATTTAGTAGTAAAATTGCAAAAATTTAATTGTTACTTAAGTATTTAACGATTTTGCTTGTTTCATTCATTATCAGCAGAGTTGCCAGGAGTTAGAAAATAAATAACCTAGATTATCTAAAAGAGAGAACTATTTAGAAAAAGATAAATCGAAAAATTTTTTTGAAAAAATTTAAAAAAAAATTTAAATTCAAAATTTTCTTGATTTATTTATTGCAATGATTCTTTAAAAAAGGAATATAAAATAACGAAAACTAAAAAATAAAAAACATCTCTTACTTAATCTTTTTAAAGGGTAGCTAGTGACAGCAAAGAAGTACAGGGTCGGCCAAATAACTTTTTGTTTTTTGAAAATGCTATAAAAACATCGAGTGTAGCACGTAGCCCCGTCCTGTTGAAACCAAATGTTGTAAATATCCTCCTCTTCAATTTTTGTGAACAAAAATTCGTTTAACATGGCCCGATAACGATCACCATTGACTAATGCGCCACTCCTTGCTCATTTTCGAAGAAAAATGGCCCCATTATGCCTCTGGACCAAAATCCGCACCAAAAAGTGACTCGTTTTGGGTGCGTCGGCTTTTCAATATATGCGTGCGGGTTTTCTGTACCCCAAATGCTACAATTTTGCTTGTTTACATACCCGCCAAGATCAAAAAGAGCTTCATCTGATAACATGATTTTTTTAACAAACCCGGCATTTTCTGTAAGTCGATCGCAGGCCTGCTTAGCGAAGCGAAAAGACAATCATATTCTTTCAGCGGAAGGATAAAATTAATTATCTGTCAAATCAGACATGAGCTAAGTGTTACCATTCACGAAATAAGCACCCATTTCAATGCTATTTTTTTGCTTAAAGGATCCTTAACTCACTTTATCGTAATAAAAATATCGGAACATAAGAAATCTTATAATAAATTTAGCAAATTCATGAACTTCTGGTTTCTTTTATTTATACGGAATTATTTAGAACAAAATTTTGTTACAAGAAATTTTTTAAAATAGTTTTTTTTAGCATTATTAAGCTACGATATGAAGTACATGCTGAAAATAAAGCACATTTATTTAATAAGGAACAACCGAATACATTTTTCATTCTTATAATTTGATTTTCATTCACTTACATTTCAAAATTTTGGCCAAAATATTACTTAAGTTCATTTCGGTAATATTTTGCCATCTAAAGTCGTAGCAACTCAATTCAACATTGTGCAGACAAAATATAAAATTTTATCCAATTCAAGCTTGGAGTTTGTAAAACAAACAGAGTAACGTAAAGTCTAAAATAAATTATGAATTAAAATTTGTTTTCATTACACATAAACACATAATTTTAGCTTTTTTAAGACCATTTTGAAAAGAACTAAATTTTTGTTCTAAACAAAAATTCTGTTGTGATAAGCAATATTTGTAGTTGTAGCAGCCAGAATTCTATAATATAGACCAACATTTAGTTGTTCTAAAAATATTTTGAGCTGTAAGAACGATTTTATATATGAATGAACAAAAATATTGGACGGTCACAGCTGAATTTTTTATTGGAAACAAATTTAGTTCTCACAACCGAAGCTGTAATAAATTTTTCTTCGAAACAAACAAATTCTTAAACCAAATCAAAGTCTGGGTTTTCCTTTTAGATTCAGCTCATTTAATGTCAAAGTGATATCCACCATAAAGTAAAGTTTTTCCGTTCTCTAACTCATTGTGATTAATGGCTTTTTCAATGAGAAATTTATTTATTTCATCTAAGCACAAAGCCAAATGTTTCAACACTTCTAATTTGGAAAGCCATCTCACTTTATTGTGAAAAAGGAAGCGGGAACACTAAGTCTGCATTTCGTTTAAGATTTTTTTAATGACGATTGTAAAGTGCTTTTGACAAGTTGCTCCTAACAGCCTTGATTAACTAATTAATGATTTTGGGGTGTACTCCGTGATAAAGCCTTTAGCCTATTTAAGGCAAATCAGCAATTCCAAATGTTGTTAGTATTATGTTTCTACGCAGGAAATTGTTATTCCTTTAATAAAATATCTAGAGATGTTTGAAGTATAGTTGTTGTGCTATGCACATATAACGCTTTCTCCGTGGGTTCTCATAAATAAAAAACTAATTTTCTGTAGATTTGGTAGTTTATCTATTTTCCAACATATTGAACAAACTTCCTATATTTATACTCAAAGAAGTTCACTTTAAAATTTTGTAGACTGAAAATTTCATTTGGTTGCCAAATCTTACTCACTAAAAGAAACAGTATTTTGGAGCCCGGGAAGGACCGGGCACAAACATCAATATAAAAAAAATCCCTGCTTGCAAGAATTAATTAGAATAGTAAACTCTGTTTACTTTTACAAGTGCATATACAGCCAGAAAATTATATGTTAAGTGCCAAAAAAGCAAGTAATTTTTATATACTTCTTCTCACCATGACCGATACATTTGCACAGTTTATATATTAATAAATATGGATAAAAACAATTTTACACGCAAACATATTTAACAACAATTTTCACCTTCATATAGTCATAAAACGTGCCAGGTTTTAATAAACTAAAAGATCTTTTTAACATGAGCAGATAACAAAGAAAGTAAAACATCATATATTGATGGCTACTATATATAAAAATGAGACTCACTAAACATATAAATTTCATTTAAATTAAAGCTATATAATATTATGGGCAGCATGTGTGCAAGTATTGCGAGCTAAAAATATTTAAACATAAAGAGGCGTTTATACTTAAGTAACATAAATGTTTATAATGTTGTTCAGGTGGGCGCGTGAAAGATTTTAATGTTGCTTGTTGATTTTTTTTTTTGGTTATTTTGGTTTGGGAAATATTAAGTTTAATTAAAACTGGTGCTTCTGAAAGCAACAACAAAGAAATGAAATTTTAATTTTTATTAATTACCAATTTATTTAATTTTTAATAAAAAAGATTTAATTTAATTTATAATATTAACTTAGTAAAATAAAGAAAGGGTTATTAATAATGTTGCTTGATGCGCCAACATACGTCTTGTCACAAAGCCACCAGCACCGAGCAACCAGAGGTGTCAGAGTGCAGATATAATATACATTTTCTTTCTGTCTTTTTTGCACGAACTCAAAATTTTTATTTTGTTTTGCTCAGGTATTTCTAAAAAAGTTACACTTTCATTATTTACATTTCGTAAATATGAATTTTAAAACATGAAAATTTGTGTTTGTTATCACTTTTACATTAAATTCCATACTTCAGAACAAAAAAACGTAGATATAAGTATTTTCGGCATGTGCATTTTTATTACGGAAATAACTTTTTAATTAATGTTTTTTAAAGCAAAAAATATTTTCATTTTGCTTATTTTCTCTTATTCGTAATATTAAAACTCTATATCTGTCTCTTACATACAAACTCCAAATAAAATGCTGAGTTTTTCAAAATTCTAACCTCAAAAGTTTCATCTCTGGTTGCTTAGTGCCACCAGAAAGAAAAAGGAGGAAATAGAAATGAAGTAAGCTGCAGTGGAATAAAAATAATAATTTTTAATCGGTAATTGGTACCAAAACGGTGCTGCCACATATACTAATACATCTTGAGCATCTGCCGAGAGGTGGCCAGAGGCAGATTGAGATAACTAGTCCCACTGCGTTCAGATTACTTACGTAAAAGTAATGAAATTCTCGTTTCATTGGGCTGCGCAATAGGGCTGGTATTAAAAAAGAGAAATAAAATTGACTGAAGGCAGATATTGTGAAAAATTCATCAGAATTTTGATTTCAAGTATTCATTCATTAATCGTTAAGAAATAAAAATCGCTGATGTCTTATAATCAATGGGCCATAATCATAGTTACAAAAAAGTAGGCTTTTATTAAGAGCTGCCTTTTGTTTATAAGAATTATCTGAATTTAAAGTCGTTTTTAAAAAGATACCGACTTTAGTGTGACTATGATTATGGCCTAATAATAATAATAGTTGTCCACTAAACTACAAATTGACTTGTTAACGCAATTAACTTAATGTTATTATGGTTCAGGGATACTGGGCTGATTAATATATCACCCCAGTATCCCGAAAACAATTGATATAATTTTGTTGGAAATATTTCTACGGCTTCTAAAGTTTTAGTCCTATAAAATGACTTAATATTTATGTCAAAATACACTTTTTTTAATTTCAAATTATATTTCTTGCTGTTATCAAGGTGCTAAACCTTAAAACACATCATAATTCTGTTTAGAGCTTTTTTTCTGGAACAGTTTCATATTTTTACAACCAGGAGCAGTTAAAAAGTGTTAATTAATTAAAAACTCCTTAAAGAATGTCAAAACTTTAGAAAATATAAGAAAAATTTTCTTTCGCTGGTATACGTTAAAATCAACAACAGAGCGCGTTTTTATAAAGAGCCAACAACTCAACAACCAAACAAGCAAATAACCAACCAACAGCAACAACAACAATAATAACCGCAATTATGTTGCAAAAATATTTTTGCTAGAAAATCTAAAAACAACAGCAACAAGAAAAGCCAATTAAAAGCAGTTGACATTTTTCAACAATAATGGCATTTTAACACTTTTCAGTATTTCCGCTGTAGTGAGTTTGAATAAAATAGCAGCAGCAAAAGACAATGATATGAACAGCTGAATGTAGACACACAGAGCCACATAAATAAATACCAACAACACTAACTCATTTTGGCATTTAAGCAGACAGACAAATTAACAAACAAAACAAAATAACGACGATTATACTTTGTTGTGACAATGGTGTGCCATTTATGAGCTCAGTCGCCTAAAGTTATGCTAAGCAAAAATACTTAAATAAAATAAGGCTAAAAATGTGAGCACAAACTCACACATACCCACATTCACACATAAAAATATTCTCCTGGTGACAATTTTGTTATTGTTTTGCTGCAACAAACTCACGCCAACAATCGAATTTTTTCTTTTTTATTTGAAAGAATGGCAACGAGTTTTTATCACTTTAAATTTTAGCAGAATTTGTTGCATGAATAAAATAGTAACTATGTTGCTTGGCTTCAATAAAAAAGAAGAATTCAAGGCGAATATTTTCTTTGTTTTAGAAAAATAATTTGATTATTATTTTTTTATAAAACAAAAAACACTCAAAACAGAATGTGAAGAATTTTTAAAGAAGAAAGTTTTGGAATTAATTTTTTAAGCTTTAAAATCTTGGATGTAATGCTGATGGCATCTTGTCTTAATAATGTTAACTTTCCAAGCCAAAAAATTAGAATCATTTAGGGATCAATTTACATCATTGGAAAACGATTGAAATTTTTATGTAATTTAAATAGAAATTTTAGTGTTAAATATAAAACATTACACAGCGCAGTATTTTCGAGTTCAATCTGCTTATCGTCTGTGATTTCTCATAGTACCTTTATTTTTTGGTTTTGCTAGTTTAGCTGCGGTTCGGATTTTATAGCTCTATGAACCTTTTAGCTAAAACTTGATTTTATCTCACAAAACAAAGAGAATTTTGTTTTCCTGTCTTCGACACAACTGTAGCTACAGACTAGGAGAAAAAAGTGTAGAATAAAGTAACTTGAAAAGTCTGCATCTAGTATCTCAAAAATGCTAAAATGTCAAAAAAGTTTAATTTTTTCTAACATATTTTACACCTTGCTGTTTTTAATTGTTTATTTTTTTATTTCATTATTTTCACATTTTATGTGTTGCAAAGTGTTATTTAAAAAAAGAGTAGATCACCTTAAAATAAGTTATGGTTTATTATCAAATATTAGATTAAAAAAAGTGTAGTAATTTAGAGCAGAAAAAAAGCAAAACAATTTAAAGCAAAGTAAAGTAGCTGGCAATAGGAGAGGCGACAGGCAAGAAGGAAAAAATTAGCTTAACGCAATGAGTCAGCTTTTGAATTTCAAAAAGCACTGAAAACCAGAAAAAATAAATCAATTAAATTCGGCGGTTGTATATTTTTAAATTCACACATTCTTGTTAAATGTTCAAAAAAACATTGATTAAAATAATTTCTTTGATGCTTTTAATTCTAAAATAATTAATAATTTTTTTAACAACAAAAATCTCAAAAAATCTTCTTTGGGTTTCCATTTGCTCGAGAAAGTCATTTATGTATTCTTGCATTTAACATTGTAGCCCTTAACAAAAATTAAAGGCCACCACGTAAACCAAACTTAACAAACACCCTTGCTCTGTTTATATCTGCATGATATAGTAATCAACGGATTTGATTACAAACGTCTTTTTCATTTTATAAAAAAAAAAAAAACACACACAAAAGCGGGATCCCGCGGGAACCCAATGAAGACTAAACGAACACAGCTATTTCTGATGAATTTAGGTTTGCTGTTTGAACCTAAAAGCGCTCTAAAAAACCTAAAAAAGGTTGGTCTGTAACTCGAAAGCATAAGCAAAACATTGCTAAAGTCAATGAGCTTACAAAACTTAAAGAAAAAATGTTTCATAAATCCAATGAAATATAAGATTTAATGAACTATTTATTTTAATTGTGTTATTGAAATTGTTTCATTGCTTATATCATTGAATTAGCAAAATGCTTCATCTGTCTAATGAAACATTTCATTATTTGAATAGTAATGAATTTTTCTTTTTAATAATTACAAAACTCAAAGGATATATAAAAAAAAATTTTCAGTAAAATTGATTTAATTTAAAGTGGAAACAAAACTGGTTGAATAGTAAACAGTAGAGCAGAAAAGTAAGTTGGGATTTAAAATTAGAGAAAAACAAAATTGGTGCCACATTTGACAGCTAAATAACTGGACAAGTGCATAAAGTTTTTAATACGCTCTTATTGTCATGATATACTGAACAGCATAAAAAAAAAGGTACAAGAATGAGCTGTATAAAGCTTAATTTTTCTATAAGCTTAAATGGTCTAGGAATAGAATGCCACTAACATAGTTGACAGCAAGCAAACAAATGTGTTCAACATCAAGAGACAACATTCTAAAATTTTCTATTATTGCTTACTTTCTAAATAAAGTGCAAAACCTCAACGTTTGGAAAGTTTATTTTCTTATTAATATATTTTTTTTTACTTTGATAGCAAAAATTCTTTAAAAAATTGTTTTTCAAAGAATGCGTTTTTAATTATTTAAATCATCAACCCCTGAAATCATTGATTATGTTTCCATCCTTTGTAATTATTCTTTTCTGCTATCCCCCTTAAGTATGCCTTACTTCTTAAGCATTTAATTGTGCCTTAATAGTCACTTTACTTTACATTTCAATGCAAGTATAAACAAGTTTATGCTTTTGACTCCTTTATAAAAATTACAATGAAATCTGGCCTAAGGGAATTTACATTTTTCATTTTGAAATTTCAACACAAACGTAGCGCAAGTTGTTGTTATCTTTTAAAACGCCACTGCATAGTATAAAATGCAAAATAAAGGATTTTTAGTTAAATAAGGCGCCACATTAACGCCTGTTGCTTAACCAAACTCTTTGTTTATTTTTGGTTTTCTTTTATTTTTTGTTTTTTTTCTTTCGTTTAGTTGTTGGTTGGCTGTTTTATTTAAAATGCTTGTGTCCGGCGGATCTAAGAATTTGTATTGTTTTTGTTTTTATTGTTGTTGTTTAGCAGCAGCATTTAATATTCCTGTCTGTAATGCAACAAATGTCAAAAACAATGGCCAAAAAAACACTGACAACAATAACAGCGAAAGCAAGCACAAGCAAACATTCTACTTTAATATTAAATTTGCGGTTGTTTTAATTTCAAAAATTAAAAAAAAAATACGAAAAGAAAAAACTTATAATATTTATAAAAATATTAATGTGTTTGTTTTTCATTTAGATATTTTCAGCATTTTAAATGAGTTTTATGTGGTTTTGCAGGTTTTTATTATATTTGTAGAGAATTTTTTCTGCTGTTGTTATTTTTTTGCAAAAAATTGAAACACATAAAAAAATTGTGTTTTAATAAAAATTTTTTGTCGATGCATTTTGTTTTAAACGGAAACCGGATACATATGTGTTTCCGTAGAAAATTGCATTTTAAAAGCAAAAACATAACCATATGGTTAGCCATATGTTTAACAATAGAGTTTTGCAAACTATTCAAATACAAACAGATAAGCACACACTCACACAGAGTGCGCGAGACTGAGAGAGAGAGAGAGGGAGAAAAAAAGAGAAATTTGACTTAAAATTATATATAAAAACTTACAAGTGGCCTTTAGAAATTTTTAAATTACAAACTTTAATGTTTTAAACACTAACCCTTTTACCCAAAAGCAAAATTTATGAAAAATATTTATATAAAATAAAATTACTTATTCAAAAGATACTTAAGTATATTACGTAGATATATAGAAACATATCAATCCATTTGTTTAAAAATTTTAATTTTTTGCCCGTAAATTAAAAACTAGAGCTACTAGAAAAAACAAGTAATCAGCACACTTTAATTAATGGAAAACGAATACAAACACTCTTGAAAAAATTTTTAGTGTTAACTAGTATAAAAATAGAATAAATTAAAGCCATTAAAATTAAAATTTTTTTTCTTGCTATAGTTCGTTAGAAATTCGGATACCTTGTTTCAAATTAAGATATGCGAAGCACAATGTTCAAAAATTTCATATATTACGAACAGGGATTCACATGAAAAACCTTATCTGTAGAATTTTAAATACTGATGGTGTTTTGCAGTTAGGCGAAAAAATAGTTTCTATCTAATACTTTTTATTTGTTGCATACCGTAATTATTGATTTTTAATAAGGAGTAACCAAAATTAGCTGAAGGAGCCGTAAAATTGAGCTAAAGCGCGTTTAAAATATAAGCATAACAAACATTTTAACAATTTTAAGTTTTAAACGTTCAAAATCGTCGTCTTTGCGTTTAATGCTAAACGTTATTTGAATCTTTTAAAGAGAGAACAATCTGTTTTTTTAATCTTAATTCAATTCAACAAAAACTTAATTTTATTTCCATTTCCTTCAAATTGAGCAGTAGTAGCTTTAACTTGTATAGAAAATTACCTTTAACTGTTACACTTTTTTTTTGCTCTAATGTTTTTTTTAGCCTTTAATAAATTGTTAATTTTCTCTCTTGAGATTTTGTATTACATTTTATTTTTATTAGTTGGGTACTTTTTCTTTTTTCTCTGCTTTTGCTTGTACTTTTAATACTGGAGGCGTTTTAATGTTTAATGACACCACTTGTGAAGTCACAAGTGAACAACAAAGCCTTTTTCATTTTATAATTTTTTTTCTTTCATTTTGTCTCCGTTCCATTATTTCTATTTTGTTGCCATGTCGTTTTCAATTCATACGTTTTATTTTTTTTCTGTCAGCTCATGCAAGCATTTATGCTAAATAACACCTCAGGCCAAAAGTTCAAACATAAATATAAAGTGAGAAATAATGTAAAAGATTTAACATTAAACTTAACTTATTTAAAACATAACAACCACTTGGACTTGAGTAAAAATGCAATTGCTATATGAATAGAAAATGTATTTATTAGAAAAGGTACATACGCAACTCATGTGTACAATTAATGTTATTTAATAATTTTAAAACAATTTTTTCTTCTATTTTTATTTTAGATTACTAATATGAAATATTATGATGTTATTTATTCTGTAACTTCTATATGAAATTAATATGACGATTATTAATCTTACTTCCTTTATCAGATGAACTTTGGTTTTAAAACAAAGAGTGCCTACTCATGTCAAGAAAATCCAGGTATTCACACTTTTTGTCATGTGATCGGTCTTTATTTCAGGAATAAACGCTCAATGAATTCCAGATACTTACTCGAAAACGATGAGGATCGTGTGATCTTCAATTCCCATATTGTGGGGTTTGCTTTCACATTCAGGAGGAAAGGGTTAGGCTTCATCCGATTTATAACAGAAAAGACGGATCAGGAGATCAAGGACGATTTAAAGAAATTAGCAGAAGCAACTCAAAATTCAAACGAAGACCAAGAAGAAGCTTACAACTTACCAGATGTGGGACAGTCTCTGGGAAGGTGCACAATGCGAAGTAATAATGGATCCCTCCAGGTCAGATGACGCAGCTGACTTGTATCCCTACTTCAATTTTTATAATTGGAACTTGTAAGCTCTCATGATCCGGGCTGCGCAAAACGTTGCACGCAGCCTAGGCGAAACTAGAGCTGGAACAGTAGCCGAGATGGCCAAAACAAATATCTTTTTGCTCTTCAGTGTCAACTGCAACACACACAAATAAGATTTTATTTCTTATAAAACAATCTACACTTCCTTTGATTCAAAGCCGTATTTAGTTTTTGAAAAAAACTTTCCTATACAAGATTATTTTCTGTAAATAGAAAGGAAGAAATTTTATTCATCATAAAGAAAAAGTGAAGAACAAACTTTCGGGGAAATTAATTTTTTTTTAATTATTCATATAGCATCGCTCGATATTCTGAAAGAACATTGTGATCATACAGGATGGCCCAGACAAAGACCAACTGATGTGAAACACAAATAACTTTTTTATTTTTTAACATAATTTCTTTTTTCTTTTTGCAGATTATAACTGAACTCTTGGAAATTTAAAATGAATACGTACAGTCCACAACAAGACATTAAAATTATCGATTTTTATTATTCTTCTCAACGATCAATTGTTCTGACGCAGCGAAATTATCGCCGTTTTTTTTAACATAAGATCAGCGCCCACATCTTCCATGATTACAAGTTTAGTTCGCCGTTTTGAGGAACTGGGTTCAGTTGCCGACCGTCCAGGAAGAGGTGTTCAGTGAAATATTCGTACTGAAGACAACGTGGAAGCTGTGCAGCAGAGTGTTGCAAATGATTGGGTATATCCAGAACAACATTACAGACAATTTTAAAGAGTTCAAATTGTGCAACAGCTTCTACCGCAAGACTACAATATGCTCACTAGGTCTCATTTGGACCACCTGTTATTTATATCCTTTTATGCATATAAAACTTATCAGCTGAAATTCGTCGACCTCCTGAAATTTAAAAGTCTCATTTTTTACATAAAATAATTTGTATTGCGAGATCCGATTTATTTATAAAGGGTGTCGTAGAATGAGCTATATAGTTTGAATTCTTTATAACTTTTTTAATAATAATTTTTTCTTTGTTTTTTCTTAAGCATTTTGTGAAGAAGACTTGGAGAATTAATTATGAATTATTACAAGATCGGCTTGAATATGCCATTCGTATGCGTGAAAAAGCGGAGGAAAATCCAGACTTTATTCACACTTTGGAAATGAGCGATGAAGCCTATTCCTATTAAATGGGTATGTCAACAAGCAAAACTGCAGGATTTGGGCTACGGAAAATCCAAGAGCAGTTCATCAGCGACAATTACGCCCACTTAAGTGTACTGTTTGGTGCGGTGTATCCTCCGAAAGGATAATTGGCAAATATTTTTCTGAAAATGAAAGTGGTGTCTGAATCTCTGTCAGCGGTAGTGCATATCGGACGATGTTGGGAAATTTTGTTAGGCCATCTGTGGAAAACTATCCAAACTTGTGATTTCAACAAGATGGAGCCACAGCACATACTGCAGGTGCCTCAATGGCTTTGTTAAGGGACATATTCGGTGAACGCATTATTTTGCGCACAACCGATTTTAGCTGGCCTCCACGTTCACCAGATATAACAGCTCCTGACAGTTTTCTTTGGGCATATTTAAAAGAAAAAGTGTACGTTAACAAAGCAAGAACCATACTCCAACTAAAAACCAACATTCGAAATGAAATTATAGCCATTACACCCGACATTTTTGGAAAATATGGTAAAAAGAGCTCGTATGTGCGAAGCAGAAAATGTATATCACTTACAATATATCATTTTTCAAAGCTAATTGCAAATGTACTGTATTAAAAAAAAGTTATAATAATCGCATAAATAAAAAAGTATAAACCATTTACACCATATAGCTCATTCTGCGCCACCCTGTACAATTGAGTTCAATTTTGTAGGAAAGAAAAAAATTTAACAGAAGTTTAAGAGCTTTATGTTACAAAGACAATTTTTCATCTATGCCACCAGTCTTTGGAATGCCTTACCAAATTATATTTAATCGATTGGCAACGCTAATATGGTATGTTTAGAAGGGCATTAGGTAAGCTATTTAGGTAATTTTTTTTTATAAATTTTATTTATTTGGACTTTTTATTGTTGTTGTATTTAAACTTTTAAAAACATCTTTTGTTCTTTTACAAGCTACATATAAAAATATATTCTGAAAACATAATGAAAACTCTTTTTTGAACTGTAGTTAAACGTTTATAACTCGTCTGTTTTTGCTTGCTTTGAAGATCTAAATTTTCGTTTTAAAAATGTCACATATTTGTTTTATATATAATTTTTTATCGTTATGCAACACTCTTAATAAATTCATAAAAAAATAATTATTCTATAAGATTTTTCAAATAAAATGCTGCAGCTTCAAAACAAGAATGAACTATCTTTGTTTTTAGGTATTATCTAATTTTTAATTTTTCTTTTTCAGTATTTTTTGAAACTTCTAATTAATTTATCTATATGCTATTTATTTGCTTTCATTTAGAAGATACTTCATCTTGTTGTGCTAGGTTACAATTTAGTAATAAATAAATAAAATAAAAATTTCTCTATATGATTGTTTCTTTCAACTATTTGTTTTTGATTATGTTTTTGTATGTATTTTTATTAGCGCTTTTCAGTTCAGTATATGTAAATATTTTCAATAATATTTCCATGTAATAATAATAGGGAATTACATACAAATATTATTGATAATAGGTACATATACTGAATTGAAAAGTGTGAGTAAAAATGTATAAAAAAATATTGTTTTGGTATGGAGCCAGCTGTTTAGGAGGCTGCTCTCATTTTCAGAACATCATATTTAAGTAGATAATATACTACGCAAAACGGAGCTATCACATGATAAAATTTTTTGTTGTTGGAAGCCCATGTACTCTCTTATTTGAGATAAGATCGGTAATTCTTGTAGTTACGGGCTGCTTGGTGTTTCTGAATGTAGTTGTGATCTATGTAACTGGATATAACAACCATGCTAGCATTTCTACAGACTATGCTAAATAGAAAATGGTTTACTGGTTCAAATAACAATTATCAAAACATAAATTGAATCTAAATTTTTAGTTGATGAAAAAGAAATTGAGTTGAGATACGAGTATTTATTCCTTAAACATCGTTTTATGCGATTAGTAAGTTAAAAAATAACAATATTTAACTCTTTTACCTTTTTTTGGACTCTTGTTACACAGTTTTTTAGTGACTAAATTTCCATTAAGGCCTATTATAATTCTCCTTCATATGAACTTTCAAAATTTATAACTAATTTTTTTTAAAATATTACTATATCTTCAAAATATAATGTTAAAAATTCTTTAGAATTTAAAGATAAAATTAAAGGTCTAAAACTTGATGAAAAACTTGCATCTTTTGATGTAGTGTCTTTGTTTCTAAGTGAACCTGTAGACTTGGCCTTAGAAATTATAGAAAATAAATGGACTTTAAAAAAAAGAACATACAAATATAAGTAAAGATTTATTTTTCGTATTCTTAAATTTTGTATATTAGATAATAGATATTTTAAATATATAGTCAAGTTAGTAGTCTTCCTATGGAATCACCAGCTTCACCTATTTTAGCAGATATAGTTATGGAAAACTTACTTGATAAATTAATTAAAAAACCAAAAATTTTAACAAAATATGTAGATGATTTATTTTATATACTATCAGAAAATTCAATTGATGACATTTTAAGTACATTTAATAGTTTTCATTCAAATATTAAATTTACCATTGAAAAAGAAAAAGATGGAAAACTGAATTACTTAGATACTTTACTTATAAGAAGGAACGATACATTAGTACTAGATTGGTATCAAAAACCAACATTTTCAGGAAGAATAATTAATTATTATTCTAAACATCCCAAAAAAATTATCATAAATACTGCTAATAATATGATAGAAAGAATTTTAGGAATTAGTGATAAAGAATTTCATTACAAAAATAGAGAAATAATTATGAATATTTTAAGAAATAATGATTTTCCAAAAAATTTAATAAAGCAGTTATTAAAAAAGAATAAATATGGAAACAAGGATAACAGAATTGGAACACAAGAAAATAAAATTTATAAATCATCAGAAAAATTGGAAAAATCAAAAATATTTGATTTAAATAAATTATTTACATAAATGAAGGATTAATTAAATAAGCTAGAAGTATCCAATATAGTATATAAAATACCTTGTGGTGGAAAAAACACAGAAAATTTTAATAAAATATATGTAGGTACAAACAAAAACAAACTTAAAACTAGAATAGCTGGGCATAAATCTGATCAAAGATATAGAAATATTAATGCACAAAACAGCTTTGTCATCACATTGTGCAAGTTTGAATCATTATCCGAAATTTGAAGATGTTTCAATATTAGATAGAGAAAATAATTATAAATGTCGTTATTTATTAGAAATGTATCAAATGATAGTAGAATTTATTTTAAAATGGATACAGACAATATAGCACAAAATTATAGATATTTGGTAAGAAAAAGATAGAATATAATGGCCCATAATCATAGTCAAACAATAAAGCCGGTTCTTTTTAAAAACAACCTAAAAATTAAAAGCTGTTACTAAAAATTTTAGTACTATAGACAAAACAAAAGTAGGTTTTAAGTTGAATCAACTTTAACAGGGTATCACCAATATTTCAACTAGCAATATGCAGCAAAATATAAAAAAGTAACTTCACTACATAGTACAAAACAAAGTCGCTTTCTCTGTCCCTATATCCCTATGTATGCTTAAATCTTTAAAACTACCCAACGGATTTTGATGCGGTTTTTTTTTTAATAGCGGAAGGTTTATATGAATAATCTTGGACATTTTAACGTCACAAATCCGCCCGGCAGGTAGCGCTATAGGCTTATTTGCCTACTACCTGTTTTTACCCGGTCTCGCACGGTTCTTTACTCTATGAGTACGATTTCTTAGTGTAAGAAGATCGAATATATAAAAATTTTAAGGCAAGACAACGTTTGCCGGATAAACTAGTTAAAAATAAATAAAACTGAAAAGTTTTTTTTTTTTTTGTATTATTATTGAATCTTTCTTTAAGAAAATTACAATAAGTATCCAAATCTTAATTGTAAAAAAATATAAAAAAACTTAAATAATTATTACCAATGTAATAACTAGTTACTTGTACTCAAATCTTAAGAATAAAAGGAATATCCTACGTTTAAATAAAAAAGTTACATGTCTCTTCTCACTGGCCGCAAGGTATCACTTCTGTGTCCCTCGAACTGTAACAGGTCCCTGGCGAGGGCGTTTGGATGTGTCGCCAGTTTGTGAACGTACTTTGTACAATATTTTTCAATTTCCTCCCAAACCGTTGGAATTTCTAGATCTCTGTGGATATTCTCATTTCTTATATACCAGGGGGCGCAGACTATTGTTCGTAAAATATTCGACTGTCTTCTTTGTAACTTTTGGATGTAAGATGCACACGCAGTTCCCCAAAGCTGAATGCCATATGTCCAGATTGATTTAATAATGGCTTTATATAACAGAACTTTATATTCCAAAGATAGAGATGAAAATGGACCTATTAGCCACATTAGTCGAGCTGTTTTTAGTTTCATAGCTGAGATTTTGGCCTCAATGTGGCGTGACCATGTTAGGCGTCTATCTAGATGGATTCCTAGATATTTAGTTAGGGTTTTTACCGGAACAATGACGTGAAAGTCACATGCGCACTGAAAAGTAAATTAAATTTTTGTAAAAATCGTTATTTGTATATTTTCATTTTTTTTATGATTTAAGTCCTCGAGAATTTCAAAATCTCTGTAGACGTTTTGCAATGCAAACATTTTTTAATTTGCTTATAAAAAATTTTTTTTATAATTTATTTGGAATTTTTACTTAATTTTATTTTTTTATGACAAAATATTTTTTTTTGTTTTGTTTGTTTGATATTCTGCTTCTAAATTATTTAAAAACAACTTCAGTATATTTTAAATTTGAAGTCGACTTTTTCGCTAAAAATATATTTTAGCTTGTCTATAGTAGACCTAAAGTACATATTAAAGAAAAATATACTTAAGTACTCTTAAAGTATACTATGATTATGGGCCAATATATATAATATATATTGCTTTTGTTAAATTGTGTTTTGTATAAAATTGTTATTAATGTTGTTATTGTTTTTGTATATGTTTTTTGAAAATTTGAAAAAAGTTTTTAATATCATAATTTTTATTTGCATTTAAAAAAATTTTTCATTTCATTATAAAATTATTTTACTTGAGAAAGACACACAAAGGCGTATCGAAATATTGGAAATTAATTTAATAATAAATAAAAATATATAAAAAAAGACCTAAAAGCTTAAAAAATATTTATTTATTTACTTTATTGACTAAATATTTATAATGCCAAAATCAACAATGTATTTACAAACTTCAGACATTCATTAAAATTTTTATTTTATTTAATTTTACTTTAAAAATTTCTTTTCAACAGTATTGAATATTGTTATAGACATAAAACAACGTGCGTATAAAGTTATTTTCAATAATGACAATTTTGCTTAAAGAAAACAATCATAAGCATAAAATCCTCTTAAAGTATTACGATGACCTTTCAAATAAAAATCGAGAAAAGCGAACAAATTTATACAAAAATTAAAGAAAAATAAGTTATAGTAAAAACAAAATGTGTATGAACTTCGTATACATACAAACTTTCTTAAGGAAATGCCAAGCAATGACAATCACCAACAAGTAAGTAGTGCATAGACAAACATAGCAAAAGTGGCATTAAGATCAAGGAGTTGGGTGATATGCTGTTCGAGTATTTTAATAATAAAAGAAAAAAAAAAACAAGAAATTGGAAAAAATAAATTTACTTTAGTAAAAGCACGCAATACGGAAACGGGAAGAAGTAAGTGAAGAGAGAAGGTATATGAAAAAAGAAAGAAATTTATAGAACAGGCAGCAAACGAAGCGCTTAAAGCAACACGTGACTGACATACAACATGTAGAAGAGTCAAGACAAATATAACGAAATTGAATTTATTTCATTTTAAGCGCGCTTACAAAAAAAAAAAGCTGTTGGCCCTGGTACAAGTAAAACAAAATTTAAATACATACACGCACAGAGAATTACAAGTAAACACATCTCAACAGTTGGCATGCTGGACTGTAATGCGAAGTAAAATAAAATTGAAAGAAAAGCATTTAATACCCAAATACTTGTTACAATCAAACATTTACAAAAGGAACGAGAGTTACAAGCAAGTAACTTCTTTTGCTCAACACACCAAAAAAATATGCCATCATTTACAATCTTCCTCAGCAACAAACTTTACAGCCAACCATCTGCAGTAGCTGGAATGTTGAAAGGAATTGAAATTTAATTTTTTTATTAATATGTGTAGGAAAAAAATACTTAAAATTTCACTTACACAAGATTATAAATATATTCAGGCATACACACTTACAGTCCAGTAATACTTAATGTTTATGTAGAAAAATTTACCGTACCAAAGATAGCTTAATCATGTCTTGTAACGATTTCTTTTTATTATTATATTTAATCCAAACTGAGCTAAAAAGGCAAAAATATCAAAAATATTCTATAAACGTTGTTACAAATATTAATGAATTCATATACTTGATTTCATTAATATAAAACATGTACGTACACTTTCTTTTGATAAATGAAATATGAAATATTTTGCAAAAGCGATTTAATTAAATTTTTTTTGTAAAGGCAAACACATGATGTTTGTTAAAATGTTAATGAAAAGTGTGGACTTTTGGCCATTGAGAGCAAAAGGCATTCAGTTAATAATTAATTGAAAAAGAAATAAGCAAGTGCGTGAAATACCCAATAGGCAAGAAAAAGTATTTTGAAAGTTTATTAAAAGATGTGTAGTGATAATAGAATTAAATCATTTTAATTTTCACATGTTCATGTTATGATTAAAGGTTTAAAAAAATACATTAAAACAACCAATTCTACTCTACTGTAGCCCATTTTTATTTACTGCCTACCCTACATCTACTTTACTCTGTTGGCTGGTACTCGTACGTGACAGCCTTAATGAGAATCTCAAGATACCGTTGTGAGTCATAAACTGGTAAAAATAGTTTAGTGAAATAAGGAATGGTCTAGACCACCCCTTAGTTTTGAAATATCACTGATAAATCTGATAAGTTGTCTATAAAATGTAAGCTGAGAAAACTATGTCTCGAAGCCCGACACTCCCAGAGAAAGCGAAATATTGTTTACTCATTTTTGGGTGCCTGACAACTGCGTCATGGTGTAAAGCAATTTTATTTAATTTTTCTCGACTTGACTTTAATCATATCTTATTTGCACACAACACTGAACTTTTATAATTTTTTTTAGTCGCACCCCCCAAAAATTTACTTCATTTTAGGGATATTTTTTTATATAAAATTTTTCAAATATTTCAATTAAAACTTGCGTTTTTGTTAAATATTCCTAATTAATTTTAAATATCTTCTTTTTTAATTTTATTTAAGTACAAAAATTCTTACTGCCTAATTTTTTTTTAAAGCATTGTTTGCCTCATTTGTTTTTTATGTGAACAATTTTTAAAATTTTTCATTTTATTTTATTCTTTTTAAATATTACTTAAAACAAGTTTGCTTACTTCAAAAACAACTTGTTATATGACCTTAAAGTAAGTAGCAAATTTTTGTTTAAATTAATACGACGCGTCGTATGCTGTTTGGAGCTACTTTGATGTTTTGTATTATTAATTAAAAAGTAATCAATTACTTGAAATGTTAAGTTATACAAAAAGGTGGTTAAACTCAAAGAACAAAATATTTCAAATTCATTTCTTAACTACACAAGAGCCTACTGCTGAGAGCTTTTTATAAAATGTACTTGGTAACTAAATATAATTTTCTTCAACGCCTTTCACATTGGTTTTGCTTAGAAAAATTGTTTCGATATTTTTTTCCTTACATTTTGTGTAAATAATATGGCAAATTACACGCATAATTTGAAGAAGTAAACATATACCAGCAATCTCAAATGAGATTTAGCTTACACCCATGAAATGTCTTAACGTCAGCAAAACAAAAATCAATTTGTGTAAAAGATTATTTGCTGATTATTTTTTTTTCTCAATATTTTTCTTTTTGTAGAAAATACGCAATAGTTTGTATACTGTAAGTGTATCCATATGTTTCAATGCGTGGAAATTCATTAAGTGAATTTGTGATAGACAGTAATGAAGGAAAAATTAGCTTTTATTTGATTGAAAAATAAATTTAGGATTAGGATTAGGAGGGGGAACAAGTTACCTGGTCACTGCGGCGGAAAAAACACATATTGTGACACTACCTTAATCTTCGCTAAGTCTAGGAAGCATTAAGAATTCAAAGACTGTCCGCCATTTCACATGCCATTTCAAGCTGATCCAAATTAGACGATTTCAGTGATACAATATGTGTTCGGCTGTTTTTTTGTCTTCGTTACATAGCCTGCAGATCCCTATATTTACCAAGATTTTAAATTTTTTTTGCATGAATGCCGGTCATAAATTCCGAATTTTGACCAAATATTCTTAGAGTTTGTACAGCAACGTTCACAAACTTCAGTTTTTTGTCTTGAGTTTTGTTTGGGTTTTTAGTAAATTTTTTACTTATTTGTGGCGTTATTGCTAAAATTTAAACATTGGTGTGTTTAAGCAATCAGAATAGAATTTTACGAAGAATATTTATGTGGAAAATTTTAACTCTCTAATTCGTCAACTTATGATTCTTTTTTGTCTTAAATTAATGGCCAAAAAAGTTCCACTAGTGTTTTACATAAGTTTGCTAAAATAAAGAGTTCACATGGTTACCTACCACAATTCACAATCGAAATTTAAAAAAAGGAAGGAAGCTTTAAGGTCCATTTTGAGATACACGTGTAGGTTTTTTTTTTTTTTTTTTTTGGTAGAGCCTTAATCAGTTGTCAGAACCTTGTTATTTATTGTGTGTTGTTCTGGGGTATAATCTAAGTTATTCTCCTCTAATCTGCACTAGTCTAACTTACTCTATTACCCTGAAATCAATTCTAAATTTTTTAACTCACCACTGATTGGTTTATTATACAAGATGCCTTCTAAAATATTTTTATAGTTCTTAGTGAGATTGTAATAGACTGAATTGTTTGTTAAATATTTTGGTACACCCTATTCAGGATATGTTTGTTTTTTCTTTTTTAATTATAAATCACTTTAATTAATTATATTTATACTACTATGTGTTTTCTAACAAAAACTTTGCATAATTTACTTTCTAAAAATTCCAAAGCTTATTTTTAAAAAATGTTTAATATTTTTATTATAATTTTTTTAATCTTAAATCAGTGGCAAAAATTTCTTCTCAAAAGTTTTTATATTTGCATACCAAAATACCAAATATTTTTAAAGGAATAACATAAAAAAAGGCAGAAAAGGATTATATGCCACCAAACCTATTAAACAACAACATTGTTGCTTTCATTAGAAAGTATTTCACCAAAATAATTTAGTTTGAAAATAGCTGCGTAACTGGTGTAATTGCGTAATAAAATAACAAACACACATTATTTATGACAACTTGAAAACAAAATAAGTAGATTGAATTAATTTTATTTAAAATCTGGTGGAAAGTTGTATTTAATTAATACTTAAATTGATTTTTTAGTAGATATAGAGTTTCACTGACTACACAAAAGTATTAAAATACAAAATATTATCTAAAAAAAAAGTACTTTACAAAATCAAAGGCAATTGTTGTCAACAAAAAGTATCAGATTCTAAGAGTACTTAACAAAATGTGCCATTAAAAAATAGTGTCATGTGCCGCGCAAAACACATAAAAGCAAATATTTAAAAAGTATTTTAAAAGGATATTTTGTTTCGCGCATAATCAGCAAATTAATACTTGATACATGATGCTTTTATTGAAAATAATAATTATTTTGTTATTTACAAACGGGCAACTTATGAGAATAAGTACTGGCAGTAATTTTTATTTACGTTTTATGAAAACTGAGAACCACAAGTTAGAAATAACGCAGTGATGTTTAGCTTTATAAAATACTAGCGGTTTTTTACCTTTTGAGTGGGATTTCTTAGAGGTATTAATTAGTAAAAAATTAGCAATTTAAAATAATAAAGCGGATATGCATTACATGGGGACAGAGGCTGTATTTCAAAATAGATTTAAAATTTTATTTATTTTAAAGCCTTCGAATACGAGTATACAACATTTCAGCTTTTTCTTTGCTGCATATACTAATAGATTGGCTCCCAACACTGCAGTAGGCGATATATAACTAACTATCCATTAGAAATTGTCATAAAAAAGCAAATGGAAGACATACTGGGAGTTGTAGTCTTTTAAAATAAAACATATCAGTTGAAATCAAAATTGTTCTTGATACGAAAACATTTTCCAGCGGTTCTACTTTAATCAGTATAAGAGTACATAGTTGCTTATAAAATATTAAGTTTGATCAGATGCGCTTCAACAATAGGCTTGAATAATTGCAAAGTTTAATGTAATCAGGATTCCAATATCGGCGCAAATGTCACAATGCGTACTTATTAAATATTTTTTATTATTTAAATTATGATCAAGCATTGTCGCGATATTTCAGGCGATTTGAAAATATACAATTTAAATTATAAATTATATAATTTTTTTTAATTTGCAAATTAAAAAAAATATACTTTTTTTTAATGGATTCTTCAAAAAAAAAATCAGATTTAATTGCTTATTGAGCTACATTTTGTGTGAATAAATATATTGATTGAATTAAAACAAAACAAACCCTATAATAATTGCAGATGAAATACAGGCTTTTACTCGTCTATGCTTGGGAGTTAGAAAATTTCATTTTATTGATTTATAGTAAAGTTGTTAGAGAGTTTATTAGTTTAATTTTCCTAACTATATTGTGGCAATTTAAGAGTAATATCCTTGCAACGTTGAAAGTAAAATTTAAATGAGTTATTTACTAGTATATTTATTTACTTATTTATAATTTTTGTCACAGTTAAAATTTTTAATTAAATTAAAATTTTGCAAATAATTAACAACTTCAAATGATGTTTCTGACATCATGTAGAAAAAAAGTAGATATTCAAAAAATGATTTCAAAAAATTTCTCAGAAAACTTAGCGTTACAATTAAAAAAAAATGTTACGAGTTTATCATCCTCTTTTTCTTTTCATACTACTGTTCTCACAGATTCAAGAGCAAGTATTTTATCATCCTCTTCTTCTTTTCATACTACTTCTTTATTCCTATTCATTGTTCTATATCTTGTCTCTTTGATTTATCTCTATCGCTCTCATTCTTCATTTTCCTTTTATAAAGGTATTACAAAAGGGCCATATCAGAGGACGCAAGTGAACCCAATTACTGTTTGCAAATTTTCAAAATAACAAGTGCTACAGAATTTTCATTTGCTAACTGAAATTAAATTTATTTTAGATCAATTTTAAGTTTTGCGTTTCATAAGATCTGTTGTGCAATTAAAAAAAAAGTTTATAATTTATTTTATATAAATTTTAAATTTAATAAATATTTCTTTATTTTCAAGTCCAGTCGTAGAATATGTTTCTTGCGAGAATTTTTAATGAAAGTAAACTCATTTAAAGTATTAATTATTTGTGGTTGGTTTTTAAAAAGCAGACTATAATGTTTTAAAAAAATTTACTTCTTTCAACTTAACGTTTTCTTTAGCCCCTTTTTCCTCACTCAACTTCTACGTTTTTCTGCAGTTTCTAACAGCTTCCGCTTGTGGCGACAAAAATTTTTCAAACCAACAAACATCACACGTTTGTATATTTTCAGGAAAATATTTTATTTATTATTTAGCAGTTTATTATCAAAAACTTAATTTTTTTTTCGTTACCCCAACCTTAATCCATTGAAATGTTTGTATTTCAGTTTAGCAAATAAATAAGTTTGTTTTGTGTCTCCAAAGAAAAAAAAGTAGCTTATGTTTTAAAATGCTGTAACAGCAGTACAGCAAACAAAATTATATAGAATTCAAAGCCTTATTTTATTTACTTTTTGTTAAGATTGTTAAACTAAAAAACAGAAAGAGTGTGAGAGAAAGAAAAAGTATCGTTGTAAAAACCTTTAGTTTAAACCAAAAGCCATCAAACCCAACACCTGTGGTCAACACTACTTTTTTAACCAAACTTAAGTAGCTTTTGCTTTTTTGTTTATGCATTTTTTACTGTTGTCGTCTCTGGTAGCCCTCGCCTCGCTATAAAATCCATAAAATATATGATTGCAAATACAAACTACTTTTGTTATTCTAACTGGGGAATTTTTCAAAAGTTCGGCTTAAAAATGCCATGATTTTCAAATTCCATATGTACCGCTACTCAAAATATCTTTTGTACAGTAAGACCTAACTGTTATATGAGTTGTTACGACGAGCTGCCAGCGATTTGAAGAAGTATAAGAAAACAAGCTCATATTTATCTCATTCAATTTATAACTTATAGAATCTTAACTTTGACCAGCTTAAGTCAGCCATCCTGTATCAATGGTAAACAAGCTTTTTATACAGGTGAGCCAAAAGAAGTCATCCGATGTTGTTTGGCTCTCATTTTTTTTTCTCAATGAAAATGAAATGTGTGCCGTTGCTCCGTCCTGTTGGAACTACATGTCCTCCATTCCTAATTCGTTCAATTGCGGTAGAAAAAACTCAGTTAAAATGGCGAGCACCGTCCACTGTTGTCATTTGACCAGCCGGATGACTCCTCCAGCGTGAACAGCGCACCATGCAGTCACTTTGAGCGGGAGTAATGGCTCTTCGTGCATCACTCGTTGATTTTCGGTGCCCCAGAAGCGATAGTTTTGCTGAGGTGGACATGAGCCTCTTCGCTCATTATGATTTTGTTCAAAAAATTGTCCACTTCGATTATTCCGCTTTCTTAGGGAGTGTATCGCTCCACAGCTTGTTCACTTGTATTCTACATCTGTCTAGTTCACAAATGTCAAAACAGATTTGACATTGGCTGCCATTTGCAAAAATAACAGCATCTTTCAGCCCACCTTGTATCTACGAGTACCCTTCACAAAAAGTAAAAAGTTTGTCATTCCGTGTAATTTCTACCGTACATGGGACACCTTATAAAGTAAATATATTCTGTATCCCTAAATAACGGAGTAGATTTCGCCATGTCTGTCTGTCCATCAAGTTGTCGAAATTAACTTTCTGGAGTCCCTAGACAATGTATAGAAAACTTTAGCATAGCAATCTGTCAGTTGTTTTTGTCTTTCAGTTGGTATTAGAATTTAGTCAGATTGATCCATAAATAGCGGAACTGTGAGTAAAAAAATGCGACTATCTATATTTTTCACCATATTCTGAATGTCTTTTGTCTAAACAACTAAACTGATAAAAAATATATTTGTATATGTAGTTTTATTAGAAATGACAGTTGTAATAACTGTGTAAAATTATGAGACCAATCGGTCCACAAATTGAAGAAAAATTCAGAAATACAACCGATATTTCACATTTTCATAAGTGTTTGTTTTACTTTTTTATGAAAATGTTTAAGACATACATGTGCGTAGTGTTTGTGCTCACAAGCATGCAACTAAGCAGTCGTGTATTTAAAGGCTTTGAATGTAATAGCACTACGAAACGAATACAGACATCTTAATGGAAGATAATTTTTTGATTTTTGCCGTTAATTTGAAGTTCTTTATTTGATATTAAATATTTAATGAAATTTATTTGATTTAAACTTTTTTTACTTTTACAAATGTTTGCAAAATTAAATTAAATTATATATTTTAGCATTCCTATTGAATATATTTCTTAGAATTTCTGGCTTTGTTAATTAAAAATTGAGTACTTACGAGTACAAACATTTGATTGCTTTTAAAAATAAGATTCTCAGAAAGAATTTTTTTAGTACTCGTCTAATTTGAGTTCTTGGATTAATAAAAGAAAGTTATTTATATCAATATTTTTTATCTCATTTTAATTCACAGCCAATATATTCATTAAAAGGTCCTATGCTTCTTGCATAAAAAGAACCAGATTTCAACGAAGTAGAAGTGCAGCAAAAACATTTTTTAGTCGTACAACATCAAAATATATTTCTCTCAGATAAAGTAACTTGAAATTATTTCACTTGAAGCACAATTCACTGGCCTAAAATAGCTGAAAAATATGCAAAGACTGTTTAATAGCCTCGTACCTTTTTCAATTAAGACTTTTCTTAACATAATATATTTTAGTCCAATACACTTAGTCCAGAGTTCTTATTTTTTTTCTTAACGCCTTCAAAATAGACGTTTGTGTCGATCCATTTCTTTAAATTTAAAAAAGAACATAGTCGCAATGCCCTAAATATATAGAATTCGTAGTTCGTAGCCCAATTTATGGATTTTTGTCGTTATACTTAATCTGCTTAAAATGGCTGCAGCTTGCTCAAAATTTAATTAAAAGATAGTGTTTGACGTCTGCAGTGTTGCATTTAAAGTTACTGCTAAGGAAATACAAAATATCACGGAGTTATCTCTTTCAGAATTAAAATATAAATTTTTTTTTTAATTAAATAAGCTTTTTACAATAATAATAAATGAAAAACAAGATTACGATTTCACAAAATTATTTCGGTTAAAAAATATCAGCTGTCTAAGTATATGTCGAATGAGAGAGGAGTTCAAATTTACATGTAAAATTTAACAAAAAGCAATTAAACATACCAAAACCCATTAAGCTGTCAATCAAGGTAATTAAGGGGGTAATAAAAAGTGATTTATGGGTTTTTTTTAGGGTCATTAAAAAGGGTAATAAAAAATGTAATAAAAAAAGGTCGTTAAAGGTGCAGGTGTTCATTTGGATGCGTGAGAAAAATGTATAACAAAGGGATCATGCTGGTGAAGTTTGAAAAAGGTCGTTAAGGATGCATTTGTGCATTTGAGTGCGTGGGAAAAATGTATAATAAAGGGATCATGCTGGTGAAGTTTGAAAAAGGTCATTAATATTTGATAAGGGTGTAATACACATGTGCATTTCAAGTGGATAGATTTGTTGTGAATGCAGTTTGTGTATTTGAGTTTGGTTGAGTATAAAGATCAGTTTAGTTGACAACGATATTTGGGTATAGAAAAAAGGCCATAGAATTTTAGGTGGTGAATGTCATTTGTGTATTTGAGTTTTGTTAGTAAAGGGATCATGCTGGTGAAGTTTGAAAAAGGTCGTTAAGGATGCATTTGTGCATTTGAGTGCGTGGGAAAAATGTATAATAAAGGGATCATGCTGGTGAAGTTTGAAAAAGGTCATTAATATTTGATAAGGGTGTAATACACATGTGCATTTCAAGTGGATAGATTTGTTGATATTGTTATAGTGGTGCATTTGAGTTTGATGATCAAGTATTGAAAGTATAAAGATCAGTTTGTTGGAATTTAGTATTTTGCGAGTGAAAAGAAAGTCGTAAAGTGTTTGATTGGGATATGACAGGTTGTCTAACTAAGGGATACAATTGCATATGAGAGTATGCATGTACATCTAAGTTGTAGCGATGGATAGATGTGAACAAAAAAGGTACAGATGTATAGAGAAGTGTACGATAGTTAGTGAAAAACAAAACAAAAGGTCAAAAAGTAATTGATAAGGGTGTATCTCAAGAGATGCTAGTGCACGTATGCATTCAAGTACTGAGAATTGTTTATATTGTTATAGTGGTGCATTACAGTTTGTTTTGATGTAATGATCAAAGGCATGTGTATTGATAGTATGAAGATTACTTTTATTTGGATTTTTTTTCTTATATTTTGTGACTGCTAAGAAAAGCCATAAAGTATTTGATAAGGGTGTAACAGGTTGTCTAACTAAAGGAGTCTAACTAAGTGATCAGTTGCACATGAGAGCAGTAGCGACGTTTGTATGTTTCTAGTATACTTATGAATATATACAAATGTTTGTGTATAGTTAAACTAAATGATTGTGTATAGCTAAACTAAATGTTTGTGTACAGTTAAACTAAAACAAAAATTTAATACACTACTATGTGTTAAGAATAAACACAACAACAACAACAACAAGAAAACAACAAGGTATCTTTTCAATACGTATACATTGAGAAAATGTTCTTAATCTATTGTTCTTATTCAAATCACTCTATATTTTTATTTAAATATAATACTATCTACGTCTATGTGTGAGTGTGTGTGTGTGTTTTGTATTTAGTATAAATACACAGAGTGAATTACATTTGATATTATTCAAAGTGTTATACCATTCGGTAGTCATCAAAAATTAAATTTGTTAAATAATAAAATTAAAAAATTAAAAAATGGCTGGATTTTTAGTTTCAAGTACACCTGAAGATCAGGCAGAAGTTGATATAAGCCTCCTATCATTCCAAATGGATGAATCTGATGAGGATGTTAACTTCATAATGAATGGGAGCTTCGACATCTTTGAAGAAGAAGAGGAGGACGAACCAATACCCAACAATCAGTTGGGTTACTTTAAGGATGAGATCCTCATATTCATGCTGGAAGAGGAGGGTGAGGAGTTTAGGGAGTTTGATGAAGTTCTTCACTTCCTCGCCGATGATGATGGCGATAAAATTATTAAAGAAGTAAGACTCTGATTTATTTAATAATTGCTGGAAACAACAACACTTAAAACAAAATTAAAAATAAAAATAAGATTATTCACCAATAAATAAAATAAAATAATAACAAATTTGCATGTTTCAATAATATATTTTTATCTTTTATTTTATTCTTTAATATATATAATTATATAAGCAAATATGAATATAATATTAAAATTATTTCAAGTCAGGCACTTCTTTTGCAAGTAAAAGCGCATTTTTCAAGGCACAGACTCCTCTTTTATGGTAACTGCAATAGGTGCAATCGGGGTGTTTTATTTGAAGTTGTTTAAACTTAACACAACCAAATTCTTCAACATTGGTTACACTTTGCTCTATAATTTTCTCTAACCATTTTCCTTTTTCATGACCTTTAACATAAACCTTGCGGTCTTTCAAATTGCGTTTTAAAAATTTGCAAACACTCTTATAAGAAAAGGTACCATCGTTCCACTTTAGATGATGATGATTCCGCATTAACCATTTCGCTTCTTTTTGCTTCGCCAATGACAAAAATTTGAATTTAAAAGGTGGTTTCACAATGAAATTTATATGTATATTAGAATCAAATACAACAGCAATTTCTTTCAAAATGAATGTATTTCCACTCAATTTAAATCCTTGTATATCGATGAAAATGCAATCGATAGTTGTCATGCTGCACCAGATAAGATTTAATTATTTATGCTATATATTTCAATGTGTTCAACCTGAAAGCTGTTAATTTTATTCAACTTTTATTAATACGTCTTCCACTTTTATTTACTTCTAAAGAATTCTGAGCGCGCATTGACTCTATTATTATATAGCTACTATCTCTTTCTAAAATTTTGGGCAGAGCAAAATAAAGTTGAAAATTATTTAATTGGGGTATGACAGGTTATGTAAATAAGGCATTCAGCTGCACACGAGAGTGTACATGTACATCTGAGTAGTAGCTTGTCAAACTAAAGGATTCAGTTGCCCAAGAGAGCAGTAGCGATGAAATAAATACATAATATATATTAATGTGTGTATATTTCTAATATACTTGTGAATATATAAATGATTGTATATACTTAAACTATATTTGCTGAGAGCTCAGCGATTGTATTATATAGCTACCTCTTTCTTATAAAGACTCAAAATTGTTTTGTTTCATTTAAAATTTTTAATGTAATCCAAAATAGTTTTCTATAAATAGTCAATTAATTGAGTAATATTCATAGTTTATTTAAAATCATTAAATCATGAGCATTACCACGGAAATTATATCTGTTTTTAATAAATTAAACTCAAGGCAGAATATAAGTATAAAGGACATGGTCGTTGGAGAGGATTATCATATTACTGGTGCTGAACGTTTAAGTACAAAGTATGGAGAAACTATCGTTTTGGAATTGGGATCAAATATACTTCACCTTCCTAAGAGATTCAATTTGTTAGCTGATAAATATATTGAAAGTTTATCCACCGGAGCATATGTAATTACAAAAATTCCTTTTAACGATGACGGAGATAGCTCATTCTGCAAATTAGAACTGAAGCCACTTCCTCCTATAAGAAATTATTACTCATTCAATACTTTTAAACAATAAAGTTTATTATTTCTTTAAACTCAACTCAAAGTATATTAACTCAATTTTAATATATTATATACTCATTTTAAACCATACTTTTAATCTATAAACATGGAGAATATTGATGATTTTCTGCAGAAATTTACAAATATTGCTTTTGAAGAACATTTGGAATTAATACATTCATTTAAAGCTGAATATGAGCATTTTGATTATAACAAGCCTTGTAACCACTCTGATGATAATTCTAATGAAGATGTAGTGGGTATGTGTAGCTGCTACTTTTTTTATGTGAAGAGAGAAAAAATTATGAAGATTATTGAAAAGTATAAAAATTTGTTTAAGTATTTACAATCGCAGCTGCCCACCGAAAAGAAAACTAATAAAAATACATAAATGTTTAAAAGTATTCTCTATGTGTATTATTTACAATATTTTTATATAAGGCGACCAATTTAAAATATAAACATCAGTTAATATTACAATTTCTTAGAGCATGGATACTTTAATGAAAAACTATCTTCTACGTAATAAGGTGCACCAACCTCAAATATATGACGTTGTTTTTGATATGGATTACTTTTTAAATTTAAAATTGAAAGTGTCCTGTGGCTTTTCAACCATATGCGGGTTTAAGCCAATGATATGGCTACATTTTAAAGATAGAGATTTTATTGGCCTTGATCGCGAAGGATGGCTACACTTGATGAGCTACAAGGAATATATTAGCAATGTGCTTTCTCAGCGCGAATTTCTAAACTCTATTAATTTAATTGAGAAAACAGGAGAAGAAGACATTGATTACAGTTTTAAATGTAAAAGTGGTGTGTGCTACTTGATAATGCGACAAGGAAACTATAAAATAAAAATTGATCCTGAAACGTGGAAGTCTCTAATCCGGATTGGAACATTTCTTACTACAATAATATGTTGGAATGGAATTTTACGACAACAGATTTTACACTTTTACTACGAATATTTCATTCCAACATGCTCCGCACTGAAGAAGACGAAAATTCAATTGAGCGAAATAAAAGGGGTTGATATTAATGATAGAAATATAAATATTGATTTAACCCGTTTATGCTATGAAATTGGGAAAAAAATGCAAGCTAAAATAGTAACCGATGTAAAAATTCATAAATTATACTTAAGAATGGAAAATAAATGAGAAAAGCAATTATTTATGGTGTTATTATTTCTTTATTTTAAAATTGATTAAAAACATTACACATAAGTGACCACAATTAAAAGAATTAAGTTTCTGATATCTTTTATAGTTATATTTAATATTTATTCCTAAATATTTTAAAACTTCTATTGGTGGTTGGAGATTTCCAAAGCTGTCAAAGTATTGAACATTATCATTATTTTTATAATAGGCTACCCAATGTGTACCATCTCCACTATTATTATCCAAATTGATTATACCACATTCTATTTTGTTTGGGTTTTTAGGTAGTTTATCTCTCATATAAACTCCTCTAAAATGAGGAATATGCATCTTACCAAACATTTTCAAGTCTACATCTGTTAGTGGTCTATTGGGTAACTGCTTAATTAGTTTTTTGATGTATTATTTAAATTAAATAATCCATATCCCTTTTTATAAGGTTTGAGGTAGAAACCTTTTCCCATTGCGATTGCTTCTAATGTTTTATTATGTCGTTTACTTTCCTCAAGTTGTTCTCTACCATTTTTTGCAGCAGTAATAGCCTTGGCGATTGCTGATCCTCCAGATGATAGTGCACCTAGCGCTCCAAGTGCGGTTAGTACAGGAACAAGAGGTAAAAAACCTCCATATTTAGGAACACTAATTACTCTTGGAATTTTAACTTGTGATTTTTTTCCATGGAGTGAACGTTCAATAGATTTTCTTGCTGTTTTTATAGCTGTTTTAACATCTATAGGCTTTTCTTTTTTTAAAATAAAAGTTGCAGCCTTAACTGCGTTATGAAAAAGGTTTCGCTTAACATTCTTTTTAGATTTTTTGATTTTTACGCCTAAACCAAATTTTACTTTAGATTTCATGGCGTTTGTGACAAGATAAGCATTTATTTTTTCTCCAAGTGTACTATCGCTAGATTTTACTCTCTGCCAGGCTTTATCAGCTAATTCAGAGTCGGCTTGATGTCGTTTATTAATATCAGTATATTGTGAATAAGCAATATCATGTGCTTGACAAGCTTCATCCAAGGGATTGATTCCTTTATCTCCTCTCTGTAAACGTTTCTGTAATTTTGTTCCAGGACCACAAAATTGATAACCAGGTAGGTGTAGCTCAAATGGTAATGAATTAATTATATTGTTAACTAGTCCTTTTCCATGAACTTTCGGTTTACCACTAAATTTATTCTTCGTATACACAATCATTTATACATAGACACAAATATATATTTATTCCCCTGTTGAAAGAAAATAAAAATTTTTAAACTGTCAGTTGCAAATATGCGTTTGATTAAGCAACACCATTCAAATATTTTAGTAAGAAATTTAGATTTCAATGACAAAAGTAAAGTAACAAAACACAGTTGTCTATTACCAAACTCTATAAGAGGATTAATAGTAGGACCATCTAGTTGCGGAAAGACAAATGTAATGCTTAGTCTGATTGAAAGCCCTCATGGATTAAAATTTAAAAATTTATACTTGTATTCAAAATCGCTACATCAACCCAAATACCAATACTTAAAAAAATTAATTTCATCAGTGAAAGGGATGGGTTTCTTTACGTTTTCAGAAAATGAAGCAGTAATTTCACCTAATGATGCTAAAACAAATTCAGTAATGATATTTGATGATGTTGCATGTGAAAAACAAAATAATATAAGATCATACTTTTGCATGGGAAGACATAAAGATATTGATTCTTTTTATTTATGTCAAACATATACACATATTCCAAAACACTTGATACGTGATAATGCTAATTTTATAATAGCATTTAAGCAAGATGACTTGAATTTGAAACATATTTATAAAGATCATGTGGGAAGCGATATGAGTCTGGATATATTTCATCAAATATGCAAGGAATGTTGGAAAGAAAAATATGGTTTTCTCGTTATTAGCAAAAGTGATGAAATAGATAATGGGCGTTATAGAAAAGGATTTGATATCTTCATTCAAGTTTAGTCTTAACCAAACATTTAAATGCTTAAGACATATTCATCTAATTAAGAGCTCTTCCATTTAGCTACTAAGAAACTTTTTACCTGTTTTAAGAAACTCTTTAGCTGTTTACGTTTACCTGTTTGAGAAGCTGTTTACGTTTACCTGTTTGAGAAGCTGTTTACCTGTTTCCCTGTTTAAGAAGCTGTTTATCTATTCATTTATTCTTTTCTAATCATATAAATACAAAAACTACAAATACACCCATACAAACATGAAGGAAAATATATTAAGAGAATTAGTAAAATCCAAAAAAATTTTGAAAAAGAAATTTGAAGCCATCAAACAAGGGGAAGCAGAAACTATTGACAAATTAGAAAATACATTCAAACCATTAACAGAGCCATTAAAAAAACTTGTTAAGCTGTCTAGTGACAATGTTTCATTGAAACGAAAAGATGCAATGATCAAATTTGAATATAATAACAAAATTAAGAAAACTAGTGATGATGGTATTACTACTAGCACTCCTATGAAAAAAGTCCCTTTTGACTCATTATCAAACGCAAGTGGAAGTGATGAAGATAGTAATGGAATGAATAATGAGTCATTTTATACACAACATTCTAATTGGGAATTTAATTTAACAAATTTACATGAAAACAATAACCTTGATACAATATTCGGACCACACAAAAACGAAAATGATATTTGGAAGTTTGGAAATACAGACTTGGATATAACCGATGATAAAATAATAATAGGAAATAAGTCATGGGCCAACACTCCTGGTCTATTTTCATTGTTATTTCATAAAAAACCAGAGGATTTCAACTCAACAGAATTAGACATATATAAAAAAATCTTGCTTGATACAAATGCGCATAGAAGAAATTATGATCCAAATGGTCAAATAAATGGAAATAGAGGTTATAAGTATAAACAAATAATTAATAAACTGGTTGGTGATACTCACTCGGGCAAAGGTCTAATGCAACTAAGCTTAGATAAAGGTTTAATGCAAGTAAACCTCAATAAACCTAACTATATATACTGGGATGACCCGAATGAAATAGTAGATCGATTGAAGCTGTTGATAGCATCACAACAATCTGGAAATAATAATCACACTAATGAAATATTGTCAATAATTGAAGAATTAAAAGAAGCAAACATAATTGAATAATTTAAAAGTATTTATTATGAGTGTCGACAAATTTGGTCATTACTTCAATCAAAAATACAATAACGAAAAAAGAAGCAAACATTTCATGAAAATGTTTGATGTTGATATAAGCAATAACTGTTTAGATCTACATGGAAAAAGAATTAGTAATTTATTGGCACCTTCTGATCCAAAAGATGCTGTAACAAAAATTTATCTCATGAAAAAGTATGATGTTTTATCAAAAGACATAGACAAACTAAAAACAACGCTCAATTCACAAGTACAAAATGTGGACAGTAGAATAGAGAAATTAGAAACTTTGCTTATTAATAAAATTGAAAAACGATTAAATTTAATTGAAAATCACATATCTCAATCTATTGAAGCAGAAGAAAAACTAAAGAAAAAATATGAAAATCAAGTGAATAGTATTAAAACTGCTATAAAAAAATTGGAATCAATAATTTCCAAAGATGTTGAAGAAAATGTAAAAGTTATTGAAAAAGCTGTAAATGATCATATATACAAAGCAAATGCGAATTTTATGAATCATATCGAAGAACGATTTAGTAAAATTGAAGACTTCATTTTCAAAAATATTGGAAAAAATTCTACAAAGGATGATGTGAAAATACGAAAAGTTCCACCTCCACCTACAATTAAAGTAGCTAAATAAAAATGAATGTAATAAATAAAAACAACGCAGACTTATACTCACTAGCAAACAATATGATACTGAACACTGATAAGAGAGAAATAGTTAACGAACTTCATTCTCAAGCTCGAAAAAAATTTTTACGTCGCAGAGTTATTATGAAGGGAATTGATGATTTGTGGCAAGCTGATTTGGTAGAAATGGGCAATTATTCCTCTAGTAATAAGGGATATAAATATTTGCTGACTGTTATTGATACGTTTTCAAAATATGCATGGGCTAAATCAGTTAAAACAAAGACTGCTTTAGAAGTTACTAAAGCAATGAAAGAAATTTTCAACTTGGGGCGAATACCAAAGAATTTGCAGACTGATGATGGCAAAGAATTTTTTAATAAGGAGTTTGGAGCTTTAATGAAAAAATATTTCATTAATCACTATTCTACATATAGTGTTATGAAAGCATCAATTGTCGAAAGATTTAATAGAACATTGAAAGGTATGATGTGGAAAGAGTTCAGCAACAATGGAACATACAATTGGATTAGTATTTATAATCATTTAATTGAGCGATATAATAAAAAGAAACACGGTACGATTAATATGGCACCTGCTGATGTAAAGAAGAAACATCAAAAACATCTCTTGCATACTGTATACAACCATTTGAAAATATTTAAACCATCAAAGTATAAAGTGGGCGAAAACGTACGGATTAGTAAATATAAACACGTTTTTGAAAAGGGGTATACACCGAATTGGACAACAGAAATATTTAAAATAAGATCTATACAGAATACTTATCCCGTTACATTTTTACTTGAAGACTATCAAGGAAATGAAGTAAAAGGTGCATTTTATAAGGAAGAAATACGACGTACACGTTTTCCAAATACGTATCTAGTTGAAAAAATTTTGAAAACTAAAGGAGATAAGGCATTTGTAAAGTGGCTAGGTTTTCCCAGCCAACACAATTCTTGGATAAGCAAAACTGATATATTGTAATATTAAAATTAAAATAATTGAATTTATTACATAAAAATTAAATAAAAAGGTAATAATAAAATAAAAAAACCTTTCTCTGCATTTTTATTTCATTTGCACATTGGAATTCACGATGTCCATAACATTGTCATTAAGCGGAAATTCTTCAATTTTGACAGCAAATTATTTTCCACCAATAGAATTAAAAGATGAATATGAATGTTGTCTGATTGATTTTCATTCATACAACTCTATTCCCAATGTAGATTACAACAATAATCTTTTTCACATTGGTGATAAAGTAATTGAAATTCCTATAGGATCGTATGAACTGGAAGATATTGCTGACTATTTGATTGCGCAATACAAAGCAAAAGAAAAAAATAATAATAAATCAATTTTGATTGAGGCTAATAACAATACTTTGGAAATTGAAATCACCTCTTCCCACGATTCTATTTCCTTTGATGAAAAGCGGTCTATTGGAAAATTACTTGGATATAGTGAAGGTGTGTTAAAAGCTGGTATAAAACATTTTTCAAATGAACCCGTAAATATTATGAAAGTTAATGCTATACAAGTGCAATGTAATATTGTAAGAGGAGCATATATGAATAATTCTCCAGCTCATATACTCCATGAATTTGCGTTAAATGTTCCTCCAGGCTATAAATTAGACGTTATACCCCATAACCTGAAGAACATTTTCTCAATGTATACGTATTGAAAAGATACCTTGTTGTTTTCTTGTTGTTGTTGTTGTGTTTATTCTTAACACATAGTAGTGTATTAAATTTTTGTTTTAGTTTAACTGTACACAAACATTTAGTTTAACTATACACAATCATTTAGTTTAACTATACACAAACATTTGTATATATTCATAAGTATACTAGAAACATACAAACGTCGCTACTGCTCTCATGTGCAACTGATCACTTAGTTAGACTCCTTTAGTTAGACAACCTGTTACACCCTTATCAAATACTTTATGGCTTTTCTTAGCAGTCACAAAATATAAGAAAAAAAATCCAAATAAAAGTAATCTTCATACTATCAATACACATGCCTTTGATCATTACATCAAAACAAACTGTAATGCACCACTATAACAATATAAACAATTCTCAGTACTTGAATGCATACGTGCACTAGCATCTCTTGAGATACACCCTTATCAATTACTTTTTGACCTTTTGTTTTGTTTTTCACTAACTATCGTACACTTCTCTATACATCTGTACCTTTTTTGTTCACATCTATCCATCGCTACAACTTAGATGTACATGCATACTCTCATATGCAATTGTATCCCTTAGTTAGACAACCTGTCATATCCCAATCAAACACTTTACGACTTTCTTTTCACTCGCAAAATACTAAATTCCAACAAACTGATCTTTATACTTTCAATACTTGATCATCAAACTCAAATGCACCACTATAACAATATAAACAATTCTCAGTACTTGAATGCATACGTGCACTAGCATCTCTTGAGATACACCCTTATCAATTACTTTTTGACCTTTTGTTTTGTTTTTCACTAACTATCGTACACTTCTCTATACATCTGTACCTTTTTTGTTCACATCTATCCATCGCTACAACTTAGATGTACATGCATACTCTCATATGCAATTGTATCCCTTAGTTAGACAACCTGTCATATCCCAATCAAACACTTTACGACTTTCTTTTCACTCGTAAAATACTAAATTCCAACAAACTGATCTTTATACTTTCAATACTTGATCATCAAACTCAAATGCACCACTATAACAATATCAACAAATCTATCCACTTGAAATGCACATGTGTATTACACCCTTATCAAATATTAATGACCTTTTTCAAACTTCACCAGCATGATCCCTTTATTATACATTTTTCCCACGCACTCAAATGCACAAATCCATCCTTAACGACCTTTTTCAAACTTCACCAGCATGATCCCTTTACTAACAAAACTCAAATACACAAATGACATTCACCACCTAAAATTCTATGGCCTTTTTTCTATACCCAAATATCGTTGTCAACTAAACTGATCTTTATACTCAACCAAACTCAAATACACAAACTGCATTCACAACAAATCTATCCACTTGAAATGCACATGTGTATTACACCCTTATCAAATATTAATGACCTTTTTCAAACTTCACCAGCATGATCCCTTTATTATACATTTTTCCCACGCACTCAAATGCACAAATGCATCCTTAACGACCTTTTTCAAACTTCACCAGCATGATCCCTTTACTAACAAAACTCAAATACACAAATGACATTCACCACCTAAAATTCTATGGCCTTTTTTCTATACCCAAATATCGTTGTCAACTAAACTGATCTTTATACTCAACCAAACTCAAATACACAAACTGCATTCACAACAAATCTATCCACTTGAAATGCACATGTGTATTACACCCTTATCAAATATTAATGACCTTTTTCAAACTTCACCAGCATGATCCCTTTATTATACATTTTTCCCACGCACTCAAATGCACAAATGCATCCTTAACGACCTTTTTCAAACTTCACCAGCATGATCCCTTTGTTATACATTTTTCTCACGCATCCAAATGAACACCTGCACCTTTAACGACCTTTTTTTATTACATTTTTTATTACCCTTTTTAATGACCCTAAAAAAAAACCCATAAATCACTTTTTATTACCCCCTTAATTACCTTGATTGACAGCTTAATGGGTTTTGGTATGTTTAATTGCTTTTTGTTAAATTTTACATGTAAATTTGAACTCCTCTCTCATTCGACATATACTTGTCTAGATACACGTTACATCTAGACCACGAATAATTTAATTGCATATACATACGCTTATGCAAAGTCTACATTTTGTAAACAGAAAAATGACTTGATGAAGGCGTTACTTTTTTCTATTGTTTTTGCTGTTTTATTTGTTTAACTAAACTTTCTAAGTCCATAATCGTCCATTTCACTGAATCGTTCATATTTTTAAATTGTTTTAATAACTATAAAATTTTTGTTTGTTAATCGTTTATTTCGTTCAGTGTACGATGATTTGTGACTTTTGTTCAGCGTTCCTTTCGCATACTGAAAATTATAGTAAGAGTCAATTAACGATGAATTGTGCAACTTAACATAAGATTCGGTGAACTATAAGCAGAGTATGACGAATGTAGAGTCCGTGAACTATGAACGAATTAAAATAAATTTAAGCATATAAATAGATCAATTTTCTGAATCGTTCATTTGAACTAGGTAGAGCATGAACACCAGAAAATAAATCTTTAAATGAATCAATATTTTATTCGTCTAATGTAACGTTGAAAAATAATAAAATTTTTCATTGGATCATTCTTTTAGTGTTCAATTCCAAAATGTTTACAGAATCGACGCAGAAAATCCATATACCAAAAGTTCCACCTGCTTGTATTTTCTTTTCTTTTCACTTTTTTTTAATTTTTTTTTAAATTTCATATGATGATGATTTTCCATATTTTTGGTGTATTTACGAGTATATTCCTCTTTTGCTTTTCGTTAAAAAAAAAAAAAAAAAAAAAAAAATTTCAAATATTTTTTTAACTTGTAAATTGTATAGCAACTAAAACTGTTTACGGTTGTTGTTGTTTTCTTTTCTCCTTACTGTTGTATATTTGGCACATATGATTTATGACTTCCGTTTCTGTTTTGGCATCACCATTACCATTTTATAATATTAAAAAAAAATAATAAAAAAGTTCTGTACCACTTGTATATAATTTCTTTTCCTCTCTCTCATAAACAATATTTTTAGAATTTTATTTAGTTTAATGTTTTAAGTTCTTTGTGACGTTGGCTAGAAGTATTAGCATGCTTGTAAATTTTATATGTGCTTGTCTCAAAACCACTTTAACCACTTTACCAACATGCTTTACATGATTCTTACAACTTTGGATTTTAGTTTTTTTTTTTTTCACCCACTTGTTTCCTCTTCTCTTGTTGTTTTTTTCTTTTTTGCGACCATAGTTTGTTTCCTTTGGTTTTTTTCTACTTTTCTTTTTTTTTGCTGATGCTTAAATGCAATAAAAGTAAATAAATTTTTGCAATAGAATAGGAAAATTCTTGATAAATTTTTATTATTTTTAATGGATATTTAAAAGGGGTCTTTTATTTTTTTCTAGCAAATTTTGCAAATTATGAATGGGTGAATGGTATTTTTAAAGTTTGGCATTTTTGTATTCTACAATTCAATTTTTTTTTTGCTAATTTATGAGATATTAGGTATTACATAGTCCTTTATTCTATGAGATAGAATTCTTAGAAAAAGAAAAAGAAAGAACATGTATATACAAATTCAGGGCAAACAGTTAAAACCCTGGTTTTTGATGGTGGTGATGGCCGAAATAAAAGTATCTGGCAATCTTTCTTGGATAATATAGCTTAAATGTAGCAAGATCCAGAGATATCCATAGGAAAATTAATTGTTATATTAATAGAGCCTAGATTTAGAGACTTAGAATTGACCAATTTTTTATTCTAAATCCTTTGGAAATACAAAATTTTGTTCTGGTGGACAAATGAAAAGATTGACTTCCAACACTGCAGTCTCTAAGTGAACCTAAGAAATTGTTCTAGTGCTTTACTAATTGTCATAGCAGAGCAAATGCAATACCTAGTGGGTATTGTAGTCTTTTAAATCAAAGAGCATATCAGTTCAAATGACGGCTATTCTTACTACTTTCCACCGCTTCTATTTTAATCATTACGATTGCTTTGAAAATGTCTGATAAGAGCTTTTTCAATAATAGTATTGTACTTGCATCTCCTTTTATAGCCTTGTTGCACTGTATAAAATTTTAGCTTTTTGGATCATTTGTAGTTTGAGAAGGGTTGCCTAGAAATCATATCCTATCTACTTATTTTACGCAGTTAAGAATTTTTAAAGATAAATAATTTGATAGTAATAATTTGATAGAAAGGCAAAAATTTAATTTTAAAATATTAAAAGTCATGAATAACCTTACTGACTAAGTTACTGATAAGAATAAATTCAAATAAAAAAAAATTCATGTTGTGTTGTGGGTGTACTCCAAAACCGAGGGCCTGACTTTTCGATTATTACAAGTCTCTCAGTATTGTCAACTGTAAGAGTTAGTATATTAAAACATTAAGTTTCTATGTAGTCCTAGAATGAAATACAGTACAGACTTACTCATACTCGGCAACTCTCTTTTTTATAAAGGGTGTCGCAACAAGAACGCAAGATTTAAATTTGGCGCCATTCGAAGTGTCATTGTTTGACATTTGAACAATTGTTATTGTTTGCTAGTAGAAGGTACGAGGGTAGTAAAAAATTACCATGGACAGCGAAGAGAGTTCGTTAATTGGGTATTGGAGAGACAACATGAAAATGCTGATTTTGCCGATAAAATCATCTTCAGTGACGAGGCCCATTTCCATCTTGATGGCTTCGTTAATAGGCAGAATTGTCGCACTTGGGGTGAGGAAAATCCTCGAGTGATTCACGAGAAGCAAATGCATCCTCAACGTGTCACTGTGTGGTGTGGTTTTTGGGCTGGAAGAATCATTGGACCTTTTTTTTATGAAAATGAGGCAGGTCAAGCGCAAACAGTCAATGGTGTTAGGTATCGTGAAATAACCAGTTTTTTCTTGCCTAGAATTGAAGAAATGAATGTGGAGGGCTTGTGGTTTCAACAAGACGGCGCCACATGTCATACAGACAGAGAAACAATTCAATTGCTGCATCAGTCATTTATTTAAAATTTAAGTCTTGCGTTCTTATTGGGACACCCTTTATTTATTATTTTATATTCATGCCATTTTAAACTAAGCCCAAGAAAATAGTTGTGTGTTCCTAGATTTAGCTCATCACTACATCTTTCTTGTTTTCTTTTCTTTTTACATCTTAGTCTTATTCTATCTTTGACTTCTTTTTATCACTTCATATAGTTTCTGCTTTCTTTTTCACTCTAATTAGGTGAGACCTAATTAGAGTACTTTAGTCACTATGGCTAAAAAAATTTTAGTTTTAATTTTAAAATCTTAAAATTAAGCTTTTTAGAACGCATGATACAGTTTCTCTTCTTCAGTTTATTTGTTTTAAATACCATTTTTGTAAAAGAAAATAATTTTCAGCTTTCGTTCCTTCGTCATTGTTTTCGTTTAAGTTTAGTTCGTTCGTTCATTTATAGGTCGTTCATTTAAAATAAAGAGCAAGGAAATGAACTATAGGAATTTAAAACACGGACTAGTTCGTTCAGTTCAAATAAGTGAATAGTACAATGTGAATAGTTCGTTCGCGTACTACCCAAGACTAATAATTATTATTAATTAATTATTATAATTAATCAAGGTGAAAGTTTTAAAGGCCAACGGTAATAACAACGGTAATAACACACATAACTTAAATTAAATTAAATTAATGGATAACATATCCTTAATAAATAACTTTTTTTTAGTTTTAAAGCTTAGATAAAAACAAACTTACAAAATCACAGACCCTAAGTGTTATAATAAAACAATGTACTCGCATAAACTTAAAAATCCAATTTAAAAAAAGAAATGATACCTTGAAATATCCTGGCGTTAAAAAACCAAACCTATAAAATAAAATTTGGTGATTTCAGTGGTTCAAAATGTTAACGAATCATTTAAAATCTAAAAGTTCTACATTTTTAAACAATTTTTTATTGTAATACAAATAATCATAATAACATTTAAATAAAGACCGATAAAGTTGCTGGCAATAAGCCTAAATTCTAATTTGGCACAATTGAATTTTATATGCAATAACGCACATATACACAAAACAAAACTCTTTCTATACTCTTCTGTTAGAATATAAAATAAAATATTCATACAAACAACTACGATAATAACAAAAACGAGCATGCCAAGCAGAATATGTCTTGAGAAGAATTTAACAACAGCAGGGTGTGTAGTAGGTTAACAGGTGGCAGCTTATAAAATTAATTTTTTACTTTTTAGCAGCAAATATACTGGAATTATGCACGACAAATTGGAAGGGTTTGTTCTGCATATAGTCGCATATTAAAATGAAATTCAACGTTTAAAAAGTGAAGAGAAAAAAAGTTATAAATTATTTTTAACAAAAATATTGAAAAAACTGGTTAAATTCTAAAACGAAGCACTAAAAAATTTAAGTTTTAATTTATCGCTGATGTTGCGATATATATACGTTCTCTACTAGCCAATATATTTCTAAACCAAAGATAAATGAAAGATTTCTTTCTCAATAAAGTTACGAGTATTTTTCTCTTGGTTTACGTGGCGGCCTAAACGGCCTTCCATTAGAGTCGTGAGAGAGAATACATTTCTGTAAGCTTTAAGCATTTCTACCAAAAGCCAAAATTGAAAGCTAATAATATACTATATATTGTCTGACATTGTCTCTCATTTTGTGCTCTATTGACAGAATATTTTTGAAGTTTGGCCATCTACATTTCAGTAGGTCACTGCAGCACATTTAAGAAATCTGTCATTAGTCAAATGAATAGGTAATTTTTGAGGAGAGTATTAGAGGGAAGATTATAGATATATTTGATGTCAAGCAGTCAGGTTGCATTGCTGGCCTTACGATCATATGTGTCATATCTTCACAAACTTGATATACATAACAACCTCACTTTGTGTTGGGTGCCTGGATATAAGGGCCATACTGGCAACAACCGGGCTTGCTGCTTGACATCTTTCCGGGATACACTAGGCAGAACTGGCTTTTGGATCTACTCACAATTTTACAAATATTGAGACTTAGAAAAGGTAAGAGCCTTAGTGCATTATGGCAGAGTAACTTAATAATAGTGACCAAGAGTCAGAGGTCACAGGATGTTTTAATAGTCATTTTAAGTCTTAGAAATTCAAACAAGGCAGACTTACTAGTATCATGTAAGAACTAATTTTTATATACGATCTAGGACTCTAAGTTTGCTGGGTATATTTTAATGGATACTTTATATTATTTGCCAAAAGTACTGACTAACACATACATACGATATACCGCTCTAAGCTTCGTATTTCTATGTAAGTATGTGTACTCAGTGTGTAAGTGTGTGTGTGAACTGTAAACATATGCTGATTGACCTATTGTCATTATTACTATTGTTATTACAACATTTGCAAAGTATTTTATGTACATACATAAACATTAAATTTGTTTTCCTAGAACGCAAAAAGCTGATAATCATAATCGTGCGTAGTTACGATAACATGTGATTTCATTACTTTTTTTTTAAATATAATTATAATTAATACAAATTAAATAGGATCGAACTCACAATTGGAGTCTTGTAATAGACAACAAAATAAACTTATACAAACTTAGTGTAAATGAAGCTCGCTGAATTTAAACAATAGCCTGAAGAATTATTAAAGTGTACCAGCATAAAAATTTTACTAACTACTTGATTACAATGCATATAAGGATAATACCTTTAATGCCTCAGCTTGTTTATTGGCGATTTCGAAATACTTTGACTCCATTTCTTCCTCGCGCTTTTTCTTTAAACATTTCCGAGGCGTCATTTTAGGAATGTATGAAATGGGAGTGTCACTTCTGCTTCTACACTCACGTTGTATGGGCGTTTTAGGCTCGTCAACATCATCTTCCGCGTCCATACGTAGCTGCAGCACCTAACAGAAGTAAAAATTTAAAAACATACTAGATAAATACTAACTTTACTGTAACTTACCTCTTCTACTGGCACATTTTCGTCAACGGTCTCGCTTCCTTCAATATATTCTTTTCCAATGAGCTCAACAACACGCTTTTCTAGCTCTGTAATTGGCTCTTGGTGAATAGGCTTATTACCTGTAAGAGCTTGCTGCCTTCTACGGTCACCGGTTGGGTTGGTAAAAATAACAAATATTGTTATTGTTTGAAGTTAGAGAATCGCACTACAGCTTACCAGTCTGATTAACATTACAATTATTATTTATTGACTCTAGGCCTCTTTTGTAAGTTCACTCTACTGAAACCAATTATCTTATTCCAGCAAGAGCTCTTATCGATACTTCTGGAGTTTTTATACTAGTACCTGATGGGTTCTGTCTATGGACATAGCTTTCTTTCACAATTACATTTATTGTTTACACTGCACAATGCAATAAAAAATATCAAAATTCTGACTACTGATTATGGGAGAAGGGCCCAGAAACATAAGAATAAAGAATTAATGAAATCAATTTTAGAAAACCTAAAGAAATACCTGTCAGAAAGTGTCCTATTGCATTAGCGAATGTCGAAGGTTTGATTCCTAGCTAGACCCTGAGTGCGTGGGTATACAACAAATCCTTTAGGTTGCAGTATACTCGTATATGGCCTTAAAAAACAAAAAAATTATTTTACATAAACCACCAGCTAAAATCCAGTTTGGTGTAACGTTTTTACTTAATCTTTCTATACAGCTTTTTCAAAATCAAAAAATTAAAGGTCTAAGCATGGAAGAGAAATAATTACAAATATTTGTAATAGAAGTATCTCAGAAATCATCAGCTAACTGGTAGTAAACTATTATCATCGTTGATCACAGCCAAAAAAGTAGCATGTATTGTGCTATCCAAATTACACTGGTCAACAAAATTTTGTAACAAGAAAGGTACTTACCAATTTGGAATTACCTAAATACCCTCATTTTATCACCGTATTTATTTTGATTCCATCAGTTCTAGTTTTCGTGTTACAGCTACTACCCGTAAAATTTAAAATTAACCATTTTTGTTCCACTTTTGCATTCAGAGATTTTATTTATGTGAATAGTATAGTGTTTTTTTCTATTTATTGAGTTAAGCGACTGTTAAATAATGTCAAGAAAGTGCAAAAATGATCCTGACAGGTTTTGTTATATTTGTGGTAACATTACTTTTAAAACTCAGCGAAGGAACTTGACACCATTAGTGACTAAGCTATATGAACAGTATTTTGGCTTTGCCGTCGGACAGCAAGACAAAGCGTGGGTTCCACACATCTGCTGTGTTACATGTGTGGGTCTTCTTACTGGATGGGCGAGGAGATCTCGATGTATGCCATTTGCAATCCCCGTAATTTGGACAGAACCAACGAATACGATACGAAAGGTATCACAATTAAAACAAAAAATAAAATAACATATCCTGACCTGCCATCTGCTAAAAGACCGATCCCTCATAGTGAGGAACTACCTGTACCAGAACCACCAGAAAGTTATGGACAGGAGTGGTGACGGCTTTTTATATTTGAAGGAAAAGTTTCCTAAATTGAGTGAGGCAAAAATTAAAGAGGGCATATTTGTTGGCCCACAAATCAGACAATTGATGAAAGACGACATATTTAAAGAAAAACTCAGTGATTTGGAAAAATCTGCTTGGGAATCTTTCATGAAAGTAACTTTCAATTTTCTAGGAAATCACCGATCAAATGACTATAAAACTATTGTCGCGGAGCTGCTATCTGCTTATAAGGCTTTGGGTTGTAATATGTCATTGAAAATACACTTCCTTCATTCACATTTAGACTTTTTTCCTGAAAATTTGGGCGCCTTCAGCGATGAACATGGAAAAACGATACCAGGGCAAGTGTAGTCCACGTATGGTAGCGGATTACTGTTGGACATTACAACGAGATGTACCTGAAGCAAAATACAGCAGAAAATCATAAAATTTTATTTAAATTAATACTGTAACATAATAAAATAACTTACTTTTGTTAACAAAATCTCAAATTTTCTAAATTTATATAACATCTAATTACAAAAAAACTATTCGTATTGGAAGCATTCTATTTTTATTTATATTATCCACATCCTTGTTCTAAACATAGCAAGACAAAGTTTTCATGTTACACACAAAAAGTTTTTTTTTGTCGACCAGTGTTATTTCCATCAATGATTTGAATTTTGAATGCTTGTTACTTTCTTTTTTATTTGATTTTTTATTAAATTTAAAATCATCTCTATAGCATTCACTGTGGTCAGTACTATTCAGCCGTCAACATTACTCTTCTAAGCCTTGACAAAACTGCCACAGAAATTATTCTTAAAGAAGTACAAAATTTGTATTTTTATTTTAAGTTTATGATTTTTCAAAGCATAACAAGTAAATAAATGTAGTGTTAGTACAAAGCATTAAAAAACGGGTTTTTAATTTCTAAAAAAGTGCATCTATAAAAATAAGTACATATAATACATACTACAGCTAACATTTTTTTAATCACAACTACCACTCCACTCCATTCAAAATTTTACATTGTAAAAAAAAGGTAATTTTTTCAAAATATGAAATTTGTGTTTTGTAAACGCAATTAAGACGATATTGTGAAAGATTAAAAATGTTGAAAATTATTAAACAAAATGAGTGTTATTTTTTAATGCATGCTCCTTGTTCCTGTTTTATTTTTATGAGAAATAAGTTTGTAGAATATGTTTTAAGACACAGTGAACATTTAACCCTTAATTCTTTCAGAACCATAAGAGCCCTGAATATAAAAAAGTTAAGTCAATTATATATGTAGTTTTATTAGGAGGCTAAAAAATGATTTTGAAAACAAATTCGAAAAAATTTTTATCTTAAAAATAAAATGGACACATGGAACTGTTAAATACTCACATACCTGTTAATTCAATATAAAAACATAAAATAAACAAAAATCGTACACAATTTACGTTTTATAAAATTTTTAGCTTAAAAACCGGTATGCCTATGGCCCTTAAAGGATTAAACAGATTTGAAGTTTTGACTTATTTCCGACGTTTACGTTAATTTTCATCATTGATGTGCTCAGAGACTTATAGTAGAATTTTACGCGGAATATTTTGTAGAATATTTAAACCCTGAAATTCCTATTAATTGAAGAGTTAGAGAGATAAAAAGTTTCCCAAAATTATTTCTCGTAGTGTTTGACATAAGTTTACCGAACGTATTTTGTACCTAAAATTAAGGATTTGCTTGCTTCGCTTGGGGGGTTTTGCATTTTAAGCCCCAATTTGATATCATGTGTTGGTTTACGTCGCGGCCTAAACGGCATTCCCTCTACCATAATCAGTAGTCAGAATCTTACTATTTTGGTTTTTTTTTTTTTTTTTTGTTTATTTAAATATTAGAATTCAATTATAAATTTGTACAAAAAATTAAAGCGTCAGCGCCTACAGGCATTGGAGAGGCTAGTTATATTTTATTCCTAAATGCCTTTTAAAATTGAATTTACTTTAGTTATGGATTATGTTTAGAATAGTGTTTCTTATTTAAATAAGAATATTTTAGTCTAGTCTTCTTTTTATTAATTTTTACAACTGACAAAACAGCTGGTTTATGTTTGTTTTCATGCAGTTCATACACAAATATTATTTAAGACCTTGTTAAAATTAAATATTTGTTGTAAACAAACAATTAGCTTTCATTAGTATTCAAATTCATTTGCAATTTGTTAACCCAAAATGTTGCTCTTTTTGTTTGTTTGTTTGTTTGGAATTCGTATTCAATCAATTTTATTTTATTTTTTGTAAATGAAAGCTAAATTTGTTTGTTGAAAAATAAGAGCAACAGCAACAAAAGCAACAAAGTAGTGAATATTTTTTTTTTAATAAATTGTTTTGAAATTAAATTATTTATGTAAAAAAATGAGAGTATGAATTCTGCTATTTTATATTTCTGCCTTTGTAGTGGAAAAGTTGTTTAAGGCTCTAACTTATAAGGGCTGTAAAGAAATTCAGTAAAAGTCATCAACAGCAAGTTGTTTTTTTCCCACAATCTATTTTCCCATGTTCCCACTGAGTGTAAAACGTGAAAAGAGTAGTCATATAAAGTTTTAAATAGAAAATATTATTAAAAAAAGGTAATTAATCTCTCTATGAATATAATTTATGTTGACAGAATACAGTGCCGCGATTCGCACCCAAATTTTTTTTTCTTACTTCAAAAGCTGTGTACTGAGTGGTGGTTTTCTATGTTTTTTTAAAGAGAATTATTTAAAAATACCAAAAAGTCTCAAATCGTCGAAATAAAGTTCAAACTTAATTTTTTAGAATAAAATAATTTGAAATTATCGCACAATTTAATCTCAAATAACTTAATCTTGTATTAGAAAACTTTAATGTTGAAACAACATTATTTTCTTTTTGAGTGAATAATAGCAGCATGACCTAAAATTTATTTTTTGCATCCCAATTTCTTACTAAAGCAATTTTAGATTTTTCACAAATCTCTTAAGCATTGTGGGGGTAATTTTACTCCCTTTTTTGGGACTTATTTTGCAATTTCCCAGCACTGGTCATGTAAAGCAGAAAATTTGAGAGAATTTTAGTCACATAACCTCTTTCGTTATTGCCTTTTATTACAGTTGGTGAGATTGTAACGGGTGGCGCAAAAGTAATCAGGTGGCGCAAAAGTAATCCTCCTATTAGAAAATGCTATAAATTTTGCGATTGGCGCCTAATGTCAACATTGTTTATTAACGTGTATTTCGCATGTGTTTACTACACAGATGTCAAAACAGAACTGACATTAGGGGCCAATCGCAAAATTTATAGCATTTTCTGATAGGAGGATTACTTTTTCGCCACCTGATTACTTTTATGCCACCCGTTAGTTAAAATATGACAAGCGTTGCAAAATAATTTATGAAAAATTCAATGACATGTTTTATTTTAGCAATGAAATATTTTATTTATTCATTAGTTGATATTATTTTTAAAATATTTTATTAAATCAATAAACACTTTGAATAAAATTTATCTTTCAGTGTTTTAATTGAATCTGGATATGTCATGTTAGCGCTTCTTCATTTTGATCCTTAATCCAATAAGAAATTTATTATTTTTCATCTAATGACAATGTTTTGGATTAACAAAACCTTCTCAATGAACTGCTACTGGAACATATGCAGAATTATGAATTATTCTTTCAGTGTAGAATTAAATATAATTTCTGCAGAGGCCTCGGATTGCTATCTTCGGTTTTAAGTATAGTTTTTTACTGGCGAATGCACACTTGAGTTCTTCACTAATCCTGTAAAGATAGTTTTTCAATTTTGCATGGAAAGGCAAAAATGAAGTTTTTGTTTATCGCTCAAAAAAATTCTGAGCCTATGGAAAGGGTGTCCACAATTGTCTTATCAATTATCTTGTTCAGTTAGATTTTTTTTTTTTACTTTTCTTAGAAGACTTACCCTACGAGACTCTAAAGTTCATGTTCTGAAGTAAACCAGAAAACCCACATTGGTTCATTCTAATACTTCCTATCTTATCTCATTATGAGTTAAGGGATTTCCTTATATAGTGACTGTACTTTTTTACTGAATTGTACTTCGATTTAGAAAGTTCTAATCTTAGGAACGTACGATGTCCATCGATAACTTTATTACCACCTTAAACTACAGCTGATTAATATGAGTAAATTGGTAAATGGTCCACCACTTTGGCTATCGCGATATACTCTATATTTACGCTCTAGGGTTAAGCCTCTGCCTAAATAGATTCTGTGGTCTAATCATCGTATTCTAAAAGGTGATTTTATAAGAACTATCGGAAATTTAAAAAAAAAAAAACACATAAAATTCAGAAAAATGCATGAAATATTTATTTGGATCGATAGTTGGGTCGATATAATTTAATGTTTGAAGATTATTTCATGCAAATGTTGGCCGCGGCTGCGCCTCAAATGGTCCATCCGCTTAGTCCAATTTTGGCATACTCTTTCCAACATTTCGGCCGGTATCTCACGAATAATGTTGGCAATGTTGGCTTCCAGTGCGTCAATCGAAGCGGGCTTGTCCCTATAGACATTAGCCTTAACATAGCCCCACAAAAAATAGTCTAGAGGCGTTAAATCGCACGATCTGGGCGGCCAATTGACTGGTCCCAAGCGTGAAATAAACTGTTCACCGAACTCGCCTCTCAATTGGTCCATTGTTTCGCGTGCTGTGTGGCATGTGGCACCGTCTTGTTGAAACCACATGTCATGCAAGTCAAGCTCTTCCATTTTGGGCAAAAAAAAAGTTTGTTATCATCGCACAGTAGCGCTCACCATTCACAGTAACGTTGTGATTCGCATCATCTTTGAAGAAATACGGCCCAATGATGCCGCCAGCCCATAATCCGCACCAAACGGTTGTTTTTTGTGGATGCATTGGTAGCTCTTGCAATGCTTCTGGCTGCTCTTCACTCCAAATACGGCAGTTTTGCTTGTTCACGTATCCATTCAACCAGAAATGAGCCTCGTCGCTGAACAAAATTCTTCGATAAAAAAAGTGGATCTTCATCTAACTTTTCAAGAGCCCATTCACCAAAAATTTGGCGTTGTGGTAGGTCGTTTGGCTTCAATTCTTGCACCAGTTGTATCTTATAAGGCTTCACACCCAAATCCTTCCGCAAAATTTTCCACGTAGTGGAGTAACAGAGGCCCAATTGCTGCGAACGGCGCCGAATCGATAATTCACGGTCATCACCAACACTGGCCGATACGGCTGCGATATTTTCTTCAGTTCGCACTCTACGTAAGCGTGTTGGTGGTTTAATGTCCAACAATGTAAATTTGGTGCGAAATTTTGTTACAATAGCCCGAATAGAAGCCTCAGTAGGTCGATTAAACTGACCATAAAATGGAAGAAGCGCGCGATGAACTTTCTTAACAGAGCACGCATTTTGGTAATAAAATTCAATAATTTGCAAGCGTTGTTCGTTTGTAAGACGATTCATGATTAAATTATAGACCAAACTGAAGATGTTTGACAGTGACACAAGATACAAAACGTGCGTGAGCTGTCAAAACTAGTGTTGCCAAAAAGATAATAGCAAAAAAATCACTCTTTATATCGAGTAAAATGTATCGTTATTTGAGATGATATCATTAGAGTATAATTGTTATATCAAAACCCCTTTATTTAATATAAAATTAACATAATATAAACTAAACCCAACATAATATGAACCTACTAAGTCTGCTAGACTTCCGGCACGTGTCAATAAACTTTAACACAGTTCTTTGGAATTGTTTCACAAATAATAAATTTATTAATTTGCATTTTTACACAAAATAATTCTTTGGAATTGTTTCAAAAACAATAAATTTATTGACTTGTAATATTTATTTAGAGCAATTCTTCGGAATTGTTTCGCAAATAATAAATTTATTAAGTTTGCATTTTTTGTTCAAAACAATTCTTTAGAATTGTTTTGAACTTACTTAATTGCATTTCCAGCACACGCCAATATCTAGATTCTTTTAAAAATACCAAAGCAACTGACCAAATATGCAAGATAAACATAATAATTAATATAAAACAACGGTGGAAAGGTAGAAAGAAGTTGAGTCTACTGTTGAGTGTCAATCGGTCTAAATAGTTTAGTTTTAATTTAAGTAATAAATAAAATAGATAAATAAATAAAGTTGAAAAAAAAGATAAAATAAATTTTTTTTATTTTCCTTCTAACTTCAACATAAAAGTTATAATCTTAGTAATAACAATAGCTAACTAGCAATTTTAACCAAAACTAAATACTTTTTTGGCGAGCATGATCAACAAAAACTCAAAAAAAATTAAGTTTCATTTCGTTTTAGACTTGAAATTTGTAATAAATTTTCATCTGTTGAGTTTGAGGAAAAAGATGTGAGAAAAAGCAATTGTTCATTCAAATTAGCAAAATATCTTTTTTGTATAATTGTTGCCTAAATTCATGCTACAATTTTTTTGGTTACTTGTATTTGACAAACATTTGTGTATAAATCTACGCTGGGCTAAGGAGTTTTCTCACCCGTATATAACTAAACAATTGTATACATATTTAGTAAGACCTATTCTCGAATATGGCTCGATAATTTGGGATGCGACATGTCATGTCAACAATATTGAATCCGTTCAAAAACAGTTTTTGTTATTTTGTCTACGTGGTCTACATTAACTTGCCACCTTATACTAATAGACATGCTCTCATTAAACTGCCAACTTTAAAAAGTTGCAGAATATTGCTAAATGCCACTTTTGTTTTAAATTTGTTACAAGGAAATGCATGTTCTGATTTTTTGATTACTAATATTTTTTTAATGTTCCTTCACGATTTACATGTCATTATAACCCTTTATCTGTAAAAGTATTCATAGCAAATTATGTCAATTTTGAACTTCTTTTAAGAATTTGCAACATGTTGATTATTCGTTATATATTGATATTGTTAAAACTAGTTTCATTGTATTTTTAAATAATTCATTGTGACATTTTTAAATAAAATAAAATAAATAAATCATGCATCGAAATATTATTCGATACGATAGACACTATTCTCTCAAGTGGCTAACCTAAGACACAAACCTTGGCTATTTGTTAAACAATAACTTTTTTCAATGCAAATAAAACTTAAAATTCTTGCTACGAGAATTTTATTTTTAGTGAACTTTTTCATATACCTTAATTGGTTACAGCATCAACTCTTTTTGAAAAAATCCATTTATTTTGACAACTGCTCTCGTTTCATATTTTTGTTAAATTTATTCGTGTGGGTGCCCTTGTTTATACATATTATTTATTTTCAAAATTTTTTTGTTGCCGATTTCTATAACTAATTTATCTGATTTTGATTATACTGTAAAACATTTTCTATCTCTAATAAAATGTTTATGTTGAAATGTTAATTAAAATTATCAGCATAATTTTATTTTTACACACAAATACCAACTTGTAAAATAATTTTCAGTGTATATAAAGAGTGATTTTTTTGCTATTATCTTTTTGGCAACACTAGTTTTGACAGCTCACGCACGTTTTGTATCTTGTGTCACTGTCAAACATCTTCAGTTTGGTCTATAATTTAATCATGAATCGTCTTACAAACGAACAACGCTTGCAAATTATTGAATTTTATTACCAAAATGCGTGCTCTGTTAAGAAAGTTCATCGCGCGCTTCTTCCATTTTATGGTCAGTTTAATCGACCTACTGAGGCTTCTATTCGGGCTATTGTAACAAAATTTCGCACCAAATTTACATTGTTGGACATTAAACCACCAACACGCTTACGTAGAGTGCGAACTGAAGAAAATATCGCAGCCGTATCGGCCAGTGTTGGTGATGACCGTGAATTATCGATTCGGCGCCGTTCGCAGCAATTGGGCCTCTGTTACTCCACTACGTGGAACATTTTGCGGAAGGATTTGGGTGTGAAGCCTTATAAGATACAACTGGTGCAAGAATTGAAGCCAAACGACCTACCACAACGCCAAATTTTTGGTGAATGGGCTCTTGAAAAGTTAGATGAAGATCCACTTTTTTTATCGAAGAATTTTGTTCAGCGACGAGGCTCATTTCTGGTTGAATGGATACGTGAACAAGCAAAACTGCCGTATTTGGAGTGAAGAGCAGCCAGAAGCATTGCAAGAGCTACCAATGCATCCACAAAAAACAACCGTTTGGTGCGGATTATGGGCTGGCGGCATCATTGGGCCGTATTTCTTCAAAGATGATGCGAATCACAACGTTACTGTGAATGGTGAGCGCTACTGTGCGATGATAACAAACTTTTTTTTTGCCCAAAATGGAAGAGCTTGACTTGCATGACATGTGGTTTCAACAAGACGGTGCCACATGCCACACAGCACGCGAAACAATGGACCAATTGAGAGGCGAGTTCGGTGAACAGTTTATTTCACGCTTGGGACCAGTCAATTGGCCGCCCAGATCGTGCGATTTAACGCCTCTAGACTATTTTTTGTGGGGCTATGTTAAGGCTAATGTCTATAGGGACAAGCCCGCTTCGATTGACGCACTGGAAGCCAACATTGCCAACATTATTCGTGAGATACCGGCCGAAATGTTGGAAAGAGTATGCCAAAATTGGACTAAGCGGATGGACCATTTGAGGCGCAGCCGCGGCCAACATTTGCATGAAATAATCTTCAAACATTAAATTATATCGACCCAACTATCGATCCAAATAAATATTTCATGCATTTTTCTGAATTTTATGTGTTTTTTTTTTTAAATTTCCGATAGTTCTTATAAAATCACCTTTTATTATCATTTTGTGTATGTGTTTTTTTCTAAACAACATTGTATTTGATTTGAAATTGTGTTCTCTTGCATATATATATTTGTTTGTTGATTATTTTATTATTCATTATTTTAGCATTATTTTATTATTTCAATGGAATTATTTTGAATTTTATTCTCGTGCTAGAACTCCTTTTATTTTTTTGGTAGAGAGTTGTTTTTGTTTTTTTCAGTGGTCGTTAGTGCATCTATTATCTCTTCTAAATCAGTTCATTGTATCGCATTAAACTAGTTTATTAGCAGAAAAAAGAAAAAAACAAGCAAAATGTGAAAAAAATATTCATAAAATTTTTGGCTGATAGAGTAAATGAATTTTTAATTAGTGGCAAAAATATGATGTGCTGTTATTAGCTGGAATAGAAATCAAAAACTTGTTTAAAAATAAAATTTCCTCAATTAAAAGTTTTATATAAAAAAAAAATTAAATGAAGCATGAATAATAAAGGGTGTTTTTTATAGACGTATAGAACTTTAAATTGCAATAAAACAACGATGGATTATTCGATTGACATGAATTTTATTTATCCGAAAGATAATCTTGTGGCATTACATTTTAAATATAATTTCTGGCATATGACCGCCACGGCTGGCTCGGATGTAGTCCAATCTGGACGTCCAATTTTCGATGACTTTTTCCAACATTTGTGGCCAATAACACGGCGAATGTTTTCTTCCAAATGGTCAAGCGTTTGTGGCTTATCCGCATAGACCAATGACTTTACATAGCCCCACAGAAAGTAGTCTAGCGGTGTTAAATCACAAGATCTTGGAGGCCAATTCACAGGTCCAAAACGTGAAATTAGGCGGTCACCAAACGTGTCTTTCAATAAATCGATTGTGGCACGAACTGTGTGACATGTTGCGCCGTCTTGTTGGAACCACAGCTCCTGGACATCATGGTTGTTCAATTCAGGAATGAAATGATCACCATTGACTGTACCGTTCTGGCCATCATCGTTTTTGAAGAAGTACGGACCAATGATTCCACCAGCCCATAAAGCGCACCAAACAGTCAGTTTTTCTGGATGTAACGGCGTTTCGACATACACTTGAGGATTAGCTTCACTCCAAATGCGGCAGTTTTGTTTGTTGACATAGCCATTCAGGCAGAAGTGCGCTTCATCGCTAAACAAAATTCGCTTATGAAAATCGGGAACAACGGCAATCTCAAAATTTCACTATTTGCAAGCGTTGTTCGGGCGTGAGTCTATTCATGATGAATTGCCAAAACAAACTGAGAATAAATCACTTGACAGCTGTTAAATGGTCGCCATATTGAACAGTAATGCCAACTTAAAGTTCTATACGTCTATAAAAAACACCCTTTATAATTGAATGAAATGTTAAAATAGTGTAGTAGTGGTGAAAACTAAACAGTTGGAGGAGCAGTAGACTAAATCCTGTGCCCTTTCCAAAGAAATCTAAGCTAAACGCGAACGATAGCTTCGTTTTCATAATTGTATTGAAAACAAAAAGAGCTCATGGAATTAAGTAAGTTTTATTATAATTATCGGAAGCCTTCAATAAGGTATGCTTAATTTAAAACTAAACTGTTTGATTATATAGAGTTTTCCAGTAAGAAATAAATCGATGGTTTCACGCTAGAAGTACACATTTCTTAGATCCGGTCTAGTACACAAGAACTCCGTTATCATGTACTTGTAAAGAATGTTCACAGTCGCCTCAATCTCGTTCTAATTTGCAAAAAATTAAGGTTTGACCAAAATCCATACCAGACAGTTGCTCGTTGTGGGTCTATTAGCTACTCATAGGTTGCATGAAGCTTTTTTTGAGCCCCAAATTTGCAACTTTTATTATTCAAAAAGTCATTCAGATGCAAATGCGCTTCATCGGATAGGATGCCCTTTTTCGAAAAATTGGCATTGACTTCACCTTGAATTGTTCTTTCATAAATTTAATTTAATATTCAAAATAAACATATGTGACAACTGCCAAATTTTAAAGTTACCACTTGCACAAAAAAATTAATTTAAAAAGTACACTCTTACTGGCACACAATAAAGAAAAAATTCTTATTAGAAATACAGCTTTAAAAATATATATCAAATAAAATATTTCTTTAGTTAATTTAAACTCCTAAGGGATAATATGTCTATTTATGGGTGCTTTATGGAGATAAGCTGGATGCTGCATTAAAAGAAAAATGTTTCATTAATTCAATGAAACGATTTTATTAAAATTGCTTCATAGATTCAATGAAATATTTCTTCAATTATGTGAATTAAAGAAATATTTTCAATGAACTATAATTATAATTTCATTAAAAGAATAAATACTTTATTGATTTAATGGAATACTTCATTAATGTAATGTAACGTGTCATATATTAAAAATAATGAATTCTTCATTGGATTAATGAAAAAGTTCAGACAATAAATTAAAAAAATTCTCAAAATTTGTATTGTGATATCTAAAAGGCCTTACTAAAATTCCCTGAATGTTTTATCGGATATAAGCAACCATTTAAAATACTTTTTTAATGAAATTCATTTTCATAAGAGAAATTTCATACTATTTGTTTTTCCACTTTCTCAACCAACAAAATACTAAAAAAAAATTAATTTAAATTTAATTTTATCTCTTAAATTCTTGCAATCAAGGAATAATTTTCAAGTATTTATTTTATTTAATTACAGCCATTGTTTGCTAAATATCTGCAGTACTTAATTTATTATTTTGCAAAATTTACCTGGCATTCTTACATTTCATTTATATTAATTTTCTTGCCAACAATTTTATGTTTTAAAATGTTTATTTGTTAACAATTGTTTCAGCATTTGCATTGTCTTAGACAAGATACTATAAACAAATAATGAAATGAGTAAAATAAAAAAAAAAAAAAAACAAAAAATATAAGTGAAAAGTATCATAAATTTTAAGAAGCTTAACACTGTTGCTTACTCAACAGTAAAATGTTAGCACCTAAACAAAAGGAATGAAATGTCATTGGAAGTGTGACAATAATGACAGGCGATACAAAATAATGGGAATAGGATACATGAAGTTGAAAATTGAATTAAAAAAAATTTATATTAATTAAAAGAAAATATTTGATTTTAGAAAGATTTTCTTTTAGTTTAGAAAAAACAAATTTTGAAATCGACTACAAAATTTCTTTTTATTCTTTCTAGCATAAATATTAGTTTGACTTTAAATGTGCTTAATATTTTAAGTTTTTACCCTTAATCGTCTAGTCTATTAAGGTTCGGTGTAAAATAAAATACACAAAAAGTTCAGTTTCTCAGCACTTATTTTTGACACACACGTTTATTATAACCATCAGAACGACACTTTATTGTTTTTTACACACTTTGTTTATTGTTTAAAGTCTCCACTAAAACTGATCATGTCTGGCAATCTCAAGCTAGAGCCTTCTACAAGCAGCTGTATAGGAAAAATAGTAAGAGTGGGACAACAGCATGATTTTTCGTAACAATATGCCCAACATTTGCTTTAAAATTAACTAAAAGCATTAAAACAAATTAAATGTTTCTTTTCCAAAAAGTTTTTTAGACAATTTGCTGGTTATTGAGTCTATTAGACTTGTGGTCTTTAGTTAATTTTAAAGAGCGTTCTTCTTAAAGAGTTCGTTCATTTAGTTAAGTTGATCTTTTTGCCCTTTATCCCTGATGAATTTCAAATACTCATATTGAATGCTGTATTGTGTAGAATGATTGCGAAAAAGCGATGAAAGACAATACAATTGGTGTTTTTGTTCCTTTTTTTAATAATTTAATTAACAATTAGAATATTTAATTTTTTTAGAAGACATAATTAGAGTATTTTCCAAAAACAAATCAATATCTTTCTTTTTTACAAAGAAATCTACTGGTGCCTTTAGTAATCTTTCATTCATTCGTTAAATTCGCGTATTAATTTAGTTTGTTTGATCATTCAATTAATAAAAGGAGTAAACAAATCACTTTTGTACTCTTGACGAGTAAGTGGTTCAAAATGGAATCTTTAGATTCTAATTAAAGGTCGATAGCCCGCCAAGTAAACCCACGAACCAACTCATAGTGGAAATCAACTGATTGTCAATTGAAAACAATATCACGATGATGGGGAAGTGACTTCTTTTTATTTAATGCTAAATTATTTTTGAATGCTTTTCAATGTTTGCTGATCACCCATATTGATGTGAAAGGATAGAACAACTCAGCACAAAAATAAATTTGTTGATAAAAACAGTTTCTCTAGAAAAGCAAATTAACATAAATTTTTCACAAAAATATAGTTAAAAAAAAAAAAAACAAAAAATAATTAATTAATTTCAACTAATTAAATATTTGAGTTAATATTTTTAATTAAAAGAAGAAATTTGAAGAATTAGTATTAAAAAAATAATGGTTTTAATAAGCGTTCAATATTTTTAGTAATATTCTGCTGAGCAGTTTCAGGGATAGCAAAAAAATATTATCCATTAATGAATTAATTATTTTCTAATGTATTATCAAATAATCTTTTAATAACTTTAATTAAAATTTTTAATCAAAAATCTAAATGTGAGTGAGTGCATATTTATATTTGTGCGCTTGTGCAAATATTTCATTTTAGTTTAAAATACCCGACTACCAGCTAAATGGTTTTAATTTAAAAAAAAAACTGAATTTTTGAAATATGTTATTTCCCATTTTTCATAATGGAACAGTGACGAGCGTTTATAGTTATATAATAAAATAAGTAAGGTATTCTTTATATTTTACACGCAATATGGTTGGGATATTATTTTCCTATAGGTGATTCTATTCTCATCCCTAATCTCCTGTACGCGACAAATGTAGTCATGTAGACTAGTTTTGGGACTACTCCTGATGGCTCTAAAACATTTTAATATTAAAAGACCGTGGGCCAAATTATGGCCATTGATATTAATCAAAGTTTCTCTTTAAATTCTAATGAGATTTCAATCAGTATACTTTTTATTTGCAATTCCATTATGCCGTTTATTACTTGTTTTGTACGGTTGATAATATTAAATTAAATTAAATAAATATAAAACTTTTATTTGAAAACAGAAATCTTTTGAATAAGAGTTGATTTTTATAAGAGCTGATTTTGGAATTATTCTATGCAAGTGCAGTTGTATTGCAAGTTTAATATCTGTTCCCTTTAGCTAGTGTCGACTGTATTTCAAACAGTGACTAGTTTATTTAACTGCTACTCTTTTTTTTAAAACAAAAAGAAATACTGTACAAATAAATGCAAGCAGCCTCTGTCCTTAAAAGTTTGAATTCAAAAAACCATAAAAAAAGCTTAAGTCCTCCCAACAACATGGACATTATCAAAGAAAAACAACAGCAACTACAACAACAGAAGTAGCATATAAATACCTTGGGGAATTATTACAGTCATTGTTAAATTCTATAAAAGCAACAGAGTTTATTATTTTGCCATTGTATTTAAGACTACTTTCAACTTGAAATATTTAAATTCACACACACACACACACATATACACACACCCACTAATAAACAAAAAGTACCTTAGCAGTAGAAATATACAAAAAAATAACATTCTGTTGCATTAAATAAAACAATTGCAAATAAATGTTTCACTAAAAGTGTAAGCTAAGGTGTATATGTGGATATGAGTGTGTGTGTGTGTTAAATTTTCAAAGAAATATACATTTTGTATTGTATTCAAACAACTACTTGGAATGCCTGGAAGAAAATTTAATCCTTGTCATTTAAAATTTGTTGTGCGCTCTTCTGTGTGTTAACTCTTACCATCATTAGCACAAACTCCTACAAACAGAAACACACCTATAGGTATATTTATATTAAGCAAACAGAAAATTTTTCATCTAATCAACACAAGAAACAAAATCTTTTGTTTTTGGCTTTGTTTGGTAAAGTAAGTAAATACCTTAAGAATGCAAAAATAGCATTTAAATTTACATTTTCTATAAAAATAATAATTAATTGTCGCTTTCATTCTAAAGCTCACTAGCTTTCTCTCTCTTTCTCTCGTTGTCTTCTTTGCTGGGTCTCTGTGTTAACTTTTTGTTTTTGGTTCGTTGGTGCTAAATTTTAAGACAATCATGATTTGCTTAAACAGAAAAACATAAAACTTTTTTTGCTAAGTGCTGCAGCATAAAAACGTCAGATTACAGTGAAATTTTAAATAAAGTTTTTTTTTTTTTAATTTCCTACAATTTCTTTATACACTAACTGGCAAGACAAGTGTTTAAAATAATTTATTCTCATGCTCACACACAAAAAAAGAAAATACAAATAAAAACACAAGATAGAAATAAGTACCGGATTAAAAGGTATTTTCTTAATATTATTGTAGATTTTATTGTTATTTATTTTATTTCAATAGAAAAATTTTAAGTACCATAAGTATTGATAAGAAGATGTTGCTGGAATTGTTTTTAAAGACCCCCATGATTGTTTTTCTTTTTTTTTTTATACAAAGTATGAAGAGGGATAATAATTTTATAGAGCAGAGAGATAAACAAAAAATAAAGAAGGAAAAAAACTTTTGTTACTAAAAAGGTAATAAAAACGATATTTTAATTCGAAAACTAAAATTTACTTTTAATTTATTTACAAAAAGGAGAATAATTAAAAAAAATGTGGGTACAGAAAAGTCTGTCAGTTTTTGTTGTTTTCAGGTTGCTATCAAAATTAAGCTCGGCGGCACCACACGCAAGGAAAAAAATATGGTTGTGACACCCATATTCTGGTGGAAACATAGTATGGTTAGATTTATGACCATATAACCATACATATATATTTTGAAATCAAAGATATTAAAAATACCTTTCAACTGCAAATGTTGCGGTTCAGTACTAAATTTTTTTATTATTTTTTTTAAATACATACGTTGTTTATATAAATATTAAAAAAAATTTTAATATGAACTTAAAAAAAAATTAATTTAAATTTTTTTGTATAATTAATTTTTTTTATCCCATTGACTTTTTCGTTTCTATTAATTTGTATTTATTTATTATATAATACAGCGGACTTAAATTTTTTTATTTAATTTTATTTGACTCTACCAGGATTCGAACTTTGGAATATTTAGTAAAGAAGTATTAACTCGCCACTCAGCCACAAAGCTCAGTTGAGTTTGAACGATTAAGTTTTTGTTTTATACTCACTTTATTTATATGGTTGCGGAAGAGACAAAATAGAAAACAATTTACATTCCACCATATTTTCTCATTACTATGTTTACTATAAACATATTTATGGTTTCAGTTAAAATTTTATTAAAATAATATGATCAATGACGGTAAACATAATATGGTTAAAAATAACTAGAAACATATTTATCGTGATCATAATAATGTTTAGATACTTGAAATTAATATTAATATTTTTGTGAGGAACAAACTATGTTTGCGTTGACCATATTCAACCATCTTTTTTCTTTGTGTGCAGAGCAAATCAAGGCTTTCGACCGTAAGATGAAAAAAGTGCAATCAAAGAAGAATCACTTTTGATAACTTTTTATTTTTTTTTTTTTTTTGGTAAAGAAATAGCTGATTTAATTTTTTGAGAGAAAAATTTCAAAAAACAAATAGTCATTTCTTATTAATTTTAATGTGTAAGTTTTTCAATTTCACATATGCGCAATTTCACATATGCGAATTTTTTCATACCAAAGTTTTGGAGTTTTTCAAGTACGTCTATGTCCTCATTGTAACCAATTAAAAAAGTTTAATAAAAAAACTAAAGCCATGATATTTAAGCATTTATTTTTAATAAGTTTTTATTTAATTATTTTTAATATTAATATGTGATTTTCTTGTTTTAAATATATATATTTTTATTTTTTAGATTGCGCTGGCATTTGACCACAAAAAAGCATTGAAGCAGAATGACAAGTTGACATCTCCAAAAAAGCATGAACATGAACTAACATGTTCATGATGATAACATACGAGTAAAGGCAAACACTTAGTAACACACACACACTCATAATCATACACATGCAACCATACAAAACCAAAGACAACAACAATAATAATAAATATCAGCAATGAATAGTCAGTCAAAATTAAGCAAAAACAGTGCCAGTACCAGCGGCAATGGCAGTAGCAACAACAATATCAGACAGTAACTAACTAAATTACAATAACAATCAAATTTCGTGTGATTTTGATAAATTTGACAGTTTTGTGGGCGTTTATGCTGACAACACAACAAATACAATCTATAGCAAAGAGCAGCAATATTACTAATAACAACAACAAATTCAACATTAACAAGCAGCAAAATATTAGAAATCATATAAAACCATTAAAATGGCATTTACTTATGAAACATGGTAAACACGCATAAATACTTAGTAGTCAACACACGCGTACACACACTGTCATAAATATTTATATTAAAAAAAAAAATAAAAATAAATATATGTTTAGTTGTTAGTTATATTTGTCAAGTTGCAATATTCTTTTAAGTACATGTTAAAAACAATTTAATTTTTAATTTTATTTTCATTTCTAATGTGATAAACAGTTGTTATTAACATTCCCATCCCTTGATAAAGTCAACAAATAATTGACGAAACGTCGGGAAAAATGTAATAAAAACATTGGTTTTATTAACATTAAATTATTTAGGCCTTATTAGCTAATATACATAAATACAAAAAAATAAATAAACATTGGCCAAAACACCTTAATTAATTAAAAATAAATAGATTATTTAAGGACTGAGATTTACACAATAAAAAAATGTTTTAAAACAAATTTTGTTTGAGAAAAAATTTGTGTCACAAATTTAGCTTGAGACATTAACTATTTAACCGATAAATCAATTTGTTTAAGGAGCAGCGTTGCCATTTTAGTCTTTTTAAGGCTAGATTTAGCCTTTTTTTCTTGCATTTAACCTCTACCTTTTTTCTTGGCCTTTTTTGTTCTTCAAAATAGCCTTAAATAGCCTTTTTTGGAAAAATGATACATAAACAATCTGAGACTGAGACCAATTTAGCTAAATTAATATTTTCGATAAAACTTTGCTATGAAAATTGATAAATAAGTCGAACGAAGGTAATTATAAAAGTAAAAAAAAATTATTTGGCTTCTAATTTGTAAAATAAAAATTCACTTTATTGCTAATTGATTAATAATTTGTCCCATTTATTATTTAGTTATCTAAAACTATTGCTTAGTAATGCTGAGGTTGCTCGCTTTTGAGTAAGACAAAGCAAGCAAAATATCAGAAATAGCATTAAAAATCAAAAAATAAATTATTACTTCAAGGAATTTTAAATATTATTTTTTAATGTTGAAGTTGAAAAACAATTGAATTCGCTCAAAAGTATTTAAATACTATAGATTATCATTTTAAAGCTAAGGTTGTCTAAATTTATAATCTACTGCCCAAGTACCTACTGCTCATCTATTTCTAGATTACTCAGAAGTTATTTTGAATTATTTAAAATTTTTTTTTAAATTTCGGCAAAGTGGGGATTGGTAAAAGTCTAGCAAAACAACAGCACTGGGGTACATGTATATTTCTTTTAAATAATTCAAAGTAACTTCTGAGTAATTGAGCAAAAGATTACAAAACTAGACAGCCTTCCCTATAAAATGGTATATGTCTTATCCCTTAATCTTCTATGGTTCGTCCGGAAGTTTCTACTTATTATTTTAAATTTTTTTTTAAATTTGCGTATACTTCAGTACTGTTGCCTTGAGGGATTTTATCAACTTAGGGACGAACTATAGAATATTACGTGATGGGACACATATCATTCTAAAGCGGAGGTCATCTAGATTTGTAATCTACTGCCCAAATTTCCATATACCTCGGTGCTGTTGTTCTCAAGGGTTTTGGCAGTTTCCATTTTGATTCTTAAAATAAAAACTACGAAATTATTCGAAAATGTTAAAACACTTACAGAAAGATTAGAACCTACAGATTATATTTCTTTTTGATTTTCTTAATTTTCTAGCCATGTGGAAAACGACATCATTTTCTTTATAGACTATTCAGAAATACACAGACATAAAAGTTAATGAAGTCAATTAAGTTTTAAATTGTGTGACTGATTTGGGTCACACATATTCAATTAAGTTTACGCAATTAAGGATTTGACAACTGAAAATATTGACATTTTTTTTTTTTGGAAAATATGCTTGAGTATTTATAAAATAAAAAATTAAAAGAAAGTCAAATTTAAAAAAAAATGTTTTGAAGGCAAGCTATTGATAAAAAAAAATTAGTTATTTAAAAATTATTTTCAATTAGACTGCCATTTAATTTTTATGACATTTATTTTTAAATTTATTTACGTTTTCTTTTTTTAATACTGAAAATATCAACTTTTCTCACTTTTGAGTTGATATTTAAGGGCACAACAAAGAGTTGCATTTTAATTTTGACTTCATTAACGTGCAATCAATTTTTAATTGCCCAATTATTTAATGGAACAGCCTATTAATTAAGCACTTTACGCAATTATCGCCTTTATTGAGCTCAACTTTTGTTATAAAAATTATAATTATGATTCCTAATGTATTTAAGCTGTGGCTTTTCAACTTTTTCTAGTTAATTTTTTTCGGCGTGATTTAGCGTTTTTTTTTTAGGGATATATAGCTTTTTTAATAAGTCCTCGCGGATAGAATTTTTTTATTTCCATGCTGTTATTACCGTCTGGTTAAAACTGAGGTCTAGAGAAAACTTTTTGTAAATCAAAGAATACACTAAACTGATATTCCTTTACAAATTAAATTTCAATATTTTAAGATATACAAGCTGTCTTTATAAATATTTATGTAAGGGCAATCCATCAGCAAAACCTTTGTATTTTTCCTACACTCTCTATTAAAAGTTAAGGAATCTGACATAATTCTCTGAAAACTTTTTGTTTTATTTACAATTCACATCGTGCGTTTTAGTTGCACCACCGTTACTACGTCAGACAGCTTTTAGCTGTTTTGTCTAATTTACTATAATATCAGGAAATCTATTGAATATTAAAACAGATTAGTGGAATGGCTTTTTAAGCGAATTCAATATACATTTTGTAAGTTACTCATTAAGCTCATCAGTAAGCTAATTTTTAATGAGTATCGAGCTTACAAATTATATAAAAAATCTTCAAAAGTTTTTGTAATCAGTTATATGGATAACTGGTGCTTATGCAACTTTTCGGTGACTTTGAACATTTTTTACGTTGGTGTTGTGTTATTAGATATTTTCAGCGATTATACATAAGTCAAAATATTTTTTAGTGCTGCTTAAGTAGATCATCAACAAACCTCGTTACTTTTAGCATTTTTAGCAGCAATTTCATATAGTTTTTTTTATAAACGTTATGATTATATTAGAGAAAAATTACCTAATTAATTCACAAATTGCTCAATCAGCTCAACAGAAATTTATTATGCCTTAGTACTTAAGCTGAATATTACAAAGTATCAGTGTAAGTATAGTTACTATTTATTGCATATTTTTGATGCTTAATCAGCTCATCAGAATTATTTTCATAGATTTTATAAAAGACACAAAAAACATTACATTCTCTGCAATTTAGTTCATCACATGCCTTAACTAAAATTTATTTAATATAAAGTATTATTAATAACAAATATATTGGTTGGATACTGTGGCTTTCTACCGATGGCAACACAACGTATCCAAGCAAACTAACTGTCATTTCGAAAACGAAACATTTTCTTTAGTCACGTTGTTTACCTAGCAACTACAATAAATTTTCACATCAATACATTGTGAGCAGCAGTGCACAACAATTATGTAACTGAAAGTTTCATATGCATTCAAACAAAATAAAATTTGAATTTGCATTATTGTTCAAAACAAATACAAACTCATATTTACACACATAAATATTTGCATAAGGAATATGCATATGGGGTGGATAGTCTATTTAGAAGGTAAGAAATGAGTAGAATATGTCTTTCTGTAGCTGCTGTATTTCCATATTTAGATAATGAGGTATTGGCAAGTTGTAAGCAATCAAAATATATGTTTCCGGTTAACCGCGTACATGTATGTTTTCTCTAACTTTCATGACTACCACAGCAACAGCTACAGTTACAGCTTCAATTATAAATAGCTTTATTATCTATAGGTACAGGTTTAAACTTTAAAGAATGTGTGTGTCAAGAGAAAATATAAAATAATATTTTATGTAGTATGAATTCATGCAACACTTGTAAACAGCGAATAACTAATTAAAATGAAGACAAAACTACAAACTTTTAAAATAGTGTTTATTTTATTCTGTTAATAGAATAAATAAAAAGATTTTTGTTTTGAAATCTTTTAGCATTTTTAAACAGAAGAGCTTTAGCTTGAAGAGCTATCTGACAAAACAAATAATTGCTTTACAGCGGCAATATAGTTAATGTTCGCAATGGATTTTATTTGATTAGAAAGAGACAACTATACAAACTCTATATCACAGTATAACAGTTTGACTCTTTCTATTTATGTGAAGGGCATTTGGATCTCTTAATGTACAAAATTCATATTCAATATAACCGAATATACAGGGTGGGCTAAAAAAACCAAGGGGTGTAAAAGTTTAATAACTTTTTTGTTTATTAACTTTTTTTTATTTTTTCTTTCAGATTATATAATATACAAAATGGAAATTTTTTTACACTATGTATGAAAAATGATGTCTCTTAAATGACCACCGTTTTCAGCTTCGCACTGATGGGCTCTTTTTAGAGCATTTTCCATAACATCTTTCAAAACTTGTGGCTGTAGCGTTCGAATTTCTGCAACAATGTTTGCCTTGAGTTCAAGGATTGTCTCTGGCTTGTTCACATACACTCGCTCCTTAAAAAAACCCCAAAGAAAATAGTCGGGTGCTGTCAAATCTGGCGATCGCGCTGGCCAAATAATTTCCGAATTTCGAGAAATTATTCGCTCTCCAAAAATTTGACTTAAAAGTGCCATTGTGTCTCGGGCAGTATGGGCAGTGGCTCCGTCCTGCTGAAACCACATACCAGGTCTGTTTTCAAGAGCAGGACGTAAAAAATTTTCTATCATAAAACGATACCACTCTCCATTTACGGTTACAGCACTTCCATCTTCATTCTCGAAGAAGTAGGGCCCAATGACATTTTCAGATGTGATCCCACACCATACTGTACACCTGCTGGGGTGCAATTGACGTTGATGAATAGCTCTTGGATTTTGAGAACCCCAGAACCTACAGTTCTGCTTGTTAACAAAGCCATTCAAATGAAAATGAGCTTCATCACTCATAATCAAATTTTCAATAAAGTTGATTTCTAATAAAATTCTATTGTTCTGGTTCTCTGTTCAGTTGTGAACCTCTCCATTATAAATTCTCCAAGTGTTGTCTATATAATCTGAAAGAAAAAATAAAAAAAAATTAATAAACAAAAAAGTTATTAAACTTTTACACCCCTTGGTTTCTTTTGGTCCACCCTGTAGTAGCTTTATTATTGGGTTTTTTGCTTTGCTTTATTAATTTTCCAATCCCACACAAGGTAAATTGTATTTCGAAATTCATAAGGTTTCAAATGACTATTGAGTTGCTCATCTATTGAGTTTGTTTATTTATTGGAGTTGCCAAGCGGCACTATTTACCAGGTTTTTTTTTAAACAGGCCTTTTAGCTGAACTTGTCAAAAAAAATCACCTTTTTGTTTTTGAACACAAAATAGTCAAAGAAAACGTTTTGGAAGTCATCCAAACTTACTTAAGTTTTTTAAACTTATTTTTTGGCAGCCAATAACATCACTTATTATTGCACAAATTTAATTTAATTTTATAGGGATTTATTTCAAGACTGCTTTAAAATTATTAGGCGTTGCGTTTTCATAAAACCATTTAGCGATATGGTTTGTTTCTTGTTTAAAAATTAGTTTTTGAAATTAATTTATATTTGTTAATTTTGAGATTTATGGGTAGCATGCTAACCTATTAATCGGGGGGTCACAATTTCGATTCTGCCCAGACAAGGGGAGCCCATTAACAAAAAGAATTTAATCTTATAATTGATTTCTAATATTAAATATTAATAATAAAAATATTTATTAATTTAATTTTTTTCTCTATTTTAAATATTGTTTATTTTCACTAAAAATTTTAGAACTTTTCACTTTTGATTTTCAACAGGGAGTCGATTCTCATTCTGTAATAACGTAATATGAAAATTTTTGTCACATTTATATAACTTTTTTCACTAAAAAATGACATTCATATTATACAATATTTTAATATGAAAAAAAACAAATGAAATTTTTTCACAGTTACGAAATACTGGTATTTCACGTTTTGTGTAAACTATTATAAAAAAAATTTTCATATCAAAAATTTTTTTACATTTAAAATTTGTATATAAAAAATAAAAAAGTAAAAATTTTTAAATTAACTCTTTTCATATGAAAGGAAATTACACTTATCTAGCATATTTTTTTAAATATTTTTTAACAGTGGACGTTGCAAAATATAATCTAAGAAAAATCCACTTTTATCTTTATCCTAGTGTGGCATGCAGAACGTTAATTTAATATTTTAAAATTTTTCCCTCATATTGCAAAATAGTTGAATATTTACCGGAATTCTACGGCTTGAAGATAAGAGCAAGAGAAAGGATTATATACTGCATGTCAGATATTCAGACTGCATTGCTGACTTTATGCTCACCTGGACTGTCTGGCGTTTCCAAAAATGAAATTAGTTTTGAAAACCACTTTGTGTATCTTAGTGGAATGATAATTTGTTTTAGAAGGAAAAAGGACACGTGAAAAATGTTGAAAATGAAAGTAATACCTTTTGCAAGAATTGCTTAACAGAACAAAAGTTGACTAATATGTACTCGTGTGTATTTGTTAGTTTTATTTGACCCTTTTCTTTGTAATTAATATTACTATTTTATTAAGCTTGAGGTCTTATTTTGCAAATTTATTTTATATAAAATGAAAAAATGTTGAAAGTAATCATCGCTTATAACGAAAAATTGAAATTTTATGGTTTAAAAAATGTGTACACACTTTTGAGAGACCACATAACTTCACAATAACCATTTTTCTTTGCTTCAAAAATGTTTTTGCGATGAAATTATTTGCAAATGATATTAGTTAAGGGAAAAACACAGGTCAGACGACCTGTACAAAGAAACAAGCTTTGTGGAAATTTACAAATTCACTAATTGGTCTCTTTATTTTATATTTTATATTATTATTAATTATTAACAAAAAATTAATCTTTATTTGGGCTTAATTCCAGAAATTGTATTGGTTATTTTAAATTAATTCTTTTACTCATGATATTCTCATGAGTTATTTATTTAGTACAATAAGTACCGAAGGGGATAATATATCTATATGGACCATTTCATGTATGTTTGCGAGAAAAGTTTGGAGTGATCTACTGAGGATTCAGAGTAGCCTCTGATGAAATGGTTCATATAGAAAATGTGACTCTGGTGCGCGATAGCGTTGCAGAGTCTCCAGAAACATTAATTTGGAGACATGGTTCCCAGTTACACATTTCTGTTACCGAGATATTCTGATTAATGAGTTGAGTACAGTAATGCTGTCTGGTGAAATTGATAATGAGCGATGAATCTAATTTTCTTGTCAGTGGCCACGTCAATAAACAGAACAGTCGGTTTTGGGGAACACAGAATGCTCAGTTAATCCATGAAACATCTTAAAGACAATATTCGTCACGAAATTAAAGAAATTCAGCCTGAGATGTTGCAGAAAATGAAAAATGCCTTAAAAAGAGCTGAAAGTTGCATAACGAATGAGGTCACCAATTACCAGATATAATATTCCAAAAATAACAATAAAAAAATATAAAGATGAAATAAACTTTTTATGAAAACCAAACTTACTTATCCTTTCTTTGAGCAAAGTTATAGGTAATCAAAATCCCAGCGGGACTTTTGGCTCACTTGTCCCAAATTGAAAAATTATTAATTTATAATTGGAGTAGTCTGCTTTATTACGTTTTTTAAAATCATCATGTTTTATATTGGTGCTGTCGAATATTGACTACGACTTTGATAACCGACAAGAAAGCTGGATGGCACATACACACATATAAACAAAATTCTCTCAGTGTATCTATTATCGATATTAAATGAAAAGATTATTAGAAATTGAATGATATAACAAAAACTTTCGACACCTGAAAAGGACTGAAGAAAGGCCTTTACACTACTTTCCTGCACCTTTTACATATGAGTACTTGTATGTAGCTTTTGCTTGTAGCTGTGTGTGTTTAAGAAAGCATAGGGGTAGAAAGCAGTTGGATATCTAATACATGTACTCACCATATCGCAATATTTTCTTTTTCTATTTCTGCTTGTATGTAGTTGCTGATCTTTGTATGACAAAAACCACATTAATATTTGTATGTTCATAAGCAACAGTTTTAAGCAAACTTCATTTATTTAGTAAATAGTTACATGCATAAAAGAGGGGAGATATTACAACAAGGCCTTGTTTTCAAAAAAAAAAAACAAAAGTTTTAATAAACATTAAATTCTAAAAATTGATTTTAAAGTAATCGCTACAAGTTAGCGATAGTCATTTATTTTTTGTTGGATATTAAATGAAATAAATCGATATTCACCCAAATTTTGTTCTATAGTTTTAACCAAAAACCGGTTATTTGCCTCACAAAATCCAAACTTTAACTACCAAAAGTTGTAATAACGAGCCTAATAGTTTTATTACCTTCCTTTGTTACTTTTCTTTATTTACAGCAAGCAGAAATTTTTTTATCTTTCTTTTTATTCTCCTGTTTGTAAATGCATACTTTACAATTTTACAAACTAAAGAAATACTATTTTTAACTATATTTGCTACTACTAGTAAATTCCTTGTTAAATATTTAATAAAAAGGCCCTTTTTAAGAATTTTTTTATTAAGAGAACAGCCGTGTTGTTGTTTACTTGTTAGCTGTTGGTACATGTATCCGTTCATATTTGTTATTTTGTTGATTGTGTGTGAATCATGGCATTATACACATGGGTGATGAATGACTCTTTTAATTAGTTGCTGCAGGACATGCATGTTTTGCAAAATGAAATGAATTTAGTTTTAAGCACAAAGCAGTCCCAAAACATTTAATATTTAGTAGCAAGCCTTTACTTTGTGGTTGGTTATTTGGTTTTTCAAGTACCAAATGAAAATAAAAAAACTATTTGAATTATGGTTTTTTCTTCTTTTTCTTTCTTACTTTTTGTTTTTAGTTTTACTGCTTTTTCTTTTTCAAATAGTCACTATACAAATTTTAATTAAAGATTTGCTCTGATATTTTTCTTTTTTACTAAATGAAAAGAAATTAAATGCAGCAAAATAAGATAATTGTGCAAATTGAAAAAAGATCAATGAATGATGAGCAAAATTAATTTAATAGTCTCAACATTAAGGACAGTTAAAGGAAAAACAAAAAATTGGAAATGTTAGGAATAAATTTATCAATAGAAATTAAATAATCTTGAAACGTTTGTTAGGGCTTATCTGAGGTATTTATATATATAGTTAAAGTGTTCAATGAAAAATATTTTGACCATGTAATTACTGAAGACTTCTGGTTATGACAGACCCCCATCACTTAAACATTGAATATGAATGAAAGTTTCTTTTAGTGTTTCTTTAGGAATCTATAATATTACCAAAACAATCAAAGTAACAACAAGTGAGCTGGCTTCGCCCCAACAGTGAGGCCCTATTCCAGATATAACAGAAGAAAAATAGGTTCCTGAGTTAAATCACCATGTTCCCAACATTAACAATCTCTGGCATGCATTAACTATGAGTGACTTTAGACTTCTAACAAGCTGATTAAAGTGAACTACGGTTTCAGACTACCATCAGTGTAAGATAGCAAATGTTGGCAGTACCCAATTTACACTGAAGGAACAATGTTTTATAAATTCAATAAAACAATTTCATTATTGACTCAATTTTATGGTGCTTTCCACTTAGGTTTTCATTTTGACTTTACTATAACAATTCCATATTGAAGTCCATAGTTTTAACTATTGGAAAAGTCAAACTATTGGAAAAGTCAATCTCTTTCAAGAAAAAAAAATTAAGAAAATAAATAACTTAGCTCTCACTGAAAATGGAATTTTCTTCATTCAAATACGAAATTTGGAATAGTAAATGTAAAGATTACCCAAAATAGTTTTTGGTCGTGGTATATTTAACAATGACAATAATCGAATTATAGACAATCTACAAACACAACTCTCAATAATAAAAATATAAATTATGGTGGCAAAGACAGGATTAATACTAGGACGTATAAATAATAATAAAATTGCGCTTTAATCATACGTTGCCAAAACAATCAACATACAAATTACGTCATTTAGTATCGAGTGTATTAAGTGAAAATTTCGATCGATCATGGTATTACATATCAAATGAAATTATTGGAAATTTATGTATAAAATAATTTAAAAGTCTAGAAACAAGTAACGTAAAATACATTATACAAAAATTATTCGTAAAAAACTGAAACCATAAAATTACCGTTTTAGTATGGTTAGACCAAACTTGACTTTGATTTACAATATTGTTTTAATAGATGTAAAGTCTAAAAAACTAAAAACGTGAGAGATTGGGAAAATATTGTTCTGACTGGACCACAAAGTATTTTACTTTTAAAAGCAGGAAAATTACTTTTTATCTGTGTCTAAAAATAAAACTTTTTTTCTTTTGAAATTAATTTAAGTTTACAAATTAGAGCCGTGTTTGTTTTTTCTCTAAAAAACTTTTTTTAATACTTCACTTAATTTCTTTTTCGTTGTACCTTTGCAATTAGGAATTTGAAAAATTTTTATCAAGAATAATTTAAAGAATTTTTATGAGAAATATTAAAAAATGTTTCTAACAAAGATAAAGCAATTATTAATTACAAGAAGAAGATAATTAAATTTTTTCTGAAATCATGCAGTTTTGTTAAATGAAGTTTTATGTTTTGCCAACTTTATGTTTTATTAACAAAAATAATCCACGCTTTTTTTCTGTTTTATTTAAATTAAAAAAGAGAGTTTTATATGCTGAAAATAAAAATTTTGCTTAATATTTTTTCTTTTGCTTTTCTTGTTGGTTTGTATGCTCTAGTCCTTGGTTTTATTAATTTTTATACAAATGGTCATACAAACACAAACACCCACATGTTTATGCGTGTGTCATTTTTTTTTTTTTTTGTTAATTTTTATTAACAACAACTCAACAGACTAGCTTAGTTTTGTTTATATAATATGTTTCACTATCTTTAAAAATTTGTGTGTATATGTGTGATTCTATGCTAGCCTTTGCGTTATTTATAACCACAATGTCAAAATATTAAAAAAATATTTTTTTTTGTTTTTTTAGCATAGAAGATAAAAAAGAGGAGAAAAATGGAAAACATTGAAAATAAAGTTACATAAAAAAGAATATTTTATATGGTTGCATAGTTTTAATAATTGTATACAAACACAAAAGCATAAAAATCTAGTTAACAGCAGGAATTTTTTTAGAAAGTGCATTTAATAGAAAAAGTTGGAAAACATTTTTTATATTAAAATTGTACAAATTGCAAGACTAGATTTTGATTTATATTTTAGTAGTTTTCTTAATATGTCGTCTAGCTACTAGAAGTAACCAATTTATTATTATCATAATAGGCCATTAAGTCAATTTTTCTTCAAATCGACTTAAGCGATTCTTCCTTATTAGCAAAATATAAATATAATAGTATTTGGTATTACAATAATTATGCCACCCTAAACTATTCGGTAGTGTATTAATCTAAGGCTAGCAAGTTCGATTCCTGCCTAGAATCTGAGTGCTTGGCTGTACAAGAAATCATTTTGGGTGGCAGTACGTACGATATATCCTCAAAAAATTATTTCTTAAAAACGTTTAAAGTTTTTTATTATTTTAATTGTTTTGCTACTTCATGCGCCACAACTGTGTTCATTCGAAAGCTTTAAATTAAGAATAACTGAGCTGAACATCAAAAAAAAAAAAAAAAAATAGAAAATGTTCAAGAGCAGCAAGAAAAAAACATTTGTTGTGTATTTAATGACATAAAAAATTTTACAAATAATTTCTTGCATGTGCGAAAGTACTTCAAGAGACAGCACAAAATCCTTAATATTGTTAATATTAAAAACAAAAATTTATGATGCATTCAGAATATGAATTTCAACGACTTTCGTTTGTTTGTTCGTTTTTGAGCATTAACAATATTTGCTGTTGTCTATAAATGATATCGCAACTAAATTATAAGAATCTTTGTAAAGCAATTAGTTTAAATTGTGTATGAAGTCATAAGATTTTTCTCTATAAATTCACTTGATTGAACAAACAGAAAAATAAAAATAAATTTGAACCAAATAAGAATTAAAGCAAATACTTTTCTTAAACTTTAAAGTTAAAAGTGACAACAACAACAAAAATAGCAGCCGTAGCAATGCTATTAAGGACGAGCAGTGCGTTGTAAGAGTTTTAATTGAGTGCCAAAAGCAGCAGTGCATAATACCTACGTGATGATGTTCAGCTAAGGAAATTACAAGACGAAAATTAATGACAGTTTACCGGTGGCAGGTAGCTAAACTTGTACAAAAATATAAAATTATATAAAAGTTGCAAATAAAAGGAGGCAAGGAAGAAAAACTTTGATAGTTTCAAATTATTTTTGTTACATTTCTAGTGTGTAAGTATGACTGAGTATGTATGTGTGTCTCTATGAGGAATAAGCATGTATGCATGTAATGAAAGTTATGCATACGTCTGTGCTTAGCACACATTATAAATATGACGGATATCCGCTAACGTTGCAAGAAAGATTGAGCTGAACATAAATTTTACAACAAATTTTAATCAATTCTATTTTAAATCAGTTTTTTTTTATTGAAAAACAAAATTTTATTAAACGAAAAAAATTATTTATTTATCTTTATTTAATGTTTTTGTTCCAAAATATTTAATTTTTTACATTTAGAGTTTTTATTTCTGAATCTATTTTTTTTACAATTTTGCTTCCAAGAAGTTTTTATTTTTGCTGCTGAACATGATTGCAAAATTTTTAAATAAAAATATGACCAACAAAACCCAAACTTTAGCTATTCAGCCAGAATTGAAAGTGTTGCTACTTTAACGAAATGAAAATCTAAAAATTCACTTAAAAAATTGGCAGGTAAATGAAGAATAAAATAAAATTAATATCAATATTTGAGGCCGCATAACAATTTGCTGAATCATTAACCGGCTGAATTAAAAAAATTTTACTAGAAAAATATATTATATCAGCATTTAAATATACTGACGCTGTTATAATTTCTTGTTGCTTTGTAAGCCATCTAATCTCATTTCTAGGAGTGTTAATAGAAATAAAATCAAAAGGTTTCATTAAATAAAATATTGTTACAAAAAATCACTTTGTTGAATCACTGTGTTTGATTATTCATAAGAAATGGTATTTGTGTTAATGCTTAGAATTTGATAGTGGAATGCTTGTGTGTAAGATGTGTGTTATTTATATCTGTGTTAGTGTATAAGCTGTATGATAGCTTATACATATGTTCTACAATTTGCTAGATTAAGAATTTTTATTTACCATTTTTGTGCTATACTTTATACACCTAGAAGAGTGCAGTAATGTCTAGATGTTTCTGGTGTAGATGGCTCTAGTTTTAAGTGAAACACTATACTCGTATAAGGCAATGCTGAGATTGCCAGACAAGTCCAGTTCTGGTTGAGACATTAGACTAAAAACAAAAAAGTGCATTGTGACGGTTATAAATAAAGTGTGTTTCTACAACAAGTTTTGAGAAAAAAGAACTAATTGTTTTTTTATTTTACAACAAAGAACCCTAATAAACTAAGCGTTTTTATAGTAGTGTAAAAACGTAACAATATAAAAAAGTACAGTTTTGTCAGTTTATTTATTTTTTATTTATTGAGCACCATTTGAGCTCGGTCTGACAGTTCTAGATTCGCAAACATTAAAAAATCAAAAAGTACTACACAAATCAATAAAAAGTACTGGATTTCTTTTTAACGATTTTTTACTTAGTTCAAGAGTTTTCTCATTGTTCCAATGTTGTTAGTAAAAAAGACTCAAAAAGCACCAATAAATTCAATAAACAGAATCATTTTGTCAGGTTTATGACTTTCCTCCTTGTTTCAAACCATTTGAGTTTTAGGCCAGGTTCGTTTACACTACAAACTCAAAAAGTACCATTAAAATGTATAAAAAGTACAATTGATCTCTTAAAGATTTTTCATTTTGACCTGAACCGTTTGAGCTCAGTCTCGTAGTTCTAGAATTGTTAATACTAAAAATCAAAAAGTACCATTAAATCAATAAAAAGTACTATAGTGTTACTTTTACGATTCCTTATTTCAGTACTGTTCAACTTAACATAAAAAAATACCACTAAATTTGTTTAAATCTAAAGTACCAATATTATATCTCTTCTTGGTACTTTTTTTCACCTTGAAAAAAATTTTTACAATTGATTTTTATTAGGTGCTACAAATTAGTAATAAAATAGTTATATGCTGCATCATTTTACATAAAGGTACATATTAAGAAACAGTAGTAAAAAGGGGTACATATTTTACCCCGTATTTGCTCGCTTTTTTAAAAAATGTCAATACACATTGGAGACCTTTTTAAAAAGAGAAAAATAAAATTTAGTTTTTGTTGCTGTGATTGTTACTTTTAAATATATATAACGTTTAAAAAAACGTAAAAACATCAGTTTTTAGCCTTTTTTATCCCGCAAATGTACAAATAGCGAAAAAGTAACAAATACCCATTCGCTTATTGTTGTAGTAGAATATTTTATAGTTTGAACTTTGACTCTATCTGTAGTAATTCCTGACAAATAAGAAGTTCGATTTTACCCTTCTTTTCCTCCTTAATATTCGAATTTCAAAAATCCCTTCTCACCGAATTTCAAATCCGCTAATCCGGTTTCTTCTGGCCGATGATGATAAATCAGTCAGTCATTCACTAACGTTACTCTCTTATTTAATTTTTATCGAGTTTTAATAAAATTGAAGCAAATAATATACAATTTGTGTGTACTAGCTTATCATTTTGTAGCTTAAAAAGAAAAAAACTAGTTGTCTCGCTACCACTACACTACTGTAATGAAAAATATTTTCGACGGCTATAAACCATTTTTCAAACGAACAACTTAGATATTTATATAAGTAAAAAAAAATGGAATTTGCTTATTTTCATAATTCTAGTTAATTTTATTTTATCAAAATATAAATTCTTAAAAAAATTAAAGGCAAATCAATTTCACAAAATTTTAATATATTTGAGTTGATCAGCCGTTTATGTCAGACGTATTTGTACGTCGATTGTGACCAAAAATTATGAACCTTCTATAAAATAAAAAAGTTTGACAGACATGAAGAAAACATGTGCATTTTAAAATTAAAATACAGATGTAAAAAACATGTTATGTTCTTATGGGAGAGGAAGAAACGAAGTTCACAATATTGTTGGAGAGCTGAAACGCACATGCGACAGTCAAGGAACGTAATAAGTCAGAGATTATTTTTTATGTTACACTGCAGTCACACCATCAAGTTTTTTTACAATTCTCTTTCAAGAAATTTACACATACTGCTTGTCAAAATTCACAAAAATTCAAACCTGTGACGTAGGCTGCACGCAATTTCAAAGCAAGTTTTTCAACAAGATGTTTTTTTTTAACCTCTTCCACCGACAGTTTTGTTTCGGCGGCAATAGAGTTATATGCCTTAATTTTTAAATTATTCCGTCTATATGCAGGAATATTCATGTTCCACAGAACTTCATGCCTTCTGTATAGCTCTATGAACTGCAAAACGTCGTTATATTTGTTTAATTTGTTCACAAACATATTTAAAAAAAAAAAACAAAACAATACTGGCGGCAGAATAAGAATTCAAATTTGGAATAAAAAAACTGCAGTCAGCTGTTTTCTTGACTGTAATTTGAAACACTCAATTGAACGAAAAATTGAAAGCAAACTCTCAGCAAATTTTAAAAGTGTGAGTGTATTGGTAAAAAAATGAGAGAAATTTTAAAATTTGAATGAAAACTTGATCGTGTGACACCCAAGTTAGCAAAAAGTAAATCAAATTTTATACTGAGCTGTTGATAGGATATTGTAGACCCACTAAGATACTGACTCCAGAAGTCCAAGGTAAAATGAATTCCACAGCAAATACAAGATCCCTGAGGATAGGAATGTAAAGATCGCTATGCTGATAATTAACATCACAAAATCGTGTTTGTTGGATTGAAGCTTGGGAACAAAGTTTCAGCCAAGAGCCGATAAACTTGAGCCACTTTGATATGTTAATGTCAGATGCCCTTTCAAGTGAATACCGAGATAATTAACCTATGAGTGTTGAAGCACAACCTTTCTTTCAGATTTTCATTTGTACTGGTAAAAGTGGTATCGTCTGCAATTTTTCCCATATCCGAGGAATGTAGAGTTGGGGGCAAAATACTCCCTTGATCTACTTATATATTAAAAAAAATTTGTCTGCCGTTTATTTATATTTGTAATAGGTAAATATTTATTTTTATTTCCTCTTAAATAATTCTTCTAGTATTACAAAAAACTTTCTAGAATGCCAATAAAGAGCACTGAACAATATTTCTTTTCTTTAAAGGCTCTAAGGGTATAAAAGCAAATTGGTGACTAGAAATGCAATTTTGGCCACTCAACTGTGGTGTCAACTTCCCTACTATATATAAAAAATAAAAGAACCAAAGCTAAACAAGCATACTTGATTGGAAAATTGCTATGTTTCCTTGTCAACAGGGAGGTGATGTTAAAAAGTAAGAGAATTATTCTCTTTGCTAAGAGCTTTTCTAATTTTGAAATTATCAGTGATACTAAGAATCTCCCTGTGCTTAAATCGTAATTGTAAAGGTGGCCTAGCAAAAGGGATATAAAAGAATAAAAACGTACATATTTATATCGATTGTTGTGGCTAAAAGTAACTATTTCAGCTTATTAAAGGCAAAAATTATTTTATAGAGAAGAAATAGTTGCTTAATAAAAGGGAAAAAATGGCATAAAAATAGAAAAAGAATTTTTAAAATTTTTTTGAAGAAAAACAAAATATTAAATTAAGTAGAAGTAGAGTATTCTGCATACCAAACAATAACTTGTTTTAAAATTTTATTTTATTATTTTTAATTAAAAAATATTTTTATGTTTTGCTACGTCAACAACACTTTTGGTCTCTTGTCAATTTTTGTACTTGACGCTTTGCATGAAAACAACACACAGGACACAGGCTACACCAAGCCTATAAAAATATACATACATACATATTGCAGTTGGTTGTAATTTTTCGATTTCATTTTCTCTTTTATTAAATAAAATTTTAACAATATTTATTTTATAAAATTTTATTAAAAAAAAAAATTAAATAAAGAAAAACAGAAGCTCTGTTGTTTTTATTATAGACTTTATTAATATTTTTACTGGACAATTTTGTTCATGTAACAAAAATCATATGACAGCTTGTCAAGAACAGGAAACGTCATTGTAATCGTTATTATCAACGTTACCATTAAAGTTACTGCTGCAGAGAGTTAAAAATAACACTTGATATAAATTAAATAATTTTATACTTACAATTGATTTTAAAACTGTAGAAAAAAAGGAAACAATTTTTCATAGAGTGTAAATTAATTTTTTTTCTATGAAACATAACAAACAGAAAACCTCCCTCTACTCTAGGCTAGCTAACTGGCACTTGTTTTAATTAATTTAGTTTAATTTTTTTTAGTTGATGTTGTCCTCCGTTTTGTGCTTGCAAACAGCCAGTTTCTATTAATATGGAATAGAAAATGTTGAATCAATTTTCTCATTTATTTGACGTGTCGATTTTTTTCTGCTGCCTTGGCATTGTTCAATATTTTACATTTAATTAAGCTTGTAGGGCTTTTGTGTTTATGTATGTGTGTGGGTATATAAAAAGTGTCATTTTTTCTAATTTGACACTTTTTATGCTAACGCTAATGTTGCTCCTGTGGCTGCTGCTGCATGATGATGAAAGGATATTCAGGCTGTTTTTTTTTGCTCGCTTGTTTCTATTAAAAATATTTTTTTGTTGTTATTTTAGTACTTTGTGATTATAATCAAATTCAGTTTTATTCGTTTTGTATGGTCAGCTTTTTTTCAGCTGCTTTATTCAACTCTTTCTAAAAAAAGTTTATTTTTTATTAACAAACAGCCGTTTACTTACAGTTACACTTGCTTATGCATACATACTCAGGCACACGCACACACATTTTCACATTTGGGTACGAGGATTAATCAATAATTGCTTAGGCTATATAAATATTTGTTTTTTGCTTTTATTTTTTTACACACTGCGTAGTATACCAATCTCACAATCTAAGAGTTGCAGGTTCGATTCCCTGAGTATTTGCCTGTACAAAAGATCCTTTGAATCCCGTTATATATGGCCCTAAATGTTCATGCTATTTGCAATAGATGCAAATTATTTCCACAACAGCCAAGCAAAATTTTTGTCGTTAAAAAATATGCAGCAAAATTAATAATACTTGAAAATTATCATACACAGAAACAAAACTGTGGATTACTTTGAAAGGGCTTTCTCAACTTTAAGCGCATATAAGAGAATTATTGAAGACATCTTAATTAAAAGCTGATTTGCTTTCACAATTAATTAAATAAGCTTAACTTGGTATTCTTTATTCAAAAAATATTCGAGAAAATTATATTTGAATCAATGCCATACCAAGCCTCTTCTATATTAAATTGAAAACAGCATGGTTTATATTGTTCTCGCCCAACTATTACATATCTACTGGAATTAAAAACTGTAATTAATAAAACATTTGTGAAAAGAAAGCAGACATAAATATATAATATATACAGACATACGAGTAAGTAAAACTTTTAATAAACTAAATCATAATATAAGCTAGAAAAAAAAGACATATCGAGAAAATCATTTTTAGATGATTAGAAACAGTAAAATGTAAAATTTCGTGAGGCTTATTCAAAATACATTAAAGTCATATCTGGAGTTCCTCAAAGCAACCTCTCATTCACTTTATGCATTAATGACCTGCCTTAGTCTATAATATGTTAGAACTGATGATGATGATATCAAAGAAGAACAATTAAATTTACATTTATAAATTTTGGCTTGTATTCCTTCACCAACTGTTACGATTTTGTTTCCTTTACTAACTGGTGCATTGTTAACTTACTGATTCTTATTGCAAATAACGATTAACCGTAAACAGGGCTCCGCAGTACCAGGTTTTATTAAAAAAATTATCCAAAAAATTTTTTGATCCTTATAAAAAAAAAAATATAATAATACATTCATGTTCTGAAAATCACTTTCTCTCAAAGTGATTTAAAATCACAAAAAAGGTGTTCTGCGCACAAAATCATTTGACATCTCGTGATTTAAAACCGGCCAGCAAACTGCCTTACGATATCAAATCACTTGCGGCATATTAAGCATTTTGCTTTGAATTCCTTAACAAAATGATTAATTTCAATTGTTTTTTATTATTTTTTGTCAAAAAATTAATTATTTTTCACAACGGAACCGTAAATTTATTAATTTAAAAATACCCTTATTTTGTGTGGAGAATTTTTTTCTCTTTTGTTTATATTTTTCGTGATTTTAAGTTCTTGTTTTTCTTTTTCTGAGTATATTTTATTATAAACAATAAAAAAGAGCTTTAAGCTCGTGATTGAGAACAGTAAAAATCACTACTCAAAAGATAAAATCTCGTGATTTCCAGAACACCAAAAAATCACTAACGTGATTTTAAAATCGTTCGTGGTTTAAAATCACGGTGATTTCAGAACATTATTATCAGGGAGCGTCTTAGTGAGAGATCACTTTTTAAATTTAGTGCAGTTTTTTGTAGGGTAAGTAGCACATCTGAAATGGACAAATTCCAATTTTTCGTAAAAAGTCATCTTCTCCGATGAAGCGCATTTCCATCTGAATGGCTTCGTGATAACGTAATTTTTGTGGCTTCTACTAGATGGCATGAACGTGGACGATACAAGGTTTCAGCAAAACGAAATCACCTGCCACACAGCGCGTGCAACAATCGATTTATTGCAGCATAAAATGAAAAGTTTAAAACGATTTTAAATTAAATTTAGTTCATGTATGGGTCACGAATACTTTTATCATGTCAGTTGGAAGGTCGCCGAGACCGGTTAAAACTGTTAATCAAAAAAATTAGACACTAATTGCCATTTTCGATATCGAATAATTTTGTTGAAATAATTTTAATTTGTCTTTATCGCATGCGATAACGGATAAAAGTAAGCAAAATTTGAAACGATGGCTTTTGATAGCGAGTCTTCGATCGACTGTTATCTTAGTAAGCAAAGTAGCTATCGTAAACAAAATAATTTTCTTTTTTACCAAGCACGGTCAAAAACAAATTTTTAAAAACTCAAACTTTATTTATTTTTAGTTTAATAAGCTTAGGGATACATACACACATACATCACCAAATTAAATATTATTAAAGGAAACCTTTTAATTTTCTTCATTGTATTTACAAAGCTTTTTCGTGCGCAATTATTGCCTAAATTTATGCTATACTTTTTAATTAATTATAATTGCCAAATATTTGTGTAGAAATCTATTACAATTTCCCTAGGCCAAGACCACACACAGTAATTTTAGTTGGGCAATTCTTGATTTTGTAGGAGAGAGAGGAAAAAGGAATGGAAAGGGGTACAAACTTGCTCGTACTCAGCAATTCCCTTTTGCTCTCTCTTCGTATCTTTTATAAAGATGTAAAAAAAAAAGAAGACAGACAAGCTTGAAGGCTAAATGAATGCCTGAATAAGAATGCTAAAATTGCTGAAACAAAAAATTTGTGTGTATACAAAATGACAATTGAAATGAGAATTGAGAAAGCATTGCCCAACTAAACTTGCTGTGTGTGGTTCTGGTTTTACTACAATCGTATTGAAATTTCAAGCGATACGAAGCAGCTGTTAGACCATAAATTTTAAACAGGTTGCTCTTAGTTCTTATATATACCTATACGATGTAATTACTCTAATAATTCCAACTTATAGGTAAAATGTCCTGGTTATTCTTAATTTTGCCACAATTAAAAAGAAAATATTCCGTTGTTTTCTTAAACATACCTCGTATTAATGTGTTTATGTAAACAAATTTGCATGTAATGTATCCTTTTGTATTATGGTTCTCTTGCCTAGATAATCAATGTGCATTAATCAACTGAAGACTAATTAAAATGTTCATTGAAGATAGAAAGCACTGATGATGATGACGGGCTGTTCGTTTGTTAGGCATGATGGTTTATTAACTCGTTTTTTTAGAGATGGTAAATAAATTACATAAATTAAATCTCTTCAAAAATATGCATTTAAGAGTTGGAGAATAAAATAGCAAAAAGTAATTTAAGTTCAAAAAATTTTTAATTTAAGCAAAAAAAAAAAAAAAAAAAAATTTAACAGAAAAACACATTTTTAAACCAATATTTTTTATATTTTATTTTTAATTATATTTATAGTTATATTTTATAATTTTATTTATTTCATTTTCCATTATGATTTTTATTATTTTTTTAGTTTGCGTTATATTTTACTTGAATTGTACTTTCATGTCCATTGAAAATTATTTCAATTGACACATTCAACAATAACACGACATTATTATAAAATGAGTTTGGCATTACCGTCTGCCAGATAAAGTAACCTTAGACATTAAAAAAAAAAGCAAAAACATTCCAACCATAAATGAATTGTATCTATTGTTTTGCTAGAGGAGGTGGTGAGTCAATGTTTTTCTAAGCAAAAACAATATGACGCTCATATGTAAGCATAAAACTCAATTTCATTACTTAATAAGAAAACACTTTTATTATTTTATAAAAATAGTATTTATATTTAAGGACACTTGTGGGTATACATGTAGTGTAAGTAAAAGTATTCACACATTTAGAACTAAAAGCATAAACGAGTAAAAATATAAAAAAAGAATAATAAACGAACAACAAACAGCAAACAAACTGAAAAAATCTCTGGACAATAGTAGAAAATAACAAATATGCACATAAAGGACACACCCATTTCATGTTGTTAGACCTTCACACACGCTTCAAATGAGTTGCAGCGTCTAAAATACAAACAACTAAACACACACTCCCATACACACATAAACAAAGTGAAATGGTAAAGACAAAATATACAAATGCACTTGAACATAACGGACAACACGACAACAGTTTTAAAAAAATGTACAAATGGAAGAAGGTGTTGGATTGAATACAAATGCATTTGTTGGCTTGGTACGTATGACTAGATTTAAGTCTAAACCAATAAATTTTTATGTGCTAAAATACACACACACATAATCACGCACACTACAACACATTTTTATTAACAATAAAAGCCATTTGAGTATGTGTTTATAAAGGGTGTTTTTTATAGACGTATATAATTTTAAGTTGGCATTACTGTTCAAGATGGCGACCGATTTAACAGCTGTCAAGTGATTTATTCTCACTTTGGCTTGGCAATTCACCATGAATAGACTTACGCCTGAACAACGCTTGCAAATAGTGAAATTTTGAGATTGCCGTTGTTCCCGATTTTCATAATCGAATTTTGTTTAGCGATGAAGCGCACTTCTGGTTGAATGGCTACGTCAACAAACAAAACTGCCGCATTTGGAGTGAAGCTAATCCTCTATGCGGAAAACTACAAACGTTTGACCATTTGGAAGACAACATTCGCCGTGTTATTGCCGATATACGGCCACAAATGTTGGAAAAAGTCATCGAAAATTGGATGTCCAAATTGGACTACATCCTAGCCAGCCGTGGCGGTCATATGCCAGAAATCATCCATCGTTGTTTTATTGCAATTTAAAGTTCTATACGTCTATAAAAAACACCCTTTAGAACAAGACAGAATAAACAAATATTTACAGCAAATGGCAAAGTCAGACAGGCGTTAGTTGTTCTAAGCAATTTTTAGCGGAGTTCTAGCTTAACAAAAAACTAGAATTTCCATAACCAACTCATACCCGTTTAGGAAAATTTCCCTCCAAAGCAGCAGTTTTTAAAACTAAAAGACGAAATAAAAAAATGAGTAACTGCAAGCCTTCGTAATGATAACAAAGCAGTAAATGTGCTGACAAATACTTCGAACAAAACAAGAAACATCTTTCGACAAAGTTTAAAATAGTACAATTTCATTCACTATTTCACAGCAATGACTGGCTTTTCTTATTAAAATTTTATTACTTTCTCACAGTGGCTACACAATTGTTTGTTATTTCTTTTACTAATCAAAATCAATTTGCATCAAGAGCCTCATTTTATTTTATTACGTTAGATTTTGTAGTTTCTCTTTTTTTTAAATCACCATATAAAGGACACACATGCAACCAATTTTACGAGTGTGTTGCCCAAAACATTTAGCAAGAGCTCTAACCAACACTTAAATTGGTCCTGATAGGAACAAAATAAACACATAATTTTCATCATAAAATCACTATTTGTTAAACCATGAAAATATTTTCGAGAGAAGGGATTCAGCAAATTTCAACAAAAATGCGTCTAATAGCAAATAGTGAACGAGTAAGAATGTTAGTTTGCGTTGCACAGGGCACTAAAATAAGACAAAAGCAGTTGATGTGATCCCTTTGTGATAGCTGTATATGAAGTAGAATGAAGAGAGTAGTGATAGAAAGAAGTCAAAGTAGTAGAAGACAGCAGAAGAGAAGCAGGGCTATAGTAGAAAAGAAAAATGAATCCGTTTTCTATACCAATGGCTAGTCCTAAAAAAGCCAGCGTGCGAACTTTTGCAGTCGACAGCACAGTAAGTGCTCCCCGAAGTAAAGTTTACGTTGATCGTCCCGTAACGGCCAAAAGCAGAAAAATTGTTTTACAGTTTCCTACTTTTCTTTGTCTTGACAACTTCTACAGTACTTATTTGATGACAAATCTATTCTCCTAGCATGGCATTGGCTCTCTGGAAATATAGTAAATTCCTGCTGCGACTATTATCTAGGTCAGATCATTGTCGCTATACTAACAGCAATTTTGTACATCCATCTGCACTGTGCTTTACGTAAAAAGATATTTTCGATCGGCTTTTTGCACAACGAGAGAGATGGCGCAAAAAAGTCGATTTTCTACTATGTCAGCCCCGACTCATGTCTTGACAGGTTATCTGCACTACAGTTGCTTGCAGTGATACCATGTCCACGTATTAAGACTGACCACCGAATTTCTCGCTATCCTATTGAATGATATCCGGCATTCCATTGGGGTCAGTATTTTCATTATCGTAAGCATAATGAATTAAGATGTATATTTTTACATAGATAAAACTGTTTATATAATGTGGGAAAATTGGAAAAATTTTCAAATAAATTTTTTGTGCAACAAAAAAAAAAACAAATTGTCTTAAACACTTGTTTATAATAATTAGTAACCTGGAGAAACAGTAGTGCGTTATTAAAGTGGAATTAAAATATAAGAAGACTTTGTTAAGGCGGAAAGTTCTGGATTGCTAGATAAGCGTTAACAAGCTCGAGATCAGTTTAGGCTTGCTAGCCTAACAAAGAAAACACAGTTTTTTCGGTTCAAAATTAGCTTTATTCATCAACGTAATCTCCATCAAGAGCAACGCAATCATTCCAGCGCCGCTCTAACATTTCAGTACCACTTTTGTAGAACGATTTATCTTTTGCCTCAAAATAGGCCTCAGTTTCAGAAATTTCTTACCGCGCATTCAAAACGATTTTGTGGATTTTTTTTATGTTTTCTGGTGTTACCGCCTCATTTGGACGTCCACTGCGTTCTGCATCATCGGTGTCTCTATGACCACGTTTGAAGTCAGCAAACCAACTTTTTATTGTTGTTTCTGATGGAGCGGAGTCCCCATAACACTTTTCAAGCCATTGCTTTGCTTGAACGGTATTTTTTCCCATCAAGAAGCAGTGCAAAATTAAAACACGAAATTGTTTTTGATCCGTTGTTTTGAAAATAACAAAAGTAGAGTCACTCTTAGCACAATAACTCACAAACTAATGAATAGAATATCATGAAATTCTAACAGCTGTCTTCTGAAGGTTAGTATTAACTGAAAAAAAGGTGACTGACATAAAACTAGCGCCATCTATGTGTTAGGCCCGGGACTTTTCAGCCCATATATTAAAGCAATGCGGAGGTTGCCAGATGATAAGATTTACTTGAGACAGTACTCAGTAAACAAGATGTGTAATCAAAAATAAAGTGTCGTTGAGACGATTATAATACAAGTGTGCGTATACAATAAGTGCTGAGAAACTGAACTTCTTTTATGTTCTTCTTTTTACAAAACCTTAATAAACTTAACGCTTTTTTAAAGGGTAAAAACGTAACAATATAATAAACTATCTGGGAAAACATAGGAGTGGTCAACCCTTACATAGGCCACGCTTAAAAAAGGGGTGATTCATCACACTTGATGTGAGCTTAGCTAATTGCAAATCTCGGCGGAATCATTACAACAGCATCAATTGACAGATTGATACAATAAACTTTTCTGTACGTTGCGTAGGGATTTTAAAAAGTTGATTTCAAGGGCAATATGGACAGACGGACGGACATGCAGACATCGATAAATATAACAAAAGAAAAAAATTATATTTTATAAGGTGGCATATATATAGTAAAGAATTTATAAATGGAACCAGAAACCTATGTACATAGATCTTCCTAAATTTTTTTCGTATTTTATTTAATTTATTAATTTTCTATAGTAAAGCATATCAAAAATAATATTATTTAATTTTGTAAGCGTATTTAAGTTAATAGGACGTCCCCCGAAATTTGTTCCCAAAATGTTTAAGTTAGAAAAGTCAATCTGAAATATTTTCAGGAGATTACTCTGTATTGCGATGCAAAAAAAATGGTAGGAAATCGAATGACATACACTTACATTCTGTAATGTGTAAGTGTATGTCAACGTCGATTTATACACACAAATATCTATATATAAGCAAAGAGCTAAAGCAAAACATTTAGCTTTCGCATCGAAACTGCTGTCGCATCGCAATACAGAGTAGCCCCCAGATTATTTTGAAGTTAGAGTTTAGTTACACTCGTTTTTATATTTCCTTTTTTTATTTTGGTCTTAACAACAATAAACTTTTATCTCATGCAACACAGCACCTTGTCGTTACAATACAATTGTGTAACGCTTTTAATTAATAATTCTTTCATTTTTGTTCCAAAGATATTTTTTCTACTAGTAATTTCTTAAAACAAAAAAAACTTGCTTGTATTATTTTACAATAATTCATCAAAAAGTAATATTACTTGTGGCGTGTTATTACAAAAAACTTTCCATTAGCGCCTTTACTATTGTTTTCAATTTAGTATAATTTTTACTATTTGTAGTAGTTGCCGTTACCCTAATCCTTTAATGATTTCTTTTTATTATTGTACACACAGAAAAAAGTTTCGGTTGTGAGAACTAACTTTGTGGTTATCGAAATTTTTGGTTGTAACAATTAAAATTGTATTTAAAATTTAGTTCCCCTAACAATACTTTGAGCTGTACTGTATTTATGGTCACAACTAAAGTATTTGATTATCAGAACTGAATCGAAACACTGTTGACAAATTCATGGTCTCAGTGTAGGTTTGTTGCATTACCTGCTAGATTTTGCAAACAGAACTTGTCGCTTTTGAAAATAGTTTTATAGACTTTAAATAATTTACTGCTTAATGGCTTTCTTTGGAATTGAATTTAATCTTGTTGCTTCTTAGTTTTATTAAGACATTTAAAGATCAATTTTTTACATGGAATTATTGTGAGTTTATTTTTATTTTAGATTCCATAAAATATTATTTTAAATGTATTAATGGTTTAATTTCTGCCTCCCTCATTTTGTTCCCCCCTTACTTTTTCTGCTTTATTTTAAATGGCTCTATCTGTAGTCTTTCAGTTCACCTTCATTTCATTTTTAAATTAGTTGTTTCTGTGTATTCTCTTTTGCACACAAAGAATAAAAATGTAAAACACGTTTTCTTACCAATTTTCAATATCGATGAGCCTTTGAGCTTTTGAAAATTGCATGAAAAGCACCAATGGCGATTTATTTTTAATTGCGCAATGCTGTACACAACCAAAAGAAAAATAACGTAAAAACAAATTGAAACGGATTTTGTTTTCGTTAGGGGAACAGTAAAAAAAAAATTCCTATAAAATTGTAGTTTATAAAAAAATATTGAGTGTTCGTTATAAATTGTATGGGGTAAGCAGTCTAAAAGAAGTGTTCAGGTTAGTTGCTCCACTGCTTTCAAATGATGATGTTTCTTTTCTCTTTTAAATATATATATGCAACGTGTATACATTTTACAGATAGATTTGTTTTCATTTTCAAAAGTAAATTTTTTTTATTTTAAACCATCAAAAATCATAAATCTAAAAAACTTAAAAGGAGCTACATGATATTTAACAAGTAGTTTTAATTAATTTAATTATTCGTGCTACATGGCATAAAAATTTTTTTTTCACAGCTTAGATTAAGCTGAAGAGGCCGCCCCAGGAAGAAGTTGGAAGTGGTCTCATGTGGGACTCTCTGTCTCTCTCTCTCTGTTCACCCTATGAAGGATATGGACAGTAATTAAAAGAAATCAAAGAGATTATAGAAGCATTAAAAAAAAATTTTAAAAAGAAGAGTCTCCCATGGTATTCAATTAACCAATTGCTAATTTTCATGAACCTATGTTGTTTTCGTTACTACTAGGGTGGAAATCATAGATTCCCCGTAGCTACTATTTATCAAGTTAGAGTAGGCACTTATTCTTCAGTTTAAATCAGAAGTAGAGAGGGTATTTTATGGTCTCCTGCATTATCCTGCATCTATTTTTTGGCAACTCTTATAAGAATCGTGTGCCCTATAAAAGAAGATATTCTCAATCTGCTAGTTTACTTCCAGAGATGCATAGGTATGCGTTAATCTTTCTTTGCTAAATTATTAAAAAAAAAAAGAGCGAAGTGTTATTCAGAAGCGGAATGAGCCCTTACTGAAATGCCAACTTAAAATTAAACAAATTAAAGATGCTTTGCTTAGCTAATTAAATCCGTATTGTTAGAAATGCAAATCTGTTGCTATTATACATTTCTTAATGAAGTACTGAAGCTGTAGTATAGCTCTCACTACAACTTTAACTCAACAAAAACTAATTATAGAAAACGAGCAATTTAATCGTTTAAAAAATAAAATGTTTTTCATATTAATTTTTTTGACGATTAGAATGTTCATTTACTGTAAGCAGCACATAAAGTTTTAGCGAAATCATTTAAAAGCTCTATTGATAAACTTCTATAAAAATTGATCTCCCTTTTAGAATAAAGGTCATCAAACTGGTTTCTTGATAAGCTTTAAATGTAACCAAATATTCTTTGTAAAGTTTGATAACATTCAGCTGGCCCACGTTTTAAGTATTAAAGCTATAAAAATGTTATTAAAATAAAAATAAATATTTAAAAGAAGAGCTGGTAGCATTTGCTAGAGGTTTTGAAACCCGTTAGTCTAATCTTTTAATAAAATTATTTATAATGAAATATTTTTATTACATTTAATTGTGGGTTTTATACAGATATTTCAGATTCTGAGGCGCAGAGTAGTGAAAAAATATTTTTTATAAATAATAAAAAAAAAAACTGAAGGTCATTCATAATTCATTTTTGCCGGTTGCCGAATTTTTTTTTTTAATTTAGTTTGTAACATTTGCTGACTATTGATGCTTTGAATTTATTTGCCAGTTTTTCTTGTTTAATTTTTTAACTTTGTGAATATGTTTTTTTTTTTTCAAAAATGGGGGAGAAATATACCAAAGTTTTAGCACGCTATTTCTAATGTTTTATTTGTTCTTTCATTTATGTATTTCTTGTTTGCCATAGTCATTCATAATACCCCATCCCACTGCATACATATACCTACAGCCAATGAAGAACGTTGATAGTGTATACCAATGACTAATTATAAAATGTTTGATTTCCCTAGATGATAGGTTATATAAAAAATAGCAACGTTTGTGCAATAGCAAAATTATTAAAATGATAAAAAAATTTATTTTTTTTTCTTTTAACTAAAATAAAAACGACCATGTAATAATACTAAGATGAAGTAAGGTGTAGGAGTAAATTTATGTTAGATAAAACAAAAACAAACAAAAAGAGGAAATGTTTGAATAACTTAAAAAAAAAGGATTAAAAAGAAAAACAAATGGCGACAAAAGTGAAATCTGTTATGGGAATTTCACCAAATTTCTCTAACGGACTTCTTATGCAGAATTCTAAATTTGAAACACGCTAGACATCATCAACAAATTCTTTTTCATTTGTTTTATATTTTTTGGAGAGACATTATTAGCAGCCACATTTGTGTGTGTATTCAAACGAACGTTGACAATACTGAACTTGATGAAATAAAGGATTTGTGTATATTTTCTTTTAAACACTAAATTTTTCTGTTGCCCCCACACTTCAAAAACTTTTGCCACAATATGTGTCTAACAAAGTTTTTAGTAAAAATTGTTTCTACTCTTTCTCATGCTTGATTTAATATATGCTACAAATGCTTTCAACATCATCATTATTATCATTTTCATCATCATCAACATTATCATTGTTTACATTTCGATTACACAAAGGAATTGCAACAATTTTACCAAAATTTTCTTTAGCATTTCTTTTTCAACTCCCCCCGCCTTTTGTATATATTGAAATGTACACAATAATCTATATACAATAACTATTTAAAATTTTAGAAATTCTAGTGTTGAATGAATGGCTCACATAATGTAAATAATTTAATGTAGTTTTCAAGATTTCTAGCAATGCAATCTATTTCTAGGAGTTTAGCAAATTTATCACAGAGAAAAATTCATCTTTCGCTAAAAAATAGTTTAATCTTTGGTGTAAAAAACTATATACAAAGAGATTATTCCAAAGAAATAATAAAATAAAATAAATATTCGGATAAAAAAATTAATAAAATAAAACAGTAAAAAAAATATAAGGAATAAAAAACTATTCGGATAAAAAAATTAATATAGTAAAAACAGAAAAATTTATTGAATTAAGGATAAAAGAATAAAAAAAAATCATTCAATTAAAAAAAATTCTGAATTAAAAATAACAATCGAATAAAAAAAATTATTCGGAAAAAAGAACTAATTTAAGAAAATAAAATATTCAAGAAGAAACATTATTAGACAAAAAATAATTCAACAAAAATATTATTGCAAAATAAATAATATTAATAAGTAATATTAATGAAATAAAACAAATCTTCTAGTTGGAAGAAATGTATGGGTTAAAGAAAAATCGATTAAAAATATTATTCGAGTAAAAAAACTATTTCACTAAAAATAATTTATTTCATAAAAAATATTATTTAAATAAAAGAAACTATTCCAAAAAGAAATCAAAAAAAAATAAAATAATAAATTGTATTATATATTTTATTTATTTATTAACTTATAAAGTAAGAAAAAAAAGGGGAACAATGGCATCTTAGGCCTTCTGTTCAAAAAAATTGTATTAAAAAAATATTAATCGTATAAAACAAATTAATCAGTTAGAAAATTAAAAAATAAAAATAAACAAATATTTATGAAAAATATATTAATCAAGTAAAACAAATTATCCAAATATAAAAATTTATGCAACAACGAATAGTTAAATTAAACAAATTATTCGCAAAAAAAATTAACGAATAAAACCAAATATTTGATTCGAAAAATTTTATAGAATAAAGAATAATCGAATTAAATTAGTATTCGAGTAAAAAAATAAAAAAATTTATTTAAAAAAATATTAATCAAATTATTATTCGAGTAAAAAAATAATAAAACTTCATTTAAAAAAATATTAGTCGAATTATTATTCGAGTAAAAAAATAAAAACTTAAAAAAACGTATTCGATATAAACAAAATTATGAAACATTTATGAAACAACAAAGAATATATTTCTTTAAAAAACAAATCGCATAAAACATTTTTAAAATAAAAACTATTTTGTTATAAAGTTGTTGTATAAAAAAATTAATTATTTAAATAAAAACTATTATTTAAATAAAAAACAATGCGAAATATTATTGGTGTAAAAAATTTTATTCAAGTAAAACAAAAATAATCAAATAAAACACATTATTCGAATAACAATACTACTTAAAGCAAAAAATAATAATCGTGTAAACAGTGTAATCCAGTAAAATAAGTTATTTATTTAAAATACTAATCGAATAAAAAATGTTTTTTAAAAAAATTTTCATCGAATAAAATATAGATATTCGAGCCGAAGCGAATAAAAATATTTGTCGAAAAAAAAATTATATAATGAGCAACTAATTTCTTAAAAAATATTAAACGAATAAAATATATCATTAGAACAAAATTAATCGAGAAATAATTTAGAAAAAAAATCTTTTATTTAAGGCCATTATTATAAGTCACTGATATTAAAAATATCAAGCTCTTGGTTGGACATTAAATTAAAAATATCAATAAGTTAAATATCGGATAATGTGTCTTTATCTATCCATTTAAATTTGGTTCCGAAGTTTTAACCGGTTATTTGCCCCACAAAATCCTGACTTTAAATATAGAACTATATAACGGGCCTTAATAAGATAATAATAGGAATAAAAACTAGTACTCAAAGAAAAATTAATCGAATGAAATAAATTATTTCAATAAAATAAATTATTTGAGTAAAACAATTTAGTTTTATAGAAGTATTATTATAAAACAAATTAATCGATAAAAATTCTTATTAAAGACAAAGTACTATTCCAATAAACCAAAGTGAGCCCCATCTTTTTTCTAATTCTAGATTTTAATATTACCAAAATATAATGTTTCCTTTTGGGTTTGTTATTACTGTCAGCTTTGCAGGGTATTTGTAAAAAAATTTAAAACGAACGAAAAAAAGTATATAAACCACGTAATGAAATCAAAAATCAAATAGAAATATGTACATACTAATGTGTGTTTCTTATTGTAACTCATAAATGAAGTTGATTTGATGGCTGGTGTGGCATGGCACCCATAGAAAGCAAAAAATAAAATAAAATCACAAGACTGTTTAAGAAGAAAGTGGCATGAGTTAATGAATTATATGATGTGCATGGAATTATAAAAGATACATACATACATACACACATATACACACACATTAAATACTTGTACTTTTAAAATACTCGTACATAACAGCTACAGCCATAGAGACAGATATAAATTCAAAGCTAACGCTCACACTAAAGCGTCATCTAAAAGAAAACGACAAGAACTGCAAGAAAATTACATTTTGCGGATTACCCCGGGTATGTGAAAGCATATGAATGATTTGTGGTTGTTAGAAATGAAAGGAAAGGAATAGAAAACATATGAAATAAATAAGCAAAGGTTGTCTGTCTGTCGTCATTGTAGAGGGGGTTTTTTTAAAGTTAGAGAAATGTAATCAAGAATTTAGAATTAGCGCTGCTTGTAATGTTTTTGCTGCTGCTGTTGTTGTCACTGTATTGTAAATTATAGAGACTAGGTATGTACGAGTATAATTTTTTTCTTTTTTACTTTTAATTTTATTTGATTTGCAGATTTTATCTTAAGGACTTTTACTGTTATTAATCACATCAATTCAAAACTTGAAAGTAAATGTTGCCGTAATGATTTTTTTTTTTTTTTGTTAAGTTTTGTAATTTGTTTAAATTTAAATGAAACAAGAAAAAAATATTTTTTGTTTAATTTGTTAAAGAAAAATTTCTTTCAAAGAAATCAACGCTTTCAATAAATTTATCTTAAGGGATTTCTGTTGAAATATAAAAGCTATTTATAGATTTTTCTTTTATAAATTTTTTGGTTATGCTGAAAAATTCTTAAGCTAAAATTAATTAATTTTGATTTGGGTTTTTTAAATTTTCAACACAAAATTTTATCTCATTAAGATTTTCTAATTTTCTTTTCTAAATTTTTGTTAGTCATTATTTTTTGCTAATTTTGTTGTTTGTGCTTGAAATTAACCACAATCATATGTCTGACTTTGTGGTTAACAATGTCATCATATATGCGTTACGGTCATTAATTACCTTCACTCACATGCCTTGTCAACGACTTGAGTTAGTAGTTGACAATCAAAATGAAAAAAAAACAACAACAATAATAATAATCAGTAACAAAGCAAGAAAGAGAGAGGCAGAAGCAGAAGCAGAGCATTGTAATGACAAAAGCCATCCATGATGGTTGCACTGCCAAATACTAAAGAAGAGATAAAGCATCCTTTACTTTTTGACGTTTTCAAAAAAGAAAAGTCAATGACATTTTGTCAAAAGAAAACTCAAGTTTTCAAATAAATAAAAAACTATATGCTTATAAAAAAAAAGAAAATTTTTTTCTCTTTTTATAAAAGCCATTAAAAGATGTTAAACTTACTAAATAATGTAACACAAATTCAAAATCCGTATGTATTTTAAATCTATTATAAATTAAAAATAGTAAAAATTTAAATTTTTCCCTTTAATATTCAGTTAACAACAAAAGGGTTTCTATGAGAGAAAAAATTGTATGTCTTGGTGCAAATCGTCTTTATTGCAGCACAGGACAGCCACCAAAACAACCAAAAGATACACATGAGTGACTTGTAACGATAAGAAACACTTGCATACAATTCATGTTGGCAGACACAGTTACAACACACAGGCAGATGCATACAACAGAACAGATAGATACACACAGCATCAGCAATGCAATCACTTGACAACACACGTACTCATACTGCTACTAGGTACCACAAGTGCTGTTATTTCTGACCAATACACACCTTGGCATATGCATATTTATAACTGTTTAAGTGTCAGTTTGTATGCTTAACTTACAACATTTTTTTTTTTTTTTTTGGTTAACAAAGTCTAAATAATAGACTTTAAAGTAAAGAAAGATATAACTTGTAGTTAAAGTTAAATTTATAATTTTTGTAATACATTAACCAAAGTTTGGTTTAGTTTCATAAAAGCTTTTCAATCCTTCTTAAAAAAAAAGAAATTTCCCAGAGGCATTTCTTTTTTTACCCTTGACTTAAAAAAAAAAAATTAATATTTTGAGGGTAGGAAAATGTTACCTTATTATACACGATCCCTCTTTTAGTATTGAATATAAATTCAGTGTATTTTTCTTAATAAAATTTAATACTTTTCACACTGTATTTTGGTGTTCAAGCAGAAAACCAAGTTTCACCAACTCCTGTGTGATGCTTCTACTACTTTTTTTATTTAGAATTAAGAAAATTAAGTTCTATTTTATAAATGAAAATTCATTTTTAACTTAAGTGAAGCATAAACTATGCACACCCACTCAATTCACATGCAGACATCTTAACGCACTGCACACAGTACAGTGGTGTTTAAGTTTATTACAACAAATAACAGAGTTAAAACAGGATTGCTAAAAACGTTACAGCAGTTGTAAGAATTAAATTTGTTACCAATCAAAAATATCAATCAATTTTTTAGTTGTAGCAGCTAAAATTCTTTGACCAAAATTTTGTTTTCTTAAAAATATTTCAAATTGTATCGCCAATTTTCTTTTGTCACAATTAAAAAATTCTATTATAACAAATAAATTTGGGATTGGTAACAAATTTAGTTCTTATAACCGAAGTGTTTTTACCAGTCATAAAATTGAAACCATTGCAGAACTTAACACTGAGAGCACTTTGTTCGTATATCCTGTGAATTTTGTACTTAATCCAAGGTGAGGTTAGCTTAGGGTCACCCCAATTAGAAAAATAAAAGAGGTTTATTTAAGTGCTTTAAAATAAAGGACAAAAAGAAAGAAAGATTGCGATAGAAAAGTTTAAAGAAAATGGTAAGAAGAAAAGGTGAGTCAGTTACTACCTAAACAAATTGGTACTTCTAACAAAGCCAGATATCATGCCGAACTTTACAGTTAACAACGCAGTGAAGCTCTGTAGGCAATGCTCTGTAGGCAAAGTACAGCTGACGCTGGTCACCCATTGGGGAAAGGCAGAGAAGCTGTTATCCAGTTTTCTTCTCTTCCTCTTTGAGCAACCAACTTCTACAGTATTTATTTGGTGGCATAGTTGCCACTAAAAAATTTATTTTTTTTTTTATTCAAGTTTAATTAATTGAATGATATATTTATTAAGCGAATGAAATAATTTCATTAAACCAATAAAAATATTTCCTTAATTCACATAACTTGTTTCATGGAATCAAAAAACAAAAATTGGATTTATGTCACACTTTTCCTTCAATTAACAAATTTATCGATCGTTTACGGCAAAATTTGTTAAATGAGAAAGAAAATAAAAACACATTGGCCATAAAGTTGTCAGTTTCAATATCGTATTGATCGATGCAAGTCATATATTTCTACTCATTTGAGTTTACATGAGAGTTATTAAAGTAACATCAAAAGATTTTGACAATTTTATTAAACAAATAAGTATGAGCCCAACCAACAGTGCAAAGTTTCACCGACTCACATCAAATTCTATTCACAGAATCTAAATTATTTTCGTTTCAAGCATGTAAAAGTTTTTCTCGTTCGAAGGTGAAGAAACGCTATTTACAAGCTCTTTTGATTTTGGTACACCACAAACAAATCACATTCTGTTAAATCACTTGCTTTCAATCTTTGCTGAAAATAACCTGAAAACTAAAGAGCTTTTTGTATGCAATCAAACAACATAAACCCACTGTACGCATGCAATTGCATAGAACACTTTCGCGTTTGCAAATGTTTTCGCCAGGGTGTCAGTTAGTGTGCGTTCGTATGTTTAAGAAGTTATAGAGTCATATGAAGTGTTATATGATGGTTTGTTGTTGTTGCTGCAAACGTCCCACCAGTAGTTGTAGTAGTAGGTGGTAGTCATGGTGTTAGAGTATGTATTGAACTGGCATATTTGTGTGTAAAAGTGCAAGCATGCATGTTCATGTTTCGTTGATATTTGTCGTTTTGACACCCTTTTTTATGCTAGTAATAGAGTAGCTGCCACATTGCCAGCTCATGTTGTTTCTATTGCTGTTCTTATTAAAATTTTCCTGTTGTTGTTGTTCTTTCTAGTGTTTACGATTTTAATGTTGTTGCTGCTGTTTGTGGCTGTAGCAAAACCCCTATTGCTTTGCTGTTATTTCTAGTTATACTTTTGTAATAGTTGTTGTTGTTGTTTTTATTATTATTATTATTATTATTATTATTTTTGTTGTTGTTGTTGCAAGCTGTATTTAAGTTATAGCATTTGTTAAGTTTTTGGACAGCAGTGGCAATTTGCGTGAATTTGACTTAAATGACTTTCGTATGTAAAGCGTCACAAGCACATAAATACAAGAAGAACAAAAAATACAATTTATACAACTCTGGCAGATATGCACAAAAACACAGAGCTATAGAGCAAAGCAAATTCTCTTCTATTTTGTAAAGAGGGTCTCAGTAATAGTACACTATTTTATTTGAAAATATAAACATGTAGTTTTTTAAACAGTTGTTTTTCTTATTGGATTTTAAAGATCCGATTAAGCACAGAATAAAATATCAGAGCTGGCAATTTATTCAATGAGTAGTAGAGAAAAGTGAAGTCAATGTCAATTTTTGAAAAAATAATTTTCGCGCATTTCCATCTGAATGACTTCATTAAATTAATCATGCCATCCATGAGAAACAAGTGCAGCCACAGCTAGCAACAGTCTGCACTTTTACTGAAACACCCTTTATATGTAAATTTATACACTAACTAACAACAACAAATATAAGTGCAACTAAATGGAAGGATAGAAGGGTGTATGACTATTTTGTATTTTATAAGGCAACTGTTTAAATGTTCTGAGTAAAATTTCTTAAATTTTTAAATACAATTTTCAAAAACATTTAAAACAAACTAAATTTGGAACTTGGTTGGCTGTGTCGTATCTTTCTGGCTTTATTAATGCTTGCTGGTTTTTTTTTGTTTTGCAAAGGTTTTGTGGTCTTTCAGTGGTCTTTTGTTGCAACTACTACTTATTGTCATGCCAATGTTCTTCTAAACACTATTCATGGCTGGTTGTTTAGCAATGTGGCTTTTCTTATTTGTACTCGTTCACCCTAAAATGCGTACGTGTGTAAGGGAGTGTATGCTTTTGTATTTTTTTTTCTTTTATTTAGAGTTACAAAAATCTCTGTGTGACAATTTCTATGCGAATATATATCCCTGCATAGTATATTTAAGCAGCATATATTAGTGGATCTTTGGTTATTTTTTTTTTAGTTATTCACTCATTCATTCATTTTATAATTTCTAAACTTTTACTCGTTGCACGTTGTTTACTATTTGCTCTATATGTATGTACGAGTATGTATTTAATTTTTAGTATATGTATAGTGTTTTATTTAGAAACCAATAAATTTTCTAAAATTGCATTCTAATTTGTATTTGCAACAAATTACTGGGTTGATCTCTGTGAGTGTGTTGGAAAGGCGTGGTGTTTATTTGTGTGTTATTCGTACAACATTTTGTTGAAATACAAATTATTGTTAAACTTATTTTGTAAAGCAATTTAAAGTGTAATTTATGGTGAAACAGAAGCAGGATGTGTAAGGAACCGTTTGATGCGTCTTTAGAAAACATTAAACGAAAGCAGTTTAATTGAGTTACATTCAAATATTCGAAAGATTTCCAAATTGTATTAATTTTTATAAATGTTTGTATCCCAATGATGTGAGTGCATAATAAATTGGTATATTCGACAATAGCGGACATTATTTTGTTTCTTTTAACCAATCAAATTGCGACCCTAATGTTTCAACCATGTGGAGACCACTTTAAACATGTACAACCGCGCGGCAATAAAAATGTTAAAAGTGTGATAATATTTATTGTGTTCTTTAACGGCAATCAAAGTCTAAAACAATTAATTTCATGGGTATAAAATTTTTCGATTTAATTAAAATTATATTTGAACTTTTCATTTATGTTATTATAAATTTCTATTTTCCTCATTGAGTGTGCCCTTTTATTTTTACAGCTTTCACAAGAAGCGTACATAAGTTTATCATTCCCTGCACCGTATTCTAGATATTTATAAATAGTGGAGTCTATTAAGCTATGTCCATCTGTCTGTGTGGATGTTGAAATCAACTTTCTTAAGTTGCTGGAAGACCTATAGAAAAGTTTAATATGCCAATTTGTTTGAAGGAAGCAGGAAGCGTGCAGATTGCGATTGAAATTCAGACCACTCAGTCAATAGCAGGGCTTAGAGATCTGAGGTGCAACATTTTTGGTGAGTTGTCTAAAATACACATCAAAAAAAAACCTTTTAAGTAATTTTATCAGAAATGACAACAACTACTACATCTCTGATTAGCTAAGGATCGTTCAATGTAATTAAAAAAATAACAGTCATAAAGTTTGTACAAAAAAAAAAAAAAAACAAAACAATCGGTTTCTCGTACCCGAGAAAAATTAAAAATTCAACCAAAAGTTTAGTTTTTCATTAATTTTTGTGTTATTTTTATAAAAAAATTTAAGCTGCACATGTGAGTTATAAAAGGTGATTTTATAAGAACTATCGGAAATTAAAAAAAAAAAACACATAAAATTCAGAAAAATGCATGAAATATTTATTTGGATCGATAGTTGGGTCGATATAATTTAATGTTTGAAGATTATTTCATGCAAATGTTGGCCGCGGCTGCGCCTCAAATGGTCCATCCGCTTAGTCCAATTTTGGCATACTCTTTCCAACATTTCGGCCGGTATCTCACGAATAATGTTGGCAATGTTGGCTTCCAGTGCGTCAATCGAAGCGGGCTTGTCCCTATAGACATTAGCCTTAACATAGCGTTAAATCGCACGATCTGGGCGGCCAATTGACTGGTCCCAAGCGTGAAATAAACTGTTCACTGAACTCGCCTCTCAATTGGTCCATTGTTTCGCTTGCTGTGTGGCATGTGGCACCGTCTTGTTGAAACCTCATGTCATGCAAGTCAAGCTCTTCCATTTTGGGCAAAAAAAAGTTTGTTATCATCGCACGGTAGCGCTCACCATTCACAGTAACGTTGTGATTCGCATCATCTTTGAAGAAATACGGCCCAATGATGCCGCCAGCCCATAATCCGCACCAAACGGTTGTTTTTTGTGGATGCATTGGTAGCTCTTGCAATGCTTCTGGCTGCTCTTCACTCCAAATACGGCAGTTTTGCTTGTTCACGTATCCATTCAACCAGAAATGAGCCTCGTCGCTGAACACAATTCTTCGATAAAAAAGTGGATCTTCATCTAACTTTTCAAGAGCCCATTCACCAAAAATTTGGCGTTGTGGTAGGTCGTTTGGCTTCAATTCACACCCAAATCCTTCCGCAAAATTTTCCACGTAGTGGAGTAACAGAGGCCCAATTGCTGCGAACGGCGCCGAATCGATAATTCACGGTCATCACCAACACTGGCCGATACGGCTGCGATATTTTCTTCAGTTCGCACTCTACGTAAGCGTGTTGGTGGTTTAATGTCCAACAATGTAAATTTGGTGCGAAATTTTGTTACAATAGCCCGAATAGAAGCCTCAGTAGGTCGATTAAACTGACCATAAAATGGAAGAAGCGCGCGATGAACTTTCTTAACAGAGCACGCATTTTGGTAATAAAATTCAATAATTTGCAAGCGTTGTTCGTTTGTAAGACGATTCATGATTAAATTATAGACCAAACTGAAGATGTTTGACAGTGACACAAGATACAAAACGTGCGTGAGCTGTCAAAACTAGTGTTGCCAAAAAGATAATAGCAAAAAAATCACTCTTTATTTGTAGACAAAACCATGAAGCCAGTCAATCGGTCCTATACAAACGTGTGTATTATTGTGTATCTTTTAACCCTAGAACGTCATCCTTCGTCAAAATGACGACGCCCGATCTTATTTTTGAATTAAAACCTGTTTTTTCTGTTTGTTTTGATCTCATTTTTCGTATAGCGTTAGTCGCTAACAAGCTTTTGATGGACAAAGACGTGCAGGGAACTGTGCGCGTTGTAAGTGCCTTTTTTTCGCTTTTAATTTCATGCCGTAGTCAAAATGACGAAAGATGCTGTGTCGTATTGTATAACTTTTATGTTATATAATCCTTTGTTTAAAAAAATGCCAATTGAAAGAAAATTTTGCAATGTTAATTTTACATTTAAGAATTGAAAAAAATATATAATTTTTTTTATTTATTGATTAAAAAAGAACTAAAATACGCTCACGGCGTATTTTATAGTTCCTTGAAATAGGTCGCAGTCAAAATGACGAAGGATGACGTTAGTGTACAAAAAATAAGGATGACGTTCTAGGGTTAAATACCCTGTGTAATACAACTAAATTATTTTAGTCACAATTTGGCATTTTATTTATTTATCTGAATATATAAAATTTGACTGTACGTGTGTTTGACATTGTACCCCTCCTAAACGGCTGGACCGATTTAATTAAATTTCTGTGTATGCCTTTGAGTTACACCTTGGAAGGTTTAGCTTTATAAATCAGTGCGGCAGGTGGCGCTGCAATCGGTGTCTGAATTATTTATGTACTTCCCCTTTCTTGCACAGTTTTTCACTCTATTAGTATGATTTCTTAGAGTAAGAAGATCTTATATACAAAAATTTATATTTTCATCAAAACTCTAGAAACCACGCCCATTACTAAGCCTAATTTTTACATTTTTCTCAAATCGGAGAATGGCTAATTTGTCTAATTTTTTAATTACAAATTTCTTCTCTTTTTAATAATTTTTTAATATAAATAAAATTTGAAGGCAAAAAAAGGTTTGCCGGGTCAGCTAGTAAATAGATACATATTTTTAATATATAAGCAACATATGAAAATTAAAAATATTAATATATGTCTAACAAGGTGAAGGGTGTATAAGTCTGGGCACAGCCAAACTTAACCTGTTTTTTTATTTGTTTTGTGTTTTAAATAAATATAAAGCATAAAAAGCAGGCGCTAACTTCTTTTTTTTTTTTTTGTTAAAGAACACATTATGCACCAAAGCAAGCAAAATGCAAAGTATATAATATATCGAAAGTACAATAGCCGATTGTTGGTGTTGCTACATGTTTGAACAATTGTGCAAATGAATTTCTGAATTTGTTGCCGCAAAATTATTAATCGCCAACTTGTACCAATAAAATTTTTATAAAATGGAACAATCATTTTATTGGAACAAATTTATTACTGTGCATTACGGCAATAGTGTCATCTTAGCTTTATACAAAAACAAACAAAAAATTAAATAACACGAGAGCGTATGATTAATTTTCAATAGAACAATAATGCTCATACACACCAAGTGAAAATGCAGAAATATAGATCATAGAATGAGGAGCGGGAACAAGTCACTTGGTCACTGCGATCTACTCTCAAGGTACAAATTCTTCTTGAGTCTAGTATTCACTAACAATTCATAGACTTTCTTGGGTGATTTGTCTGCCATGTCGTCATGCCTTCGGTTACACACGTAAAAATGTTATTTCGACATATATACCCTTCTTTTCACAATCTATATAAATAAAATTCATTTTCTGTTTGTTTGTTGGTTACCTATACAAATTTTTGTTTTAAAACGGATTTGTTTGAAATTTTGTACATATAGTCTCTATACTCCAAAGAAGGTTGCTGGCCACAATTATTTTAAAGCACACTTTTCAATGATTTCCATTTTTCACTGTTGGGAAAGATGTGTGTCCGTACTTAATTTAAGCCTGAAATTATGTTTTTTTAATATTTTATTCAACATTTTGGTTTTTGTCTCTGATAATAATGCTAGCAAAAACGTTAGCCACTTTATAAAGTAGTGGAATGGCTGTATTTATTACAATGGATTTTTAAAAAATTTAAATTATATTTCTAAGCTGATTTCTCTAAAATATGATGTATCCGACTCTAAGAATAAAGACTTACGTAAAAAAGTCCTAGTTCTAGTCCTTTGTTTTTTCTTTGCAACAATTCTAAAAAGTATAAATAAAGGACAAAAGAGTTATTAGTACGAGCAAGTCTGTTCCACTATCCATTCTTCTTTTCTCTCTCCTATAAACTCAGAATTCACTCGACTAAAATTGATGGGTGTGTTAACAGATTAACTTACGCCCTTGTATTTTTGTAAAGATACTGTCTCTGTCATATTTATGTTATTTTTTTATTGAAAAATATTCGTGTTGATTTTTTTCTATAGGAAAATGTTTTTCTTGAATTTTTTTCTATGGAAAAATGCCTCTGTTGTATTTATTTAAGTATTTTTATTAAAGTGTTTCCAAAAGTAAAAGTCTAAGCTGTTGAAAAATATAAAATGTCACTTTTCCAAAGTGATTTTGTTTACTTCTAATAAAAATTTTATTTTTTGTTTGCTAGCTTTTTTGAGTAAAATTTTAAAATCAAATGCAATTGCAAATGCACAACCAACTTCAAACTAGAGCTTTAAATCAACTGGGATATTAAACAATAATATCAACAAATTTCATACAAATATCCTGTAGAGCAATAAAATTAATGAAATTCAATAATAAACCACAAACAACCTTAACAACATAAATGACAACCTGCAAAACAAGTGTGCATGCATCAATACTGACAATAATGATCCTGATCAACATGAACAGTAACATTCTTATTATCATCATCAGCAAACAACATTATTCCAGAATTGACATTTTAAACTGCTTGGATTGTGTTTGTGTTGGTGCAGCTGTAGCTGTTGATGTTGATGTTGTTGTTAATTAAATTTACATAATGTTAACGAAATTGATTGAATTGAATTGTAAAATTTTTGCAATAAATTAAATTTCCATAAACATGAAAATGATAGAAAATACATTTAGTATTTTGTTGTGCGTTTAAAGTAGACGAATTGTATTATTTGTCCCGTCCGGCATAAAGTGTTGACATATTTTTTTTTTTTAAATATTGTTGCAACTCTTTTCGTTCGACAAATGCAAAAACCATGTTCAACACTTGTTTTTTCTTTTGATCACTTGGGATTCAAGTAGTATTTAATGTAGAAGAAATAATGGATACCACAAAAAGTTATATATATATTTTTTTTAAATAGAGTTGTAGTTGAGAGTTTGTTATTATCTGCGTACATGTGTGCGTATTTGTGTGTGTTTGTGTTTAATGAAAATATCATGCAATACCTAAGTGCCAACACAATCAATATCATTAGTGCTAATACTAATGTAATTATTCAGAGTTGGAAAGTGAATTTGCACGTTATTTTTGCATTGGCATACAGTGGTTAGTGAAATAAAATAAAAAATACTTCTATTATGATTTGGAATAATAGGGAAGTAGTTCAAGTGACTTAAAAGTTTTGTGTTCATCCATTCATTTTCTGTTTCAAGGTAAATTAAAACTTTTGTAAAATTTAATGCAACCCCAAACTTTTTATATAGATTGCTATAAGATTATTATCTGTCATGCCTATCTTTAAGTCCAAGTTGTTATTCACTCATTAAAACCCAATGTACTGATATTTTATCTACTTATTTCAAGGCAAGATTTATTGATACATTTTGTGCCCTTCTTATTTTATAAACAAGTACAAGGTGGGTTAAAAGAAATCACCCTATTGGAAGATGCTCTTATTTTTACAAATGGCGGCCAATGTCAAATGTATTTTGACATTTGTGAACTAGAGAGATGCGGAATAGTCGTGCTTATTTTTTTGCGTAACAATTCGTCTCTGGTGTTGGTGCAGCCAAGAGTGGCCGGCCTCGAAGCGCCCGTTCTGCCGAGAATATCGCCGCTGCTGCCGAGGATGTCAAGCTGTCGCCAGAAACATCGACCAGATGTCGTGCGTCGCAATTAGCCATCAGCCGGTCATCCCTAAGGCGAATTGTGGTCAAAGACCTGCGCATGTTCTCAAGGACAAAGTGGACGATTTTTCGACCAAAATCATAATGAGCGTTGAGGCTAATTTCCACCTCAGCGGGTACGTGAACAAGAAAACTATCACTTCTGGGGCACCGAAAATCCACGAGGAGCATTTACACCTGCTCAAAGTGACTGCATGGTGCGCTGTTCACGCTGGAGGATTCATCGGGCTGGTCAAACGACAACAGTGGACGGTGCGCGCTATAGGGCCATGCTAACCGAGCTTTTCCCGCCATAATTTAACGAATTAGGACTAGAGGACATATGGTTTCAACAGGACGGAGCAACGGCACACACTGCGAAAGCCACAACTGATATTCTGGAGGCGGCGTTCCCGGGTCACCTTATCTCTCGTTTTGGCTTTTTGCACTGTCCCGCAAAATAGCCCAATTTAACCGTTCCTGAATTTTTTTTGTCTGGTTTTTTGAAGTCCCGTGCTTATGTGAACAAGCCCGAGACCCTGGAAGCCCTCAAGGACAACATTTGATACTAGCGCGAGAATCTGTCGCCCGAAGTTCTCGCCGAAGGGATGAAAAATGCCGTAAAGCAATCAATTGTGACGGCACTCATTTGGCCGATATCATCTTCTCGACTTGACCAATAAAATTCTAAAAATTCAAATAAACATAATAAAAAACAGAATCGAAGTTTTTCATATAGAAAAAAATGAGAGCCAACCAACATCGGATGATTTCTTTTCGACCACCTTGTAGATGTTGTAAATTTTTTTATGGGATTTAGGATGTCATTGCGTATGGCAACATTCAAGTCGCTGTAAATATTTAATATTTTTCCCTAATTATAAATTGTAATAAAATGTATTTACTCTCCGTGACCATAATACAGAATATGTAATTGAACTGTGATGCTTTAAATTATCATATGGTTAAATGTAAATAAAATTTTCTAATCAACATGATTGTTATTTTGTGTTATAAAAATCTCTAAGGTGTATCCCAATCTGAAAACAACAGCAGAAGTTAACAAATAAATACACTCAAAATAAAACTAAATACATTTAATTTTCTTAGTAGAAGTAAATTTAAGAAAAAAATCTAAGTAAAACATTTAAACACCTTAAAGTATTATACGTAAAATAATAGCCTTGTTTTATGCAATTATTTTTTTTACGTTGAACACTTAATTTTTTTAGTTATGTAAAACGGAAGTAATATTTTGTACGCAAAACAACAACAAATTTCTTTCAATTTTTTATGTTTTCGTTTAAGTACTTCTTTCTACATGAAATATTATATTATAAACGCTTAATTATCGTCAATTAATTGTCGTTTTATACAAATCAATTAAGCCGACGTACTTACAATGCCATTCAAATGCATACACACATCCATCTTCCTAACAAATGGAGCAAAGCAGCCATTAACTTACACTCATTAAGTTGCACGCATTTAACAATGGCACACATGTTTACCTAAATGAATGACACGACAAAATGTCAGAAAGAAATTAAATACTCTACTATACAAATACTTAAAGGACTTTCACTTGTAGGCAGCACACACTCATGTGTATTTCAAGTATTGTCTAAGTGGAATTGCAAGTATATGTATTCTTATTCACTGGAAAAAATAAAAGACCAGAACTTAGTAAAATTTTTTATGTAAAACACGCACCAAATACGAGCGTTAATTATTCACGCAATTGTACTTGGTAAATTTTACCTTGTTAAAGATAATTTGTATTTTGTTGTTAATTAAATTGTGTTGAATAAAAAATGTTAAATGCAAATAAAATTTATATTAAAATTCCTTACTTTTTGATATAAAACTTTTCTCACTTTTTCTAAGCTATAACACCTATTTAAAGCTACTGTATGATCAGGACCACACAGAGCAATTTTAGTTGGGCAATTTTTGATTTTGTAGGAGAGAGAGGAAAGAAGAATGGAAAGCACCACAAACTTGCTCGTATTCAGCAATTCCTTTTTGTTCTCTCTTCGCATCTTTTATAAAGATGTAAAAAAGCAACATTTTCAAAAGAGAATTGAGAAAGAATTGCCAAACTAAACTTGCCGTGCGTGGTCCTGGTCTAACGCTGTAGATGCTGTCACAAGCCACACATTTACTATAATAGGAGACAAGTACAAAACTTTGCTTACCGAGTAGGGGCTACCTTAACTGGGTGAATTAGTACTGCACGATTCACTACTACACACAAAGAAAAAATATGATTGAATATGGTTACTACAAACAAAGTTTGTTATTCATAAAAAAATTTATTATTAATTTGAAGCATGTAAACATTATTATGATCACGATAAAAATGTTTCTATTTATTTTTAATCATATTATGTTTACTGTCATTGATCAACCATATCATTATCATATTATTTTTAATAAAATTTTAACTGAAACCAGAAATATGTTTATAGTAAAAATAATAATGAGAAAATATGGTTGAATGCACAATAGATCTTAAAGGTCGAGGTGCGATTATAGCATATCTTGAATAATGGTTGAATGTAGTATAAATTGTTTTCTATTTAGTCTCTTCCGCCACCATAAAAATAAATTTAATCCTTCAAACTCAACTGAGGTTTGTGGTTGAGTGGCGAGTTAATGCTTCTTAACTAAATATTCTAAAGTTAGAAGCGGTAGTGTCAAATAAATTTGAAAAAAAAATTCTATGAAATAGAAATGAAAAAAAAAACAATGGAATAAAAAAAAATTGTATATATACAAAAAAAGTTATATAAAATTTTTTTTTTAATTCATATTAAAAATTCTTTTATTTATATAAAAAATCAATGTATTTGTTGAACCGCAACATCTGCAGTTGAAAGGTATTTTTAATATGTTGGTTACAAAAATATATATCGTTAGATGCAATCATAAATCTAACCATACTATGTTTTCACCAGAATATGGTTGCCTTAATCATATTTTTTCTTTGCGTGTAGAATTCTAAGTTTCTGGTAGCTTGAAATTAACCATTATAAGGTTTTCTTTGTGGAGAGAGACTGTCAGTAGTAAATTAGCTTTAGGCTTTTAAAGACTTTGAAGAGAATACTCGTGAAGAACACACTTACATAGGTTTTTGCATGAGCGTTTGAACATACTCGTATATCATTTTTTTTCTACATCAAGTAAATGCTAAATTAAAAGCAAAATTTTGCATTTATTAAGAAAATATTACAGTCAAGGACCACATTGAATATTATGGCATGAAAGTTTTTTTATTTTATTTAAAAATTAAATTTAAGATATCAAATATCTGTTCAGCAAATATATGTCCGAGTTAATTTTAATAAAGTGATAAATTAATGAAAATAAGTCATCTGGTCCTTGGACCCAGAATATAACTCTTGTGATAATACTACTCCTTAAGATTAGAATTCATTAAGAATTCAAAAACTTCTTTAAGTGATTTGTTTGTCATATCAAATGATTGCCCTAAGTAAAGAAAACTGTTCCACTAGACCATTGTAGTGATACAATATCTAATATGCTGTCCTTCGTTTTAGTTACATAACCTGTAGAGGTAATTTAGATTGATCGTCATAAGATAAGTGAAATGATATACATATTTTCTCTACCTGAAATGATATAATTTTTTCAAACTCAAGAAAAAATAGCCACTTTAATAAGAAGAGCCAAAAATTTAATTTTTTTAAAGACACCATGAACTGAGTGTGCAGATCATAAAAAGAGAGCTATGAAAGCATTTAGCAACTTTTACATTTTAGGCTATAACATTTTGAGAATACAGGCTATCGCTCCCGTAGGTTGGAACTAAGAGTGAAAAGTTGCACTATGGGTAAACTATTAGTATTTGACATAAGGTTAGGTAACTTAAGAATATTCATGGCAATATATCATACAGAGTTGGCCCTTTTTGAGTACACCCGCAACATAACATAAGATGATTCTTTGAAGTTAAGATTTTTTTAACTTATTCCTTTTTTTCTGATACAAAATATATAGTGCGACAACACTATAAAAGGAGATTCAAATTCTGAAGTGAGATAATTTGGCCGACAGCTTGTCATAAACCAACAGCTGCTTAGTAGGTAGAGGGTATAATTTACCATACGCTACTAAGCTTCTTGTGTGCACGTAGAGTACTCATAAAAGTCGGCTTAGTGAGTAGAGGGAATCATCCACCTTACGTCACTAAATTTTCAGGAATTCATATAAGATCCTTGGTAGTTAGAGGGACTCATTTATCCCACGCTATAAAGGTATTTATATGTGCACAGTGTTTTTAAACGATAAATTTTATAACTTTTTAAAGCGAGCTGTTTTTTGTTTGTTTTCTCACACTCATACAGCACGAGCATAAGATTTTTAAGACATGACCCTGACTGCCGCTAATCTACTCCCGTAACAAGCGGGAACGTGCACATGTCGTTACAGCTTAATAACTTTCAATTTGCAAGTAGTTCTTGCAACTGAAAACTATTCATACCAAGTGAAGAACTGGTTACATTTTTAAAAAACTCCTCAGACAACTCTTTTTCTATTTAAAAGTTTGACAGAATATATATACAAAACACACATACATATGTAATTAAATAATTTTTAAATGAAGAGAGTTTTATATGCAGTTTCATTTTTGTTATCTTAAAATGCCTTACAACATATTTATTTTGTTAATCTAAGGAGTGTGCAACAGTTTAAAGGATCCGAATTTTCGGTAAAATTTCCCAGTTTTTTTTTTCATTTTATAATATTTTGTTGTGCATAAAAATTATAATGAAAATGTCATATACACATTAAATGACACTCAAGGTGTCAAGCGTATTCATCAAGTATTCCATACTGAAGTGCATGCACATGCAAGTAAACATAAGAGTGTTTGCACAAAATGTATTATTTTTATATATATATGTGTGTGTGTGTGCATGTGTGTGTAAGTTTAATATTTTTAATGCTGAAACAAATTTCCGGTAAGAGCAACAAATTTTGTAAAATATTTTTACACCAACATAAACAGATGCATAGTACATACACTACGACTTATCCTTTTTTTTTAATTTCAGTAAATGCATATGAGTGTGCTTGTAATGTATTTTTTTTGCTTGCATCTTGTTTGTTTTGTATTTAAGCATTTTCATTTTTTTGATGTTATGACATGTTGTTGATTTTGTTGTCATTTTTATAGCAAAAACAAAATGTAAAAAAGTGTGAGCAGAAATTAAAAAGGATGTTTGACTGCTTTTTGGTTCAAAAGGGTAAAAGGTGCTGTTGAAAACAATGCTTTAATTGCTGTTGCATAAACCAAAGACAATAACACTAACGTTTGCTTTTATAAAAGAAAGAGCGTTCCATAATAAATACATCAGTCATCTGCATGACCCTTTTACAAGAATACTTCTTTTGACACTGTACGAAGTATACAAAAAATAAATATACGCACGTATATCAGACTGCATTTATGTTGGTGTGTGCGTCTGTATTTTTTTTATTTATTTATTTTGCTTATGCTGCAAAATAATGAATTTGTTTAACTGCCTGTTGTCAGCCTTTTTGTGGCTGAAAATTGTGTTGAAGTGTTTATTTATTAGTGAACATGTACGAGGTATGAATAGTTTTCAAAAGAAATACTATTAAATAAAAAGATAGTTTATTATTCCATAGAAAAGAATAAAATTTAAACTAATCAACGGTAAACTATTAACAAATTTGAGATGCGAAAAAGAATAACAGACATTCCAAAGAATTTAGCGGCACTAATAATACGTTAATAGTAAAATGAACATAATGTTGACATGACGGTGACATGTTACTAATATGACATCTATATGACTTTGACTAGACATTGACATAACATAGACATAGCATTGAAATGATATTGACATCGACATGACATTCACATGACTTGCATAATATTTTCTAGATTTTCAATTGCTTTTGTTCAAAATTTTTAGTTGGCCCCTCGTGTTATTACTCTATAGTTTAGTCGCACAGAATTTGTTTGTTTTTAATGTTTTCCTATGGTTACGTCTATTTCGTCATTTTCTGACATTTAAGAATTTGACAAAAAAGTCGTTCATAAATTTAAAAAGCAGTAACGAGCAAAATTTTGGTCAATATTTAAGCATACAAGTTTTAAATATATAGCGAAACGTTTTCATATAAAAATTCTTTAATAATAATCTCAACAGTTCTTAGCAAACATATTTAATTTTTCACCAGTATTAAGAAAAAAACTCTTAGACTGAAGCAGTCATTTCTTTGAAAGCCGAATTTACGTTTATGGTTTTACCATTGTTGACTAAAAATTACTTAATGTGTTTGTTTGTTGGTTTTTTTAACTTCTTATTATTATTTTTGTGTTACGTTTGTCTTGCTTGACATTGACAAATAATGAAAATTGTGACAAAAGAATGCAAGGTACAGTTGGCTACAGCTATACATCCACTGTAGTTACAGTACACTGGTACTAACAACATCAATAGGAAGCTTAGCATAGCAAAGAACATAAAGCAAAAAATATAAAAAAAATATGACGCGTCCATTGTCACAACCTGCCTGTAACATACAAGCACCATTACAGCTACAGCAACAAAAAAAAAAAAAAGAAAGAAAAACAATCGAATAAAAAATCATCCAAGCGTGGTTTTACTTGGGTGTAAAATATGTACCCTTTCTCATGCTACAACGCAAGCTTAACTACTCCATGTTATTTAAGCATTGTGCATGTGTCAAAATTGGTGCCACATTGTCCACAATTTGCTACGAAAAAAAAAACACACACACACAGCAACAAAATAAGTAGAAAAAATAAATCAAACAGAAAAAAATCAACAGAGATGATGGCAAACAGAAAGAGAAGAAAAAATTAAGACAAATGTTTGAATATCGCAGAAATACAGTAAATAAAGGAATCGTTTGAACAGGTAAAAAATGTCATTGCAAAAAACAACACTTAAGCTCCCAATAAAGTCCTAAGAGTATTTCTTTTTTAGTGCAGTGTATTTACTTAAAATTTTTTGAATTTGTGGCTTCGACATCAATGAAGTTTATTTTATTTTACGTGGAAAACAAGTAAATACAAAAATAGAGTATGAGAATTCAAGCAGAATAAAATTGGAAGTGTTTAGGTACCAAATCTATTGCAGGTCTAATAAAATTTTGATTTTGAAAACTATATTTTAGATAACAAAATTAGTTGTCAAATAACGTCATTCGATATTGAACGACAAATTCCATTTAAATTATATTGAAATTTCCATAGATGTCAAATGCCTTAATTTTAATTTTAAATAATATAAATATATTATTATATATAGTGTTTTTGTTTTCTCCTACAAAAATATTGTGGAGAGCAACTCCTTTCTTTCAAAACTAAATTATCTATGTAACTAGTTATGCTGTGCACTGAAACAATGTATGGTTTTCGGCAACTTAGGCATTATTTAATATTTCACTTTATTGTGCATTAAAATATGGAAAAAGATATATTTCTTTATAAATAATTGACTTTGTATTGATTAAGATTAAGAATATATTACACTATTTCGATTGTGCTATGAAATTCATATTATGTTACTGTGACAGTGACATTGCAGTTATATGTTATTTATGGCATTAACATAATATTGACAATAAACTAAAAAAATTCATAATGATATGATATCGAAATGATATTGCTATGAAATTTACATATTGGCAGGACATTAGCATAATATTAAGGTGACAATGACACCATATCGATATTAATGATATCACATTAAAATTATATTGGGCGGACATTGGCACAACCAGTGACATCATATTGATAGTAAAATAATATGATATATGCCGTGACATACAGAGAACAGTGAAATGTTATGGACATCACATCGAAATGAAACTGCAGTGAATTTGGCATGACATGACAATAACATGACACTTATATGATTTTAGAAGCACATTTACACAATTTTAAGACAATAGTGATATCGTATTGGTATTAATAATGAATGACATTAACGCAATGACATGTTACAATGACATGATATTGTCAGTTAACGTGCACTTTTGCCTTTTAAAATAAAAAAAATTATTTTTTGAGAGACTTGTGATTTTTTATAGGAAACATGTGCTTATTAAGTACGAAATAATATATCCTTGCCAGCAATTTGTTCAATAGGTTATTAAGCCAATTTTTTTTTTTAATAAATTGTCGATTTGGGGACTCACAAAATCCTCATGCCATCCATGAGAAACAAATGTACGAGTAACTGTCTTGTAAGCATTTAGGTTAGACCTTATTTTTTTTAAGATAAGGCCAAAATTTGTGTGGCTGTGAACGGCATTCATTACAGGAACATGATATCGGAGTTCTTGTGGTTTCAGCAAGATGGCGCAATCTGCCACACAGCGCATGAAATAATCGATTTATTAATTGCAGCATGAAATCAATAAGTCCACTCTTACTGGCATCCTTTATATTTAAGGTGTGAATGATATGTGAATTTGATATGATTTTGGAAGCACGATCTTAAGATAACAATTACATTGTATTGATATTAAAAATAAAATGACACCCAAAATACATTAAGATTACAATGACATGATATAGAATTTTTAATGATATTGTCATTTTATAAACCAAGACATTCACATGCTAATAACATATCAATATTATAACAATGAATTAACCAGACTTAAAAAAATTTTTCTATGAAAAATTTCTGTATTAATAAGTTATCATGAAAAACTAGTGCTTTTTTAATAAAGAATATATTAATGGAAATGAAAAAAAATATTTCTTCTAATCCGCTTTTAGCTAGGTTCTTAATTTTATGGTAAAATTGTAAGAATATGTTAAATGTCATTTTTTACAGTCGCATGCATTTGTTTGCAATTTTTTTAATTTTTTTTTTTTCCCACACTTTGAGAGTTTTTATGCACTATAGCTTCTTGCTGTTGATTATCAAAATTATAAGGACGTTTTACCACTGATACATCATTTTATACTTAACAAATAAAAACAACGAAAAGAGAACAGAAATGACGTTATGCCATCAGCAGTAAAGGCTAAAATGGGGTTGGAAAAAATTATGTAGCATTAAATGCAAAACTAAATGTACGGGAAATTTTCTATTTAGAAAATATCATTTATTTAATGGAATGTAAATTTTTACCAGCAGACTTTTCTTTCACAGTCTGAACAAAAAAAATTATTTAAATATCATAACGAGCAGTTATTAAGAGAAGGGAAAATTTTTATTTTTTAATTTATGAATTTGTTTTAGATATTCAACATCGAACAGCACTTAAATTTCATTTTTTGTCTGAACTTGATTAAATAGTTGTTATACATGTGCACTCGTATAAAAGAATTATTTATTTGATTGCTATGGTTAAGATTTGTATATCTCTTTTAACGTAAGTAAGCTTTGTGATGTTAACCCTGGAATACTAACTTTTTTTTGTAATACATAAATTAAAAAAAAGTAATTTAAAATTTAGTGACGAAAATATTTTGTTTTTGCTTTTTTGTTTACTTAAAAACTATTGTTGAAATCACTTGAGAAATTAAGTAAATTTTACGTACATTAGCATTGCAGGGTTAAAATATTCATACATTTGTTTATTATAGATACAATTCAATCAATCGTAGTGATATAAGTATGTGTAAGCAAGTGGTATTGGACATTAGTACTTTGATTTTAGGATTTGTATTTGAAAAGTAACAAAAGATGAGTGTTTTATATTCTTGTAATGCTGTTATTGTTGCTGTAGTTGAATTCAATTTGTTTATGCTTCGTCTGTCATTGATTTTTAAAAGCACACACTTACATACACACACAAATCAATATTTCATTAGAAGGTGTAAGTGTATAAAACTGTCCCTTGTTGTGGTTACAAGTAATTGTCAATACTCAAAGTGTTAGAAAAATAAAACACAGCAGCTACACACATTTGTTGTGGTTTATCTAACTAAATTTTACCTTGATTTTATATGATTGCTCTTCAATTTTTGCAAAAAGTTTTTGTATCTGTTGTTCATTACAATACGCACACATGCATACATATTTGTCAAGAATTATAGCTTGAGAGTTTGAGGGTTTCAATAACACTTTGTTGAATGCGTTATTTGGGACGATAAAGGAAGAAGGGATTTGCTTTTCTTTTTTTTTAAGATTTAATTGACTTTGTGGTTGAGTGAATTTTATTTAGTATTAAGTACACATACAATAAAGGCAACCATTCACTCTCACACACATTTTTAAGAATAAGTAAAATCTGTTTAATTAAAATATTTTCTCTCAAAGCCTCAAAACATGATTGGAAATTGTTTAAGTTAAATTAAACAATGAAACAAAGGAAATAGAAAAAATTTATATTTATTTAAACTTAAATTTATATTAAGTCTCCTATAAATATTTTGTAAATATTTAAAAAACAAAAATAAATAAATAAATTAAAGTAAAGGCTATGGAAATTTTTCTTATAATATGTTCATATTTTATGCTGTTTTTTATGTTCAAAAAATATTCTACCTTTAAATTATATAACATTTTTAACAGCTTGCCTAAAACTGCATAAAGTGATGTCTTTTTTATGGTTTCAATGGAACAAAAATAAGTTTTTCATGCAAAACTTAACGATAATATAGATTTAGCATTTAATATGTTTACCGCTTTTAAAGCGATTTGCGAAATCTGATTACGTTAACGCCACTGAAAAGCAGTTGACACAACTAAAAATTTAGCACCTAAAATAAAATGAAAATAAATTTTGTTTTAAAAGTGACGAATAATGAAAAAAATATATTTAAGAAGAACATGTCGAATCTCTTACTTCACATAAATATAAATTAAATAATTTGCTTAATTGCATAAACAAGTAGTTAACACAGTTGTCAAAAAGGGCAGTGTCGCACCCTTATTTATAAATTTAATGCAAAACATGTACGATTTTTTCATCTTTTATGTTCAAAACAGAAGGCGATTTAAATTTTAACTATTACATTTTTTGGATGCAAACATTTTTGGATTGCAGAATTTGTTAGAAAAGAAAACGTCATTTAAGTTCACATGAATTATTTTATTATTATTTATTTATTTATTTTTTGTTTTTTTGAGGGAAAGAAATTTTTATAAATATTTACAACATAGAATGTTAATAAATTATATGAGCTTTAAAAAAACCAATTCTTTTTTAATTTCTCATTAAAAATATACGAAAATATTAAAATGATCAGTTTATTAAGCTTGAAGTCGTATTACATAAATTTATATTTTATATCGATATTTCTCTCCAACTTGCGAAGCTTCTTAAGGATATAAATATAAATAACAACTATTAATTTTGTTCTTTAAAAGACCATAAAGAAGGTTTTTCATAAAAATATAACGGTTTCAGCTTAGATTCATCATATTTTTAGAAAATAAATAGTATGTAACTTTAGTTTTGTTGAAAAGTTATCCTTTTTAATTTTATTTGTAAAAACTTACCCCACTCCCAAAGGTATTTAAGTAAAAAATAACATCAATTCAATATTTACCTGCAAAAGAAAAAAATTAATAAAAAATTAATTATTAAATACAAATTTTTAATATAAAAATATTGATTAATTTAAAAAAACTTAGTTTTAGTTTTTATTGGATGTTTCTAACTTTTGCTTAAGGTACTGACTCACTATCCTACTTAGTAGTACAATATGTATAAAAACCCATGTGTGCTAAAAAAGTATGATAGTGTGTATTGAACCAGCAGACTTTTTGACAGGTCTGTCCGATTTTTTAATGTTATGAAAATTTTCATAAAATAAACTTTATCTGTGCGATCAGAGTTGCATTTTCTATGTTCAAGGCAGAAAAATAGCAACAATACCAAACTTGTGTTTTGTTTAAACAAAAATTTAAGTTATTTTTCATTGTACATATTTGTAAAAAAGATATTTTGCGGCAAAGAAGAAAATGAATACTTTTAAAAGTATAAAGTGAGTAAACATATGTTTTTGCATCTTTTTTTGTATAATAGTGTGGCATAAAGTTCGCCATTTTAAAGCGATTTCTTCAAGTAGGACAGAATTCTGTCACACATTATTTTGACATAATCGTACGATCGTGTAGGATAGTCAGTCAGTACCTTTATCAGCATTTTTTATATGTTGAAAAATGAAAAAAATATTAAAGACAAATTTGCGTACGCAAAAGTTTTGACTTTGAAACTAAATTAAAAAAATTAAAAAAAAAAAAAAATTTATTCTAATCTCGGTCAATTTCAGATATGTACACAAAGAAAAGAAAAATGCCAAAATAATGATTGGCAGCAATATAAATATTACATTCTGCGATGCAATGGATACTTATTTATTCTCAAATTTGTATTATTCATAGCTTTATAGAGACTTTTTGAGAAGAATTAAGTAAATTAACTTTGTAAAGGCGAGAAGTATAAATGCAAAGAATAGCGTTGTGAACTTAGTACTTTTAGCACTAGTGCTGTTTAACATTTTCTTCTCTTAAAATTTTCAAATTAGTGTCTTCTTTGGTTTTATAGTTTTCTATAGTACTTTTTTTGAGCATCAAAGGCACTGAGTTTGTGTATTAGTTTCCTAAACAAAAAAATACTTGGTGGAATAATATAATTTTTTTAAACTAAATATTTTGATTACAGTTCGAAATCTATATTATAAATCGGAAAAACTTGTTTTTGGTATTTTTTTTTTAATTCTTCACCATTATAAAGCTCCACTACTAGACTATATAACATAACACTACGCCCACTTGTGTACACCCATTATTCAATAACTTAACAATTAAAATTTTATTAGCCAATGTTTTTTTTAAGTCTTGTGGACAAACTTTTCTTAAATAATTTATAAAATGGATCGGCCACGCACAGTTTTAAGCTGGGCAGTTGGAGGGTCGACAATTTCTAAAGGGTATAGAACTTTAAGTTGGCATTACTGTTCAAGATGGTGACCGATTCAACAGCTGTCAAGTGATTTATTCTCAGTTTGGTTTGGCAATTCATCATGAATAGACTCACGCCTGAACAACGCTTGCAAATAGTGAAATTTTGAGATTGCCGTTGTTCCTGATTTTCATAAGCGAATTTTGTTTAGCGATGAAGCGCACTTCTGGTTGAATGGCTACGTCAACAAACAAAACTGCCGCATTTGGAGTGAAGCTAATCCTCAAGTGTATGTCGAAACACCGTTACATCGTGAAAAACTGACTGTTTGGTGCGCTTTATGGGCTGGTGGAATCATTGGTCCGTACTTCTTCAAAAACGATGATGGCCAGAACGTTACAGTCAATGGTGATCGGTATAGAGCTATGATTACTAACTTTTTCATTCCTGAATTGAACAACCATGATGTCCAGGAGCTGTGGTTCCAACAAGACGGCGCAACATGTCACACAGCTCGTGCCACAATCGATTTATTGAAAGACACGTTTGGTGACCGCCTAATTTCACATTTTGAACCTGTGAATTGGCCTCCAAGATCTTGTGATTTAACACCACTAGACTACTTTCTGTGGGGCTATATAAAGTCATTGGTCTATGCGGATAAGCCACAAACGCTTGACCATTTGGAAGACAACATTCGCCGTGTTATTGCCGATATACAACCACAAATGTTTTGAAAAGTCATCGAAAATTGGACGTCCAGATTGGACTACATCCGAGCCAGCCGTGGCGGTCATATGCCAAAAATCATATTTAAAATGTAATGCCACAAGATTATCTTTCGGATAAATAAAATTCATGTCAATCGAATAATCCATCGTTGTTTTATTGCAATTTAAAGTTCTATACGTCTATAAAAAGCACCCTGTACTAACCAGAGGAGACCGAGTAAAAATATCTAATTAAAAAGCTAATTTTAAATATATAGATTGCTCTGAATTTGTATATATGTATACATACGAGTACATACTCCTTAGTCTAAGAATTCCAAGTCATACGAGTAGATAAAAACCGCTCCGAAGTAATAAATTAAAGATTTGGAATAAAATTAAGTTTTTGGATTGATGTTTTACTCTTTTTTCCTTGAAATTTACAAGTTCACAACACTGTTAAAGATTTATCTCAAAGCGGTAAAGTAATTAAATTTTTAACTCAAAATTTTAGGGATCTATTTTTTTTTATTTATTTACAATAATTTTTAATTATTAAAATATTCTTTCAAATTAAAAAAAAAAACGGATGCTTTTACAGTAGTTTGCTTTCGTTTTTTCTTCCAATTACAGTTTAATATTTAAATTTTATCGGAGAGAATTGCAATGATTAGCTGCTGTTTTTTGCTGGCCCACATAATTAGCCTGCCGAAGTAATTAAAAGTTTAATAAAATTTATAACGAAGGTAAGACAATAAAAAATATAAACTGATATTTTTTCTTTTTTATTTTATTAATGTAAATCAAGTTTTTTTTTTCAATAATTACCGGGTTGAAAAAAAAACAAATTTTATATTTTAAAACTTTAATATAAAACGAAGTAAGATAGAGAGGAAAGTTGAAAATTATCAAGTGCAAAATAAACTTTGGCTAATTTGTAATGACAGCACTACAAGCAAACAACACTTTATTTCAGTTTTTTTTTTTCTTTTTCATTCTGGTGTTGATATTGACAACATCACTAGCGACAAGCAACAAGCAACATTGAACTACAACTGTGTCAATATTTGAGAGATGCCTGGCAGGTTGTTGCTACAATAAATATTATTTTTTTCAATAATAGCCGTGAATAAAACACCTGCTGTACTACTTGTAACGTCATACATCAAATTTTTTTGATTATAAAATTGTTTAACTTTGTGCTTTTTAATGGAATTTGGTTAGAGTTTGGAGTATACTAGAGAAGTATTTTCGATTTTATGTAAAGTAAACATAATTATGTTGAAGTTAGTTGTAATAGAATGAGCAGCAAAAATTCTATTGGTTTTGAAACTGATGCTAAATTGTAGCAATAGCTGTCTTGAAATTCTAATCAACTGCTATCAACATCAAGTATAATCAGTTACCATTATTCAATATAGAAAATATAATATTATTTAAAATAACTATAAATTAAATAAAATCATAAATATAAAATAATAACACAACTTGTAATATTTATAAATAAAAATGTTTGGTCAATTCTGTCATAAGCATTCGAAACCTAAAATAGTTTACCTGTGAAAAAATTTTCTATTAAAAATTGTGAGACTGTCAAGTTTGTTAACTTATCCATATATTTTTTTAAGAACACCGGCGGTTGTGAGAACAGTATTTATTACCAGTCAAAAATGAAAATGTCGTAATGAAATTTTTTGGTGTAATGACGTAAATTTGATACAGTGTAACATTTAGTTTTCGTTATAATATTATTGGCTGCATCACAAAATTTCTTTCATTAAAAGTAAATGATTCGATTATCTTAACTAAATTTTTTTAAATGGTAACAAATTTTATTCCCTCAACCGAAATTGTTTTCTGTGCACAATCTATTGATTGTTTTAATTAAAAAATTATTATAAAATAATGTAAAAGTTTATTTTGCTTATTATAAGTTGGGATAACTTACACACAAATTCGCATATTTTTTAACTTTAACTTTAGTTTTCTGATTTCAAAGCGATTTCTTTTCTCATATTTAAATTGATTTATTGTACTATTAAAAAGCGAGCAACCTTAGCTTTACTAAACGATAATACTAGACAACTAAATACTTAATTAATCAATTAAACACAAATTATTAGTCTTTATTTGTAGTTTATTCCAAATTGTGTTATAATATCTTGAATTTATTATTTTCTTCATGATATTCTCATGAGTTATTTATTCAGTACAATAAGTAGCGAAGGCGATAGCATATCTATATCATTATTTCATCAGACTATCCCCTTCGGTACTTATTGTACTTATTGTACTGAATAAACAACTCAATATCACGAGGAAATCAATAAATTTATAATAAATAAAGATCAACATTTTGTTAAACTTTTAAATTCAAAATAAATTTATGATTCAATAAATGATTGTTTCCTGCAGCCATATAAGCCAATTCGAAAAGTATGTCTCAAAAAATAAAGATTCGATATGAATTATGTACATGCAAACAATAAAGTGCGTTAATTTTAAAAGCTAAATAGTTTTTTTCACCCCTTAAATTACATTTCGTTCCACCAATTTATCAAAGTTTTAGCGAAAATGTAAAAAAAAAATTATACAAACATTATGCAGACAAAATATAAATTTCATTAAATTTTAGTTCAAAGTGTACAGAACAAACTCATTTGTGTTCAGACATTTTCTTCACTTTTAGTCTTTTTATGTATGATTTGTCTTAAATTTTTTCAAAAAAGGCTATTTAAGGATATTTAGAAAGATAAAAAAGGCTAGAGCTTAAATCATAAATTTAGAGGCTAAATGGTAAAAAACAAAAAAAAAATGGCAATTCTTGTCCCAATTGTATTTATGGTTGTAAGAAATGGAAGCGAAAATATGTTCACTAGTCAACTTATTAAATACTATAAAAAAACCTGTAGTTCCTTAACATTAGAACGTTAATTATCCTGATATAAATCTGGAGAGACCTTCAACTTAAAAGCATTATATTGACTTAATACGTAATACAAAGAAAGCTGACTAATGGGACGGAACTCCATTATCAGCCTTCATTAAATTTGTTTTGTTGTTGGTTTAATACCCATGTTTCCATTGTAGAAAAAATTCTTATGTGACGAATCAATTATTACACTTACTTACGCTTACTTACTGATAGATTAAACAAATTAAAATTTTACAAAGATCTAAATGTTCAAATGATGTATAATCAAACATTTCTTTATTTATTGAAAGGTGGTAAAGTACCATTAAATATTCTGGCTAAAAGGAAAGAATAACGTTTCCCTCGCTTGCATATAAGGGAGCAATTATATTGCCGAAAACTATAGCGTTATAATTATTAATTTCTAATATTTGAATATTTACTGTTACTTCAATAAAAATTTATTGGTACTTAAATCAGCGAGCAGATTGCTGGCTTAACCGGGGGCCCACATATGTTTATACGACCAAAACCCATATATTCGGGGTATATTAGGGACAAAACTATTTACTGAATCGAATCACAATTCGTAGACTATTTTGAACCGCTGACTGGATTCAGACAGGCCATCGAAGTACACATTCCATCACGCACTGCCATTCAACAAGTGTGACTCCTAACTATAATATTTTGTTGACCCATCATTGTGATTTTGAATATTCATAGTGTAAGATAGAAAATATCAGAATCCGTTAAAGCAAGTTCTGGAGTTTGTATGACAAAACTGTAAGGCAAGACTTTTGAGAGACTTCTTGCTGACTCCTAGGGCTCTCGCTGAACCATATAATATATACGAAGCCTCAATCTGTCACATATAGCCTAATTTCCAGTAATAAAATTGTTATTTTAATTGCTGTAGAAGATTCAATAAATAACTTGAATCTTGTTTTTTGAAAATTTAAAATTTTCTATTTTTTTTTTCTTAATAAGAATTTCTATTTTCAGAGTATGATTTTTTATACCAAAAATATTTTTGTTTAATTTTTGCTATTTTTCACTTTTACAGATGGACTTTCAAATCAAAAAAAATTGTTTTAAGAAACAAAATTTTATACTCTAAAACTGGACTTTGCTAAAGCAATTGTAAACTGATATGCATATAAAATCATAAATTATGTGTTAAATACTGTTGTGGCTATTACTTGCACAAACCTAATGCATTATTAAGGTTATTTTTTATTTTCTTTTTAAATAAAAAGCATTTCACATGTAAAATATAAAAATGTTAAACATCCTTGAACAATAGTGAAAATATGAATTGAAAGCAATGATAATGCTCTGCTTTCATGCACATCATTCTAGGAATAATAAAGTGAATAAATGCAACACATAAAGCTGCTGTAGCCAATGATGATGACAGCAGTTCTAACAAATTGATAACGAGGGTAGTTTGATTATTGGTTTTAAACTTGGGAAGAAGCTTTTATCTCTTGACAGCTAACGGTTTTACCTTTTTTTTTCAACTTTAATTTAAATTTTTGTTTGCGATAAACGTGACAATCCTCGTAATTTGCTGCTTGTATTTAAATGTGTATTATAGATACACTTTCCTACTTGCATCCAATACATCTGTTTTTTTATATTTTTTTGTTTGTAAAATTGTAATGCATTTAAAAGAAAATTTAATGCATTTGCCACATGCATTAATCACTTTTGATGCTTAACAGTCAGCATACACACGTATCCATACCCACACTTAAGTAAATACAAACGGGCGGCAGACAACCAAAATGAAAACCCAGCGAGCTGCGAGAAAACAAGACCAAGTTTATTGAATACTAATGTCCTGTTCTCAGCTCATTCCAAAATCTATGACAGACTTCAAGCAAAGGTTGACTTCAGAATGATATAATTCAGTTTTGTCTTAGAAGAAAAATTTTTTAAAAGGATTATTTTGAATGTACAAAAGATAAAATTGAAGAACTTAATTTTATTTTAGAGGCATTAAAGTAAATAGATATGAAGAGATCATGCTGCCTTCCTTCCAACTCTCGAGCAGGCAGCTGGAAATTAATTTCATAATATCAACAATGCGCCTTTTGCCTTTATTGCTTTCTCACATAAATTTTCTTTAAAGGGTTTGGGCAATATTTAATTAAATCCAAACAAATCACACGAATGTTTAGCTGTATGATAAGTATTATACAAGTAACTTTTAAAACAAATTATAAAATATTCTTAAGACTATTGGTTCTGCTGGGAAGGTGTTTCACATAAACAATTAAGTAGCAACAGTATAGCTTGATGTTACTGCTATTGCTTCATAATATTTTTGTTGTAGTAAAAGTAACAACAAACCAACATCACACAGCCAGTCTTGTCATCAGCAGGATACAAAAGCAGTGCATACTTTTTTACTTTCTGCTATTTTTCGTTGTAGTTAAAGAGTAATTTTTGTTATGTGTACTTTAGTACGAGTTAAAAACGTGCCTGGACTGTTTAACTATAGATGATGAGAACCAGTAGGACAATAATCATAATGAAGATGATGATGATGATGTGAGCGAAAATTGTTACTTTACATTTGTCTTCTCGAACTACTTTTCTATCTCCCTTTCTTTCCCATTCTTTTTCTCATTCTAACTTGTTCACTGTGTCTCATTGAAGCCTGACTCATCATGGCTTTAGCATTGGTTTTGGTGTTGCTATACGATTATTGTTTGCAACCGCAGGGTGCATTTTTGTTACATGATAAAAATTGCAATTTTATTTTGTGTATGTCTGTCTTTATGTATGCGTGTCTGTGTTTGTACGTGTATTTTTCACCACTGCTTTATATTTTTCTTACACATGAAAGCTTTTAATGATGTTTGATGTCACTTATGGGGGCTCAAGAAAATGACCATGGAATTGAAAGCGAATAATGTTATTTTTCTGACGCGAGTTGGACAAATAAATAAACCTTTTTACGAAACCAAATAAGTATTGACCAATAGAAAATATATTTTCTTGTTGCTGTTCAGTGAATATTTGGTTAATAATTTGTGTTTTAAAAAAAATTTATTTAGCTTTTACACGTTTTTACAATTCAATTTTATTTCAAAAGGATAGAAAGTCCTACACTTTGTTTGATTATGAGCCTATGAAATTTTACTAATTTGTTTTTTCTCCCAGAGAAGTATTCATTCGTTTTTATTCTATAGCTAATTTAGGGTTGATGATATTGAATTAATATTTCAAGTCAATACAATAACTTTACACCTCCCTTTTTATACAGTTCACTGTAAGTAAGAAGGATAAGTTTGCGAATCTGTTTATTATTTTTACACCGTGCACTTGCCATACTATAGAGTATATATAATCCAGATCCCAATAAATACCAAACTCGATTTAGCAATGACTGTCTCTTTCTCTGTCAGTATGCGTTCAGCAAAAAAATTCATAAACATCGGAGTTAAGAATGAAAAATTGCATCTACATCTATTTCTGCATCATATTTTTGAGTGGGTTTTTTTCGCACTAAATAGAAGAAGGACAAAAAAACATAGTTTTGTCAGAAATCTGTGCCAAAGATCAAAACAATCGGTTTTTTGAGGAAAATTTTTTAATTTCTGATTTGTTTTTTATGGAAATTTTTAAGTTGTACATGTGCGTAATGTTTGTGCATACACTACTTTTAACGAAAACTACCATACATGTAGTTGTGTTCAGCGTTGCCAGGAGCTAGAAAAAAAAATAAGTTAAATTAGCTTAAAAAAAGGCTAGAAAAAGCTACATCACTTAAAAAAATCTAGGAAAAAGTTAAAAAACTATCGCTTAAAATTCAAAATAATAATTATGATTTTTATGAAATATCAAGAAGAGAACATACAACGACAAACACTAAAGAAAATATGATCGTTTTAAACATGCTTTCCTTTTTCGTCATAATTTGCTATTTTTTTAATTTGGAATTGAAGCCAATATCTTTATCTATATAACGCCAAAGAAAGCAAGTCGAAATATTGAAAACTTAGCAAATTATGACCAAAAAGGTAACCAATTACACTAAAAAGTGGCCGGAAGGAGGCTGTAGTAGAACTGCTTACCTTTCTGTTCATAACTTGCTTAATTTTCTAGATAAACTTTGTGGCTTTAATTAAAATTTTTTTTTTGCGGATAGTGCGAAAAATTTGTTTTCGCTACAAATTACCATGAACTATTATCCACTTTATTTTATTTTAAAAAATGATAAAAATTTTTTTGCACTATTCCATAAAAAATTGCAAAAAAGAAAAAAAGCTATTTAAGGCTATTTTGAAAATGAAAAAAGGCTAGGAAAAAACCTAGAGGCTAAATAATAAATTTTATGGTTACATGCGAGAAAAGAGAGAAATCTAGCCTAAAAAAGGCAGGAATATTAACAAGAATATGTTTATTTAAAAATTGGAAAATTTATTTACAATAAAGAGGGAATATATAAAACTCAGGACTACAAAATTTAATATGCTTTAATGTCTCCTTTTGATTATATTATCATTACTACGCCATGAACACAACCCAAGAATCTTTTGTGAAGCCCATGGCACCACAACTAGACGTTATGGATCCCAATAGATGACAGACAATCTATTACAATGACCTTAGCTCAGGTGAGCGTAAGGCTCAAGTATTCTTAGTCCTTTCTTTAGACATTTCTTAGAACATACTAAAATAGCGTAAGCTTTAGCTTGGAAGATCGTAAGGAATTTTTCCCTTTCAAAAGCTACTAAGTCTGTCACCATTTTCTTGTTTTTGATTATCAGTGAACGAAAAATTTTTTTTTTAATTTTAGATTAGTGCATTGATATTACGAAGAAGATTAAATTACAACCCATAACCATTAAAACTACAAGGTGGGCTAAAAGAAATCACCCTATTGGAAGATGCTGTTATTTTTGCAAATGATGGCCGATGTCAAATCTGTTTTGACATTTGTGAACTAGACAGATGTAGAGTACAAGTGAACAAGCCATGGAGCGATACACTCTCCAAGAACGCGGAATAATCGAAGTGGACGATTTTTTGACCAAAATCATAATGAGCAACGGCGCTCATCTCTACCTAGCCGGTTACGTGAACGAGCATAACTATCACTTCTGGGGCACCAAAAATCTACGAGTGATGCACGAGGAGCCATTACACCTGCTTAAAGTGACTGCATGGTGCGCTGTTCATGCTGGTCAAACGACAACAGTAGACGGGCCATGTTAACCGAGTTTTTTTCTGCCGCAATTGAACGAATTAGGACTGGAGGACATGTGGTTCCAACAGGATGGAGGAAAGGCACACATTTCATTTTCATTTTAAAAAAAATGAGAGCCAAACAACATCGGATGACTTCTTTTGGCCCACCTTGTAGTACCAGTCACCGTAGCTCACTCAATGTAACGAAGGCGCGTTGTGTACAAAAATATTAACAGAAAAACTCATTATCTTATAGTTGTTAGCCTAGTAACGTATTCTAGGCTCAATTATTTTTCTTTTAGTAAAACTTTTTTTATAAAATTTAAATAAACTATCAATAAAATTGCGAATTTTGTAATATTCTTTCTATTTTTGATTTAAAAATAAACTTGTAACAAACTGTATTAGTGTTGAAAATTTTACAGTTTTTAATTAAAACTTAAAATCAAAATTCAATAGAGATATTACTAAGAATTTTCTTTTTTCTGAACACCAATTCAAATGTTTTTCATTACATTTGCTTAATTCTACCTTCTAGCCAATAAATATTAAAAACCAAAAAACAGAAAAAAAAAAAGATTTTTACATTTACAACTAAAATAAAATTGAATTTGTATTAAAGTTACAAGTTTTAAAAATGTTTGTAGTAAACACGTATGCAAACGAATATTAAATATTTTGTTTTTATTTTAGAATCTGCTGTTATTATTGGAAAGAAATTAAAAACTCTAAAAATATGAAATGGAAATAATATCAAAACATGACATAAGCATATATGCAACAAAAATATTTTCACTTACAAGGATAGTCCCCTACAGTAAAAACAAACAAAAAAAGTATAATAAAATATTTGCTAAAAATGTCAAGATATAAAGGCAAGTAGTTGCTGATCATCATCATCATCATAAAAAAAATTCATTTTCTGTTTGTTTGTTCAGGATACAAATTTTTGTTTTCCAACTGATTTCTCTAAAATTTACTACATATAGTCTCTATGCACCAAGAAGATGTCCACGCCTATTTTACGCCCTAGCAAAGTTATGAGCTAATTTTTACAGTAGTAAATGGCTGTATTTAGTTGGATGTGTTTTTTAACAATTAAAATTCGATTTGTAAACAGATTTCTCTAAAACTTGGTACATACGCTCTCAAATTATGCCGACTCATGCAATAACTAATCGGTCCTGGTGAAACCGGGCAAAAACATCTAGTATTTATTTTATTTAAAGAAAAATTTATAAATTTTCATACACATACTAGTATTGATATCAATTTCTTGGTAACTATAAACCAAGCAGGCAAGTATCAAATGAAAAAAAAATACTTAAAAGGAGACAAGTAGAGGTTTTTGACAGCATTATTTTTTTTATTTTGATTAAGCAAGTTGTTCAGACTCTTTTTCTTTTTTGCTTTCACTGCTTGTTGCTTGATTTTTCAATTTCCCTCTATTAAGAATATTGTAAAGTTGCATAAATAAATATTCAAAATTGAAAGAAACCTAAAAAAAATGTGAAAAAATTGATAAAAAAAATCATGTATTACGATATAAGCTGTATTACAGTCTTCAGGGTAAATTGCTGTTGTTAAAAAAAAAAAAAAAATACTGCATGCAGTTCCAATAAAATGGCAGCATATGAGTTTAACAAAATCATCATCGATAGAGTAATTTTAGTAACACTAAAGCATTATTATGCTCAAAACTTTATATAAAACAAAAAAATAAATACTAAAATAAAAGTTTAAATGTATTTGTGAGTCAGATACATAATTTGTATGTATTTGTGTTGCATACAAAATACATTTCATTTCTTTTATTTTTTCCCTCTCTCTCTCTCTTTTTCTCTTCTAAAACATTTACAGTTGAATGAGTTTTGCAAATAGTTTTAGTTAAGTTTTGCTTTTTATTTTTTTATATCGAAAATAGTTGAGCAAGAAGAAGACAAATCAAGCATATTTTTATAGAAAAATGCGAGGGAGGCTTAATAAACAAGTGCCATGACCTCATATATATTTTAGATTAATATATGTAATTTGTATATTGAGCCAAGCCAGTTGTAAAGAGTTATTTTAATGCTCGCTCAGGCATTTTTGTGTTTTATTTATTTAGTTTTAGATGGGCTCTACCTACGTCTACCCATCTAAACATGGCGATATGATATGCGCTTTTAACGAACGGGTGAGTTTTAACCTCTGGGCAGTCACTTCCATTGAGCACCGACATATCTATCCCTTATATAAAGAGTGATTTTTTTGCTATTATCTTTTTGGCAACACTAGTTTTGACAGCTCACGCACGTTTTGTATCTTGTGTCACTGTCAAACATCTTCAGTTTGGTCTATAATTTAATCATGAATCGTCTTACAAACGAACAACGCTTGCAAATTATTGAATTTTATTACCAAAATGCGTGCTCTGTTAAGAAAGTTCATCGCGCGCTTCTTCCATTTTATGGTCAGTTTAATCGACCTACTGAGGCTTCTATTCGGGCTATTGTAACAAAATTTCGCACCAAATTTACATTGTTGGACATTAAACCACCAACACGCTTACGTAGAGTGCGAACTGAAGAAAATATCGCAGCCGTATCGGCCAGTGTTGGTGATGACCGTGAATTATCGATTCGGCGCCGTTCGCAGCAATTGGGCCTCTGTTACTCCACTACGTGGAAAATTTTGCGGAAGGATTTGGGTGTGAAGCCTTATAAGATACAACTGGTGCAAGAATTGAAGCCAAACGACCTACCACAACGCCAAATTTTTGGTGAATGGGCTCTTGAAAAGTTAGATGAAGATCCACTTTTTTATCGAAGAATTGTGTTCAGCGACGAGGCTCATTTCTGGTTGAATGGATACGTGAACAAGCAAAACTGCCGTATTTGGAGTGAAGAGCAGCTAGAAGCATTGCAAGAGCTACCAATGCATCCACAAAAAACAACCGTTTGGTGCGGATTATGGGCTGGCGGCATCATTGGGCCGTATTTCTTCAAAGATGATGCAAATCACAACGTTACTGTGAATGGTGAGCGCTACCGTGCGATGATAACAAACTTTTTTTTGCCCAAAATGGAAGAGCTTGACTTGCATGACATGTGGTTTCAACAAGACGGTGCCATATGCCACAGCACGCGAAACAATGGACCAATTGAGAGGCGAGTTCGGTGAACAGTTTATTTCACGCTTGGGACCAGTCAATTGGCCGCCCAGATCGTGCGATTTAACGCCTCTAGACTATTTTTTGTGGGGCTATGTTAAGGCTAATGTCTATAGGGACAAGCCCGCTTCGATTGACGCACTGGAAGCCAACATTGCCAACATTATTCGTGAGATACCGGCCGAAATGTTGGAAAGAGTATGCCAAAATTGGACTAAGCGGATGGACCATTTGAGGCGCAGCCGCGGCCAACATTTGCATGAAATAATCTTCAAACATTAAATTATATCGACCCAACTATCGATCCAAATAAATATTTCATGCATTTTTCTGAATTTTATGTGTTTTTTTTTTTAAATTTCCGATAGTTCTTATAAAATCACCTTTTACTTTTGAAAATTAATATAACACCTTTAAAGTTTATTAATGGTCTTTTTAACAACTTCACTATCAAACTATCAAAATAAAATTTGCATCTTAGAGCAAACTTATCATCAAAGCTTCAGCTACATAGTAGGTAGAATGTTGGCCCAGAAGTCGCATTGAAAAAACAATTTCAGTTGTGAAAATTAAATTTGTTTCCAATCAAAAACTCAGTTGTGATAGCCGAATTTTTTAATCATAACAATAGAAAATCGGTCTAACAGCTCGATATATTTTTAAGAGAAAAAATTTTGACTGTGGTACTGAATTCTTTTTGGTACAAATAAAATATTTAATTAACACAACTGAATTTTTAATTGGAAATAATTTTAGTTCTCACAACCGAAATTGTTTTCTGTGTGTAACTGGTTTTCAGTTAAATAACTGTCAATAACCTGTATATTCTTTGTAAATAAATCGAAAGCTACATGGAAAAAACAACTTGGGCTGTGAGAACTAAATTTGTTAACAGCCAATTCAATTGTGAATTTAATTAATTAATAGAACTAAGCTTTTTACGGTATTAGCAAATTCTGGTTACTACAACTATTTATTTGATTATCATAACTGATTTTTTGATAAGCAAAAACCCAAGTTGTTTTCCGTGTCTACGAATATTTGCATTATCTTAAAAAAACCATTAATAATAAAAAAAGCTGTTTTCTACAGTCAATTTTTACATTATTTTTAAAAACTGCTTTAACAATTTTAAAAGAGATGCTCTCGGCAGGGCTATAAAACTTTATCTCAAATATGCAACCAACCAACCAACAGCTCTTATGTGAACTGTAAAACAACATAAGGTTTCCATTAAGGTTTCCATGCAATTACGTGCAGGTTGTTGTTCACATTGATGCAACTGAGCTGTTATTGTCACTGCTGATGCTGCTCTTATAACTTTACGCTATTACTTTACCATTACACACATTTTTTCTTTTTCTCCAACACATTGTGTAAAATGTTATTGATGATTTTGTTTTGTTGCTTATAAACGATTAATTTTATAAAGAAAAATATATTTTTGTGATTGTGAGGGTATATGTGGGAGCATGAGTTTCTTTATATGGGAATAGGGATGTATGTGTAAGTGTGTACATATTCGTTAATTGTTATAAGGCTCTCGATAAGGTAGAACTAAAAAAAAGTTTGCCTTTGTGTATTCAAAAGAAACAACACCAAAAACATGCGCTCTATAAATAGTATAATTAATATTTTAGAAAGCTATTTTGTGCACTAATATTTGTTATTGTCTACATTTAACTATTTTGTTTGTTTGTTCGTCAGAATTTTTTGTGTCCTCTGAGCAAGTGTTCATTGAATTTCGTTTTTATTTGTTAAAAACAAATTTCAAATTAAATGAATAATAATAGTTTGGTTGATATTTAGCACTTAAACAACAAGTGGTTCAAAAGAATGCTGATGACGTTTAAAAATAAACAGAAAATATTTATTTTATTTTGTTGAGGAGAAGCGCTGCCATTTTAGCTTTTTTAAAGCTAGATTTGGCTTCTTTTTCTCGCATTTATTCTCAAAATTTATGATTTAGCCTCTGGTTTTTTCTTAGCCTTTTTTGTTTCTCAAAATAGTCTTAATTGGCCTTTTTTTGGAAAAATTAAAACAAATCATACATAAACAAGCTAAGGCTGAAGAAAATTCCTGACCACAAATGAGTTTGTTCTGTAAACTTCGAACTTGAATTGAATTAATTTTTTTTGTCTAAAATTAAAATGGCTATTTTGTTAAGCTTGAGGTCTTATTTTTCAAAAATTTATTTTTATATCGATATTTCGCTCCAATTTTTGTAGCTTCTTCAGGATATAATTATAAATTAATCAAATTATTAAAAATACATATTTCAAAAATTTTCTTGACAAAACTAAATTAGGGTGTTCAATAATAAGGTCATCCCAAACAAAATTTTAAAAATATTTAAAAGTAATATGTTAAAAATGTATATATAAAACAATTGTTATAAAAATGTATGTGTTAAATGAATTATGTATGTATGTAACAAGTAACAATTAACATTTTTTTTTTTTATAAAAATATTAAATAATAACATAATTTTGTTAATATGCTCAAATAAATATATAAAATTATATATTTGTACATGGACACACTTATTTTTATATTTTGAGTTGCTACTAGATTAAATTATTTTGTCAAGAAAAGTCATATTAATGGAAAAAATATATGCAAAATATTAACTAAATAAACTAATTATGCTCGACAAAACTTTGATGGAAATTGATAAATTGGTCGACCGAAAGGAGTGAAGAAAAATATTTGGATTCTACCTTGTAAAATAAATGCACTCTATTCTTTCTAAATGGCTTAATAATTCTGCAGAAAGCTATCATTAACTGATCAATTTAGTTGTCTAGTACTATCGTTTCGTAGTGCTGAAGTTGTTCACTCTTTAATATGACGAAGCAAGTTAAATATCAGAATAGAAATTGCATTGAAATCAAAAAAGTAAAGTTCAAGTTAAAGTTAAAAAATAATTGAATTCGCTAATAAGTATATATTTAAAGCCATGTGGAAAACGACCGTATTTTCTTTAGCTTTGGATATTTTATGTTTTCTTTTAGATTTTTTATAAAAATGATTGTTATATTTCTCATCAAATATGAAGAAAATTTGAAATTCTGTAGCTTTTAACTTTTTTCTAACTTTTTTTCTGCGTGATTTAGCTTTTTCAGGATTTTTCGGGCGAATTAGCTTATTTTTTTCTAGCTCCTGGTAACGCTGTTGAGGAGAATAAATATTTTCTTATCTTCTTTTACAAAATGAGGAAGAAAGCTTTGGTTTTCCAATTTAGAAGAAGCTTATTAAAACAAAAGGTATGCGTTGCCGCATTTTACTATTTTTGCTACGACAACGACACTCATAATCATTCAAAATTGTCTTCTACATTGTTTATTTATTTAATGTTATTAAATAAATTAAAAAAATAGTAAGTAAAATATGAGTACACATTGTTCGTAATTAAATTGCAATTGAGGTACAAGAGCATTATGATTAAATAAATATTGAGAAAAAAAACAAAGGAAAATATGTTAAAATAAACTTATTTGTTAATATGATTTTTATGCAAATTCCATAAAGGCTGTGATTATTAGAAAGTTTGCTTTATTACTGGACGGTAGATACAAACGTCAACAGATTAGAAATGCTTTTCAATGCATACGGTCGCAGTTGGCAGGCACCGGAGAGTGAGAACACAGTCTTACACTACAGCTTCCTTACACTCACTTTTTTGACTTCAAGACACAAATTTCTTGATATACAACTACAGATGTTTGGTGAACTAAGAGTTAAGTTAGAAGTTTTTTAAAGAGTACAATTGGCGACAGTGAAGCAAATAAACTAGAACAGATGAGATAAAGTTAAATATCTCAATACTAAAATTAGAAATAGTGAAGACCCTTTCATTTATTTCTGATGTTATGTTGGCAACGTTTTTGCATCATCTCTAGGACAACGGAATCGCTAGACAAAATTCAAAAGTGTCGTTAATTATTTTTCGGCTTTCTTCATATTTTAAAATTTTGATTTTTTTTTTAATTTTTTTGAAACTTGTTTATTATTTATAATTTTTTTTTATTTTTTTTTTGCCTTAAAAACTTTTTGATTAATAGTGATTTTGACGACAGTGCTTGCAAATAAAGCAAATGATGGAAATGAGTGCAAAAATGCTTGTTGACTCAACAGAACAACAAAATGTACCCATCTTGCTTCATTTGCCTCCATTTGCATTAAAAATACCTTGTTTGTACTTGATCATCTGTACATAAAAAATATAGAACACAGAGTTGTTTTTGACAAATCAACCCCGTTGTTAAAATAAAAGTAAAGAAATTAACTAAAAAAAATAATTTATGGTTTTTAAATTAAATAAAAATGAATGAAAGACAAAGTTAAAGCTACCACATTTTTTGAGTTGTATTTATCAGCAGCTAGCATTAATTATTTAAAATTTGTAAAATTAAAAATGGACATCACTAGCTAGTTCAATATGATCAGCGAATTTGCACTCATTGGTTAAGCGGGCTTCAAGCTATTGTATTTAATATTAATACATGTTTAAAATTCGTGTATTAAGTAAAAATCCCATAGTGTGAAAACAAAATGTTCAGCAAGTTTGTAGTGAAATTCTTAGGCCGAGGCCACGCAATGAGCGGCAAAGCGGTGAGCGGCTCAGCGGTGAGCGGCAGACCGGCGAGTTTGAGCGGCAAGTGGCTTATTACTGAGCGTAATTTCTGAGCGGTTAGTGCGGTTAGTTGTTAAAATCCTATTTACAAGGGAGGTTTGTTTAATGTTTTTACGCGAAAATCGTATTCATATTTACAAGAACTTAATGCGTTTAAGAAAAAAAAATAAGATTTGGTATTCATCCTATAAATCAAGCATGGCGACATTACGGCGAATTTAACCATTTATATACAAATCTACGCAAATTTCCAGACAGATTTTGGCAATACCGCCGTATGTCTCTGAAATCCTTTGGTTTGCTGGTGCAAAAAGCTAACACCAGATTGACAAGACAAAGAAAAGCCATTTCTGCAGAGCAAAGGCTTTTTTAACTTTGAGGTAAGTTTATTTTTTATTTATTTCCTTTGGATTGTGTACATGTATTATTTACAGGTTTTTAGCTACAGGACTTTCTTTCGAGATTTGGCGTTTGCTTTTCGAATGGTTAGAAGCACCGTCGTATGGGAAGAACTTGTTCAGTTATACATGCCTATACCAACAGAAGAGCACCTTAAAAAAGTGATAAGCGAATATTACCGGCGTTAGAAGTTTCCAAACTATTTTGGTAGCATTGATGGAAACACTGTCAAATTAAATGTCCGCCGAATTCTGGGTCGCATTTTTTTAATTAATTGCACTATTTTTCTATTGTACTGCAAGGTGTAGCTGACGTTGACAAAAAATTTATTACAATCGAAGTGGGAGGAAGAAGAAAGCAAAGTGTTGGCGGTACTTTTGCTGGATCTACATTATTCAAATTGCTTGAAGCAAGTAAATTCAATGTCCCCTGACCACGACCATTGCCTGGGTCAAATATTGTTGTGCCGAATTTTTTGATTGGTGATGAAGTGCACCCACTCAAAACGTAATTGTTAAGACCCTACCCTCGTAGAGATTTGAATCCGCAAAACGAATTTTTCATTGAGCGTCTTTCAACGGCAAGAAAATGTATTGAATGTGCATTTGGAATTTTAACCTCAAAATGGCGTTTTCTACAAAAAAATATTGAAACAAAACCAAAAACTGCAATTAATTTCATAAAATGTGCCTGCATATTGCCATGTTTATAGTTTGCCGCTCAGAAATCAACTAAAAATTAGAACAAGTTCTATTCCTGAGCGGCGCTGCTTAGCCGCTCACCGCTTTGCCGCTCATTGCGTGGCCTTGGCCTTAAGTATTTTTTGGCTGTATTATGGTTTTTGTCATTTTTAGAATTGTTTCTAAAGCTAGGCATACACATGTGATTTGTGCGCAGGGATTTGTTGAGAGCATGTGGTGTTCATTAAACAAATCAGAATTACAAAAACGCCGACGAGTAAACATGAGTTGCGAAGCGAACGACGCAATTTCTCTTTTGGTTATTTTTGTGTGTTATAAACAAGAAAAAAAAAAATAAAAAAGAAAAGAAGTAAATATACGAATGATTGGCTTTTAAAAAGATATAAGCGTTCACATGTAAATTTATTAAAAAATATGGAAATTACAACCCAGAACACTACAAAAATTTTCTACGTATGGAGGTGTTATTGCAATATGTGACACCAGCAATACAAAAACAAGATACTCATATGCGAGACGCCATTAAATCATCAGAAAGACTTTCTGCAACACTACGATTCTTAGCTTCTGGCCGGAGCTATGAAGATCTAAAATTTTTAGCTAACATTTTGGCGCAAAGTCTAGGCAAAATAGTAATAATTTTAGCATTGAAACCATTTATTAAGGTAATTTAAATTCAGTATTTATTGTATAAAACTTAAAATTAAAATTGAAACTTAAAATAATAATTAAAATTGATTATTTGCTATGATAAACTTAAAAATAAAATATGTTTATTGAAATTCTTCACTATCAAATCTCCGCGATACACCCACTGACGTCTCGTAGCACGCTAAAAGAAAAAAATGGCGAATGATCACGTACCAGCCCATTAACATCCAACAAATTTATTGTAATTGAAAATTTTCAAACTCATTCTGACATGTTTGCTAACAGCGCCATACACATCTAACAAATCAAAAATCAGACACACAAATCATACGTGTATGGGCAGCTTAAGCTATCACACTGCTCATTTTATCAGGGTTGCTTTTGTACAAGCACCCAAAAAAAAAACTAGAAATCAGCTGTGAAATTATTTGCCGCGTTTTGTATTTTATTTGAAGTGTGATGGTATGAAAACAGAAAATATTTTCCTCTAGATTTTTTGACAGTCTATTTGATTTGCATCTGATTTCGGTCTCACTCGACCTAATGAAAATGTTAATACTCTGTATTAGAATGTGAAACCCGCTTTAGTGAATACCCGTAATAGTTTTGCAATTGTGTATTACGAGTAAAATCAAGTCTCAAGTACACCTTAGAAATGTCTTTAATATAAAATTTTTTTGCAAGACATGAATATTTTTTTTATTATGATTGTTGCGTTCTTTTGAAATTTACTAAGCGCAAGAAAGGAATCAAACTTCAAAGGCATTTCAAAGTTATGTTTTTTTTAAATAAATTTTTTTGCAAGCTATTTATAAATTTATTTCATGGTGCTGGTATAATAATAATAATAAAAAAATATTGCGCTTTAACAATTTCAACACTACATACGTACAATAAAAGTTTTCTTTTACATTCCGTTTTCTTTTTCTTTTCTTTTGTTTATTTGGTCATAAAGTGACGCACTCGCGCACATTCACCTGACTAAAGTTTTCGATTGCACTCCATTTTGTACTCCTACGTACTTTCACAAGATTTTTATTAATATTCCTATGTGCCATAAAAATACAAATAACATCAACATACACTTTTACACGTAAATATTATTTTCTAAGTAAAACAAAAATTAAATATATAAACCCCTATAGTTCTTGGATAAAAATTTATTTTTTTTTAAATCATAATCATAAATAAGAACAAAAGTTTCTCATCTTTTTTGTTTTTTTTTTTATTATAATTAAATAATTTTTGAAAAATGAAAAGTTTTTAAGTTTTGCATTGAAAATCGAATTTTTTCTTCATAACTCCTGTGATAACTTGGAAACTACTGAGGGAACTTTGATAGGTTAGGTTAAGTTAAGTTGCATAAGGTGTTCCAATAATTAAAACAGAGTGTTGCTCACTTAAGCCCTCTGATGTTGCATAAGACGTTCTGACAACAAATGACAGTAGTCATTTCATGTCAAATCCATTCTCCTAAGATGATTGACTCGTTATTGCTGTCACCAGAATAACTGCCTTACATTTACCATATGAATGTGACCCTTAGATGTACCGCCATCCATCCTATTTAAGAATGTCCCGCATTCTCGAACAAGCACCAAATTGCAGTTCGACTGTCAGTATAAATTTCTGCCAAATATTCCACAGTACCACAGCCAGATCTGTAGAAAAATCTATAACACAGATTATTTTTGACAGATCAAACAACTAAGTAGAATGACGGCCTTAACTTACATAGCTTCCGCTTTTATATACTCCTAACAAAAACTTATGCTCAGAGTTAAAGAGAAACTTAAAAATTTTTTTTAAAGGAATCAAGGAGCTCTGACAAAAGTTCAGAATTAGCTGCATCTTTGATATTATGAAGTCTCTTGTAAGTCATATTGACACAAATCATGTCAGCCGCCTAAATATACTAGTAATTTCTGTAATTAGAAGAGCGAAATCGAAAGTATATGTTGCAGAGTCTTCAGCTAATCAAAACAAAGTTAAATAAAATGCAATAGCTTATAATACACACCAGATTATGAGTTCTTAACTTAAAAAGAAATCAGCGAAATGATTGAACTATTACACTATACAACACAAAACAAAACCAAATTGTATGGAAAAAAAATAATAAATTTTAAGTACTCGTAAAACATTCCTTTTATACAAACAACCAACTTAATTTAAGGTCCACATTGTCACATATCGATATCGAATGGAAACGGTTAAAACATTTAGTTTTTTTTATAAAAAAAAAGTGTAAAATTTCCGTGCAAAAAGATCGATTTTACCTCAGTTTTGCTGTACATTTTTACACCATCTCATAAAATGAACGATTTCACCCTTAAATATATTTCAAGTTGTGACTTATGCAGGCATTAAAGTTAAACTTTCATTATTGATGTGTTTAGGCGGTTATAGTAAAATTTTATGAGGAATATTTTTGTGGAACATTTGAACCCTCTAACTTGTCAACTTATATGCCTGTCTTGTGCTTTTTCAATTGGGAATAAAAAAAAAGATTCATAAATTAACCCTTTCAATACGACTTTTGGCCAGTAGTGATATTTCTGTAACTGACTGTACGGTAAATAATCTTTACATAATTTCAAATTTTTAGAAAATATGTTTTTTTCAAAAATGCTTTGGAATACATGTGTACTTGAAGTAGTTTAACTTTCGCAGCAGTAAATAGTTAGATCTCAAATTTAGGTATTCAAGAGTAGAAAATGTTTATTTTTATTGAAAATGTTACATTATGTATGGTATGGTGTAAAATAAGCAATACAAAACCATATTTTTTTTAAATTTTTGTGGAGTGGCATCCCATGCATCTGTTTTCCAACTTTGACTATCTTTAAGCCCTGCTCTGTCTTCGGGACATTTTGTACAAAGATTCTGTTCAGCTGCATCTACTACGAAATTGATAAATGAAATATTTTTGCTAGTGAGTTCTTGAAAAAAAATATACGAATTAGCAAACTAAAAATTACTTTCTTCTGCCAATTCCCACTTTTTCTATCTAAGTCGTATAAAGTAATTATTGGATCTGCATGATCGACGCCTCCCCATATATTTATTGTATAAAATCACAGCTTCAGGACATTCAATATTTTTAGTAGTAAATACAGGGTGGGCCAAAAGAAACCAAGGGGTGTAAAAGTTTAATAACTTTTTTGTTTATTAATTTTTTTTTATTTATTCTTTCAGATTATATAGACAACACTTAGAGAATTTATAATGGAGAGGTTCATAACTGAACAGAGAACCAGAACAATAGAATTTTATTATTTAGAGTTGGCCAGAAATGAAATCAACTTTATTGAAAATTTTATTATGAGTGATGAAGCTCATTTTCATTTGAATGGCTTTGTTAACAAGCAGAACTGTAGGTTCTGGGGTTCTCAAAATCCAAGAGCCATTCATCAACGCCAATTGCACCCCCTCAGGTGTACAGTATGGTGTGGGATCACATCTGAAAATGTCATTGGGCCCTACTTCTTCGAGAATGAAGATGGAAGTGCTGTAACCGTAAATGGAGAGCGGTATCGTTTTATGATAGAAAATTTTTTACGTCCTGCTCTTGAAAACAGAAATGGTATGTGGTTTAAGCAGGACGGAGTCACTGCCCATACTGCCCGAGACACAATGGCACTTTTAAGTCAAATTTTTTGGAGAGCGAATAATTTCTCGAAATTCGGAAATTATTTGGCCAGCGCGATCGCCAGATTTGACAGCACCCGACTATTTTCTTTGGGGTTTTTTGAAGGAGCGAGTGTATATGAACAAGCCAGAGACAATCCTTGAACTCAAGGCAAACATTGTTGCAGAAATTCGAACGCTACATCCACAAGTTTTGAAAGATGTTATGGAAAATGCTCTAAAAAGAGCCCATCAGTGCGAAGCTGAAAACGGTGGTCATTTAAGAGACATCATTTTTCATACTTAGTGTAAAAAAATTTCCATTTTGTATATTATATAATCTGAAAGAAAAAATTAATAAACAAAAAAGTTATTACACTTTTACACCCATTGGTTTCTTTTGGCCCACCCTGTACCATCTTTAATTTTTCGAGTGGCATTGTAACAAATCTTTTGTACCTTTCGACTTGATTACTAATATCTCTTCATCACATACTGTTTTATCTCTAGGTCTTAAATATCCCCGCTGTATTGAAAGGCTTACAGAATAAACTCACTTAAGGTTCGACAAAAATAATTCCATAAGCTTGCTAAGCATTTCATGTGCCTATACTGGAGGATTCACATGGTTATCTACGTCGATTCACATTTAAAATTTTAAAAATGTTGTTATTTTGAAAAAATTTACTTCAAAACTGCTGGGAATTTAAAATCTTTGATTTTTGTATAAATAAATACGTTGATAAACTTGCTACGCATTTTGTAGCTAAAGACAAATAAATATTAAAAGACAAATACCAACAAGCAGCAGTTATTCATTTTATTAATAAAACGAAACTAAGCAAACGATGTCCTTTACACATTTTTCCCTTTGATGGAAATTGCTTTGTGTGTAAGTTTAAGCAATGTTACATACAGCAGTTTCTTCAGGTAAATAAAAAAGCTTGTATATTAAAAAAAGGATTTATTACACACTTGTCTGATTATAAGAAAATTTATTATATGTTTTCAATATTTGTTTATGAGCAGCAAAATGAAAAAAAGATACAATTTTATTATGTTTTTAGTTTATGTGCGTATTGATATATAAAAAATATATTTCTTCAAGGGAAAAGGGCAGTATTAAAAGGAATTTTTTAATAAGGCCCTTCAGACCCATCAAGAAAAACAAATTATAAATATCAAAACCAAAACAAAAGAAAAATATTTATATTGCAGACATAATTCATAATTTATATCAAGCAAGACAAATTTAAAACAAGAATCAGTACAAAAAATTGTTTTTGGTTTAAAAAAAAAAAAAAAATTAACTATTTCTTGGCACTTCTTTTAGTTTGTAAAAATAATTTTGGGCTCGATTAATGAGTAAGACATGTTTAACATGAACAAATAAATTACCAGGCAGTTGGAGCTTCATTCCAGAAAATGTTCTATATTAATTTTCTTTAACAATAAAAAAAGTTTATTTTATTTTATAAGCAACAAAGTTCATATCAGTTTCTAAGAGTCTTCGTCAAAAAGAAATTATGTTCTTTATTTAACACTTAGGAAACCTTAAACATCTAAGCCAACACATGTTTTTAAAAAAAAATTATTTTTTAAAAACATTGGGCCATAATCATAGTCCCAAAAAAGTTGACTTTTGCTCATAGAAATTAAATTCGTTTTTAAAAAAATACCGACTTTCGTTTGACTATGATTATGGGCCGTTTTCTTAGATTTTAAGTAGTCTTTTAGTAACTTATTCAGAAAGACTATATTTCTTTTGTTTTTATCCCTAGAATAGTAAACATGGTCTGCTTCTGCCGGGTGAAGTAATATTTTCATTTTGTGATAATTTCTAATCGTTCTGTGGTAAGGGTTTTCTTATTTTGATAAAAGTAATCATAAGACCCTCTTGAGAATAAATAAAATTTTTTTAGCTTAAGAAGTCATTCATTTAAAAGTCAACTATTCCCAAATGACAAATATAAAATTTTAAATTTGCATTTTCTTTAAAAACCAACTAAACATAATGCATTACAACTTTTTCCCTCACTTTTAAATTGCATTAATTTCGCATTCTATAAACCTGATGTGAATATTCTCAAAAATAATAAACATTTTGATAAACTGTTTTCAACCTTTAATACTCGTGGTGAATAGTGTTATTTATTAAAACTGTGTATGGCGAAAAACACATGCATATTTAATATTGGAAAATATTAATTTTTGCTCACTGTAGAATTGTTATTAATATTTGCTTAACAACCGAATGCAACAACTGTTGTAACACAGTAAACAATAATAACACATTGGTAAATGCAGCAGAGCAGTAAAAGCGAAGCACACATGTACACACACACACACACACATACAGTCATTCAATATCAAATTCTTTGGCTAAAGCGACAGCATCATCATCAACATCAATATTATTGGCCATGGCTGAATGTTGTATCAGTGCAGAAAATTCAATATTTACTTTTAAGTTTTACTTTGGACAGCGCTTCATGTGTTTAAATGTGAGTATGCCTGTATGAGTGTGTGTGTGCTTGCTTTGATTCACATTATTGTTATTATCGCTGCTGCTGTTGCTGTTGTTTGCTGCTACTCCTTGTCAACGGTTGCACACTTAGTTTTCAGTTTTGTTCAATATAAAAGTAACAAATAAACTCACACAAATTATTATCATACAAACACATATGTACACACACCCACACACAGAAATTCTTTTTTTCTTTTAATGCATGCAAATTTTGTAATGCATGCGAGCATGCATTTAATAAATGTGTGTAAGTGTAAGAGTATATCTTTCATTGTGTGTGTCTCCTTTTTTGTGTGCGTGTGTGTATGTGTATGCTTTGCATTCCCAATGATATGATATTTCACTTATTTATTGAAAATATTTCGTTGGTTTGTTTGTATACAAGTATCTGTTGATGCTGATGTGTATTTATTATGTGTAAGTGTGTGAGTATAAATTTTGTTATAACCCAGTTGGTCAAATAGTCGTACAGAATATGCATAGGGTGCCCTATTAGATAAGTACAAAGGCGGTTGATATTTCTTATCAATAAAAATGGATTTGCGAAGAAACGTATGACGGCAACGTCATTTAACCATAAGTGTTTTAAGCAATTATTGATAAGAAAAAATAGTTAAAATTATTTAAGACACAGCAAAGGGCACTTTGTCATAAAATGTGTTTGGCATCAAGCTAAATTTAATACAACTGAAAAGATATAAGGCAAAATTCCAACACTTCTTGCGATATCCCTCTTTCGCAAACAGTATATGGAGAGCATATTTTTGCGAAGCGTACAGTCCAGATAGAGAGGCGAAAGGACATGCAATATGTCGGAGATGATTTGGCCTAGGCTAGATAGCAATCGCAGAAGAGATTTATTGAAATTCCAGAGAGCCCAGTTGAAAAATGTGGTGGCTATAGTAACAGCCACTGCAATTTTGCCAACCATGCTAGAAGATTGGGTTTGCCATCAAACGACTACTGTAGAAGTTGTCAATACGAGGAAGAGGAGGAGACTGTTGAACATCTTCTCTGCAGGTGTCCAGCCCTGGAGGAATTGCGCAAGATCCATAATTCAAGAGCGCTACCTGCGCTGTCGACTATAAGGCTTCGTTAGGAGTAGTAATTGGTTAAAGTGACGGACTCATCGTCTTCTTCTATTTGTCTTCCTATTTATTTTATTTTACTTTTCTATCTCTATTGCTGTCTTTCTTCACTTCCGTTTATACAGGTATCACAAAGGGACCATATAAGAGTACCCAAGTGAGCCCAGCTTCTTATTGTGAGCCCTGTGTAAGCTTACGTAACCGAATCAAATAAATAGTTACTATCAAATAAGGAAATGAAAATTAACAACAAAAATCAAAAAATTCTCTTTAAATATATTTCTCTATTAGTAGTTCTGTTGCACAGTATTGCCATCTGTTACTGTTTAGAGGATCAGTACACACACAATACATAAACTATAAACATACATACATACGTTTGTATAAGACCGATTGCCTGGCTTCGTGTTTATGTGTACAAGCATTACGCACATGTACAGCTAAAAAAAATTCCATAAGAACACAACACAGAAATTACTGAAAAACTAAAATGTCGATTAAATTTTTAATTTTTCTTGTCCGTTTGCACAAATTTTTTTATTGTCATTACTAAAAAAACTGCATGAATTTCAATAGCAAGCTGAAGACAACAACAAGTGACGGATAAATATGCTGTACGTTGTCCAGACAGATGGACATGGCTAGGCCGACTATGCTATTTATAAGAATTCTAAATATATATACGTTATAGGGTGGCACATTTACGGTGTAGAAATTGCAAACGAAACCTCAAACTTATATTTACCTATCGTACTTGCAGTGAAGGGTATAAAAAAGTAAGCTTTTACTAAGAGCTTCTGTTCATAAAAATTTATGAATTTAAAATAAATTTTTTTTTTTTAAGTTAACAACTTCAAGCAAAATAATCTTAAAGAGTTTTTATCCTTTCTTTTTTAAAGAAGTAAGTTTGCTTGGAATAGAAAATAGAATTTGGGTTTATTTTTTTTTTTATTATCTTACAATTTAAATTTTTAATTCTGTAAAACTTTTAAATTTAATTTATAGATGACAGATTGGATACATTGCAGTGTAAAATGTAATATTAGGGTGGCCGAAACATTCATTAAATTCCGTTCTCGGAAGAGAATAAATGACTTACTGGGTCTGACTAGTACAGAAATTCGCATTGTTACGGGACTAAGGACCGTGCATGGCAGAGTATTAAGACACTTGGCATATGAAAATCAGTCCCAATGACCTCTGCAGGTTATGTCTCAAGGAAGACGAGGCAGCAGAACATATGCCTTCAAACAGTTATGGTCTAATTTTCGTTACTTAGCGCATCACTATCTACAATCATCTGAAATGAGAATAAGGTGATTTACCTTAGGAAGTCTGTGAATTCTTAATGAACACTAGACTGAATTATTTACAATATATAACATAGGCCTATTTTTTCCTGCAGTGAACAGGTGGTATGTTCAAAAATTTTAACTTCTTAAAACTATTTTTCATGTTTTTTTAAGGGGCGAATACTCTGTTCTCACTATAACAACTGGCAGTGGCCAACTGGGTTTTAATGCATGTATATATGTATGTGTGTGTATCTTTATGTACGATGAGTTTATGAATTTATGGGAAATTTCATATTTATGCGAGCTTTATTAAATTTGGTAAAAGTTTTAAGCATTTTATTTCAAAGCGCATTTTTAATTAGGTTGAAATTTTGTTTAACAAAATTTCAAATTAAATTAATTAGCAAGTTTATTTAGTTTTTTAAAACTATACAATTTAGAAGCAATAATAAAAATAGCTGAAATTTAGTAAATCATATTAAAATAAATGAAAAATAATTTTATGTAAATGAAAAGCATATTTTAATAAGTTAGAGAAATTAAAATCACTGCTATTTACTACAAGTATTGGACTAGCATAACAAAACATTTTTTTTATCTAAACTTAAAATTCAGAGATTTATTAAATTCCTTTTTCATATATGGTTAAATTTAATTGTATATCATTCAAGGGTTAAAAGGTACCAAATGAGCTGGAAAGACATCAACGGAATATTTTAAAAAATACTGAATTTTTTTACTATTTTTAATGCAAAATTTGTGTTTAAGTTCTTTTAAACTTTTTATTCTTTATTTTGGTTAAAGCACAAAAAGCAAAGTGATTTTTGAGGCAAATGTATGGCTGAAATAAGACAAATTTTTTATTTTCTCGGTTAATTGTTTTGAGTTCATATATAGATAACAAAATAAAGATTTCGTTTGAAATTAAGGAAATACAGCTTTAACCCTGCATAAAAAATTTGTCGTTTATATCCCGTTATCTGTTTTTTTTTTCTTTTCAGTAATATTTGAAATATTTGTTTCCGGTTTCTCAGATACATTTTAAAGCGTATGTTTAAAGTTCATTCATAGCTTGGTTATGTAGGGGTAAAATGTGATGTTAAAAATATGTAGACCTTACGTAAGCTGGAAAGGAAATTATGTAAAAAAATGTTTTGTACTCAGTGGCTTCTCACCATTTTAAGAAAAGCAAAAATACAAGCTCTAGAAAAGAACTTTGTGAGCAAGGAATCACAATTTCATTTATAATAAATGAAGCCAAGGATTCCTACTAAACTAAAAGACTTAATATAATAAATGGGTTAAATAAGTATGATGATATGAATGGCATTGCAATAAAAGTAAAATAAATAAAAAAGAATACAAAATCAGAGGTTAGTCATACTTATTCTAAAGAAATTTTGTTTTCTCTTGTTATAAATTTTTTTGGAAAGAAACAAAATGAAAAAGAAAATTCAAGGCGAATTAATTATGAATTAGAAAAGAATTCGCCTTGAAGAAAATCAAAAGTTTTAAAATATTGGGTCGTATTACTGATTCCGCACGGAAAGGAAAATTTCGCGAAGAGAAATATCAATCGATATGCAAATTATTATTTTGAATAGTTTCATTTAATTGTGAATTAAAAAGTTGTCTATTGTGATTGAATTGTGTTAATTTTTCTGCTGTTATTGATAAGAAAAAACTTGCATCAAAATAAATTTTAGATGAACAAAAAGAAAATTAATAAAACGAACTTGTTTTCTAAAAATAAAACAAATTAAGCCAAAACAAATTTTATTTTTGAGAAATTTAGCTTTCCGTGAGAAAATGTAAGCGTAAGCAAAATGTGGAAATTTATATAAAGTGGTGTGGAAAATAATAAGGACATGATGCGCAAGTTAGTTTAACATTCCATAAAAATTAAAACAACAGATTATTTTGTTATTTAAATCTATTAACTTATTGATTAACAATAAATTTTTGTCAATTTGGTAATAGTACTCTAACTTATTTACTATTAAAAAATAAAGACATTTGACTTATTTGGAAAGTATACAAAAAAAAAAAAAGAAGAAGATTAAACCGAAAAATGTGAAGTAAAATATTAGTTAGTTGAACTTAAATGTTTAAAGTTTGTGCATTGTTGTCCGAAATTGCTGGGTCAACAAACTGAAACTGGTATTTCTCGTTATGTTTCCTGAATAAGTGGCTAAAGCTCATTGTGTTTAGATGGATACTTATTATTTAATGAAGATTTAACGATATTAAACAAATTTTCAAAGAAATTTAGATCCTGTGATTGTCCCGGCTACATCAAAACATTAATCTTCTTAAATCTTCTTAAAATCTCTTTTTTACTCTGTTTTTGTAGTTTCTTTTGGTGACCCTTCCAAAATTACAGTACAATGGGTTTTTTGTTGTAGGGATTTTTTATATTTTTTATAAATACTAATGATTTTCTTTCCATTTATTTATCTATTTTGTAATTTTTTTGTTATTTATTGCAATTTTACCTTTTTTTATTTGCTTAAAGTAAAAATTCAGGGTTGCCGTAAATAAATTTAACTCTAATTTGTTAAGTCTGAAAGAAAAACAAACCACAAAATGAAAACTGGTAATAACAAACCGAGAAAAACCAAGTTTGTTGCAACAATAATCGATTTGTTCGACTTTGTTTACCCCGCAAGCTTTTCTTCCCTACTCACCGACAAACACACTGCAGCTGACTTATGTCGCTAGTAAGAAACCCACAATGTAAAGACGGTAAAAGTCTATTTGATCCAAAATTATTTATTGCAAACAAAATGCGTATGCCTTTAGAATGGTTCGTCTTAAAGTGTAAATATACGAAAATTTTTCCATTTGTTGTGCTTCTAATTTTTGTATAACTTGCAATCTTAAGGCAGTTTAATAAGTATTAGAATTAAAGCCGAAATTAGGAAGTCACCTGGTCAGTGCGGTCAGAATAAATGTATTGTGATACTCCTCCCTTAGTTTAGTATGCAGTAAGAATTTAAACCACCATCTCAGAAAGTTGTAGGTAGTGATGGCCTATGTAACGAAAACGGTTCCAAATCACATCACATAATAGCGGAGCTCACGCTTCAGGGTAAAGTCCTGAGTATTGAGGGCACAAATGTAAAAATAAAATAAATTAAGACATTTCTTAGACAAAACAACAAAATGCACTATTCTACAACACTTCAGAAATACAATATGAAAACCCAATGCAAATATTGTACAATTGTGTAGAACAGCTGTCGCTATATGGTGCCAACTTAACTTTAACGTTTTAAATTTTATTCAATTTTATAGATTTTTTCCATTTTTTGTTGTTAGTTTAAAAAGCATTCGATGTCGAAAGAAATTTGTAGGTTAATTGTATTGAAATTTCGATCGCTATAAAGTGTTTGGCTCCTGGACTTACATTTTTATACTTGCTCCCATAAGAAAGGTTGCTTTATGTATACTTTAAAAGGAAGGCCACTTATCTTGTGTTAAGTGCACCTTGATGCACGACATTTTATGGCACATAATCTTGTACTTTATCATCAAAATATTTTTATTAAAAAACTAAAGATTTAAAATTAAACATGCCAAGTCAGTCTTTCACTAAATTTTAAGTGCAGACAAATTAAAAAAATTTCTTTAGGACAATATAGTTAAAACGAACTCTAGCTTTTTATAAAAGTTAAATCATTTCAATGCAGACAATTTTTTTTTTTGTCTTACTCGTAATACAAAACTCTCCCTCAGTGAAATATTATATGAAAGTATTTATTTATTTATTTTGTTTATTGAAATGCCTGATATAAATGTCTTTTTTAATAAAATCAATGTGCGGCTTTTATTTGTTTTTTTTTTTATATGAATTTGGCTATATGTATTCATGTCTGTCTGTTCAACTTGTTTGTTTGTATATATTTATTTTTATAACAAATAACAAAAAAAGCAAAAAAAAATTATTTATTTTTTCATACATTTTTCACAAATTTCATTTATATATTTGTTCATTCAGTCGTTTGTTTATTTTTGTGTTTGTATGTATGTATGTTGGTTCAGTCAGTCATTTAATGCATGTTTATTACGTTTGCATAGAAATTGCATTTAAAAATTAATTTTATTTAAATTAAAATCATTTCAGCACACGTTCAAAACGAACTGCAACCGTTTTTGCTTGTTTGTGTGTGTTTATGTAGAAAACAAATTTTTATTAAATATTTGTGCAAATTAAAAAAAGTTCGAGAGATAAAAATCAAACTTTAATTTATAAACAATTTATTTGACAAACAGAAAACAGAAACATAAAAAAGTAGCATATGAAATAAACTGTTATAATAAATTTTTATTTATTATATGTGGTATTGTGTGTTGTCTTTTGGTTGATTAAATTATTTTCGTAATTGATATAAAAATTGTAAATTAATTAAATATGACTCATAAGGTTTTATATTTATCAAATTTAAATGAATATTTTTGTTAAAAAACAAAAAACAAACATCATTTACAAATTAAGATTTTCTTTTACATTTTGTAGTTTTTTTTTTATTTTTATTGAGTTTTTGTATATTTTGTTTGTCTATTTTTTGTGTTTTCATTTTTTATTGGAAATCATATTTTTATATTGCGCTTTATGTTAAGCTTTTGGCAATTTAGCTGATTTGCACCTGCTGGGTTTATTTGATATTTTATTGTTAAGCCATAAAAATAGCTAGATTTGTGATTTTATTTTATTTGGGTGTTACCCAAACAATATATGAACAAAAGTTAAATAAAAAAATATTATGATTTAAAAAAAAAAAGTAAAAAGGATTTTTTATGAAATCTGTAGCAACGTGGAAAACTGGCTTATTAAGTTATTTTAGAGGACTTAAATTTAGGAAGTTCTAAACATTTTTCTTATCAAATTATTTCGACTGTAGTAGTCGTGGTCCACAATAATAAAGTTATTGAATTAATTACGACAAGAAGTCAATTTTTAATAAGGTCGCTTAAGTGATTTTTTCTTATTTGTGTAGCTGCTTGATAACTCCGTGACTTTTTGAATTTCCTTCAGAGTAACTTCAAATGAAACACTGCTGGCATCAACCAACATCTTTTAATAAACTACTGCGTCGTTTAGATTGTGTTTGGCAGCCTTTAATAGCAGAGAACTACTTGAATTTGTAAAGAAAAAGAGAAGTAGATTTCGTGTGTTGGTTAGTATTATGACAAAAATTAATAAATAGGGTTAGGAACTGCATCATCCAGTATGTTCTCCAGATGTAGCCCCCTGCTACTATTTTCTTTTTAAAAACCTGAAGAAGTGCCTGCTTAGTAAGACATTTGGGTCAAATAAAAACGTAATTCCGACACTTATTTTTAGAGCTTTGAGAAAACCTATTATTTAAAAAGAATTAAAAAAGTTAAGAAAACTCTGGACTAATTTTTCCAAAAAAAAAATTTTTTTTCAAGACGCTATCAAACATCCCTCGAGAAACAGAAATAATTCAAATTAAAATCGATTTTTTTTTCAAAAAACAAGTTACTGGTAGAGAGGATTTAAAAAACAGACATGTGTCTCGGCGTTGTGAAATGGGGTTCAAAGTCTTTCCTTCTTTTAAAATTAAATTGTGAATCGTCGTAACTACTCGCAGCTATGTGATTCCACCATTTTAAGTACACGAGTACATGGGCTGTTCTGAAAATTTATGTATTTTTGTGGCAACTTTGAAAACTTTAATTCTTCAATTAATTTAAACTTTTAGAATACAAAAAAGACCCATAAGTTAGTAGGGTTAAAAAATTCTACAAAAATGAATGTCTGCTAAAAATCTTTGAACACACCAATAAATCAAAACTTAAATTTATGATGTATGTGAAGATAAATACGCATTTAAATATGAAATTTTAGCAAAGACAAAAACCTTACAAATTAACATAGCTAAATTTGCAATTTACAGAGCTCTGTAAAGTACTTAACAGAGAGTAGTGAAATATTCAGGAGGAGAAAACAATGACCTGGGGGCAAATTAACAAAAAAAATATGCAAAAAGGTCTTCCAAGAGATTTATAATGTATCTACGTATTTTAGATGTGTATAATATAGAGTAGGAAAATTCGAATTTGTTAAAAATGCATCTTGGGTACATTATTGGCCATATTGGACAAAAATGGAATTACACACGTATCCCACTATATATGTATGGTATTCCAAGGGGTCCTCTACAAGTCACATTTCTGAAATATTTTTGGGATTCCAGAAAATTTACTTTGAAAAAAATCATTTTTTGCAATTTTCGACAATTTCTCTACAGGACCACTAGTCATTTTGGACAAAAATGGAATTATACACGTATCCCACAATATAGGTAAGATAGTAAAAGGCGTCCACTACAAGCCACACATTTCTGAAATAATTTTGGTATTAAAGAAAATTGACTTTAAAAAAATAATTTTTTTTTAATTGCTCTAGAGGACCACTGGCCATTGTACACAAAAATGGAATTGCATACGTATCAAACTATATAGGTATGAATAAGTTAGATATAGGTATGAATAAGTTAGAGATGGGAGAAAATTTAGAAATGGGAAAAATATTAGAGATGGGAGAAAATATAGAGATGGGAGAAAAATGAACCGCTTGCATTAGTAACTAATTCTCATTTATGACACATTTTAATTCATTAAATTACCACTGTCTCACTTGGTGTAAGAAAATTTTGCCTTGTTTTGCTTGACTCTTTCACAAATTTTGCCTTAGGCCCGTTAATTCTTTTCAATTAATTGAACTAAATTGTGAAGAAACTAGATCTAGAGTAACCAATAAGCAGAGTAAATGCCATCCTTTTGTGATATCTGGATGTTTATTTAGAGAATTTATGTGTCATAACTGCTCTCTCTCTCTTTCTCTCTCTCTCTCTCTCTCTCTCTCTCTCTTATTAAACTAAACTGAACTATAAAGTAAACTAAATTGAACTATAAAGTAAACTAAACTGAACTATAAAGTAAACTTAACTAAACTATGAAGTAAACTAAACTGAACTATAAAGTAAATTAATCTGAACTATAAAGTAAACTATTAAGTAAACTAATCTGAACTATAAAGTAAACTAAACTGAATTATAAAGTAAACTAAACTGAACTATAAAGTAAACTATAAAGTGAACTATAAAGTAAACTAAACTGAACTATAAAGTGAACTAAACTGAACTATAGAGTAAAGTAAACTGAACTATAAAGTAAACTAAATTGAACTATAAAGTAAACTAAACTGAATTATAAAGCTAACTAAACTGAACTATAAAGTAAACTATAAAGTGAACTATAAAGTAAACTAAACTGAACTATAAAGTGAACTATAAGTAAACTATTAAGTGAACTATAAAGAGAACTATAAAGTGAACTATAAAGTAAACTATAAAGTGAACTATAAAGTAAACTATACAGTGAACTATAAAGTAAACTATAAAGTGAACTATAAACTAAACTATTAAGTAATCTATAAAGTGAACTATAAAGTAAAAAAGTAAAAATTTTGAGACTAAAAGAAAATAGTTTTTAGAACTAGGCCACTCATATTCCTAAGCACTGACAGAATGGATAGGATTTAGCCTCAGAATCAGTTAGTGTTCTACCACTTTAGGTACTATTTATTTAGTCACATTGCAAGTGATGTCGTCGGCAGTCAATCTTTTGATTAACTGCACTTTAAGTGACAGCAACTGCAAATCATCTTTTTAAATGTGCCCTGCTCTCGCCCTAATTACTATGTGATAATTTTTGGTTATGTGGGCTTAGGACAAAGAAGCTGATGTTTATATGACATTCTTTTTTTTTTGGGCTTGAGAAAACTGCAACAATAGTCTAGCAATGAAGATAAAAAATGTTTATTTTCTAGCTTAAAAGACTTGAACTTTTTATTTCTAATTTTTTTTATTTTTTTTCATTTTTAGCATTCTTGTCGATACAGAAATTATTACTTTTAAATAACCATCGTAAGGTTAGACTTGTAGTAGACCCCTTGGACTACCACACCTATATAGTGGGATACGTGTGTAATTCCATTTTTTTCCAATATGGCCAATAATGTACCCAAGGGAGCATTTTTAACAAATTAGAATTTTCCTACTCTGCGGCTATATTTATACATATCTGAAATACATAGATACATTATAAATCTCTTGGAAGACCTATTTGCATATTTTTTTGTTAATCCTTTCCCCCAGGTAATTGGTTTCTCCTCCTGAATATTTCACTACTCTCTGTTAAGTACTTTACAGAACTCTGTAAATTGCAAATTTAGCTATGTTAACTTGTACGGTTCTTGTCTTTGCTAAAATTTCATATTGAAATACGTATTTATCTTCACACACATAAATGTATGTTATTTTCCAAAACTGGATTTCAGTTGATCTTTTGTCAACTATACTCGTAAGTCAGCTTACAAAAAAAAGCTATAAATAAACTAAATATTTGTTAAAAAAAACTAATTGAAGCATACATTTTCTGTGATTTAATATAGGATCCTTACAGCCTAACTGAGCAGACAATCTTTTGGTCAATGGGGGTTCTTTGTAAGATAATTATTTAGTTAATGACGTTAGCTCAGCTAATGTGCTGGAATTTCCTTGAAGCAAATTTTGTTTTTTAGGAAAATTTTTAAATCACTTTTGCTGCTATTTTACTTTCAGAAAAACAACACATTCATATTTTAATTTAATTGCTTGCCAAACACAGTGTTTAAAAAGTTACTAATTGACTCAAATAAGTTCAACTACAACAACGCAAAAATATATAAAATTATTATTTTTTTTAGTGCACAATATTTACAGCAAAACTAGAATGCTTTTTAGTTCATTGTTTTTTTTTTTTTTTATATTCTAAACGAAAAACTAATTTAATTTAAAATTCTTAAAGTGTATAGTTTGAGCAACAAAAGCAGCAACTGTAGATTAAATTAAAATTACTTTTTTGTTATTTTTTGTTGCTGTTGTCGTTATTTAGTAATAGATATGGTACAGTGATACACAAAATATTTAAAATTTAATTTTCTTTCAAAGGAAGTATTTGGTGTGAAGTTGAAAGAGATTAATTGTAAATTAATTATTAAAGTTCATATTCTAAAAAAAATAAAATTGGTTTGAAATGAAGATTTAAAGTCTTTTCTATACATTATCTGGCTGCTAACTTAACGTATTTTGGGTTTAGGTATTGTTAGGGAGAGTTTTTACAGATTTTTAGAGAAATTCATTTACAAAAAGACTTAAAACTTTTAAAAAACCCAGACAAATAAATACAGCCACTGACTACTTCAAAAAATGAAAGTACGGTGGCACATCGAATAGTGGCGAGTGCAAATCGTTGAAAAGTGTACATACGTACAAATGGGTGTACCCATTGCAAAAGTATATGGCGATTTTTCTTGGAGTATAGTATTTTTAGACAAATCCATTGAAAAAAATTTATAAACAGTAAGTTAATTTTATTTTTATAGATTTTGTGCAAGCTTAGTAGCATGTGCTGTGCTAAAAGATCCCTGTGAACAGTTATTATTGTGTCTTATATAAAATATAAGTTTTTAAGATTGATACTCATAACTAGTGATATGCTCTAAATACATATAACTATTACAAATAAAGTGGTTTACAATTTATTTTTGTAACAACTTTATTTTTAATAATTTGTTCTCTTAGCTACCGCCGTTGTTTATGTAAGCCCTTTGCTGACTCAGCTAATATTTAATTTATTTAATGAAAAATATTAAGTCCAAACCAAACACAACTTTTATTTCAATTTTGCAAGCCGGTAACACCGAAATTTTTTTCAATCAAGTTCATTAACTTACAGATGTCCATTCCAACCTTTCAATATAGCCCTGTTATGAATTTAAAGTCAGAGATAATGAATATGATATTATATCAAATTAACAAGTTCTTTTTTCCAGCTTTTGATGCGCTACAATCGACAAACTCAAGAGTCAGTGTAACGACTAGTTTGATGTGAAACTAAAACTCAATAGCTTATAGAGTACCTCCGTAGATTAGTGGATAGTATGCCAACCCATAAGTCTAGGTAACGCAGGTTTAATTCCTGCCTACAGCCTTGATAATATCATTTGTTTCACTGTACATATGGACTAATTTAAAAAAAATTTCAATCCCACTTGATAAAACTAATTCAGCCTCGTCTTTGTGCGGGGCCTCTTACGCACATGCATGCACATATTTTAATCTTTACTGTAGATTTGCATCTATACCTAAATAAATATAATCAACTATATGAATAAAAAAGGAGACATACACTCAAATTTATCAAATGCCAACAAAAACTAATCCATCAAAATGACATTTTGTTTACGTAAACAAATGCACTTATTTATGCAAACACATACACATAAAAACATTTACTCATTCTGTGCCATACATATAAACACACCCACACCGTTACCTATAAGCATTAAGAAAAAGCAAGAATAACAACAACAACAAGGATAAAATTAAGAAAGAAAAAAAAAAGAAAAACTCGTTTACTCATCCTCAAGGTTTCTTTTGGTTATTTGTTTTCTTTTTATTACTTAAAAGTAAGAAAACTATAATAAAACAATAACAACAACAACAACAAAAAATGGAATAAAATAAAAATTACACTTGGGTGCAGTTGGAAAAATTGTTACAAGCATTCTAACAACAACAATTTTAAAAAACACGAAGGCAAACATAACACTAAAAATATTGTATAACGGGCATTAAATAGTAACACAAAGGGGAGTAGCTACTTAGAGTCAAACGAAACAAAGTGCCACAGAAAATGTTAACTGAAGTAGAATTTTACAAGGACTAAAATGTGAAAGTATTGGAATGAGTAGGTTAACTTATCTAAAACTTATTTTTTCAATTTAATTTGCTTAAGTTACAGTCTTCAATGACAAATTTGTTTGATTACCAAACGCACAATTAAAAGCGTTTTGCGCTATTTAATTATTTAAGCAAATATTTGCAGCTCAACGGCATTTGTTAGCTATTCTCTAACTCCACGTTTAGTAAACATATTTTAATGTATCAGTCAGTCATATCCTCCGTTTCCATTCGGATCGAAATTTTTCCCTTTTGGCAATTTGGGTATTCTATGTTTCTCCATTTGGCAGCTTTGATTTTTTTGATCTGTTTCTCTCTGTTTCTATCAAAATTTTTAAGATTGTACATATTTTGCATTACTATCACTGCTACGTTTTTCTAAGTTGGTAATTGGTTTTGCGGAGTTTATTCGATTTTAGTTTTTGCAATTATAAAAGAAAATTTAAGTAGAAAATGCAATAAGACAGATTTTCAAAGAAACATTATATTTTTTTCACTAATATTTGAAATTTATAATTTATTGCAGGTCAAAAACAACAACACCGAAACAATATGAAAACTTGGTAAATTGGATGGTCAATAAGGGCATTGGAAGAGGTGGCAAACGTGTCAAACGCGATGGAGATTCTTCATACAGGAATAGTTCCTCATTTATTTCGTTTACATATCAAGTATTTTTTTATTTATCACTCAATTTTTTTTTGCACAAAACTTTACTTTTTATTTATGCTTACAAAATGTCTTATTTTTCTGTTCATATTTCATACGTTTCATAATAATACAACTAGAATAAAAACATTTTTGTCTACTTTTTCTTTCGAATCAATTTTTTTTTGTTGGAATACCATCTTTCGATAACGTAATCGAAACGCAGAATATTGGTGATTATCCATAAATTTTTATGCGTTCTTCTATCTGAGACTCCTGGTGTTATAAGCAGCGTTAACAATTTGAACACACAAACTTATTTTGTATCCGAGAAGAAAAAACATTAATTTGAAAAACTTTGGCGCAGAAAATTTTTTAAAAGCACTAAAATTGGTGTTAAATGCACTAAGTTGACAACGTTGGCTATAATAGAGAGAAGAAATAGCCCTAAAGGAATCAATATCATTAGCATATTTTTGGGCACGTACAATCTTGACATTCAGCGATGGCATTTTAGCCTTTTTTGGGCTAGATTTAGCCTTTTTTCTGGAATTTAGGCTTGAAATTTATGATTTAGCCTCTAGCTTTTTTTCTAGCCTTTTTCATTTTCAAAATAACCTTAAATAGACTTTTTTATTTTTTCAATTTTTTTTTTGCTAATAGCGCGAAAAAATTTTTTTATAATTTTTCTTAAAAAAAAACAAAAGGGACAGTTTTTGGCGAAAAAACAATATATTACAATTCTTTTTTGTTTTATACTCAAGTTAATGGGTAAATTAGTATTTTTGTAAATCAAATTCTAGTTTAACTTTATTAAAGCCAAAATTGTTTTTTTTTTTCTTTAAATAATAATAAAATTTCTAATAACTTTACATGCATTCTATAAAACTTATTAGCCTTGATAATTATAGTTTTTATAAAAAAAATTATTAACAAAATTTTATTGACAATCCTTGTTGTTTGTTTTAAAAATGGAAGCAAATAAAAACTAGTAGCTGCAACTTTGAGATCATAAAATGGTGATATAAAAGGAAAATAATGTCATTTTATTTTCAAATACATAAAAACACATACTTAAATTCCAGCAAATAAAGCTCTCAAGATAATTATATTTTGTACATTAATTATGCAACAAATGTGCACTGACGAAACAACAGCACTACTCACTATTGTTACCATCAGCAAATGTGGGGAAACAACCAATTTTATGCGAGTGGTAATACAAAAATAGAAAACGTAAGTAAACAAGAAACTTGAAAATAAAAGTATTTCAGAAAAAAAAACTTTTTGAGTTGATTAAAAAATCTTGTAAAAATATTTTGGTAATTAATTAAAAATTCACTGGGTTTCATTCTGCTTTTCCTAGAAGAACATATTTTAATAAGAAAAATAAAGTAAGAAAACCAAATACGTTTTTACATGTTAAAAACAATTAATTTTATTGAGTTTGAATCCTTAAGCCTCAAACTAATTTGAAGCTGTTTCCTGAGAATTAAAGGTCTATTGAAAATATGTATGCATTCGTAAGTGTATAAAAAATTCCTTGGGTACACGGTGCTAATGACTCAATTGACAAAAAAAAATTTATTCGTAATTTATTTAAGTGACTTTTTTGATTGTTCTCGCTCTAAAACAAGTACAGGTAAAGTATTTACTTGTTGTTTCTCCAACATCTTTTTGTTGGTGTTATTTGTTTAAAAAAAAAAAAAAAACATGTTGATTTTATATGTCGTCAAATGTATAAAAAAAACCCCAATATATTCTTTGAATATAAAAATTTAACAAAATTTTTAAAAATTTTTTATGTTTGAGCTTAAGTTTAATTGTAGCAGTGAAAAATGTTTCAGGATCATTTAAATTATTACGGTACATCATAATACATCAAAAAATCGTATGTGCATTTTTTGTAACTTAGGGCTTTTTTGTAAACATATGACGATATGTATTTCAAAACTTTTCCACAAATTAGATAGCGAGTAAATTAACAATAAAACTTTTCTTTTAATTCACTAACTTCTTTAGAATATTCCTTTTTGAAGCGTTTCTTAGTGCATTTCAAGAAAGTTTATCTGGTGGTTAATCTGACGCCTATAAAAGAATGGCTGTGAAATAGTTATAAAAATTCACTTTGTTAAAAAATATTTTTGAAAGACTCTTGTTTAATTTAAATTTAGTTTTGGCTACAATTTTTTTTTAAATATTTTTTCAAGCTTGAGTCTGTTAAAACTCCAATCTTATTTCTATAAAAATATATTTATATTATAAAACAAGCAAAAACATGCGTTTGCTTGATATATGTATTTGCAAACTGTTAGAAAGAAATTTGTCTATTCTTTAAACAAGCTAAATGCTTGTTTTAGCCAAAAATTTAGCTCAAGAGTGTATATAGGGAGCTCTGCTATATCTTGAATATGCCCAAAAAATATGCTAATTACACTGATCTCTTTAATATTTCTAATGGCTGAATCATTTCAATACTTATAGTCAATTTTATGCACCAACATTTTCAGAAGAAAAGACACTTTATGTGTATGTTAGTTTCTTAGAATTTTTTTTCTTGGTCTCGGGTGCTTTTTAGAATTCACAAAATTGACAACGCTGTTCATATTGCCAGAACTCTCAGATAGAAGAACGTGTAAAAATTTATTGATAATAATAAACACAAATATGTTACGAGCAATGATTAACGAAGGCCAATCATAAATCTCAATAGGCGATTCATTTGAAAAAGACTTATTGAAGTCAAGCTGACAAAAATCATTATAATGCTGTGAGGTACTAAATTAGCTTGAAACTTGTTAAAACAAATTTCTAGAAAATATATAAATATAATAAATTCTTTAACTCCTATAAAAAACATAGGGCCACATTGACTGGAATTCATAAAATGACTTGCGCCTATTATTGTAAGTTACCATGAGCTACATAAATATATGATTTTGTAAGCACTGTAATCCAGTTTTAGTTAGTTTACACCAAGCGGAATCTACACTCAAAGAAAAAATATAATTTAGGATAATATATCTACCGCTTCTAACCATATATATATTTATAAATCAAACTTATTAAAAATGCTTCTAAAGTGGAGATGTCTAGGTTGAAATCCCGGTCAGGTCAAAAATTTTTTTTAAATTTTTAGATAGCTTTTTTACAAACAATGGGCCATAATCATAGTCACACTAAAGTCTGTATCTTTTTAAAAACGACTTTAACTTCATATAAGTCTTATGAACAAAAGTCAGCTCTAAGTAAAATCCTACTTTTTTGTGACCATGATTACGGTCCATTGTGTATAAAAATTTATTAAATAAATGTTTTTATACATTTTTGAAGTAAATTTTTTTAAATTAATTTTTTACGCAAGATTTGGTATACGAGTATATATAAACATATATTAAATCTATTGATTTTTTCACTTCAATTAATTAATATTTATTTATTACATTATCCATTGACTTTGAATTTCTTTACATATTTATTTGACTCTAGTTCGAACTAGAGCATATTCAGTTAAGAAGTAAATATTAACTCTCCACTTCATCTACAAAACTCATTTGAATTTGAACGATTAAGTTTTTACTTTATTTAATGATTCGGCTAGAAACAAAATTGAAACCATTTACTGTTCCACATATTTTTCTCATTTAATTAAATATAATATGTTCATAATTTTATTAAATTGTTCTATCTTATATATTTAATATTATTTAATATTAATCAAGCTTAAGATCTTAAAAAATTGTTTTTATTAAAAAAAAAAATTCCCTGAAGGAGACCTTCAAAAGAAAGTCAAAATATCGAAAAATTTAAGTAAAAACAATTTTTTAAATAATAATATATTATGATCATTTTAATAATAACATGTTTGCCATAAATAAATTTATGGTTTCAGCTAACATTTTATCAAAAATAATATGATATATTCAACCATATCTATCCCTTTCTGTACCCATCTACACAAACGTTAAAGTAAAATTTAGGTATATTGAAGAGAGAAGTCTAAATATCTAATTTTTATACATTTATATTTTGTCCAAGTGAAATGTGTATGTTTCTAAGGACATAAGCTTTGTATGGACATAAAAAATAAATTTTTACGTTATTTTAGGACGAGGTATCATCAAGGTAAAGATGGCGTGGTTAGAAAGAAACTAGAAACATGTTTATTTTTATTATGAGCTCATAAAGTTTAGATGCTTCAAATTAACAATAATATTTTATTTAACCATATTTTTGTTGAGGTTTTACAATTTGAAAGAAGATAATTTTTGAGATGCAATAACCTTGTATAAATTCGCTTTGTAAATATAAATTCCAAAATGTAAATATACCGTGATATGTCTCTTTCTAGAAATCACTCATTTTTCATTATGAAGTTATAACCAAGAACTGATTATTAAAATAAATTTTAGCTCTAATTATTGGTAGCCTGTAATAATACACTGAGAAAACAACTTTGTCTGTGAGAAAATTCATTTGTGATAATCGAATTTTTTAGTCGTGACAATAGAAAACCGATCTTACAGCTGGACATATTTCTAAGAAAACTATATTTTGCACTTTACTATCGAATTCTGGTTGTTACTTGATTGGAAGTAAATATGGTTTTGTGCAAGCTTTGATATTGAAGAACTTTTCTGCACAATTTTTTATTAAGCATCTACATATAAAGGGTGGTTAAATTTTAAGGGCCGATGTTGAATGTGAACCACACCTAAGCTTCAAGTTTTTTTCTGCATTTCATTTGACATTTCTCAATTTCAGGGTAACTCAATTTGAACCATAGAAAGATACACAATCGAGCAACGCGTTAAAGTTATTCAGGCTTATTATGAAATTGGGCGTTCAAATCAAAATGCATACCGTGCACTTCGTAATTTTTTCGGTCAATTTAATCGTCCAAATGTGCGTACAATCGGAAAAGTCGTGGAAAAATTTGAGCAAACCGGATCTCGAGCAGTTGTGAAAACACCAGTGCATGCTCGTTCAGCTGCAGAAAATATTGCTGCTGTTCGCGATAGTGAAGCTGAAGAGCCGTCCACCTCAACTCGTGCACCTCTCACGTTCGTCATTGATGAACATTATGCATAAGGACTTGCATTTACACGCTTACAAGGTCCAATTGACTCAAGAACTAAAGTCTCTTGACCCTTCCAAACGTTGTCAATGGTCAGAATGGTGGCAAGAAATGGTAAAAGTGAATGATCGATTTTCGAAGAAAATCACCGTCAGTGATGAGGCACATTTTCACCTCAGTGAATTCGTCAATAAGCACAATTGCCGCATTTGGGCGAATGATAATTCAAGAGTGACTGTTTGGTGCGGATTATGGGCTGGCGGCATCTGGGCTGGACTTCTTTTTTTGGAGTGATTTGAAAGAAAAGGTGTACGTGGATAAGCGAGAAACAATTCAAGTGTTAACGGATGAGATAATTTGGCACATTAACAGCATACCATATTATCATAATAAAAAGAAATGAAAATAATTTCCTAAATAATTTGTGTTTTATTCAAAACAACATCGGCCTTAAAATTTAACCACCCTTTATAAATAAAATTAATTTTTGGTTTATTTGTTTGTATGTTTTCCAATGAATTTGTGTGCAATTTGTCGTCATATAACTTTGGTCTAGCCACGCCTATTTTTATACCCACTTTTCTATGATTTTCACTCATAACTGTGTGTGCCCGTACTTGATTATGCTTTGAAATATTTTATTTACCACTTTAGTTGGCGCCTCAGCTAATAATGATTAAAATTCTATTTGTAATGGATTTCTCTAAAATTTGGTGTATTCGCTCTCTAAACTTTGAAAATACCGACTCAAGGAATAAAGTACCAGCGGCACAAAGATCTAGTTAAATAAAAATAAATAGAAGGAAATATGAAAGCAGTAACATGAAGTCTGATAATATTTTTTTAATCTACGTGTTTCACCTTTACAACTTTAATCAATTGCAATATTAGGGTAACTCTATTAAAATATGGTGGTATGTGTGTGTGTTCTCATGTACTAAATAATACTCTGTATGTTTGCTTTCTTTTGTTTTTATTTTTTTATTTTGTCAACCAAAAACAAAACAAAACAAAAAACTTTTGCAAATTGCAGCTGCTGTTGTTGTCAATATTTTTTAACTCTTATTAATTTTTGTTGTTGTTGTTGACTTTGTAGTTTTTTCAATTGTTATTGTTGTTGGTTAGCTGCACATACGAGTATACACCGCATTATGGTTTCAAGGTAAGCACAACATATGAAGAGGTTGAGCTTAAGGAATGTTGCCTATTCCTTAAAAACAAATATAAATTAATAATAAGCAAATTATTTTGTTTGTTTTTTGACAAGCCACTAATCAAATGAGAGCTTTTTGCTCTCAGTAAAAAAATTTGAGTTAATCCACTTTAATAACAACTACTAACTAACTGATTTCTCTAAACAAATCGAGTTTCTTAGCCTCTGCATTTTCTATAAAAGTCCTTATGTATTTCCAAAAAATAATCAAACGCATTTTGTTTTTAATACGAATGTTTTTTAGAAATTCAACCAAAAATAAATTGTTATTTTTTATTGTGGAGAAAAGTTCATTTCTCATTTAAGCTTTGCATTCTGTTTAAAGCGGATACCATCTCTTGTCATGTAGAGTTTGGTTTTATCATTGTACGAGTATGTTGTTGATGTTATGGAGATGAGAGTTGTAGTAATAAAATACGTTTTTAATGGTTGACTGAACATAAAACTTTTAAGCCGTAGCTTTTGATGAGTTTTTATACACAGATTTTTAATGGCAACTCCTATAAAACTTTGTATATACATATTTTTTTATTTTTATATTTATTTTTTTCAGTTCTTTATTTTTCATCTATGTTTCTATCTGTGTAGTTTATTATATTTTTTGTTGTCGTTATTTGCTTGTTTTTTTCTATTTTTTTATGTGCAAACATAAAGGAAAAAGTTCGTTGCCTTAGTTACTTTGAGCTGCAGTAATTTCTTCTTTTTTTTATGGTGCACATAAAATCATATTTTTTAAACGTTTTTTTTTTTATTTGATGACGATTGAAGGTAAAAAAAAAATATAAAACATAATGTTTTTAATTTATTTTTTTTATTAATGCGCTAATACGTGCTTTTGATGTTTAAAAATTATATAATAAAAATATTTACAATAAAAGACAAAAATATTAAGGAACATGAGTTTTTGAAAACCAGAAATTGCCATCTTTAAGAAAAATTATAAAAAAAAGCTTTAATTCTGGTAATAAATACAAGACGTATTCTGTGTTTATTACTCGGCACTAGGCGTTTTGTAAATTGTCTGTGCAGTTTTAAAACAAATCTAATGCTGCTTTAATAAATTTCATTAAAACAAGAGAAATTAGTATATTAATTTTCTATTTGGTTTTTTTTAATTAGCTGTAACTTCCCAATCCAAGTGTTATTTGATAACTTAAAAAAATTGTATAAAAAAAGTATGTGAGCCTCTTCGTTAACATTCCCTAGGTTAACGAAGAGGCTCTCTTGGTGCAAGGTGTTCACGTCGGAACACGTATATAACATCAAATTGTCAGTTCGTTCTGCGCCTGTGTAAACAGTGTGGTTGTTTGTATGTTATACGCAACTTTAAGTTGGCATTACTGTTCAAGATGGCGATCGATTTAACAGCTGTCAAGTGATTTAATCTCAGTTTGATTTGGCAATTCATCATGAATAGCCAAACGATCATCAAGTAAGGCGTAGATTCGTCGAATGGGTCCAAAATGAGATTTCCTTTGTTCCAACATGTCACACAACTCGTGCCACAATCGATTTATTGAAAGACACGTTTGGTGACCGCCTAATTTCACGTTTTGGACCTGTTAATTGGCCTCCAAGATCTTGTGACTTAACACCGCTAGACTACCTTCTGTGGGGCTATGTAAAGTCATTGGTCTATGCGGATAAACCACAAACGCTTGACCATGTCATGGAAAATTGGACGTCCAGATTGGACTACATCCGAGCCAGCCGTGGCGGTCATATTCCAGAAATCATATTTAAAATGTAATGCCACAAGATTATCTTTCGGATAAATAAAATTCATGTCAATCGAATAATCCATCGTTGTTTTATTGCAATTTAAAGTTTTATACGTCTATAAAAAATACCCTTTATAATATCATATGCACTTGCGTTAAATAATGTAAAGAAGCTTCTTAAATTTTTCCAACCGGGGTTTTAAAAGTAAACGAATTTTTTAAAAAAATTCGTTGAATTGACAAAAGTACAGCAGTTAAAATGAAAAATAATTCGTAAATATCAAGAAAAATTTTAGTTATTTTTACTAATATTTTATTCAATACTACTAAATCCCCATCAAGTTAACACAACGATTTTAATAATTTACTATTTTACAAAAAACTGTGTATTAAGACTACGACATTTTTTGTTAGTTGTATAATAACCTACTTTTCTTCATGTTTACCTACCATTTTGCTCTGTTTACCTACCACTTTTGGTTCAGTGTAAATGGGCCATTTTCTTATTTTAACAGAAGCGTCATACTTTGTGGAAATTTGTGCACATCTTTTGATTTTATTGCAGCTAAGTCATATTATTTCATTGTGAAAGCAATTGCCATATGCCTACAGCAGCATTACACTTGCAATCAAAGTCGGCAAAGAAACACTAGCAAACACATACATATGACATTTGTTTCTAAGAAAGTAGTGTGATAGGTTGACTTGATTTTAAATAAAATCAAAAGTTGTTTAACGATATTAATAAAGTTTTGTTTGAACGTAATGGTGGAATAAAAAGCGGTGGAATATTCACTACTTCTAAGTATTTTAAATAAGTGACTGGTTATGGTACCATGGAATATTTACACCGACAGTCGGACTGCAATTAGGTCCTTAGTGGGTGTCAAGTCTGGTCAAAAAATGCCGGACATCTTTATATAAGATGTCGGAACATTTGGTGGTCACCCTCATCGGGATGCGTGGAATGGGACCACAATAGCTAACTGTAGGGCTGATAACCTGGCAATGGAAGGGTCAAGGCTGCCAAAGCAGAATGCCGACGCCCCCTGTTATATCCCACTTTCGGTCTTTAAAAAGCATATCGAGAGCATATTTTTGCAAAGAGCACAGTCCAGATGGAGAGACGAACGGACATGCAATACGGCGAGGATGATCTGGCCTAGGCTAGATAGCAATCGCACCGCGGCCTTTAAGATCAATTATGCAGATAGTCAATATGCTTTCAAGCTTAAATTCCACTATTGATTAATTAGATATTGGACAATAAAAAATAGAAAAGTATATAATGTTACAACTTTTCTTTTATGTCAGGTGTCACTCATTAAAAAATCAAATATCTTTATTATGCTAGTAAAGACATATAGACATACAGATATTGTCTATAATTATGTATTATTCTAGTGTGATTAAGTGTAATTAAAAGTTTTCTTTTAATTTTTTTTTGATGTCAAAATTTTCATTGTTTAATATCCATATCCTTTTAAAAAGAATGAATGTTTCTCTCTCTCTCTCTCTTTGCTTTTCTTGTATTCTTTAGCAAATGGTTTTTTGTATTATCCATAAAATTTTTTAAGTCATTATTTTTCTCCAACTCCTGTAATAACACAAAAGATATCAATGTCATGTTTGTTTTGCATAACTGAATATGTGATTGTATGTGTAATATTTTCCATGAAATTCAAATGTAAGTTCATCTAAATGTATGTGTGTTAGTGCAGTGATATGAGAAATTTTTGAAATTTCTAATTAATTATTGGCTTATTAAAATGCACAAAATATTCATTAGATGTGGTATTATGTTACTCATTCATTGCAGTTTAGATTTATGTTTGCTTTATTTCTCAAAAATGTGTGTGCGTGTGTTTGGGTTTAAATTCTATTTCTGACATTATAAACAATTTTTGAAATACAAAAGAATTTCACGTTTATTGGCGGATATGTCAGTAATGAAACAAAGATTGTTTTCGAAAACAAATGAATAGTTTTATAGGGAAAAATTCAAAGTTGAATTAAAATTTCAAATAAATGCAGCTTTTCCATTATTGACATTTCCACCCACCAGCTAAATATTACCTTTTAGTATGTCATATTGTGTTTGCAAATTGGTCATTAAGGTATCACTAATATCGTAATAAATATATTAATTTTTTTTAGGAACACACAGATTCGCGACTCTTTGCTTACAGAAAACTACTAGATGTTAAACAGAAAACTCGGCTCTGCGAATAATAATATACCAAAGCCTATAGACCTTAACATACAGTGTTGTAGAAAAATGTCTGAGTAAGAGTGCACTTTTTCATTTTTTGCTGCAATAAATCGGTTGTTTCACGCTCTATGTGGCAGGTGGCGCCATCTTGCTGATTCGTTTAAGTCCATGCTATACAATTAAGGCTAAAAAAACTATGTTATCAGTCAATTTAATTGCAACTCCGGCCTCATCTTGAAGAAAGTAAGGCTCGACCAAAATCCGCATTTTGTTTTTCATGGATCGTCATGCAGATTTTTAAGTCCATTCTCCTTGAATTTAACAATTCAAGGAGAATGGACCTTCATAGTAGAAAATGATTATTATTCGAAATGTTATAATTGGTTTCACTTTGCTCTATCACAATTATAACGCGAATTATTAAACTCGTTTATTTTCGGTTTAAAAAAATTTAATTATTTCAAGACACTAATATGTATCTTGAAATGTTCTTTATTGAGTTTACTTATGAACTAACTGGCAAAAGTATTTACACATCTATTTATACTTTTGCTCTTGTAAATATTAGGGTGATAACTAAAAATAGAGTTTGACCTTCGAACGATCGTCTTATTATATTAACTAGTTTCTTATCAATAATGTTATTAAGAAACACACATATTTGTTTCGTGTTTTGTTTAATACAATATTTCTTAGTCTTTAAAAATTTGGTTACTTATAATATTTTACAAATGATTTATGACTTAACCTTTGATCTTTTCCTTATCAGTCTACTGGCTTGTAATACTTTATATTAATATGATTAAACATGTTTTCATGCTTAAGAAATATTTCATCTAAGTATGTGAGCGTCGTTAACTCTCCCCCTGCTTAACCGAGAGCGTCCCGATCTCTAATTTTTCCTACCTGCTGTTGAAAATAAATTTTAAAGTATTCTTCTGCTCGTCGGCGTCTGTACAATAATATGTATTTATATATTTTCAGTCCAGTAATGACTATACTACTTATTGTTATGATAAATATGAATGTATAAAAACCTGTTCTTATAGGGTGTTCCTCATATGGTATGATTAGTTTCTTTAATGAGTCAATGTTATCAAATGCGTTCTGGCGGTTCGAGTTTAGAATTTTTTCAATTTCAAAATCTTCATTATGCTTCATGTGTATTGCTTCAATTATTTTGTCATGAATGTTTCTGTAAGTCTTGTTGTCTATTGTAACTTGGTCGGTGTATGTGACTAAAGTTATGCCAGTGGTGGTAGTGTTGTTGATTGTATGGTTACCGTCTAATAATATAAATCCTTCATCTATTTCTAATAGTTCGTCGTTGTATTCTTGTATTACTGTGCACTTACTGTTCCTATTATTGAACAATGGCAATATACATGTGTCTGTTTCATTATTTACCTGGCAAATGTTTATTCCTAAAAAATTCTTGCACTTTCTCACTCTGACGTAGTCCCTATTACACTGGGCAATTTGGTTATCTGTTTGTATTTTCCCGTGTCTAAAGCTTATAGGCGTGATTTTGAAAAGTTTACATTTATTATTTAGGATGGGGTATTTATAGATAGCTACAAATAAGTCTCCTGTCCCCGCTATGTGTATGTCAGCGTATTCAAAAACATTTATTATCGGTACTGATACTAATTCGTGTTCCATAATTTCTTTTATGTCGTCTAAATTTAAAGATTCAGTCAAATATTCATTATTCTTTGCAGCGTTTATTGTTCTTACAAGTAGTAAAAGTTGGTCATGCACTTGCTCTATGATGAAGTGATTCTCCAGCGAGTTTCCTTGTAGTAAATCAATTAGTTTCTCAAACCTTGAATTAACTAGGCGTTGTTTTTCGTTGTTGTTTATTAAAGTATTTATTGCTGCCTCCATTTTAATGAAGTCGTCATGGTCCGGGATTCCAGTAATAAATTTTAAAGCTGACCCTAAGAAGTTTAGGGATCTTGTATGACGTTTATGTTCATTTAGTTGATTTGCCAATGCTTCAATTTTCCTAATCCAAACCATTTCCTGGGGAGTGGCCTTGTATTTTTCCGTAAAGATTCGATTATATGGTGATATTATTTTTGTTATGTTGGTTACATGAAATAGAAATGAAAACTCGTTAAAAATGAGTACGTCATCTGTTCTGGTCATAACATATTTTAATCCGTTTAAGTTTTTAATTTCTGTGTCTCCTTTGATTTCTGGTATGGCCGCTGCGAGTAATATCAGGTAGATGATCATTATGGTCAATAGTATAATTTTTGATATTATCTTTATGCACAATCTTCCCCCTTGTGGTTAAGACAGTGTCCTCACGGTCTTCTTTCACTATATATTTAATATATCTAGTGTCTTTTTTCTTCCTTACTCCTTTAATTTTAACTAGTATTTGCTCATTTGGTGAAAAGGTTCGATGCTTGGTGTTTTGGTTCAGTCTTTCGAGTGTTCTTTCCGATGCTTTTTTTAGTTTTTCATATATATCACTTTTGTCGTATTTTATTTTGTTGAATAAAATGTCAACTGGTTTTTGTCCTGTTACCGTGTGTATAGTGTTATTTAGTTCTCTTGTTGTTTTATATATTTCTTCAGCTATTGTTGTTTCGTTCTGTATTTTGAATATTCGTACTAACTCAGAGATTGTGCTGTGTGCGCGTACCACTTGTCCGTTCGATGTCGATCTATAGACTGGAGTCTCTATCTTTTTGATACCGTATTTTATACACATCATGTTTACTGCTGGTGTGTTTAGGCATCTTTCATTATCAGTCATCAATCGTGTGCAGTCCGGAAAGTTATTTGTGAGAATCTCTTCAATTTTCTCGGACATGCGTTCTCTTGAATCGATTTCTCTCAGAGTAATATATTTTGAAAATTTATCAATAGCGACTAAAAATGTTTTGTTGTCATTGAAATATATGTCCATGTGTATATATCGGCCTGGTTCTGTCGGTATGTCGGAATCTCCTAATGGTTCTTTTGTGGGATTTCTTTCGTATTTACCATATAGACAAGGTGTACACTTTTTGTTGAATGCTTTACAGTGTTGCTTTATTTCTGGCCAATAGTGATTTCCAAGTATTTCCTGTATATTGTTTTTATAGCCTCTATGTGCTCTATTATGTATCTCCTCAACTATTTCAATTTGCTTCTCTTTTTCTCGAACGTCAGTTAGTTTTGTTGGTGTGTATACGAAGTTTGTTGTGTTGAAAGCGTTCTTTATAATGGGGCTGAATGCGTAAATATTTTCTCTGGTAGTATGTAATGCAATCGTTTTGTTTGGCTGCAATATCTTTTTCAATTCCGTGATCAAATTTTGTTCGTTCGTAAAGTTTATCGTATGTCTAACTCTGTTTGAAAATATGGTACGAGTTCGTGTTTCATTTATTCTTTCATTTGGTACAAGTTCAATTTGAATGGCATATGCATTAAAAGGTCGTTTCACTTGTTGGATAATTTCTGTGTAAGAGCTTTCGGCTGAATGAGCTGTATCAATGGATGATGTATTTATACATTGTCTTGACAAGGCGTCAGCTACTACATTTTGGTGTCCAGGTTTATATATTAATTTTGCTCCAAAGTCTTCAATAATAGCCTTCCATCGTTTTAATTTTGGGTTGGGGTTTTTTTCGGATATGGCATGTGTTAGAGATTGGTGATCAGTATAAATAGTAAGGTCTGTTGTACCATAAATATAGTTTCTTAGTTTTTGTAACGCCCAAATAATGGCTAATAATTCTTTTTCGTTCGTGGAGTAATTTTCCTCCGTTTTGCTAAGTGTTCTACTAAGGAAAAATATTGGTTTTTTCATTTGACTGAGCACTGCTCCAATAGCTATGTTAGATGCGTCTGTAGTCAGTTCAAAAGGTTTTTCATAATTTGGTTGGAAGAGTTCAACCTGTTCTTTTAAACTACTCTTCAATTTGTTAAATGCCTGTATTGCGGCGTCATCTAAATCTACTCTTGTTTTAGCACTTTTGTTCTTTCCTATTTGTCCGTTATCTCCTCGTAAGTGAATTGTTAGGGGCTTGGCTATGCTAGCATATCCCTGTACGAATTTCCTGTAGTATCCTGTCATACCCAGGAATCCTCTCAAATCCTTTAGTGTTTGGGGAAGGGGATATTTGTCAATTACCTCTACCTTCTCTGGATTAGTCCCTATTTTATTGTGTTTAATTATATGACCCAAGTATTCGACTTCAGTTTGGAAAAATTTGGACTTTTCATCAGATACTTTTAACGTTGCTTTATTCAATGCATCAAATATGGTATTGATGTGTTCCATATGTTCTTCTGGTGTTGAAGAATAGATAAGTACGTCATCAATGTAAACATATGCGAATTTTCCGATATATTCCCTCAGGATGTCATCGACACATCTTTGAAATATAGATGGTGCATTTTTCAACCCGAATGGCATACGTATAAATTCGTATTTTCCACCGTTTACGCAAAAAGCAGTTTTTTCCCTATCTACTTCTCTTATTTTAACTTGATGAAAGCCTGATTCCAAGTCTAATGTTGTGAAATATTTTGCCTTTCCCAAATTTTGTATCGAATAATATATCTGTCAGTGATGGTGTGGGAGTTCAATTTTTGGTAGTCTATCACCATTCTTCTCTTAGGTCGACCGTCTTCATCTAAGCCTTTTTTTGGTACAGTCCATATTGGGGAATTATATGGGCTATTACTCCTTTGAATGATACCGTCATTTAAAAGTTTTTCTATTTCCCTATTTACGAAGTCGTTATCTGCTATGGGATATGGGTACTGCTTCGTCCAAATGGGTTCGTCTGTTTTTGTTCTTATTGTGGCTTCTATAGTTGTTGTGAATGGTAATGGTCCTATGCCATTGTTTTCTTTCATCAATTTGTCGATTCTATTTCTATACTTATCATTTCCTATGGTGTAATTTATGTTACTACTTTCAGTTTTCTCATTTTCTACAGTGAATGTCATATTTTGTAAGTTTATTATAGCTTTTAATGCAATTATTCCTTGTAATCCTAATATTAAATCATATTCTTTTATATCATCTAATTCAAAAAAATCTATATCCTTACCTAGAAATTTGATTCTTTGTTTAGTATGTACTATTGAAGTTCCATGCATTGAAATAACCTCCATAGGTTTTATTTTTTCAACTGTATTGAATTTCAAGGACTTTCTTACATAATTATGGGTTGCTCCGGTATCTAATAAGACATTGTATGTTTTTTCATTATCGCTCATTTTTATATGGGGCAACCCGTTTATTAGTTTAAAGACTTAACAACTACCTTATTGATAGTACCTGTTTCTACGATAGTACTGCTGCTATCGTTTTCTTTGGTGATGATATTATTGTTCCTCATTTGTTTGTTATTTTGGTAATTTCCACTCGGCTCTCTTTCTCTTTTCCATGATGGGTTATAATGCTGATTGAAGGGGCTGAAACATGTTGGTTGCCGATACGTTGTATTTCCAGAGCTGGTGTCCATTGGTTCCGGTTGTGGTTGATGGTTGTTGTACCTTGATTGATATTGTCTTGATTGAAAGGTGTTGTGAGGCTGTCTCTGTCTGAATTCTGCCCGTGGTTGATTTCGTTGTATCCCGTCCATATACCTTGAGGGATATTTTTGATGATTATGATGGTAGTGGTGATTCTGGTGTCGAGGTTGTTGTTGTTCAGTTCCAAATGGTTTTTTAAATCTTTCCTCATGAGACAATCTTAAATTTTGGTGTCGGTTGTCATGTTCTATCGTTCTCGCTATTGTATATCCATGCTCCAGGTCATGAGGTGCGTTTCCGTATAGGGTTGACTGGATAAAGGAGTTATTTACTCCAGCTATGAAGACTCGAACTGAATCTTCTTCCGCCTGCGTTATCATGGCTTGGGTTACCTCTTCTATATGGCCTGACATTGATATTTTTGAGATTATAAGGTTCAAGCATTTGTTAATCTCATCGTGGAATTCTGTCAATGTTTTTCTTCCTTGGTTGCATCTCTTCATCTCGTCCTGCAGTACATATAGTGGTCGAGTATCCGCATATGCTTTATCGAGTCTGTCACAGATGGCATAAAAGTTAAATATTGTGCCGTGATTGGCTAATAATTGTGCTGCACTTCCATGTATTTTTGTCTTTATTATCTGTAGCGCTTGGGCATAAATTGGCTGATCGCTGAGGTTGGATATGCTCTCCATCATCCTCGTTGCGTCCTCTCTCCATATTCTATAGTTATTTATGTTACCATCGAAAATAGGTAACGATTTAAAAACATCTAGTTTCACCTGATTTTCATTCGTGATTCTGGGTTCTATTACAACCCTTTGGTTTTCTGGAATAACATCTATAAGCTGGACTTGTCTAAGTTGATCCTCCAAATTTTTGACTTGCCTTTGGTGCTCCGTTCGCATATTCTCAATGGTGGCTTGCATGGTTGCCATTTGCTGCACTAGCACATTGACATCGAAGTTCTGTGCCATTGTTGATGTAGGGATTTCTTCGGTAATTTCTTCTAAGGGCCTATTGATGTCGAAAACGTTCCTTCTCTTACTTGAGAACATCCGCTGTATGATGACTTTTTCTCTTTTTTATTTATGAAGAATTTTTATTTTAGATTGGCAATGTTTTTTTTCTTCGTTTATAGATTTTCAACTTTATTATGAATAATTTTTATATAAACACTTTCTCCTCTTATGAAGATTTTCACTTATTCTTCCTTATGAAGAATGTTAATTTAATTCCTTGTTGCGACAAGGATTCCGATGGTCCGCTCTTCAAAGGATAATTTTATTATCCTCCTGGCAGGATCGCCAATTATTAAACTCGTTTATTTTCGGTTTAAAAAAATTTAATTATTTCAAGACACTAATATGTATCTTGAAATGTTCTTTATTGAGTTTACTTATGAACTAACTGGCAAAAGTATTTACACATCTATTTATACTTTTGCTCTTGTAAATATTAGGGTGATAACTAAAAATAGAGTTTGACCTTCGAACGATCGTCTTATTATATTAACTAGTTTCTTATCAATAATGTTATTAAGAAACACACATATTTGTTTCGTGTTTTGTTTAATACAATATTTCTTAGTCTTTAAAAATTTGGTTACTTATAATATTTTACAAATGATTTATGACTTAACCTTTGATCTTTTCCTTATCAGTCTACTGGCTTGTAATACTTTATATTAATATGATTAAACATGTTTTCATGCTTAAGAAATATTTCATCTAAGTATGTGAGCGTCGTTAACTCGCGTTATTCCTTCCTAAAACGCTAGCTGCCAAATTTAAAATGTGAACCCTTACTGGGACATCCATTATACGAGTATTATTATTGCTCGTCATACTCTTAGTAGTATCAGAAGTGGAGTGGCCCAACCCATTTGATCAAGGCTACACCGAGCTGCAACGAGACGTTTGAATGGCTGGATTTCACATTTTGCTAATACTTTTTTTTTTAATTTTATTTGAATGTGTGGCCATTATTATTTAGAAAACTGTTTGAACTTTTTATCGGTTCTCCAGAAATTATATTTAAATTTAAAATTTTAATAAATATCACAGATTTTTTTTATTAAGAAAATCATAATTCTTCTTTTAAAAATTTTTTAAAAGGATATCAATGCAAAAAAATTTTTTTGGACTGAGACACAAGTAAACAAAACGATTTTCTACTTGTACAAGTACAATCAAGTAGATCTTATTGCTGTGCTTGTCCAATGGAGAGTACAAGTATTAACTCTACTTGATAGACAATAAATGAAAATTAAAAAAAAAAAATTTATAAACAAACATTTCACACAAATAAATACAGCAAGTTGAGTTAAACTTAAAACGAGGATGGAAAGAACAGAAACAGAAATTGATTATTTTCTCTGCTTAAAGCAGTAAACAGGAAGAAATTTTCTGTTGCTTATAATTTATAAAAATTTAATTTAATTTTAGTTTTTTTTTAAGTATTTAACACAAAGATTAGGTATCTCAAATTACCCTCGTAGCGATGGAGAACTCCAATTGTTTTATGCTGAAAATTCATTAAAAAAAAAAATTAAAGAACAAACTGTAGCTGGCAAACTCAATTTCTGGAAGTTTTTAAGCAAAAACATTGATGTTAAAACACACACATAAAGACTACAATGGTGAGTATTGCCTTGCTTGCATGCAGTGTTTGACCATAACGATGCTTAAATGTGTGTACTCTTGCACAGGCATGTGTATAATCTGTAAAAATGCCTTGAAGGCTTAACGAAATCTATGCATAAAAGTTTAGGTAAAATAACAAATTGTTATGGAACGAAATCATGCCAACCAACAACTCCCAGCAACATTCATAATGCCAATGTTAAAAATCAGAGAGTTTTACTTTGCACAAATTCAGAATCAACATTTTACAATTTATCGTTGAACAAACAAGCATTTTAACAACAACAACGACAAACAGACAACTGCTGTCCATCATCATTGTTGAAAACTTCTTTACATAAAGTTTTATTTACTCGTTTGAGTGAGTGAGTAAGTATGTAAGCAAGTAAGTAATCGCATATGTGTGTACGAGTATTTATATGTATTTTGTGATCCTGTTGGTGTAAGCGTTAGTCCTGTAAATTTTAAACATCGTCCTGTATGCTTTTGAATTGCTTCTTAACAAAGAGAGTACAAGGATATTTTTCTTGTTATTTAAATATTTTTTTTTCTTTTTTTTATGGGAGAGAATACAAAATTTAATTGTGGCCTGGTTTGTAGGTTTGGGGTTTTTTTACTCTTCTATTTTTAATTTTGACTGTAACTTGAGCAATCAATGTTGTTGTCAAAAAATCTTTATAATTTTGATGAATTTCAAGCAATATTCTTCCATGTCCTCTTAGTTGCTTGTTGTTGTTGTAATTGTGTAATAATGTTGGTATATAATAGGCTTGTTTGCTGCACTTGAAGCCTCTCCACTGTGTATGGGAATTTTAAACTGACTGAAACAAAACGGCACCAACCAAACAATTTGTGATCTCATATAGCTGAAAACTAAAATTGATATTGCAACTACTTTATATTTTGAAAACTTAAAATTAAAAATTATTATAATTTTACGAAATTTTTCTGGGTATTTGTTGAGTTAAAAATAATTACCTTTTTTTCATTACGAAATTAAAATATTTTATTGATTTTTGTTTGTGTTTTCATTTAAGCAATTACATTTTTTTAGTTTTAATTTTTCTAAAATAAAAGGTGATTTTATAAGAACTATCGGAAATTAAAAAAAAAAAAACGCATAAAATTCAGAAAAATGCATGAAATATTTATTTGGATCGATAGTTGGGTCAATATAATTTAATGTTTGAAGATTATTTCATGCAAATGTTGGCCGCGGCTGCGCCTCAAATGGTCCATCCGCTTAGTCCAATTTTGGCATACTCTTTCCAACATTTCGGCCGGTATCTCACGAATAATGTTGGCAATGTTGGCTTCCAGTGCGTCAATCGAAGCGGGCTTGTCCCTATAGACATTAGCCTTAACATAGCCCCACAAAAAATAGTCTAGAGGCGTTAAATCGCACGATCTGGGCGGCCAATTGACTGGTCCCAAGCGTGAAATAAACTGTTCACCGAACTCGCCTCTCAATTGGTCCATTGTTTCGCGTGCTGTGTGGCATGTGGCACCGTCTTGTTGAAACCACATGTCATGCAAGTCAAGCTCTTCCATTTTGGGCAAAAAAAAGTTTGTTATCATCGCACGGTAGCGCTCACCATTCACAGTAACGTTGTGATTCGCATCATCTTTGAAGAAATACGATTAAACTGACCATAAAATGGAAGAAGCGCGCGATGAACTTTCTTAACAGAGCACGCATTTTGGTAATAAAATTCAATAATTTGCAAGCGTTGTTCGTTTGTAAGACGATTCATGATTAAATTATAGACCAAACTGAAAATGTTTGACAGTAACACAAGATACAAAACGTGCGTGAGCTGTCAAAACTAGTGTTGCCAAAAAGATAATAGCAAAAAAATCACTCTTTATTTTATTGCTTTTTAGCTGGTTTTGTTCCTATTTTCGAAACACTTCGCTTTTGCTAAGGGTATATAAGTTTGTCATGCCGTTGGCAATTTCTCAAAAAGAAAATATGGTTCATCTTTTTCAAAAAATCAATTTTTTTTTTTTTTTTTTTTGTTATTAATTTCTTTCTTCATATTCGATAAAACTACAAAACAAATAATATAAATACTCTTTTTTGCAGAAAATATTGCCTATAACAATGCCAGCCAATTGAAAATTTTAAATGACTTTCCCTTTAAATTAACTTATGGCGTGTGGAATAGATACTCTGGGTCTTTGCTAATAATTAAAATCCGCTTACATGGACTTAAATAAAAATGGATTTGTTATCGCAAATAACGAAAAAGCAATGAAAACAATACCGTTTGCCAGAATCGAAATAATTTTACAAGAAAAACTTTTAAGGCATCTAAATTTTGTCCTCCCAAAATAATTAAATAGCGCAAAAGAAGGTTCTTCTTTATTACCCCAGGTGTTCTAGACTCAAATTGTAGCTTTCGACATCAAATGAAATTGAACGAAATTCTAGAATTTTTCTCGGTAATAATTAGAAAATTTAGATACAACTTGATGGATATGAAATACGTCGATTTGCCGTATTGGTTGTCTTTTTTAAATTCAGTGAACATTTCTGAATTCTATAACCATAACTTGCTATGTGCAGATTTTGAAGTAATGCATCACTGTGGTAAAAGTTTTGTCTTTGACAACTTTGAAATTAAGTTATATGGATACTTATGTTACCCCTTCGTATAGAAGTGGTAAATATAAATGGATTAAATGAAAGTTCTAGGCATAAATACTTAATATAAAAAATAAGAATTCACTTTTTCATTATAAAATAAAAATAAGAATTTAAACAAAAAATTAATTTTTTTTATTTTGTTGTAAAGAAGACATGTTCTGCTTAGGTACGGAGTAAAATATCCGTGACAGTAATTCGTTCTATGTATAATATAAGTAAATTTTTCGAAAAATATCATCTTCTGCACATTTCTATCTGAATGGTTTCGTGAAACAAAATTGTGGTTTTTAGAGCTCAAAAAATACTTGTGAGTTTTAGTCAGGCCTTACTTTTTTTAAAATGAGGCCGAATTGCACACTGCGTGAAACAATAGGCTTCTTGCAACATAAAATGGATGATTCGCATTAGTTCATTTAAATTTCTTTAAGCATTAACCAATATAAAAATATAATTGTTTAAAGGGTGTTTAAGACTCGGTATGATCGAAGCTAGTACTTTTATTTGTTTAATTTTAATTTTAGTTTTGGTTATTGCAATAAAAAATGTTTCCTTTTTTTTCTATACTGCCTGATGTTTGAGTATTGTGTTGTCTGTGCCACGTACTAGTGAGCTCTGGATTTTATTGCTATCTTGCATACTACTTACTGGCATGCACAGTACTTTTTCGATGTATGAGTGATTATTGTTCATTTTTAACAATACATCATGGCCAAAAATTAAAAAAGCAAAAAAAAAAAACAAACAAGACACAAAATGAAAGAACTATCTAATGAAATTCAAAAACTTGCTTATATTCTTCAATAAAGTTGTGCATGATGGACTTATTGTTTATTTAGTGGGTGTACATAGAAGAGTATATACACATATCTTTGTGTGCCTGTGTGTGTTAATAATCAGTATGAGTGTGCATAAGCATTTAAGTTTAGATAACATACGAAAAAGGAAATATAATCATAATAACAACAATAATAACCTTAAGGCCATCTCTGGACCATTCATTTTATAATTACACACACATGCACAGGCATAAAAGCAAAATACTAAATTTAACTTACACAGTCTCACATGTACTCGTATGTAAACAATAAACACTCTTTGTATTTATAAACACAAGCCTGCCTATATCTACCTACACAAATACACACTGCGGGAGTTGTTAGAATAACGACTTTGATGAGTTTGTTATTTGGCAGCAGCGTGAGCTTAGGCTTAAAAGCCTTGGCTCTACTCTTCCTTCAGTTATTGTTTTGCTGTTGCTTTATTTCCTTTATCAATCTTAGCATAACAGAAAAGATAATTAAATATTATTGAAATATTGACTAAAATTGTTTGTTTAACAGCTTACGTACACACAACAACAAGAAAGAAATCTCTTAAAATTTATTTAAATTTACAAACTTTGAATGTAAATAAATTGGGGGCAAAAATTCTAATTATAAAAATAAAAAAATAAAAACAAAAATTTTTTATTAATCCATCATTATGAAATGACTTTAAGAATTTTTTTATATCCTTCGCTGTACACACAATTTGCTTATTTTATTGAAAAGATTATTTTATGAGTTTTTTCTAGCAACATCTCGCAGAAAATAAAACTTGAAAAACAAAGCATTTTTAATGCTAAAAAAATATAAACGACTACAGCTCTACAGTTGACAAATCCCACAAAAGTAATTTACATGTCCTCGCCATTGTTTTAACGTTTTTTGTTGTTGTTTTCTTTTTTCTGTGTTATGGTTTTCCAGCTTTCAACTTATAGTGCTGCTTTTTTTTCATGTATTTCACCACCGTTTGGTTTTCAATGCTGAATTTTAATTCTTGTCTATAAAAGAAGCATGTTCACAGAAACCAAGAGCAAAAGTAAAATAAAATTAAAAACAAAAAACGGACAAAAAGTCCATTTTATAAACCCACTAGGCTAGTAAGTTTATTTGAAACAAAAAATCTTTAAAAAAATTCAAAAACCTGTACCCAGAGATGGGAATATCAACAAATTTTATTTAAAACAGAAGTATTGAAGTAAAAAACTTTTAAAAAGTTTCCAATATTTTTTATTCGGAGTTAGCAACATCGTTATAAATTTGGAAGCAACCTTACTTTTTATATAATAGTGGGTATTACCTGACATTTCATGAACCAAAACAAAATTTTATAAAAAATATTTTACTTAAAAAACAAAAAAGAAGAATTTTCAAACTTTTCTAATTTTATTTTTGTCAACTCGCTACCAAAAATAACGACAACAGAATAATTGTCAATATACGGCAATATTGTTAGCAAATGTTCTTACAGAATACCAAATTATTATTAGCAGTCATATAAGTGATATCAATAATGACATGTGTAACATGGATTTACCATAATCAATGAAAAGTGAAGTCCTTTTGTGTCGATGACGCCAAATGGAATTAAGGTGAATAAAAAAATTTTTGAAAACATTAATTTCCATTAATTTTTAAATTTGCTAAATTAAGAATTTTTGAGAGATAAATATTACACTGAAATGATTTCATTGAGTCTATGAAGTTCTTTATAAATTATGTTAAAGTCTTTTAAAATGACTTAATAAAACATAACCCGACCAAAGTCGCTTTGGACATTAATTGCTATTTAAGTCCCCGTTGTAGGTCCGTCTCAATTGTCTGTGTCTTGCCCTTTTGTACATCTTTTTGTAGATTAACTTGTATTTCAGGAAACGACTTAAATATAGTACTAAAGAGCCGGCTTAACACAAGCTACACTTAAAATTTAGCTTTGAGAAAAAATGGTTAAAAAACCAGTATTTTTCACATTTTTTAAAAATGTTAATAATAATCTCAATCCACTGTTGAATTAGTAATAAATCTGACAACAAGGCCGTCTTTACTAAACAACCATAAGAAATTATTGAAAATTTATATTAATTTTAAATTAAATAAAATTAAGCCAAAATTAAGCTAAAACTAAATCTGAAAATATAATGTAAATTCTACTGTTACTTAAACTTGTAATCAAACAGCCAACAACGGCACACTTTTTTTTTATAAATTTTATTGGTTTAAAACTAAAACTTAATATATCTAAAATTGAATAAAAAAGAATAATTGTGAGATAAATTTTAATAAATTGGGAACAATAAAAGTGAGAAAAAATATGTTTAAAATTCAATAAAATGCCTTAAAATTAAAAAACAAATTATACTCTTCACCTACACAAACCTAATTCAATACCCTTAAATAATAACTCATATCAAAGTAAGAGAAACTAACTTCCTTGTTTCTTTCTCTCTCCCTTTCATCCCCACAGCAGTAATTACTATTATATAATTTCTCCAATTACCTGTAGCGGTCACCAAGCTGTAGGAAAATTTGAAAATGTTAAACCCTAACGTTTTCATAATGAATTTTTTTAATCTTAACAGCAAAATTCACAAGAATATATTTACAAAATTCCCTCAGTGTACAGCTGTTGCTTTTAAAATAAATCTGTATGTAAATATTGAACAAAACCTAAATGACTACATATAAAAAAGCAAAAATATCTATGAACTCAATGTACAATTTTTTTTAACGTAGATAGTAGATAAAGATAGATAATGGGATTACGTCACTCGACAAATTTATAAAGATCGGTTCTGTCTAAAAACTGCTTTTGAATAAAATCAATTACTTTTGCTAAAGCAATAGAATTTATTAAATTTAAAAAATTTTTATTGGTTGTACAAATTTCCACCTTTTTTATATTTTCTTACAAGAAATCTAAATTTGAAAACATTGATCGTATGTTTTTTAATATACCGAAGTAATTGTTTTTACTAATCTTCTAACCGTGCATGAACAAAGTCATAAATTTATTTAAATTATGTATAACCTAAAATTTACTAAAGTCAAAATTATTATCATTAATTAAATTTGTATCATAATTTAACTTAATATTAAATAAATAATCTCTAAAAATCACCCAACCATTTCTTAATATATTTACAAAAATATTCAACTTTAATAAGAAAAAACTTAGTTGCTCCAAAAGCGTTAGTTTAAATAAACAAATTTCTTATGAAGTAACCAAAAAAACTTAATGCCAAAAATAAATATATAAAGTTTTTTTTAAGAATTTTTTTTTTAATTTCAACAAATAAATTTTAATTTCGAATAATTTAATCAGTACATGCTAAATATCGAGCCATGACCGCCAAAAAAGCATAACCAACATCACATTCGATTTTCGGTTTTTTTTTATAAAAATCGGAGAAATGTAAACATTGGCATCACTTGTTAAAATTTCATAGGCATAGCAAATACCCTTAGAATTTTATAGTAAAAACAATTTTAGCTTAAGTACCAATGGATTGTTTGTTTACAGCAAAGATATTTAAAAAGAACACCTGCTGCAAAATTTTATAATTATTGGTTAAGCTTTCTTGGCTGCCATGACTCGATATTTTAATTAAAATACAAAAATGTAGCTTAAATTTTCTTATCCTGGCAGCAACATGCTCTGCTATACAAAAAAAAAAAAAAAGAAAGAAAAAACAACTATTTTACAATTTATGCACAAAAATAAAGTGGAAAAAAATTTGCTGTTAAAAGTAACAAAATGATTTTTTCCTTGAAGTTATCCAATGGGTTAAAACCGAGTATGAAAGTGCTAAATTAAAAAAAAGAAAATTTTGTTATGCAATAATGGAAACACGAGTAAAGGAAAAAACTGTATAAAACGTTTAACAACCAACTAAAAATGATAATAAACAAAAATAAGTTTAAAAGAGAAAAAAAATTTTTTTTTAAATCTAATTAAAGCATTTCCCTTGTAATAAAATAGATTTCTGTATGGAATTTACAGCAAACAAATAAAAATTAAATTTGGAACTTGATGCTCTTAACTTTTTTTTAAGTAAAATCTTAAAAGACTTGTATTTTACAAGATGGCATGTGAAATTCATCCAACTAACAAAAGTTAGTTTTCTTGCAAGAACATGAATTATTTGGAAGGCAGATTGCTTTCGAGAAAAGGAATTTTACTCGTATAAGACAAAGTTTGTGGGGAATCGCACTTGGCATTCACATTTGTCATTTCAGGTGTAAGCAGAAAAATAAGACGACAAAAGTGAAATCAGAATATAAAATGAAACAGAAGTTTATGAACAGAATGTGTAAGAGAAGACAGAGAAGGCTTAATGATGAGAAATTCAGCTATCAAGAAGAGTCGTTGCAACAGCACCGCTATATATATATATATATATATGTCACCAAACTTGGCGAATGTGGAAACTCGGTACTAAAATTGGAAGTAGGAAACAGAAGCAAAGTGATCTATATTACATTAAGAGTGAAGAATTGAATTACGATATATTCAGAAATCATTCGAATTATATTCAGTTAATAAGTTAAGTAGCACCTTAGAATTTATTGATAACATCCAATTGAAATTATAAGAAAAGAAAGACTTGGAGCACACAACACCTTCATTATAATTTTTTTTTATACAAAAAAAAGCAGTGTAAAAATGAAAAAAACACAAAATTTTTTTTTTGTAAAAAGAACCTTGGCCAAGATGAAATTTGATGTGCAAAATATTTATTTCATTGGCTTCTTTTATACACTTTAATATATGAGAGAAGCAGTTGTTAAATGTGCTTGACTGCAAGAATTCGAACATGGGACACATGCAATGAAGAAGCTTTAATTCGCCACCTAACCACTTCAGCCACAAAGTTCACTGGAATTTAATTGATTAAGTTTTTTTATGGAGTAGCGACAGAAGAAAAGAGAACAATTTTCATTCTCACAATGAAATTATTAAATAATTAATAAACTATTTCATTGGGCTAATGAAATCGTTTCATTGGATTTATGAATCATAATTCTTTCAGTGTAAAAATCAAATGTCGTTAGTTGGTAATTGCATCACTTGAGATCGGCAGGACCGTTTCTTAAATTTTTTTTAATATTTAGCTATTAAAGAGAAAAAATTAACCACACCCATTTTTACGCTCACTTTTTTACGAAAAGAGAAATTGTCAAACCAATTTTTTTTAATTCTCAGATAATTTCATATACGAGGTATGATCAAAAAATAACCGTTATTTTAAATTTTTTCAAAAAGTATTTATTTATTTATCAATAACTATCTTGTCCCCTTCAAAGTATTCCGCTCAGATATAATACACTTATGCTAGCGTTTTTTCCAATGCTCGAAACACTTGAAATGCGCTTTTTGGTATCGCCAACAGCTCCTGTTCGATTTTTCTTTTATCTCTTCAATCGTAGCAAAACGCTTTCCTTTTTTCGGTGTCTTCAGTTTTGGGAAGAGCAAAAAGTCAGTGGGGGTCAAGTCCGGTGAATACGGTGGTTGAGGCAGGATTACGGTTTTGTTTTTGGCCAAAAACTCACGCACAAGCATTCACGTGTGAGCTGGTGCGTTATTATAAGCTTTTTTTTTAAATTTTTTTTTTGTGAATGTGTGTGTGTTTTATATATGTATTTCTTTCTCTGCTCTCTTTCGTTTTTTAATATACAAGGTGAGCTAAAAGAAATCACCCTATTAGAAGATGCTCTTATTTTTGCAAATGGCGGCCTATGTCAAATCTGTTTTGACATTTGTGAACTAGACAGATGTAGAATACAAATGAACAAGCCATGGAGTGGTACAGTCCCCAAGAACGCGGAATAATCGAAGTGGACGATTTTTCGACCAAAATCATAATGAGTGGCGAGGCTCATTTCCACCTCAGCGGGTACGTGAACAAGCAAAACTTCCGTTCTAGATGTCCTCCCCTTTATAATGATATGTGTCCGATTCCGTAATCTTCTATAGCTCGTCCGTAAGTTGATTAAATCCCTCAAAGCAACAGTACTGGAGTATACGCAAAATTTCAAAATAATCCATAGTAATTTCCGGAAGAACCATAAAATATTAAGGGATAAGATATATACCATTTTAAAGGGAAGGCTGTTAAGTTTTGTAATCTATTGCTCAAATACTTAGAAGTTACTTTGGACTATTTTAAAATTTTTTTTTTGAAATATCCATATACCCCAGTGCTGTTGCTTTGAGGGATTGTTACCATTTCCCACTTCGCCGAGGTACCATTCCCGATTTTGGGCATGAAAATTACCATCATCAAAAAGGAATTCGTAGTTTTTATTTTATGACCCAAAACGGAAACTGCGAAAATCCTTAAGAGCAACAATCCTGCAGTATATGGAAATTTAAAAAAAAAATTTTTAATAATTTAAAGTAATTTCTGAGTAATTTAGCAATAGCCTACAAAATTAGATAGCCTTCCCTCTAAAATGGGCCGTGAGTACTTGGGCAGTAGATTATAATTTAGACTACCTTAGCTTTAAAATGAATCTCTCCCATCCCGTAATCTTTTATAGTACTTAAATACTTTTGAGCGAATGCAATTATTTTTCAAAAATAATATTTAAAATTCCTTGAAGTAATAATTTATTTTTTGATTTTTAATGCTATTTCTATTCTGATATTTTGCTTGCTTTGTCTTACTCAAAAGTGAGCAACCTCAGCATTACTAAGCGGTAGTTTTAGATAACTAAATACTAAATGGAACAAATTATTTATCAATTATAAATAAAGTGCATTTTTATTTTACAAGCTAGAAGCCAAATACTTTTCTTTACTTATGAAATTACCGTTGTTCGACCAACTTATCAATTTACATATCAAAGTTTTTTCGAAAATATTAATTTAGCTTAATTGGTCTCAGTCTCAGATTGTTTATGTATGATTTTTCCAAAAAAAGGCTATTTAATTCTATTTAAGGCTATTTTGAAAAACAAATAAAAGCCAAAAAAAAGCTAGGGGCTATATCATAAATTTTGAGGCTTAATACAAGAAAAAAAGCTAAATTTAGCCTTAAAAAGGCTAAAATGGCAACGCTGTCAATCACGCATAAATTGCGAAATAAAAACTAAATGGATCTGTAACTCAGCAGACCAATACCCAACTCCTTACGAATTTCGTTTATATCATTGTCATTGTCCCACTGCCTGTGTAGCTTATCCTGTGTCGTCCTATCGCTGTCTTTCTCAACAGAAATATCAGAAATCATCATATTCCATTAGTTATTTTACTAATGTGTTAATTAGTCTATAGTGCTCCGGTAGCAGTTCAGTATAGAGCCTGATTTCATTTCTGGTGAGGCTTAAAATAATTTCTAATCTAAAACTTTCGGGATTTATGTGTCTCATTAACTGACGTATGATTATTTTTTCCCATTCGCGCAGTTAAGTGTTAATAAATTGATTTTTTACTTGGTTGAGATTTCGTCTTTTAAATCAGGGCTCGATTAGATTTTTTCAGTGGTACTATTGCAGAAAAAATTACATTTAAAATTAACTGAAAAAATCTTCAAATTTTCTTTCAAAGTTTTATTAATTTTGTAGTACCTTCTTAAAACATCAGCGAAATTTTTAAGACTGTTTACAATTTCCATAGAAATTTTTAAACTTTAATACTTAAAAAAGCATATATACCGCGACTCAAAGGATCTTTTGTGCAATAACATTTTAATAACACTTTTTTTTAAAGCGACTTTCTACGATGGACACGAGTTGCATACAAAAAATCTTATTTTTCTCTTACACAAACACTTTGTTGTTATCAAATTAAGCGAAATAATCTCATGTTTTTATGCAGCTGTTAAAATCTACAGTAAATTATTGCTCATTTAAAATTACAGGAAAAACTATAAATTTATTTATTTATTTATTATCACTTTTTTCCAATTCAAAATGTCTTATTCTATATCTAGCAACATTAAACTTTTTCTAACAAAGAACAATTTGAAGGAAACCAAAATACTATTATACAGTCACACACATGCAAGCACATACTCGTGCAATACATTTTGATATGCTGACATTTGAAGTGTCACATTAATCCCTCTTGTATTGCTTGTCTAACGTTTGGTGCCCTCTATGCTCGTTAAGACATATTTGTTGAGCTCAGACTGACATTGTGCTGATAGTTGGCATTTATGTCTTGTAAAACATCAAAATTGCACTTCAAAAATTGTACTGATTGTACATGCAAGATAACTTTCGTTCATTATGGCAGTTTTTTCTTTTTATTTTTATTTCTTTTTTTGTTTTTATTTTTATTTATTTTATTTTGTTCCTTTTTTTATAGATTTCTTTATATCTGGCAAACTCTTTTAGTTGTTTGAGGTGGCTTTGTGGTGTGTTCAATCTAAGCTGCACATTGCACATGCATTATAAGGAAAACGGAATAAAATAAATATTAAAGAAACGACCCAAAAAGGAAAGAAAACACACAAAATACTAACTAAGGCATTATGGTAGCAAAAACATTGTCATATGTGTAGATTTTGTAGATTTTTTTGGCTCTTTTTTGTGATTGTCTTTTTATTTTTAACGATGACAACGACCTCAGCTGTGGAAATTTTATTTAATTTTTTTTGTATGGAAAACTTTATAGAGAAATAAAAAAATGAAAAGAACAAATCATTATCAAGCCCTGCGGTTAATGAAAATTAAAAAAAAAAAATTTTTTTCGTGAAATAAAATAAAATTAATTTAAAAGAAATACAAGTGATACAGATTTAAGAGTTGTACTCGTATCTACAAAAATATAGACTAAATAAGAGCTTGGAAAACCTCATTACAGTACCAAAAATGTATCTGTTATGACTTATTGAATTAATGAAAAGTTTGATTAGTGTAAAGAAAGGTGTCATTGCTAATGTGTGTGTGTGAAAAACCATTATATTTTTTCATTACATTAATGATAGAATTCTCTCAGTGCAACATGTAAGCACTGTTGTCACAAAAAAATATACCCGGGAACTCTTCCCAGGTATATTTCTAGTAGGTGGTGTCGAGTACAATAAGAATCTGTATTTGGAATTTGCCAAGCACCCCCAATATCTTGAATTACCATTATGCACTTATAAACCAGTTACTTAGTTAAATATGAACCGATTTAAAGATTCATTAAGGTCGTTTGAATGGTATATATATAATTTAAGTAAACTTGAAATTTTTTTTTAATTTTTTCGCCAATTTTCAATTTTGGCGACGTTTTACACAGTATTTTACAAAGAAAACTTACATATTTTAAAAATAAGTTTACTTATAAATAAATTTTTTTAAATACTTTAAAAATTTACTGAATTGTTAAACTTTTTATTAAAACAAAATTTCATTCAAAAATCTTTGCTTGGCAGTTTTTTTTTTTTAACTCAGCATCATCAGTATTTTTTCTTAAAGACCTAAAATATACTGAGATAATTTTTATTTTATTTTTGGAAACATTTCTTGTTGAGAGTGTTCGCCTTCTTCATCGCCGAACTGGCTCAGGCCGTCTTGAAAAAAGTCTAAATATGAATACAGGAAATAAATTTTTATGGATATACTCCACACACTTTCAACATATACACTTGAAAGTTTTTTAGCAACCACACAGTAGTTGTCGCCTCTGTGATTACCAAGAAAATTATAACATAGCGCTGCAAAACTCTTCCCTGGCGGTTTTCCAACTTAGCTCATAATTTTTCGAATTTGAGGTCCAATAAAAATAGCTAAGATTCTTCAAAATAAATAAATAAGATTTTTAAAGAAAGATATAAATATTTATTTAATTTAATTGTGGGAACAGCGATTTAAGATGGTAAAAATCAGTGCTGCCATTTTAGCCTTTTTAAGGTTGGATTTAGCCTTTTTTTCTTATATTTAGCTTTAGAATTTCTGATTTAACCTTTAGCTGTTTCTTGGCCTTAATAGCCTTTTTTGGAAAAATGAAAACAAAGCTAACTAATATTTTTGATTAAAACTTTGATATGTAACATAAATTGATAAATTGTCGGACGAAGGTAATTTCATAAGTAAAGAATAGGCTTTGACTTCTAACTTTAAAATAAAAATGCTCTTTTTTCCTAATTGATTAATAATTTGTTCCATTTAGTATTTAGTTATCTAGTATGTATTACGGCTTATTAATGCTGACGTTGCTCACTTTTAAATAAGACAAAGGAAGCAAAATATCAGAATAAAAATCGCATTAAAAATCAAAAAAGTAAATTATTAAAAATAATTGAATTCGCTCAAAAGTATTTAAATACTGTAGAACATGGGACACATATCATTTTAAAGCTAAGATTGACTTAATTTGTAATCTACTGCCCAAGTACTCACAAGTTACTTTAAATTATTTAAAAAAAACTTTTGAAATTTCCATATACCCCAGGACTGTTGTTCTCAAGCCATGTGGAAAACGATATTATTTTCTTTAGTTTTTAATATTGCATATTTTTTTTATAAAAATTATAATTAAGATTGCTAATGTACTTAAGAATTAAGAAAATTTTGAATTTTAAGCTGTAGTTTTTTTCTATAATAGTTTATTTTTTTCTAGCGTTTTTTTTAGGGAAATATAGCTTTTTTTTAAAGTCCTGGCGACGCTGGTAAAAAACTTCACCATTTACATAAAATTTTTTTACAAATTGTTTCTTCCTCAGCTTTAACTAATCCGATAAAGTCTTGTATAGCTCCTCTATGGAAACCTAATTTATAGTTTACATAAAAACGAAGTAAACTGCTCTTTTTAAAACTCCAAATACACATATTATTCTGCTTAAACTAAGATTTCATTTAAGTTTAGTTTTAAGTTTCTTTACGACCTTTGTAACGTGACGTTACAAACTTAAGTAACCTAGCAGACTCACTCGAAATAGTTAGTGTACTCTTTGTATGATACCACAGTCATACAAAATTTATACTTATAATTCTCATTAAGTACAAAGTAAAGAATATATTAAGCATCAAGTTTGATAGCAAGTCGGAGAGCGGAGTTTTGTTATCACACGAACTTTGTTCCTGTAGCTTTGATCATAGTATTTTTACTCGTATTAGTTTGGTATTATCATAGTTTGCCGATCGGGGACCTTCGTTCGGATTTAATCATTTAAATTTTATTTTTACCGCATGGTAAAAGGATGAAGCATTTTACTCGACAGAGTAAATTTATGGTAGAAACGTATGGAAACCCTTTATTTTTGACAGAAAGATTTTTTTTTTTTTTGCTATTCTATTCAATCGATATTAAAAGATCTTTTGTCTTTCTGAACAAATAATAAGATATAAAAAAATAAAGACTGAATTGAATTATATTAATTAAATTAAATATAAACACACTTTTTGAAGTTGTAAAAAGTAATGTATTCATAAGATAAAACTAAACAAAAATTAATAAAACTTTAGCATGTATATTTATAGAAAAAAATTTATTGTGATGAATGCGCTTGTCCGTTAGCACAAATTTTCTCAAATCGTGGTGTTATTTTTGAAATAAATACTCGAAGTTAATTTTTTCACTACTAAGCAATATCAATATTTTGATTTAATGTCTGCTTATGGAGAAACTCTGGTTTCGCGTTGGGAATGGTAACAGCATTATTATAACTCTGTCCGACAAAGTAATATGATCTTTATTTCGGTCCACCCAAAACTGAAACAAATTCTTGTTGCATTGAAGTATCGCAAGATATTTTAATCAGTTGCTCTTTTTCGAAAATTGTCAACTCAAATGGATAGTAGATACATGCAAACTTTTTAAAACCAGTATCGATGAAATATTGGGAAAAATGCTTTTAGTAAGCTTTGCAAGTGTTCTATAAAAACATTATTGTTTGTTTTAATATTGTTTCTGGTACCGACGTTATTTCAAATTGGAAATATGTCGTATATATATTTTTCTAAATTGGATATCCATAGCTTGAATTTTTTAATGAATGCCGTGACTTTATCTTTTTGAATCAGACCATGCCTTTGTGGACCTTGAATTGATTTACTTAATTCGCTTAATTTTTTAAAAAAGTTTCAACTACCCTTTGTGATTTTCAGCAAGAAAGATTGCAATTTCGTCTTTAAGTTCGAATAGTCTTTGACTACATTTAGAACGAGATAGCCAACGTACTGCCATATCTTCACACAGCTTTCCAAATAATCTTGCTTTCAAAGTACGGTTTCTGATATAGTTTACAATAACAAAATATTCAGTGTGCCCACTTAGTATAATTTCACTATGGCATAGGTTTACTATTTCAGGTCGATATTATCGCCATTTGCATGGATTCTTAATAAAGTAATATCGCAACGAAAAATTTCATTGAATAGATTTTTGTAAGTATTTTTTTTTTTAAATATAAAAACAGAATTTAAAAACATCACGTCCCCTTGCGAAGGACTGCCTGTGAGTCGTGATCCATACCTTTGAAACCCCTAGCTTAGTACAAGATTAGTTTTAAGTTAAGCGTATGGGAAGGGAGTTCTAAAAAAACAAGTATTTTATAGCTTATATGTAAATCTTCTTCAGATGAATTAAAACCAGGAAAAGGGAAATTTTCCTTACTTTTGCCTCTTTAGTTTTTCTATTCTTTTCACATTAGCTTGAAAGTTAAACTAATTGTATGCAATACATAGCAAAGAAAAAAAAATGCTTTTGTTAAAAAAAAAAATTAAAAAATAAATCGTTTGATATTTTATTATCATCAAATTGGGAATAATTTGTAGACGCTGTGCTCTTCAATGAGAAATGCCAATGAAAGAAAAAGAAATGTTGATGTTTTTAAGAAAAAAAAAAATTCCAATGAAAATTTATTTATTATTATTTTGTTGCCATATTTTTTTTATTTTTTTTCAGTTTGTTGCCTTTCAATTTTCTTTGGTTTATTTATTTATTTTTTTTTTTGTTTTGAATGGCAGATTCATTTTGAAAAAGGGTGAGTGTTAATATGGCACAAAGCACACACGTGCCTCACGTATATGTACACACATGTGTGTGTATGGTTTTTATATTTTTAAAAGAGTATTGTCCTGGTTTGTTTTTTGTCTTTTAGTATATGCGCTCTAGTACAAATAATCGAAAAATCAACACAATTTTACAAACAACCTGCATCATGTACGGATGGTTGCTGTATTCCTGAAGCTGTTTTGTTTTTGTTATTATTATTATTATTGTTGCTCATTCATATTGTGTTACATGTGTGAATTGCGCTTGTTATCGATAAATCATGAAACCATTATTTATGTGTCGTCTTGTTTTGTGCTCTGACTATAACTGTGTTGGTAAGGACAGTGGCCAAACTTTTAATAGTACAAAAAAATTTCTCCAGTTAAAAAATAACTAACTACATTTGGTTAATTTGGAGTCACGCATGAGCAGAGCTAAATGTTAAAAAAACCTTAATTAAAATTCTCCATACGAGTATCGCTCGGCATTTTGCGGAATTCACTCCAAATCAGAACTTTTTGAATATGAAATTTGGTGGCTACAAATGGTGACCAACATTCGCTTGATCTCTGTCCTTAAATCTTCCTTTAAAAATGAATATTTCTGTGCAGAAATAAAAAAAAGGAAACTTGTTGTTCTTTTACAAAATATACTGTTTATAGATGTATTTCATTTCTTTTTTTCCCTCCAACTGCTAAATGTATGTTTCTATTTCTATTTCTTTTTTGTTTGTTTGTTTGCTTTTAAATTTCATTCATTCATCTATTGGCAACATATGAATGTTGTAGGACCGTATTGGGTTTTTTAGTTAGAATTCAATAAGCACATGCTAACTGTTTGTAGATGATGAAAGAAAAAATAAATCCAACACATAAGTATTCCGCCTTCTGCAGCTTATGGGGTTGTTTTGCCACAATTTTCGTTTTTATAAATATTTTTTGTTTGTTATTTTTTTTAGTCATTTTTTTTCTATATATTTATATTGTATGGCAATCTTTAATTTAGTGTCTGGCACCAGTGGCAAATAGTTTTTCTCTTTTTGTATTCAATGACGTTTTATTTTGTTTGCTGGCCCTGCTCCCACACATCCTCCTTTTGGCTGACAACCGCATAGCATAGTTTTGTGTGTGTTTGTGCTATGTTCATGTATTGTGGTGCAGCGAATGGCATCGATAAATTGACAAATTGTAAAAATGTTCAATTTGAAAAATTATTTAGAGGCAAAGTTTTTATTTATATTTAATAGAGTGTTGAAAGTAAAATGTGGCATCATGAAGAAGAAGCAAACAAATAAAAATAAGATTGTGGTTTTTGTTGTAAAAGAAAAAGAAGAGAAAAAGAAAACGATGCTATTCAACTGATTGTGGGTTTTATTTAAAATTCATTCAGGCTTATAACTCATATTAATACCTTAAAAGAAAAACAACAAGTCCAATTGTTACGTCCTGCGTCCCAGTTTTTTTCGCTTACTATTGCAATACTTCACTTTATCCTTGTGCAACCTATTTCCTTGTCATCATTCTGTTGCTATTTTTTCTTCTTAATTCTTAATCTTGACATTTTAAAGGAAGCACATCACCCTTCTTATTGAGGCGCCCTGTGTAACCTTTACCTAACCCAATATCCTAACAAGAAAGCAACTTCTAACCAAACTGGTTCTTAATCAGTTTAAAATACTTTCAGTTAATACTTTTCACACTCCTTGTCACATGTCCATGAACTGGTCTAAGAGCGTTAGTCATAGAATAAGTTGAAATAAATTATCATTCATTAACATAAAAAACATGACCAGCAGTTTTGGTTATTTGTAATAAATTCATTTAAATTAATTAAATTTTCTTAGTCCCCTTTTACATATTGGACGTTGAACCTAAGACCAGCAAAGTTTGTAGGCAAGAGGTTGAAGAATCAGAGCTTGTACACTGAAAGCATTTTGTTCATTAATCTAATAAAAATGTTCATAATTATTCAATCAATGAAAACGTTTCATTGCCTTAATGCAATATTTCGTTTAATCAGAGAAATATTCATTCAAGTAATGAAATATTACATTGATATTACAATCAATAAAATGTAGTATAATGAAACGTTGTCATTGGTTGAGGAATATGAATTATTGTGTCACTGACAGTACATGGCTCTCTGTACAAGGCATTAATAAATTTCTCCTTATTGCATGCTTTTTTATGAGTAGCCGCGTTTCATATGGTATTTTTCACACCAAAAAAAAAACATGAAAGTGGATAGGAAGAAGAATCAATGAAATGTTTTTAAGTCTTCTCAATGTCCAATACATGAAATCGGATGTAGAAACTATGCAACTGTTACTTCAACAGCCTGAAAATTAAATAAAACAAAAAACATTGTCAAGTATTTTATTGGGTGTCTGTGATTGCTAAAAAACGCAGTCACTTTTTATCGTTTATGGTAAATCGGTTCTTAATATTGACAAATGACAATGACTGTCAATTTTGGTATTATTTAGGACGCTTACTTTCAATATTGCCGTGTTTGATTACAAAATCAAACATTGTTTTTAGCAAAAAGTTCAAGAAAAAATACATTTAAACAGTTATAAAACTCATAATTATCTTTATTGCAATTTTTTATTTGGTTTATGAAATGTTTTAGGGAATAATTGAATTAATGTCGATAGCGATAAAAAGTGATGTTATTTTGAACTTAGTGCGTTTGAGAAAAATTAAAACATGTTTGAGACTGCGTAATACTTCTGAAGACCTAGCCTCTAATAACACCTGATGAGCAATGAGAAGGCAATAAATTCACTGGTGCGGAATTATTCCTCTAGCTTTGATCTCTATTAAGCTTAGTTTTAGGCAAAAGAATTACCAAGTGAGAGAATGTATGCCATTAAATTCTTATAAAAAAAGCTGGGCCGGATAGGAAATCGATTTGTCAAGGGATTAATGACCGGGCATTACAGAGTGTTGAAACACTTTTCACAGAACATATATTGTGTAATTTCAATTTCTAATTCGGGACCTACAACCATCTGATACATTTAGAGTACAAATATTCCAAAGAAGTTTTTGAATTCTTAATGAATGATAAGAAGTAACAAATACTATTCTGAACGGTGACCAGATGACTTGTTATCACTCCAAGTTTTAATTCTAATTCTGCATTGATGACGATGTTGCCGATGCTAAATGAAATAAGGGTGAATATGTCGAATAATTTTCATTTACTTCGGCGAGTTTGTTTTTTTGAACTTAAATTCCCCTTTAAGAGATTTTTTCTAGTTGTCTTCAGCTGGTGTCTAAGAAAGTACTTTGGCAACTAACTAACTAGAAATTACTTTTAGTATATTTTAGACTAAAAAGTTAAAAAGTAAAATAAATAATTTAGAAAATTTTATTGCAATAAATTATCACATAAAGTAAATAATTTTGATTTGAATATTTAAGAAAATTGAACTACAAGATAAAAAGCTTCGAGGGCTAGATATGATGCAGTAAGCACGAGGGAAATACATATATACAAAAGATCCTGCTGGTGAAGGAAAGAATGATAAAAATAAGAGCAATAAAATTTTGTTTTTCAAATTGTACTCTGCTGTTACATTTACATACAACAAATTTTGTTCTTAAGTTGGGCAAAACAAAAAATGGAATCATTTTATCGTACTTATTTCATAGACAGACATCTAGAGAAATTAAGCTTAGTTCTTGGAATACAACTTTAAAATTTTTTTAAGTTCAACTAAAACCTTCCTTGCTTATTTTATAAAAAACTGAGCTGCATGTAAACAAACTTTTCACAATTATTTTATATTAATTTAAAGTGTAAAATTATTTAAGCTGTGTTTCTGTCAGGTGCCTGTTAATTTCTTGATGAAAAAACCAAATTGGTTTCTATTGGAATTTGTATCGCAATTTCTATTTAAATGGAGCCACCAGACAATAAAATTGTTTTTTTTTTGCCATGAATTTAATTCCCATTAACTTTGGCAAATACTATTTTGTTTGGGTGCCACAAATTGACAATTCAATTTGGGAAATTGTAATTTGCAATAGATGTTGGCAAGTTTAACCACAATTACTATTATTTTTAATAAAACAAAACACACAATACAATAAATGTTTCATACAACACGCACACTAATAAAATACCGCACACAAAAACAAAACAAAATATAAAACCATTAAAGAAAATAACGCTCGAATGTATGCTATAGAAAGAAAAAAAATTACAACTACACACATACAAATATATGCACGCACGCATGCACGCAACACTGAGCTTTAATATTGGCAATATTTCTCAATTTGTAATCATTTTAATGTGTTTTAACCCGAAGACATACACATACATGCACGATGTTGTAATAACGTGGTGTATAGGGCATCCATACATACATTACAAATTTTTGTTGTTGTAGTTGTTACAACAACTTTAATTTTTTATTTTTACAACTTTCTACGTATAAGCTCGTATGTTTTACTTTTAAATATAAAATAACGTTAAATGAACGCATAAAAAATAAAAAAATAATAATAAAATCACTAAGTCTTGCTTAAACAAAGGAGAAAGAAAGAGAGAGTGAGAAATACCAAATAGCAGAAAACTTACTGACTGAAAATAAGAAACAGAAGCAAACAGTCATTCAGTCAGTCAGTAATTTAGTATTAAAAAAGAAATAACAACAAAAACAACATGATACATATATAACACACTTACTCTGTTGTAAGATAATGAAAAGTCGTGGTAGGAAAATTGAAATTGTAGTAAAGTGACATTAAAAATTAATTAAATTTGATTGCAACACTCACTACAGTGTCATTTAATTTAATGAATTTATTTGCACTTAAAACAATACACAGCACACAGTACATAGCAGGACAACGTTAAAGGAGTAGCACAAGAAGTATTAAAATGTAAAGGGGAGTACAAGGCAACACAGGAAATAAAAAGAAAAAAACATAAAATTCATATTAAAGAAAAACCCCTTAAGAAATACTGCTATTAACCTACAACAAGTCTCTCTAAGTACTATAAAAGTGTGAGTGTGCGTGTTTATAAGAAGAACAAAATTGAACATCATATAGAACTGCAATGAAACATCATAAATAAGGTTTATTATTTTTTTTTTAATTATTTCAAATGTTGAACTTATTTTAGTTAATATCCCAAAAAATTTTATTTTATTTAAAAAAAAATTATTGAAATAAGATTTTGTTAACTGCGCATTTGAATTCACTAAACTACACCTTTACAAATTTAATGTCTTGATTTTTAATTTTTCTTTTAAAAAATTTCTTTTTTTTTTCTCTTTGCTTCCTGCAGAAAATTTATCTTAACATGGTTCCTTAGGGGAGCAAACAAGTTTTTCTCTTTTCATGTAGATGCAGATATCTAGGTTAGGTTAGGTTGCCCCAATAATAAAATTAGAAGAAAGCTCACTTGGGTCGTCTGATGTGGTCCCTTTGTGTTACCTGTATAAGAAAAAAAACTGCGATAGAAATTGAAGTGTAAAAGGAAGTATAGAGAAAAGAAGAAGAAAATGAGTCCGTTACCTAAGCCAATAGCTACTTCTAATGAAACTACATAGCATGCAGAAAGAATAGTAAGAAAGTGCAGGTAGCAAGCCTCAAGATAGTGCTTGGGCCGTTCTTCCAAGCCAGAGCAAAGGCAGAAGAGGTGTATACCAGTTTTTTGTTCTCCTTGTCTTGGCAACTTCTACAGTAATAATTTGATGCCAAAAGCTTCTTATAGAAAACAAAATTGAAGTGGCTTTGTACTACTGATACCACATTTCTCAACTGGGCTCTATGGAGTCATAATAAATCCCTGCTGTGATTGCTATCCAGCCTAGATGAGATGATTCTCGCTATATTGCACGTCCGTTCGTCCGTACTCTATGTAAAAACATACTCTTTAGCTGCTCCTTACAGTCTAAAACAGGTATACCACAGGGCATAAGCCTAAATTTGCTGCATTTTTTTCAAACGGAGTAAGCATTTATAATAGCTATGAAATTTAAAGCCACTTGCATTAAAAAAATTACTAGATAAAACCTCCTCAGATACTTATGGATCGTTCTGGTGCCTTTTCTTCAAAATAAACGTAAACTTAGATATTTAAAAGACAATTTTTTTAAAAAAAAAGTCATCTTTTCTGATAAAGTGTATTTATTTTATTATGAATGCACAAAATAAATATTTTCCATGGGCTGAGAAAATCCTCCTGCAACCCATGGAAAATACTTACACCCACCACAAGTATCAGGCCTTACTTTTTTGCAAATTAGATCGAAATTGCAGTTAATGTGAATGTGACCTCAACTGGACGGCATGGAACTGGACGATCTGTGGTTTCAGTAAAATGGCTCACAGCCTGTGAACAATCGATTTATTACAGAATTAAATCTAAAAATTAACTTTTAATGATGAAACTGCTGAAAACAGTCGTGAAATAGAATCAATTTTATTTTGGCAGCGACTTTTCTTATGCTCTCATTTTGAAACACAAATGTTCTCAACAATATTGTCACACTTTTGTTAAATTTCATGCATTTTGTAAACAAATCCAATGAAAAATAAAAAAAAGAAAATCAAAAGATATAAGTGAAATTAAATTAATAGTTTTGTAAATTTTTCAAGTAAAATGACTGATATTGTTGAAAAATTTATTAAATTGAATTAATTGAAAACCATGATTGCAGTCGAAATTGTAAAAAAACTTTTAGTTAAAGCAAGAGTTGTAAAAATATTAAATACCAGTTGGTGAAGTGGCAGCCGTCGATTAGATTATTTGCTCATTTCCTTTGATAGTCCTTTTTCTTGAAGTGGCGGACGTGTTCTATTTCATCAGTTACTTTGACACTTTTTACAATTTAATGTTTCAAGGCAGCTCTGATTTCAATTAGTTGTCAGCTTTTTCTTACAGATTTTACGGAAATAAGTTTTTATTAACTAGAGAAACATATCTGTGCTAATAATTAAAAACGTTTACGTCGACCAAGGTAAGAACTGACTTAACACAACAACTTTATTATTGCGGTTAAAGGATATTGGGGCAATATATTTTACAATTCAAAAGATGAAAAGGAAAGTACTTTGCTGGAGTCGAAACAAATTTAGGAAAGAAAACAATTTTAAGATACCTAAAGGTGTAGCCCTCTAAAGTGGATGTTCCATATTATCACAACTATTTTTTTGGCCGGTACTGTTTTTAAAAAGAAAAATATGTGGAACAAAATTAGTATAATGCAATTAATTAACCTCAATTTTTTTGTAAGGATCTTGTTGAATTTGAATAACAACTAGTCTAACAGTCAACAACACGATACATAGAACTTTTCTGTAGTGGACACATGGAGAAAAAGTTAGGTAAACATCAAGTAATACTTTCCGGGTCTTTATTCAACCGCCTTTCATTTTCCAATGATTCATGATATTCAATGCTAACTGTTTTGAGGAATCGTAAGGACATTTTTTAATAAATTTTGCTCTATACTGAAATGGTTCACAAAAAAGATTGAATATTATCGCTCGTCTTCTTTCTACAGACTTTCCTAGCCTCTAGTAAAAATACATCTATATAAATAAAATTGATTTTCTGTTTGTGTGTTTGTTGGCTATAAAAATTTTTGTTTTCAAACAGATTTGTCTGAAATTTGGTACATGTATTCTCTTTACTCTAAGAAAGGTCGCCATATACTTTTCGCAGATCCACGCCTATTTTTACGCCCACTTTTCAACAATTTTCACTAGCCACTGTCTAAATTATTCAATGAAATATTTTATTTACCATTATTGTTGGAGCCTCTAACGAAAATATGATCTGCTTTTAAAAGCTGTATTTCATCACTTATCTTCATATAGAAGCCTCTGTGATAAAGAAAGTCTTACTCAATTCGGCCATCTGCTCATTATTAATGAAATCACTGTATTCAGTAATTTATACCAAAAATATATTAGTCTTTCTTTATGGTAGGAGATATTACCAAGATCCGAAAGTCGAAATACGTTTTAAAAAAAAAATTGAAAGGGCTTTCTTAATTCAAATAAAAAATAATTTCAATTTAAATGTCGCCAAAAGCAGCTGATGTAAAGAAATTAAACGAAGAGCAGCAATTTTTTAAACTAGCTGGCAAATTTTTTCAACGTTAATTTCTTACTATAAGTTTCGGTGACATAACAAACTAGTGATATATTACGATTTCATGTTACAATTCTAATAAGTTTATTTTATTATTAACGTAAATAAGAAAACTCGGTTCAAATTCCACTTGAACAACAAAAATTTAAATGGTCTTATTAAGAGATTTTTAATAAAAATATTTAAGTTGTAAGTTTATCTATTTATACATATATATAAATGTGAAAGTGTGTTTGTGTGTAAACTAAGTTGTAAACGTAGCAAAAAAAGAAAAGCACTTCCGCCGGATATTCAACATATAATATTAGCTCGAAACGGAAGTGCTGCTTATAAAATAAATATTTATTTTGTCTTACATTTTTCTTTTTTGCTCTCTCTCTCTCTTTCTGTCTTGCTCTCTCTTTTTACCATCATACACAGAAACTAAATGAATTTTTTTACAAAAAATAAAAAAAGTTAAGCTAAAGATAAACAACATCTTGCATGAAACACTTAAACTAAAAAAAAAATATGATGTTAAGAATTTTCTTTTGTAATAATAAAAAAATTAATATCCGGTACATTTAATAATAAAATAAAAATATTGAAAAGCAATGTTCAAGGAGAAATGTTTAAAAACCAAAAACTTCAAATGCAGTTTTTATTTTGAAAAGATTAATTTTTTTTTTTTGGAAAATCAAATGCAGGAAAATTTTTACATTTAAAAAATCTTCAATTGATATAAGGAAATTAACTGTGAAACCTTTTTTACCATTTTAGGAGCTGTATTAAAATAAAAAAAAAAGGAATTGCAGGCCCTTTAATCAGACATAAGCCACAAGCTTATTTATGCATTTAACTGGAAGGCAAGGCGTGGTAGCGTATGCTTTATTTTAATTATGCAGTCAATGCAAATTATAAAAAGCGTATATATGCAATTACACAATCACTTACATACATACACACAAGCTGAGTTAAGCTGAAAAATGGCTAGTAACTTGAACATCATAAATTTAAAGTAATATACGCTTTTACTTACTTATATAATTAAATATGTGCGTATATAATTGTTGACAATTATTTATGTATACGTGTTCGTGTGTGTTTTTGTGCATTTAACATGTGGCTGGCAAGAGTCTGTATCTGTGTAAACTTTAGCACAGGCTTAATGTCATCACATTTAATATACAAACAGATAAACAAACAATTGCCTCAAACACGTTGGATAAATAAAAATTAAAAAAACCTTCAGCAGAAAAATCACAAACAACCAACAAACAAATCTACACCATTTCTCTGCATCTACACATTTACAGCTAAAAAGTAAATTAAAAAATTTCAACAGAAAGTTCAAGGCTCTGGGGCCAAAATACCGAACTTGATTGTGAGCGAAATTCCAATCAAATTTAAATCGTAATTTTGCTCTTGTACTGTAAAGCGAATCGTTTACTGAAAATTTTAAGAACTTTCAGTGTTTTTTAATTGAATGTATTAAAGTGGTTTTAATTTTATTAAATTGAAAAAAAAAAATTTGGTTTAATTGCTTTTTTAATCAAGGGACATCATGTTGTTGTTTGCTGTCGATACTCTGAGACCCACGTTGTATTCAAGGAAAATTAAAGTAGCCTTGAAATTGATATTGGGAAAAATTTCTCATAATTTCTAGCCAATATCTTTGCTATTCACAATGTTTCCAGTAATTGGCATTAATTTGTTAGTGAATATTTTTGCATATCCTGAATTAAATGCATATTTTGTTATAAATGCAAATTTTTCGTCAGATTGCGTAATATTTAAATTTCTGTCAAACAGTTAAATTAGAATGTAATAATCTGCTTACTTTGACATTTTCAAGAAGAAAAAACAACAACATTTTGGTGTTGTGTATAGAATTACCCACACTTTATATTAAATTAGCTTTGTTTTTGTGGCTACTTTTACAAACTTGTATTTTGTGGTTAATACTTTTTTATTTGACTAATATAAAGGCTCACTTAGCACTTGTATTTATATGGGTTCTAGTCGAGACAATAATCAAGCTGCAGGCTTTTTATCATTGAGCACCTCGGGTAAGCTTGTTAATAAAAAAGCGAAATCGGCGAAAAAGAAATCCAAGCTTGATTTAAAAAAGTTAAAGAAATGTATAGTATTTTTAATTTAACTTGGAATAAAGAAAATATTGTAGAAAATGAATATTCTACAAAGGAATTGACAACTTTTAAATAATAATGTCAAACGAACATTTTCAATGCTTAAAACAGTTTTAAGACCAAATAGAATGAGTTTTATATATGGGTGTATAAACTTTCTTGCCCTAGTTATTAGGTTTTTCATTGGTAAAATTTAGTTTTATTTGTTTTCAATTAAATAAAGTGTGCGGACAATTTTAATTTAACAAGTTAATAATTGTGGCTTATTTATAAATTTTATTTCACACAATTACTGTCGTGTGGGCATTGAAATGGCGGACTATCTAAGAAGGGAGCGGATACCCTTTTCATAAGTCCAGAACAATTCTGTCTCTCTTTAGCCCCTAGCAAGTTAAAGCAGAAGTTGTTTTAAGCCTCAGCATTAATGATATTAAGCTTTACGTGGAGCTTCTTACGGGTCATTGTAGGCTTAAACACCACATGACTAAAATCGATGTGGTACAAGATTACTAGTGGCGTTTGTGTCAATAGGGATGGGAAACATCAAAGCATGTTCTATACTAGTGCCCAGCGGCGGCAAGCCGCAGAATGAGCTGCTTAGGTAGTGGGGCACTGGTCTCAAGGAATCTGAGCTTGATAAGTTCTACAGCAGTTATGCGATTTGTAAGGAGTCGCGTTGCGATTATAGCCCATTACTTTAATAACAATACTGTCGTGTTGATTTACACTGAAATTTTCTAGGTTTTCAAGAAAGTGAGAATGTAAATACTGTAGTTTGATGCTCATATTACAGCCTAGGTATTTTCAATTAAACAAAATATTTTTATTTAACTGTAGATAGTAACGTCTATACGATTTCTAAAAGAAAAATGTTGAATCAGTTAAAGTAAACATTTTCTGGATTTGTATTTAAGTTTGTTTTTGTATCAGCTGTCTAATTTGTGATCCATCAAAAACTTATACGTTCAGTTTCCCAGAAAAATTTTTAAAATGATAAGCAAAACATTTTTGATCTTTATTAAAATATTTAACAAATTGCTTCATAATAAAACGTTTTATATGAAATAGTGGCAGTATTATTCATGTCTTAGCGGTCACATCATTAATTCCAATGGTTGTCTTTTGAGTGTATTATAAGAAATTTTTATTACTAAAACCAAATAAAAGCATATTCACAAAAAAAAAATTTTAAATGGCACAAAATCTTGCACGCATTTTACCAAAATGTTTTCTAAATATGTGTGCTTTGACGTTAGAATTATCATTATTTTGGCAATTCGGAGACCCAAGTCGAAATAGCTTAGCTTAGATCTTGAACCGAACACATCATACTAATAAGGTTGAGTAGCTTCTTCAATAGCAGAAAATTTAATATCTTTTTGAATTGAACTTCCTTTCTGCTCTCCCCCAAAGTGGTGAAAACGCTTGTTTGCTGTCTTTAAAATATATGAGCTCAAATGCTGAATTAAATTCCACTATTTATAGTAAATGTTGAAGTGGTTGTTTCTTGGTACTTTTTGACTAAATTTTTAAAATTTTTTAAATTTTTTTTGTTTGTTAATTTTCAATGTAGGACTTATATATTTGTTCCTGTTCATTTTATTGCTTGTGAAAAAATAAGAAGAATTTTTACTTGGAGGAAGATAAGTGGAAAAAATCTCCATCGTAATTTTAATTCAAACGTAATTTATACAATGAAAAAAAAAATTAATGAAAAACTGTAAAAAAATAAGTTTTGCTAAATTTTTTTGTTGCCAGTAAAATATTGTTCTTTCTTACAGCATAGACTTACAATTAAAAGATAAAAATTTACGAGATTATAAGTTTTTTTAATAATATAATATATTTTCAATTATAAAATAAAAATTTTCAAACGAACTGATAAATTTTTAAATAATTTACTCAGCATTTGCAATAAGAGATATAAAAATCATGTGACATTAACAGCAACAACGCAATTAAAAAAATAAAAATCAACACAATACAAGCAAGCACTCATACATAAACATACATGTAAATGTAGTAAAGAGTGATTTTTTTGCTATTATCTTTTTGGCAACACTAGTTTTGACAGCTCACGCACGTTTTGTATCTTGTGTCACTGTCAAACATCTTCAGTTTGGTCTATAATTTAATCATGAATCGTCTTACAAACGAACAACGCTTGCAAATTATTGAATTTTATTACCAAAATGCGTGCTCTGTTAAGAAAGTTCATAGCGCGCTTCTTCCATTTTATGGTCAGTTTAATCGACCTACTGAGGCTTCTATTCGGGCTATTGTAACAAAATTTCGCACCAAATTTACATTGTTGGACATTAAACCACCAACACGCTTACGTAGAGTGCGAACTGAAGAAAATATCGCAGCCGTATCGGCCAGTGTTGGTGATGACCGTGAATTATCGATTCGGCGCCGTTCGCAGCAATTGGGCCTCTGTTACTCCACTACGTGAAGCCTTATAAGATACAACTGGTGCAAGAATTGAAGCCAAACGACCTACCACAACGCCAAATTTTTGGTGAATGGGCTCTTGAAAAGTTAGATGAAGATCCACTTTTTTATCGAAGAATTGTGTTCAGCGACGAGGCTCATTTCTGGTTGAATGGATACGTGAACAAGCAAAACTGCCGTATTTGGAGTGAAGAGCAGCTAGAAGCATTGCAAGAGCTACCAATGCATCCACAAAAAACAACCGTTTGGTACGGATTATGGGCTGGCGGCATCATTGGGCCGTATTTCTTCAAAGATGATGCGAATCACAACGTTACTGTGAATGGTGAGCGCTACCGTGCGATGATAACAAACTTTTTTTTGCCCAAAATGGAAGAGCTTGACTTGCATGACATGTGGTTTCAACAAGACGGTGCCACATGCCACACAGCACGCGAAACAATGGACCAATTGAGAGGCGAGTTCGGTGAACAGTTTATTTCACGCTTGGGACCAGTCAATTGGCCGCCCAGATCGTGCGATTTAACGCCTCTAGACTATTTTTTGTGGGGCTATGTTAAGGCTAATGTCTATAGGGACAAGCCCGCTTCGATTGACGCACTGGAAGCCAACATTGCCAACATTATTCGTGAGATACCGGCCGAAATGTTGGAAAGAGTATGCCAAAATTGGACTAAGCGGATGGACCATTTGAGGCGCAGCCGCGGCCAACATTTGCATGAAATAATCTTCAAACATTAAATTATATCGACCCAACTATCGATCCAAATAAATATTTCATGCATTTTTCTGAATTTTATGTGTTTTTTTTTTAAATTTCCGATAGTTCTTATAAAATCACCTTTTATATCTATTTATGCTTAACAAAAAAAAAAAAAAAGAAGCAGCAGCTTTACAAAAAATAATTACAACACTCTACTTACGGGTACACGCACACACATGCAAACATGTGTATTAATATTTGCATACATTATGCCCATCCATTTATAAAAATAATACATGCATGCTTTCCCTTTCCCTTGCTGTAGTCTCTCTCTTTCAGTTGTATTATCTGCCGTCATGGCTAGTTTTCTTATGTTACACATCTCGACAACACATTCAAATTACAAAAGAATATTTAATTACGAAAAATGTTGCATAATTACAGGCGGTTGTGAATAATAATAATCAAAAAAAAAATTAAATTGCATGAAAATCAAGCTCAGTGTGTATTAAAATTTTTCATAAAAAAAATTAAAGCAAAAAACAAAAACAAAATTAAATATATGTGTATATATATGCACATGTGTGTGTACTGCTGGAAATGGAGAAAAATCCAAGGACCATTGGCCAGTTTTTATTGCTGTTGTTGTTTATTATGCATGCATACAAAACGATTCGTGGCCACAGGTTTATAAATCAACCATAAAACTGGGAAACAAAAATTATATTTATTATCGCATTGCGCTTACATACATGTACAGTTAGCTGTGTTTATACACACACACAAACACGTGAACATACCTACTCAAATTTACCCAGCCGTATATTCCACTTTTTGTTTTTGTTTATACGGCATAAACACAATACCTACAGCTCTGATATTGATAAAGAAAAACAACATCAACAATACCGCTGTGACATATTGAAGAAAAAAGGAAAAAATAATTTTTTTTAAGAAAAATTGCGTGTGTCTGCATATAAAGTAATTAAGAAAATCCATAATTGAATGAGATTAAAATAAAAAGATACGTGTGTTACTTTAAGTAAGTGCTGGGGACAAAATAATTAACGAAAGTACAGTAAAAGATAAGGCTAAGCCAAATATGTATGTGTGCAAGGGTGTACATGTATATAGATTAAAATAAATTCAGCTTTTAGTTTTTCCCTTAAAAAATTATAAAAATTAAATTACAAACATCATTATTTTGCAGTGATTTAAGCAACTTCGTCAAATGAGAGTGAGGAACTAAAATACTCCTAAATGTTGTTACACTACGTATGATTAATATTGTATGAGTAATTATTACGTCCCCGTACCCGTTGTAAACTAATACGAAACACCATTTTACACAGCCGAATAAAAAAGAAAAAGCTGGTGCATGCTGCATTTTACTATAAAATTTTCAAGTTACAATTTCTGTTAGGCAATTAAAAAGACATATTACATCTAACACTCGCAGCATTAAGAAAAGAAGTTAATGTCTCATACAGGCCTAAAAGGAAATATTTTTCAACAATTTTAAGACATTCCCAAATGAAGGTGTGTGTCCCCGTTGATTGGTTGATAGGTTAGTACAATACCGATCTGGGGGTTCACAGGCAGCTTTGCCAGCAGCTGAACAAAATAAAGTAAATTGACCTAAAAAAGGCTAGAAAAAGGTGAAATTAAAAATTGTCCTTATTTTTTATAAAATAATAAAAGAATATATGAAACTATTTTTTTTAATCAAAAAGAGAAGAAAAACTAAAAAAATTAAATCCTTTTCCACATGGCTTTAAACAGTTATAAACTATTACTTACACGTTAAAAAACGTAAAATTTCTTCATAGATTTTTATTGTTGATGATAGAAAATATAAGGACGCTTCAAATATTTTAAAATAGGTACTTAGGAAAATTGATGATTTTGAAAAAATATGGAATGAAAAATAAGGACCCTTCAAATCTTTTTAAATATATATTGAACTTTATTCGTCGTTTTTGCAACTAGTCTCATCAACTGAAAGCATGTTTCCGACCGTTTCGCTAGTTTTATTTTCGTATGAAAATACTTTATGGCTAGACCAGCATACTTCCCCAAGCCGCTTTTCCATCAGGATGGTTACTTGGTGGAAGCGCTCACCTTGCTCATCAGATTCTGTTGACAATTGTTTTTCCAACTCTGCCAAATGATTATTTAAAAAATGAAGTTTTAGTGTCATGGTCACACTGGTTGCTTGGAATAACTTAAGCGTATTTTTTACTAAAACTTTCCATTCGTCGTCTCGATTTTTTTCTTAAGACTCTTTCTATAACTGCCTTATGGTGAAATTAGTAAAATCGTATCGTCTTGCTGTAGAAAAATCGTATCGTACAGCTTCGGGGCATAGTTACTAAAAAAGTTTCAACGCAGTCAAACGTGTCAGCTGTTAATGTGTTGTAAACATTTTTATAAACTAATAAAAAATAACAAAATTAAAAATGCATTCCATTAATTCTATGTTTATTCATTTATATGAAATGTATAAAGCTAGAAAACAAAATAAGCAGCAACGAAGATGGCAGGTAAATCCAATTAATAAATATTGGGCACAAACTGAAAAAGCTTACGGGCTTTGTGTAGCTTTAGAAATTGCATTGCCATGTTGATATCGTTGACGCACCACTTCCAGATGGCTCAATGGTTTGTCGACATTCTCTCGTGTACCATCTCGCAAAGAAGTTCACCTCCGGATCATTGCTCTTCTGCCAAAAACCCATTTATTTTTACAAAAATACTTTTATTAAATTTTTTCACTATACACACCTGTTGTATCCATTTCTATGGCAATCTTTTCCCAAATTGCTTTCTTCCTATTTGGGAACTTATAATATAGGTTGGCTTTATTACAAATTTCTTCATTTTCTTGTACTAAATAAATAAGTTTACCGTCGTCCAATTTTATTTTGTTTTTTTGAATGCAATAGTTTTTTTTTTTTTTTTTTTTTTTTTTTTTGTCAAAGTTTTACGTTAGCAACGTAAAAATCTATTTTCTGTAGATTTCTACGTTGAAAACGTTGCCACTACATTTTCTATAAGCACTAACATGGTTTATGTATGTGACGGATTTTATCAGCTGATCCGCAACCTCACGATACGATTTTACTAATTCTACCATTAAGTGCGTCCCAAGCAATTAAGTCGTTTCCGTGCAAAACCATATAGAAATCTTCACTTTTAAGCACCTTTCGAATGTCTGGTTCATTAAATACACCTGTTTCAAGCAAAAAAAAAATAAATTCATAAAAAATAAATAAAAATTTTAAGAGATTAGTTAAGAAGTACATTACCCGCAAAATTTTTAGATCTAATTAAGAGGTAAAAATTTGCTGAAGAGAGAAAAGCAGTATTTTGAATAGTTCACGAGGGATAGACTTAAAAATCAGTACATGTTCTTTGGAAAATGTACTAAAATGCTCTTCCCAGTAGAAAACTTCAAAAATGAATTATAAAAAAATCTTAGCTAATAATTCAAAACCCAGCCAGAGTTTTTTTCTACCATCATAAGCTTTCCGATTTTGGGGGTCTCAAAGATTTTGAAATTGAGAAATGTGCTACTGTGTTATCTTCAATAAGTAAAAAATAAAAATTTAATTTAATTAAAGTAAGAATTTAGCATGTTAATTTTCAATGTGATTTCGTTGCTAAGATTTAACTTGCTTTAGCGTATTGAAAAGAGCGCAAGCTCAACATCAGCATTGCCAGGAGCTACAAAAAAATAAGTTAATTTGCCTTAAAAAAAGGCTGGAGAAAGTTGAGTCACTCACGAAAAAAAAGCTAGGAAAAAGTTAAAAAACTATCGCTTAAAATAATTATGATTTTTATAAAAAAAAAATCAAGAAGAGAACATACAAATGTCAAAAAGTAAAGACAATAAGTTCGTTTTAAACATGATATTTGTCATAACAAAAAAAAAACAGAAAGTAATGCGACCCCTACACACTTAATTTCAATGCAACTCTAATACATTTTTGCATACCCAGAAAAAAAATGATATAATTAGTTGTCAGAATGACCACAAACGGTATCAATAGTGTATAAACCACGTTTGTGCTCACTTTGACATTTTAACAACGCATTGTTGACAACATAGCGTTACAGAATTGATAGCTAATTGTATCAAATGAACACCATACTGGTGATAAATCGACAACACCTGTTGTAAAAATTACACCATTTGGTGTCGAAATGATACCATAGAATAGTTGAAATGATGAGAGCAACTTATTAACAAGCGTTGTCAATTTGACAACATATTTCTGTTGTCAAAAAAGTAAAATCGTATTATAAGTTGACAACCAACCGTTAGCGATTTGTAGATGATTGTCAAAATGACCACATCCGTTGTTGATATTGTAACGCGATTTTTCATTCAGTATAGTGTACGAGTATGTATCTGCTTTTATTGACTGATCGATTAATTGAAGAATATTAAATTCATTTTCATATTTGTTTAAATTTTTAACTTTGCCGGACTTAAGTATTTCACTTGTATTGAATTTGAGTGAAACTCTTGACATTTAAAATTGCATGTTTTAGTTAACAGTTAACTAATGTAGTCAGTAATGTATATACGTGTATTTATGTATGTGTGGCTGTTTGTACAAATACAAATACATATTGGAAATTATATGGGGAGAAGGATACCAATGAAATAAAAAAATTTTAAATTATGAAGTTTTTCTCACTGTTCCTTTGACTTATTTTATTATTAAATTAAATCTGAGTACCACTTGAATATTTTTTTTTATGTTTTACAACACAATTACCAGTAAAGTGTTTTATAAATGATAAATAAGCTAAATTTTTAAATATTATTTAAAGCATTGGTGTGTCACTCTCTCTCTCTCTCTCTTTTTCTCCCTCAAACTCCCCTTCTGTGAATGTATATATATGTGCGTGTGTGTGCGCATATTAATTTTATTAAATTGCAATCACATATGCGACAACATGTAGTAGTTAATTTTAGTGTTGTTATTGCTATTGGCTACTTGCCATCATCACTGCACTGCTTTTTTATGTGTGATTGTTCACTGTTTGCTTTTATTTTTCATACGTGCCTTAATTCTTTTTTTTTTTTTGCGCTTTAGCTGGTTTTATTATTTATATTTTCGTTTTTAATTTTTTTATTATTTATCGTGTTAAATATTATTGCATTTTTTTGTAGATGTTGTTGTTGTTGCTACAGCCAGTACCTACAGCTGCAAGTGTATAGTTGTTTCGTCAGTTGTTATTTTATAAATAACAACTGTTTGTTGATTGCTGTTGCATGTTATATTCATGTTGTCTTGCTTGTTTACCATGTTTACGTATATTTTCATCATGAAATTTACACCCAATTAACGTTGATTCGTAGCAATTTTGTACCAAATATTTTTTTACCAACAGTTTTTTTCTCTGCTTTTTTTTGTATTTTTCAGCAAACCATGTTTAAAGTAAATAAAAAAAACAACCTTGCATTTTAATAATACAGTTTGTAAATAGATTTATGTATTTGTCACATAAATAAAAGAGTATGTGTTGCTACACACACATCCCACTGTTTTATTTACTAATACAAACACTTAACAATTATAACTTATTTAAAGCTTTTTAATGTCAGCTATAAAATTTTAAATATAAAAAAAAAAATTAAACAGAACCAAACAGCAGCAATAAAAGTTGAAGAAATATATTCCTGTACATATGATTTCACTTTGGAGAACTGCTTTTGAATGTGTAAAAACAAAAACAAAAAAAAATTAATTAAATTACATAAAAATATGAAAATACTAGCTTATTTTAAGTTTTTATGTATAATACAATTGGAATAAAAATTTTAGCAAATATTTTTTATTAACAAAAAATAAAATTAAAAAACTTAATATTTTAGGGTCCAGAGGATAAGAGTCTTTGCATGGTTGGATTGTGGCGCAGTTTTTATGCATCCGAAACTGAAAAGACTCTGCTTCATTGTTTTTTTAATTTGGATTTTACATTATAATATAAGATTTAAGATTTTCGTTGGATTTTTAAGAAGCAAAATCAAATAGCTTTACACTATTATTAAGTGTTAAGATTTTCATTGTTTTTGACAGTTGTTTTTGTTATTTCTTTGTTCTGATACAATAAAAGGTATAAACGTTTAAAAAATTTTCTAAAAATGATATTCAAATTTTTATCCTTCTGTTTTTATGTAATAATTTTCTTACTATTACACTTTTTCTTTTGATTTAAAATTTTTACAAGTCGTTTTGCGCAGTATTACCGTATAAAGTGTACTGACTTTTCTCTCTACATTATGTGGAAATTAAACCTTTGAAATATGCTACCACGTGGGTATACACGGTGTTTCACAGTATTATTTTGACGAGTATCTTGATCTAAATAGAATCTTGAGAATTTACAATTTGGTTACAATTATTTGAATGATAGCCGCCACTTCTTAATAGTAAAATTTTTTCGCATATTTACAAGACAATAAGAATTACAATAAGAATGAGGAGCGGGAACAAGTCACCTGGTCACTGCGGCCAAAATAGACCTATTGTGACACTACTCCTAAGTTACAAATTATCCCAGAATTTTGTATTCAATAAGAATTCAGAAACTTCTTTGGGTGATTTGTCCGCCAAGTCCGACGGTTGTAGGTAATAGTGTCCTAAGTAGCGAAAACGGGTCCAAATTAGACCATTACAGTGATACAATATGTGTTCTGCTGTCTCTTCATCTTCGTTACATAACCTGACTGATCCTCATATTCAATACTCTGCAATATCCAGTCAGGGATCCCATGACAATACGATTTTCTGACCGGGTGAAACTAAGTAATTCTTTTATTCTCTTCTGAGATTGGAATATCATGAATGTTTTCGCTACCCTGATACCTGCTGTTTCCAGCTAGCAATGTTGCGATTCTCTTTCCAGCCACTCCCTAAAAATGAGTTTAATAGAGCCCCAAGACAGCACGCATAATGGTTCTGGACAAATAAATCTATTAGCCGCCTCTTTTTTTGTGAGTTCGTCTGCCTTCTCATTGCCTATATTTACAATAACGTTGCAAGGAAAACAAAACAAGCAATAACTATGAGGGTTTTTTGATAACTCCTTGGTTTTGGCATTTGGCGTCAACTGCTATTTTTTAAAAAGCTACTGTCAAATTCATATTTTTAACTGTACAAACTGGCCGGTGATAGATAGATTTTTGGTCATTTACAATTTTGACTTTGTATTAGCAACTCCATGGAATTTCCAATTTTTCTAGCTTGAATGGCAAATTTTTCGTGACTAGTTATTTTTAGCTCAATTAAATTTTTAAGATTCAATAAAAAATTAATTAACTAATAAAAAAAAATTATGTAAAACTTGAGCAAGAAAAACAAGATGATGATGATCTTAATATTTCTTTTTTTGGTTGACTTACTTGTTTTAGGAAATTCTTTAAGACTTTGAAGGTAGACTGATGCATTGAAAGTACATTTTAAGTTTCTATTTTAGATTAATAGCATAATAGACAATACAAAAGTAAGCGAAAGTACCTCAGTGATTTCAAATATTTAATACATTAACAGAAACTGCTCTCTATTTGCCCTCGTATGTATCAATGTTAACTAATTGGTCATTTGTTGTAAAAGCTCATTTAATTTTCTTTTTCTCATTCAACTAACTCACAAACAAATTGAGTTAATGTCATGTTGTTAAATATAACAAAAAAAAAAAAAACAACAAAACAAAAAAGAATAAAGGAACTGCACAACCAGCCAAACATTACGCAAAACACAACAGACTGAAAATACCAAACTGTAATTAAATTCAAGTATAAATACTCCAATGTTTAATTAAGCCATTGGGGCTTGAGAAATTTTAAATAAAATTTTTATGAATTGTAACAATAAAAACAGCAAAGCAGGAGGCCAGCATTACCCGTTTTTCGGTATTCCAAGGGAAATAATAATAATAAAAATAATAATAATATTCTTAACAAAACATTAAGTTTAACAATTTTACTGTTCGTCAGTAAATAAGAAAATATTAACAAAAATGTGACAGAACAGAGCAATTGGCCGGTTTATGATTAAATTTAATACCCGTTGTCTTGTTTTTTGCACTTGTCAGTGGTGATATTTTACATAAATTTTCAATCAATTTTTGTTCGTTTACTTTTTTTTTTAATAATTTTTTTCTTGCTTTTTGTTGTGAAACTCTGTCACATTATTTTTTTATACGAGTACATTTTCACTTAACTTGTTTAAAGGAATTTATTTTGTTTTTTTTTTTTTACTTTTTCTTGTATACGAGTCATTGTCATTTATGATGGCTTTTTAAAGGGAAACTTAATGTTCCATTGTGCATAAAAAATGATTTTTTTCATCAAAAATATAAAAATATTTCTTTTGTTAGTGTAAATTTATTTAAATTCCATGACTAAACAGAATTAAGAATTGCAGTATCACTAAAAGCATTAAAAAATTCTTATGGAAATATGAAGAAATTATGGAGAAAAAGTGTTAAAAAGCATGTTTATAACAAAGTCCATTTAAAAGTAAAAGGAAGAAAGAAAAGCAGATATGAGAAAGGAAAAGATTTAGTCATATAAATATTAAGCAGGTGCGTATGTTTTCAAGGAGAGAAAAAAAATTTCCTACCCAAATTTTAAAAAATACCTAAGGCCAAATTGCGGTAATCTGTATTATCGAATACTGCAATTTAACCCCTGCTTTCAGCTCCTTGTAAGGCAATTGATTATGAAAAAAAATTATATTTCTTATTTAAAAGTTTAACTTGAATCCTCGCCTATATCCAGTTTTTCATATGAAAAGGTTAATGTCATTCAGTAAATATTTGATTTAATAAAAGTTTTTTTAAATAATTTTTATAAAGCGTCGAATGTTCATGTGGAAGCAAAATGGGTGGTTGTCTTTTTGCAGTCTATTTAAGCTGAATATAAGCTTCAAGAACAGCACATTGGGGTCACTCCTGTACTCTTTATTTAAACCAATACGAAAATAGCGCACGATATTCACACATAAAAATTTCTACAGGGTGTCTCAGTAAGAGTAAACTTTTTATACATTTCACTGTAAATAAGAATGGTATATATAACTTTGTGATTCCATTTTTAATTTCTACACCGCACAAGGGACACCCTATAAGGAGATGAATAAGCGATGTCCGTCTGTCCGTCAAGTCTTTGAAATAAAGACCCTAGGCCACGCACGATCTGTCAGTTGTTTCTGTTAGATTTTTGTTATTGAAATTCAGCCAGATCAGTTTATAAATGGCGTATTTTGTCTAAACAACGAAACGGACAAAAAAACGTAGTATGCAGTTTTATTTAAAAAGACAATCATAATATCTGTGCAAAAAATGACAGCAATAGGTGCACAAATGGCCGAGGAATATCAAACCCCAACCGAAATTTTGGATTTCCATTCATTTCTGCTTTGTTTTTTTGCGTATTTTATTTCAACTAAATAAAGCAGTACATACTTTTTTTATACATCACATTAATAGTATCCACAACAAAACTCAGCTGGATCGGTACATAAATGGCACAGCTATGTTTTTTTTTTTAACATTTTTGGTGGGATTTTTGCATATTTTTCTAAAAAGCAAAACGGACAAAAAACAATCATAATGTAAATGCAAAGATCGGTCTGCAAATGGTCTAGAAAAATCAAAAATATAACCGAAACTTTAGATTTTCATTAAGCTTTGCTTTGTATTTTTGTCTAAACTACAATACAGTCAAACAAATTTATTAACAGCATTCGTAATGTCTCTGCAAAAAAAAGAGAGCAATCGGTCAGCAAATGGCAGAGAAATATCAAAAATGCAAGCGATATTTCACATTTTCATTCATGTTTTGCTTTTGCTTTGTTTTTTTTTTTTTAATTTTTAAGTTGTCATGTGCGTAATGCTTTGCATACACAAACAAGAAACCTAAAAAAGTGTGTATGTGTGTGTGCTTTTATGCCTTTAGTGTAATAGCATTACGAATGCAGAAATCTTTATGAAAAAGAATTTTTAAAAATTTTTGTTGTTGATTAAATATTTAATTAAAAAATTTTTGCAAATATTTGCAAAATAAATTTAAATTATTTATAATTAATATTTCTATTTATTAGTTAGTTTTATTTGACATTTTTCTTTTTTATTAAAATGGCTATTTTGTTAAGCTTGAGGTCTTATTTTTCAAAAATTTATTTTAATACCGATATTTCGCTCCAATTTTTGTAGCTTCTTCAGGATATAATTATAAATTAATCAAATTATTAAAAATACATATTTCAAAAATTTTCTTGAAAAAATTAAATTGGGGGTTCAATAATAAAATTATTCCAAACAAAATTTGAAAAATATTTAAAAGTAATATGTTAAAAATGTATATATAAAACAATTGTTATAAAAATGTGTGTGTTAAATGAATTATGTGTGTATGTAACAAGGAACAATTAACATATTTATAAAATCCCTGTAGGTCATAAGAACTCTTGGCAAAGAGAAATCTCTGAAATTAGCAAGATTCTGATCGGTCAAAAAAACAGATATAGGCGAAAATTTCAAAGATCTACAGATCTGAACTGTAGAATGCAATTAAGGGGTATTTTGGGGCAATTGAATAGGCTTATTGACTTCCACCTAAACAAAGATAGGAATGAACGTTAGGCAAACTTCATTTCAAATTTGCCTCACGGATCTAGAAAATTTTGGAAGCTTTCAAAAGCCTTGAGAGGTAAAAGTTCAAACATGGCAGATTTACACCAGGGAAATGTTATTTTGAAAACTAGTGATGAAAAGGCTAACGCAGTAGCAGACGTATTTGAAAGTTCACATAGTATTACTATTGACAATCCATCTCCCTTGGACACTAGAGTATCTATATATACTAATTTCATAAATAGTAATTTTACTGACTCATTTCATGAACTGACAAATACTGTTGAAATCAAATCACTAGTTTTTCTTTTAAAAAATAATAAAGCCCCAGGTTTGGACGGTATAAATTTCATAATTCTGAAGAATATGCCTGATTATTTTTTTGAAACCTTAACTAGAATATTTAATTTTTGCCTAAAGTTTGGATATTTTCCTACTGTTTTTAAAAAAGCTAAAGTTATTGCTATTGTTAAGTCTGGGAAAAAGCCTAACTTACCATCCAGCTATAGACCAATCAGTATCTTAAGCTTATTAGATAAGATTTTTGAAAAAATAGTCCTCAAGAGTATCTTAAATTTTTCTATGGACCATAACATTATCAACAGTCGACAGTTTGGGTTCCGTAAAGAACACTCCACTACACATCAGCTAAAAAGAGTAGTAAACTTCATTACGGAAAATAAAAGCAACCGCAAGAGTACAGGTGTAATCTTTCTTGATATTGAAAAAGCTTTTGATTCTGTTTGGCATGATGGGTTGGTGTTTAAGCTCAACTCTTTTGGGTTTCCAATTTATCTGCAAAGGATTATTAAAAGCTTTTTATACAACCGTTCATTCGTTGTTTGTGTTAATTCAACTTTTTCAAGCGAAAGGCAAATTCCTGCAGGCTTACCGCAAGGTTCTGTACTGTCCCCAATACTGTACTCAATTTACACTTCTGACATTGTCGTGCGTAGCAACTACGAAGCAGCATTCTATGCAGATGATAGTGCTTTCATCTGTTGCGGGAAAGTATCCAATGCAATAATAAAAAGAATGAGCGCTTGCTTAGAATCGGCACATAAATATTTTGATAAATGGAAGATTAAAGTTAATGATCTAAAGACGCAGGCCACAATATTTCCATATAATAAGTCTCCAAAACGTATACCAACTCTGAACTTAGTATCGCGAGGAGGCATCATACCCTTAAAGGATGATATTAAATATTTAGGCGTTATCTTAGATAAAAAATTGACGTTTAGACAACACATTAATTACATATTTGGAAAAGCAATTATTTGCGGTCGGGCACTTTACCCTCTACTTAATAGGAGATCAAAACTGAATTTAAAAAACAAGTTATTAATTTTCAATATGTGTATTCGTCCGATCATGAGCTATGCTTGCCAGGTTTGGTTTCATAAAACCGCTACTACTCACACAAAGAAACTGCAAATAATTCAAAATAAGAATTTGAAAATAATACATAGGCTTCCACCTAGATACTCCACTGAGCTATTGCACAGGAATAATAACTATTTAATGTTTAATACATTTGCAAGGAAACTGACTCTGTCATTTAATGAAAAATGCAGGTTGTCTGAATCTGAAACAGTAAGAGATTTGAGGAACAACCACTGAGGTTTTTTGTTTTTAAAAAAACCTAATTAGTGTTTGTTTTGATAAAAACTTCTTTTACTGCCAAAGATTGTTATAAGGTTTTTTAGAAAAACAACTTTTCCTTAACTCTGTGATATTATTAGTTTATTATATTCAATTTTTAGATTCTAATGCTGTAGTACTGTTTAGTAAGATCTCATAAACATGTATTATAATAATATGTAAAAATTTAAATCGTTAATAGAAAATAAATAAATAATAAAAATTAACATATTTTTTTTTTTATAAAAATATTAAATAATAACATAATTCTGTTAATATACTCAAATAAATATATAAAATTATATATTTGTACATGGACACACTTATTTGTATATAAATAATATGTGCATATTGACAAAAATATTTAACAAAATTTATATTTGTTTATTAAGTGTCTATAATTTCGAGCTATAATTTCTGTATCAGACTTAAAATTTATTCTATGTGTTGTAGGTATATTAATAATTTGTAAAATTTCTAATGTGTACCTTCTTTTATAACTATTTTCTATATTTAAAACTGAAACATTTTCAAAATTAGGAAAATGATTTAATTCAAAACAATGAGAAGTTAATGCCGTTTTTTGTGAAGAAATGTTTCCATACTTTTGATCCGATTTATGTCCAGCCATTCTAGTCTCAAGTTTATTTTTTGTTGTACCTACATATACTTTGTCACAAGTTTAATTTTTATTACCATCACATGGTATTCTATGAACTACATTTGACATATCAAATTTCTCTATTCTATATTTAGTAAAACTAAAAAAAAAAAAAAAAATATGTTAATTGTTACATAAAGGGTGTTTTTTATAGACGTATAGAACTTTAAATTGCAGTAAAACAACGATGGATTATTCGATTGACATGAATTTTATTTATCCGAAGGATAATCTTGTGACATTACATTTTTCCAACATTTGTGGCCGTATATCGGCAATAACACGCGAATGTTGTCTTCCAAATGGTCAAGCGTTTGTGGCTTATCCGCGTAGACCAATGACTTTACATGGCCCCACAGAAGGTAATCTAGCGGTGTTAAGTCACAAGATCTTGGAAGCCAATTAACAGGTCCAAGACGTGAAATTAAGCAGTCACCAAACGTGTCTTTCAATAAATCGATTGTGGCACGAGCTGTGTGACATGTTGCGCCGTCTTGTTGGAACCACAGCTCCTGGACATCATGGTTGTTCAATTCAGGAATGAAAAAGTTAGTAATCATGGCTCTATACCGATCACCATTGACTGTAACGTTCTGGCCATTATCGTTTTTGAAGAAGTACGGACCAATGATTCCACCAGCCCATAAAGCGCACCAAACAGTCAGTTTTTCTAGATGTAACGGTGTTTCGACGTACACTTGAGGATTAGCTTCACTCAAAATGCGGCAGTTTTGTTTGTTGACGTAGCCATTCAAGTAGAAGTGCGCTTCATCGCTAAACAAAATTCGCTTATGAAAATCAAAATTATGAACCATTATTTTCGAAATAAAATTGCACTTTTTGCAAGCGTTGTTCAGGCGTGAGTCTATTTATGATGAATTGCCAAGACAAACTGAGAATAAATTACTTGACAGCTGTTAAATCGGTCGCCATCTTGAACAGTAATGCCAACTTAAAGTTCTATTACTATAAACATATTTATGGTTTCAATTAAAATTTTATTAAAAATAATATGATCAAGGACGGTAAACATAATATGGTTAAAAATAACTAGAAACATGTTTATCGTCATCATAATAATGTTTTAATGCTTCAAATTAATAATAATATTTTTGTTAAGAACAAACTATTTATTTTTGCGGTGACCATATGCAGCCATCTTTTTGCTTTGTGTGTGTTTAGATTTGTAACCTGCCGTTCAAATACTCAGAAGTTGCTTTGGATTATTCTCTTTCTCTGAGGGGTTTTTATAATTCTCCATTTTGGCTATTTTGAAAAAAAAATTTAGAAACAAACCTAGACGCTAAATTGTAAATATCGAGTCTAAATGCGAGGAAAATAGCTAAATGTAGCCTTAAAAAAACTAAAATATCAACGCTTTACATGAGTGATTTAAATGCATTAATATTGCTTATAAGTCATCTTTATATCGTGTTAATGAGTATCTAGAGTGTTGTTAATTTTTTTTAAATTATTTTCATATGTTTTTTTTCTCATACAATTCAATTGATACTGTCAAAACTTAACGGTTGTGTTTTGCTTAACCCTAGAGCATCATCCTTCGTCAAAATGACGATGACCGATCATATTTTTGAATTAAAACCTGTTTTTTCTGTTTGTTTTGATCTCATTTTTCGTATAGCGTTAGTCGCTTGGAAGCTGTTGGTGGACAAAGACGTGCAGCGAACTGCGCGCGTCAAAATTCTATGACTTTTATGTTATATAATGCTTTGTTAAAAAAAAATGCCAATTGAAAGAAGATTTTGCAATGTTAATTTTACATTTAAGAATTGAATAAAATATATGAATTTCTTTATTTATTGATTAAAAAATAACTAAATATGAATAATAAATCTATTTTGGTATATATTTCCGCTCACGACGTATTTTATAGTTTCTTGAAATAGGTCGTAGCCAAAATGACGAAGGATGAGGTTAGTGTACAAAAAATAAGGATGATATTCTAGGGTTAAGCAACTCAATGTTTAATAATTTAATAAAAACTAAGGAAAAGCTTATCAACTTTTCCATAAGGCAAAAAACATCGTGTTTAAAATAAAACTTCAAAATATAATTTAACTGTAACTGTAAAATTGTTTTAATATTTTAAACTCTTCAAACTGTTAGAAAGTAAAAACCCTCTCCCTTTAAATTTTATTTGAATAAAAAATCTAACATTTTCGCTTAAGTCCCAGCACATGAGCCACTTAAAATATTTTTTTTTCATTTTGCAAATACTTAATCATCAAAACGTGTTTTTACAAATACTTAAAAAGAAAACACAACCAGAAAAATAAAATTTATTTATAAAAAAATATCACCACTTGAGTCTTTAGAAAAGCCTTCAGTTAAATTAAATCTACAAATATATTTATACGAAAAAAAAAAAACAAATGGAACAGACAACGAAAACAACAACTTCGAAAGCAATGACTGAAATTGAAAAAGGATATGATGCCAAAATTGGAAATAAATTGTAAAAAATTGAATCAAATTCACATATAAACGACAAATAGACTATAAAAGGAGTTACAAACAAACAAGCTGATAAACAAACATACGTATGTTTATTTGTACAAAAAAAAGGAAAAGGCAAGTAGAAATTTGAGAGCCTGTATCGTAGACAAATACACTTTAAACGAAACAGGCATAAAAATATACATGCACTGCAAAGCATAAAGTATGTTTTTGATTTGTGATCAAAACATTTAAAACACTCTATTGTGCGTTAATAAAGATAAAATGAAAGTTTTAATATTAAGACAGTAAATTTTTGATACTATAGGCAATTCAGAGTTTTAATTTTTCCTCGCTTCTTTAGTATTTTTATAATAATTTTCGCTACTTTCAAATTAAACCTGATGTAAGCCTGATGTTAATAAATATTTGGTACAGAATTATTTTTTTTATACTTACTTCAGTTCCATACATACAATAAATATTATTAAATTTTACCTATAAACTATATTTAAAAAATTTCACTTATCCTCGAAGAGCTCATCAGCAAATTAAACTTGTTTTTTAAAGCTTTTACTAATGTAAAAGTTTAAAAGATTTTATTTTAAAGGGTGCTTTTATAGACGTATAGAACTTTAAATTGCAATAAAACAACGATGGATTATTCGATTGACATGAATTTTATTTATCCGAAAGATAATCTTGTGGCATTACATTTTAAATATGATTTCTGGCATATGACCGCCACGGCTGGCTCGGATGTAGTCCAATCTGGACGTTCAATTTTCGAAACCTTTTTCCAACATTTGTGGCCGTATATCGGCAATAACACGGCGAATGTTGTCTTCCAAATGATCAAGCATTTGTGGCTTATCCGCATAGACCAATGACTTTACATGGCCCCACAGAAAGTAGTCTAGCGGTGTTAAATCACAAGATCTTGGAAGCCAATTCACAGGTCCAAAACGTGAAATTAGGCGGTCACCAAACGTGTCTTTCAATAAATCGATTGTGGCACGAGCTGTGTGACATGTTGCGTCGTCTTGTTGGAACCACAGCTCTTGGACATCATGGTTGTTCAGTTCAGTAATTATGGCTCTATACCGATCACCATTGACTGTAACGTTCTGGCCATCATCGTTTTTGAAGAAGTACGGACCAATGATTCCACCAGCCCATAAAGCACACCAAACAGTCAGTTTTTCTGGATGTAACGGTGTTTCGACATATACTTGAGGATTAGCTTCACTCCAAATGCGGCAGTTTTGTTTGTTGACGTAGCCATTCAACCAGAAGTGCGCTTCATCGCTAATCAAAATTCGCTTATGAAAATCGGGAACAACGGCAATCTCGTTTTGGGCCCATTTGACGAATCTACGCCTTACTTGATGATCGTTTGGCTTCAATTCTTGAATTGCCAAACTTAACTGAGAATAAATCATTTGACAGCTGTTAAATCGGTCGCCATCTTGAACAGTAATGCCAACTTAACGTTCTATACGTCTGTAAAAAACACCCTTTATTTATCTGGTCATAAAGCCAGATAAATAAGACTGAACACAAATAAAGAAATTGCTGTTTGCAAAAATTATTAAAAATATTCATTGTTCATTATGGTACTTGTTTTTATTAGTTTTAAACTTCCTTAAGAAGAAAGATTTTGTAATTGTTTTATGTAGGGTGTTTACCTAGCTTTTCTGTTGCAGCAGACCTTTAGAAACATTTGTAGTTTTGTGCATCTATTTTGCTCTATTGAAAATAAAAAAACAAAACAAACAAAAAATGAAAACTGATAGCAATTTTATGCTTGCAAAGGCATGAAAAGCCTTTGTTCGTGTCTATTTCACGTTAGTTTGGCTACGAGCCGTTGGTAAACAACCACGTATGAATTCTAACAACAATGAGAGTAACAGCAAATATTTTTTTCCATACAGATTTTACAACATATTGGCTGTACAACAATGTGTGCCAAAACAAAAAAAAAATTTAACAAAGTAACTAAATAGTAAATTCAACATATGTTTTGTTATACACACTAGCACATGATGCGAGTGTTCTTATACCCATTAAGAAATAAGTAATACACTAACGTTTAAAAAAGGAAACTTTTGGGTTAAGATATCGCCTTTTTTGTAAATAAGTTAACACAAAGAAGTATTTAATTTGGCAATCCAAATGAAGTTTAGGAAAATCTTCATAAGTTTTTTAAAGTCCTTTATAAAACTCACTTTTTCCCCAAATTTTCATAATATATTTTTTAACAAAAATTATTTATTGTTAAAAAAACAATACATTTGTTATCCACTATATTCCTTTTTAAAAATTTCATTGCCTTTAATATTTACTTTCTACTGTAAATGAATCAACAAATGAAACTAGTTGCTTACTGCTGGCGGCAAACAGAACTGAATTGAGTGCCGACACAAAACAAAAAATATAATAAAAAAAATACGTATTGAAATCAAATAAAACAAATTGTGAGTGCATAACACAAGCCAAATGAATTATTTATGAAGTGGTTGTTGGCTGAATTTTATTTTTGTACTTGTTTTTTTGCGCCCATGCTTTATAATGTTTTCAACACTTTAACCATATGGATTTGTTGGCAATTCAGTTGGTTTTGTTTTCTTTTTGCTTTCTTTTTTTACCGCTAGTTCGACAGACTACTTTGGCTGGCAAAGCTTTTTTACAACAAGGCTACAGAAAATAGTTAATGATAAAGGCAGCAATAGGAATGCAAATAAAAGTGTTGAGTTTTGCATGGGTTACTAAAAACATTTTTAAGTATAGTCTGCCCAAAAAAAAAAAAAATAATACAATATAGAAATAAATAACTTATTCAAATGAGTTCAAAATTAATTTTTAACTCATATATTTGATTAAAAATTCCTTACCGAAAGTTTTACTTAAAGAATTAGGTATACTTTAATTTTTTAAGTTTTATAAATGCTTTTATACTTTTAAACTTTTATACTTTTATACTTTTATACTTTTATACTTTTATACTTTTATACTTTTATACTTTTATACTTTTATACTTTTATACTTTTATACTTTTATACTTTTACACTTTTATACTTTTATACTTTTATACTTTTATACTTTTATACTTTTATACTTTTATACTTTTATACTTTTATACTTTTATACTTTTATACTTTTATACTTTTATACTTTTATACTTTAATACTTTTATACTTTTATACTTTTATACTTTTATACTTTTATACTTTAACATTTTTATACTTTTATACTTTTATACTTTTATACTTTTATACTTTTATACTTTTATACTTTTATACTTTTATACTTTTATACTTTTATACTTTTATACTTTTATACTTTTATACTTTTATACTTTTATACTTTTATACTTTTATACTTTTATACTTTTATACTTTTATACTTTTATACTTTTATACTTTTATACTTTTATACTTTTATACTTTTATACTTTTATACTTTTATACTTTTATACTTTTATACTTTTATACTTTTATACTTTTATACTTTTATACTTTTATACTTTTATACTTTTATACTTTTATACTTTTATACTTTTATACTTTTATACTTTTATACTTTTATACTTTTATACTTTTATACTTTTATACTTTTATACTTTTATACTTTTATACTTTTATACTTTTATACTTTTATACTTTTATACTTTTATACTTTTATACTTTTATACTTTTATACTTTTATACTTTTATACTTTTATACTTTTATACTTTTATACTTTTATACTTTTATACTTTTATACTTTTATACTTTTATACTTTTATACTTTTATACTTTTATACTTTTATACTTTTATACTTTTATACTTTTATACTTTTATACTTTTATACTTTTATACTTTTATACTTTTATACTTTTATACTTTTATACTTTTATACTTTTATACTTTTATACTTTTATACTTTTATACTTTTATACTTTTATACTTTTATACTTTTATACTTTTATACTTTTATACTTTTATACTTTTATACTTTTATACTTTTATACTTTTATACTTTTATACTTTTATACTTTTATACTTTTATACTTTTATACTTTTATACTTTTATACTTTTATACTTTTATACTTTTATACTTTTATACTTTTATACTTTTATACTTTTATACTTTTATACTTTTATACTTTTATACTTTTATACTTTTATACTTTTATACTTTTATACTTTTATACTTTTATACTTTTATACTTTTATACTTTTATACTTTTATACTTTTATACTTTTATACTTTTATACTTTTATACTTTTATACTTTTATACTTTTATACTTTTATACTTTTATACTTTTATACTTTTATACTTTTATACTTTTATACTTTTATACTTTTATACTTTTATACTTTTATACTTTTATACTTTTATACTTTTATACTTTTATACTTTTATACTTTTATACTTTTATACTTTTATACTTTTATACTTTTATACTTTTATACTTTTATACTTTTATACTTTTATACTTTTATACTTTTATACTTTTATACTTTTATACTTTTATACTTTTATACTTTTATACTTTTATACTTTTATACTTTTATACTTTTATACTTTTATACTTTTATACTTTTATACTTTTATACTTTTATACTTTTATACTTTTATACTTTTATACTTTTATACTTTTATACTTTTATACTTTTATACTTTTATACTTTTATACTTTTATACTTTTATACTTTTATACTTTTATACTTTTATACTTTTATACTTTTATACTTTTATACTTTTATACTTTTATACTTTTATACTTTTATACTTTTATACTTTTATACTTTTATACTTTTATACTTTTATACTTTTATACTTTTATACTTTTATACTTTTATACTTTTATACTTTTATACTTTTATACTTTTATACTTTTATACTTTTATACTTTTATACTTTTATACTTTTATACTTTTATACTTTTATACTTTTATACTTTTATACTTTTATACTTTTATACTTTTATACTTTTATACTTTTATACTTTTATACTTTTATACTTTTATACTTCTATACTTTTATACTTTTATACTTTTATACTTTTATACTTTTATACTTCTATACTTTTATACTTTTATACTTTTATACTTTTATACTTTTATACTTTTATACTTTTATACTTTTATACTTTTATACTTTTATACTTTTATACTTTTATACTTTTATACTTTTATACTTTTATACTTTTATACTTTTATACTTTTATACTTTTATACTTTTATACTTTTATACTTTTATACTTTTAAACTTTTATACTTTTATACTTTAACATTTTTATACTTTTATAATTTGATATTTTTATACTTTAATACTTTGATACCTTATACTTTTATTCTTCTTTACTCTTATATTTAGTATTAAATATCTTTTTTTTATTAGCAATAAGTTTTTACCTGCATCACTATCATTATTTTAATATGCATTTTCTGCAAAAGCCCAAGTGATTTACACACCAGCTTATCTATATCCTGGGTTATTTATTTAATTAGTTTACAGTTTTTATTTTATTTAGTTGTCCTTATAAAGTTTAAGAGACATTCTTCAACTTATAAACTTATAAATAGAAACAAATTTTTACATGCCAAAAAAATTTGTTGCTTCTTGTTTGAAGGTAGTTTTTTGTCTATACGCCTTTAAATTTTTTTTGCTGAATTATTTATTACAAATTCTTATTTTATTGCATGTAGGCTGCTTATTTCTTTTTTGCCACAACTTGTTGCTTTTGTAAGGCTGTAAGTGGATTGAATACAACAAAAAAAGAAAGCTTTGGCAAAGTGCAATTTTTACATTCTTTTTCAATTTTTCTTTTTGCAATTTTTTTTTAAACCCATGCTGTTTTCTGTTGTATTTTGCCAAAGAAGATACGTTGCACTATTTATTTATTTTTTTCATTATTATGAGTGTGTGTGTTAAACATTTGTTTGTTTAGTTGAATTATTGCAAAAGGAAATTGAGTTTATTTAAATTTTATTGCTTTATTTCTTTTTTTTTATTCTTATTTTCTAAGAAAAAAACTGTTGCATGCGTTCGTTAAATTCCCCAGTAGTTTTGAACATGAATACAAAATGTTCTTGTTTTCCTAACGACATTTTAGTTGCTTTGAAAACAAAAACTAAAAGCCAGCTATTTGCTTAGTGTTATAATTTTTTTAATAAATTTGGTAATAATTTGACTTAAATAAATGGTTGTGAAAAAATCCCCGTTTTCATTTGGAAAGTCATACTGCATAAAATCATAGTTTGTAAGCAAAATCGGGAAAGAGTAAAGAAACGGGTACATATTTGTATGTATTTTCATTTTGTGCTCTCATTTGTTAATGTCAAAACCACACACTTACCCTAAAACATAAAGACTTTCATTGTGAAAACGACAATGAAAGTTCAAAGAAGATAATGATAGAAAGTAATCTGAAATACTTTCATAGTGTAAACTTGGACAAAGTAATATACTAAAATATTAAATTAAAAAGAATAAACCTAATAAGAAAATCTGTGTATTTCTAGGAGATTCAAAGCGGTTCAGCTAGAAAACAAGTTCTGTGTTAATTACTTTCGTTCAAAACTTTTTAATTAGTCATTGTCCTGGTAATGAAAAATTTCTTTTATTATAGCCTCCAGAATTATAGGACTTTTTATATATGAATGCATAGACAAGCCAGCACGTGTACAAGTATGTGTACTTGTATGTAAATTTAAATTGATAAGAGTATCCGGCAGCTATTGCCAAGCTAAAAACTAGCAAAGGGACTATGGAAACATTCTAGTCTTTGTTTAATTTTTTGTTTCTTCTTCCCATTTCTTCTATTTTATATTTAAACAGGAAATACTAGAAAGTTTGTTTGATTATGGACGCATACCAGCAAATGTAGCTATAAAAACAATGTAATACAATTTTAGCATAAAATCAATCACGTCTAAAAAATTAGCTGCAGTTGAAGGGTATCTCTAAAGGATGGAAACAAATAAAAAAATTAATCAATTAAATATCCCGCTGAGTAGCTTATTTACACATATAATTGTTAAATTCAAATAAGTAAAAGGTTAAGCCGAATTATTATAATAAAATGTTTTTTTTTTAAGAAATAAAAAGTTAATTGGGATGATTTTAGATAGGCAGGGCTTGCCCAATCTGACGCATTATTTAAAAAAAAAATTTTCAAAATTTAAAGAGGAAATTCCATGAGCTTAAATTAGTTTTAAACATTTTTTGATTTTAACGTTAATATGACCTTCAAATTTTATTAATATTACCAAGATGTGCTTTGAGTTTATGCCGTGTTTGCTTGCATTTCTTAAATCAGTTATAATTCACACTTGTACACTTCCTACCTTAAAAAAAAGCAGAAAATTCCATATTACAATACAAAAAGACAATTCCAATGTCTTTAGCAAAATAAAGTTAAATAAAAAAATTTTAAAATACGTTTCTTAAGGATAATTCCACAAAAACTAAGGCAAGTCAATAAAGTATAATTCTGAATGAAGAGAAATTGTCAAAATATATAAATAAATCAAAGGTCAACTTTTTAAGCACACAGTTATATTAATTTGCCAATACTCAATAAGTATAATTTTGTAATTGGTGGCCAGTACTCTTACTCTGAGGGATTCTAAGCTTTCTGGAAGTGTTTTAATATTTACGAGTAATTTCGTAGTTTTTATTTTATGATGCATAACGGCAATTGCCAAAATCCTTCAGAGCTCTGGGGTATGATGGAATTTAAAAAATTTTAAATAATAAAAAAGAATTTCTGAGTATTTTGACAGTAGATTTAAAATCTATATAAAACTATTCTTTGAAATGATATGTGTGATATCTCGTAATCTTCTATAGTTCTTTCGGAAATTCTTAAAATCGCTCAGAGAAACAGCACGTTGGATAAACTATTATTAAACAATAGTTATCTTCTCAGGTTAAATAAAAAATCAGTGGATTTTATTATAAATTGAAAGAGTTGACTTTTCATGAACCTTTCCCCAAGCCGTATTGAGGTTACGAAAATGTACTAATTGAGAATCTTCCACTAAAAGACCAATAGCTGCACGAGCTTTACCATCCCTCTGAGTCCATGACTCATTAGGATTATCCCGTTTCAAGCTGGTAACAATATCCCACAAGTTCTCTTTAATCAATAAGAGCTCCAACTTGTACTTCCAAATTTGATAATTTTCACCATTCAACTTCTTAACACACGCCTTGATATCTTCCATTTCGCTAAATGCAATATATTTTGCAATCTTACAATCAATTAACGAACTAAAGGCCCATAACCTGTTGGATAAACTATTGTTTAATAATAGTTTATAAAACAAGCACGGGAGTAAATGTAAATTAAAAAAAATTTTTTTTTTTAATAATCCATAGTTATATCTGAGTATTTGTGTAGTAGATTACAAAGCTAGACGACCTTCTCTTTAAAATGATATGTGCCCCATTCCGTAACCTTCGTCCGTAAGCTCCGAATATCCCTCAGAGCAAAAGCACTTGGGTAAGAATGAGGATGATTTAGGTGAGCACCTGCTTCTTGGGCCTTATCTCACCGTGGTCAAACCACAAGTAGTATCCGTGAATACCAATACAGCCCTTATAACCAATAAAGGACACAGGTAGCAAATTATGTGTGCTAAAGCTATGTCATACTCACCTCCTTTGTTGAGGGAGCTGAGTCCATCTAAAACCCGTGTCAAATTGACTTTCTGTTTCAATGAAACAACACATCGAGGAGCATGCTACCCTGCAAAAGGTAATATGAACCCCATTGCCAGCGTACCTTTTAGTATCAACTACATCCACATCGTGTACCCCGAAGGGGACCACACCAATAACCGGTCACAGATTCCACTCGTCTTCACATATGGGTGTGCATGCAGTCCCAAGACCGAACGACGAACCAGGTATGTCGTCCCCAGAACATCATCCAATAAACCCCGTAGGGTTGGAACGAAGTTCGGTGCACAGACTCCAGCATCAGCTCTTAACTCATAGCTCGGACTTTGAGTTTCCTCTGTGGGGCTACCGGTTCCCGTGGTATCAGTGCTGAGAGTCACTTGTAGGACCCCAAGGTATCCTTTGGTGGACCCCGAAGGTATCCTTCTGTCAGATTCAAGCCCATAGCAGTTTCAGGTGCTGGTGCACCTATTTACCTCAGATAGTGATACATCAAGGTGGGGTATTTCACCGAGAAGACATACCCCGGGATGAGCACTTGGATATTAAAAATAATCTAAAGTAACTTCTGAGTATTTGGGCAGTAGATTACCAATCTAGACGAGCTCCGCTAAACTAAAAATATTTATAGAAGTATTTAGTGACTTAAGACATATTTGATAAATATACCATTAATACTAAAAATATATTTAAAAACACTTAAAATCGTGGTTAGGTAAAAACATATTTAATTCGGAATACTAATTTTTATTCACTTATTTTTGTATGTTTTTAATATTAAAGATGAATATGGAAAGTGAAAAATATTAATATTTTGCAAACACATTGAAGGGTATATAAAACTCGGCACAGCCGGATTTAACTTGTTTCTTTTTAAAGTCGTGTTTCTTGTTAAAAACAAAGACTAAAAAAAAATAATTTAAATAAGTTAACCTAATTGTAATGGTAAAAGCTCGGACTCAATTACATTAATTTTTAGCAAAGTAAAATTTCATCAAACGCTCCTCTTGCCTTAATTGTAAAATAACTTATTTCGTTTATTTGTAAAAACCATCTGAAAATGTGATGGAGAAACTAAATATTCTTTAAAAATAAAATTTCTGATGCAGTCCGAGAAGCGAAACATACTGTAATTTGTAACAAAACAATATAATGGAAATTCGTCTTGTAATTGTTAGTTGAAAGAAAATATTTGTGACACCGTCTCTGAAAAAAAGTCTTATAAACGTCTAGTAAATTAAACTCTGTTTGCGTAGCCTCTTTAATACTATATTTAGCCTTTTTTGTCTAGCATTTTATGATTTAGCCTCTAGCTTTTTTGTTTTTCAAAATAGCCTTAAATACATAAACAAACTGAAACTGAAACCAAGTTAGCTGAAGTAATATTTTCGATAAAACTTTGATGTGTAAATTGATAAATTGGTTGAACGACGGTAATTTCATAAGTAAAGAAAAGGGTTTGACTTCTAACTTGTAAAAAAAAAATTTATCTTTATTCTTAATTGATTAATAATTTCTTCCATTTAGTATTAATTATCTAGTACTACCGCTTAGTAATGCTGAGGTTGCTCGCTATTGAGTACGATAAAGCAAGCGAAATATTGCATTAAAAATAAAAAATAAATTATTAATTAAACGAATTTGAAATATTATTTTTTAACATTGAAGTTGAAAAATAATTGAATTCGTTTATAAGTATTTAAAGCCATCTGAAAAACGACATTATTTTCTTTAGTTTTTGATATTCCATATTTTTTGGGGTTTTTTTTTTTATAAAAATTATAATTAAAATTCTTAATGTAATAAAGAACTAAGAAAATTTTGAATTTTAAGCTGTAGCTTTTTAACTTTTTTCTAGCTTATTTTTTTGAGTGATTTAGACATTTTAGCGTTTTTATTAAGGGAGTTAAGCTTTTTTTCTACCTTCTGACAACGCTGATCATGAATAATAACATGCCGAATGTTCATAAATATGTACCGACAAAATGGAGAAAAGATTGAAAGATTCTAGCTTGTCAAACTTAATCATTTTTATTTTTATAAATTTGTCACCACAATAATCAATTAAGATTTTTTCTCAAATGACTTTGTATTTAATTTTATATTGAATCAAACAATTACTGACTTTTTGAAATTTCAAAAAATAATCTTCTTGCAAATTAACACAAGCTGTAAGTAAAACATAAAAAAATGTTATGCTCTATTTTATTTTTCTACTTATCTATGCAAATATAAAAAAAAAAAAACAAGAAAAAATGTGTTAAACAAAAAAGTATTAAACAAAATGTTTTAAAAAAGAAGATGTTGTTGTGTTGTTGTACGAGTATATGCTTTCCTTATAGTGCAAGCTCTGTAGATAGCTATGTATTGCATATGACATTGATATCGTGCTGTCAGTTTTTTTTTTCGACTACAAAAACATAAAAGTATGCAGATGAAGCTAACCAAAACTGAACTCCAAATAGCCAGCCCCTTAATACAATAACAACATACAACATTGCATAACGTTCTCTTATTGTATTTCGTAAATAAAATTTTGATAAATTGTAAGCAAGTAAAAGCAACATAAGCAGGATTTATAACGTAACAATAATAACAGTAACAACAAACAAATTTTTTATATGAAAACTACTCAACCTCTCATGATGAATATAATCATACTTTAACAAACATATTCTCTTAGGCATATACACATGCAAAGGCACAGACTCAAAATTCACATAAAAACTCACTCATACACATCTATAACGAATATAAAGTTTTACGCACTTAATGCACGTTTATGGAAAATTGGAAGCAGCATCACATGGAGACTGGGTGGAGTCAAAGTGTCAAATTGCAAAAAAAAAGAAAAAGCATAAAAACATATATTTTTAATATAAAATGGTTAAAATAAAATTGATGAATTTGACTGTTTCTATAAAAATTTAAAAATTTGTCCAGCTCTGGCTATTATTTTGCTTTGGGAAAAGCTTAATTTAACTAAAAATTAATCCGAAAAATAAATCAACAATATTGTTTTATTCAAAGGTTTTGTGATAAGTGTTTCAGCATTTAGTTTGAAAAACTAAAATCAAGCCTTCAACTGACAAATTAGCAAAATGTAACACCATTTAATAAAAAAAAAAATAGAAAACAATGGACGCTGATGAAGCACCAATATAAAATATGACTTTATTTTACTAGAATCCACACTGAAAATGAATTAACTTGCAAGAAAAGGTGCGGCTAGTAACTTCATTGGGCCAGGACGATTCTGAGGACTAGGGAGTGGCTGCAAAGAGAATTTGAAGATAGGCTAGAGACAAGGCATGTCAGGTTATTGAAAATATTCAAGCCATTCCGTTCGCATTGTTACGGGATTCATGACTGGACACAGTAGAGTATGGAGATAGTTGGTGAATAAGAGGATGAGTTGAAACGACCTCTGCAGATTATGTAACGCAGACGAAGAAACAGTGACATGGTCTAATTTGGACCCGTTTTCGCTAATTAGGGCATCATTACCTAAAACCGTCTGATATGGTGATTAAAGCACCCTATGAAGTGCTAATGAATATTGGACTTAATGAAGTTTTGTAACATTGAAGTGCAGTGACCTGGTGACTGATTCCCGCTTTTAATTATAATTCTTATTCTAATTAATTATGATACCTAAAGTGATTCACTTTGGTTGCCTTTAAAATATCAAGGTAAGTATCGTATTCACTCATTTGTTTTTAATTAGATCATGTTTTAAAAATTCTTAGATTGTAGTGAAACCGATTTAAAAAATGTGCTTAAAATTTTATCAACAAAAAAGCTTGTGGATTTAGTGGTTACTCTTATTTGTTTGGATTATGTCCTTAACTTGCAAAAGCCACAGTCATCTTTCATATACATTTATTTATGCTTGCGTAAGTAGCAGCTTGTGTTTATGTTTATCTGAGTGTACATGGGTTACGTCAATATATGTGGGTATGTATATGCATGAGTGTTACGTTTCGTAATAAAATGTAATTTAAATTGCATTTTGTAACATTTTCTGTTTATATGCAACTGACAATGCATACAATAGTAAATGTTTTCTACTTTTTTTTAACATTCACATACAATCCATTTTATAATGCTTTACCCAACACATACACATACGCATATTTACTTGCACCTACACTTGTGAGAAATGCTTTATACGTTTTGTGAGTTAAGACCGAAAACCTTAACAGCAAAAAACTATAAGGTTATACATGTATAATGATGGCTTTTTATATGTTCATGTGTAAAGAGGTTATCAGACAGCAAGTCTGAAAGAGACTTGTAGACTTATTGTATAATTTCAACAGATATAATTAACCCACAAGAAAATATTTTACAGTTAAGCAGTGGCTAAGGGCAAATGTAAATATATTTTTATTATTAACTCGGTTTTATTATTTTGCCACTATTTTACACGTTTTGTAGGCCTATTATTACAGCTGGTAAATGTAAGTCTTTAATCAACAGCACTTACTAATTGAAACTGTTGTCTAACAGCTTTTTCTAAAAGTAAATTTAAACTACTTTCTGTAGTGCTATCATTATGCCTTAGCTACCTGTTATTTATTTAAAAAAATTTTTTTTAGTTAACCAGTGTGTCCAATTACCAGTTAGTTATTTTTGTCATATTGTTACAAATCTTGTACGTTGTTGTTACATAACTAATAACTTTGTATGCAACAAACATTTTCAGAGCAAAAAAAGGAGAGAGAGGAAAAAATAATGTGTTGACTACATAGAAATAAATCTAAATATATTTAATTGGTTTTATAAATTTCATTTGCTACTAGTATTTTGTTTTGTTTGTATGTGTGTTTGTATTAACCTGGCGTCTGTTTGTACATTTAGTTGTTAACATTTTGGTTAAAACTATTTTATGGTTTTAGTTATTGTTTTTGCTTTTTTGGTTATTCAACTTAAAAATCACGTTTCAAATTTAAATGTTAACATGTGTTTCGAAGCATGATTTATGATTTTAAATAAAATAAATTTTATTAAAAGAAAATATTTATTTATTTAGATGAAGAAAAACATTTTTATTAAGGTCAACTAATAAATAACTAAAAACAAATTTTTTTCTTATGACATTTTCCTAATTTAATTACTAAAATATTAAACAAGTTTTAAGGATTATAAATATATTTTTGCTAGTTTAAGTACAAAACTTTTTGAATTATTCAGCATGAAGCCTTGACTTTATTGAAAACATTTGAAAACAGTGATTTGGCTGCACAAATTTAAGTCTTAGAGAGTTTTTAGCTTTTTTATAGAAAGATTCCAATAACTTCAAACTAATGTACTGGTACACTACCAACTACATTTGTATCAAAAGCCCTGATATCATTTTCTATAAATTTTTTTCGTTAATTGTGAAATTGACCTACCTGCCATCCCTGAACTTTTATAGTAAAGTTATTAAGTTAATTAAGACATCAAATTATTCATTAATTCAATAAACTATTACAAAAATAATGCGAATTAAGAAAATATTTTCAATGTATTAGAAATTATTTCATTCATGGACTGGATTAATATCTCATGGAATTCATGAATAATTTCATTAGTCTAATGAAACGTGTATGTTGGTTGAAACATATTATAATCAAATTTTCATCGGTTTAGTGACAAAATTTAAATGATGTATGAAGAAAATTCTCTCAGAGGTAAAATTACCCAAGTAGGACAGTTAGTTAAAACAAATGTGCGCAATCTGTAAAAATTTTTCCTAACATTATCTTCAATGATCTGAAGCCAACGTAACCTTAATCTACATAATTTTAAAAAATCAAAAAAGTTTTGGCAATTGAAATTTATTTTTTCCCTTTTATGCAGTAATACAAATATCAAAAAAGAAGAATTTAAGTAAATGAACCTTAAAGATCACAGAACATATCACTGGATTAGTTCTTAAGGTAAGAAAACCGGTTCCTTTTTTTGATTTTTTCATGAAATAGGATAGGCATTTTTATATTGCGATGTCCTAGGAAGGAGTAAATTAAAACTTTTAGTATACTTCGTGACTAATACGGTACCAGCCTTAAACGCTCTGCTATTAGCCTTAAACGTTCTGCTTTTAGCCTTAAAGTGAAATTTGATAATGTAATTAGTTAAAATTTCACATTTTTAAAATTTTTTTTTTTTTAATTTAAAAAGTAAATGTTCTTGTTTACTTCTTATGTACTCAGTGGTATTATTTCCGTTACAAGTCCTCTTTTAACAAGTCACAGTATATTAGCACTAGTAAGTATATTTTTGATTAGTGATAGGACAATTGATATATTGGTCCAGCATTTGCGTTTCATTAAGATCATGAACCTAATAATTAAAATTTGAACATGAAATTAAAAAAAAAAAATACAAAAATTCAATAAATCAATGCAAAAGATGCAGGTCTAGTTGACGCCACAAGGTCCTGTAATAAATGCCATTTAAAGTCTACACAATTTCGGTCTCATCTTCAAAAAAGTAAGGCCTGATCAAAATTCGCAGCAGACAGTTGCTCGCTGTGCATGCATTTTTTTCTCATAAAGTGAATAAGAATTTTCTGAGCCCTAAAGTTGACAATTTGTGTATTCACGAATCTATTCAGATGGAATTGCGCTTCATCGGAGATGATGAAATTTTTTTGAAAAATTGGCATTGAGTTCAATTTGCCCATTACCCATTGAACGCATACTTAATCGAAAGATGTGTTTTTTATAATCCACAATCAATTCACAAAATCACAACTTTCTTAAAAAATACCTATTTTTCTTTTGTAAATAAAAAAGGGCACTCTCACTGAAATGCCTTTTATAATGACAACATATTAAAACAAATTAAATATAACGTTCACTGCGGTAACTAAATAGTCATATATTTGGTTTACGTGGCGGCCTAAACGGCCTTCAATTAGAGTCGTAAACTCCGTTTTGATCAGTCATATATTTAATTGTGATAAAGTTTTCTCAAAAATTAAACAAAAAATTAATAAATAAGAATTTTTTCGTGAAATGGCAAAAAATATGTATGAAAATATTTTTTTTTTTTTTTGAATACCAATTCTTTTCTTAATCATAAAATTAATAATTCATTTCAGTTGACGAAAAAATCTGTTGAGGGATCCTAATTTTTTAAAACAATAAAATGTTTATTTTAATTTTAAATATTTAAAAATTCTGCATATTTAATTAATATCCAATAAAAAATTTAAAATTAATGGCAAAATTAAAAAATCTTCTTTTAATACGATTTCTGTATTCCTTGTTCTTTTACACTGTAGTGCCATCACTTGCACATGGCAATTGTAGTGCCATCTCTACGATACATATATGTGTCGTTTTAAGTTTGTATATAAGTTAACAAACTTTTTGTTTAATATTTTTTTTTTATGACTTTACTTGAAAATTTATTTGCTTAATTGCAACTTTCGGCTATTGAACTCAGTTTATTAATATTTTGTATTAATATGCTGAATTGCAACTTGTGGCTATTGAACTTATTTATTTATCAAAGTTTTTATTAATAAATTTAGAACAGGCAAATGCTGACAATGCGTCTGCATTAATTTGTTAATTCTTTTGCGTGGTTTCATTCGCCATAGCTACAGTTAATAAGTTGAGTTTTAACAAGTCTTCATAGAAGACAACTTCGTAAATCGGAATTAAATAAAATAAAGTTTAAATAAAATAAAGTTTGTTTAAGTGTTTTATTGAATTTTATTTATTTAATAAACTAGATAATCCAAAATCTAGTAAGTTATACAAACATGTACAGCCTAAAAATTTCCATAAGAACAAAACAAAATCTATTGAAAAGCTAAAAATTCAGATGTATTTTTGTTTTTTGCACAGAATTATTATTGTTAAATTTAATAAAACTGTGCGCCTCGTTTTTTTTCTGTTTTGTAGTTTGTACAAATTACTCAAAAAACGCACCAAAAATGATCAATAAATAGAAGTAGTTGCACTTCAGAGCTCATAAATCACCCATTTTTAACCGATTGGGTTTAGTGTCAACCTGAAGACTAGAATTTCCAACAAATTGGCATACAAAACATTTCTGTAGGTTTTGTGATGAGTTTAAAAAGTTAATTTCAACATCCACATAGACGGACGGACCGTTAAATCGACTCCGCGATATATACTTTATACGTTGTACAAACCACACACGAAATGACAAACTTTTATATGTATACCCATTTAGTGAAGGGTATAAAATATTACACTAAACAAAAACTATTCATTAAAATCATGAATTCCAAAAGCACTTTAATTTCCTAAGACCGAAGTTTAAAAAAAAATGTATTGTTTAATAAGGATTTATTAAACAAATTGTCAATGGGAAATTTGTTTAATAAAATGTAAGATTTGATTTATTGATTCAAAAATAAATCATGCATCTTAAATAATTGAGCTGTTATTTTTGAAAATGGTATTTGTAAGTTTAAAAAAATAAATATTTTTTTTAAAGTAGACTTTTTGTTTAAAAAAACAGTTCACTTAAATAAAAAAATATTTATGAATTCGAGAAAATTAAAACTTTCGTATTATTAATTAAATATTTCATTCAAGCTAAAGGAAATTTTAAAAAGTCGTTTCAATGCCTACACAAAAGTTAATACTTGAACTTGTAATAGGCTTAAAATTATATTTTAGCTGGTGGCTACTAAAAAAAGTATGTCGAAAACCACTGTATTATGAAATTTTTGTTTTAAAACGCTTGCACGGACTGTGTGATTCACAGTTTAGCTAAACTTAAGTTTGCTTTGATGAAACTCAATCTAAAACCAAATTCTCAGTATGTTTGTATACATGAATTTTTATATTTTTAGGGTGCGAGTATGTGGGTTGCTTGATTATGCACAACTAAAAATGCATTTTTAACTATTTCTGTCATTATTAAGCCAAGCTGTCGTTCTTTTTAGATCGGTAAATGAGTGATGTGTTTGTAAGAGTGCGTGTGAGTGTTTAGCTTCTATGAATATTTAAACCAACAATTTGCGTTAGTCACAACAGTATTTCTTTACACTTTTGCCTGATTTTATTAAAATGTTTCCCTTCCCCTATCCAGGGAAATACCATCAATGCCACTCTCTTTCTAATTTATACACTCACTGCCTCACGAGTTTATTATGATGACAGGGAGCATTATTTTTTTTTTTTTTGTTTACAAAACTTGTACAATATGAGAAAATTAAGTTGAAGAAATTTTTAAAACACAAAATGAAAAAACCATGCAAAATTATGGCCGCCATAATAAAATGACAAATACTAAACCAGAAAAAAAAATATTAAAAAAAAAGAAAAAAAATCGACAGTGACTTACTTGAGGGTTGCTTATTGGCTAGAGGGGAGCTCTGTGTGCTTATATTTGTCCTTCGCTTGGCTGCTAGATAGTTTATGTTGGTTGGTTTTGAGTTTGTTTATTTAGCTGTGATGATTGGTCTAGTTGTACAAGTGTTGGTATGTTTGTGAGTGCGTGTGCGTGGATAAGTATGTGCGTGCATTTGCTTGACTGACTATTTGGCTGGATGCTACTTTTTGCAGTTTATTGTTGTTGCCATTTTTGTTATGTTTTTTCAACTGTTTTGTTTTGCAACTGTCAATGCTGATAATAAACTCTTCGGCTTCTGTTGATGCAATTGCAAAAGCATTTCCACGCATATTAACATAATCAAATTGGATTTGTATATCATCATACTTTTACCACTCCAAAAATAAAAAGGGAAAAATAATATAATACAAGAAGAAAAAAAGTTTAAATAAAAATAAAACTCTTCATCATCAACAACATCATACTGCTCTTTATGCGCTATGTGGCATTAGTACCAACCATCGCCTAGACCACAGGCAATAATATCAACATCAAATAATTTTATTATTATTTTTGTTTTTGTTTTTCATTCATTTTTCGTAACCCACTTGCTCATCACTTGCAATTATAAACATAGTTTGTTGTTGTATGCGTTTATGAATACATGTGTGTGTGTATGTATTTTGATAGTGCTGCCATTACTGATGATGAGCTTAATAATGTGCAACAGCAGCAGCTTCAATGTGGCTGCCTCAAACTCAACTTAAATATTACAGTTTATTTACAGAATGCAACAACAATAGTATCAACAATTTTTAATAACAAAACAGAACAAAAAAGTAGAATGTTGTTAAATTCTTGAAAGTATAAATAGTTGACCTTTTTCATTGAAATCCTTAAGGACGTTGTTGTGGGAAAAAATACTTGCAACAGGATATATTTTTCCTTGTACTTGTACATTTTGTTAAGTAAAACAATTAAAACAAAAAAAATATATTTTTGGTGGAACAATATTAAAGTCTTTTATTGATAATAATTATTGACTTCATAATTTTTTACTTTTTATAAAAAATTCAAATTTTTTTTTAATAATTTAATAAAATTAAAAGCTTGAAAGTTTTTTTCTTCAAAATGATTTGTTTTTTTTTCTAATTTTTCACAAACAGCATTTTAATTTCTTAAAGTGTACTCGTATATTGTTACCTAAAATAAGCATTTCACATGAGCACATATTTGTGTTTTTATCATTTCTAAAAATATTTGTTTTTCGATAAGTTCTAAAACTAAGTATATTTTTAATGAAATTATTTTTTCAACAGCATCAAACTTCTCCTACCTAACAGAAACGACTTTTTTCCTACTGACAAATACAGGGTAATCAGAGAATTTTCTTAAATTAAAAAAAAAATCCTTAAAAATTTTTGGTTTTATTTTAGAAACCAAAAAGCTTTTTTAAAAAAATATCAATTTATTTAATTATTATAATTTTTTATACTTTAAACAAATTTACAGAACATATTTTAAGATGCAAGATATTTTCTTAAAAAAATCACATACCTTTAAAAAAAAATATTTTAATACCCAAAACTTTTGGTTTAGCAAACAAAAGTAAATGTATTTTAATAAATGAAAATATTTAACCGAATCTAAACCGAAAAACAATAATAAAATATAACAATAACAAACAGAAAATACTAATGATATTTTGCTCAAAACATAACTAAAGCTGCTTTAAATATTTCATTTGTAGTTGTAAATGCTTATAGTGAAATTACTTATTGTGTGCTTAAATCAAAGAGCCATGTGCATGCATGAGTGTCTGTATTTTAAAATGTTTAATAAGCTTTCTTAAATCATACCCATGTAAGTAAATATCGTCAGTGAAACTGTCAATGATAACAAATTAAAGAAATTGCAAAATTTTTAGATTGAATACTTTTTATCAAAATGCGATCACTACACGTATGAAAAAAAAATCTTGTTTAAAGCCTTTTACAATAAAAATATTTTTTTGTACATTACTATTAAATTTCATCCCATGCAGCAGCTTCAAACTATCTCTTTGATTTCATAATTATTTTTACTTATTATTATGAACAATTAAAAAAATTTGTTAACTAAAAACGTAGTTATGGTAGCGATATGCTTTAAAAAATTATTTTTTTACAAATACAACACAATAGAATTATGAAAATAATTTTAAACAAAGCAGACAGCATCAGTTCCTACAAAAATGCTAATTGTATTATTTTGCTTTATTTCATTAAATTTTAGTTACGTCTTTAGATGATTTAAATTTTTTTCTTTAGCTTTATTATAATTTATTTAAAATTTTAATGTAATGTAAAATACTTTACGTTTCTATTTAATTTAATTTAAGTTTTTTTTTTTTTTGTTTTATTTTTTTTTTAATTTTTTTTTGTGCTTTACATTTCATTTTATATTTTTATGAACTATTTTATTTTGTTAGACGTTTGATTTTATTTTTTACGTTTCAATTTAAGTTTTATTGTATTTGTCTTTACGTTTTACTTATAATTTTATTTTTTTTTTTACGTTTTATATCACATTTCAAATTAACTGCCAGGTGCCCTATTTCGATGCGAGGTGAAAGAGAAAGAAAACCAGTCACTAATTTTCGACTGAAAGTCACTAACTTTTGACTTATCGTTCGCTTGGCCTTACGTTGTTTACCGCAAGCCTTTTCAATATACCATGTAGTCACAGTTTCATAAACTAAACGCCAGTTTCAAAGAAAGCAAGCTTTATATTATAAATAAAATTAAAAAAACGAAAGAAAACAGAGAAAGAAATATATAAAACACATTCAAAAAAAAATGATTACAAACAAAAAAGTTTAAAATTTTATTTTTTAATTAAAAACAAAATTTTATGTTGATTGTTAAGAGATAAAAAAAAATTTATTTCTAATTTTACGAGTCTTTGGTCGTTTTGGGTTAATTTTATAAAAAAATATCCAAGCGAAAACAAGCAAACAAGTGAGTGATATTGGAATTTGTATTCATACAAAAAGAAAAAAATATTTTTTAGTGAGCAGCAGCGTTGCCCGGACTTTAAAAAAATTTTAACTATATTTCCCTAAAATACAGCTAGAAAGTGCTAAATCACGCCAGGGAAAAATTAGCTAGAAAAAAGTTAAAAATCTACAGCTTAAAATTAATAAAAATATGAAATATCAAAAACTAAAGAAAATAATGTTGTTTTCCACATGGCTTGAAAATTACAAAAATCAAAAAGGAATTTAATCTGTAGGTTCTAATCTTTCTGGAAGTATTTTAACATTTTCGAATAATTTCGGAATCCTTGAAAAAATCCTTGAGAACAACAGTACTGGGGTATATGGGAATTTCAAAAAAAAAAAATTTTAAATAGTCTAAAATAACTTCGGAGAATTTGGGCAGTAGATTACAAATCAAGATGACTTCCCCTTGAGAATGATAAATGTCCCATCCCGTAATCTGTAATAGTTCGTCCGTTAGTTACTAAAATCCCTCAAAGCAACAGTACTGGAGTATACGCAAGTTTGAAAAAATTTCTAAATAACAGTAACTTCCGGGTGAACATATAAAATTTTAAAGCGAAGTCTGTCTAGTTTTATAATCTATTGCTCAAATACACAGAAGTTGCTTTGGTCGATTTATTTTTAAATTTTTAAATATTCATATACCCCAGTGCTGTTGATATGAGGGAGTGTTACCATTCCCCACTTTGCTAAGGAAGCATTCCCGATTTTACCCACAAAAATTACCAAAATCAAAAAGTAGTTTAATATGTAGGTTCTGAGCTTTCTGGATGTGCTTTACCATTTTCGGAAATGTTTGTAGTCTTTATTTTATGACACAAAACAGAAACTGCCAAAATCCTTGATAACAACCCTCCTGGGGTACACGGAAATTAAAAAAAAATTACAAATAATTCAAAGTAACTTCTGAGTGACTGAGCAATAGATTACAAAACTAAACAGAATTCCCTTTAAAATGGCGGTGAGTACTTGGGCAGTAGATTATAAATTTAGACAACCTTAGCTTTAAAATGATTTGTGTCCCATACCGTAATCTTCTATAGCATTTAAATACTTTTGAACAAATTCAATTATTTTGCAACTTCAATATTAAAAAATAATATTTAAAATTCCTTGAAGTAATAATTTATTTTTTGATTTTTAATGCGATTTCTATTCTGATATTTTGCTTGCTTTGTTTTACTCAAAAGCGATAACTTATTTACTAAATGGAACAAATTACTTATCAATTAAGAATAAAGTGCACTTTTATTTTACAAGTTAGAAACCAAATACTTTTCTTTACTTTTCAAATTACCGTCGTTCGACCAATTTATCAATTTACATATCAAAGTTTTATCAAAAATATTAATTTAGCTATATTAGTTTCAGTCCCATATTGTGTATGTATGATTTATTTTCATTTTTCCAAAAAAAGGCATTTAATTCTATATAAAGCTATTTTGAAGAACAAAAAAGGCCAAGAAAAAAAGCTAGAGGCTAAGTCATAAATTTTGAGGCTAAATGCAAAAAAAAATTCTAAATCTAGCCTTAAAAAGGCTAAAATGGCAACGCTAAGCTGCAGTTTCAATTTACGTTTTTGTTCGTTTTTTCTTTTCATAAGAAATTTCTGGTAAAAAGTTTTTAGAGAGCCTTAAATCAGCTGTTTGTTGTCTGAAGTAGAAACAAACGACAGTTTTCTTTATAGAGAGTCAAGCCGTAACTTTTTAATTTTTTTTTCTGGTTTTACTTTATGTTTTATTTTACCTTACCTTTCATTTTATTTATCAAAACTCACCTTACATTCTAAGTACAACTATTCATTCTTTTTTTGTTTACGTTTACATTTTATTCTATTTATTTAACATTTTATTTATTTTACTTTTTTTTAATTCTTTACGCTGTGTTTTTGCTTTACGTTTTACATTAAAATTTTTTTTACGTTTTAGCTAATATACGAGTATTAAGTTAGTTTTTTTAATTAAACGTTTTACTTTATGTTTTACTTTACGTTTTATTTTACATTCCACTTTTAAGTGCAATTGGTTTGACCTTATTTCATTTTTCATATACGCATTATTTGAAAAAATATATTTCAAATGAAAAATTTAACACCAAAAGCCAACTTTTGTAAAGTATTTAAAATAAAACTTTAAATCTCCTACTTTTTTAATTTATTTTATGTTTTATAACTTATTTTATTCGTTTTTATATAATAACTAACGTTAAATTTTTTGTACTGTTTAAGTTTCTGTTAGCGTTTTATTTCATTTTGACTTTACGTTTTTTTAAGTTTTTTTATACTTTAATTTTTTTTAAATTTATTTTGTTTTATTTTATTTTTTTACGACTTTTTTTCTTTACTTTACTTTACATCTTATTCGGCGTATCTTAGTTTTATTACTTTACATTTTATTTTATCTATTTAATTTTCTACACATTTTGCATTGTATTTTCTTTTGCTTTACGTTCTTTTTTACTTGTTATTTTTAACTTCGAATTTATAATTTTTTATTTACTTAAATTTTTTTTACATATTACATTATTTTTACATGCATATTTCAAAATTTTTCTTGACAAAATTAAATTACGGAGTTAAAAATGTATATATAAAACAATTGTAATGTAATAAGTAACAATTAATTTTTTTTTTTTATAAAAATATTAAATATAAACATAATTCTGTTAATATGCTCAAATAAATATATAAAATTATATATTTGTACATGGACACACTTATTTGTATATAAATAATATGTGCATATTAACAAAAATATTTAACAAAATTTATATTTGTTTATTAAGTGTCTATAATTTTGAGCTATATTTTCTGTATAAGACTTAAAATTTATTCTATGTGTTGTAGGTGTATTAATTATTTGTAACATTTCTAATGTGTACCTTCTTTTATAACTATTTTCTATATTTAAAACTGAAACATTTTCAAAAGTAGAAAAATGATTTAATTCAAAACAATGAGAAGTTTTTTGTGAAGAAATGTTCCTATACTTTTGATCCGATTTATTTTTATTACCATCACATTGTATTCTTTATACCACATTCGACATATCAAATTTCTCTATTCTATCTTTAATTCTACTAAATAATGTATTTAAAGTATTGTATGTTTTATACGCTATACGGAATTTTTCTCTATCATAAATCTTAAAATTTATTAAACGTTCTGACAGTCCTGGTATATAAATAAATTATTTATAAGAAACCTGTTCATTTAAATGAATTATATTATATTTTCTATTCCTATAATACTCTCCAATTAATTGATAAATTAAAAAATCTGGATAATTATTATCTTTTAAAATATTCCTAATTAGTATTTTATATTTTAAATGAAATTCGCTATTACTAATTGTCAGTATCCTGTTAATTAAATTTTTAGCTGTGTTCATAATAATTTTTTTTACTATGTTTAGAAAAATAATTTATTAATCTACCTGAAGCTGTTGGTTTTTGATAGCAATCTACCAATAACTTATTACCTCTCCTAATTAATAATGTATCCAAGTATGGAAGCTTGGAATCTAATTCTTTTTCAATTGTAAACTTAATATGAGAATCAAAATCATTAAAAACCTCCAAAGTTTGCTCAATTGCTGCTTCAGGTATAATAGAGAATAAATCATCAACATATTTAAACATAATTCTTGGTTTATTATTCAATTTTTTTATACATGTATCTAATAATTTTTCCATAACTATGTCAGCTACTATTGGTGAAGCAGAAGATCCCATTGGAAGACCTTTTAGTTGTTTAAATATTTTTCCATCATATTGAAAATATCTATTATCTTCTATACAAAATTTTAATATCCTAAAAAATTAATTTTTATTAATTCGAGAATATCCTTCTATTATATTCCACTTTTCTTCTTTATACTTATAGTTAATCAATGGGAACACTAGGAAAAAGTGATACTAGATCAAAAGAGACTAGTTTTTCATTATCATTAATTATTTCATTTTTAATTTTCTCTTTAAATTCCAGAGAATCTTTAATATTGTGGCGTATACACACTGTACATATTTCATTGAAAAATATACTTTGCTTTATAAAATAATTTTCATCATGTTAACTTAAATTTTTTATTCTAATTTTTATAAAATATTTGTTACTTCTTGTGATTCTAAATTGAAAATTAAAATATAAAATAACTTTAATTCATTTAATAAAAATATCTTTTATATAAAAATATATGTAGTGTTTAAAGTTTTATTTAATTGTTTTAACTTTATTAATCACTTCAAATTGGTGATCCCGACAACTAAATTGTGCCTTTTAGAAGATATTTTATATAATTGCTAGTATGGCGCTCAACAATTCTCAAGATGATTTTGCATCACTCTCATCGACGAATGAAATAGCACGGGTGTCTGTGAGAGTACCACCATTTTGGAAAAACAATCCTGCCTTATGGTTTAAACAAGTTGAAAGTCAGTTTATCACCGCTGGAATTACTTCTGATGCTACAAAATTTCATACAATCGTCGGTTCAATTGAAGCAAATGTTATTTGTGAAATAAGCGATATTATATTGGAACCACCGCAAAATAACATGTATGAAACTCTAAAAAAACGATTACAAGATTGCTTTACTGAGTCTGAAGAAAAGCAATTAAAAAATTATTGCGAGACGTTCAATTAGGAGATAAAAAGCCTTCTGCACTTCTTCGAGAAATGTCTAATTTATCGTCTAATACTATACCGGAAGAATTACTAAAGAACTTATGGATGCAACGTTTGCCAAAACAAATGCAAGCTATATTATCTGTAAGTAGTGAATCATTAAATAAATTAGCTCTCATGGCAGACAAAATTGCTGATACATCAGAATCGTGGGATATTAATTCTATATTTACACCGTTAAATAATAATAATGAGTTAGAGAAGAAAATCGATGCACTTACTAAACAAGTTGAAGCATTATCTCAACACCGTTCTAAGAGCCGAAATCGCAGTACTCATCGTTATCAAAAAGGAAATCAATTTTCAGGTAAAAAAGAAAAAGCATATTGCTGGTACCATTTTAAATTTGGTGAGAAAGCCACTAAATGTGTTCAACCATGTAAATTTGGAGGCATTTCTTCAAATACTTCAGTAAAATATTAGGCTCCTCTTTTATGGTGACTGAAGAGGATAGCCGAGAAATATGTCGCCTTTTTTTTCAAGATCATTTATCAAACTTTAAATTTCTTATCGATACTGGTGCTGACGTATCTGTATTCCCTGCTACTTTTTCTCAACGTCAACAAAATCCTTCATCTTTAAAACTATTTGCTGCAAATCAGTCTATAATTAAAACTTTTGGTGAAAAATCTCTTATTTTAAATTTGGGTTTAAAGAGAAACTTTCAGTGGTCTTTTATTTTGGCTGATGTATCAAAGCCAATAATAGGCGCCGATTTTTTGAGTCATTTTGGATTATTAGTTGATATTAAACATAATTGTTTAATAGATAATTTATCTCATTCACAAAGCAAAGGAACTTTACATACAGAAAACATTCCTTTAACTATAAAATCCATTCAAGAAAACTCTTATTTCTGTAATTTGCTACATGAATTTGCAGATTTGACTAAACTATCATTATTTATAAAAAATATAAAACATTCTGTACAACATCATATTCAGACAAAAGGTCCTCCTGTATACTCTAAAGCCCGTAGAATATCACCTGAAAAATTAGAAATTGTTAAAATTGAATTTAAGAAAATGGTTAAACAAGGCATATGTAGACCCTCAAAAAGTTGCTGGGCAAGTCCTCTACATATTGTCTTAAAACCAAATGGATAGTGGCGTGTATGTGGAGACTATCGCCGTCTAAATGCTATCACTGTTCCTGATAGGTATCCAATTCCTCATATCCACGACTTTGGATATATGTTAAGTGATAAAATTATATTTAGTAAAATTGACTTGGTAAAAGCTTACCATCAAATTCCACTTGAAAAAGAAGACATAGAAAAAACTGCTATCATTACGCCTATAGGTCTATTTGAATTTCCTTTTATGCACAAACTTTTCAAAGGTTCATTAATGAAGTTGTTAAAGGCCTTGATTTTTGTTACGCATATATTGATGATATACTCATTGCGTCAAAAAGTTTTGAAGAGCATAAGCAGCATGTGAGAAAAGTGTTCGAAAGACTCAGACAATTTGGCATTACGGTCAATGCAGCAAAATCTGTTTTTGGTGTTACAGAACTTAATTTTCTTGGTTACTTAGTGACACCACAAGGATTAAAGCCTCTACCAGAACGAATAGAAGCCATTTTAAATTATAAAGAACCAATTACCGTTAAAGATATGAGACGTTTTCTGGGTATGATTAACTTTTATAGACGTTTCATACCTAATGCAGCACAATATCAAGCTGTTCTTCATAAATTACACTCTGGTTGTAAAAAAGACGACAATAAAAAAATTTGTTGGACTTCTCAACTAAAGAATGCTTTTCAACAATGTAAAGATCAACTTGCAGATGCTACTTTACTGTTTTATCCTTCAATTAATGCCCCTACATCACTTTGGGTAGATGCTTCAGATACTGGAATGGGTGGTGTACTTCAGCAAGAAATTAATGGTAAATGGAATCCAATTGCATTTTTTTCAAAAACTTTAAGTAAAACACAAGCTAAATATTGTACTTACGATCGACAACTTTTAGCAGCATATTCTGCTTTAAAACATTTTCAATATTTTTTGGAAGGACGACAGTTCGCAATATATACGGATCATAAGCCATTGATTTATGCTTTTAAACAAAAGTCAGAAAAATCATCCCCACGTCAGTTAAGACATTTAGATTTTATAGGTCAACATACCGTTGATATTCGGTATATTCCTGGAAAAGATAATACTGTCGCTGATGCACTATCTCGACTAGACGTTGTTTCAATGCCTTCTCCTTTAAATTATGAATTGCTTGGAAAAGAACAGTCGTCAGATGAACAGTTGCAATCTATTCTAAATTCTCCACAAAGTTTGTCTTTAAAACAAATTAAATTAACAAATGATGATACTGTGATTTATTGTGATGTATCTACCAAAAATATTCGACCATACATAACCCCAACTTTTCGAAAACCACTTTTTGAATATCTACATGGACTTTCACATCCAGGTGTAAATAAAACTTTGGAGCTTATAAAAAGTCGGTTTGTATGGCCATCAATTGATAAAGATGTTAGAACTTGGACGAAGTATTGTATTCCTTGCCAGTCATCAAAAGTTCAACGTCATGTTAAAAGTCCTTTAAGTAATTTTGAACTACCTTGCGAACGACTAATGTACATCAGTATTGATATTTTTGGTCCACTACCTCTTTGTAAAAACTACAGGTATGTTCTAACTTGTATAGATAGATTTACTAGATGGACAGAAGCAATACCACTTGAAGATATTACTGCCGAATCAGTTGCCTCTGCTTTTCTTTTTGGTTGGATTTCTCGATATGGTATTCCTGCACAAATTACTACAGACCAAGGAAGACAATTTGAGAGTTCATTGTTTCGTGAATTCAAGATTACTTGGAATAAAAATTTTTCATACTACCCCTTATCATCCTCAAGCTAATGGCCTAATTGAAAGATGGCACCGTTCCTTGAAAGCAGCTTTGAAATGTTATGAAAAACAAAATTGGGTAGAAAATTTACCATTAGTTTTACTAAGTTTGCATTCAACAGTTATTGAAGATATTGGATTTTCTCCAGCTGAAATGGTATTTGGAGCAAATCTTCGACTTCCTGGTCAATTTTTTGAAACTTGTAAGAAAGAAAATATTAACAACTAGTGGGTAAATAATTTCTGTAAAAAAATGGAAATGATTAAACCTTCTTCCACATTTCATCATAGTAAAAATAATATTTATGTCCCAAGTACGCTACAAAACTGCAAGCATGTTTTTGTTAGACACGACGCAGTAAGAAAACCTTTACAACGCCCTTATGATGGTCCTTATAAAGTGATCAGTCGTAATAATAAAATTTTTAAAATACTAGTATCTGGTAAAGAGAAAGTGATATCTATTGATCGTTTAAAGCCAGCATTTGTTTTCTTAGAAGAATCAACACAAACATTAAAAAGTATTATTACGAATAGAAAAGATAAAAATCAGGATGAAAATGGTATCAAACTTCGTTCAGGACATTGTGTTACTTTTAAGTTATCATAAAATATCGTTATCACTAGGGAAGGGATACTGTGGCGTATACACACTGTACATATTTCATTGAAAAATATACTTTGCTTTATAAAATAATTTTCATCATGTTAACTTAAATTTTTTATTCTAATTTTTATAAAATATTTGTTACTTCTTGTGATTCTAAATTGAAAATTAAAATATAAAATAACTTTAATTCATTTAATAAAAATATCTTTTATATAAAAATATATGTAGTGTTTAAAGTTTTATTTAATTGTTTTAACTTTATTAATCACTTCAATATTATATTTTGAATCTTATTTTATTTTATAACTCATTTATAGTTAATTTTTTTTTCTGTTTTTTTTTACTTAATTTTATCTTCGGTTTAATTCAATATTTAATATTTCCTGTGAATTCATAATATGTGATTTATATAATTCTGGGATATTCCATCAACTGTTATTACCACAAGTACTTGAACTCAAAATAAATATTGAGCTAAAGGCTTGCTTCAGCATATATTTATTATAATGGCTATTTTTTTTTTTTTTTTGACTAGTAGTTTTTGTTCATTGAGAATGTACGGTCAGCATCAATAGTGCTTATTCTCTTGGACTATATTTGATGACAGTGCTACTACCATAATTTATTTTTGTTTTCATAAAAGCCTAATTTTTTTTAAAATACATTTTCCAACTTGTTTTATATTTGACTAGAAATTTTCTCCTTCCGCTAGATTGTATATTTTTATAAAGCATCATCTATTATTTTTATTTCTGTTTCTAATGAATTTAAGTTCTTCTAATTTGGTAATAGTTACACATACAAACAAAAAAATACAAATTATGCACAAAAAATATGCAATAACAAATTGATGTAATTTTTCTATAAATTTTCGAATTCGGACAAGTACATGAGCAGAATTGATTTTAAATTACTGAATAAAAAAAGCATTTGCATGAAAACTTATTGCCTTATAATCACTATATTCCATTAATGGCCGTCATTTCTCTACATTTGTAATAGAAATTGTATACGTTTTTTAATCTCTGCAATGAAAATGAATTCCCAAGAATGTAAATTTATGTAGCTTATGGCAACTTTCCAATGATATAGTTTAAAGTTTATAGAAAAAGAGAAAGGGTAAATATAAACTAAAACTTATATCTAAATTAAAAAGAATATAGAAAAATATCAAGACAATTTTTATAAATCTCTTTCAAATTAATTTTTTTTTAATAAATAATAAACACCACATCAAACAATTTGCTTGTTTTTAACTTGCAATTGGACAAATTTTGAAAACAGCTTGAAATAAATATATATTTTAGCTTCGATTTTAAAACTGCACTTAATTTTTTTTTAAATTGGCTCTAATATCTGATGAAACTTTTATTATACTGCTCTATAATTATAAGACTTAGTCTTGTTATGCAAGAATTAATAATAAATAAGTAAGTAAATAAAGAAATATCGCTATTTTCTAAATTCAAGAGGTGACAGAATATATGTCATATTTATTTAAAAATATTTTATTGCATTTAATTATAAAAAAATGCCTTTTAATTTGTATCTACATAACTTTAAAAATAACTGCCTAGTTTCAAAGAAATTGTATAATTCCAACGATGAAATAAATACGTTTTTATGCAAATTTAAAAAATTTATAATTTAAAAAAAAAATTATTTAAATTAAGTTAACCGTTTTTTCTATAATCATATAATCTAAATTGCAAAGGAACTAGCCATATTTGAATGCGATATACACAATTAAGTAATAACAAAAAAAAAATTCCAAAGAAACTCTATCGAACTCATATTGCTTTGCTTATCCCTAATCATACCGACATAAAATATTACAAATGCTACCAACATGTGTCCCTGAGACACACACGTAAAAACAGCTTAATTAATTAACAAGTTAAATTCGGCTGTGCCGAGTCTTATGGTATATATCCTTCCCTGTGTCAGCAAAATATTAATATTTTTCACTTTCCAAAGCCTTCTAAAATATCAAAAACATACAAAAAAATTGAGGGATTGAAGATAAATATGCCGAGTTAAATATGTTTCAATGTAACTCCTGAACTTTTTCAGTATTTCTAAATATATTTTCAGTATTAATGGCATATTTATCAAATACGTCTTACGTCACTAAATACTTGTATATATATTTTTAGTAGTAGTTTAGCGGAAGTCGTCTAGATTGGCAACCTACTGCGTTACTTTGGGTTATTTTTAATATTTTTTTTTTAATTTCCATATACCCGTGTGCTATTGCTCTGAAGGACTTTCGCAGCTTACGGGCGAAGGTCACAGAATGGGGCATATATCATTTTAAATCTACTACCCAAATACTCAGAAATTACATTAAATTATTAAAATTTTTTTTTTGGAAATTTCCATATACCCCAGTGCTGTTGCTTTGAGGGGTTTTTACCATTTCCCACTTTGCCGAGATATCATTCCCGATTTTGCCCATGAAAATGATCAAAATTAAAAACTTTTTGGATAATTTAGAAGTTTTTATTTTAAAATGCAAAACGGAAACTACCCAAATCCTTGAGAACAATAGTATTGCATACCAGCTTTTTTTGTCCGTTTCGTTGTTTAGACAAAATACGCAAAAAAAGTCACTCAAAAAATGGTCAAAAGTAGACATAATTGCGGTTTTTGACTCATAGCTCTGCCATTTATGAACCGATCTGGCTGAATTTCAATAGCAATAATTTGACAGAAATATCTGGTAGATTGATGTACTAAACTTTTCTGCACGTTGCCTAGGGTTTTCAGAAAGTTGATTTCAACGATTTGACGAACAGACAGATAGTCAGACGGACATCGCTAAATCATAAGAATCCAAAATATACATACTTTATATACATGTACCGTGTAGAAATCAGAAAGGAATCACAAAGTTATATGTACATATATACCTTTCTTACTTGTAGTGAAGGGTATAAAAACAAGAAAATTTAGACGAAAGTTTTTATTAAACACATTGTTTTCATACAAAAGTTTTTATATCGTATTCATTACAAACATTATTATAATATTTTTTAAAACATTATTTAACTATACGACTTTTTTTACGATCACACATATCAAATCTTTTGCGTTTATTTGTTCCACAATTAGTAACAGTTTGGTGAAGCTTCTTTCTGAAGATCTTGCTGCGTGTACTGTGAAATATAGGCCCTTGTAATTTTTTTTCGTGACCTTTGGTGTTTTTGTGGAACAATTAGTGCTTCTGCAAATAATGTTTCTAAGAGACAGGTTTGATTTATATAAATAGAATAATTTAGAAATTTACTATATAAAACATGTGTAAAATAAAAGTAAGGAAGTTTGTTTGCGATACGCTCAATGTTTTCATTACTACATTGCATTAAACATCAAAATGTGTCTCACAGATACATGTTGGTAAGATTAGGGTTATAACAAAGTGTTGGCTAGATTGACTTAATCGTGAATGAAATTTGAAGTTGAGAATCAATTTCGATAAAATATCATGTTTGCTTGGTTTTCTTTTTGCAAAAAAAAAAATTATTTCCATTAAACAAAAGAAAAAAATTATTTATTTAATTAGTCATTATTTTGCCTTGTAATGTTTACTCATAATATTTTTTTTATAATCAGTATGCTACTGAAATTTAATCCCGACATATGAATAATTTTTGTAATTAATATCATTCTTACGTCATTTGTTAAAGGCTTTATTTTATATAACAATTTTTAAGGGGTTTATTTAAATTTTTTTAATGTAACTTGATTTCTAGAATATTTGTTATGAAAAATAAAATAAAAGTAAATTTCAGTTCTGTCGTTTTTTTCTTTTTTTTATCACTCGTCCTTTCTTCCGCCGGTTTTATAATTTTAATTACAGAAAAACATTTATAATCAGAGATTAATTAGTGTGTATTGATTTTTGTTATGTGATAAAAATTATTCAAGTGTACAATTATAATAATTAATGCATAAATAAATATTTAAATTTTGAAAACAAACTACAGTAGGGCAATAACAGAAAACTAAAACAAGCAATTTGAATTATAAACAAGTTAATTGAGTGCAAAATCAACGGATTTTGTACAAAAAATTTTATATCTTTCGAGCTTAAAAATATTATTTTTTTTTATTTTATACCCACAGTAGCTGACTGACATTATGTTAATAAGCTTGCTTAAGAGGACATGTGAGAAATAATGAAAATTTGCATAAATTTTTTTTTTTTAATTAACAAAAACAAAAACAAAAACATCATCTATAATAAGTTTATAAAATATCATACATTAAATGTTATTTAATACGAACATACACACATCGTACTATACGTGAAAAAAATTGTATTTAAATTTGATAATAATATGATTGACTACCTTTAGCAAGTAATTTAAAAGCAGAATAATTTTTCCAAAAACAACAAAGAAAAAATTGAATAAAAATAAAATTGCAAAAATAATTATGAATACACACATGCATACATTTACTCTTTTATGTTATACAAAGGTATAAATTTCATAAATCACAATACGCACTCAAACGCATTTAAAAAGCAAAACAACAAAATATTCGTGTACACATAAAAGGAGAAATCAGTGGGTATTGAAGAGCCCGCTTAAAGGCAATGTAGACGAGTGCAAGGAGTTTATAGAAAATATTGGGGAAATGTGATTTATAAATAACGATTATTTGGTATTTTCCACCAAAATTTAATCAAACAGAAAATCTGAAATATAAAATGAAATATTGACATAAGTGATATGAACACGCATACAAAAATAAAGTGACTGTAAGACTGGTTGGCTATTTGGCTGACTGTCTGTTAATATGAATGACTGATTGTAGACCTAAATTAATGACTGAATGTTGTGGTCTATATGTGTGTCTATATGTGTGTGCCAAAAAAGGAGAGAGAGCGAGCTGGTGAATGACTATTTATTATTGATACGAGTATGGTTGTACAAAAGGGATAAAATATTTGCGGTTGTATGTTTTACACAGCAAGGACAAAGTTCATACAGTTTGCTTAATCACATAAAAATTTTCATTATTCTTGAAAATGTAAAAAAACCATTTACGCCAGGCTCCCTTTGTAACAAATTATAGTTCGCTTCCACTGCAGATGACAAACAGCTGACTAAAAAATTCTTATACTACAATTCTTATGGATAGAAAATCAGTGTGTTGCAATCAGGCTGCTGTTTTCTGTCAAGAGACGGGAAATTTTGGAACATATTCTGTGCGATTGCAAAGCACTGGCAAGACTCAGAATAAACTGCCTAGTCAATGGGACCCATGTGACAGAAAACAACAACAATTACGAAATTGTGTTTAATTGTAGTTGGGAACTGGGCTTCAGATACCACAATAGTGTCACAATAAGACTTTTTTGTTAACTCATTTTGAAATTTTAAGATGAAAAAATTTGGCTTTTCCTTTCCTCAGTGACTCTCAGACCTTAAAAACCAAAATTGTTTTAGCTATTGTTAACTGAAATAGATCTTAACTTGAAACAACTCTTATAAAAAATTTGCTTACAACAATTTGTTTTATATCTGTCCTTATGTTCAACAAAGCATATTGGGTTAACAATAATTTTTAAAACGGTTTTTTTTTACTTTATATAATTGGTTGCTATAGTAAATATAGGATAATTATATAAAGTTTGGTTTTATTTCTTCATACTTGAACACAAATTAAAATATTTTCTAAAAACTTCTTAAATATGTAAAAAAATTTTAATGATTTGAAGGCAAATGAATTTATTTAAAAAAAATTATAAATTAATTTGTAAACAAACGAAAAAAGTTTTTATAAGTATTCTACTGTGCGTAGATAATCAGATAGTGTATTATCATACCATTACTAAAGTGATATCGTCTTACCTTAAAGTACTTTTGTTCACCGAACCCAAGGATAGTGAAAATATATCAGTGCAGTCAAATGTCAGCTGGTTTTTTTTATATATTTTAGTTAATGTTTTTACTTTCAAAAAAGCTAACAAACATACAACCTCTGCAGTTTAATAACACAAATGCTGCCAATGAGGAAAAAAAAAGCACCACTGCAGCAATCCCGTGTCTGAGAGTAATTTCAATTATTCTATATTTCAAAGAAAATTCTGACTTTCGTCATGAAATTGTTATGAAACTATTGAAAGTCAAAAAATATGAATTAAAGCTTGAATAACATAAATCACTCTCATATAGGCAAATATTCTGTTCAATAAATTTATACTAAAAATTATAGTTAAAAATGTTTTTTAAATTAAAAAAAAAAAAGCCAAACTTTATTAAATTACTCTATGAAATACTTTATATAATTGTGAACATAGACAGAAATGAAATGATTGCATGATATGATGCTTGATGTCTGATGCCGCTCCTCCATTCACCATTCAAACCTAGTTACTTGTACACACATGGCTACATTCATAAATAAGGTTGTATGTTAAATAAACCTTGATGCGGATATAACTGACATAATGACATTAAGCACAATTATTTACGCATGCAATTTAAATATCATATAAAATATCAAACAACATTTTATATAAACACAAACATACAGTAGTAAGGACGTAACCCAACTCCTTTTGCATGTATGTACATGCAGTATAATCTAGGCGTACAAAAAAAACCCGTCAAACATTTTGTTTGTAAAATTTATTTTATTTTTGTTGTTATGATATTTGATTGTGTGTGTGTGGCTGTGTGAAAGCAATGAAATGGAAAGAATGAAATAAATAATATTTTAATATACGAAAACGATAGATGATGTATAACTTTTCATTACGATATGTTTTTATTTAAGCTTTAGGTTATTTCATGTTTTATTTATTAATTTATCAAAAATATTTTTTTTATCAAATTTATCAAGTGAATATTGCTTATTGCTTGTTTGAATCATTCTACATAATAAAATTTGATAAAGCTGGGCATAGTTTTAGGGGTTTATATTATTATCAAAAATCAAGCATATAAAAAGGGAATAACCAAAATCCGACTAATTATTAGTTGATTTAAAGCATTTTTATACATTTTACAAAAACTGAAAAGGATACATATAAACCTGTGATTCCGTTTGTAATTTCTACACCATACATGGCACACCCAGGATATATATATTCTGGATCCTTATAAATAGCAGAGCCGAATAATTCTTATCTGTCTTTCCGTGTAGTCGTTGAAATCAACTTTCTAAATTCTGTAGAAGAGCCACAGAAGAGTTAAGCATTCCAATCTGTCACGTGCTTCTGTTTTTAAATTTCTATTGAAATTCAGCAGAAATAGTCCATAAGTAACAAGGCTGTGAGTCAAAAACCGCGACTACATCTTTTTTTTTGCGTATTTTATCTAAACTAAAAAACGAACAAATGAGCGTAGTACGCGGTTTTATTAGAAATGCCAGTCGTAATATATATTGATAAAAATTACAGCAATCGGTCCATAAAAAGCCGAGAAATACCAAAATTACAACTGAAATTTTGATTTTCATTCATTCCGGTTTTATGGAAATTTTTCGCTGCACATGTGCTTAGTGTTTATACAGATAAACACGAAGCCAGTCAATCGGTCTTCTACAAAAGCGTGTATGTATGTTTATCTTTTAAATGCCTTGCGTGTAATAGCATTACGAATACAGACACCTTAATGAAAGAGAATTTTTTGATTTTTGCCGCTAATTTTAAGTTCTTTATTGATATTAAATATTTTTGGATTAAATTTATTTTGCATTCGCCCATTGGATATTTTTTTTTTTAGAATTTCTTTTTTTTTTTATTTAAAATATGAGTGCCAGCAGACATTTATTGCCCTTAAAATTTAAGTTCTTAGAATAATTTTTTCTTAGAAATCGTTAATTTTAAGAAAATTATTTTTATCAATATTTGTTGTGTCTTTTCTTATTTTTATATAATTTTTTTTATGCAAACATCTAGTTTATTAAACTTAAGGTCGTATTAGAAAAATTTAATTTTATAACAATATTTCGCTCAAATAGTAAATAGATAAATTTTTATAATACGACCTCAAGCATAATAACACAGTGAAGGGTTTATAGGACTCAGCATAGCCGGATTTAATTTGTTTTCTTTAAATTCATCTTGAAACCTTAAGTCAATACTTTTTAAATAAACATAACGACTCCCTTTAGAGTCATTAGCACATTAACATAATAATGGGATTTTTTTATCTTCAAGTTTATGTACGCGTATTTAGTTAGTTATTATGCGGCTTCTTTTATGTGAAGCTATAAACCTGCCTACTTGAAACTCACAGTAGTGGTCAAAAGAATTAACAAGACATGGTTTTAAGGCTAAGTCTGCGGAAAATTAAAAAAAAAAATATTTTATAGTTTTTCTTATAAAACTATTTCGATTCTACCAAGTCATCTGGTCGAATGTGTGTAGTATATTGACCGAAAATCACTCAAACACAAGTCAATTTCTTTTTAAACCGCCGTATTACCACAAAAATATTATTTACAATAAAAGAATTTTCACTGCTGTTAAACAAAACATGAACAAAAAGATAACTTCAAAATTATGCTATGTCTTCTTACCGCAATTTAGGTTTTTTTTTCTAAGTCCCACTGTAAGGATGTAAATATGCAGGTTGAAAAACCAAAAGTTTATTAGGTTACATAAATTTTTATGATTTTAAGGTTGTTTTCCTTTTATTTGTAATAAAAGAAAAAAAGGACACATTTTTCACAACAACACCATGGGGAAAACTCCTTACTTTTTTCAGAGTATCGGTCAACTTCTACAATCAACTAGCAGCTAATTTATTTAATGCTTTAATTTGATTGCTTTCTTACGGAATTTAGATTTTTTTCTGCAAATGCTAATAAGTAGGGCAAATTTTCGTAAATCATTTAGTTGGACTAGTGTAATTAATTTATATAGATATATAGAATGGGTGTACCAATGACATCTAAGACAACCCTCGTAATTTACAGTACTCATGTACCATCTACGAACACACGATGATAATAAGCAAAGATAGAAAGACGAAAACAACGAGATTAAACAGGAAAAGGCTTTATACGTAAAAGAGAATAGAAGTTGTAGAGAGTTTTGGTATAAACCACCTAACCGAGAAGATGGAACGGACCAAAATAAATATATAATTTAAGTATTTACTTTCGATTGTTATTAAATAAGAAAATAAATTAATAAGCCAATAAAAAATTTAACAAGTGCGTGAAACATTTATTATTATAGTCAATAGAGAGTACCAGATCCTGCAGATAATTAAATAGATAAAGAGATTTAAAATTCTTTATAATTAGAATTGAGAGCGGGAACGGGTCAGGGCCATAACAGACTTATTCTGGCAGTAATGTGATGTTGGAAATCCTCCCTAAGTCTAGTATTTATTAAGAATTCAAAGACTTCTTTGGGTGATTTGTCTGCCATTTCAAACGACTGCAGTAACAAATACAGGTCCAAATTAGATCATTACAAAGAGACATTATGTATTCCGATGTATCTTCGCCTTCATTAAATAATCTGCAAAAGGTCGTTTCGACTGATGTGCATATTTGCCAAGTGCTTCAATACTCTGCAATATTTATTCATGAATTCCGTGACTGAGTCAGGCAAAGTTAGTTCTATATATTAAAATCAAATATCAAATGTCAATTACACACATTCAGTCTACTAATTTATAACTTATTACATTACGAGTATAAGTTTTAGAAACGTATTTCTAAAAGTCTATAAGAATCTAGAAATTTCTCTCTTTATTTTAAGTATTAAGGAGACATTAAAGCTTTTCGCCAGCTCTGAAAAATAAAGCACCAAATCAATTTAATAATTTTAAAAAACCTAAAGAGCAAAACATTACCTGTTTGCAACAAAAGCAAAACAATAACTGTTTGAAATAATATTTAAGCATTTTGGAAACAATCAAGTTAAAACATAAAGAAACACAAGGAGTACAAACAAGTTAACAAGAAAAATTGTTATGGGCAAATATTAATGAAAGTTTTATTACAATTTCATTTGCTAAAAAGCATACAGTCTTTAAATTGAATTAAACATAGAAAAAACTAAACAAAATGTAAAAAAATCTAGTCGAAATTGTATTTTTTCTTAGAAAGTGATATGAATGTTTACTGAAAATAACAACAAAAAGGCTAATAAAACGAAAAGGTAAAAAATCAGGGTAAAAAGGGAATTTTGTACGAGCTACTGCTGCAAAACATTACAGAAATGGTTACGTATACTTAATGTAATTGAAATAATTATCACGTACACGTATCAGGAAATGCTACATGGTAGTGTAAGAATGGGACTTCTGCAGCAGCTGTATTTTTTATTTGTTTGTAAAAAAATTTTGTTTAATAAAAAGTACCTTTTTTAATAAAGAATTTTAAAAAATAAGTTTTTAAGTTTTACCACAATTGCCGCACTATTTGAAAAAAAAATTTTAGTAATAAAATCGTACAAGGAGAGCAGATAATGTAAGCTTATTTAGAAAAAGATAAGATAAATACATAAAGGGTGGTCCAACCTTAATGCATGATATTAATTGTGAGTGACACCTTAACGTCAAGTTTGTTCTAGTGTTTGACAAATTCAACCATGGAGAGATACACAATTGTGTGCAAATTTCAACAAACCAGGTAAAAACACCCTTGCATGCTCATCCAGTTCATTCTGCGGAAGTGTGGCAGATGGTATACGGTGATAGTGTGCCAGAAAAGCAAATATGTTCGGCCAAGGAGTTGCCGTAAAAGGTGTTCGCTATAGCGTAATGGTAACAGACTTCTTGTGGCCAGAAATTGAGGAAATGGACCTGAACGATATATATATAATTGCAACAGCATAGTGCCACTTGTCTCACAGCCAACGAAAAATATGGTTTTTTTGCGCTAGAAATTTAACGGCCATGTTATTTTAGGTAGTGGAGATGCTAAGTCAATATGATCATGCTATAACTACCGTTTTACTTCTTTTTTACATGAAACAGTGTACGTCTATTAGAAAAATTCAAGAGCTAAAGGATGATATTTATAATTCTTCACATTAACAACATTGAACCTCGATTATGTCTCAGAGTCATTTTGGATCATCGGATAAAAGTATGCCGCGGTGAGCACTTGACCGATATATTGTTTCACACATAACTGTCATAGATCTTTTTATAATAATAAAAAATTATAAGATAATTCTCTGAAAATTTTTTTTATTTACAATTCACATTGTGCGTTTTAGTTAGACCACCGTATAGAAGACAGAATGATAAAGAAATATTATTGTTCTTAAAGAAACTATACACAGAAAACAACTTCGGTTGCGAGAACTAAATTCAGTTGTGATAATCGAATTTCTAAATCTTGACAATAGAAATTCGGTCTGACAGCTCGAAATATTTTTAACAAAACTAATTTTTGATCTGTATTATTGAATTCTATTTGGTAAAACTGAAAAATTCGATTATTACAAATGAATGTTTGATTGGAAACATATTTAGTTCTCACAACAGCAGTTGTTTTCTGTATGTAGATAGGTTCTCAAATTCTGTAATCAAGAGCGCAGTGAGGTTTTGCAGTCAGATAAAAATCATACCTGCCATTTGCTAAACAAAAAATTTTATTTCATTTTATATTTACTTTTCTTTACAAAAGGGAAAATTTCAAGTCTAACAAGAACTGTGAAAACTTACAAATTAATATCACCTTTGTGTTGTTTTTCTCTGCGTGTAATACTTTTTAGTTCTATTCTCGCAAATTTAATGTTTAAATATTAATTTAAAAAATAGTATTTTAAAGATGCCTCTGCGTTTGTATCTATTGTTTTAAGCATATTGAATTTTAGTTAGTTGAAACATTCATTATTGTAAGTTGCATGTAGAGCTGATGTGTAATTGCGTGATTGTTTTAAGGCAAACTGGTTAGGGACAACAATACACTAACTATATGTATTGCTTTTCCTTTTAAATGAAGTAATTAATTTAGTAAAACACACACCTAAGTAAATACAAGACGTTTGTTTTCATTTACTTGCAGTTATAAATGCATTTATATCTGCTAAAAACATACAGACAAACATACAAACTTTCATATAACTTATTGTATTCTAGAGGTAAAGGAAGTCTTACATTTCGTTTTGGTATTCTAAGGATAAGTACAGCATCTACAAATAGACAAACATATGTTGTCTAAATATACAGATACATTTAATATATACATATACTCGCACACATATACATTCATACAAACAAACAAAGGAATATTTATTCATTAACTTTAACTACAGTAGTGTAAGACTATTTTTCAAAGACAAGAAAATATAGCAATGATTTTTATTATGAATTCAAGTTACTCCGAAAATGAATTGATTGACTTATTGATGAATTACAAGTTTCAATATATAAATTTTGCAAGAGCTTGTATCCAATCATCAGGGATTTTCTTTTGAATCATTCCTCATTTCTTTGTAATTTCTAACACACAAACTTCTAAAGAAATTTTGTTTGATAAAGAAATATCCTTATTTCTAAAAAGACGACATCATAATTATGTTACTGCTACACTGAGCACTTTTCTCACAATTATTTTTGTTGTTTTTGTTTGCAAAATTTTTAAAGTAAAACTTATGAAAAATATTTTTTCCAAATTGCAAACTTATGTCTAATTTCAAATATATTTATAATATTTGTTTTCTATTAATTTTTTTTTTTTAACAAAATAATTTTGAAAAATTTAAGTTTTGTGCTAAAATTTCAAGTTCTTCCAAAAGTTTATTTAAATTTTGATCAGTGATCAGCCTCTGAAATACCAATAGAAACTAGCTTGTTTATTTAAATTTTTTTATTCTTCATTTGAATCTTTTTGTTTGTTTGTTGATGTTATAATTCACATTTAGTCAACTAGATTTGCCAAGAAAATAATTCAATGATGTCATAATGAAAAATAACAAAAAATAAGAAAGCTCAAATTATTTAAATGTTCTTATCAAATTATATTTCAGTTTAAACAAAAAATTTATTGTAAAATGCAGCTCAAAAAGCTTAGAACAACAATTTTAATTTTGCTATAAATTTTGTTATAAATTAAAGAGCACCCTAATACGTCATATACAGCGCTGCATACATCTTCTCAAAGTAGTCTTACACCAACACTTTTGCATTTGTATTTTTTGGTAAACATTAATATGTATAAAGACAATATATTTTGCTTGAGAGTATTATAAAGCTTAAGGTGTCTTACAATTTTCCTGTTTCCGTTTTAAGCAAACACGTTTTATGTTTTACTCATAAACACATATAAGTAAACACACACATGCATTTACTTTATTCGATTTTACTATTGTTTGCTTAAACGAACAAACAAAAAAAAAAAAAAAAAAAAAAAAAGAATTGCACAAATGCGTGCATACAGATACTAGCGTTCGTAATTTAATAAACCAAATCGTTCGATAGCACAGCTGGCTATTAGAAGATAGAAATTTGAGAATTAAAAATTTATTGAAAGAAATTTAATTAATTTTTGGTTTTACCATTGACATTCAGAGTCAATGTGGAGTAACTACTTATAAAAAAATTTTACTTCTTTTATACTGAGCAGCATAAAAATATTAAAATTTCAAAATTTAAGTGATCCAGATCAAAATTTATTGATTAATTTTTATTATATTAAGAAGAAATAAAGCATTATTGTTTGGTTAAAGTAAAATGTTCCTCATAATGGGAGTCCCAACTTTTTTTTACAATATTTTTTTTAAGAATTTTTTTTTAAAAAAATATTTTTTCTATTTTATGCTTCATTAAATAATTCTTGTTAATTTTTTCAATGTTAAACAGCTTAACTGTTTCTTAAAAGAAAACGGTGAACCATAAGAAAGCTTAATGCATCCCCATGTGTCTTAAAACACTTAAAAAAAAAAATTACGAAAAAGAAGTAGAAAATTCACTACAACCCAGCAAAAAAAAAAATAGAAAAAAAAGAAATATATAAATCACAACTAAAACAAATAAGCAAACACAAATGTTTGCTATTTCAACATTACCGCTGGGCGCAAAGAAAGAAGCTACGCTTGCCACACTCATTTAAGTTGGTTTATTATAAGGAATTTTCTGAGCTGAATCGTTATTTAAATTCTAAAACAAAAAGTTGAATAAAGGAAGTAAAGCTCATTAAGCAACATTCTTATCATTTCTATTCTAATTAAAACGACTTGTGAAAATGACCTTTAATAAAACTCAAGTAATAAAACAAACTCTAATAAAAAAGAATTGTTTTCTCTTGTAATTAAACTCAAGCCTATAATTTTAAAACCTTGTACGGCCATTTTCACAATGTATGATTAAAAGTTAACCCGAACCTTAACCGCAAGTTATACTTATTAGCATTTCACGATACCATTTAACCAAAAAGTTGTTGTTAAATCTAATTGAACAAAATTTACCGGTTAAAATGCTAATCGGAGCCACAAAAGTGAAAAAATCTTGAAATGTCATTCTAGAACAAAAATAAAAAATTAACTAAAATACAAATATAAACTTTTCCATCTCCACATTACATGGAAGTATATATAAATTAAACTTTACACTTTATTTAAATTATAAATACCAATTTTTTTTAAATTTATTTATTTTTGACAAAACTGTTGCCTAAAAATTAAAAACTGCAGAGAAATATGTAATAAAATAGTTTTTTTTTTTTGGTTAAGGATTAAAATAACGAATCCCTTCATGAACTACAGCCGAGCAATTCCTTTCTGTAGGAACTTGTAAGTTTTTTCTTTACACTGCGTTTCGTAAACAAATAGATAGCCATACTATCTACCGTAAGCTTTTGTTAAGTAACTAAATCATGGTGGACTTAAATCGACAATTAGTTAATTTTCCATAAAAAAAATAATCATACATTGTGAAAATGGCCGTTAGAAAGATTTTAAGCTTTTCTATTAAGCAAACAGCAATCTGCCACTAACTTTTTGTCACAATAAAACAGTTTTCATCATAAAAATCAAACAAAAAAGAAACATTTTAATTTAAAACAAAAAATAATCATCATCATTATTTAATGAATTCAAGCATTATAATCTCATTTATGCATTTAAATTACCTGGATACATTCGATTCCATTCTTTTGAGTGAATGTTATTATAAGTAAAAGCCTACTTTTAGGCTTAAAAAGAATATAAAACCCATTGCAATGTTTATAATTTAATTGCGAAACAATTACAACAAACGAGTTATATGTGTTCTGTCTATACATATCTTACATACATACACTTCATTTAAATGTTTTATTGTAGATTGTGGAAAGAAAAATACATTTTACAGCTGTGAAGACTTACCTGAAAAGAAAAATACATAATTATAGTCTTAGGAAAAAACAATAGATGGTGTTTTGTATTTTAATTTATAAAAGAAAATGCTAAACAAAGAGTATATAAAAAGTTTTAAAAATAAATTAAAATTATACAGCAATTTAGTGTTTGTTGAAAAAAAAAATAATTAATGTTTTCGTAAGAGCAAGTAGATAAAGATAAATAAACGTTATAAGCCTAAATAAAGGCTTTGCAGCAGTAAGCAATTTTAAATTTGTATTTGACAGCTATGGTGCAAATAAACTGTTTTGTTTAAATAATTTTCTAATGTTATTGCTTATGCATATGGCCAATTACTGGTAGAATTATTTAACTGAAAGATGTCAGTTGACAAAATAGAAATGGTTTTTACTGTGTAAAGATTATAATGTTTGCTAAGATATATTGGGACTAATTTCGTGAGAATATCATGAAGAAAACAATAAACTTAAAAAAATCCAACACAATTTGCAATAAGCTCAAATAAATATTAATATTTTATATAAAAAAAGAAAAATAATAAAAATGAAAATAATGCTAGCAATCTCAGATTTTGCTAAAATCCGAAACAAAGAGCAGCAATTAAATAAATAACAGCAATAAGCAGCTTAAACTCCAAACTACCAATAGCATTTACAACTACTTATTATTAGTACCTACAACTTTTTTGTTTTCCATGTGAAAAGCCAACAATTGAAAGCAAGAAAATCCGCCAAACATTCTATGCTTTTTTTTAAATTAAAAACAAAAAAGAAAACTGTAGCGAGATATATTGCAAAAAGCAAAAGGAAGGCTGTGAAAATCTATATTTAATCAATAATTATTTCCTTTAATTATTAAATTAAATATAGTATTCTAAGTCTTGCTGCCCAATATTCTAAAAATAAAGTGACTCAATATGAATCACCAGCTACTAAAAACTTGTCAGAGAAAAATCTGTCTAAAAAGTAGATTTAAAGAGAATTCTAAAATATCTATTAGTTTTTCTAATGGATAACTTGAAAATTAACGTAATTTTTAATTATTTAAATATCTTAATCAACAATTAAAGACCTTCTTGAGAAAATTGTTGAAGATTAACCGGCTCCTACAGCACAATAATTTTCTTTTAAATTTGTGCATAATTATAAAATGTCTAACATATATATTTACTTGATTTTCAAAATGGAAGCCACAAAGTTATTAATAATATGAGCTGTTATTTTTGAAAGTGGTATAAGTCCACTTTAAAAAAAAAATTAGTTAGCGGCTATCTTAGTAAGATGTAGACACCATCTTATTTGCTACAATTAGCTATGACTCAATTTTAAAAATAAGTGGACTTATGTTCATATATTAATATATTATTACAAATAGTGCTGATCTGAAGTAAGTATTTCCTAAAGTTGTTGTTAAAGGCTTAGTAGCAATTAGAGTCAAAATAATTCAAAGATGTAATTTATTTTTTTTTTAATTTTACCCACTAGTTCTGACATTAAATTTTTATGAAACAAAAGAAATTTATGAAATAGTAACTTATTTATAGAACAATTAAACTTAAACTAAATTTAACAAGTTAAGTAAGGGCTGGAATTTTACTCACAACAATTAATTTTCAGTATAACAGTGAAGACTTTAGTATAACAGTTAATTGCTCTCAGTTATAAGTTACTAATAAAAATCTTTTAAAATCCTTTTATTAAAATGCAACAATAATTTAAATTTAAATTACAGACATTATAACTATTACTTGTGATAAAATCGTTTTTTGTCCGTTTGATTTTTTAGACAAATACGCAAAAATCCTACCAAAAATGGTCAAAAATAGTCTGATTTTTACCGATCAAGGTGAGTTTTGCTACTTTTTGTTAATTTTAGATATTGCTCTCATTTTTTGCACAGTTATCATGACTGTTATTGCAAACAAAACTGCATACCACGTTTTTTTTTTCCATTTCCTTGTTTAGGCAAAATACGCACAAAACATATTCAAAAAATAATGAAAAATAAAGATAGTTGCCGTTTTTGACTCATAGCTGAATTTCAATAGCAATAATTTTAAAGAAACAACTGACAGATTGGTATGCTATACTTTTCTGTTTGTTATCTAGGAACTTCAGATAGTTGATTTCAACGACTACATGGACATACAGGCATACGGACTTCGCTTATTAGCCTCCGCTATTCATAAGAATTCAGAATACATACTTTATAGGGTGTCCCATGTACGGTATTGAAATTACACTTACGGAATCACAAAGTTATATATACCCTTCGTACTTACAATGAAAGGTATAAAAAGCAGATAAGGAAGATAGACTAACCAGTCTACTCCCAGAGCAAACTGATTTGCCAAAAGAGCATCTTTGTACATTAGAAATAAATTTAAATTTACGAAAATCTAAAAGAGAAACGCAGTCAGTAGGTCTAGAGTAGATTCCTATTTTTTTCTCTTCTTAAAAATAACTGAAGGTTGGGTATTATTCATAATCGACCGATTCATTTTATATAATTTTTTTTTTTTAATTTTAAACTGAGATTTTTTTATACAGTATAGAAAGAGCGCTTAAGTCATGCTAAGTTAATTTATAAGACTACAACTTAACAAGCCTCAAAAATGGTTTCTCATAAAATAGTTTCGATTCTAAAAAACGGTATTGGTTTCATTGCCATTTCATTAATTGTTGAATATGCAGCTGCACGATCTCTAAACCAAAATAATAATGGTAGATATTGAGTTAATTTTTCTTTATTAACACAGATATACTCGTATAACTAGAGACATAGCTGTATAATAACTAATTAATATTTATTATAGCAACTTAAATATTATCTGTCATTACTATCCAAATAATACATAATCTATCATTAGAAATAACAATGCCCACACGCAAAGAAAAAATATGGTTGAGGCAACCATATTCTTGTGGAAACATAGTATGGTAGTATAGTAGTATGATTTCATCTAACCATATATATTTTTAAAGCAAAGATATTAAAATAGCTTTCAACTGCAGATGTTGCGGTTCAACTCCAGGTCAGGGCAAAAAAAATTTTTTAGTTTTGAAAAAAATTTTAATATGAATTTAAAAAAAATTTAATTTAAATTTTTTGTATAAATAAAGTTTTTTTATTCCATTGAATTTTCTTTTCTATCAATTTGTATTCATTTATTACATAATATAGCAGGTTTAAATTAATTTTTTTAAATTTTAGTTGACTCTACCAGGGCTCGAACTTGTGAACACTTACTTAAGAAGCATTAACTCGCCACATATATTTTTTCATTTTTTTTAGTATTTAGTATTTATTTATTACTAATTCTTGCACAACAAGACTAAAGCTTATAATTTAGTGCAGGATTTTCAAAAGTGTACAATGAAAATTTCACTATAAAAATTTTTTAGTAAAACGATTTAATGGTAGACTTCAACTAACCAAAAAAATTTGCTTTTTTTAAACAAAGATAAAAGTTTTATAAAATAGATTTTAACTATGCCATGCATCAGAATCTATGGGTGTAACAAATAAGTAATAAAAATAAAGCCTTATAAGTAGACTCTTTTAATCAGCAGCGGTTGTCTAGGAAACTTAGTTTTTGCAGCAATTAATTGAAGCAGGCAATAAGATGATTTAAATTGAAAAATATACAACAACAAAAATAATTTATTTAAGGATTATTTCAAAGAAAAAAATATGAAAAATTTATATTTTCCTAACTGAAGTACACTAAATCAATGAAGTAGAAAATAGTTGAATGCAAGTGCACTCATGATTTTGATTGAATTGGATTTCATGTTTAAGCTATTTGGAAAATATAAATATTAAAAAATTTATTAGAGTTTTTTAAATTTACAAAAAAATAATATAATATTTATTTAATTTTTATTAAATATTTAATTCATTAAATTGTATGAGGCTCAAAAAATAAATTCGTATTTTTAAACCTTGTGATTCTGTTTTTAATTTCTACACCGTACATGGGGCACCCTATAAATATATATATTCTGGATCCTCCTGAATAGCAGAGTCGATTTAGCTATGTCCGTCTGTCTGTCTCTCCATCAAATCGTTGAAATCAACTTTCTAAAGTCACTAGACAATGTACAGAAAAGTTTAGTACACCAATCTGTCTGTCGTTTCTGTCAGAATATTTCTGTTGAAATTCAGCCAGATCGCTTCACAAATGGCGGAGCTATAATTCAAAAATCGCAACTACAGGGTGGGCCAAAAGAAACCAAGGGGTGTAAAAGTTTAATAACTTTTTTGTTTATTAATTCTTTTTTATTTTTTCTTTCAGATTATATAGACAACACTTGGAGAATTTATAATGGAGAGGTTCATAACTGAACAGAGAACCAGAACAATAGAATTTTATTATTTAGAGTTGGCCAGAAATGAAATCAACTTTATTGAAAATTTTATTATGAGTGATGAAGCTCATTTTCATTTGAATGGCTTTGTTAACAAGCAGAACTGTAGGTTCTGGGGTTCTCAAAATCCAAGAGCCATTCATCAACGCCAATTGCATCCCATCAGGTGTACAGTATGGTGTGGGATCACATCTGAAAATGTCATTGGGCCCTACTTCTTCGAGAATGAAGATGGAAGTGCTGTAACCGTAAATGGAGAGCGGTATCGTTTTATGATAGAAAATTTTTTACGTCCTGCTCTTGAAAACAGACCTGGTATGTGGTTTCAGCAGGACGGAGCCACTGCCCATACTGCCCGAGACACAATGGCACTTTTAAGTCAAGTTTTTGGAGAGCGAATAATTTCTCGAAATTCGGAAATTATTTGGCCAGCGCGATCGCCAGATTTGACAGCACCCGACTATTTTCTTTGGGGTTTTTTGAAGGAGCGAGTGTATGTGAACAAGCCAGAGACAATCCTTGAACTCAAGGCAAACATTGTTGCAGAAATTCGAATGCTACAGCCACAAGTTTTGAAAGATGTTATGGAAAATGCTCTAAAAAGAGCCCATCAGTGCGAAGCTGAAAACGGTGGTCATTTAAGAGACATCATTTTTCATACTTAGTGTAAAAAAATTTCCATTTTGTATATTATATAATCTGAAAGAAAAAATAAAAAAAGTTAATAAACAAAAAAGTTATTAAACTTTTACACCCCTTGGTTTCTTTTGGCCCACCCTGTACCTCTATTTTTGACCATTTTTTGAGTGGATTTTTAACGTATTTTTTCTAAACAACGATACCGCACACCCTATCCCGCTTGATTAAGATGGTAAGTTACCTTTTTTATACAATCATGTTAATCAGGCAGTATAGGCAGACAAAACAAAATACTGACTTCATTTTGTGCTTCTTAACAGTGAACATTCTTGTGCGGATTTTAAATATTTATCCGATTATTCTTCGTGTCAATTTTAACCCATTTAAGAAGAAAAATTGCTTTCTCTCCGAAAACTTGAATATTTTATTTTTGATATTTTTTTAATTTTATTTAATTTCAAAACTAAGTAGCTACATTAGATTTTCAGAAAAATATATTTACCAGAAAATGATTTAGAAAACTTTTTATACTTAAGACCTTTGGGTCAAATTTGACCTAGAGTAAAAAACTTAAGTTTTTGTTATGGTGATAGCACATTTTCTGGCATAATTTCGTAACACTAAATTTAAATATATATCTTATAGTGGAAGTACAGAAAGTCTGTGGGATTCTGAAATAGGTAGACCCATATTTAGAGCAACCATGCCACTGAAAAGATTCAAAAATCTTTCGCGAATTCTAGGGTTTGACAATAAGGAAACTCGCAGTGAAAGACGAATTTTATATAAGTTTGCACCAATTCGTGAATTGTGGTATCAATGGGATGATATTTTGCTTAACTTTATAATCCATCTCAAAATGTAACAGTCAATGAGCAGTTGGTGGCATTCAGAGGAAGATGTTCATTCCGGCAATACATACCGTCAAAACCAGCTAAGTATGATATAAAATTTAGGGTTCTTTGTGATTCTGCTACAAGTTATGCAACTTATACATCCAACCATATACAGGCAAAGAAATAGGAACTATGCCTGAAAAAAACCAAGGCATGCGTGCAGTTCTCAATTTAACAGTCTGAAAGGCCATAATATAACTACAGATAATTTTTTTACGTCATATCAATTGGGACAAAAACTACTGGAAAAGCAAATGACTTTATTGGGCGCTATGCTTAAAAATAAAACCGAAATACCTCCAGAGATATTAGCAACTAAAAGAGAGTATATGGTATATTATTACTTTTATTTATTTAAATGATAAATAAATGAATAATAAATGATGAATTTAGAAATAATATTTAATGTATATGAAAGTTAGTTTTCTTTTAAAAATTATGATAAATTAAACACGTTTATTTTAAGACAATTGGCTCCGTCGTACGTCTTTTTGCTTTTACTTCTTCTCGTCGACTCCTCTTTTTTTCATCTCCAACGCGCCATTAACTACTATCTGTCATTTGTCATCTGTCATATTAATTTCAACCCCACATATATTCATTATTTTTTTGTTCACCATGGATACTACTTTTCTTTCTTATATTCCTAAAAAAATAAGTCTGTGAATCTTCTTATTACTTTGCATCACGGCTCAGAAATTAGTAATCGTAAAGATAAAAAGCCACAGATAATATTAAACTACAATAAATCTAAGGGATCTGTCGATACGCTGAATAAAGTTGTGTCTAGTTATACTTGCAAAAGAAAGACTAATCGATGGTCTCAAGTAGTATTTAGTAACATTCTAGACATATCAGATCACAATGCTTTCATATTATTCATATCGGCTGAACATGAATGGAATGAAAACTGTTTTGCCAAACGTCGACACTTCCTAGAAAATGTAGGCTTGCAGCTTACCACACCTTATATAAAGTGAAGAAAAACGTTAGCAAGAGCACCATTTTCTCGGTAAATTGTATTTACAAAAGTTACGTGATGTAGCTGAGCAGAATCACCAGCCTACAACTTCAACCAAGTCTAAAGTAAATATATGCGAACCAATCAAGAATTTGAACAAAAGAATTCGCCGCCAAGTATGTCCAAAAAGAGATAATAAACCACAATTTGTATGCAAACAGCACTCCAAAACTATTACATAATGTAATAATGATAATTAATATGAATATAACATTAAGTTTTTATATGTGTACATATTATTTGAATTTAATTTTAAAAATTAATGTAATGCAATAATGTTATGCAATAAATGTTCATAATAAAAATACTGAGTAAATATAGAAATAAAGTATAAACTACAACAACATAATAATTACATTATACCTACATGAAACTTACTACTTGGGTCAAATTTGACCCGAAGAACGTTAACGTGAACAATTTTGAGGACCTTATGAAGGTTAAATTAAATATAATAAAAGTGTGTGAGTTGATTCTAACATAAAATACATAAGTTAAATTTATAAATAAAGTGAAAATTACACAATACAAAGAACAAACAAAAAAGTGTTAAAAATAAGGAAGCTACGATAAGTAAGTTACTACAAACCAACAACCAGATAAAGAACTTACCGGGCCATCCTTAACCCCCATACCCCAACAACAATCATAATATCTGTGCAATAGGTTCACAAATGCCGGATAAATTTTAGATTTTCAATCATTTCTGCTTTGCTTTTTTGCGTATTTTACTTAAACTAAAAAAAAATTAGTACACAGTTTTTGTATACATCATATTGATAATATCTGGATCGGTTCATAAATGGCGGAGCTATGAGTAAGAAATTGCAACTACCTTCATTTTTTGACTATTTTTGGTGGGTTTTTTGCATAATTTGTCTAAAATACAAAACGGACAAAAAAACGTAGAGCCCAGTTTTATATCAAACAACAATCATATTGTCTATGCAAAAAATCAAAAAGATAAGTTTACAAATGGACCAGAAAAATCAAAAATACAACCGAAACTCTAGATTTTCATTAAGTTTTGTTTTGTGTTTTTGCGTAGTTTTTAAATGGTAAAAATCCGTAATAGCAAGGGTAGATAGTAAGGAATATGGAAATTTAAAAAACTTTTTAAAAACAGTTCAAAGTAACTTCTTAGTGTCTAGACGACCTCCCCTTTACAATGATATATGTCCCATCTAGCATTTTTTTATGGTTCGTCTGGAAGTTACTTTGGATTATTTTGAATTTTCCCCAGTGCTGTTGCTTTAAGTGATTTTAGCAACTTCCCACCATTAGACCATTAAAAATTGTGGGATGGGACACATTTAAAGAGCGGATTTGTCTTGATTTGTAATCTACCGCAAAATTTTATCAGAAGTTTCTTTGAATTATTTAAAAAAAATTTTTTTAAATTTTCATATACCCCAGTACGGTTGTTATCAAGGATTTTAGCAGTTTCCGTTTTGCATCATAAAATAAAAACTACGAGTTTTCCGAAAATGTTAAAACACTTCCAGAATATAAATTTAATTTTTTTAATATTTCGAAATGAAATATTTAATAGTTATTTGCTGTTAAGTTAATTTAAAGGTGATATGCTATAATGACATATTTTGAAGAACGTACATAAAACATTTTTGAATAAAGTGGTATAAATACGTGTATGGCACCGATAATTAAAAAAAAAAATTAAAGCATATGAGCTGCAACTAAAATGGCTGATGTTTATTCAATGACAGTTAATTTGCAATTATTTAAACAATTTAGTGCAGTTCAATGAATGAAATGAAAGTAAAATATTAAACAAAGTTATTCAAATTATCTTGCAAGCCATCTCACTGCTATTGAAATACACACTCATATTTCTCTGATACATGGTTTCAAAAGGTTAAAAAGATTTAATTTGAAATTGTATTTTCTTAAAAAGGAAATTATTGAATTGAGTGCCAGATACTCATATAAACATTTTATACTGTTATGTATGCATAAAGATTGTGTATCTGGAGTAAAAACGCGCTGCACAGATTGAATCCAATGAAATAAATACACATGCATTTCAAAAGTGTATGCCATATTATGCATTGTAGTGCGTGCTTGTATTTGATCAAGCAAAATTAAGCAAAGCTTTTACTCAAGCACTTTCCTTTAAAAAAACTACAAAATTCATAAAAAAAATTTGGCATAAGAACTTAACTGTGACAAGCAAAACTAATACAATATTTTAAATTTTTAGTACTAAAAAAAACATATTAAAAAGAACTTCCATAGAAAAAGTAAAGAACAAGGATTCATATCAAAGCTATACTAAAGTTGGTGTAGTTTTAAAAGCAATTTTAAATCTAAAAGAAGTAAGTTTTCAATAAAACCATATTTCTTACTTAAAACTATAATTATGGAGCAAATTCGTTAGCTCTTCTTTACGATGTCATCGAAGAATGCTGATGATTGCAAGAAATAAACAGAAAATTGGCTAATATTCTCTTAACTCTCTAAAAAATAAGAAAATAATCTCATCAACATTAATATCGGTTTCTTTTTAAAAAGGATTTTAAATTCATAAAACGGTTCCAAATTAGACCAATACAGTGACACCATATATGTTGTGATGTCACTTCGTCTTCATTACATAACCTGATGAGGTCGGTTAGGCTGATCTTTATTATTGCCAAGTGTTTCAATACTCTGCAGGCATAAAACTATTTAATTTATATCAAAATTTTAAACAATAAATAAAAAATAAAACTGTTTAAAGATTTGTAATTGTCATGTCTGTTATTCACAGTACACTCACAATTGCGTGCTTTTGTAAATGAATATATGTAGGTGTGGTAAAAGCGGACTTTGGGGGGCGTAGAAAATGTGATTTTTTTCCTAAAAAATGTTTGTTTTGAATGCATAAGCAATAAAACACCTACTTTTACTTGCGGAATTTCCCTGACCCCACAATACTGTAGGTTGATTCAAGCCTTATTTACTCACTCTTATGCAAAACTATTTTCGTGTTTGTAAACTCATACACACTTGCATACAACTTTCATTCAATTCATAAATTCCAATATGAATGGAGTACTTGAGCCATTCGTCCACTCATTGCCAATAATGCCTGATGCATGTGCTTCACTTTGTTGCGTAGCAAATAATTACCAAGAGAAACTTAATAAGAGAGGAAAAAATTTTTTGCCAATACCAATACATGTGCTTTCTCTTTCTACAAATAAAAATTTAATTGGTAAAAACAACATATTTGTCGGTATTAATTATACTTGAAAAATTGCAAAAACATAAATGAAAAAATTAAAAAGTAAATCAATGAACATATTAATTCAATAAGCATTTTTCTACTTTATTAACAAGTGCTGGAAAAAATTTTATGTTTAAGTAGACAAAAAAATTAAGTTTTATTTCTGTTAAAGTTAAATGTGTTAAGTTGAATGGGCTTAAAGTTTTTCAGCTTAAATTATATTTTTTTTAAAAGAATAAAAAATAAAAATAATAATTTTGTGTTGATAACCAAAAATTTATATTAAAATAACCAGCAATAAAACTTAAAACCACAATTGGTTCTTGCAATTTTAGTCATTTTTTATAGAAAATATTTAGCAGCAGAGGAAGCTAATTGCGGGCATGCATTTTTCGTTGTATACTTTTGTTTATAAGTATTTGTTTCGTAGCAAAAACTCTTCTACAGTTTTCTGTATTATTACTAAGTTTGTACAGTTGTTGGTATTAGTTTTATGATTTTTAAGGTTTTTATCTTGCTCTTATTTTCTTTTTTGCAATTTTGTTAGGAAAAATTACAAAAATAACAAGAAAATGATAGCAACAAAAACAAAAGTCATTTTAAAGGTTTACAGCGATTTCAAAAATACTCTACAACTTTGTAATAGAACTAGCATTCAACTCGCTACTTCGTCAGCGAAGTACCATACTGTCTCCATTATAATTTATTATTTCGTTGTAGAACATTTAATCCATTTTCTAAATTTTTTAATACAAATAAAATCGACATTTATCATTAAAAGAGAAAAAGTACCATTTTGTTAGTTTATTGATTTTTCTATTTACTGAGCACCGTTTGTGTTCGCTCTGATAGTTCTAAATTAGCTAATATTAAAAAATCAAAACGTAGCATTCAAATAAATAAAAAGTTCTGTTTTGTCTCTGAATGATTATTTACTTTGCTCAAGAGCGTTTGACCCCAATTTCATAATTCTAGAATTGTTAGTATAAAAATTGAAAAAAATACTAATAAAATCAAAAAAGAGTATAACTATTTCCTATTTGTGGTTTCCTCCTTGCTTCAGACCATTTAAGAAAAATCTCATATTTTTATATTCTTTAAAAAAAAAATACCAAAAAGTATCAAAAAAATTAATAAGAAGTACCATATCTGCTTTCATAATTTTTTACTTTTCTTAGGATCGCTAGACAAAATATAATACTTCTAGGTTTATTTTCATTAAAAATTCAACAAATACCATTTTTCCCCTTAATGATTTCTTATTTCGTTCAGTCCCGCTTAATTCTACTGTCACAATTCTAGGTTTACACACGATATAAAAAATAGCACTCAAATTAATAAAATATAAAATTCAATTTTATTTCCCCTTTTTGGCACTTCTTTCTTCCTTGAAATTCATTTTTTAAATAGAGTTTTAATGGGTATTACAAATTAATAATAAAATGCTTATACGCTGCAACAATTAACAGAAAGATAAATATTTAGAAATAGTAGAAAAAAGGGATACATATTTCAGCCCTTATTTGCTCGAATTTTAAAAAGGTGTCAATATACGTGGGATACATTTTTAAGAAGAAAATAATACAATTTATTTTTTGTTGTTACCATTATTATTTTGAAAGATAAATGGGGTTAAAAAAACGTAACAACATTAGATTTTACTCTTTTTATCCCGCAATGTACAAACGTCGAAAAAGTACCAAATACCCATATCTGCTTATTTTTTTATTATAATATTTTGTAGTTACAACTTTGGCTTTATCTGTTGTAGTTCCGGAGATATAAGATGTTCCATTTTACCTGTTTCTACCTTTTTTTACCCCCTTAATATTCGACTTTCCAAAAATCCCTTTTTATTCGTCCTACACAGTGGAACAGGAACCTGCTCAGAGAATTTTAAGCGCACAGCTTTAGCCGCTTGGGCTGGGCGATGATGTTAAGTCAATCATTCAGTGAATCTGTCAGTAAGTCAGTAACGTTAGTCTTTTATATGTATAGATAAAGCAGCTGAGACACGATTATTTAAGTTACAACTTTGATATCCTGAAAATAAAATTGTTTCTAATTATTTAAGCTTAAAGTCTTTATTATTTATTTGTAAAAAATTTACTTTTAATTTTTTTTAATATTTCGCTTAAACGTTGTGTAATTAATTTTGAAATCTGTGCCACTTATTTTTAAGTTATTTTAGAGCATTACAACTTTAGAAACCCTAAACTTTAAATTACAATTTTCATTGGTATTTCGTTATTTGTGGAATATATTATCCCACCATCTCTGAATCAATTTTGTGTACCATGCTGCAAAATTGTTTGCTTATTTAAAGGGGAGTGAGCTTCTACTTAAAAATAACACGAATTGAAACAATAATTTGATAACACAAACAATAATTTGATTACCGCATTCGATAATGAAGTAAAATTGAAAGAAATTTTTCGTTTTGGTATCATGGCACTCGGTATTGAGTAAAATGTATCGTAATTTGAGATGATATCATGCGATAGCGAGATTTGGATAGCAAACTATAACGTAACTAAAACAAATTAATTTTCTAATAAGCACGGTTAACAAAAGGTTACAAATAATAATATATTTATTTAGTTCTACATTAAAACAATTAGTTATTTAATTTCTTGAATTTGAAAAAAAAAGATATCAGAGGAAGCAATTGTTCACCCATATTGAAATACTATTCGCTATCAAACGCGGTGACTAGCCAGAAAAAAAGATGTAATATCCGAATGAAGAACCAGAAGAGATGATTGCCTATCTACCCTTGTCTTCACCTGTAAAACATTATACCTATCAGGCAGTCTTATTCCCAGTTTTCTGCACTAAGTTTCAGTGCCTACATCCAGTTTTGTTCCCTCAGCATACTCGTACACTCTAGTGTCATATCCCTGTACAAAAACAGGTTATTTCTAGTAAACTTCGTGAACAAGTAAAAAGACGTTTACAAAAAAAAAAAAAAAAAACAAAAGTTATTGGTATATTGACGAGGGGTGCTAAATAAAATAAATAAGCATTTTTCCACAACATTTAGCAATCCTATAACTATGCTACTATCTTCTGCAAGGTTCTAAAAATATTGGTATAAGAATCTCTACTATCTCTGTTTCCTTATATTAAAAACAACCACGTCAGAGAACCCAAGTGAGCCCTCCTCTGGTTTTCTTTATTGGGGGCGCCCTGTGTAACCTAACCTAACCTAACATAACTTTTTTTATAATTTTTTGAAAACAAAGCACAGTATTTACACAGAAACACAAATATTTTGTCTACCGTTTTCATATGACAATTAATGAATGGGTTGAACAAAAACTTATTTCAGTAACAAAAAAAGGTTTTCATCGCTTTATTCATGTCCTGATTTTTCGGACAACATTTTTTAGAAATGACTAAATCAAAACTCTCTGTTAACTGTTCAAAAATTTTGTTTGAGACAAATAAGTGAATCCGCCTAAATTAAACAATTAATTAACTTTGAGTAGCAGCAGTGCCTTTACCATTCATTATAACTAATCAATCATCACAAAAATATTGTACTCTTGCTTATATTTCCTTTTTTTCACTAACTTCACTAAACAATTTGAGGGTCTCAACCATTTAACCAGAACCTTAATTTTTTCCTACTGCTTCTATTTTAAATTTTTTACAGGCATCTTTCGACTTCTTCGTTTACTATGTTTTGTTACTTTTACTTGTAAAGTGGCCTGTAGGTGGATACTACTTGCCATTCTTTTGTGTCTTGGTTTTGCATTGTTTTCATATTTATTTTTTCTTTTTAAATTTCATATTCCACCTGGTTTTAGTAATGTTTCCCATTTTTTTCTCTTGGTCTTTTCCATTTTTCTTTTTTGGTATTTTTAATTTGTTAGCCAACATAAACAATTTGTGGGTTTCATTACATAATTTTTACAATTTGTTTTATGTTTTCCTGCAACTTTACTTGTATTTACATGCATTCATATTTATTTATTATTTTTAAGTTTTTTGTTTTCATAAAATTCTTTCTTTTTTCATTACATTTTATAAGATATTAATGGCCGCTTGTTTAAGCCGTAATTGGACTGCAGGAAAATAGTTTAAATTTTTAAAAAAATTTAGAATTTTGTTTATGAAAAATTTAAGGAGAAAAATTGTAAAATTTTTTTTAATTGCAAGAGAAGCACAGTTGACTTCAAAACCTTGCTTATGAACGGCTTGAATTTTTTTATTGAAAAAAATGGGCAAAGCCACGCCCTGTAAAAACGTTTCGATAGCAGCCAAAAAAAATATATATGGAAAGAGTTGCTACATTTCTTTGTTTTTATGATGATTTCAACAACTACAATAAATATCTTATTTAACATTCAATTTCAGAAAAAAAAATAAATGAAAGTGGTTATTAAGCTCACTTTAAATTTGTTTTAAAAAGATTAGGCTAGGTTGAAGAAACCGTTCATCAAAAAAGCTGGAACCCTGAAAGACTTTTACTTATATATATATTTTGAGTTTGATCATTAATTCAATGAAAACTTTATTATTTTTCATCCAATGACAATAGTGTCATATCAGACATAAAGTCTTAAAGTTACATATATTATTTTATGATAATTTTAAATAATAAATTGTTGCTTTTCAAACAAAAATGTTCTAAAATAATAAGACTTTTGCTACTCTGTTTAATATTTTGTCATTTAGACTCAAATTTTAAATAACACACTGATCAAGAGTGGTTGCTAACAGCAGCCATATTTTTTGTGTTGTTTTTTTTTAAACTAATTGAGTCTAATACAATATTTCTTTAATTCAATGAAAAATATATTCATTTAATGAAATAATTTCTTAGTAAATTGAAAATATTTTATTAATTCACGAAATATTTCAATGAATCAATAAAACTATTTTAAAGAAATTGTTTAATTGGACTTCAAAGTAAAAAATAAAGTTGTGTTTACTTAATTTAAATGTTTTTTAAAAAAGTTAGATTAAATAGAACACATAACAACGAATATGAAAGGTTGTTTAGAATGGTCCTCAAGTGTTTTGCTTTGTAATACCTAAATAAGAAGAAAAAAAATGAGAATAGTGAAAGAGAACATAGAAACAGAAAAAAACAAGTAGAGAAAGATCAGAGAAGTGAAGTAAAGAAAACAAAAGAAAAGTCCAACTATAATCAGAACGTATCAGTACTCTTGATATATAATTAAGATTTCTTTTAAGCTTTTAAATTTTTTTTTATTTACATGTTTAATTTTTTTTTTATAATAATTTTATTAACATGATTTTTTTGTGAAACGTTTTTCTTCCAAATCAAAAATTATTTAAAAACTTTTTTCTAAACTTTTCAATTTATACTTCAGCGCCAACTTCAGAAGTATTTGTATAGCGTCCAGATACTTTCGTAAAAGATTGTTTTTAAGTAATTTTTTTATTTTTTTTATTTACAAATTTAATTTTTTTCAAATTAATTTATTTAAATTTATGTTTCTTTTCAGCTTCAGCATTTTCTTTTTTTTAGTTTTATTTTTTTACGGCTGATTAACTGCCACCTTTTATTTCCATCTTAATACAATCTTTAGTTGACGTACCAAAAATGATTAAATGTCAAAAAATAATACGTTTTTTAACGCCTTTTAATGATACAAAAGAAACTATGCAAATCCTTTTCCAAAAAAAAAGAAAATTCTTTAAATGAAAGCATCACCATTTTATGGCAATACCAAACTTCTTTGATTTTATTTTCTTCTTATTTTTTTTCGTTAAAAAGCTCACAAACAAAATCAACATAATAAAGGCAAACAAAGCACAAAAATCTAAACTGGTAAAAAAAAAATTTAAGAAATTTCTTAATAAAAGAAGAGTGCATATAATAGCCTTAACAGTTTTCCTCAAACCCTTATTTCTTTGCTTTCGGTTGCTTACATTTCATTTATAGAACAGAAAGTCCTGGCTGGGGCTGTTGTTACTGCCATAAATCCAAATTTAGTTTCTTTTCATTTCATTAAGTTTTCTCTTGCAATTTATTTCAGTTTATTTCTTTTCACCTTGTGTTGCGGTTTCTACTTTATTTTATTGTTGTTGTTGTTGCTGTGCTCGTACTTTAGTTAAAAAGTATTTTCTTTTTTCGCGTTATAAATGCATATTTAAAAGACTAGTTAAGTTTAGTTTAACGAGTAGAAAAGAAAAGCAAGAAGAAAAAAAAAGAAAAAGCATAAAGTTGTGTTATTTTCTAAAGTTAATTTTTATTTTATTTCTTTGATTTTTCTTGCTTAAGTTAAGCAATGAATTTGCATATGTTTTTCTAAAATATTTTTTTTCTTCTTTTGCTTGGCCACATCACTGTGTAATTTATGAAACATTTCTTTTTTTCTGAAATGCTACGCAAATAAAGATGGTTGCATTTGTTGAAGATGATTTTTTCTTTTATTTTTTTTTAATGAAAAAGAAAATAAATTCTATTTTAGGTAATTGAAATTAAAAAAATAATAATAAAAACATTTGAAAGGCTATTGAGGGGAATTGATTGATATAATTGAATGGAAGTGTTTGTAGAAATTGGATTTTTGGCAAATTACATTTTTATTTTCTTTTTTTTTATCTTTTTATGTACTGATGAAAGCAAATTAGGGTTATTGGATCCAAAAATCTTGGCACTTTATGGGATTAACTGAATTGTAAAACTTTATGCTGAAAAAAATTTTTTTTTTTTAATTTTTATGAAATTTTCAATTCATCTCATACAAAAAGACAATTTCCATTTGGTCTGTGCAATTTTTAAGAAATCTAAAGTTAAAATCTAGTTTTAATTATAACACTGTACTCGTATGACAAAATCGGATTAAAAGAACGTACACGTGCATAAGCGTTTTCAAAGTTGACAGCTGGACTATGGCTTAAAGTTTCCCCTCTTTTTTCAAATTTCAGTTGTGAATCGGCAGAAGTAACCTTGCGAATTCTTCATTTTAGGTATATGCAATTTTCAGCCATTTTATGTACGACACTAAAAAAAATATTTTTGTAAAACCTTTTAATCCTTTAAAGCTTCAATTAATGGAACTTTTTTGACTACTAATTGAAAATGAAAGAAAGACAACTAATGGCGTTTTCCATTTTCAAAAATAAAAATTAATATTTGCTTCAGAAGTGACTAATAATGGATTTTTATGAAGAATATCTTGACAGAGAAAATCTTGAATCTCCTTTTTCATATAAATACAAATTAAAAAATTTACTTAAAAAGGGCAGTATCTTACCCTCACTTATAAATTGAGTGCAAAACATGTACCATTTTAGCATCTTTTATATGCAACATATTGAGAACAGAACATGATATTGGTTTTAATTATTAATTTTTTTGGACAATAGAACGCAAATATTCTTGGATGGTAGAATATGTGCAACACTTTTATTAGAAAAGGAAACGCCATAAGTTGTTAATTTTAGTTTCTTGATAATTAATTATTTTAGAAAATTATATATTTACAACATGAAAAATAATGCATTTTGTAAACTAGCATGATTTGTTATTAAGCACAAATAAAGATTAAATTTGGTGAAAGAAAATTATTTTTATCAATGATTATATTTTTTGTTTATTTGGCCTTTTTCTATTGAAACTGCTAGTTTATTGCGCTTGAGGTCGTATTCATTTTTAACTTGTTCAATCTAAACTCTTTCGCCAGTTTGTGCCAGGTACGCTAAACCATGTAAAAACAGCTAATCAGTGTAAGAATTCGTAAACAGGATACGAGGATGGATAAGACAACCTATGAGATACCGGATAAAACGGCCTATTTTGTTATAAAGTTTTGCGCTCCTCAGACCTTTAGTTAATTCCAGCTACCGTTTTGAAAAATTTAAACTTTCCATGTCTGCCTTCAAAAGGTTAAGAAGACAATAAAAAATAAAACATTTTAATTATTTAAAATTATATTTGCTTTCCAATTACGTATTAAACGCAATTGCGTGTTTTTGTTACAAGAAAAAAAATTGGAAAAACTCTTTTTCTAAGACTTGCTACTGACCAGCCATCAGATTTTAGTTTTGTTTTGTTATAGAGAGATGCAACCCTTGCAAAATTATTGGCCAGTTTTGTTCAATGTTTTATGTAAGAGTTTTAAAGAAAATTCCATTTAAAAACAAAATACTTCAAAATACTTTTTTTTTATAAATTTTTTAGTGCAAAAGTATTTTGCCAACTTGACCACTACCTGCATATTGTGGCATAAAGATTTCGATTTAATTTTAAAGCCTGGCATTAATAATAATGCTTTGTTGCATATAAATGGTAAAACTTTAGCAACATCCTTTTCTAAGGACATTTACAATTTTACACAGCAGGATGAATATTTTAAAGGAAACAAAGTGTTTTATGATGATTTAATTAAAAAATATGTGGCCGCCATCGAAAATTCACATTGCGAGGTAAGTTTAAACAAAAAAAAAATTAAATATTAAAAAAAAAACATTAACATAAAAAAATTTAATTATTTGTTTGATAAGAATTTACTACTTTAAACGGGAAAATGTATGGTTTTTCAGGGTTTCTTAGCCTTTCAAGATGACATTCCTTTATTTGCCAAAACATTTCGAAAAGCTTGTGTTTATTCTCTGTGGCGCTCAATCTATTCTCGATTTTTATTTGTTTATGTCAAATCCAAACAAAAGGATGACGACTATTTCCAGGATATTTTTTTCAAAAGTAAAAATTTGTTTATTCTTTCTTCAAAATAAAAAAAAATTCTAAAAAATAAATAAGACTCGTTTTAAAACATTCCATTACAGATCAAGCCAGCATTTTAGTGGTTGAAGCTGATGCTTTAGATTCTTCTACTTTTCTCTTAAAAACTAATAAATTTGTGGGTTCTCGTAAAAATCATCCCGAGGAATTGGTATTACTTTCAACTTTTAATGCCTTAAGTCTTAGTTTCACACCCGACATTGATTTATTTTCAAACCGGAAACTGCAAAATCTTCAAGGACGTGAGATAGTTGTGGCCTCTTTAGACTACAGGCCATTTGTGGCTGTAGAATATGAAGGTTTTCCCTTGTACTACGATCATGCTGAAGATAATACTTTACATTTCGTGCACATTGATGGTGTAGAGGCACGTTTATGCATAACATTTTGTGAGCTTTACAACTGCACTATGCAATATGACACTAGTTTGTAAAAAGCTAAAAAAATTGTTTCAATTGAAACTAAAATTCTATTTTAATTTTAGCTGAAAAAGAAGAATGGGGCACTTCATATTATAATTACACAGGCACTGGTTTGATGGGTATGTTAATAGCAGGCAAGGTAGATATGACCTCTGGCGCTTTGTTTGCCTGGTAGGTTTTTTCAACTCCATTTTGTAAAAAACAAACGAAATATTTTTCTTTTTTCTTTTTTATTTTACTCAGGAATAATCATTACGCAAATGTGGATGTGAGTGATTTTTTAGGTCGCTCTGGCGTAACCTGTTTAGTGCCCGCTCCTAGGCGAGTAGTTAGTTGGGATTTGCCATTGAGACCCTTCGAAATATATCTTTGGTTGGTTATTTTAGTCGTTTTAGTACTTGAAAGTGTGTGTTTAATGCTGGCCAGACAATTTCAAACCAGCCTAGAAAATCTACAGTTTAAAGAAGAATGGTGGGCAAGTTTTATGTTTGGTTTTATATCAGCATTCAAATTGTTTCTAGGACAGGGTACAGACTATTTAGTACAAGCCTATACTTTAAGAGTGATTCTATTTGCCTGTTACATGCATGACATCATTATAACGAGCGTTTATGGAGGGGGCTTGGCTGCCATATTAACCATGCCCATGTAAGTAACTTAAATAAACATTAGAAATATTTTTTTCTAACTTATAGAACTTTAGCTTAGAAGAGGCTGCTGATTCGGTAGAAAGAATGTACAGTTTTAATTTAAAATGGGCTGCTACATCTTATGAATGGGTGGAGTCCATAAAAGATGTGGATGATGATGTAAAATTTCATGAATTTTTATTCTGAAAACATTTACCCACTAACTACTTTCTTTTGTTTAGCCTTTAATCATGCGTCTGTTGGACAACTTTGACGCCTATAAATTGGAAGATGTACGAGAAATGGCCAAAAGTAAATACATGGGATTTGCTGTAGAACATTTGGCTTATGGTCATTTCGGTAATATTGATTTCATTACAACCGAATCTATAAATCGTCTTAAACTCATGGTTGATGATATTTATTATGGATACACTGTGGCCCTGGTAACACGTTTATGGGCCCATTTACCTAAATATAATAATTTACTAATGGCCTGGCATTCTTCTGGCTTTGATAAGATCTGGGAATGGAAAATAACAGCGGAATATTTAAATGTCAACGATCAAAATCAAATAATTGCTTCAAAATATTTTAATTTTGATACGGGACCTGTTGAATTGGGCATGAATAATTTTTGCGGCATGATTTTGTTATGGCTAATGGGTATGATTGCAAGTATTATCGTATTTGCTTTGGAGTTATTAATTCATCGAGTGATGCAGAAAAACTTGAGAGTCAAAACAGAGAAATAGTCTCCAAAAACGTAAGAAAATTAATTTTAATTTAAATGTACTCGTAAATGCAAACAAAAATATGTAAATTATGAAGTTCTAAAGCTAATAAAGCAGCCTTTATTAAAAGTAACTTATTTTTCATTAGAAAATAAATAAATAGAATTAAAACTAGCAAAAAAAATTCTACACGCAAAGAAAAATTATGGTTAAGGCAACCATATTCTGGTGGAAACATAGTATGTTTAGATGTATGATTTAATCTAATCATATATATTTTTAAATCAAAGATATTAAAAATACCTTTCGACTGCAGATGTAGTGGTTCAACCTCCTGTCAGGGTTAAATTTTTTTTTTTTATTTTTTTAAATACATATATATTTTGTATTAATATTTTTATAAAATTTTCAATATGAATTTAAAAAAAATTTAATATAAATATTTTGTATAAATAAAATTTTTTTGTTCTGTTGACTTTTTCGTTTTTATTAATTTGTATTTATTTATTACATAAAACATCGGGCTTGAATTAATTTTTTTATTTTTTATTTTATTTGACTCTACTAGGATTCCAACTTTGGAACATTTAGTTAAGAAGCATTAACTCGCCACTCAACCACTTTAGCCACAAAGCTTAGTTGAGTTTGAACGATTAACTTTTTGTTTTATACTCACTTTATTTATATGGTTGCGGAAGAGACAAAATAGAAAATAATTTACATTCAACCATATTTTTATCATTATAATGTTTACTATAAACATATTTATGGTTTCAGTTAAAATTTTATTACAAATAATATGATCTATGACGGTAAACATAGTATGGCTAAAAATAACTAGAAATATGTTTGTCGTGATCATAATAATGTTTAGATGCCTTAAATTAATAATAATATTTTTCTGAATAACAAACTATGTTTGCGGTAACCATATCCAATTATCTTCTTTCTTTGCGTGTACTTACCCAGTGGAAATATTTTCTGATGTTTTATTGATATTATTTGAGTTTAGTATTATAAATTTCAAAATTAAGCACCCGCTACATTTGACTTTCGGCCCTAAACAACCAGTGAATAATCAAGAATCAAACGCAAGACTTAATATAATGTCTACTAAGCCATCTATAGGAGTAGAAGGCTTATTTCTGTATAAGGTATTAAGATAAAAAAAAGCTCTAAGTGTCAGTGTAAACGGGATTATTTTCAAAGCAATTTTCCAAAGAATAATTTTTTCAAAAATTCTGGTTTTTAGTTTTTGTAACGTGAAATTTTATAAAAACAAAGTTTAGCTCAATTTCATGTTTTCTTTTAAAATAAAGACTTAATTAGGCATGATTTTCCTTCTCATCTTTAGACTCTGCACTGATGTTTTTCATTAATTTATTGAAAATCTACTTTTTTCCTACCAATGACACTAATGAAACATGTTCATTAGTTGAATATAAAATGTTTGATTAAATCAATAAAATATCTATTCATTCAGTGAAATAACTTCATTAAATCAATCAATTACGAATTAATTTAATGAAAAAATTTTATTAATTTTAATGAAATCGTTCAATTTGATATCTCAAACAAAATTCTCTCAGTTAATTATTAAATTAAAAAAAATATGCTACTGGAAGCAGAAAAAGCCTTGTGTAAGTTTTTTGCTTAATTTTTTCTACTAAATGAGTGTGCAAATTTATAAACGGAAACTATTTATTCCCTTTTTTTCTTCATTTCCAACAACAACAAAGTGAATTTATTACAGAATATTCATTTCATTATTTAAAAAATACGCATGTCACTGGTCATTAAATTTCTAAATTAAAAATTTATAAACTTTAAATAAGTTATTCTTTTTTCGCGTAACAAATAGCGCGTTATTAAGTATTTTATTAAATAAATATTATTACAGCCAACATTGTACTGCAAAAAGTTGGATAAGAAACAACGACATGCAAGAGGTGACAAGCCATCACTGGAGTATTTTAATTAGTATTCTGTGTAAGAATATTAAATTTTTAAGCCATTTTGATATTCTACATAATTCTCATTTAACGATTTTAGTGCAAAAATATTTTTCTGATTTGATTTCGACTTGTATTTTGTGGCCAAAAAATTTTGATTTCAACTTGGAAGCTGCTCTGTTAAATCAAACCGTCTTGGTACAAATAAATACTTTGAATTTAGAAACCTCATTTGAAGACAATATTTACAACTTTAGCAAGCGGGAGTCAATTGATAGACAAAATAATGTTTATTACGATCATTTAGTTAAAAAGTTAGTGGCGGCCATAGAGCAAACACACTGTGAGGTAAAAGGAATTTCTAAAACATTTTTAAAGTTTCTAAATTCTTAACTCAATTTCAGGGTTTTCTAGTTTTCCAGGATGATATACCCAAATTTGTTGAGGCCTTTCAAAGGGCCAGTTCTTATTCCATATGGCGTTCTATGAATAATAGATTTTTATTTGCCTACAGCAATGAACATTCAGTGAAGAATTATTTCCAAGGAACTTTGTTTAAAAGTTTGTCAAATTTTATATTAAAAAAAAAAACTTTAAAAAATTCTTTTTTGCAGATCAATTTAATATATTAATTATTGAAGCCAATTCAAAAAATTCTTCAATATTTCATTTGAAAGCCAACAAATTTGTGGGATCTAATACCCAAAACCCGGAAGAATTAATTGTTTTATCCACCTTTTATGCCTTGAATCGTACATTTGTACCAGATGTTGATTTATTTTCTAAGGAAAAACTGTACAATCTGCAAGGAAGGGAGATTATTGTAGGAGTATTTGATTACCGACCTTTTGTGGCTGTAGATTTTCAACGTTCACCTTTGTTTTATGATCAGGCTCAAGATAATCCCACACATATGGTACATGCTGATGGAGCAGAAATACGTGTTGCGCATGTTTTCTGTGAGTTATATAATTGTACTTTGCAATTTGATACAAGTAAGCTTAGCAAATTATTTATTTCACTTGATTTAATTAAACTGAATTATTTTATTTTCTTAGCCGAAAAAGAAGACTGGGGCTTAGCATTTAGCAACTACAGCGGATATGGTATAATTGGTATGGTTCTTGAAGGCAAAATTCATATGGCTTTTCAAGCCATGTATCAATTGTAAGTTTATTTTATTATATAATTAAAGCCTTGAAATCAATAAATTAAATGCTTTGTTACTGTTAACAGGCATTCAATTTATATTGTCATGGACATGACAGCATATTTAGGTCGTTCTGGAGTCACCTGTTTAGTACCAGCTGCCAGTTCTTTAGCTAGTTGGGACTTGCCATTACGACCTTTTGAATATACCTTGTGGATCGCTGTGTTGGCTTGTTTATGCCTGGAGACCTTAGTTTTGTTTATAGCTCGCAAGTTTGAATACAGTCTGCAAGATCAACCCACCACCTGGCTATCATGTCTAAAATTTGGTTTTACTACCACTTTAAAGCTGTTTGTAAGTCAAAATTCCAGTTATTTGGTATTTTCTTACACAGTTCGTACATTTTTATTTTCCTGTTATGTATTTGATATGATTTTAAGTAGTGTTTATGGCGGAGGTCTATCGGCTATTTTAACTTTACCCACGTAAGACGACACGAATAAGATTGAAATGCATTTCTGAAATCTAAAACTATTTTATACATCTAGTTTCGGGGAATCGGCTGATTCTGTGGAAAAATTAGTAAAATTTAATCTCAAGTGGACAGCCTCTTCTAATGCCTGGCTAGAATCCATAAGCGATATAGAAGGCGATGGAGCACTAGAAGTAAAAATTTATATTAACAATCAAATCTTTTAATTCAACATACAAAAATAAGTTTTTTTCTCCCTTTTTCTTAGTCTATGTACAAGCGTTTAGTGAGCAATTTTGAGTTAAACACTAGAGATGAATTGCGCGAAAAGGCCCAAGCTGCGAATATGGGTTTTGTTATTGAACGTATGGCTTTTGGTCATTTAAGTGGGGGCGAATTTATTACGCCCCAAGCTTTGCAACGCCTAAAACTTATGCTGGACGATATATATAGCCAATTTACTATAGGGATGGTTCCTCGTCTGTGGCCTCACTTGGAAAAATTTAATGATCTTCTGCTAAGATGGCACTCTTCTGGCTTGGATAAATTTTGGGAGTGGAAAAGTACTGCAGACTATTTAAATATTCATGAACAGAATCAAGTAGAGGCCTCAAAGTATAACGCTTTTGATGAAGGACCAGCCAAATTAAATACACAAAATTTTGCTGGCTTAATTATGCTATGGATAGCAGGCATGCTATTAAGTACGATGGCTTTTATGGCAGAAATAATTTGGTATAAATTTATGCAGAAAAACAAAAGACAAAAGAAGACACTAAGAACAGAGAAGTAAAAAAGTTTTGCTTTTAAAAATGCATTACAAAATTTACTGAAGAAACAGAGATAAACTATAAATCAACATCATTAGTTTTTCTTGGCTCCTTTAAGGAGCATAGAGCCAAAAAAAAATTGTTCTAACTAATGCCAACATTTTTATTTAAGGCCAGCTTTAGCTAAAATTTTTTAATTAATCCTTATTGCTACTACAAATGTAATTCAGTTCACCTTATTAAGGATTATCTGTGGGATAGTTCTGTAGGATCACATTATTAGTTATTTTCCATACACTGACAAAATTTTTCTCATGTATTCTCTTAATTTTGTCATTAATCCAAACGAAAATTCATTATTTTGTAACCAACGACGCGATTCATTAGACTAATGAAACATTTTATTAATTTAGTAAAATAATTTTATTAATATATTGAAAATATTTGATTGAATCAATGAAAAATCTTAGTGAATTCTTTTCATCTGTTTTATGTCACATTTTTCTTTCAGTATAGTTTTAAGATATAATATCAATTGATCTAAAAGTTTTCTTGTCACTGAATCGTTTACAAAAACGACAACACCTTTTAAAACGAAACTTTTCAAATTAATAATATTTAAGTCTTTAACCAAATTTTCACTTTTACAGCAACTCTAAGTTGCTCTAAGTTTTCATGAATGATGACGATGTTGTAGCCACATGCTACAAAGTAAAACTTTTTTTAAAAAAGGGAAAAAGGTAGTGTTTTTTATAAATCAAAAAGCTACACAATAATTTAGCTTTTATTTATTTTATTTTTTTTCTGAATTTAGTTGTTTGTTTATTGCAAGTTAATTGTCACATGAATTTGTTTTTCTCTCAAAGTATTTTTTTCTTTTTTTCTATATAAATGTAATTTATAAGTTTTCATATGACTTGTTTTGATCAAGTTTAATTTGCTGTTTGTTTCCAAAAAGAATTTTTTTTTTTTTTTTTGAGAAAATAAATATAGAATTTTTGTGATAAATATCAACACGAGCACAGCGTTATTTTGTGCTGCAGATGAAGTACAAAGTATTTTCTTGTTCTATTTATTTTGCAGTTGTATTCTTATTTAAGGTTTCACAGCGTGAAATTTGTTTCATCATTGAAAGAATTTTTTTTTTCAAGTTAAAAATGAGTTGAGTTGAATAAAAAAAAAATGTGAATGGTATAAAATTATGAACAAAGTTGTTATGGCTACAAGAAAAATAAAGGAAAATGGGAAAAATATTTTTATATAAGTTGGAAAGACAGAAAGAGAAAAACAGGCAGCATCATTATAATGAATATTTACCATGAAGGTTTTCGTTATAACTGAAAGTTTGCGAAAAGAAAATATTTTTTTTAAATTAAATATAATTTTTAATGTAAAAAGTATTTTATGAGAGCTTTGTAATTATTTTATTTTCATTTGGAAAATAATTTTCTGCAAATAAAAATTATAGAGAGTCAATTTTTTATACAGAACTATGAATGACGTTCAAATATTTGCTTTGTCATACGGAAAATATGGTTAGAAAATATATCACATGATATGAAAATATCAAAAAAATTAAAAAATAAGACCTGTTAAAGCTTTTTTTTTACAATATACTCGTATGCCAATAGTAGTAGCAGTAGTAGTTGTTTTATTGCTCTAATATTTACAATAGCTGCAAAACTAGCAATAATTCACATGATATTTCACAAGGTATTTACAGCAATGGAACTGAAAAAATAATATAATCTGTTGTAGCGGGGAAATCAGAAGTAGAAGTACATGTAGTAATAGATTTGGTATTTGTAGTAAAATAAATTAACATAATTAATATTAAAAAAAAACTTATTAAGCAAATTTGTACTAATTTTGTTTTACTGTAGCAACATTATTAGTAGCAGTACAAGTATTAGTAGTAAGAATCACATAATATGTTAAAACGTTATTATAATTAGTAGCAATGGAACTATTAAAACTAGTGTAAGATGTTGTAGCAGGCGAGCTAGTATTGTAAGTATAAGTAGCAATAGATTTGCTATTAGTTTTGTGCTTCGCAATATATGGAACTATCCTAAGCTGTTACTCCGTGCAAAAGTACTTCTGTATGGGAGAATAGCGAATACCGAAGTACTTTTGCCTAACAAATTTAAAAGAAGAGCAGTTTCTTAAATATCATAAACTGTAAGCTGCCTTTCGTAGTTTTTGTTTTGTGTTTGCTATTTATGAGTTTTTATTGGTTCAATAATAGTAGTTTATCTTTTTCTGCTATTATGTTTTTATGAAAACGTTGGATGTTGTAAAATTTAATATTTATTAATTTCTATTGAGATGGAGTTTGTTATTTTTAGGTGTATTATTTTAGGTCTATCTATCTTAAAGAAGGCGCTTTTTGTGGGAATGTGAATTTTCTAGAATCTTTCTGGAATTCTTTATGCATCGCCCTCTCTGATAGAATGGATAAAACCTTCACATTCTCTATACGTTTTAAAGTGATCATCAAAGAATGTTCAGCTTGGAGAAACGGTGAAATAATATTGGACCGAAATCGACAGTTGTGGTATACTGATGGGTCCAAAATGAAAGATGACAGTGTTCTGTTCAAGAGTTGCAGGAGCACGTTTTCATAAGGCAGTTGCAATTGGAAAAACATCGGACTTACTGGCTAAATGGGAGCGGATACTTCTTTTATAGGTTCAGAGTATTTCTACGGGGTAAACAAAAGCTTCACTCGTGTCCTTCTATGTAAAAGGGAGAAACAAAGCCTAAAAGACTACTGGAGAGGGCATGCTGTAGTGAAACGTCAGCAGAAATGACATAAAACTCTATGTTGAGCTACTTACGGCCCATTGTAGACTTAACTATCGCATAAGTAAAATCGACGACATACACAGAATAAGGCAGTTTTGGATTGTAGTTAGAGACTGGGCTGCACAATAATTATTAAAGGTCGCGGTGCAATTATAGCCCATGATGATAATGCCAGTTATTGTGTCACCATTTGGTAATTAAATTTAATTCGGTTTGTATATTATTGTAGTATTGTCTGTTTCAAATATGTTAAACAGTTCATTAAACGAAATTAGATATAATATGGGTCCCATCTTAAATCCTCTAGAAGCTCTAATATTGTTTATAGTTTTTTTTTCCATATTCATTACTAATCTTGTAACTTATGAACCATTTAAAACAAATTTGCTTTAATTCCATTTTTTGCCAAAATATTTAGCAGTTGTTCGTGTGATAGGCAAGATTATCAACATTTCGATTTGTGGTAAAATCTATAGAAAAAGAAGCAATGTTTATTTGCCTCTAGACAGCAATCTATGTAATCTGACAAATATCCGTTTGATTTTTGATTATTATATATTTTTTTTGTTTCATTAGAAATGTAGATAGCCTTCTAGCTAAGTCCAGAATTTTATTAAATTATGTGTAGATATTATAATAAAAATAGCAGTGGCAGTAATAGCATTTATATTAAAGAGAATTTAGTCAAGGACATAGAGAGAGATATTAATACATATATTTAGATAAATTAAATTAAATATCTATACTAATATTATATGGAGGAAAATGTTTCTTTTTTTGTTTGTAATGTAAAACTATTGAACCGTTCACCAATATAAAGCTACATTATCAGGGAGTAACATAGTCTATAAAAAATAACGATACGTAAAGTTTTTCGTCTATTATTCAATGATTTAACAATTAAAATTTAATTTTGCAACGGGTTTTTTTTTAATTTGATACATAAGATCACTGTATTCCAAAAATATGACCATATACTCTTTAATCAGCCACGCCCACCTTTATACGCGTCAGCTAGAAGCTCGTCATTTAGAATTGACCACGCGAGACTTGCTGAAAATAGCTAGTCACTACATAGTATAAAGCGAAGTCGCTTCCCGCGTCTGTCTGTATGTATGCTTAGATCTTTAAAACTACACAACGGATTTTTTTTAAAAGATAGAGTGATTCATGAGGAAGGTTTATATGTATAATCTTGGAAGGTTTAACGTCACAAATCCGCCTGGCAGGTAGCGCTATAGTCGGTATCTGGCTTATTTGCCTACTACCTGTTTTTACCCGGTCTTGCACGGTTCTTTACTCTATGAGTACGATTTCTTAGTGTAAGAAGATCGAATATATAAAAATTTTAAGGCAAGACAACGTTTGCTGATCAACTAGTAATAGAATAAAATAAAAACTGTAATTCAATATTTGTTTGGCACACAAAGGTTTTTACCAAAATTTTGGTTCAAATTAAATCATTATTTTTTTAAATGTCATAAAAAGAATTTTTATAATCACGCTCAACAGAGCACAAAAACGTTTATCAAGTGGTTGTTTTTAATAATAGATGATATTGAAAAATATTTGTGTTATTTAATATAGAAAAAACTTTATTTATTTAACAAAAACAGCCATTTTTATGCAGAAAAAAGTATCTAAGTATATATACTTATATGTACTTAGAAAAACAACAGCAAAATAACGCCGCAAAGGTTAATTTGCTATGCTTGTTATTATTTTTACTCCATCTAAATCTTTTTCATATTAAAAAGCAGAAAAAAATATTTTTTTTAAGTTGTAGTTGTTCCCATAAAACTTGCGAAAAATATGCAAAAAAAAAAATTGGAAAAGTTTTTTTATCAACAACATAAAACTCAATCACAAATTATAATGTATTATTGCCATGGCAAACTGTTGCGTTACCAAGCAATCAGCCAAGAAGAAAAACAAAAATAATAGTCAACATACAAAAACATACAAATACATATACAATTGTTTATTAGTATACAGCAAAATGGTTGGATAATAGAGCAGAATCAGGCAACAGCATCATTTAACCAACAACAATTATTATGAAGCTTTATAATACCGTCGTAGGAGTAAAAAGCAAATGCAAGTTGTATGTGGCACAAACACAAGTATATGAAATAATAAAAGCAAAAAAAGAGAGAAACAATAAAACCATAGATGGAAAATTAAGCACTACAGCATATTAGTTTAACTCGTTTTGCTAAAACAAGGCACGAATCATATGAAGACAAAGAGAGGTTTACCTTAAATACGTTTTTTTTGGATGAAACTGCTAATAATATTTACATTTTTATTGTATAATTTTCTTCGCTTAAAATTTCTCTCTCTTTTTCTCACTCTCTTTTTCAACTCTGATTTCAGCTTTCGGATTTTGCTTTCGTTTTAAATTCTAGTCGTATTCGCACAAAACCAGCGTGGAGAAAATTCGGCTGTTTGTGGTGATTTCGCTTCAAGTTTTTTGTTGTTTTTTTCTGCTTTTGCAAACACATAGTGGCAGCATATGAAATCTGTTTTGTTTTTCTGGACATAGTGCTGACGTTAGCGCTTATAATTGAAAGTAAGAGATGTTAATAGAAACCTATTATACAAATAAAGGTAGTACTAAAATTTATAATAGTCCCCAGTACAGCAAGTTCTAAAAAAAAACATTTTTTTTTTTAATTTTTAATCTACTTTTTTCATCACAATTTTACCTCTGCTGTAAACTTTAAAATGTTACTAACATTTTTAAAAATGTCAATTAAAAATACAAGCTCCAATATATCCTTTTTTTTATATTTTCAAAGATTATATATGAAAAAATGGCAAATTTAAAAAATTTTTATAATTCAATTACTGTAATTATTAAAAAAAAGAATTGTTTCTATTATTCAGGTTAGAAATGAAAAAATAAATTGTTTAATAAGCTTCCTTTTTCGGTCTGAATAATTTGTTCTTGTGGTTGCTGCAAAAACCAATGTTTTTTTTTAATTTTTATATTTCATGTTTTAAAAATTTGCTTTAGTTAGTATATTTTCAAAAATTTTTTTCCTACAATTTGTAGTTTTGTAGGCGTTTTAAAATAGTGTAGACATAATTGTAATATTTTTATCAGTTAGGAGGCTGGCCATATATCCTTTTTTCACAATATTATTTTAAAGTAATTTTTTAAACAAAATAATTAATTTCTCCCCTTTTAATTTAATTTCTCTTCTTTACCTTTAAAATTAAAAACAATGTTAAATAAAAATTATTATATTTTTTAACAAAAAAAAAAAAAAAAAAAAAAAAAAAAAAATAAGAAGGCTACGCTATTCTATTTCACCTTTCAATGTTTTACTAATATCTAGACTATTTGACTGGCTATTAAAAATATCTAAACTGAAGTCAGGAACTATTAAAGGTATTTCTTTTAGATGTCTTACTTTAAGCTAAATGTTTTTAAAATATTATGTAACAAGAAAGTTTAATGTCAAATTTACATACAGTGGCTGGACCGAGGCATATTTATATTGGAAGGGAAAAATGAGTAAAAATACTAATATAATTTTTTTGCTATGCCAATAATAAATACAGAAAAAATATGTAATTTTTATATGAAATTTTATACTCCTGCTCACACAATACATTTCCTCCTCAACTCTATTTTGCAATATAATATAATCTATAATACGTCTATCCATCAGCTTTCGTAAATAAAACATTCCATGCAACTGAAAACCACATACAAAAATAGTTGATGATTAACCATTTGTTGTTAGTAATAAACAGCCAACGAGGCAACACACAGACACAGGATACGCATATATAAAAAAAAATTATATTATGGAAGCTGAAATGAATGATGTGCACATGAGTTGTTAAATAGTGGTTTTATAATTAACTCTAGAAATAAATAGACCTCTTTGTAATACTAGCAAAAAAAAAAATTAATAAATAAATAATTGGAAAAGAGAAATAATTCAGGAAAAAATTTTAAATTATTTTCTTGTATTTAAAATAAAATTTTTAAAAAAATTTTAATTTCCCAGTTCTATTGAAAAGTTTGCTGAAAAATAAAATTTAATATGATTTTTCTCTTTGTCTATTACAACTAACTTTGTCCATTTATTGCCAATTTGTTTCGATTAGGATGCAACAAATTATTTTTATTTGCTACTTAGAATTTTATTCTCGTCCATCAGTGATGCATTTGAGCAGAAAATCCTTAAAAATATTATCCGAAATATGAAATTGAATGTCAAAAAAAAAAAAAAAACTTTAGTTACAACTCATTCGTATAAATACTTGCAACAATCATGTATTATTATTGTTTCAACAAGTCTTAAAGCAAGTCAAAAAAAATATTTATTTCTTTTGATTTCATATTTTTTTTTCACAATACATCGTTGAAAGAATTTATTAAGTTTTATTATAAGCGTTTCTATTACAAATGAAAGGGTAGACTATGAAAAGGCCTTTAAAAATATTAATAACGCAAACTTAACTCAATTTGTTTTTAATTCTTATTGTATGTTTCCTTTAATTAAAAATCTGTAGCAAAATTTTTATTTTTGATATTGGTGTACAAGCTTGCTTTCGCCGTTTTGCTATAGATAGCTGTAGCGGTAAGTGGTAGTCGAAATAAATAGATCGTAGATGTCATACAATAAATTTAGGTAATAGTAAACATAACGCCATCGAAATATTAGTCGATTTGTGTCTGCATCATTAAGTTATTCTCGATTAAACATGTCAGCTTACAAGCCAAATTCTCGTCATTTGCGGGAGGTTTTAATTTTCTGCTTTAATATGAAGAAATCTGCGGCTGAGGCTCATCGTATGCTCTCAAATACCTATGGTGATTTTGACGTTGAAGACCGTCATAGCATTGTTACTGGGAACGAAATCCAAATCGCAGAAAATCAGGGGGATATCCCGGCCAAACTGAATATCCACGAGTCCAAGGTTATGCTCCGTATTTGGTGAGACCAGCTCGTGTGTGTATTGTTATCGAACGCAATTAATGCGTTTGAGCTGAGCATTGAAAGATAAACGGCCACAATACAACGAGAGACATGATAAAGTGATTTTACAGCATGACAATGCTCGACTCTATGTTGCGAAAATGGTCAAAACATACTTGGAAACGTTGAAATATGAAGTCCTACCCCCACCCGCTGTATTCTCCAGACGTTGCTCCTTCGGACTATCACTTGTTTCGATCAATAGCACACGGCCTGGCTGACCAGCACTTTCGGTCTTATGAAGAGGTAAAAAATTGGATCGATTCATGGATCGCTTCAAAAGATGACCAGTTTTTCCAACGCGGGATTCGTATGCTGCCCGAAAGATGGGAGAAAGTAGTAGCCAGCGATGGACAATATTTTGAATCATAAATTTATAACCAGTTAATTACAATAAAGCCTCGAATGGTATGCTCACTTTAACAACACTTGATGTCATTTTAGCAGCGTATCATTGACAACATAGCTTTGCAGAATTGACACCATTTGGTGCCACAATGACATTATTTGATGTCGAAATGATACCACACCATTGTTGAAATGACAACAAGTCTTGTCAATTTAAAAACGTTTGTTAATAAGTTGGAAATTTTGATTGTTGCAAATTCCACACCGTTCGTTAACAAGTTGACAACGTGAGTTATCAAAAAAGTAAAATCGAAGCTTTTCTTCTAAGTTGCTTGCTAAAAATTTGTAAACACTCGTATTTCTATAAAATAGATAACGGGATATTATTAACATGAAACACAATTTTTTGCTTCATGTTGGCATCCGATAGAACCTCTTATTATGCTTCTTAAAGAAACTATAGGAACTATTGATATTGATTTCTGGTATATCACTATTCTTTATTAAATTTATACATTAGCGTGTATCCTAGGATTAAAAATTATGATGAGGTTCCACAGAACTATAAAGATACCCATGATTCATACGGTAACAGCAGCAATGAAGATGTGCGCACATTAGTTTTAAACACAATTATCAGAATTATGGTAGCAGCCAATACATACTAAAAGCTACCCGGTTTATTTTATCTTAGATCGTATCTTAGATCGTATTTACGTATAGCTTTAAAAGGCCCTCGCCATATGAAATAAACTACAAGTAGACGAATACCTAAATAAAGCTTTTCTGTGTACAAGTGTATATGCGTAAGTTCCTTGCACTACAATACTAATCATTTGATTGTAGTTGTTGCTCAATTTGCCATGTAATTTTGCATGCTATTTATTACGACTTTTACTCGTAAATCGTACACAGAAATTGTGTTTTTTTTTTCTTTTCTTTCTTAACAAGTCATTTTTCCCATACATATTTATTTTGTTATGGTTCAAAGAATTATTTTCCATATAAAAAGGAATATTTTTAAAAGAGCAAGAGCAGTTATTTAAAAATGAAAGAAAACAAATTTTTTTTATAAAAAAAATTAAATGATATTAAAATAAACAGAAAAAAAGTTATAATAATTATTCTTTGAAGTAAATAAATGCCCAAACTTTTTTTTTAGTTAAAAAATATTTGGTCCATAATCATGTCACACTAAGGTCGTTTTTTTTAACAATTTTAAATTCATGAAGTTCTTATTAACAAAAGTCAGCTCTTAAAAAAAGTATATTTTTTCTGACTGTGATTATGGCCCATTATTTATTATCATTATTATTAGGTAATATGGACAGACAATCTCTTACAATAGTGGCCTTGGCACAGGTGGGCCTAAGGACAGAAGTACAGCCTGATGAACTGGCACCAAGTATAAAGTCTTCTCCCCGCCCGTCTCCTCAGACATTCCTTAGAATATATGAGGATGGCGTAATTTTCAGATTGAAGGATCATTGGGCATTTTCTCATGGTAATAATCCATTGAAAGTTCGGCCCATAGGGCTTAGCCAATGGTCCGTCTCAGGAATCAAAACTTCTGAATTAATTTTTATCACTCCACTCTGTCTATAGTCAGATAAACTATCGATCGTCCATAAAGAAATAAAATATTTTCAGATATCCTACCAGGCTTCAGTTTAGAGATGCCCTGTACCCATAAATACATATTTTTTATTTTTTTTTAAATTATTTTAATCAATTATTTGATCTTATAAATTTAATATTAATAAATTGTATTCAAGCTTAAGATCTCAATAAAAATTGTTTTCATTTTAATTTTATAATATTTCGAATTTCTTTTGAAGGTATTCTTGAGGGAAATTAATTAATTATTATTGTGACCTTAAGCTTAATATTTTTTAACATTTTTTTTTTAAATTTAGAATATAAATTTTTTATTTAAATTCAAAACTATGAAAATGTTAGGAAGTATACCAAATAATATTACTATACAAAAATATTTATAACACTTTTCAAACAGTGATTTGTGCACTTGGCAAAAAAATTTATTTTCCCTCACAGAAAAAATGTAGTCACATCCTTTCATTAAACCATCCTAAAAAGCTTTAAAGTCTAATTTTTAGCTTTTTAAGGTACTAAAATATTTATTACAAAATATTTTTCATCTTTACAAATTCTTTTTTTTATCATAAATATTTCTCTTTGTTAAAAAAATATTTTTAGAGTTAAATATGCAGAGTTCCAAGGATTTATTATTGAAAAGTTACTTAAAAAATATTCTGCTATAAAATAGTTTAAAGCTTTTAATGAAAACTTTTTAAGCTTAAACTATTTTCACCATTTCTTTAATGACTCATGATAACAATAGATGGCGCTCTATATAAAATAAAATAAACGAACATTGCTAAAGTCAGCTCAGCTATTTTGTAACTTTCACATCAAAAGCTTTATATACAAAATTCGAAAGTTGTGTTCAACAGACGAAATATCTAAAATGCTGTTATATATTGTGTTTAAAATATTTTAAAAATCTTAATAAAATTAATTTTAGCCCCTTCAATACTATGATGGGAAAATGAAACTAAAAACACAACAAGCCTGAGTTCTCAGATAAAAAACTTCCTCATTTTACTTAAATTTAAAAAATGGGTCACAGAAAAGTACACTTTTATTAACAGTTGACTTTTCATGAATTTAAATTTGTTTTTAGAAAAACACCGACTTTACAGTTTTTAAAGTATTGTGTATAAAACACAGAAGTTTAATTAAATTTTAAATGAAATATTTTGTTACCTTAATTAGGTTTCATTTTTTAACGGACACAAACAAAAACTTGCTATTTGATATATCGGATAAACATTTTTTCTTTTGTTCTTTTTCACACTATTTATTTTTTTTTATTAATAAAAAGAAAAACTAAAAATGTTAAAATAAAATAAATATTAAGTTTTACATAAGACAACAAAAAGAAAAGTCCTTAAAAAAGTTTGACTACAATTTGCTTAGACTCTACAGCACTTTAACATTTACTTTTAAAAGCTTCTAAAGCTAATAAAAGCTTTCAATTCTTTTAAAGTAATTCCAACGTTTTAACAGGCATGGCGTTTAATATCTGTAAGAACAGAAAGAAACAAAAATGTGAAAAAGAAACATTTTAACACACTGTCTGACAACATTTTCAGCAAATAATTTGAAATAAATTTCAAAATTTGAAGAAAAAGGTTAACATATTCATGTTTTGCATTGGCTCCTTTTAACATTTAAGAACTTCCTGAAAAATTTTAAAATATTTTTCAAGTTATTTGCTAATGTTAACCATGCAGCTACATAAAAGCTTGTTGAACTTATGGTATTTTTGCGTTCTATTTTTGGGAGTGTAACAGCTTTATACTTTTCAAAATTTTGCCAGGCCATTTTATGACGAACACTTTTGAATGCATTACAAAAGAATATATATGAGAGGGCCCTCAATTCGTATAAGTATTTAAAAATATTTTAAGTTGTTTACTAGTTCTAAAATAACTGCAAGTTTTAAATGAAAGAAATTCAATTAAGAATGAAAGAAAAACATTTTTAATTGAATTTTTGTACCTACAAATTTCAATGAAATTCTTAAAAATTAAGTAAGCTAAAGCTACGGTCACATTAGACAAATACTTGTAGAAATATTGGTAACCACTACTTTTTGGCAAATATTTTTATTGTCTAACCTGACTTGTATTTCATTAAATCAAATAATATGATAATGCAAGCATGGTGTATTTTAATAAAAAATTAAACTACTTTTAGCTAAAATTATTTCCAAATATATAAACGCATCCTGGTTATGTTTATTTCGACAAATATTTGTCTAATGTAACCGTACCTTAACTTACAGAAATATCTTTAACTAATTGACCCGGCAAACGTTGTTTTGCCTTAAAATTTTTATATATTCGATCTTCTTACACTAAGAAATCGTACTCATAGAGTAAAGAACCGTGCGAGACCGGGTAAAAACAGGTAGTAGGCAAATAAGCCAGATACCGAATATAGCGCTACCTGCCGAGCGGATTTGTGACATTAAGCCTTCCAAGATTATACATATAAACCTTCCTCTTGAATCACTCTATCTTTAAAAAAAAAAAAGGTCTAAGCATATATACAGACAGACGCGGGAAGTGACTTTGATTTATACTATGTAGTGATATATTTTTTTCGATTTTAGAAAAAATATACATAAAACTTTTTTTAATTTTAAACTTCTTGAAATTTTTGAACAGATCAAAAAAAATTTAGTTAAAAAAAATTTGTTATCAAGCAATTTTAATCATTGATTTTAATTCCTTATATTTCAAAGTTGAAACATTCAAAAAAATGTAAATTTTCTAATGGAGAAAGCAAAAATAGAAAGACTGAGTGTCTTCGTCTTTAACGTAGGTGAAAGTGCATCTAATATTCGAAGGGTCATTATTACAACTAAGTAAAAACTAACGGCAGAATGTTATTGGACAGATAAATGGTTTTTCGTTATTACAAGTATTTATTTAGCTTATGTCGAAAAGTGTAAGCACTACTGTGTTGCCTTTATTATATCTTTTAATGTAAGTAAGAAAGTTATAAATAAATTTTGTGATTCCATTTGTAATTCTGGACCGTGCATGCATATTCTGGATTATTATAAAAAGCGGAGTCGAATAAACGATGTCCGTCTGTCTGTTTATTTGTCTGTGTAATCGTTGAAATTAACTTTGTGAAGTACCAAAGCAACATACTGAAAAGTTTAGTATATCAATCTGTCAGTTGTTGCTGCCTTCAACTTCAAACTGGTTGGTTTATAAATGGCTAAGCTAGGAGTCAAAAACCGCGACTGCTTTTAGATTATTTTCTGACTGGGGTTTTTGCGTATTTTATCTAAACTACTAACCGGACAAAAAAAACATATAACACGCAGTTTTGTCAGGAAGTCTATGCAAAAACTGAAAGCAATCGGTACACAAATAGCTGAGAAAAATGTAAACTACAACCGAACTAATTCTACTGCTCAAGAACCTTTAATATCCTTTTTTTTAATCGGAGTCAAAGAAAATCCTTCTAATTGAAGATTAAAAATTAAGTATGTTGCACAATATTCTGTTTAGTTTTTTAAATTTCATTTGCTGAGCATTTCCTTTACCTACAATACAAAATTCACATGGAAAATTAACAAAAAAAGAAACTTAAAACCCCAAAATTAAATAAATTCAGCTATAAACTTTCTAAATACCGAAGCATAAGGTCTACTGTGCAACAATTTCTGATTAGATTCGTCTTAGAAGTTTTTGTGTTGTACAGTATTAAACAATTTATTTAATACTAAAATTAAGATTAGGCTACAGCATTTTACCATTACATGTAACAATACAACCTTTTTATTTTTTTTTTTCGAGTTTCTTTAAAAGGAGATGTTAAAGATGGCTGTGAAATATACATACTTTCTGTTTAATAAATTTATGCTTGTTTTAACTACTTACACCAAAATAAATCCATTTTAGTTATTTGCAAACATGGTGATTTAATTTAAAAAAATTTTTGGTCTTAATATTAACTTTAACTCCTTAACTGTTGTGCGTCTATGTCTATAAGCACACATTGTTGCCTTGAAAGCAACAGTTAATCTTTCATGTATTCCATTATATAATTTTTACCCCATTATTAAGGACAATGCTTGCACTAAACACATAAATACTTTTACTTAAATGTTAAGTAGACACAAAAAAGCATATAATGACAATAATTGTCACGTATTTATGACATAAAAAATGTATGTGATCTGTGAATTAAAGAACATAAACCCAAAATTGAGAAGGAAAGAGTTCTCAAGCATTTAGGCTGCAACAACTTGGTCATACCGAAACTGTTTAAATACTGTATGGTTTTATACACAACACTGTATCATCATTATTATTGTCATCATCATCAGAGTCATTCTCATTAGTATCATCTTCATAAACATTAACATGATTTTGTTTTAAGTGAGCATTATGCTAAACATGCTCTAAGTACGAGTGAGTATTGACTGTAACACTAACATACAATTTTAACTTAAGTCGTGCAGAAGTGAACGAGCATCTATATACACAGATGCTCATGTAAAAAGGGTGATTGCTTAATAGTGTGAAATTTGTATTGCTTGTAAGAATTCTTAGTTTACGACTGAAGTGAAGCAATTTGGGCTATTTCAGTGAAATAAAATTGAGTTGGCTTATAAACATTTGAATGATGCTCACACAGCAAATTAGGAAACCTTTTTCCATTTAATTAAATTATTTTATAAACATGAAAAAAAGAAAATCCACGAAACGTTCTGGCTCAATATTCCAAAAACAGTGAAGAATTTTTTTTAATTAAAAAGTAAAACATTTTGTCATTGGAACAATTTAAAGCAAAAAGTTTCTTTTTTAAAGGAAAAGACACAAATATTAAACTTTTTATAAAGCACTCTTTAAACGCCTGTACCAGTACAGGTTGCTATTAACTGACTATCATAATAAGGGTCCATTTAGCCACTGCTGCTTACATAACTGTAGTGAGGCTTTTGTAAAGGAAATAAATAAATACGATTTTTATTAATGGTTATAAGGCGAAGCCTAATACAAAATTCATTTTATTATTATTATTAGTCTGCAGCAGACACATTTCTACATCACTAATAAATATTTGAAAATTATCATTCAGTTTTGTAAAAATTTGTCTTAAACATTTTTAATCTTTTTTGAGAAATTTTGAAAAAAAGGATATACCACAAACTTCTAAAGATACTTAAAGTGAAACAAGTTTTTAGAAGCTTTTTAAGTGCCAGCTAAAATTACAAGTTGTGATAAGAACAAATTAAAAAAAAAAATTTTAAGGAAATTCTTATGAAAAGAAAAACTAACAAATTTCTATATGAAATTTGGACTCACTAAAAACATGTTAAAATCGCTCTTGTTTTCTTGTTGTCGCTTAGATATTTTTTCTTATAAAATTAACGCAAAACGCACCGAAACCGGTACAATTAGGAGTAAAAATTTTTTCTCTCTTCTAAAATAGATTTTTTAACAATCAACATAAAATTTTCTTTTTAATTAAAAAAATTTAATTTAAAGCTTTTTTGTATACAATTTGTGCATGGGTGTGTGTGTTTTATATTTTTCTTTTTGCTTTCTTTTATTGAGAGTTTTAGTAGTGTATCATGTTGTAATTTTTAAAGTATATTTCTACAGCCTTATTCAGAGAGACTTAATATAGGTTTGCAAGCCTTTATTAAGTTAAAATCGCTTAATTTATATTCAGAGACGTTTTTAATCTTAATAATCCTATTTTAAACTTTTATTAAATCCACAAATTTTAAAGTAGGTATGGCCCTACTTTAAAGCTATATTAAGCTGTGACAACTGATTGTTTGCTTTTGTTTTTTTATTACATAGTGTTAAAACAAAATAAATATTAATATAACTTCTTTATTTATTTGATAATTTTTTCGAGCTTTTTATTTTCTATGATTTTTAATAAAAATTTTTTTAAATATAGGCTCTAGGTTTCTCTAGAGCTCTCTCTAGACCTAGAATCTATATTTAAAAAAAAATTAATTAAAAATAACTTTTTTATTTTACTGAAAAAAGAGTATTAATTAATTAAAAAATGGAATCACACCTTTTTCTGTTAATATTTTCCATTTTTATTACAATTTTTTTTTGGTAAAACTAACACAAATTCACAAATTTTAAATTTTAATTTTCAGAGATGTGTATAAAATCAAAACAAATAAAAAAGTAATGGGTACTCATTTCTCTTTTTATTCGTTGTGAAGAGGTTATATAAATTACCTATATAATTTTGTTACTTTTTTAATTTTTTTAAAGATAAACTAGTAAACATGTTGTAATATACACTGTTCTTTAAATTAAATAAACTTTTTGTGGCTTAATAAAAAAAATGTACGACTGAAATATATATTTGTGAATACCGAATAATGGCAAATCAAAACAATAGTATTGCCAGAATCGAATTTTAAAATTTGCTAATGGGCATATTAGTTAATAAATCTTCCTTGAATATAAAAATGTTAATATAGGATTATTAGCTTAAAGCCTTTATTATCTAAAGTAGATATCATATAGAAACTAATTTTCTTCTCTGAATAAGGCTGCTAGTCTACAGCGAATTAATTTATGAAACTGTTGTTGTGACAACATGGTATATTGAGAAGTCTTACGGTAAACAACGTAAGGCCCAGCAAACGAAAAGTTAAAAGTTAGTGAGCCTTTTTTCAGTCAAAAATGAGAGACTGATTTTCCTATCGAAAACATTTTAAAAAAAATTACACAAAAAAATAATATTTTTATTAGTTAAAGCGTTTTTCATATGTTATGTGCAATTGCAAGAAATTCGAAAGAAAAGTTTCAAATTTTAAGATTATTTTTATAACATTTCAAAGAGCAGCTCTAACTATGTCAAAACTATTTTGTTTAATTTTCTAATAAACTTAAATTTGAAAAACTTTTAGTTTTTTAGAAAATATAACTTTAAAAATGTAGCAGCTTAAAAAAAATATGAAGAAAGAAAGTTTATAGGATTTAAAGTTTTAAAAAGTTAAATTCATTTAAGAACAACAAATTCTAGAAGAAAAAAAGGCATAGCTTTGCTTAGCTGAATTTATATTACAAGATTTTTGTTGATTTCCGCATGGTTTTATTAAGCGAAAATGATTTCTTACATAGACTAGTTCTAATTCTAGAACTAATTCTGCTTTTAACTTCTTAAAAAAAATGCATTGAAAAGAGTCCGAAATAAACATTTTTTTTTTTTTAATTTCGTTATTATGTTGCATATGAAAAAGAAAACATACTTAACTAACCAGTTTTTAGTAGAGTAAAAATGAAATGTTTAATACAAGCACACCTTCGGACACAACAGCATTATAACTCCCAAAGTATGTTGTGAGAAAAATATGTTGCCTTTCGTCTACATGTATATAAAAATACAAAAATGTTCATATTAACTTTATGAGCTCTGAAATGAATGGTCGGCATTATAACATGTTTGTATGTGTGCGTGTTTTTGCCACTTAAAAAATATTTAAAATATGAAACGTGCCCAAGTTGTTTATATTTAACTACCAGCCAGTCACATCATCCGAACTTAATGTTATGAAGCTCAACTAAATCTGTCAAATGCTCACAGCTTTGTTTAATAAAAATTTATTCAGCCATTAAATTAGAACGGTGAGAAATAATTTCTCTAATAGGACCAGCTAAACACGCTTACAGTAAATTACTATTTGTTTTTCTCAAAAATTATAAAATAAAATAAAGTGACTTTCGTTGTATAAACGAAAAGGAACGGTAATGAATGGTTTACAAAATGGGTCAGTTAATTTAGAAAATACAAACATTAATTACAGTAAACTTAATTTTAAAAATCAAAAGCTTAAAATTAAGTAGAGCAGAAATCACATAAATTTAGCAAAAAATTAAATTGTAAAAAAGAAGAACTGGAGAATAAGTAAAAACCAATTTTGATTTAATATTGAATTAATTAAATTAAAAACATGAAAATTTTTTACTGTTTTCCATAAACAAAACTTAAAAACAAAACCAAGTTTTAGTTTCTAATTCAATTCGATTTGCTACCACCTTTCAAACACTTAAATAAATTAAAAAACTCTTTGTGGAAGTTCTTATAAAAACAAACTTGAGTGCATAATAAATATATAAATATTTTCAATTAACTTAATTAACCATAAAAAGCTCTTTATGAGTACTTTTTGTTAAATGATTTCAATACATTTAAAAAAAAAAACCGAAAATAAGAGAAAAGAACAAACATAAAATATATTTTTCTATAAATTTTTGTATAATAATTAATTTCTTGCATTTCATATGCAGTTATAGTCTTTTTTTTTAATTTGCTCTTTTGGTTTTTTTCATTTACAACATTATCATGCAACAGCACCAACAACAAAAATATAAAAAGAGGCGTATAACACACAATAACACTTAATCGCTTAAAAAGGTAAACAATTTTTACTCAACAAAGCACTTAAAATTCATAAAACAAACTTATAAAGCACCACACAGATGGACACATACATATAAATCCACAAGCACACTTACTTGTAGGCACACAAACACAACTAACTTATTGCGTTCGCCAAAGACAAGCAATTCAGCCAACCATATATTATAGACAGTAACAGTGTGTATCACATTTAAAGAAACTGATTTATTTTTATATATTCAAAAGCAACTTTTAGAAAACTTGGCAAAAAGGAAATATGAAAGGGGAACTAGAATTAACAGGAATAAAATATGAAAACAAATTAAAAAGCAATAAAAGTTGTAGGAAAATAGAATTGCAAAACATATTTATAACACAAAAAATTTATTTGCTCTCAAAAGGTACCAATTACATAAAAACTATGCCAAACTTATAGAACTAGTGTTCGTGCTGATGAAAGCTAAGGCTGATTTTCCAACTTCAAGTATTTAGAGTGAATTCTTGTCTTTCTCCTGCTGCAAAATATTCGACTATTTTTTTAGGAAGAGCCCATTGACAATTCAGACCACAGAAAGGTCAAACATACTTGTAAGCGATTTTAAAATTTTGCTATTTTTGTATGAAACATCAAAATCTTGCTTCTATATTTTTAAAATATTAAATTAAATCGGTTTAAGAATAATTTAAAATAATTTTATCCATCAAATATTTTTCAAAACCCATTACCAATAATATTTATTATATTTTTCGGAATATGTATATAAAGGGGTCAAAGTAAAAGTACACTTTTTCATATCATGCTGCAATAAATAAATTGTTTCAAGTGTTTTAAGGCAGTTGGCGCTATGTTGCTGAAACCACATGTCGTTCAGACCTATGTAGTTCAGTTCACAGCCATCGCAATTTTGGCCTTATTTTCAAATAAATAAGGCTTGATCAAAATCCCCTCCATACAGTTGCTCTTTGTGGGTGCATTTGCTTCTTATGGATTGCATGAGGATTTTCTGATTCTCAAATTTTAAAATTTTCAGATGGAAAACTTACCATACTAATCGGAACATATCTTTTTTATAATCCAAAAAAAATCATACTTTTTAAAAAAAATACGTATTTTTATTTTAAAATGAAAAAGTTTTCTCTTACTGGGACACCTTTTATGTCCATAAAAAACCGTGCTATTTACGTTATCTAAGAAGTACTAGATCAATATTAATTGCTTCTAATTTGTAACACTCATATTTTTCAACTAGGAAAATATATAAGAACTTGGCTTACACACGTTTTTTAGTTCTAAAAGGTGGACCAAAAGAAGTCATCCGATATTGTTTTGCTCTCTTTTTTTGTCTAAATGAAAACGAAATGTGTACCGTTGCTCTGTCCTGTTGAAACCACATGTTCTTCAGTCCTAATTCGTTCAATTGCGGCAGAAAAAACTCGGTTAACATGGTCCTATAGCGCATACCGTCCACTGTTGTCGTTAGACCAGCTCGATGACTCCTCCAGCGTTAACAGCGCGCCATGCAGTCACTTTGAGTGGGTGTAATGGCTTCTCGTGCATCACTCGTGGATTTTTGGTGCCCCAAAAGCGATAGTTTTGCTTGTTCACGTACCCGCTGAGGTGTAAATGAGCCTCATCGCTCATTATGATTTTGGTCGAAAAATCGTCCATTTCGTTTATTCCGCGTTCTTTTGGACTGTATCGCTCCAGGGCTTGTTCACTTGTATTCTACATCTGTCTAGTTCACAAATGTCGAAACAGATTTGACATTGGCCGCCATTTGCAAAAATAAGAGCATCTTCCAATAGGGTGAGTTCTTTTAGCCCACCTTGTACAATAATTACGAGATTCGTAAGAAGTCTCAGATTGTAGTTAGTAACTGGCCTGCAGATTAGAACTTAAAGGTCGCGGTGCGATCATAGCCCATAGTGATAATAATAATAATAATAATTTTTAATTTCCTAAAATAAAGTGTTGAAACTCTGTATAGTTTCTTTACATCAAGAATACTTAGTTTTAAGGCCATTATTACAAGTTACCGAAAGTTAAAATTGAGATTTTATTAGTCAAATATCAAGCTTTTGATTGAGCATTAAATTAAGTATATCGATATGTTAAATATGGGAGAGCATGTTGTTAACTATCCAACCAAATTTGGTTTAAAAATTTTTAGCCAAAAACTGGTTATATGGTCCACAAAATCATAACTTTAAGAATCGAAAGATGTAATAACGGACGTTACTCTTTTATAAAATTACTATGAATATAATTTTGCAAATTAATTTAGTTGCCGCAATTGGTAATAGGTTTCAATCATTTTTAACATTTAGAAGCAAATTTAGAATTTTTAAGGAAAATGATATACGACATGCTCCCGAATTTAAAGAAATTAAATAAGAAATAATTAAGAGAAGACCTTAAGAAACATTAAGTTGTAATAAAATTTAATATTTAAATATATTTGTCTGAGGACATTTTTTTATACATAAGAAATTTTTATTTTATAAGCAAATATTAAAAGAACTGTTATTTTTTAAAGTGGTATGAGTCCAGCTTAAAAAAAATTAATCAGTATTAATTTGGTGTATACATCTCACTAAAATTATCACCACTTAATTTTTTTAAAAAGTGGATATATACCACTTTTAAAAATAACGGCTCGAATATTTAAAAAAAAATTTATTAACATAATTCGGAAATTGTAAAGTTAATATTTAAACAAAAAACAAATTTAAAAACATTTTATTTATAAAAATAAAACATAAAAATTGTTTTTATTTATAAAAACAAAATATAAATAAAAACAATTTTTTTAATCTTAAGCTTGAAGAATATTAAATAATATTTTACTTAATAGTTTTAAAAAACCGTTTTTAGGTAAAAAAAATGTCTTCAAATTTTGAGGTTTATTTTAATTTTAAAAGAAGAGTTCAATTTACAATTCTTGTTAAGCTTGAGGTCAGATAATAAATATTTATTTTTATATCGACATTTCCCTAAAAATTTTTGTAAATAAATTATTGTTAAAAGCTTAAATTATTTGTTATCATTTGCCCTCCACTGTATACCTTCGTTTAAACAAATACAATGTGCTGGTTATTAAAATGAAAATGTAAAAATAAAAAAAAATTAAATGAAAAAAGTACTCAAACATACACATAGGCACACATAAATATTTTATACAAAATAAAGAGCACATAAAACAAATTATTATAAAAACTGTTGCCTACTTTGTGGTCGTTTATAAGAGTATGAACAACAATAAGTGCAAAATGTTGAAGTTAACAAAGTGGAGACCAGTCTTTACCTGATGTTTTTTTTTAATGGGACGTACGCACACTTTCACATTTACATAGAAAAAAACGTACATGAAAGCTTGTATCAGTTATAGAATCTTGCTGCTCGTATCATCATATAACAAAAGCTAACAGAAATATAAAAGGATTTTTATATCCTGCTACAAAATAAAATTTAAATAAACACAACTCAGTTGCAACAGAGAAAAAAGCAAACAATTACACAATATTGCAGCAGCTTGTTTGTTTTGTTGTTATTACTGCTGTTAAAATTTTTTTTTGTTGTTGTTGTGCTTTTTTTTAATTTCACATCATAAAGAGAATTTTTAATTGGGCATATGAGCGATAACAAAGAACTCACATACAGTAACATTTACTAGTACAACAGCAGACAAATTATGTAGAAACTTTCAATTGTAAATATTATAAGCTTTTAGCTGCAGGTGCAAATATAATATGAGTGTGTTGGCTTTTATAAGTCTTTTAAGCATTAGAAAAAAGTGTTGTACTGTATAAAAGGTCAAATTATAAAATATTTATTAAAAAAAAAAAAATAAAAAAACACTTTAGTAGGCCTTAAAGGCAGACTTTACAGTACTTTTATTTGCTTACCATCTTTATTACCAGAGAAACACAAAAAGGCTAACGTTAAGAGCCTTTCAACACCTTTCTTATTTCTCTACCGTCTTAACACTCAACAAATCTCTAGGTATTTTGTTCAGAGTAGACTTGGTTAATTTCCAAAACTTCTTTTTTAATGTTTTGGAATTATTTTTTTTTTGTATTATGGTATTTCTGCTACATCAAAGATACAAGTATGAAAGTACTTGTTGTTGACAACACTTAGTTACTCACTGTACTTGAATCGTAGCAGTTGTACTGCTCCTTGAGCTGTTTATTACAAGTAGATGTTTCATTTTTTATATTTCTTGATTTCGAGTAAGACGTCTGCTTTTTATTGAAAAACTTATCATCAGTTGTTGTCTTTAGTGAGTTAAATGTTGTTGGTAAATTATGTGCGATTTTATTTTATAATTAACAACAAGTGGGTAAGGGAAAATAATGAGCAAGATTAGCGTAACTAAGGGGAAGTTTGTTAGATAGTAAAACAAGGATAACATAAGATAAGTTTAAGCTTCTTACAGCCATATTATAAGTAAAAATGTTTATTTTATTTAAAATTATTTATAACATTTTTCAAGTTGGATAGTGAAAATATATTTTTTTATATTAAAACTTGTAATATTTTGTATTTTTAAAAGTATTATGAGTCATTGTTATCCAATTCAACCATTTACAAAGTTTTTTATTCTATAACACATCTTACACGCAAAAAAGAAATATATTTGAATATGATCACCGCAGAAATAGTTTGTTCTCCAGAAAAATATTATTGTTAATTTGAAGCACCTAAATATAATTATGATCACGATAAACATGTTTCTAGTTATTTTTAGCCATACTATGTTTATCGTCATAGATCATATTATTTTTAATAAAATTTTAACTGAAACCATAAATATGTTTATAGTAAACATAATAATGAGAAAAATATGGTTCAAAAAATATTGCTTTTTTGTCTCTTCCGCAACCATATAAATAAAATGAGTAAAAAACAAAAAGTTAATCGTTCAAACTCAACTGAGCTTTGTGGTTGAGTGGCGAGTTAATGCTTCTTAACTAAATGTTGCCAAGTTCGAGTAATTGTAGAGTCAAATAAAATTAAAAAAAATCCGCTATATTAATGTAAGAAATAAAAAAAATAAATTAGTAGAAACTAAAAAGTAATTCATTAGAATAAAAAAAATTATCAGTATTTTGTATTTCAGACTGATTTAAAAAAAATGTGGAAGTACATTTTTTCCTTTTAATTAAAGGAAAATTTTTATGTTATTTCATATTCAACAATGATATCTTACCCAAAATAAAGCAAAAACAAAATTTTAAAAATCCTTGCATGGACCACAGGTTAGTTGTGAGATGCTGAATTTTACAATTCCGAATAAAATATTCGGATTCGGAATACAAAACAGCACTGATAAAAAATTTATTTCAAAAAATTTATTTATGTAAAAAATGTCTGAATAAAAAAAATAAATATAAAATTTTTTAAAATAAAAAAAAAATAAAATAAAAATTAATTTTAGCCCTGACCAGGGGATGAACTGAACATCTCAAATTAAGCAGAGTTTTTAATATGTTTGTTTCAAAAATAAATATGGTTAGATGCAATCATAAATCTAATCATACTATTCCAATCGAATATAGTTGCCTCAACCATATTTTTTCTTTGCGCGTAGAAATTTTTTATTGAAACTCATTTCTTACATAAAATCTCATAAAAAATTTTTAAAATATAAGCAGTATTTACAAAGATGATTTGTAACAAATTTTTTTTATATAAAATTTCATAGTAACTCGAGGATTTTCGTAATATTTATAAAACTGTTGATATTTCTGAAATTTGTTTCCAAGTTCATAAGCCCCTCATATATAATTTTTTTTTCAATGACATTTTTTATATAATAAAAAATTTTAAAGTTTTTAATAGTTTACTAGCTTTTCATTTATCCTTTTTTTAATTTTTGCAAAAAAAATATAAAATTTTATATACGAAATATTATTTTATAATTAAATTCATATTATTAAGTAAAAGTTTTGCTAAACTACATAGCTATAGTTTTATGTTAAGTGAAAAAGCAATTTTTTTTTTATTTATTTAAATTTTTTTTTTGTTATCAAAATGTTTCAATAAAAATATATTCTCAAACTTTTCTAAAATTTTTTGCATTTAAAACTAGTTTCGTATATGTGAAAAGCTTTTATTTTTCAAAATTTTCTCACTCACAACTTGAAAGTTCCTATGAAATTTCTAAAAAAAAAATGTTTAAGAATCTTTATTAACGTCAAAGCTAGTCATATATCCTTTTTTCTAATATTAAAAAAGAATTTTATGCAATTTTTATTAAAAATCTAACTAAAATATTTATTGTTAAAACATATATAAACATTTTGCTTTTAAAACCAAACAAAAATCTAGCAAAAAATAATGATTATATTTTTTATCAACAGCTTATAAATAGTTTTTACATTAATTTTCAAAGCAGCCTTTTAGCAAAAAAAAATCATATTACTATCCTTCAAGTAAAAGCTACTATCCCACTAATCGGCTTAAGCTTGTAAATATTTCTTTTAAACAAGCTGCAGTTAAAGTCTTTTACTATTTCCCTTAACACTTAAATGTACACCAAAAACACTTAGAGACTACGCAGCCCATAAATCATCATTCAGTTGAACATTTTGAAAAAAAATGTTAAATTTATGCCGCTGCCCTATTATGTAAGAACAAACGTAAAACGACAACAGCATTTTAATCATCCTTGATGTGCGTCATTCCCTGTTTATGTTGGTAAAACATTTCGCATAACCTTTTTTATTCCTTTTCTGCAGCTTTCAACTTGACTTTATGACTACTTGTTTAGATCTTTTCTTTTCGTTAAAATGTATTCTTTTTTTATGGTTCCTCTTTTATTTGAATTTTATATCTTTTCATTTCTTTTTTTAATGTCACTCAGTTAGACCCTGCCTGTCTGTCTGTCTGTCCACCTAAAAGGCTGTGTATCTATCTGTTTTATAATTATTTGATTTGTTGCAATTTTTATTTTTTACATTTCATTTCTCATTTTGACATTTTCATTTGGGTGCTAATGTTCGTTTTGCTGTTTGCAAAAACGAAATAAAAAAACAGACCCAAACATGTCTAATCGCATAAAATGCTACAGGACATGATACGTTAACGTTAACTTGACAGAAATGTTATGACAAGTTGAAAAGAAGCCCAGCAAGGAAAGGGAAGAGTTTTAGTCAGACATTCAACTAAAAGGGCTGTATATGAATCTTGTTAGTTGTTCAGATTATTTTGTAATGACTTTTGTTGTTGTTTGCAAAACGAAATTAAGCGTAAATTTAGTTTGTTTATATTTCTTTTTTCCGCTTAGATAATTAGCATAAAGAGAAATTGGTATAATAAAGAGATAAGAATCATGTGCAAATAAAAAAAAAGGTAACGTTTTTAAAAGAAACGTTAAAAAAAGTTTACATTTATAAGAATTTAACAAATGAAATTAACAATATTGATTGGTTTTTCAGGATTTCAGGATGATTTACTTATTTAAGTGAAAAATAATTTTTATTATTTCTAAGCTCTTTATTTTTCCTCGTTAACAGTCTTTTAAAATAAACTGAAGTGAGTTAATTTATTTATATACAAACATGATTTTATTGTATGTTTTTGCTTTAGGGACAAATATTGATTTCTTTGCCCCCATTTACACTGTTTTTTACAGGGGCCTTTGAAGTTATACTGCAATTTTAGAAGCTGAATGGAAAACAATCCAAAACGTGTAAAGAATACGTAGGGACAAAAATTTAGGCATCGAAATGTCAGTTCGTCTGACTTTATGTACCTTGGTAACATACTCTTACAAAAGTTACCTACGCAATCTATGATGGCAATACAAAAAAGGAAAAACATTTTTCTTTTACAAGGTTCTAAGAAAAGTATAAGGCATAACTTATCATAAAAAAAAATATGAAAGGGTTGTTTGATAATTCCGTGACTTTTTTAAAAAAAAATTTTTTTCGGCAAATATGCATTATATTTTTCAACATAAGCTCCTTTTAGATCACTACATCTGGGTCAGTGTTTTTCCAATTTCTTTATTCCTTCCAAATAATAGGGTAATGATCTCTACATTCGATCTAAGATCTCATACTCAGATCTATCACCAAGGGCTATAATCGCACCGCGACCTTTAAAAATCTATTGTACAGCTCTTCATATCTAAATCTGGAGACTATGCAAAAATTTTTTTTTGTTTTTGTTAAAATTCACAAGGTTGTCTACTTTTAATGGTTGCCAAACATAAGCTAAATGAGTCAGCTTGCTCGAAATTTAACAATAGTTTACTAAAAGACGGTGGTAGACGCCAGCAGTATTGCATTTAAAGATAGTGCGACGGAAATTCAAAAAGTCACATAGTTGCCAAACAACGGTCATATTTGTTTGTTCCCAACTCTTTGTATGTCATAACAATTTCTATGATTTCTTCTTTGGTAAAAAAAATGCCGCCTTGTTAAAAAAAGCATACAAAAATGTCTGGAAATCCAAGTGTTGATGGCAATTATTACATGACGAGAAGAAAACATATGAAAATAATTGAATGGTTTGTTTTGGTACAGTTAACGTAAGTTTATTCAAATAAATTAGAAAAATTGAAATAAAAGTATTAAGCAGTGACAGCTTAATTTGCTTTAAAACAATTAAATTTATAGTCTCTTTCTCATCAGGTATAAGCCTAATAAGTGATTAATGGCCGTTTCAGCCCACTTAACAGCTGCTATTATATCCATGTTTGCTTTCTTTTTGATTCATAAAAATACAGTTACGAGATTTTGTGATTTATCGGCTGGACGTTTTCACGATGTTTCATATCTTTTTAAAGAATAAATTTATAGCACTGAATCCTCTCGAATCTGTATTTTTCACAAGCTATTGTTATAGTTTTTTATGTTTTTTATAGAGAATCACAAAAAGATAAAATAAAAATTTAATTTTGATGCTTCTAAAGTAAATTAAGGTTTTTTCTAAACAAATTTGTGTATCAGTAAGAGTGCAGTGTGGTAGGTGGCGCCGTCTTACTAAAACCAAATTTCGTCCGTTATCATGTTCCTTTAACGAATGCTGTTCATAGCCACCGCAGTTTCGGCTTAATTTGCAAAACGAAACCCGCACAAAACAGTTGCTTGTTTTTTTTCGTAGATTGGTTGAAGATTTTCATAGTCCCATATTTGGTAATTTTGTATATTCAAATGGAAATGAGTTTCATAAGAGAAGAAAACTTTTTTCGGAAAATTGGGATTGACTTCACTTTGCTCCATCACAATTACAACGAATCGGAATAAACATATCTGACGTCTACCAATATTTCAGAGTTGTCACTTGCACATAAAAGAAATGACACTAAATTTTAAAAGTGCACTCTAACTGATTAGTTCTCTTTTCTCTAAACTTGTTGTAGAAACACACTTTATTTATAACTTTAATGTTTTTGGCACACCTTGTTTACAGTCTAATGTTTCAACCAGTGGTGCGATTCACTATTCAATTTTAACGAAAAATGTTTGGTTAAAAATAGTTAACAATAAAATTTAAGAATTTGTGATTCAGTAAAATATTTAATTGTCATCTTTGTTGTTAAATAAAAGCCAAAATTTTTTGTGGTGTTTATTTTATCGAAAAATATTTAATGAAAAAATATATTGTCATTTTTGGTTGTTGTACATGGTAATTTGTAGTCTTTTTGGTTGTTATAGTCAGTATTCATATTAGTGATGAATTTTTAACTACTAAAATAAACCCAAAATTACTGAATCACACATTCGTTAGTGCAAACAAAAAATATGTAGTTAAAAATAACAGCATTTTGAACCTTTAAAAGTTAACTGAACTCGTCTGGCAATATTAATATTGCCTTATATTTACTGTTTCACTTAAAACTAGAGACATCTAGATTCGTGTAGCAGCAATGATGCACTGTAACTGGTAGAAACATCTAGACCTTACTGCATACTTCTAGGTGTATCAAGTATAGAACAACAAGGTAAATGAAATTGCTTAGTCTAGCAAATTCTAGAACTAAAGCTATCATAACGCTTATACACATCTCACACACAAGCACTACAATATAAAATTCTACGAATTAACATAAACACCGAATTGCTACACTTACACGTGCATACATAAATAGCATTTCTTATGAATAATAAAACACAGTCATTCAACAGAGTGATTTTTCGTAACAATATGATTGTGGTTTTAAATTTTTTTTATGATTAACGGTGGTTACAATATTTGTTATTCATTAAATTTTTCTTAATATCAAAAAAAGTCGTTAAATTGCTACTTTTAATATTTTTTTTTCGCTTTAAATTTATTTAAAAAAGGACTAGACTAACAGCTGAAGTTTATTTTTTTTATGCAAGTAAAGAGTGAAAATTTTGCCGACATTTATGTTGACAAGTTTTGTTTTAAAGATATCAAAAAGAAAAACCAACTACAAAGTTTTGAAGCAAACAAAAAAATAAAACAACAACTGTTATCGTGGTTATTTGTTTATTTCTTGGTAATTTCTGTTAAATTTTTCTTTCTCAATTCATCTAAAAAGAAGAATAAAAAAACAAGCAATTGTCAACTGACATTTGTTGTTAACACAAGGGTCGCCTTTATATGCCAACAAATGTCTTTTAGTTTTTTTTTCTTTGTAATTCTGTTCTAGTGCTGCTGGTTGCCCAAAAACTTGAAAGTTTATTGTTAACAGTGATGAGCATCATTAAGTTTAACGTATTGTGTTTAGATGGTTTTTTTTTTATTTTACTTTTTGAGGGTGAGATTTTACAAGTAGACATTTAGCGTTGCTAAAGTCAACTATCTATTTTTTTTTTTTTTTGGTTTTGGCGGTTTCTTAGTTGCTTCATTTTGAAGACCACAAAATGTTTTCAAGTTTTTTATTTACTTTATATGATGATTGTTTTTTAAGGTTTATTTTCTGTTTGATTTTCAGAGCAACCAAGTTTATAAAGAAAAACATTAGATAAAGAAAACTACGAACAAGTATTGAAACAACGTTTTTTGCAGATACTGCACAACATCAACTTAAGGGAAACCAATGAAGTCAAATGTTAGATTCAGAATCTTATTTTAGGTAATATCAAAGAGTTAAATTTAAATATTTTATTTCACAATTTATTTTGCTCCAGTTCGTTTCTTTAAACAATTTGTCTAAACTAACCTTTTCAATTTTGGTTAAATAACAGAGGCTACTGCTTTTCTCTTTTCTGTTTTGTTTAAGTCCTTTTCTGAATATGATGCCATGTGCACTTTTTACTTTTTATTTTTGTTTTTAGTGGTATTTTTAATAGCCTTCTCCGTTAAATTTAAATAATGTTTGTCACTTACATTTTTTGTTGCCGTTAAGCGAAGTCCATAAATTATTTATAAAATAAAAATTAAGAATATAAAAAACAGTTTTTGCAATCATTAAAGTTTTACAAGAAAAAAAAACGGTTGAGATTTTTTTGCTTTAAAAAGCGACACCAATAGTCACTAAAACACATACTCGTACACAACCCCGTTACACGTAACTAGTTAAAGCACCTACAGAAATCCATATATCTCGAAAGTACACAAAAAAACAAATTTCAATTAATTTATATTTAAGTTTGAAAGAGTGTTGAGGTGTGTATGTGTTTGTCTACATTGTTTGTTTTTATGTCTGCTTAATGTGTTAATTTGTAAATGTAAATGTAATTGCATGTGTGTGTGCTTAAAATGTGTTTTAAAATTTATATATGTGGGTGTGTAAGCGAATAAAAGTCAAATGTTGACTAATTAATTTTACACCGCTTATGTTGGTTATTGTGTTGTGTCGTGTTTGTGTTTGTTACTGTGTCGTTTCAAGTGCCAGTAGATTTAATGATGAAGTCTTATTTATATCAAATTGAATACAAATTTAATAATAGAATGGCTTAACTTGTCTGCCTTTAAAATTTCTTTATAGCAAATTAAAAAAAAAATAGGAAAGAGGCTGTCTTCATTCAGCAAAAGTTGGAAGACTATGTCCTGCGATCTGTCATTTCAAAAAATAAATTGTTACTTTAAGGAATTTTAAACATTATTTTTTAATATTGAAGTTGAAAAATAATTGAATTCACTCAAAAGTATTTAAATACTATAGAAGATTACGGGATGGGACCCATATCATTTTAAATCTAAAGTTGTCTAAATTAATAATGTACTGCCCAAGTACTCACTGCCTGCCCATTTTAAAGGGAAGGCTGTCTATTTTTGTAGTCCTCAATTACTCAGAAGTTACTTTGAATTATTTTTAAATTTTCATATACCCCAAGACTGTTGAACTCAAGGATTTTGGCAGATTCCGTCTTGTGTCATAAAAAAAAATTCGAAAATGTTAAAACAATTCCAGAAAGATTCGAACCTACAGATTAAATTCCTTTTTGATTTTTGTAATTTTCAAGGCATGTGGAAAATGGCATTATTTTCTTTAGTTTTTGATATTGCATATTTTTTTTTTATAAAAATTATAATTAAGTTTCCTAATGTAATAAAAAATTAAGAAAATTTTGAATTTTAAGCTGTAGCTTTTTTGGGCGTGATTTAGCGTTTTTCTTAGGGAAATATAGCTTAATTATTTTTAAGCCTGGCAACGCTGCTTCAGGGTTATATATCAAATAAAAGTTTATTTGACACAGAACAGACCCAAACGCAATTTTGGGCCAAATGTTTAGCACGCAGATGGCTCTAATATTGTTGTGGAGTAGAGGTATTTGGTGAATAGTCAGAATAGATCGAGATATCTTAGCTTTTCATTCCTAAAATATATGCTTTTGAGCATAAAAAGACACTCAAAACAGTCAAATTTTTATTCAGCATTACAACCACTCAGTGTATCAGATATAAGATTGAAAATGGTCTGGTAATACCTAGCATTTCTGAAGAGACAAGCATCATTCATGCGATTCCGTTGCTGGAAATGGCTTGGTCACGATTTCGTATTGTCACAGGATTAATGACTTGACATTGTAGTGTATTGAAACATTTGCCAAAAATATGAGAATAATTTGAAGCGACCTTTACAGGATATATAACGAATACAAAGGGATATCAGAACATACACTACGTCACTTTAGTGGTTTAACTTGGACCCATTTTCGTTGATTACAGCATAAGAATCTACAACTATCTGACATGGCAAAAAAATCACTCAAGAAGATCTTTGAATCCTAGGTTTAGCCAAACTAGTATCACAATCTGGCCATAGTAAACAAGTGACTTAAATTCTTATTTAAGGCAGTTTAAACTAAAGATTTCTGAATCGCAAAAGCTCTAATTTTTTCTTTCTTTCCTGTAGTTTTAAAACAAAAAGTAAAGAAAAATTATAAAGGAACAAATATGTATAGTTCAAATGGCTAATTTTTGCAAAGCCAAAAGTCCGATTATAATTATTTTGTATATTATTTTTTTTTTACCTCGTTGAGAGACGAATGGACGTGTAATACGGCGAGGATGATCTGGCCTAGGCTGGATAGCAGTCGCAGTTGGGATTTGTTGGGACTCCAAAGAGCCCGATTGAGAAATGTGGTGGCTGTAATAACAGGACACTGCAATTTTGGCAACCATGCTAGGAGAATGGGCTTGCGATATAACGACTACTGTAGAAGTTGTCAGGACGAAGAAGAGGAGGAAACTGTGGAACACGTTCTCTGCAAGTTTCCAGCCCTGGAAGAGCGGCTCATGATCTAATTCGGTGAGCGATGTCTGCAGGGTCTCACTGCGCTATGGAATGTAAGAGTCGACATGCTATGTGGCTTCGTTAGAAGTAGCGGTTGGTTTGTGTGACGGATTCACTCACTTTCTTCCTCTATCTGTCTTCTATATCTTCTTTCCTTTCCCTTCACTCGTGCTATTACTATCCTTTCTCTTCTTTATTTTCCTCTATACAGGTATCACAAAGGGACCACGTCAGAGGACCCAAGTGAGGCCAGCTTTTGTTTTTCTTTTCGGGCGAATTGTTTAACCTAACCTATCCAAACCTAAAGTACCATGTTGTCTTTTTTATGACTTTGCACTTTGCTTAATAATGTTGAAGGTTTGTTTCACAATTCTAGGTACGTCAATATGAAAAAATCAAAAAGTTTTATTGAAATACTAAAACAAAACAAAATTCCAGTGTTAAAAAACTTTAATAAATATAGTAAGTCCTTCAGTATTCCTTCTCAGAAAGTACTGGTGTGTAAATACTCACTACTAATAATAACGGGTAACCCAATTACCAAACGTGAAGTACTAGAAGCAGTACAGTGCTCTCAGCCTACCGCATGGTTTCAGTATCAGCAGGTTTTGTAATTGGTGGCAAGATACCCTTTTAGCACATGAAGGAAGAAAAGAGTGCCACTTGAACGAACGTGAACTGAGTTTTAGTCCTACAGAGCTGGGATCTTAAACTTTCCACAGTTGGTAAAACAGGTGGAATGCAGAAGGCAAATGGATTCAAAGCTGATTCGGAAAGTTAACTACTTCCTTACTCAACTACTTTCGGATTACGAAAATTATCTCAAGTATTTTTATAACATGGGTAAGGTAGGAGGTCTAGACTACATTTATTGCGAAACAGTCAAAAACGACGCTGAACATGCTTTTTTCGATTTCAATAAATGGCCCTCGGAGAAAGGCATTTTGAGGGAGTAGATCGGAGATTTCAATCCTGACAACATAAAAGGTGTTTTTATAGACGTATAGAACTTTAAGTTGGCATTACTGTTCAAGACGGCGACCGTGATTTATTCTCAACGATCATCAAGTAAGGCGTAGATTCGTCGAATGGGCCCAAAATGAGATTTCCGTTGTTCCCGATTTTCAAACTGCCGCATTTGGAGTGAAGCTAATCCTCAAGTGTATGTCGAAACACCGTTACATCCAGAAAAACTGACTGTTTGGTGCGCTTTATGGGCTGGTAGAATCATTGGTCCCTACTTCTTCAAAAACGATGATGGCCAGAACGTTACAGTCAATGGTGATCGGTATAGAGCCATGATTACTGAACTGAACAACCATGATGTCCAAGAGCTGTGGTTCCAACAAGACGACGCAACATGTCACACAGCTCGTGCCACAATCGATTTATTGAAAGACACGTTTGGTGACCGCCTAATTTCACGTTTTGGACCTGTGAATTAGCCTCCAAAATCTTGTGATTTAACACCGCTAGACTACTTTCTGTTTGGCTATGTAAAGGCATTGGTCTATGCGGATAAGCCACAAACGCTTGACCATTTGGAAGACAACATTCGCCGTGTTATTGCCGATATACGGCCACAAATGTTGGAAAAAGTCATCGAAAATTGGATGTCCAGATTGGACTACATCCGAGCCAGCCGTGGCGGTCATATGCCAGAAATCATATTTCAAATGTAATGCCACAAGATTATCTTTCGGATAAATAAAATTCATGTCAATCGAATAATCCATCGTTGTTTTATTGCAATTTAAAGTTCTATACGTCTATAAAAAACACCCTTTAGTTGGGAAAACAATAAAGTGCGACAATGCATTCAATGTACAAAAAAGAAAGACCTCGATGATTTGCAACAAGAAGCAGCACCAGAAGCAATAACTTTTTAAGAAGAAATGACAGCATTACGTTAACTATAAGTATGGAGGACCCAAACGTGGGTAAATTATGAATGCTCTTCCCTAGGACGAAAGTTTTAGGCCTTGCTGAAGTAATGCAACAATTAGGGCCGGGAAAGATTCTTCCCGAAAAGGTGGAGGGAGTGTTTTAGTGGAAACACCACATGACACAGTAACAACGGTCACTGGAATTACGAAGTGATTTTCAACCCTACCTCACCCTCCCAAAAAAAAAAAATTACCGTATTTTCCAAAAATTTCAAGCTTCGTCAAGTTATTTAGAAAACATGACCTGCTGGGTATAAGTATACATAATTATATAAGTGAGGGTATATGTGCTTCATGGTATATTTTATTGTGATGTCACCGCTATGAAATAACTTCCATGTTTTTGTTCGAATAATGATGGCTGTTTTTGTAAGTCTAACAACATCTTTAAGTTTGACTAATATTAAAATGCAAATACAAAATTCGCTCTTAAAGTTTCCTTTTTTTTGTATCTTTTGCTCAGTAGACTTTATTTCACAAATCAAAATGCTTAAAAATGTTGAATGGATGACACTAAAGTGTAGTGAATTTGAGATAAAGGAAAGATTATTTAAAACTGGTGTAAGTTACGTACGTTGTGAAGGCTGCATGAGCATGAAGGCCATGCTGACAACGTATGTTCGTAGCACCAAAACACTACTTTCAAACCTCTGCGAACTATATTATGCAGAAAACTTGTTCTTAATTCTAATGAATTGGGAATTTCTAATTAAACTAAATGAAGCTAAAAGCTATATCATGCTATTGCTATTTTTGCTCCTAAATTGATAGTTTACTGAACACTGTATTCTTAAATTTCACCACTGTAAGATGTAATATATTAGGATCAGCCAATGCAGGTTGTATGGTGTATTGAATGATGAAACCTAAAAATATATCCAGCTTTTGTTAAAATTGGATTATTCTATCGACTTCAGAAATAGGAAGGCTTTCACTGAATAATACATACAAGTTGAGGGCTAAGTCTTGAATCCAAGATCTCCAAAATTTCTATATAAATTTATGTTTTCCAACGAATTTCTCTAAAAATTGGTCCATACTCTCTCTAAGGATACTGACTTACGTAATAAAGAACTAGGCCGGATGAGACCGGGCAACTAATTTGTTAACTAATATATCTTTCCATTCGTAACAACTACATGAAACTAACACCAAAATTTAATTTTATAAATAATTAATTTAAAGAAGAATGAGATATCCATATACCGATTAGATTTGTTTGAAGGATAAACCAATCTTTGGTCTAATTTTAAAGAAGATCAGAAGACCTATTCAAAAATTAAAAATCATAGCCTTAATAATATTTATTTTTTCAGGGAACTATCTTAGAGCTGTATTAAGCTCTAGATTAGGCAGTAGCTGGAAACAGGAGATATCAAGGTAGCGAAAACATGCATAACATTTATACTCCGAAGAGAATAAATTACTACTGAGCCTCAGTCGGTGAGGAATTTGCATTTTCACGTATTTTATGATCAGTCGAAAAAACCTCTGTAAGATATGTAACGAAGACGAAGAATTAGCAGAACATATATCGTGTCACTTTAATAATCTAATATGAACCTGTTTTCATTACTTAGGGCATCACATATAACTACTAGAATCAAATATACAGGAACAAAGTTCGTGTGAAAACTAAAACTCTGCTCCCCCACTTGTTGTTAAATTTGATGCTTTACATATTCTCTACTTTGCACTTAGTGAGAAGTTTATGTGACCCTGGCTAAGAAAAGGTGGCTTATGACTCAAAAAAGAAATTGCGAGAAACAGCTGTTAAAGATAAACAATGCATTTCGTCAGTTTCTTAGTAGCTTTTCTTTTGCATTATGAACAGTCATGCCCAAAAGTCAACCAAAAAAGGCAAAAGAGCATAAATGAGATAAGTTCGTGTGTGTATATAAAGAGCGATCCTGTTTTTAAATTTTTCAATTCCATTTATTATCTTGATTCTGGATTTTCAATAAAATTCTTTTTTTCTTTCATTTGTGCTCTTCTCTACATTCTCTACATTTTTAGTACACTTCTAAGCAAGTTAGGACTTTCTAGTTTTCACCACATGAAAGATCGTCTCAAAAACTATCGAAACAAAAAAAAGTGGAAAATTTTTTTTTTTTGAGTCATAAGCCACCTTTCATAGCGGTTTTCACTATTAAATGCAAACTAACCTTGCAAGTCTTGCAGATATTGCAAGTGTGGCAAAAAATTTAAAATTTTGCACCTCACAACAACAAAATATATGAAACTAATATTTGCACCGGTTTATAAAATTCACAAGGCTGATAATCACTGCAAAAAGCAAACTCAAAAAGCTTGCACCATCAAAACAGCTGAACGAAATAAATAACTAAAGTTCAGAGGTATCAAATTGTACGGCGGTAGTAGGCGACATGTAAACTACCAAAGTAGGCTTAAATCAGTGGTCGTCGTCCCATAGCACAATTGTGCTAAAGCAATCACACGTATACTCTTACGCTCTTGTATTCAGTCGTGGTTTAGGTACCGATGGCTACACATGTGCGGATGCTTACGAATTTTTGTTTCAGTTTTTTTCTCTTTTTTCAGTAATCCTTGTCCAGCGAACATTTTGAAAACATAATGATATGTGAAAAATATTTCATGATAAATAATGCATTTGGTAACATGCAAAGTCTTCTATGTTACCAAATGTTCAAAGAAAATAGGGAATATGTTATTAAAAGACATTACGATTCTTTTCATAGTGACATGAAAAGTTTCGAAGGTAAGAAAAGAAAGGACAATTTAGACATGGTAAAAAACATTTATGTAGAAAAAATTAAAGAATGGCTACTTGTTGTTAATGAAAACAATGCAAGGGCAGAAAAAAATACAAAAAAAATACGTATCTGTTTTATTGACAAATGGTAAAATATTTCTTAAATAAATTATATTGGAAATGCTTCATTTTGCGTTTGCTGGGTAATTCTCTCACTAATACAAGCTCATTTTTAGTTTTGACGACCACTGGCTTAAATCGAATTTAGGTTTGGTTAAAAAACACTGATAAAATAAAGGAAAATTATATAATATATAAAGGGTGGTTAAATTGGTGGTTAAGGTGCTTAAGGGTAGATGTTGAATGTGAACCACACCTAAACGTCAGTCTATTTCAGACTAACTCAATTTGAATAATGGAAAGATACGCAATCGAGCAACGCGTTAAAGTTATTCAGGCTTATTATTATAAAAATCAAAATTCATATCGTGCACTTCGTGATTTTTTCTTCTTCAGGCACATTTTCACCTCAGTGGATTCGTCAATAAGTAGAATTACCGCATTTGGGCGAATGATAATCCAAGAGTGATTGTCGAAAAACCAATGCACCGACAAAGAGTGACTGTTTGGTGTGGTTTATGGGCTGGCGGCATCATCGGGCCGTATTTTTTGCAAAATTAGGCCGGTGTTCGCTATAATGAAATGATAACGAACTTTTTATGGTCCGAATTGGAAGATATGGATGTGGACGATATGTGGTTTCAACGGGACGGTGCCACTTGCCACACACCTAACGAAACAATAGCTCTTTTGCGCGACAAATTCAATACGTCGATAAGCCAGCAACAATTCAAGAGCTAAAGGATAAGTTAATTCGGCACCTTAACGGCATAGAACCTCAACTATCGAAAATTTGGACCATCGAATGGAGCTGTGCTGCCGAGGTCGCGCCTATATTTTGTTCCATACATAATTGAACCTTACCATATTATCATAATAAAAATAAATGACAATAATTTCCTAAATAGTTTGTGTTTTATTCAAAATCAACATCGGCCCTTAAAATTTAACCGCCCTTTATAAAACTTCATGAGTAAAAACAAAATTACAAGAAATTTCATACAACAATTGAAGTTCATTTTGCATTGTAAATTTTAACGACGGTGTGGCGCGGCTTTAAGTTTCAAAAATGTACTGCGGCTTAGCTAATGTCGTATTCTGTTCTCTATACGCGTTCTATGTAAAGAAAAAAAATTATGAAATTCAATTTCATGGAGAGCATTTATTGATTTTATTTTTTTTGGTAACTTTGGCGTTGCCTTTGGTTCAAGGATTTACTTAATACGCAAATTTATTTTAAAGGAAAAAATATACATGAGTGTTCTGCTTATATTTATTTATTTATTCTCTATGGAATCAGCTGTAATGATTTTTTTTGCTAGTCTTAGAAAAGGTCTCTCACACCAGCAAAGATTGAAGTCCGCTATTAATTGTGTATGACTGATACGTTACATATTTCAGGTTGATCTGTTAAACTTAAGTTTTTAACACCACGTTACATATTTGGTTTTTTTTACAGCATTTAAAATATAACTTTAGCATAAATAATGTTTACATGAGGTTTAAGTACAACCTTTTAGAATTTTAAAAAGTTTTTATAAAATATAATAGTCACACTAAAAAAAATTAAGGGGTGTGTGGTTAAAAACAAAGCATACTGTTGTCAAACTTCTTTGTAATTACATTACCGAATTTGATTAATCTAACAAATGGAACAAACAATTTCTGGCTACTATATTTTTGTGATGCATTTTGGTCGTCTATCAGTAGAAATCATTAGTAAAGGGTGTTTTTTATAGACGATGGATTATTCGATTGACATGAATTTTATTTATCCGAAAGATAATCTTGTGGCATTACATTTTAAATATGATTTCTGGCATATGACTGCCACGGCTGGCTCGGATGTAGTCCAATCTGGACGACCAATTTACGATGACTTTTTCCAACATTTGTGGCCGTATATTGGCAATAACACGACGAATGTTGTCTTCCAAATGGTCAAGCGTATGTGGCTTATCCGCATAGACCAATGACTTTACATAGCCCCACAGAAAGTAGTCTAGCGGTGTTAAATCACAAGATTTTGGAGGCCAATTTACAGGTCCAAAACGTGAAATTAGGCGGTCACCAAACGTGTCTTTCAATAAATCGATTGTGGCACGAGCTGTGTGACATGTTGCGCCGTCTTGTTGGAACCACAGCTCCTGGACATCATGGTTGTTCAGTTCAGTAATGATGGCTCTATACCGATCACCATTGACTGTAACGTTCTGGCCATCATCGTTTTTGAAGAAGTAGGGACCAATGATTCCACCAGCCCATAAAGCGCACCAAACAGTCAGTTTTTCTGGATGTAACGGTGTTTCGACATACACTTGAGGATTATCTTCACTCCAAATGCGGCAAATGACGTAGCCATTCAACCAGAAATGCGCTTCATCGCTAAACAAAATTCGTAAAATACGTATTCCGCACAGAACCATTATTTTCGAAATAAAATTGCACTATTTGCAATCGTTGTTCAGACGTGAATCTATTCATGATGAATTGCCAAACCAAACTGAGAATAAATCACTTGACAGCTGTTAAATCGGTCGCCATCTTGAACAGTAATGCCAACTTAAAGTTCTATACGTCTATAAAAAACACCCTTTATTTCAGATTCAATAAATTCTATGAATCCAAAAAAAAAAAATTGAATAAATTAACGCGTAGACTTTAAAATCAATAGGCCATAATCAAAGTTGTACTAACGGTAGTATCTTTTTATGTATAAACGATTTTAAATACATATAATTTTCATGAAGAAAAGTTAGCTCCTAATAAAAGCCTACTTTTTTCTGACTATGATTATGGCCCAATGATTTCAGATAAAATTTATTTTTTCAAATGAAAGGTTAAAGAATAGTGGGAGATGCCCATGTTTTTGCTCTGATTGAAGTGAAAATTGCTGGAAAAATTAATACTATAATTTCAGAAATAGTTACACACGATTATTATATTTAAACAAAGATTCAGGTGTGAAAATTTTCTTTTAAAAACTTACAGGATAAAAACTTGTTGCTTATATATTTTATTTTAACAATATTAATTTATAATTTCCTTAATAAAATTGTATGTCTCTTCTTATTAGCAAATTTTAGATTGGAAAACTTTGTTAGATTTCTTGTTATGTCAAATAAAACAAAAGTAGAGCTACTTGTTTTTTTTACTCTTATAAAAAGTATTTTTATTTTTATTAAAACACAATATATCTCTGACGATTTCAAAATATCATCATGCTTCTAACTCAACTTTTAATTAACGTCCTAATTTTATTAATTACAGTAAAAATTATAAATTGACTTTTTGTTTGTAGTTATTTTATGTTTGTATTTCTGTCCGAACATTAGATGTCACAAATCAACGTTTATCTTTAGTTTTGTTTTCAGTTTCTCATGTTTTTTTTTATTTAGATTTTAGCGTCCATTTTCAAAATAGAGGTTATTTTTTGCTTGGCCATTTACACACACCCACAGAAATATATTTACTCAGTTTTGTTTTAAAACTTCACACCATTATAGAATGGCAATACTTTGGCTTTAACAAATCAACAGCAATTATTTATTCGTCATATGCCACAAGGGCCATTCGTAGTTGATAATGGTCATTCACAGTCAGAAAAAAAAAGAGACAGACCAAGTGACAGAAAGAATGACAGAGAATACATTGAAGCCTTTTTGTATACAAGTAGAGACATAAAACACACAAACTGAGATTTGTTTACATATAGTAAATGTATATGTGTGATTATACGAATATAAATAGAAGTTGGCGGGTGTAAAGAAGATGGGGTAGAGATAGAAATGATAAAGAAACCCTTCTGCCCAGCAGAATTGTATGAACCTTTTTATTGTTTCCTATAAGAAATTAAAATAAAAATAGAAAACTAAAACTTTCAAAGTTTAAAACTAAATAGATGCTAGATCGCCGTACGCAAAATATTGAAATAAATAGTTTTCATAAAAAAAAATTTTAAATTTCAACTAATTTCCATATGCACATCAATCTTGCGTATTAATCCAAATAAAGAAAAAGAAATGGCCTTGGATACGACATACTCTATATGAAGATATTCAAGACAAACAATTGAATGACAATCACAAAGTAGCAATAGTAGAAGTAGACTATCTGACACATGGCGCATATTGCTCCTTGAGATTGAAGCACACAAGCAAAAAAAAAACTGCTTGCATTTATGTTGTTGAAACAGAAGCGTCCAAAAGTAAACAACAGATAAAAATCAGATCACAACCGCATGGAACAATTTTGTTATAGCCCTATAATCTTTATTGGAACTAAAGAAAACTAACAATTATGAAGAAAGCAGCCTGTGGACTTAACCGATGTGAACTTTGTTCTTGTTAGTTTGTTTCTAACACAATATGAAATTAGACTTTGTGACTTCTAATAACAGTTTTCTTTACAACTATCAGAACTACTGGCTTAATTTTAACTACGGTGCAAAAGAAAACTAAAAGTAACAGTTTTTAAAGTGAGTCAGCAGTATTTTTTTATTTTCTTTCTACTACTCGTATTTAGTGTTTTTGGTTTGATGATTATTTATATATTTGTGGTAATTTGAAATTTCTACTTAACATGCTGCAAATAAATAGAATTTCCAAATGATTGCAAGCATTGGTTTGTTGGCTTATATAGTGTACAATGGTATCCTCTAAAAGGTAAATTAGTTTCATTCAAAAATTTCCTCAAAATTGCCCAAATATTTCTTGATGATCATAGAAAGCGATTATGTAATACATTAAAAAATAGCAGAATGTCCGACAGGATATTTTAACAATTTCTTAAATTGAACTCTCTCTGTCCAGTCCTTTTAGCAGTTTAAACAAAACTAGTACAATAACCAAAAACCCGCATCACAAAAGCATACATCATTTCATTTACTTTAAACAAGGCATTTCAAGGAAGAATATGGAAGAAGCTTAAGTATTTTGATTTGATTATTTTATTCCTATAGAAATGCAAGAAAAACAAAAGAACAGAAAAACCAAAGATAAAAGCAAAAAATAAAATAAGTAAAATAAGAAGAAGAAAAGTGTGTCACGATCTAAACTAATTGCGGCTACTTTCTTCAATTTTTGAAGTCGGCAGCTCAAAAACGCCTTGCACTTAATTTTTTGTTCAGTTTTCATGCAATCATCGATGAAACACAAGCAGATGCACGTCATGATTTAGCTTAAATATTCATAGTCAATATCAAATGGAATCAATAAAAACTGTAATTTTTTAAAGAAAAAAATTTAAGCATTTTGCAAAGACTTGTTCGAATCGTGTGAGTCGATTTGACTTGAAGGTCGTAGGTTAAGTTAGGTTGCACAAGACGCCCCGAAAAAACGAAAACAGAGGGAGCTGACTTCAGTCCTCTGAGGTGGACCCTTTGTGATACCTGTATAAGAAGAAAGACGGAAAACAATAGAGATGTAAGAGTGAAAGGAAGTGGGAAAATAGTATAGGAAAGAATAAAAGGAGAAGAAAACGAGTTCGCCTAAAAACCAGAAACTTATGTTTAAGAAATTCAATTTATCTACTTATAGTTCCGCTAATCCGAAGTGCATTGAAATAAAACGTTACTAGTCCATTTCATACAAAATTAATTTATTAATTCAATTATTAAGAAATTGAATTATGAACAACCACTTAAGAACTAGTCTGGTAATACCTTCTCTACAAAATTCATCTTTCATGGACTTTCCAATCCTACAACAATTACGAGAATTGTAAAGAATCTCGTATTGTAGTGGGAAACTGGGCTGCACAATAGATCTTAAAGGTAGTGATACGATTATAGCCCATGATATGAGTAATAATGAAGACTGAAAGTATTAGAAGTAAAGGGTGTTTTTTATAGACGTATAGAACTTTAAGTTGGCATTACTGTTCAAGATGGCGACCGATTTAACAGCTGTCAACTGATTTATTCTCAGTTTGGTTTGGCAATTCATCATGAATAGACTCACGCCTGAACAACGCTTGCAAATAGTGCAATTTTATTTAGAAAATAATGGTTCTGTGCGGAATACGTATCGCGCACTACGTCCATTTTATCGTCGACAAAATCGTCCATCAGAGAAGTTAATTTGATTAACTATGGAACGTTTTCGCACCACGCTTACTCTTATTGATAACTCGCATCCCCAGAGATGCCGTACGGTGCGTACAGAAGAAGCTATTGCTGCTGTAGAGCGTAGCATTGAGGAAGACCCGAATGAGTCTATCCGCCATTGAGCACAGGAATTGGATCTGTGTCCATCCACTTTATGGAAGATTTTGCGGAAGGATCTTGGTTTGCGTGCTTAAAAAATCCAACTCGTGCAAGAATTGAAGCCAAACGAACAACAAACAAAACTGCCGCATTTGGAGTGAAGCTAATCCTCAAGTGTATGTCGAAACACCGTTACATCCAGAAAAACTGACTGTTTGGTGCGCTTTATGGGCTGCTGGAATCATTGGTCCGTACTTCTTCAAAAACGATGATGGCCAGAACGTTACAGTCAATGGTGATCGGTATAAAGCCATGATTACTGAACTGAACAACCATGATGTCCAAGAGCTGTGGTTCCAACAAGACGACGCAACATGTCACACAGCTCGTGCCACAATCGATTTATTGAAAGACACGTTTGGTGACCGCCTAATTTCACGTTTTGGACCTGTGAATTGGCCTCCAAAATCTTGTGACTTAACACCGCTAGACTACTTTCTGTTTGGCTATGTAAAGTCATTGGTCTATGCGGATAAGCCACATACGCTTGACCATTTGGAAGACAACATTCGCCGTGTTATTGCCGATATACGGCCACAAATGTTGGAAAAAGTCATCGAAAATTGGACGTCCAGATTGGACTACATCCGAGTCAGCCGTGGCGGTCATATGCCAGAAATCATATTTAAAATGTAATGCCACAAGATTATCTTTCGGATAAATAAAATTCATGTCAATCAAATAATCCATCGTTGTTTTATTGCAATTTAAAGTTCTATACGTATATAAAAAACACGCTTTATTACACTGAGAGAATTTTAGTAATTTCAATTGACTAGTGAAACATTTAATTAATTTATTAGTTCGCATTATTTTTATATTAAATATTCTACTGAATCAATGAAACAATTTTAATGAAATCTTTTCATTGGGTTTATGTCATATTTGTTTTCCAGTGTATGAAAAATTCACTGCATTTTCAAAAAGAAGATTAAGCAACAGCTTTCTGACATAAAAAGTACGTTTAGGTACTTAATAATAGTTTTAAAAAAATCTTTGTTAAATTAAATCCTACACATAACTTTGTGAAACCCTGTGAAGACTTGCTTAGACACTAATAAAAATAAATAAAAACGAACAGCAGCGATAAATAGAGATCCTCTTTTTGTATGTATTCACATGCACAATTTAATTTCATTGCGCCGTATTGCATAAGCTTTTTTTTCCTAGTAATTCCTTTGGATTCAACCATTCAGGCATTTAGTCAGTTAACCAGGGAGCGAGTGAAACTTTTCGTTTGTCCATCAGACAAACACAAATACTCACACGTACATTAACACATTCGCACTTAGTTACTTAAACAGTTCTGTCTCTCTCATCGGTGTTTTACTTTTTTTATTTTTGTTGATGTTGATAAAGTTGCTGTCACCTCGGTGACAAGTTTAGTTCATTGATTTTTCACACTTAAAGGAAATGAAGTGCATACAATTAAATGAGTTTTTTTTTTTTTGATTTTATAGTCAAAGCACGAATACAAACAAACAAGGAAAAAAGAAAACAAATATGTACAAATAAAATAACATGTGAAAGCCAAAAGCGAAAATTGAAATAAATTTAATGCTAAATATAATTTTTTCTTAATTTCAATTATTGTCATTTGTTTGTTTGGCTGCTTGGTTGTTTGTTTGCTTATTCGTTAGTGTTGGTTGGTGTTTTAAAAGCTTTTCATTTTGTTGTTGTTGGTTATTTTCCAAATGACATTTGCCTTTTAACATACTGTCAGTTTTAAGCCAACTAACACACGCAAATATACACACATAAACATCCAGCTGAAGTTTAGCTTAAATTTCCCAATAAACACTTAAGTCAGTTCATTTGTAAATTATGATTAAAATTTCATTTATTTTTTAGCTTAAGTTTGAGATTTCAGAAAATGTTCTCTATTATAACTTGTGTGGTTTCCTCAACATTTATTTATTTTAGTTGAAAAGAGAATCGGTACACTTAAACCTAGATGTTTGTTGGTTAAAAAAAATTAATATGGCCCTTGGCTGTTTGCTGCCTTCACTGTTTTGGCATTACATTTGGGACAAATATAAAATGTTGCTGTCAATTGGCTGTTAAAAGTGTTTGGCTGCTTGTGAGTTATAAACAAGTTAATTCAAGCAGGGGAAGGTATGTTGTTGTATAATATGGCTTCAAGTAAAAGGCAATGTTGTGGCAAATTACCTGCCAAGTTGATTTGAATTGTGTGATTTTACTACATGCCTTCAACAACTAAAGAGAAAGGAAGAAATGCTGCACATTCTTTATAAATTCTAAGACTTAAAGTGAGATTTTTTAGCTATAAAATTAAATAAAAATTTTCTAGACAATTTAGCAAACATCGCGAAGCTTCATACTGTTAGTCACAGGAGAAAAAAATTACTAGAATTAAATGCGTATTAATAACAGAAACAGTAAGCGATTTTTAGTTTTTTGTAAGAATCCGAGCAATGCCGAGAACATTATAAAAACTATTAAGAAGTAGCTGTTTGGTCAACTGACACTTGCAAATTTTTTGCTAAAAGCTAAAAAGTCTTTTAATTGTACTATAACTCTAAAAGAATACTACAGAAATACTTCTAAAAAAGAGAAGTATAAGAGCACATGGATAAATGCAATTCAAAAGGATTCTTATTTAAAAGAGCCGAGACAAACAAAGTTTATAGAGTCTAAAGAAACTCTGTTTAACATTGGTAACTGAAGAAAACATAGCGTAACATTCGATTGAAGTGCCAGGAGAGCCGCTTGGTTATCTAAAAAAAACTCCTTATCGTAAAGCTACTAGCCTGCTTCCTTGATGGTTAGTATCTCTGACTGGAAAACACTCGACCTATCCGGAAGTCGGAATGAGAATCGTATGTCTAGCTCTCTACAATACACTCCAGAGCCCACGCCTCAGATCATTTTCAATTACTCTAGTATCATACCTACGTACATATGTTAATCATTTCCACTCCCGCGTGGAAAGAAACACAACCCTGAAAAGCCTATCAAAGTTCATATGGGGAACCATACAGTCGGTAGAGGGCCTGGAGGAATCCGATTCAGGATCTTTGCATGTCCATATGTCTTGTGCTTCCATCAGCCAAATGCAGACAACCTAGTCGCACTACTGACTGATATAGCCATCAGATACAAGTCTATAGAATCAAGTGTAGTACCGTATTCAGAGTCTCTGATGGACTGGTACGCAAGTACCCCATAATTCCTGTATAAGTAGATCTCTGAACCCTGTATGTATTTAAAGCACTTACTTGATCTAAAATTAATTTTTTTAAAAGTAATTTTCTGAATATTTATGTGTCCGAATATAAACTATTTATAAATGTCTTTATAATATATGATAACCGAAATAATGATTTTTTTTTATTTTCCATAATGTATTAGTGCATATTTTATATGTTTAAGCACAGGTTTTATGAGCATATTTTAATTTTGTATTCCTTGTCCTGCTTTCGAGTCTTTGTATTTGTAAAACAAAATAGATTTGTACTTTTAATTTTTACATAAATAAAATTTGCTTTTTCGCCGCAATCATGATATTTTTTAAACTACTGAGCAGATTTACAAATTGTGTTAGTGCAAGTTAGAAGAAGTTATAATAAAGAATTTTTTGGAAATTTTTTTAATCAACTAAAACAAATCGTTTAAACTAGAGGCAATTTGAAAAACATGTCAGTAACCAGGTTTAAAATCAGTGTTTAAAGAACTTTTAAAACAGTTTTCAGTTTATCCGGTTCACCTGAGTTAGTTTAAGTTCGCAAGCTTGTGTCATGGAAGGAAGGTAGCGCAAATGCAATATTTATAAGTAAAAAACACTTGTGTTTCAAATGCTTTCAAAATGAGTGAATAACGTAATGAAAAAACTGTGAAATATTTGTGTTGACATTGCTTAATTTTTATTTTATTATTTTAGTTTATTAACAAACCATAAAACTTATTTGTGCTGCTTGTAAAGTGAGCAATTTTGTTTTAATATGCAATATGTGAGTAAGGACTTCTAAATTCAAAGAAATATTCTTACAAACATTTTAGCCAAAAGAAAATTACAGATTTCTATATTCAATCAGCTTAAAAGAGTTCTCACAAACAATTAATTAAAGGTTAAATAAGCTCCTGCTACTATCCCAAACCTTGTATGCTTTTAATTCCCAAGAATTCGGCTGATATTCGAATATTTCTCACAAGCTTTTATAGTTGGTCATCAGTAACTTTTACTCTACAATTTTACCAAAATGTTTTTGTTAAAGTTGTTTTATTTCAAACTTTTTAGAGAGTATAAAATGTGCTAAATAAAATTCATATTTATTAAAAATTTATTAAGAAAAATGTTCCGAATTTCCCTAATTCACTTAAACACTCTGCCTTCTTTACTCAGTCCAAAACTTTTGTCATTTTATTTATATTTTTCTCATTTTTTAAGCAAATTTAGTAATTGTCAACGACTTAACATATTTTTGCAAGTTTATTTGGCACTGAGCACAAACAATTTTGTTTTATTTTATTTCAATTTTAACTTCAATGTCTATTCTATTCTTTTTTTTAGAGAAAGCATACTTATGGAATTTGAAACAGAAAGACCAAAATATGTTGAAAATGTTTACTAATGTCTGCACGGCAACAAAATAAACTATAGAGAAATCACTTGAAAAGTAGCTAAAAGACATTTTATTTTAATTTATTTTGGACAAAAGCCAATACAGCCAAAGTAAAACTATTAAAATCAACTACTTTGTGTGTGAATTACAATGTTTATAGACTTAAAACTGAGAATATAAAGTTAAATGTGTTTGAAGGCATGTGTGTTTAGGTTTTGTTTTTTTTTTTGGAAACAAAATATGTGGAATATGAGCCAACAATTGTTGCTGTGTGCTAAAACAAAAAAAGTATTTTTAAGTATTTACATGTTATGGCTAATAGTTGAAATATTTTTATATAAAAAATTAAAATAAATTAGTCATTAAATGCTAACTTTAAATAGTTTTAAAATTTTAAAAAGCCTTGGCGGTTTAAAAATTTTTAATTAATAACAAATTAAAAGAAAATAAATCATATCTAGATTTGAATTATGAAACCCATGACCTTCAATGTAGTTATACGTGCCGTCATGAACTAGTCACGGCACACGTACATACTTTTGATCAAGAAACATAAATCATTAAAAACATGTTATTATAAACATTACCTGATTAAACTTATAAGTACCTATCCTATCCTAAAAAAATGTTTTATTAATTTATTCTTAAAATATTTATTATTCTTGTAAAGGCAAGCTTTTTTTCCTACTCAGGGAACTTTTAACAAAGATTCGTGCCTGTCGATCTATATCCCTTCCTGCCAATTCGTATTATAGTATCAGCCTAGCGGGTCGTTGTCATTCTCTATACACTTGATTTACTGAATCTATTCCATGTAAGCCATTAATTCTTGAATCAGTTCTTTTCCTTTTAGAATTTTTATACTAATTTAATTTATTACCAGCAATTTTTTAACTCCAGCTTATCATCTGTACTTGTATTCTTCAATTTATTTAATAGAACTAATTTTATATATTCAAATTATACCTTCCAATCAACTGTTTTGTATTCTACTGAAGCTGGTATGAATTTAAAAAAAAATTTTAAATTTAATTTGTACAAAACTAAAATGCATTTGTATATCCCCTGATACTTTGAATGCTACACGAGCACATATATATACATATCTATGAATACGAGTTACCTAACAAATAATCAACGTTCTCATATGTTCCTCAAAAATACTGTACAAATATTAGTTCCCTTACCAAAAAATAAAAAAAAGTTAAAAATAAAAAAACAGAGAAACGTGTATAATAAATCAATATTTATTTTTAGAATTTTATTTCCATTTTGTATTGCTATGTTACTCATGCATAATAAAACAATTTTTATTGCATACAAATATGGTTTGCTTTACTAAAACCACACACAAACAGACAAACAATGCAAGCGCTAAGGTCCCTCATATGAAAAATATATTTCTATGTTTTTTTGATTGCTGGGGATAATAGAAAAAAAGAAACCCCAAACTAAAATCCAGCTCAAATCCTTTTTTTTTTATACGGATTGGTTTGTTATTGTTTGTGCAACATTTGTTTGTATTAATACACCAACAAACATGTAAATGCGACAAAATTCTATTGCTTACAAACACGTTTGAATAACTTTCCGTCATCAATGATAAACCTGCAGCAGTCAGCATCAGCTTTCTGTTGCTCTATTAGCAGCCAACAACACATGGACTTATGAAGAACTGTTGTTGTCCAAATTTTTTAAGCTTTAGGCTTAGAGATTAGTGTTTTTAATCCACTGGGTGTTGAAAAACCAGCCTGCAATTGTCTGATAGCTGTACATCAAGGCAAAGTTTATTTTATTTTTTTTAAATTTTTAACAATCTTTTTCTTTTTTGATAGACATGAATTTGTGCTGCACAACAACAGCAATGGCAGTATTGGCAGAAAAATATGGTCAACAAAAATATTTTTTAAAAGTGCAATGCAAATTCAAAATAAAAAATAGAAAAAGATTCAAATAGCTTTTGTTTAACATAAATGAAAAATAAACATTTTATTTTTTCTAAATAAAATACCAAAATAGAAATCTTTCATGAAATCCATCTGCATTTTAATGAATTGGATGCTATTGAGCCATAGACAAAAGAAAATTTATTTAAAGTTTTATTCCAAATAATAATTCAGATTCAAAATATGAAAGAGATTGATTAGAAAAAAATATTAAATGGCTTCATTATGTTTGTGATTGAATTCCATGTTAAACCGAACAAAGCACATTTAAAATATTTTATTTTAATATTTAATTAGCAGAAAAGCAATTTAAAAGAAAAATATAAAATTGTCCATTAAAGGATATATGTAAGGTAGGCAGTATAGTTGTATTAATAGGAATTACATATTCTCGAGAGGTTGTTGCAACATTTCATTGAATTTTGAACAAAATTGTAGCAGAGACAGAATTATTCATAAAAAGGATATTAGGAGGGAAGTCAAGTTGCAGCAGGGATTGAAGTGAAATTTATTGAAAATTTTTAAAAATTCAACTCTATGAATAGTTATTACCAAGCAAGGAGTTTAATGCACTAATGCCCTTAAATAAAATAAAAAAAATAATTATTTTTAAGACATGTTTATTAAAAGCTTAAATGCAGGTACATAAATAATTGGAAAATTACTTTTATAAATTATTTCCTAAAATAAAGAAACTGTCTCTTTTTTTTACAAACGTTCAAGTCATTATGTTGAAATAAGTGAGAAAACTAGTGCTTTTCGTAAAAATTATACGATTTGATCGCTTTTAACATAAAAACAGAGACAAAATTAATAAAAAGGTAAAATAGTAATTTTTGCGTGTTGGCTGTTTTGATGAATTTAAGGATCGAAAATTGTTCAATAGTATTCATCTGAAAACATTATAATGAAGTAGTGAACTCGAATGAAGAATGTATGACTTTTTAAAAAAATCAGGTTATCAGTAAGTTAATACTCTTGAATATTAAAAATATTATAATTTTTATACATAAAAGGCTAGGATACTTATAAACAATTACACAAGTCATGGTATGCCTCTTATGGCTATTCATCATTTACGAAATCCCTGATCTGTAGTCGCACTAATATTCTGAACGACTCTGACATGGTCGATGGTGATTAAATTAAAAGGGGTATGCAAAATTTTACGTCTCTGCTACTGATCGTTGAGGAGGCCTCTTGTTTGAAGCCAACCCTCTAGAAAGGCAGCAATTTCATGGTGAACCCACTAACTGTCATTAATACCCCAATTGGTGGGCGAAATTTCAAGTCTCTACTGTTAGCCGTTGAGGATTTCCATCGATTGGAATATATCCTGGCAGCAGCATCGGGTCATATTTATCATTAGCATGAATTGTCATTGGGACTGGACTAGTATGTAAGTTTTCAGCTCAGTAGGACACCGGGAAGTGGGTCAAATTTAACTTGCAAGATTCCACCTTCACATACATATAAGGCAAGTTCAAGAAAAGCTTTTAAAAATTATGAAAATAATATAAAAAAATATGCATTTATAGGAAATTATGCAAAAATATGCAATAACAAATTTATGCCAATTTTGAATAAATACTCGCATTCGGAAAAGTACTTGATAAGAATCGATATCAAGTTACTGAGTAAAAACATGCATTTGCTGCGTTTGCATCATAATTACGTTAAAATTTTTTTTTTATTTCTTTTAAAGGATGCATGAAAGCCAACAAGTTTTCCGCATACGCTAGTAAAATCTTAATATCTAACATTCGACTGTACGTGTGCTTGATATTGTACTGCTCCTAAATGGATGGACGAATTTAATTGAATTTTTGTTTATACCTTTATGTTACGCCTTGGTAGGTTTAACGTCAGAAATCCGCCTGGTAGGTGGTGCTGCTGGCCTATTTACCTACTACTTGTTTTACCCGGTCTTGTATGCACTTTATATTTTCATAAAAACCCAAGTTATATTTTAATGAAAATAAAAATTTTGCCACGCCGATTAATACCCCTACTTTTTATATTTTTCTCAATTGGAATTTTTTTTATATGTTCAGAACAACCCAACTGAAGTTTTTATGAAAGAAAAATTTACCACGTGCCTCTCTCCGCCCATTTTTCAAATTTTGGCTAATTTTTTTTATATATTCAAAAAAACTTAATTAAGTTTTTATGCCAAGATCAAAAATAAGTTAGTTTAATCTCTTTTTTATTAATTTTCAATATAAATAAAACTTGAAGTTAAAACAACCTTTGCCTAGTAATTTTATAAAAATACAAGAGTTATAAAAATTAAGAATGTATGAGAGACAGATAATCTTGGCTTTGTTACCATGTATCAAGTTATTTTGATAACAAATGCAACAACAATAATTATTTTTAATTTTAGCATCCACAGAAATTTATTTTGAAGTTTATATAGTTATTTTTAAAGTTATATTAATTTGAACTCATTTTCAGCATCTAGTCTATATTAGCTTACCAACCAACTCTTGAATTTCATAATTTTTTTACCTTTTCACTTTATAACTTTTATATTTACGTTGTCTTTTCTCAAATATGGTTTTGGTTTTATTAAAAAAATAAAGAAGAAAACGTATTTACTCACAGAACTTTTCTTATTAAAATCCTAAATTTTCAGTTTTAACTAAAATACGAAGCCACTTTTACTTAATCATAAAACTAACCTAATTTCTGTCTAAACAACAAAAAGAATAACAAAATAAAAAACTTTCTTTTACCACTAATTTTCTAAAATTTCTCTTCTTTGAACAAGATTTGTGCGTGTGTGTGTTTTTAATAAGAATTTTCGTTAGCAAAATTTCTTGCCACTCCTTCCTGCCTCTTCATTTTAAACTATTTAATGCTCATTTGTTTGTTATTTAAGCAGTAGTTAGTTGTACAGCCAGTAGTTGCCAAAAAAGTTTCCAAATAGTTTTCTTTAACTTTTTGACTTGCAATGGGGCTATAGAGCAAATACAAGGACAAACACGAGAGCATGTTTAGAGAGCAGTGTGTGTGTGTGTGTGTTTGTGTGTGCGTGATTAAGCAGCTTGTATTTCAATGAAATGATTTTAATTTTAGTCTCGTATTATTTAAAACAAATTTTGTTGGTCAAATAACACTTAAAAATAGTACAAACAATAATTGACAACTGTTAGCATTTATGTTGATATAATTTACTTAATCACGTTAGCATTCATTTGAAAGTGTTAAAGCATGCACGAGGTATCATAAATTTAATTCACATTTTTTATTGCTTTATTTTTATTAGTTTAAGTTTATTTTATTAAACTTATTTTATAACTTAATATTTGCATGCTTTCTAAATTTTCCCATAAATATTGAAAGTTTTTCTTCAAGCCAAATGTTATATTATGATTTTTTTTATAAACCCTACAACTAGTTGGTTGGAAAGTTTAATGAGTTACCAGAAAATGTTCATAGACCCTGACAAAAATAACAAATCAGATAGGATTTTGCAAGAAATAAGGTTTTTTATTAAATAAAATAATTCAATCAGATCATCTGAAAAGGAAACACTGGTTCTAGCCTTAAAAAAATTAATAAGAAAACTTAATTTATTAAAACAAAATTTGATGCCATATTTAAAAGTTAAGAAATACCACTTACAGGACTTTATCGGTTACTTAACATCTCTAATTTTAATTGTGGTTGTGTTTCAAATTAAATTGAATGTGCCAACATTTATGTTAAATTTCCCTAATATAATTTATTGGCCAAATACGAGTACCGGCCAAATATCCTTTATTTTTAAAAATTACATTTTAATAAAAATTCTGTATTCAAATCATTTAAAATTTATTGAATACTTTTAATCATCATTTTGTTCATTATTGTAAATTTTATTACAAGGATAAGCCTTCTTACCATATATTCTTAGTACAAAATTTTAACTAGTATTGCGTTCTAAATTCAAAAAGAAAAGTTATTAAATATTTATTAGTTAGTTTTATTTGACCTTTTTCTTTTTAACAAAATAGCCATTTTAGTTATTAAATATTTAAAAAATAATATAACCGTGAAAAATTTTATTATATGAAAATGAGTTGCAGGATACTTTTATTTTCTATATAACCTAAACTTCAATTGAATTTCTTTTCAAAATTCAATAAAAATTCTTAGATATTTTTAATTGCTATCATCTCTTCCGTGGCTTTTTTCCTTAAACTGAAATTTTCTCACCGAATGCAAATGGAAAGATTAAAAATTTAAGAAAAAATACAAAACTTTGCAAAAGTTAAATGTATTCAAGCTTAACTTGTTTTATTTTTCGAAAATAATTTCGTTTCATTTATTGATTGTTTATTTAAGGTTAATTATTATGTTAAAAATTTTTATTTTTTTTATAACCATTAGCTGATATAATAACACAATTCATTCACAATAGACATCTTTTTAATTCACTATTAACAGAAATAATTGAAATTAATAATACCCTGTTCAGACATAAAAGTTAATGAAGTCGATTAAGTTTTAAATTGTGTGACTGATTTGGGTGTTCACACATATTCAATTAAGCTTACGCAATTAAGCATTTGACAACTGAAAATATTGTGACTTTTTTTTTGAAAATATGTTTGAGTATTTATAAAATAAGAAATGAAAAGAAAGTCAAATTTACAAAAATTATTTTCAATAACAATTTTAAAAAATTTATTTAGCGGTTATTCGGCTGCCATTTCCTTTTTATGACATTTATTTTTAAATTTATTTACGTTTTCTCTTTTTAATACTGAAAATATCAACTTTTCTCACTTTTGAGTTGATATTTAAAGGCACAACAAAGAGTTGAATTTTGATTTTGACTTCATTAACGTGCAATCAATTTTTAATTGCGCAATTATTGAATGGCAATTTGTATGGTAAATTGAGCTCAATAAAGGCGATAATTGCGTAAAATGCTTAATTGCTCAATAACGTGTATGTCTGAACTGCCTATAAGATAATTCCGCAGGAATTTCTGTGCGGAATCAATAATACGACTCAATATCTTTTAAAATTAAATTTTATTTACTATTATGCTGTCAATCTGTATAATAAAATTATACATTTTGCTATTCAAGGAAAATTATTTAGGAAACAAAATTGTTATTACCAGTTTAATTGTTCATTTTCAATAATTTGATAAATTTTATTTGAATAAATTTAATATTTAAAAAAGAATTTATTTTTTAAGGAAAGTGTATTTGAAATTCAGCAACGCTGAATATTTAATTTTTATTTATTTCATATTGAAATAAACATGAAAGCAGAAACTAAAAGCAAAACTTTATTGTTGCTACCGTTATAGAGGAATTCTTGCTGTTGTTTCTGTTATTTTTGTTGTTTTAATTAATGTTGTTGGCTAAAAGTTTATCAGTTGTTTTAAATTTTATATACGAGTATAACAGTTTCGAGGGTACTTGATATTGTTGCTATTGCATTTCATTTTAACTGCTAAAGTTGGCATAATAGTTCTCATTGTGTTACACCCACCAAACAAACGCTGGCAAACACCAAGAGGTAACATGCATTAAACAAATAAAAACTTGCAAACTTTTTATGAAAAAAAAAAAAACAACAAACAACACAAATATGAAGGAAGGGTTAAAAATATGAAAGAAAATGGCGAATAATGTTTAAAGTTTTAAGATGAAAGTAATTTATTGAGGTTTGTACTTAATATAACTCATTTTTGTTATCTGGTTTATATATTGTATAAACTGAAGATTGAGAGAGAGAGAGGGAGAGAGAATGAGAGTTTTCCATAAGCACACTAAGAGAAAAATATGGCATAATTAGTTCAATGAAATGATTTTCATTCAGTGATTCAATGAAATCTTTCATAAATAAATTTCGAATATATAAATGAAATCATTTTATTATATTAATGAACTTTTCATTGGATTAATGACAAATTTCAAAGGATTTAATTAAAGAATATCTGAGCTAATAATTAAAAATCGCTTAAGTCGACTTAAGTAAAAATTTATTTATTGTCGCAATTAGTTCTATAAAATGACTTGATGTTTTTGTTTTAATTACATTTGATTAAATATACATACTGATTTTTTTCAATGTATTTTCAGTACAAATGGGTACATTTTTGTAGTTGAGTTGGGCAAAACGAAGCATTTTTGCACTCATTTCGTATGCACTGTGATGAGTACCCTGAATGAAATAGAAAAAAATGCCATGAACCATATTTATTCTTCAAAATTGGCTCTAATTCTTTATTAAATTTTTAGAACAGCTAATAAGTATGACACTTACAGTGCGTATGTAAAGGATGTGTCAATTGACATTAATTGTAAGAATTAATTTTTGTTTACTAAATTTTTCGTTTGACTAACTTGTAAAATTTAGTATTATTTCTTCATGTTTATAAATAAATATGTAAGTTCATTGTGTTTTTAAAAGAACAGAAAAATAAATGTTTATGTGCTAAAAGATTATGTAGAGGATTTGAAATAATGGAAAGGTATAATCTATGTTCTGGTATGGGCATTTATCATTTTAAAGGGGAGGTCGTCTAAATTTGTAATCTACCGCCCAAATACTCAGAAGTTACTTTGAACTATTTTTAAACAGTTTTTTTTAAATTTCCATATACCGAAGTACTCTTGTTCTTAAGGTTTTTTCCAGTTTGCGTTTAGCATCATAAAATAAAAACTGCGAAATTACCTTAAAATAATAAAACACTTCAAGAAAGTTTAGAAACCACAGATTAAATTCCTTTTTTGAATTTGTTAATTTTCAAGGTCAAAATCGGGAATGGTACATCGGCAAATTGGAAAATGGTAACAATCCCTAAAAGAAACAGCTCTGGGGTATATGGAAATTTAAAAAAAAAATTTTTAAATAGAAAAAAGTATCATCTGAGTATTTGGGCTATAGATTACAATCCAGACAAACTCCCCTTTATAATGATATATGTGGCATTTCGCAATCTTCTATGGTTCGCTCGGAAGCTATTTTGGATTATGTTGAAATTTCCATAGTGCTGTTGCTCTAAGTGATTTTAGCAACTTCCCAACGAACCTATAAAGATTGTGGGATGGGTTACATATCATTTTAAAGGAAAGTCTGTATAGATTTGTAATCTATCGCCCAAATACTCAGAAATTACTTTGTACTACTTTTAAAAAAAAATTTTAAATTTCCATATACCCCAGTCCTTTAATGATTTTTCACTTTGAGCCCAACCTTGTATAATACATAAAAGTATATATTTAGAGATAGTAGTAAAAAGGGGTAAATAATTTACCCCTTATTTAATCGAATTTTGTAAAAATTCAAATATACGTTTTAGACCTTTTTAAGAAGAGAAGAATACAATTTAGTTTTTGTTTCTGTGACAGTTACTTTGAAAAAACGTTAAAAAACGTACCAACATTTATTTTTACTCTTTTTATCCCTCAAATATACAAATATCGAAAAAGTATCAAATTCCCATCCGGTTATTTTTTAGTAGAATATTTTGTATATTGAACTTTGGCTCTATCTGTCGTAGTTCCAGAGATATAAGAATTTCGATTTTACACGTTTTTAACTCTTTAATATTCGAATTTCTAAAAATCCCTTCTTATTGGTCTTACACGTCAGTAATGTTATTCTTTTATACATATGTATAGATATTGGCTTTTCATTTCTTTTATTTAATTTCTTTATAATTTTTATTTTTTTATTGTTACTGGCTCTATCAATTGTTGTGGGTTGGGATTTTATATTTATTTTAAGGGCATGAAAATGGCCATATAACAATAATAATATTATTTTTGATCAGCTTTTCTAATGAGGAGAACAAATTTTCATCTCTCCTTTTCTTTTCTAAATGCTATAAAATAACCTCTCGATGTTGTATTTGTGTGTTTGTTGAAAATAATGCATTTTAAATTATTTCTTTTATTGCCAAATCTTGCAAATCTTGCAAATCATGCAAATCTTGCAGATCTGTTTGTAATCTTAAGAAATAAACATTTTAGTGGTTTGTGCTTTATTGCCTTTCACGAGTGCTTCTGTGAAATTAATTTTTTTTTTGCTTACAAAGTATAAGCTTAATATTTCTATTGCTGTAGTTGCTGCATACAAAATGCTTTTATTTACTATTAAAAAGCCTTTTGTGTATTGTGGCGATACTAAAATGTTTATAAACTTTGCATTTAGCAGAAAATATTTTTTTTATTTTGAAAAGCCTTAAACAGGTTATTTTGGCATTTTTTGTAATTTTTGAGAGATAAAAAAATGTCTCTTCCAAGAGAGTTAAGCCTACTGTTACATTTAAAAGGTAGCAGCTACAAGTGATTATAAAGAGTGATTTTTTTGCTATTATCTTTTTGGCAACACTAGTTTTGACAGCTCACGCACGTTTTGTATCTTGTGTCACTGTCAAACATCTTCAGTTTGGTCTATAATTTAATCATGAATCGTCTTACAAACGAACAACGCTTGCAAATTATTGAATTTTATTACCAAAATGCGTGCTCTGTTAAGAAAGTTCATCGCGCGCTTCTTCCATTTTATGGTCAGTTTAATCGACCTACTGAGGCTTCTATTCGGGCTATTGTAACAAAATTTCGCACCAAATTTACATTGTTGGACATTAAACCACCAACACGCTTACGTAGAGTGCGAACTGAAGAAAATATCGCAGCCGTATCGGCCAGTGTTGGTGATGACCGTGAATTATCGATTCGGCGCCGTTCGCAGCAATTGGACCTCTGTTACTCCACTACGTGGAAAATTTTGCGGAAGGATTTGGGTGTGAAGCCTTATAAGATACAACTGGTGCAAGAATTGAAGCCAAACGACCTACCACAACGCCAAATTTTTGGTGAATGGGCTCTTGAAAAGTTAGATGAAGATCCACTTTTTTATCGAAGAATTGTGTTCAGCGACAAGGCTCATTTCTGGTTGAATGGATACGTGAACAAGCAAAACTGCCGTATTTGGAGTGAAGAGCAGCCAGAAGCATTGCAAGAGCTACCAATGCATCCACAAAAAACAACCGTTTGGTGCGGATTATGGGCTGGCGGCATCATTGGGCCGTATTTCTTCAAAGATGATGCGAATCACAACGTTACTGTGAATGGTGAGCGCTACCGTGCGATGATAACAAACTTTTTTTTGGCCCAAATGGAAGAGCTTGACTTGCATGACATGTGGTTTCAACAAGACGGTGCCACATGCCACACAGCACGCGAAACAATGGACCAATTGAGAGGCGAGTTCGGTGAACAGTTTATTTCACGCTTGGGACAAGTCAATTGGCCGCCCAGATCGTGCGATTTAACGCCTCTAGACTATTTTTTGTGGGGCTATGTTAAGGCTAATGTCTATAGGGACAAGCCCGCTTCGATTGACGCACTGGAAGCCAACATTGCCAACATTATTCGTGAGATACCGGCCGAAATGTTGGAAAGAGTATGCCAAAATTGGACTAAGCGGATGGACCATTTGAGGCGCAGCCGCGGCCAACATTTGCATGAAATAATCTTCAAACATTAAATTATATCGACCCAACTATCGATCCAAATAAATATTTCATGCATTTTTCTGAATTTTATGTTTTTTTTTTTTAAATTTCCGATAGTTCTTATAAAATCACCTTTTATAAATTAATTGAAAAAAAATTTTTTTTAAGAAAACTATTATTTTATTTGATTTTTTCACTTAATGTAGCTTAAGATTTATTATTAAATGTATTTGCTGTCCCAGAGAGAGTAAAATTTGTCATTTCATGCTTCAATAAATCGATTGTTGCACTGTGATGCGCTGTGTGGCAGGTGGAACTAAAAATCCATGCACTACAGTTAAGGCTGTTATAAAGTTCCAGTAACTAATGCCAGTCACTGAAATTTGTGGGCTTCATCTTCAAAAAAGTAAGAGCTGACAAAAATTCGCCCTATACAGATTTACCACTTGCACAAAAAACAAACTAAACTAAAAATAAAAATATTTGGATTGTGTGTCTCTTGTAGACAGTAAATTAGTTTCTTTAAAGGTTTTGAAAAAATTCAATTTTTCTATTTTTATCCACTAATATTTTTAATGAATTTCAGTTGAACTGAATTGTTTGCAAATTCACGCTCTAAAAATTATAAATGTAGAGACAGTTGCACTTCAGAGCACGAATCTCAGACATTTATAAGCCGATTAATCTGAATTTAAATAGAAACTTTAAGGCAGAAACTTCCAATAAATTGGCATACTAAACTTTTCTGTAGGTATTTTTGTGATTTCAAATAATTGATTTCAACATCCACACGAACAGACATTTATTGTGAAATCGATTTAGATGTAAAAATTACTCAAGTGATAACAAATTTATACATACTCTTTTAATTTTTTGTGAAGTGAATAAAAAGTTAACTTAGATTCTGTTGTTATTCACTTGTTTGTACAAAAAACTTGTGAATGATTTTTTGTTTTCGAATAAAATTTCTTGTTAATGGTCTTGTTAAAAATTTCGATACATGTTATTCGAAACTCACAGGTTGAAAAACTAGAAGATTCGAGTAATATTGCACTCGTATACGGCTGACAGAATTACCCCAAGCCCTTCAAAATATTTTCGAAGCAGTTTTCAATTGCTCTGTTTTAAAAGTTGACCTGAGCTTGTAAATTAGTGTTATTGTAAATCAATGAATGGAAAGGCTTGAACATTTTAAAACTGACAAGCTTCTTCTTAAACTCTTCCATTTAGTAACCTTCTACAGGGTGGCCCAAATAAGACCAACTGATGCGAAACATAAATAACTTTTTTATTTTTTAACATAATTTATTTTTTCTTTTTGCAGATTATAACTGAACTCTTGGAAATTTAAAATGAATACGTACAGTTCACAACAAGACATTAAAATTATCGATTTTTATTATTCTTCTCAACGATCAATTGTTCTGACGCAGCGAAATTATCGCCGTTTTTTTTTAACCTAAGATCAGCGCCCACATCTTCCATGATTACAAGTTTAGTTCGCCGTTTTGAGGAACTGGGTTCAGTTGCCGACCGTGTGGGAAGAGGTGTTCATCGAAATATTCTTACTGAAGACAACGTGGAAGCTGTGCAGCAGAGTGTTGCAAATGATCCATCTGTCTCAACCCGTCGCCGTTCCGCCCAATTGGGTATACCCAGAACAACATTACAGAAAATTTTAAAGCTGGATCTTAAGATGTATCCATACAAAGTTCAAATTGTGCAACAGCTTCTACCGCAAGACCCCCAACAACAACTACAATACGCTCACTAGGTCTCATTTGGGCCACCCGTTATTATAAAGGAGCATTTTCTGACAACACCACGTATCTACATTAAAGTTTAAAAATTTGTACATCAATGTCTACTCATTGATTCACGAATACATTTTGTTTGTTCCTTGTGTGATTTATTTTCCATTTGTATTTGTTATAATGGAAAGTAATTCATTTCATTTCATTTGTCATACACTTAAAGTATTCATGTGTGAACGTTTTTCTAAATGGCTGCCTTGTGTGTTACAAGGAATTACTTACTATGTATGTATATGTATTTATATCTATTTGCAAATAATGTGTCTGTGTATTTTTTTTTTTTGTAAAATAATAATGATGGCATTCACAACGTAACAAGCAAAACAAGTAAAATATTTATGTATGTCTGTCCTTAAAAACAATTTCTTTTAAAACGTAAATCTGTTTTATAGAGCTTGTGTTACTTATTTAGCAAAATTTTTCTTATTTTATTTTTCATTCCATTTGTTTACTTGTTTGTACTTGTTTAGTATAATTCCCTATTTTTACCCAAGTTAATCCTTTTTATCTGTTTTGCTTGTTGCTTTTGTTTTAGCCAAAATTTCATTTCAATTTAAAATTGAAAATGTATTTGTTTTCAAATCAAGATTTTCAATTTATTTTCTACTGCTTTAAATATAAAAAAAATCAGTTTTTCTTCTAATTTGAAAGGACACAAGGAAAAAAATTTTTAGTTTCATGTTTGTACATACGACGAGTAACATTTATGTATTTACACATCAATTCCTGAAAACAATGCTGAAAGAGAGATTGTTTCTATTTGCAGGTGTGTAGTTTTTAGAGATTATTTTGTGCAAAAAGCAACAATAATAACAAAATTGTAATGAAAAAGAAAAGAAATTCTTGTTAGCAAATCCAGTTGAAAAATTGCTTAACTAAATAAGAAATGAGTTTTTGTCATTATGACAAATGAAAAATTATTTTCTTTTGTTAAAGAAAGCAAATAAGAGTACACACACACCCACACGCACATAGAAACATACATACACAAATGATATTTCTAATTTAAAATGATTATAAATTCATAAGAGAAATTAACAAAGAAAAACTGAAAAAAAAAGCAAATGGAAAATGTTAAAAAAAATTATACAGATTTAAATTCATTCTTCATCATCATCTAATTAAAATGCTGACGAAGAAAATTTTCTTTAGATTTGTACCCCTTGAACAAAAGTCTCCCTTCGCTTAAAATTTTTAATTTAAAAAATCGTTACTTTAATTCTTTGTAAGAAAAACTAAATTAAATGAAATTTCAACTTCAACATAAAGTCACATTTGTAAAGTGTTCGTCTGCTTTAGAACCTCCCTCGTATTCATTTTATTTTAGTTTCATGTCGCCAACCAAAAAAGAAAAGATCTACTCGTACAATAGGATGTCAAAGGCTGCTATTTCCTGAGATGTTTTGTTCTTCATGCAACTTGAAGGATTTATGTAAGATCTTCCTGTTTTACTTACTTGTTTTCATTCAAACACAGTGCTTAAATTTACTACATATTATTCATGGCTGGCAACAAATAAGATTGTCACGAAAAGTAAAAAAATTTTTGCAATATAATAAAAAGATGAACAGAAAAGAAAAGCAAATAAATTTTATTGCCTTCACACAACAAAACACAAACACGCACATGCCTTTAACAATTCAACAATGAAAACAATGCGGTTGCATAAGATGAGGTAGAATAAGAAATTGATTGATTTATTGCAAAAAGCATTTTTTTTATTAAAAAAAAATAAATTCAACCTGAAGGTTTGTTAATAAGCAAAAGGAGAATTTAGTTAAGAACTCAAAAAAAAATTGTTGCTAAACTATTCACTAGAAAAATTTAAGTCTTAAAATGTTTTCTTAGTAAAATTAAAGAATTTAGTTGAAATTAAATGAAATTAAAATTTTATAATTTTCAGCTTCTACTTTAGACCACAAACAGCTGATTTGCGGCTCACTAAACATATTTTATACAATAATTTTAGTAAATTTTTCGATCTTATAAATTTATTATTATTTAATATTAATCAAGCTTAAGATCTCAAAAAATTGTTTTTATTTAAATTTTCCAATATTTCTTATAAAAATTTATTTTAAAAATAAATTTCCCTGAAGAAGACTTTCAAAACAAAGTCGAAATTGGAAAATTTAAATAAAAACAATTTTTTGAGATCTTAAGCTTGATGAATTAAATAATAACATATTTTATACAACAATTCTTTCGAAAAGAAAATCGAGCAATAGCGTAAATATTTCTATATGAAATTGCGGCTCACTAAAAAATATTTTTTCTTTTTAAACGAATGCAACTGTCAAAATCAGTCACTTGTTTGCTGGTTGTCGCTTAGATATTTTTTCTTTTAAAATTTAACGCAAAATGCACAGAAACCGGTAAAATTAGAAATAAAATTTTTTTCTACCTTTTTACATAGATTTTTTAACAATCAACACAAAGTTCTCTTATAACGCGGTCTCTTCAAAGCGTATTGCAGGAGGTAAAGAATAAAAAAACAAAAGAAAAACACATAAATTCATAAGAAAACGAAAAAAACCTTAATCTTTAAAAAGTAAAATAATTTTACGGCAATAAATTTACGCAGGTGAACAACAAAAGAAAGTTATTTATCTAATACTTTCCATATTAATAATCTATAGGGTCCGCCAAATAACTTTTTTTTTTTAAAATGCTATAAAAAAAAAACTACGGAATATTTTCTCAAAATTTCTTTTTTTATTTGAAAGTACAATCCTTCCGGTTAATAATGGAAAATAATTTCATTCAAATGGCTGCCTCGGCTGGCCATGCAGTAGCCTACACAATCGGTCCAATTTTTAAGCACATTATAGATTTTGTGCAGCTGTATTTCACCAATGGCTTCACGAATATTGTCCTATAAAGCGTCAATTGTCTCTGGCTTGTCGGCGTAAAACTTATCTTTGACGGCACCCCACAAATAATAGTCCAACGGTGTCAAATCGCAGCTCCGAGGTGGCCAAACGACATCAGCTCTGCGGCTGATAATGCCATCTTCAAAAACAGGGTGCACAACATCGAGTGTAGCTTCGGCTGTGTGGCACGTAGCGCCGTCCTGTTGAAACCAAATGTTGCCAATATCCTCCTCTTCAATTTTTGTGAACAAAAATTCGTTCAACATGCCCCGATAACGATCGCCATTGACTGTAACGGCCACTCCTTGCTCATTTTCGATAAATGAGCTTCATCTGAAAAGATAATTTTTTTTTTATGCAATTTTCGCACACATTTGCAACATTACCATGATTTTCAAAGTAATGTCGCAATATTTCCCAGCGTTGTTCAATATAATAGATAATTTTTAGTTCCTTATAACGCCGTCTCCATAGAACGTGGTGCTGGTTTCTATATAACGTAGTATAGATTAATCCATAGAACACATATCCGATTTTGAATTAATTCGAAGTTTTTCATAACATGGTTTCCATATAACGCGAAACGAACAATTGCGCTACAGAAAACTTGACTGTACACTATTTAATGTTGTTTTTTAAAGTGTATTTATAATTTACAGCGGTTTTTTTATTTGCAACTGGCGATTAATTTATGAAACTGTTGTTGTGACAACATTACATATTGAGAAAGCTTACGTTAAAAAATGTAAAGCCAGGCGAACGATAAGTCAAAAGTTAGTGAATCCTGTTTTAAATCGAAAATGAGTGACTAATTTTTTTTCGCTTTCGCTTTGCATCGAAATAAAGTTCCTGGCGGTAAGTTCCTGGGGGGCAAAGCAACCTGTTTAAATTTCACATTTAAATTATTTACTGATAAAAAATTTTAAATACTTTAGGAGAATTAAATTGCAACATTTTGACTACAGATTGTGAAATAAAAACCAAAAAATTTCATGTGAGTGTATGTATTTTAATAGTTTGTATCTGATATTATTTCATATCAGGGCTTAAAAAGCCATAAATTTTTTTTTAATTTAATTTTAAATCCGTAAAGCTGCCTACTCAGCTTTACTTTAGATAGCTGCAAAAATTAGTATATTTATTTAACACATAACGAAGAATATTTATGTGGAACCTTCTAACCCTCCAATTTTTTAACTAATGGAACTTTTTTGAAAAATTTGGCCAATAGATATGAAAATTTATGTAGTAACAAAAATTAAACTGCAAGATTCTACATTGTTCAGTTTTCGATAACTAATATTTTCATTTTATAGGAAGCAATTTCTATATATATGTCTAACCCATCAGCATCTTTTTCAGTTAAATAGCTTTCTGCTTTCGAGATGCAAAATTTTCGAAAATTAATTTTTTTATGCGCTTCACATTCTGAAAATTTCAAAATAAAAAAAACTAAACAAATCGATTCAGTCCTGACGTTATTACAAAAATGAACCTCTTTCTTTTCATATACTTTTTTAAATTTTAAAAACTCCATTCAAATGAATAATAAAAATGTATTAAGAATAACAACTAGTAAAAAATTCTTACCTTAAATCATCATTTATTTCTCCCAGCTCTTTATTCTTCTACGTTCTTCCATATTCCTCGATTTGTGTGATTATTTCATCACACCAATTAATAATTTATTTATATCGTTCGATTTTTATAATAGAGAGCGATTAAATGTAATACGAATCATTCACCTTAACGAACGACAGGTGTTTTGTTCAATAAACTTAAAATATTCATCAATATTCCTATTGTCCCAAGAGATATTTTATATGTACTTGTGTCAACGGTTTTTCTTCAAACACTTTTTGTAAACGGTTCAATTTGCGCAATCTGCTGTTGCTAATACAAAGCAACATCAGATCAATATAAAACTGGTATCGTTTTTAGCTTCATATAATAACTAACACAATTTAAAAAAAATTGTGCTTATTCCCAAAACATCCGCAAAAATGTTCACGACAAACGCCAACAAGTATGACAACTGCCATACCAAACTCTCTTCAATGTTTTCAAATATTGTAAAGCCGTACAGGATTACGATTATCCGTAAATATTTCTTTCAATAGTAAAATGTAAGCACGAAGAACTCTACAGCCGGACTTAGCTTTACCCAAAAATTTTAATACAATTTTATCGCTTCACCCATATGAGATGGATGCAGTTATAAACTTATGATCAAGATATCGAATATTTGTATTTCAATCAATTTCAAAATTCGTGTTGTTTATTGAACGCACCTCGCAAAAATATAAAAACTTTAAACTTTGTTAAATACAGCCTAATCAGTATGTCTGCATACAGTTGTGTTCAAAATAATAGAGTACCCATAATTTGTAAATTGAATTTAAGCAGCAAAATTAAGTAACAAATTTTTATGGAAAATATAGTTTAAAAATGGAATTCATTTATTTTTTATTTTTTTTGCACAAAAAAATACAAAATGGAATGACATCTAAAAATTAAATTTCTGAATTGTAGCAGCAAATAACCAAAGAAAAATACAAAATAAACTGCGTTCGTGTGATTAACGTAGTAAAAGTCATGTCATTTGAAATTCAATTTTTCTACTGGCGGAAAAATCAATGGTAACAAGTTAGCTGTCACACAAAGGGAAACAAGTTAGTGACTTTTTTAAATTAAATAATTTGTGAAAAATGATATTTCAAATTTGAGTAAAAATTTTTTTATAGAAATAAATCTTGCTGTGATTATATTGAAAAAGGTAAAGGATTTGCCTAAGAACGGTGGACAGAATGATGTGCTACTAAAGATTGTCAATAAGCAATTTATCAAATCAAATTGAAATATCACAATGCGATGGAAAATTATAATAAAAAAGGATCATGAAGGAATAATAAGTAATAAAGAAAAATAAATAATTAAAAAAATGCGTATAAAAGTTAAAAAATATTACAATAATGAATACGTGGAATAAAGTAAAATAATAAATAAATAATAAAATAAAATAAATTAATTAAAAACTTAAAAATTACACAAGTGAGCTACTTAAATATGTTGATTTAATAACAAATTCCCATCACACACAAATCAGAGCCTATTGTACTAGAAAACAATTGATAAGAGACTATCCCACAAAGAATCAGAACCATTCTACTCAACATAAATAACCACTATAAAAACCACATACGGCAGCAAGCTTGATTGATAAAACCCAATAAATTTAATTGAGGTAAAAAAGGAAACACAAAAACAGATTATAAAAATTAATAAACAAAATATTTAGAATCACAAATGGCAGAAACAACAAACAAGTAAAAACGAAAATGCAAAAAAAATTACAATGAAACCATGAGCATCACAAATTGCAGAAAGCAGATCACCAACAAAATAAGAAAAGAAAAATGAAAGATACACAAAGCAAACTTTCTAATGGAACAGCTTTTAACAGAAAAAGAAAGAAAGCTAAGAAAATATATTAAAAAAATAAAGAAATTAAGAGCTATTTCTCTTTAAGAAAATTTATTCAGGACAAACGGAATACGAAAAAGAAAAATGTTACCAAGCAAGAAAGAAAGCCAGAATAGCTGAGAAGCCATTAAAAGGATTAGCAAAATAACGGATCTCTTACAACAGTATTTTCAAGAAAAGAATAAAAAAGAAAACAAAGGCAATATTACAACACCGATATTGAAGTACTCTAGAGTAATAACGACCGATAAGTTGGTGACAGACATATTAAATGTACGAGATTATACTTAAAGCATAAACCAGTGTAATTTGTAAAATTTGATTTAATAGCTTTTTCATTGAATTTTGGTAGTGGAGTAGAATTGGTTTGGTTGTTGTAAAATTCATAAATTCATAGAACATTAAAAAAAATTAGTAATTCTTTTTCAAAATTGTTAAAAATCTAATGATGCTTTAATGAAAATAAAGAAAAAAAATTTAAGAAGGCATAAACACAAGCGTAATGGGAAGGTAGGGAAAATAGCCTAACAAAGTTGCATGAACAAAAACTAAATAACAAAAGAAAGATAAGTGCAAAATTGAAATGAAGGAAAAGAAAACAGCTATCGAAGATAAAAATATTGCTTTTACGCGAGTTGAAGCTGATAGGAGGCAACAATTTTTGTTGAAACCTTGCCAAAGTTTTAGTGATGCCATGTTTGTCAAAACAAATTTGAAATTATTCGACTGAAAAAATTAAAAAAATTTAACTTTTATTTTTCAAATTAAAATAATTTCTTTTTATATGTGAATCTTCGTTTGAGTTGAAAATTTTGGTTCAATTCAAATTCAATATTCAGTTTAAAATTGTTGTTGCTATGAATCTACAAATTCAAGTCACAAACACAATTTTATTTTTTTACCTAACATCCCTATACTTTTGAACACAACTGTACTTGTTAACATGAAATTTATAGATAAAAATTAAAAAAATTTTAACAATGAAAAGAGCAATGTGTTCTAAAGTGAATTTTAAATTTTTTTCGTGAGTGCGTAGATATATCGGATAAGATACAAAGCGCGCACGACAGTACATTAACGCATGATCAGTTCTTGATTATGATAAGTGCTCACCTCTATTTCACAATATTACTTTATTATTTATTTGCAAATTAAAATACACACACACACACATAAACGCTTTACATTTTCTTTTATTTTGATTTATTTTATATTCTTTTTATTTTATTTTTTATTTTCTTCTTAATTTTAAAATTTTCATTAAAAATTTATTTATTTTATAACATAACTGGGTATTTTCATTTACTTATTTAAATTTTAAACTACAAAATTTATTATTTTATGAATTTATAACTTTTTTGCCTTCTATATAAAGATATAAAATTTATACTTTTTTTTCTATATTCCAAAACCAATTTGATTTGAAATGTATCTAAGAAATGCTTATGTAATATCTCATTTAATATCCATTTTAAATCAATATTATTTTTGAGGAATTATTATTGATTGCAGAGTTTACCATTTTATCATTTATTTTTTTTTTTTTTTTTGTAATAAAATTTATTAAAACTATTCCTAAACGTAAACTACGTGTAAAAAATGTCATAAATAATATTTATTTGTTTTTTTGAGAATCCAATCAGTAATAATTTATGCGAAAGTAAAGATTTCAAATACTTCAAATTTTCGAGACGAGATATAGGGTAAAATATATTCATTTGGAAATAAAAACATACACGGGTATACGAATGCCCATATTAGGGAAATTAGAAATATTAAATTTTAACTTTATTGAATAATTTTTGCAAATACAAATATTAAATTGAAATAATAATTTCAAACGTCAATTTCACGGTAACAACATAAAATAAATTTTTCACTGTGACTAAAAAATAAAAAAAACTCAAAAAATGAAATTATAAGAATTTTATTTAATAGTTTTTGCAAATATAAAATAGTTTATTTTTAAAAAAATATAATATTTTTATGTTTTAATTTTTAAAATTTAAAAAATTTTTTTTAACTAAAAAATTTTTCCCCTTTAATTTTTATTTTTTTTTTTTTTTTTGTATTTTATTTAATTTTACATGTAATATTTCATTTTATGCCATTTATATTATGATTTTAGATATATTTTATTTCTTTTTGCTTTACTAAAACTATATATTACAATTTTTTGTATGTAATATAATTATTTCAATTAATATATTAATTTCTATTTGGAATTTAAAAGTTTAACAAAATATTAATCTTTATTTGTGCTTAATTCCAGAAATTGTGTTGGTTTGTAAATTTATTCTTTTACCCATGATATTCTCATGAGTTATTTATTCAGTACAATAAGTACTGAAGGCGATATCATATCTGTATGGACCATTTCGTCAAACGCTACTCTGATTCCTCAGTAGATTACTACCAACGTTTCTTGCAAACATTAGAACCTTTATATTGTAAAAGCAATTGACTAAATAAGAATTATTTGCCAATAGTTACAAAAAGATTCAAATATTCAAACAAAAAACTCAGTAAGTATTGAACTGAATAAATAAATAAATTTCCCAACCAACATTTTAATATTGAAAACTATATATTCTATTTTTATTCTTCTCTTCTCTTTTACATTTGAATGCCAGGTGGGTATTACTGAATGTAATTAAAGAGTATATGAAAAATAAAAAAGTGTATGTGTGTGGTTTTTATTGCCTTGAGTTAAGTAGCATTACGAATCCAGACACCTTTATGAAAGAGAGTGCTTTAGATCTTTCTCGATAATTAATAATTTAATTAAATATGTTTGGATTAAAAATTTTTACAAAAATTTGCTAAATTAAATGAAAGTAAATTTTTTTTGTTTTCTATTTAATATCTTTCTTAGAATTTCTTTTTTTATTAATTAAAAAATTTAGTGTCTGCAGACATTTTATTGCTTTTAAAAATAAGGTTCTCAGAAAGGATTGTTTCTTAGAACTCGTTAATTTTAGTCGTATTATAAAAATTTATTTTTTTATAAATATTTCGCTCCAATAATAAATAAATAAATTTTTATATTTAATACGACCTCAAGCTGAACAAAGTATGCATTTCAATTTCATTTTTTTTTTTTTGAAGTGAGTGAAGATAAATATGGTTAGTCAAATATGTTTTCACGTAATTCCTTATGTTTTTTAGTATTCGTAAATATTTGTTAAGTATTTTTGACATATTAAGATACAAATGTGAATAAATACGTTGATTTCTCTAATAGATTGCAAACGAACTATAGAATATTACGGATTGGTACACATATCGTTTTAAACAAAAGGTCGTCTAGATTTGTAATCTATCGCCCAAGTACTCAGAAAAAACTTTGCATTATTTTTGATAAAATTTTGTAAATTCCCTCCTACCCCAGTACTCATACTCTGAGGAATTTTTATCATTCTTCATTTCGGCGAGGTACCATTCCCGATTTTGCAACAGAAACTTACTGAAACCAAACTGGAATGAAGTTCTACGCTTTCTGGAATTGTTTACGGTAAATTTCATAGTTTTTTTTTGATGATGCAAAATGGAAATTGTCAAAACCCTTCAGAGCAACAGCACTGGAGTATATGAAAATTTAAAAAAATTTTAAAATATTCAAAGTAATATCTGAATATTTGGTTGGTAAGTTACAAATATACATAATAATATTTAATGACGTAAAACGTATTTGATAAATATGCCATTAATACTGAAAATATATTTAAAAAACGTAATGGGGTACGTTAAAACATATTTAGCGCGGCATATTTATCTTCACTCATTTAATTTTTTCTATGGTTTTGCTATTATAAAAGCATGTGGAAAGTAAAAAATGTTAATAATTCGCTAACACAGTGACTCGGCACTGTCGAATTTAACTTGTTTAATTTATTAATTTATTTTCTTAGCTTTCTTTCTTTTTCTGTTAAAAGCTGTTAGATTAGAAAGTTTGCTTTGTGTATCTTTCATTTTTCTTTTCTTATTTTGTTGGTGATCTGCTTTCTGCAATTTGTGATGCTCATGGTTTCATTGTAATTTTTTTTGCATTTTCGTTTTTACTTGTTTGTTGTTTCTGTCATTTGTGATTCTAAATATTTTGTTTATTAATTTTTATAATCTGTTTTTGTGTTTCCTTTTTTACCTCAATTAAATTTATTGGGTTTTATCAATCAAGCCTGCTGCCGTATGTGGTTTTTATAGTGATTATTTATGTTGAGTAGAATGGTTCTGATTCTTTGTGGGATAGTCTCTTATCAATTGTTTTCTAGTACAATAGGCTCTGATTTGTGTGTGATGGGAATTTGTTATTAAATCAACATATTTAAGTAGCTCACTTGTGTAATTTTTAAGTTTTTAATTAATTTATTTTATTTTATTATTTATTTATTATTTTACTTTATTCCACGTATTCATTATTGTAATATTTTTTAACTTTTATACGCATTTTTTTAATTATTTATTTTTCTTTATTACTTATTATTCCTTCATGATCCTTTTTTATTATCATTTTCCATCGCATTGTGATATTTCAATTTGATTTGATAAATTTCTTATTGACAATCTTAAGTAGCACATCATTCTGTCCACCGTTCTTAGGCAAATCCTTTACCTTTTTCAATATAATCACAGCAAGACTTATTTCTATAAAAAAATTTTTACTCAAATTTGAAATATCATTTTTCACAAATTATTTAATTTAAAAAAGTCACTAACTTGTTTCCCTTTGTGTGACAGCTAACTTGTTACCATTGATTTTTCCGCCAGTAGAAAAATTGAATTTCAAATGACATGACTTTTACTACGTTAATCACACGAACGCAGTTTATTTTGTATTTTTCTTTGGTTATTTGCTGCTACAATTCAGAAATTTAATTTTTAGATGTCATTCCATTTTGTATTTTTTTGTGCAAAAAAAATAAAAAATAAATGAATTCCATTTTTAAACTATATTTTCCATAAAAATTTGTTACTTAATTTTGCTGCTTAAATTCAATTTACAAATTATGGGTACTCTATTATTTTGAACACAACTGTATGCAGACATACTGATTAGGCTGTATTTAACAAAGTTTAAAGTTTTTATATTTTTGCGAGGTGCGTTCAATAAACAACACGAATTTTGAAATTGATCGAAATACAAATATTCGATATCTTGATCATAAGTTTATAACTGCATCCATCTCATATGGGTGAAGCGATAAAATTGTATTAAAATTTTTGGGTAAAGCTAAGTCCGGCAGTAGAGTTCTTCGTGCTTAAATTTTACTATTGAAAGAAATATTTACGGATAATCGTAATCCTGTACGGCTTTACAATATTTGAAAACATTGAAGAGAGTTTGGTATGGCAGTTGTCATACTTGTTGGCGTTTGTCGTGAACATTTTTGCGGATGTTTTGGGAATAAGCACAATTTTTTTTTAATTGTGTTAGTTATTATATGAAGCTAAAAACGATACCAGTTCTATATTGATCTGATGTTGCTTTGTATTAGCAACAGTAGATTGAGCAGATTGAACCGTTTACAAAAAGTGTTTGAAGAACAACCGTTGACAGAAGTACATATAAAATATCTCTTGGGATTGTATTTAGTTATTAGGACAATAGGAATATTGATGAAGATTTTAAGTTTATTGAACATACTTCGCTTTTTAAAAGATTCTGTTTTCTATCTTGACTGAAAACTTTTTACAAGCTTATATATTTGTTTTTTCTGTGCATGCATGCGTAACTGAAAGCCGTCGTGCGTGTAGGCAAAATGATACGAAATATTTTGCCGCGAACGTGAGTTATTGTGACAAAACACCTGTCGTTCGTTAAGGTGAATTTAAAAAAATTCAAAGTGACTCATGTGTGCATCTCTATTATAAAAATCGAACGATATAAATAAATTGTTAATTGGAGAGTTGAAATAATCACACAAATCGAAGAATATGGAAGAACGTAGAAGAATAAACAGCTGGGAGAAATAAATGATGATTTAAGGTAAGAATTTTTTACTAGTTGTTATTCTTAATACATTTTTATTATTCATTTGAATGGAATTTTGAAAACTTAAAAAAGGTATACATATATGAAAACAAAATGGTTAATTTTTGTAATAACTGAATCAATTTGCTTAGTTTTTTTAATTTTGAAATTTTCAGAATGTGAAGCGCATAAAAAATTAATTTTCGAAAATTTTGCATCTCGAGAGCAGAAAGCTATTTAACTGAAAAAGATACTGATGGGTTAGACAAATATAAAAATTGCCTCCTATAAAATGAAAATATTAATTATCGTAATGTGTGTTACTACATACATGAATTTTAATACATTAAGAGAGATTAGGGCAGATATTGTTTTGAACCTCAGCAGAAATGACATTAAACTCTACGTTGAACTACTTACGGGCCATTGTAGACTTAACTATCACATGAAACAACTGCTGTTGTTTCTGTCGGGAAGCACAGGAAACGTCGGAACACATTCTCTGTGAGTGCCCAAGGGCTGCACAATAGATCATAAAGGTCGCGGTGCGATTATAGCCCATAGTGATAATAATTATAAAGAGAAATACAATAGAAGAATATAAATTTGAATATTTTTTTTTTTTTTGCTTAAAAATAAAAAAATTTCTTCCACAGAAGATCAATTGTGATTTAAAAGCAAAAAAAAAAAAAAATACTCTAACATTACAAAATTTTTTTCAGTTGAGGCTTCAGTTGGAGAACATTATTTTAAATGGCAGAAGTGAGAAATTCTGCAGGAATTTGTAAACATTAACTTTTTCATATAAATTTTTAACATGAAAATTGTCTTCTACTTTGCTAAATAAATTATCATGAAAATTGTGGAAAAAAACAAATTTTTAATTATTGAAAAACTTTTTAAAAAGTATAAGGACAATCAATTTTTTATTTTGTAGCATAGAGTCAAATGCTTTTTAAGCACAATAAGTGCTTTCATTATGAAATTGCTGTACAGTTTCAGAATTTATGATGGTATGCCCAGCAGAGTTAAGATGTTTGAAGCAGCCATAATTAAAAAAAAAAAATATTCAAGTTTATTCCATTTGGCGTCGGCAACATCGTCATCAGTTTTAAAGCAACATTAGTTTTTGTCACCGTAGACATCAATTCACTTATAATTTGGTATTTCCTAGCATTTTATCATCTAGAAGTGGACAGTTTGTTTATAATTTTAAATCTAGTATTTTACTCAGCTGTCATAGGTTATTTAAAATTTAAAAAAAAAAAATTTTTTTAAGTTTATTTTATGAAAAAACACACAACAAACACTCAACAGTCTTCAATATATATCAATGTTGAGAATTTTAATACAGACTTACCAGAAACGATAAAAATTTATGTCGTTTTGTGTCAATGACACCAAATGGAATAAAGGGGATTATTTTAAGTAAATTGCGATAAATACTTTTCGTGTTAATGTGTAATTTTTAAAGAGGTCTCTGTCATATAGCGGTAGTATAGACCTTAACACTATTTCTTCGAAGTGGTAAGTACAATAATTATAAATCTGCGCTTTGGATTCGTATGAGATGTATGATATTTGTAGCTTTTTAAAAACATAGAAAACTGAGTAGTTTTTGACTTAGGACATAGTTACCTACAAGCGCCTAACATGGCAGAGAAAACACCCTAGGAAGTGTTTGAATTTTTAATGAATTCTAGACTTAGGGAGAATTTCTAAGTTCTGAGTAGTGTCACAATAGGTCTATTCTGGCCGCAGAGACCAGGTGTTTTGTTCACGCTCCTAATTCTAATTCAAAGCAGTTCCTGAGCGAGATATTTAGATTTTTTTTCAAATAATTTATAGTCGAAATTTTCTGTGAAAACCAGAAGGTTAAATTTCTGACGTCGCTATTATGTTTTATAAAAAAAAATGAAAAAGAACTGTAATCAGGGACTAGATATACAATTATAATTTTTTTTTTAATGCTGGTCCCCGCAGAGTACAATTTTTGCAAAATATGTAAAATTTACTTGTTAAATTTGGGTATCAATCAAATTAAGAGTTTTTAAAAGTAAATTAAATTACTGACAAAAAAATATTTAAAATCCAAATTTCTCAAAACTCTATACCCTTATTTATGCAATTGCTATTTATTACTTGCAACCTATAAAATCTATTAGAAAGCCCAATGCCTAACTGAAGCAAGTTAAGATCCTTCACGAATCTCGTAAGTGTTTTGGGTTTCATGTTATCTAATACTTCTGCCACTACCTACGAGTAAGTAGTTCATTAAGAATTTAGTATTTTAATTTATCTAGCACATCTGCAACAAATTTAAGTTTAAAAAAAGTCCCACCATTAGGAATTACTAAACAGGATAACGGAAGTAAATAACAAGGGAAAATATTAGAAAACAAACACACACATTTACTTATTTATTTAAAAAGAGTCTTTTATGTTTAAAATGTAAATTATTTCCATTAAAATGAGTGGATAGAAAAAAAGAAAAACATTAGTTTACGAGTATTTTAATATGTAAATGTGTTTTATGCTCTGCACTTATCATTTCTGTGATTTTTATGTTACCCATGTTGCTTTTAATTTTCAAATGTTGTGCTATTGTTTTAAATATTTATATGTAAATACGAGTACACACCACTTTTCGACAGTTTGTGCTTTGTGTGTTTGTACAATTAAAATTTATTTTGTATTATTTCTCTGTGTTAGCCTCTATGTATGTATATATGTTGTATGCATTGTGTGTGTGTGTCACATTGTATACTTATAATGATATAGTAACGCATGCTTAATTGAATCAAATTATCCTATGATGGCTTTAAACAATGGCAACAACACGTACAATAATAACAACATGAAATGCAATAACAACACGTCAATACAATACGTATTTATATACATAAAATACAACAAAAAAAACGAATAAAAATGAATACAATACAAATCCATTGCAATATTCCCTAATGCATTTCAACACAGCATTCAACAAGCTTAAGGCACCAAAACTACACTAGCGATCCCAGCCACAAGCAGAGCAACACATTTACACACACAAATACACAGCCTGACATAAATTTTGATTTACAGTCAGAAGCCAAACATTGCCAACAAATATGTCAAGTCAAGAATGGCTTTATTATTTGAGTATCTCTCTATAAATTGCAAATATCTTTAAGAAATACATATATTTATTAGTCTTCAAATAGTAATAGGTGCTATTATAAATAATTGAAAAAATATTTTTAAGATAGGCAAAGATTTTTCTAAAATTATTTAAAACCAACTATTTTAACAGGGTCTGTTCTTAGAAGTCGTAATTCATGTCAAAGATATTAGACTACATACATCTCGCCCACGTCCGTTAATGAAATTTCTTTCTAATTCATTTAAATCGCTTAATTGGAACTGAATATTTTGAGTTAGATATAGAACATATAAAAAGACCCTCTCATGCTAGTTTTGTTTCCTCTTTTCGTCTCCTTGCTCAAGCTTATTTTCTGCACAGAAAGAATTTTGTTCTATAATGTAATTTGTACCTGAAAAAACAGTATGTGTTGTTTTTATAACACAATAATTTGACTACTTTTCATATAAAACTTCCAGACGAGTTGATCGCTTGTGTTATAAAAACAGAACATTAATTTTTAAAACTCTTAAGAAAAGCACTGAAACATTGGAAATTTTTCTAAGGCCTCTTTTTGGGCTCTGCAAAACCTACACCGAGTGCTTTCAACACTTTAATTTTAAAATAATAGTAACTGATGTAAGATCATACAGCCCGATAGACAAAGTCGTAAGTAATCCAGAATTTTGCAATGCAACCTTAACGGTTGATGTGTTTGTTTGTTCTTTTTAATCTCAATCATTTGTGTATCATGCTTGTTGCTGTTGTTCTACGAGGTCTGATTTCCGACTTAATTTTATAAAACCTCAGTTCCATCCTGACCATGGTGAAGCCGTATGGGAGCCATGTGGAGGCTGCGGCTTATACCCAAACGCTTTAGAGTTGCATTACGACCTTGCATGGTTACTCTGCTCTTATTCAAGAAGGAAACCATGTTAAAATACATAGTTTTAAGCGCATTCTTTTCCCCCGCAAAAGTGTTTGACATGGCAGGGACAACACCCAAGGAAGTGTTTGAATTTTTAATGAATACTAGATTTATAAGTTGTGAGTAGTATCACAATAGGTCTATTCTGGCCGCAGAGACCAGGTGACTTGTTCAGGCTCCTTTTTCTAATTCAAAGTAGTTCCTGCACGAGATATTTAGATTTTTTTTTTTCAAATAATTTACAGTTGAATTTTTCTGTGAAAACCAGAAGGTTCAATTTCTGAGGTCTCCGTTTTGTTATATTATAAAAAAAAAAAAAAAAATTAAAGCGAACTGTAATGAGGCACTTGATTTACAATAATAATAAATACTAAGAGCAAAGTAAGTTTGGCCCATTAGGCAGCACTCACGTTAAGCATTGACATATTTTCAACTCTCTTTCTCACTCTCTTTTCGATATAGTGCTTTCTTAGTCAAAGTCCTTATGAAGAAAACTATCGTTCGCTTCTACTTCAGGCAACAAACGCCTGATTTTTGCTCAACTAAAAAATTTTAACGCGACAATTCTTATAAAAAGAAAATCGAACTATATGAAAGTGCGGCTCACTAAAAAATTTTTTTCTTTTTTTGCACGAATACAAATGTCAAAATCACTCACTTGTTCGCTTGATGTCGTTAGGATATTTTATCTTAAAAAACAATACAAAACGCACAGAAACATTTTAAATTAGCATTAAAAACTATCTAATAATATTAATTTTTTTAATAAGCAACATAAAATTTTCTTTTTTTATTGAAAAATAACATTTGAAGCTTTTTTGTTTACAATTTATATTTTTCTTCTCTCTTTCGTTGAGAGTTGAAGCAGTGCATAATGTTGTTTTTTAAGTACATTTATAATTTACAGCGGGTTTTTTTTTCTAAACTGGCGATTAATTTATGAAACTGTTTTTGTGACAACACGGTATACTGAGAAGGCTTTCGATCAAAATCGTAAAACCAAAGGAACGATAAGTCAAAAGTTAGTGAGTCACTTTTTCATTTGAAAATGGTTTTCTTACCCTTTCGCTTAGTATCGAAATAAGAAGCCTGACAGCTAAAAAGTAAGAGTTCTGGTGGTATATTTTTTTTAATTAAACTGAACTAATCAGCACTAGTTTACAGTTTTCATTCCTCATAAAGGGTATTGCTATTTTTTAACCCATTGTTAAGAAAATTATTGTTTTACGCCTGCTTACTAGTTTTTAAATGCCAACAATAAAATTTTTTTTAATTTTAAACGTCTAAAAACTAAAACAGGGCTCGAATCGTTACAATGGTACGAAAATAAATTACGTGCTACGATAATCGTATGAACTGATTATAAACTTAACGTAATTATTTTCTTTATTCACAGCAAGGCGAATTCATTTAATTAGCAATAGTTGTAAATTAAAATTATTTAAATAGAAATAGTTGAATTAATTACATTTTTGTAATCATTAAAAATTTAAATAGGTTTTTTTTTTCAGAAAAAGGTACATTCTTATGTATGTATCACATTTATGTTAATTAATAGGTACTTCTGTTACAAACATACATATAAACCAGGGCGGGTCGATTTAAAAATCGCACAAATTACAAGGAAAATCGTACTCCAATGATCAAAATAAGAAACTTTGCCGAAGGAACCATACCTCTACAATGTATTTTGATGTCCCGACTTTTGATCCGAAGGGTCAAATTTTGAAAAATCTCATTTTGACCCTCAATCGAGTCAAAATGTATGACCGACCCCCACTAACTTTGGAGGGCAGACCTACCTATGTCAGTGGCACACCCCCTGAAACCACCCCAGGGGGGTTCCCCATACAAACATTTCAAAAAATCACCATTTTTGGCACTTTACAAGAAAAAATCAGCGAAATGGCTATGTTTTTTATTTTTGCAGTTTATTTTTCTCTTTAGAAATTTATTTAATCAGAATGAAATGAAAAAATGAATTTTACTTAGTAATAGAAAAGAAAATAAACAAAAATTATTGTCCCTTCGGGTCAAAAGTCGAGACATCAAAATACATAATAAATATATGCATAACTTTTGTTTTTTTTTTAATATTTTTTTATTGCAGTTTTACTACAGGTGAGCATTTCAGTATCTAAACTTCGCTAGAAATTTCAGGCTCTTGTTTAATTATTGCAAGTGCTGGAATTGATTTTTCAATTAAGAGCTCCTCATTAAGCGTGAACAACTTTTCCTCATAAAGACCTCCATCAGTTTGTTTTTTTTTTTTTTGGACAAATTCATTAAATTTGAGTTTTTTGCCTGGTATTTTTGGTTGGCATAGGGCCGCACCACAGAACTGGTTTTCTCTTGAGCGCTATTTTGAATCAAGTTTTTTTTTGTCAAGTTTTGGTGTTCATTCATAAGCTCCGCCACTACCTCCTTTTGTTTAGGATTAAGTTTATTGTAGTTAGTCCTAAATAATTAACAGCATTAGAAAACAATTTTTTTTCAAGAGAATTACAAGAAACTTAAATTTGTTTATATTCCAAAAATTTTTATATGCATTCGAAAGCAATTTAGTTCAATACGTTCAATCTTCCGATCACGTATGTTATAATCTCAATCATTGTCAATTGTTGTACGTTTTCGTATGTTATAATTTCAAAATCACATTTTTACGTGACGAGTTGTACGTCTACGGATGTAACAATTCGAGCCCAGATTGAGAAGTATGAGGCTGATTTTGCATATTAATCTTCTGCTAGATAAGCCAAAGGCTGGCATTAAATATTAATTACTCTAACTATTTATTTGTTAGTTTATTTGACCTTCTTATTTTTAATGGCTATTTTATTAAGCTTGACCTGAAGCTTAACAAAATAACTTTGAGATATTCTAAATGTCCACCTTATGGTCGCCTTACAATTCTTTTAATCTGATTAAGTTCAAAACAATTAAATGGAATATGGGCCCATTGACTGGGTGGACTGCCTAAGTAAATAAGTTGAAGAGTTACTTAAAGTTTTTTAGCTCAAAGTTTATTTTTGAAATTAAATTTGTCTACTAAAAGTTAAAAAAAAAAATCTATCTGCTAAAAAAAATTTTATTTCAAAGTTTGCGTTCTTTTAATAAAGTAATTTATTTAATGGCTACGTGCTTTCAAAGTGACTTTCTTTTGCCACGCACATGAAACTAGCAACTGTTTTACTAGTTTTATCATTCACAGTTATGAAACATGCACACGCATGCATGTAGTGCATTTTAAATGCACATAAACTATTGTTTCTAAATAAGTATATGTTTGTGTATTTGTATGGCACACACACAATTTTACACATTCTCACGCACTAGCATGTACTCGCTCGTATGAAAATGTAGATATGTCGAGTTATAATATTTTAGTACATAATGAGTTTATACAAGTTCGTATTTGGGTTTAACTGTGTACGTGTTTAATTTGTGTGTGTGTGTGTGTGTGTGTCTTTTTTTGTTTTGTGCTACGCACAGCTATAAATATGACAATAACATTGGCGTGGTTACGATTTAAAATTGTTGATACTAAATGTGGTCGATATGTGCATACACAGTACGAAATATTCAGATACTAAATGCGTATGTACAAGCACATACATATAAGGATGATGATGATCGTTATTATTATCATTCTAATTATTATTGGTTTTGGTTGCATGGTCATTTTGTCTGTCTGTGGCGTCTTGTTCATTTATTTGTTTAAATTTCCGTCTGTCTGCATATCTATCTGCCTGTCTGTCTCTCTATTTATGACCATGTTTGGCTGTTCAATTGTATTCGTATAATTACAATGTTGTGTGAATCATTAAATGTGGCTAATGCGACTACACGTTTGTTCATGTGTACAATATTGAGTTTAGTTCTCTACAAATTGAACAGGAAGGGGGTTTAGTAAAGCATTATTATCATGCAACATTATCTTCATACGAGTATCTGTGTAAAGGGCCTTTAAATAATTTAATTTTATTATAAGAAAATTATAAAAAATAATTATTTTAAATTATCTAACAGATATGCCATTTTAAAACTTATTAAACTCAGTGTTATTTTACTGACAAACAGAGGCCCTTTGTTTAGCCTCTTTACATTTTACTTTCATTTTATCTCTTCACTTTGTGTACATTATTATTAGACCATTGAGTTTTACAATGTATAAAATTTAATGGGTTTTTGCATAATTACATACAATATTAAATGGGTTGGATCTCTTTCTTCATCTCTCTTCTAATACCCATAATAAAAATAATTAACGTTATAATCATCTTTAGCAAAATATTTGAATATGTTTAAATGCTATAAAGCTAAATAAGTTAAAAGAGACAGAGAAAGAGAATGACTATAAGAGGAATTAAATGTAAATTATATGGAAATTATTTTTGAAAAAGACTGTAATAAAATTATAACTTAATTAAAATACGTACTTGGAAAATTAATTTAAAATTGACACTAAAATTAAAAGCGTTTTTCAATTAGAATTTTATTTACCACTTAACCATACTAATGGATTTCAATTTAAATACACGTGACTAGATGCTATTAAATTTTTATTTTATACAGTTGGAAAGTTTTTAATATTTAAATAGAGATCAACTTAAAAGCATGATAGAAAATTAATTGCAATAAGTTTTTAACCAATTTTGAAATAACAAAAAGGAAAGAGCGAGTTGAGTAGGCTAAAGAAGGTTTAAGTAAAAAAGTGACGAAGGGAAATATGAGAGGAAATACACTCTTTAACGTGCTAGAACGCTAATTTCGTTAACCCTGCATAGCCAATTTGTATATCTGTTGTTACGTTTATGCATATGAAAGTAGCTGATGCTGCTTTAAGCAGGTGCTTTATGTGCTTTAGTTAAGGTATAATAGAACATGTAAAAATAACGTAGTAAAAAAGTAATAACATTAAGCTCTTGCAATTATTTTTTGATACATTTATCGACGTTAAATTTATTATTTTTCTTCTTTTTTAAATTTTTATATAAGGTTTGGCAAAAAACCCGCTACTATTTTGATGATCGCGTGATATCTTGGTTATGTGACTTTTAGCTCAGTGACAATATTTATTGAAAATTATCACTCCATTACACTGCTCTGCAAAAAAAATTATTTTTGGCTCTCCTTTAAATAAAGCTATGTGGACTATATGGATTTTTATGTGCTAAACTTAAATTTTTCGGTTTTCTCCATCACGTAGGGATTTTTTTTATGGGCGTGACAATTTTTTCCCCTAAATTAGTCAAGTAAGAAGACATATTTCAGCCTAACTCGAGTTTTTGCCTGTTATTTATGACAAAACTGCATACCAAAAATCCACTTAAAAAGGGTCAAAAATAGAGCTAGGCGTGGTTTTTGCCTCATAACTGCGCCAATTATGAACCGACTGGGCTGCATTTCAATAGCAACCTGAAGACAACAACAGCTGACAGGTTAATATGCTAAGCTTTTCATTACGTTACCTAGGGACTTCAGAAAGTAGATTTCAACAAGTAAAAGAATCCAGAATATATATATTTTATAGAGTGGTGTTGAAATTACAAATGGAATTACAAATTTATATATACAGTTCTTACTTATAGAGAGCAATTTAAAGAAAAAAGTGGGTTTGGACAAAGGAATGTCTTTTCATAAATGTTTTTAATGCGTAGTAACCCGATGCTTAGTCTTTCACAACTAAGCTAATTTCGCCATACACAATACCAAGCTTGCACCATTAGCAAAATATCAAACTATGTTTGAAAGAGGTTTACATAATGTAGAGCTTAAGATTCAAAATTTTCCTGATTTTTTATTACAAGGACAATTACAAAGATTCTTAAAAAAAATAATATAACAAAAACCAAAATAAAAAAAAAATTGTCTTTTTGAGACAATATGAATTACATGCTCAAAATGTAGCGCGTTTATTTTATCGTATAAGGAGCAGTCAAATACTTTTTTTTAATCTTAAAATTAGCTTTTCTCTGGCCAATTCATCAATTTACATTTAAAATTTTTATAAAAAATATCACTTTAGTTAATTTCGGTAATATTCTGCTTTCCACAGGATATTTAAAAAATATAAGAAAGCTAGGCTAAATGTTAGCAAATTATATATTAAACAGAGAAATTATAAGTAGAATTTATAGTATTATATTAAAGTTTTTACTTAAAATTATTTAAATCTAACAATTCCTAACAATTAAATAGATTCGAAGACTTTTAAATGAAAAACAAATTAAATTTTTAAATTTACCTTAAAGTATTTTAACAGCAGCTGCTTATAATCCTTTCTAGCTGGCATACCAAAATTATTGTTCTCTTATTTAATTTCAATCATATTTATTTTTACGGTCTTGTGCTCGTCGTACTCATTTCTAGCGTCAAAAGCACTTGTCATTTCAATGTAAAATATCTCAACTGCAATAATACTTATAACGATTGTAATAATGTGTGCCGAGACACACACATACCCACTCACACTCACTCATACATGCATACACATTGCTTTGCACCTATACAAAGAGTATCATAACATGATTACCCTAATACTGCTCTTTCTCTAGCAATAAAAACAACAATAATATTATTAGAAGTATGGGAAGGAAGAGAGATGTAGTGTGGGAAAATATTGTGTCAGCAAAAAATTAGCAGTGTTTTAAGCAGCAGTTTGTATATGACTTTTCTTACACAGCCATACAGCAAAATTTACAAGTACTTGCGTGTAGGTACTCATTGAGTTTTTTTTTTAATTTTTTTCACATTTTTTGTTTGGAATTGCTGTTTGGTTGTTTTTGCTGTTGACATTGATGCATTGCTGTAACGAGCAGATTTTTCCCCCAACACTTGATTATTGCTGTTGTTGATGAAAATGTTTGTTTAATAGAAGTAGATGCGTTTGAAATGTTGAAATGATTGAAATGTTTTTGGGGATTTAAAATTGTGTGATTGTGAGTGCAAGTGAAATTGTATATTCATTCAATTAAATCAGCTGTAAAAAAGCTATATAAAATGATAAATTAGATACTTAATTCACACATGAAAAATATAAGATGTGGAAGAGTTAACATAAACAATTGTTGCTGACGTAATCGAAATTTTATATTTTGGTCAAGTGAAGTAGTATGGAGTTGGATGTGTGTGCAGTAACGACGAAAAGTTTTAGTAAAGAATGTATTGTTCTAATAGGATGTTAATCAAGAGGTGGACAAGGATATAAGTATCATATTCCGTTGGGCAAACGCACAGAACATGTTCTCACTTTTCCATTATCTTCATCATCATAACTAGAAATTTAATTTAATTTACAATCTTTTGTTAACAGCTTAATGTCAGTTCTGCTTTAATACTTTTGACTTTAACGAGTCTTTGTGACTGCCGTATACCTTCGTAAGGACTTTAGTTAAGTTGCAGACCGCGTTTTTCGCCTTCTCGTAATAAGACATAAATGAAGTTAATGTTTAACTTAACTTAGGGGTTTTTATGTCCCGGTGCAGCATCGAGAAACAAAACACTGAACCAAAAATCTCGTCGCAGTATCAACAACATACATATGTGGCCATTTTGACACCATCCCATTGTCAATTTAGTTGACAACGAGTGTTTTCAATTTTTTTAAATAGCCTGAACAAATCGACAACGGTTGGTTGTCAGCTTGGAAAAAAAGTAACGATTATACATTTTTGACAACGCCCGCTGTCAAATTGGTAACGAACGTATGTTGTCGTTTTTTAACAAACGTTGTCAAATTGACACCAGTATGGTCTCATTTATATAACAAATAGTGTCGATTCAGTACCAGTATGGTGTCATTTCGAGTCCAGTATGATATCATTTCGACATCAGCGTGGTGTCTCTAAAATTTGGTACATACGTTCTTTAAGGTTACCGGCTCATGTAAATATTAAAGGACCGAGCCGGACGAGTAAAAAAACACTTTCAAATATTTTCTAAAAAGTCAGCAAATAGTGGACTTAATTTCTAATTCAGAATTTAACTTTCAGTGTGACGACACTATAAAATTCATTTTTTCACTTTAGCGTTTTGCTTGTGTTGTTGCTAAAGTAGCAGAACCATGACTTCTTCTCGATCTTTTTTAAATTACATTTATCACTGTAATATTATATTATATCTAAGGTAATACGGAAAATTACAACTTTAAAAACTTTTCTTATAAAACTATTTCGGTTCTAGCAAAGTTAATTTTTTCATTGATATCTCGAAATTGTGGAATATATCGCCAACCATGCCTGATTCACAATCTTTAAAGTAATGAGTTAATTGCGACACCAATGAATTTTACTTAAGTCCACTTAGGGGATTTTTCCTGTGGTACAGAAACATATTTATGTTGTCAGTAAGTAACTTTTACAATTTCGAAATATTGTTTTTCTTAACAAAAATGTTGGTGTTTGCGTAATCGAATATGTGGTTCATTAATTATATATTAAGCTTGCCGCTAAAATTTAATATCAGAAAAAAAAATTATTTCAAGCTTTTCCAAAATTTTAATTTTTTGTATCGACTATGTAAACAACGCAAATGATTTACGTTTTAGGAAACCATACAAAAAGATTAGAATTTTACTGAGTTATAAAAACGATATTTTATTACGAACATTCGTATCGAAAAAGCAAATATAACGATATTTTATCGAATTCGTTATTCAGTAACGTTCCAACAAAAATATTAAAAGTTTGTGAGGAAGTTAACAGCACATAAATAATCACCGCAAATCGCAAATCGTACCGAATATTTTTGTCGGAAAGTATTTAGTACAAAAACAACATTTTTCCTTTCCATTTAGAAATATCAATATACACACAAGACTTTGTAAAAATACACTTATTTTCACTTTTTTCTCACTTTTTGTTTTATACTATTTTTTATTTTAGTTATTTGTAACTTTTTTTTATTGGTTTTTAATTATATTTTATTCTATTGTTTTAATTTCTGACTGAATTTTTAATTTCTGCACATACTTAAGGGCTGCGCAAGTATACTTAAAATTGTTTTTATTATAAAATATTGCACATGTGTGCAGTGATGTGTAGCTTTCAAGTATGCTTGTGCAGCCCTTTAATACATACTCATAAAATTCAAAATTTTTACATATCTGAGGGGAGTGTATTAGAAAAGCGAATATTTTAATGAGTTTCATTGCACCTTGAACTATAAGATTTTCGTTAAAATTTCATAGTGAATCGCACTACTGGGCAACAAAATTAAATTTTGAACAACATTTTGAACACATTTGTGAGGATAAGTATTTAGAACTTTTTCAGTAATATTATATATATTATATGAATATAGAACTTAATTGCTAAGCAAGCTGCTAACGAGCTTGTTATATGTAGAGAAAAATTTAAGTTAGCTACGACTTTTCAAAATTCAAAGTGGCATCATTAAGTTTCAGAGTTAATTTTACAAAATGTATTATGAATAAACTCTGTTGTCTACCAGCTGCTAAGCCAAATCGACATGTTAGTAGCTGTTCTTCAAAACGATAGGTTGCTTTTCAGAATGAGTGGCTGCCAATTTTTTAATAGGACTGTTTGATTTACTTAAAACAATTGACATTAAAAGAAAAAGTTCTGTTTCATTAAGTCACGTAACTACTTTTTCTTGATTATATTTGTATTACTGTAGCTTTGGGGAAGTATGAAGAAGTTTTGGTATTAGCAAATTAGAAAAATGATATCAATTTCAAGAAAAGACATTACGTTACGATAGTAATCTTTTCTATACAAAAGCCCATGTATATTATTTTTGTTTCGTTTCGTTCACTTAAAACTACTTAAAAATGTAAATAAATTTTTCATGTTTGTTTTAGTTTATTGGCTCCATTAAAATGTATTTACGAAACCAATCAATTTTGCTTAAAAATTTTTTATATCTAAATATAAGTCAGTTTGTATCTATTGTTTTTATAATATTTTTTCTTGTTTTAATTAAAAAACAAAGAAGAAAAATTTTCTAAAATTTTTTTTAGAAAACTATTAAACTTGGAAAAATGCTAAAATAATAATATTTTTGTTTTCAGGGGGGGATCTTTCTTTCGTTGAACTTAAACAATATAAAATACATTTATGTATAACAATATTAAACTGAGACTTTAAGCAATTTTATTAGATTTTTATACTTGTTTTGTACAATTTTCATTTATACCCTAAGAACCCATACTAAACAGGGCCAAGAAAAAAATTATAAATATTTTGGTATTAAAATTTGTGCAAGTAAACTTTTTTTTTTATTTCCTAAAGACATTTGCTCATATCTATCTAGAGTGTGTGTTTATTTGTGGCTTTTGCTAAGGACTTTTTGATTTGTTGTCTAAGTTTATTTATTGTCACTCAAAAGACAACAGAAAACCAACAAAAACATTTTTTGTGTTCTGGTAAAAGATTTTTTTTTTGGTTTTTGTTTTATTTGAAATCAAGTATGACTAAAATACAATTTTGTTGTTATTGTTATTGTCTTGTTCTATTGTATTTAATATATGAAAAAAAAGGAAAAAACCAAGACTTATTTTAAGTGTAGTTTGTAGAAATAGTAGTAGAGTAGCAAACAGGATATTAGAGACTTAAATTACAGTTAAAGAAAGACAACAAGAAGTTGCAAAGCAACAACAAAACACATACATACACACATAGTAAACATGACATTTTTGATAAACGATAAAGAACAAAAAAAGAAAATAAAAAAAATAATAAATAGAACATGAAAATGAAAAGTGTCTATAAGCATTTAAGGAAGAGCTCTTTCTAAATTTCATGTGTAAATTTTCTGAAACTGCACACAGACACAGTAAGTGTGTGTTTATTCCATTTCCAATATTTAGTTATTTTCTACTTACTTTTATAAATTGTTACATAATTCTATTTGTTTAAATAGACACAAATCATTTTTATACGTTCAATCATTCACTCACCTGCAATGAAATCAAATAAAAATATAATTATTAAATTTAATAGAATTTTTTATTTAAAGAGAATTTTTTATGTAATTAAGAAAATAAAAACCTTTACACGTTCTCACAAAAATGTTAAATGTTTGTGGTTTAAAGTTAAAAAAAAATTTAAGCCAAAGTACTTAACAAAGTTTTAATTAAAAATTCTTTCATAAAGTATAGTTTTGCATTGTAAATGTTAAGAAATTTTTAGATAAAAATTTACCAATTTTTACTAAATAAATTCAAATTCTATATGGAACACATGAACCAGATGAATGAAAATATTTTTAGAAGTTAAAATTGTTCGGTCCTGCTGGTCAAACAGATTTCAGCTGATGTGAATCCCTTTGGAGTGACTACCTGCTCTCTATCTGGCTTGCAATTACCTTTTTTTTAATATGAAATAAACACAATTTTCGATTTTCATCATGACACATCATGCCATTTACAACCAGCACTATTCAAACAATGGACAACTGAAATTGTAATTTTTTTTTTTTTTTTTGCCATAAAGTAGTAGTTGCCACAGAAGGAGTGGAATAAAAAAGAAAAGAAAAACAATATCCTTTGAATTATAAAGTAGTCCTAATTTTTTTCTTTCAATATGAAAAAAAGTCGCACAAAAAAACACGCATCATATAAAAGAATTGGCTGTAGGCCAATGGAAACTGTAACGGGAGTCAAGCAAAGATAAACAAAAAAATAAGTGCCAGAAAAAGAAAAAAACGTTAAGGCACTTTGATAAAAGAGCTGAGCTAAAAATATATTTTTTTAAACTGTTAAAATTTAAGAAAAAATTCTTAATCAAAAATTATTCTTAAATATTTAAAAAAAAAATTATTATTCATAAAATAAATTAAAAAAATAGAATTTACTCTAAATCTGAATCTTTTGCAATGGTGTATGTTTGCCAACTTTTATTCGATAGGGTATAGTAAAGTATTAAAAAGATACGATGAAAAACAAACAATTCTTAAGCGAACACAGTGCAATAATAGTATATTTCACTTTGAGGCAAGTGGCATCAAACATTACACACAAAAAAGCCCAAACAACGCAATCATCTTTTGTCTTCATTCTTGTACGTCATTGAGTGCGCTACACTAAACAAACATTATTAGTTTATCAAGCTACACAAACACTTATACTTAAGTATAGACATTCACTAACAAAATTTAAGATAAAAAACTTTACACAATAGCCTTTAGAATGTGTGTCGGTGTCATAGCGGAAACTGTGACATGTGGCAACACTGGCCATATATTTTATATTAGCTTCTTGTAAGTTCGACTATAAGAACGACACTCGTAATAAAGTTTAATATTTATCTCAATATTAATTCAGAGTAAAAAACTATTTGCGAAGCTGCTTGGCGAAAAGCATTCAGAGTTTAGATAGATATCAAATTTGCGAATTTAAGATTAATGGTTAGTAAAAAACTAAAATGATATCAGGAAACTAACGGCGCAAGAGAATTAATTTTGTTATACCCTTCACAAAAAAGTGAAAAGGGTATATATAATTTGGCCATTGCGTGTGTAATTTCTTTACCGAACATGGGATACTTTATATATTCTGGATCCCTATAAGTAGCGGAGTCGATTTAGCGATGTTTGTCTGTCCATGTGTATGTTGAAATCAACTTTCTCAAGTCCGTAGAAGACCTACAGAAAAGTTTAGCATGTCAATTTGTTGGAAAATGCTGTTGTTAGTTTATTATTGAAATTCAGCTCAATCACTTTATAAATGGCTGAGCTATAAGCTCTGAAGTGCAGCTACTTCTATTTTTTTTACCATTTTTGGAGCGCAGAAAACGGACAAAAAAAAACTTTAGATGCAGTTTCATCAGAAATAAGAGCCATAAAATTTGTGCAAAAAAATCAAAACCATTGGTTTACAAGTGGCCGACGAATATCAAAAATATAACCGAAATTTTAGAAATTTTAGTCGAAAACCGCGACGACCTCTATTTTTTATAATTTTTTTGCGTAATTTGTCTAATCATAATGTATGTACAAAGAAATTAAAAATGAACCAGAAAATCAAAAATACAACTGAAATTTTAGATTTTCATTTAATTCTGCTTTAAATTTTGGGTATTTTATCAAAACTAAAAGAAAAATAGTACGCAGTTTTTTCAGACCTCACACTAGTAGTATCTGGAATAAAACTTAGCTGGATCGGTTCATAAATGGCAGAGCTATGAGTCAAAAATCGCGACTAACTCCATTTTTTTTTGACAATATTTTTTTGCGTAATTTGTCTAAAATGCAAAACGGACAAAAAAACGTAGTACGCAGTTTTATATGAAAAAACCATCGTAATGTCTGTGCAAAAAATGAGATCAATAGGTTAGCAAATAAAAGAGATATATCAAAAATACAACCAATATATCAGATTTTCCATATTTTTTTGCTTTGCTTTGTTTTTTTTATGGAACTTTTTAAGCTGTCATGTGCGCAGTGCTTTGTTCACACAAATACGAAATCTAAAATAGTGTACGTGGGTGAGTGGTTTGTAAAGCCTTGAGTGTAATATCATTACGAATACAGACATCTTGATGAAAGAGATTTTTTTTTTGATTTTTATCGTTAATTTAAAACTTGATTGCCTGCAGACATTTTATTGCTTTTAAAAGTGAGATTCTCAGAAAGGATTTTTTCTTAGAACTCGTTAATTTTAGTTTCTTGCACTGAAATTAATTATTTGTTTAGGATTAATAAAAAATAGGTACTCAAAGAAATTTTTTTTATTATTTTATTTCATTTCTTTTTTTAATTTTATATAATTTTTCATTTTTAAGTTTATTTAGTTTTTTTTTTATTATTGAAACGGCTAGTTTAGTAAGATTGAGGTCGTATTATAAAAATTTAATTTTATATTGATATTTCACTTCAACCTAAGCCAGCCGTTCCAATTATATAATTTTTTATGCTTTTTTGATATTAAAGAAGAATGTTTAAAGTGAAAAATATGAATATTTCGCTTGGTACAGCCGAATTTAACTTGTTTAACATAATTTTTGGCTATCAAGGCCCCAAGTGTGATTCATTCTTTTAATTTGGAAATTTGCTAACAAAACTAAGAAGCCTATAAGGGATTATGTAGCTACAAATACTTTTATAAACAACAGTGACTCTCTTCTCGAAAAAAAATTGACATAGGTTTTAAAGTAAACGTTATCGAAATTTTTCATATAGTTTATTTTAAAGTCTTTCTATTTTTTTTCGATAAGAGGGTTTATTTTTAAGATCGAAAAATTTTATATTTAATTTTATTCTGCTGAATTGCTTTCATTCTTTATTTATTAGTGTGCCTTTAAATTCGTTTAGTCTGCTTGGTGTTTATATCTGCTGCTGCTGCTGCTGTTTAACAATATAAATGAATGAAAGAATTCCTACCAACAATAAAATGAACAAGAATCAGAAAATTATATTGAAAAGCGGACAGTTGCTAAGTATTTTCATGTGTACTAGTAATAGTATTTGTATTTGTATTTGTTTTCTGGCAATTGTAAGTGTATTTGTACCAATATTTTGTAACAATTGTTTATAGGCACTGAAGCACAACGTTGCACAACAATGTTTATTTCATACACTAAAATGTTTTTCAATTTTTTTCCTCCTTCCTTAACTTAGTTTTTTTATTTCTACAGATACAATTTTTCTTAAGTTTCTTTAAACTATTCGTTTTGTTGTTGTTGTTTTATGCTTGTTTCTTGTATTTTATTTAGTTTTGGGGCATTTATTTATTTTATTCGAAGAAAGATCAACAACAAACTACAACCAATACTGTTTGTTTGCCTCAGCATGTGTATAAAAATGATACTTATTCTGTGGAAAAAAGATGGCTTTGGGGAATAAATATTCAGAGGAAACTTTCAAATGTGTTTAAGTATTTATAATGTTTTAGAATTCAAAGGATGAACAGGATATTTTTAAGTGTTAAAAAAATCACATTAATTTTAATCATTAAATTTTGTGTATAAAAATAATTTTTGTATTTTTTTTAATGAAATTTGAAAGTTTGTTTTGATATCGTGTTAAAATTCCTTTAAAAAAACAAATTTTCAATGAATTTAACAACAGATATTTTCAAAATTGACTTTATAATAATAATCATTAAATATTTTCAATGTTCTTTATATAATTTGAACAACAAAACTCCATTTAACTAAAATGTTTTCAACACTTTTTCATTAAAACTGAATAATGAAAACTCGTGCACCCTTTAATATCATTTGCCTTAATTAAAATATCCGTTTCCTGTTAAAATTTCTTTAAATTTTAAACTACTGGAGCAGCAGTTGTTGTTCATTGTGATAGTTATTTCTCCTTCTCCTCCAACCGTCGGGCATAGCAACAAATTGCAATAATTTTAAGTCCATTTAGATGGCGTGCTAAGATTAATACGAAACGGCGCGACCTCAACTAAATTGTGGCATTTTTTTTTTCCATGTTTTTCTCTATATGTTCCTTTGAATTTGCTACATCGAGGCCAACCAGCCAGTCAGTTAGCTTAATGTTGCCCATATGATGTGTTCCTTTTTTTATCTTTTAATTTTTCAAATGCAGCAGATAAAGAGTTTATAAATAAACACTAACTTTAGTCGTGTATTTAGTTCAAACAAATATGTTAAATAGAAAAATGACTTTGCTTAAGTTTTATGCACTTCATTTAGTTTAATCTGGCATTGCAAAATGTGTCAGTGAGTGTGTTTGGATGTGTGTTCAGGAGATATTTTCGTAAGCTCGCAATTGACATTGATAAAATGTTAAATGTGGGGTTTCTATTTTAATTTTTATTTCCTTTTAAACCTATAAATTAAATTGAATGGCATTAAGCATTAGAAAATAATATTTAGGTATTAATTTTAAATTAGATTTTTTTTTTATTAAAAAAAAAAAATAAAAACATTTACGAAAAGTGGAGTCATCAAATCCAGAAATTTTTTCAGGGCTTCGATTCCCTAGTAAATCATTATAAAAAGAAGAGTGTTTAAATGAAAAATGAATGCAATATGAAGAAAGGAGATAACACGGTACGACAAAAATACCTGAAATTTTCCAAACACCTCCAAAATCTGAGCTACGGGTAAAAAACCAATTTTTCGTAACTTTATGCACTTATAAACAAGTAACTTAGTTGAATATCCACCGACCAGTGGACTTAGAAAGAAAACTTGAGAAATCTGGGAGTATTTCGCCACTAAACAAACTCTTTCTTCAATTTTTTCGTTCAGTAAAACAAATTTTTGGCCAATACACTCAAAAATGTTTGCGTGTTCTTTTTTTTAACTCAGCATCATCAGTAACCCGTTGAAATGACCAACAATATTCTGAAATCATTTTTATTTTATTTTTGCAAACATGTTTTGGTGAAAATGTTCGCTTTGTTTATCGCTGAACTGTTCCAGGTTGTCTGGGAAGACGTCCAAATGTGACTTCACGACATGAATTTTTGTGGACATATTGTAACCCATTCTACCATACACACTTAAAAATTTATTAGCAACCACGACAAAAACATCCATGCTATTTTTGTGAATGGGATAGTCGTTCCCCCAAAACACTATCATCGTAGTATATAGATATCTCGTGACACGCATCACATAGGCAGAAAAATGGAATTTTTTACAGTCACTGTTTAATTAAAAAATTAAATTTAAAGCGTTTTTGCTTAGAATTTGTTTTTTTTTAATGTGTATGTGTGCTTCTTGCTTTTTTTTTAGTTGAGAGTTTTTATTTGAAAATGGCTATTAATTTATCAAGCCGTTGTTCGTACATCATGGTATAATATATGGAGATGCTTTACGTTAAAAAACAAGCCATAGATTTAAAAAACTTCTTATATTAATTATTTCTCCATTTTAAATTTATTTTCATTTTTAATTTTCAAAACTTCCTTCTTGCAATGTTTTAAAAAAATTTGGTCACTATTTCAACCCAACGGCAACAAAACAACGTATTGAATACTCCGGTAGTAGAGAATTCAACAACTTACCTCAACCTGTGTCCTACAATTACAAATTTTAAAAAATTGCTAAAAGAATCATTATCTTCAAATATTAAAGACTTGTTATAAAGTACTACTTCTGATATATGTATTTATAATATATATATAGTATATATCTGAAATCTTTGTTTTTAATATATTTTCTTAGTTTTTATTTACTTACAAAATTCTAGTCTTATATTAGGAATGTATAACGGAAATTATAAGTTAGCTAGGTATAATATTGCCAACTAGCCTTTCCAATGCCTGTAGGCGCTGAGGCACTAATTTGTTGTACAAATTTATAATTGAATTTTAATATTTAAATAAAATAAAAATAAAAAAAATCTTCATATATAAAACTAAGGAATCGGCGATGACTTTGGCAATACCATCTTATAAAATCGATATCATTTCTACTCGTTGTGATTAATTGATATGATTTGATTTCTTTTGTAATATGGAAATAATTTATTTTAAATATTACCATATTTTCTCTAATTGTAGATTGTAAGTTTTTATATGGAATTTACGGGTGGTTAAACTGTGAACCAGTTTTTTTCTGCATTTCATTTGACATTTTTCAATTTCAGACTAACTCAATTTGAAACATGGAAATATACACAATCGAGCAACGCGTTAAAGTTATTCAGGCTTATTATGAAAATGATCGTGCACTTCGTGATTTTTTCGGTCAGTTTAATCGTCCAAATGTGCGTACAATCGGCAAAATCGTGCAAAAATTTGAGCAAACCGGGTCTGTAGTAGATGTGAAAACAATTGCACCTCTCACGCTTGCATTTACACGCTTACAAGGTCCAATTGACTCAAGAACTAAAGCCTCTTGACCATTCCAAACATCGTCAATGGTCAGAATGGTGGCAAGAAATGGTAACAGTGGATGATCGATTTTCCAAGAAAATCATCGTCAGTGATAAGGCACATTTTCACTTAAGTGGATTCGTCAATAAGCAGAATTGCCGCATTTGGGCGTATGATAATTCAAAAGTGATTGTCGAAAGACCAATGCACCCACAAAGAGAGACTGTTTGGTGCGGCTTATGAGCTGGCGGCATCATCGGGCCCTATTTTTTCCAAAATGAGACCGGTCAGGCAGTTACTGTGAATGGTATTCGCTATCGTGAGATGATAACGAACTTTTTGTGGCCCGAATTGGAAGATATGGATGTGGACGATATATGGTTTCAACAGGACGGTGCCACTTGCCACACAGCTATCGAAACAATGTCTCTTTTGCGCGACAAATTCAATGGCCGTGTTATCTCACGTGGTGGCGATGTCAATTGGCCGCCAACATCATATGATTTGACACCGTTGGACTTCTTTCTTTGGGGTTATTTGAAAGAAAAGGTGTACGTCGATAAGCAAGCAGCAATTCAAGAGCTAAAGGATGAGATAATTGGGCACATTAACGACATAGAACCTCAATTATGCCTCAGCGTCATCGAAAATTTGGACCATCCGATGGAGGTGTGCCGCCGAGGTCGCACACCTCCATATGTATACTAAATTAACTGTTTCATATTCAGTATGCTTATGGTCCTGAAAGGGTTAAAAATTTAATAAAAAATCAAATTTTTTTAATAACAAATTTCTAACTATAAGTTGCCGCATTCTATATTAAAAAATTTTGTTTCATACAAAAAGACTAAAATTTCAACCGTTTTCATTCGATATTGAATGTCATTATTTGTCAAACTATGGTTTGATTGTGCGTGGAAATCCTTTTTTCTTTCGAAATAGATATATATTTGTCTATCTTTATTAAATAAAGGCTATAAACATTAGCTTGCAATAAATATTTTATGTGAAAATTCGAAGTCTAAATTATTTTTTATAATTTCATATTCAGCGTAATTATGAATAAAAATTCCCCGGGAGTTTTTTCACTTTTACCTTTCCTCTTAACATGAAAAATATTTCTCCCTTTTTTAACATAGGAAATTCTCTAATTTAGGAAATTTTCATGATTGGGATGATTAAACTCGTTAAATTTAAATATTAGCATGTTTGTTTAAAATTTTGGTTTTAAACAATTCTATTTATAAAAAATCAATTTTTTAAAATCCAAAAATCTCTTTTTCTGAAAACAATTTTTTATAAATTTTGCTAATTGTACCTGTCATGTGCTTCACTAATTTTTTCTCTTAAAAAATATTCACACAGAAATCATAAAATTTTATAAGCCTCTTCTATATGCATGCATGTCCTTAAAAAAATTTCAAGTTTTAAAATTTTAAATGCGTAACTTGAGTTCCTAAAGCCTTTAAGCTTACAAAACATTGAAATATTAATTACTCAGAAGAAGGGCATGCCACAATAATGTTGCAAAATAAAAACATGTCATCGTTTGTTTGCTGCCTTTGGGCTATTTTATGTAAATGACTCATAAAAAATTTCCATTACGAGTTAGTAATTTTGTTTTCGTTAATAATTTATTAACAAAAATGTACAAAATGTTGTTGTGTTTTAAATTTCATTAAGTGATGGAGCAGTTAAATAAAACTAAATGGGAACCATGTAACATTTATGTGCAACCAAACTCCTTGTACACTCCCTTCTATTTAGCTATTATGCCCACTTTTGCTATTTTTTTCTTAATGTTTCTTTACTTTGTGGTAACATGCAATTTTAGAATTTTTTACAGAACTTACCAGCAATTAAATTATATTTAGTAATTCCTTTTTCTGTTTTTTTGCAGTTGTTGTTTCTAATTTTGTTTCTTTAACGTAGACCTAATGGGTTAGCATTTTTATTAACAATTAAAAATAAAAATTATAAACAGAAAAACAAGCAAACAGATACTTTATAACACACGCATAGAGTAAGTAGTCAGTCACTCTTTGAAAAATTTCCTATGCGTGTTTGAATGCATATATCTGATGACTCATTTGAGTTGCAACATTCATTGTTAAATATTGTTTAATTCTTTTTAACACCCCTTTAAGCTTTGGTTAGCCAGATGGGTAGTTTTTAACTTGTTCCTTCTTTATTTATATGCTTGTTAGTGAGCATAATATTTCCAAAAGGATTAACATGCAATTTTCCTAGAAAATCGGCTTCAATAATTTTTTTTTGTTTGTTTTTGCTTTACATGACTTTTCTTGGAAACAAATGCGTAGGGACGCTAGAATTTATACCGCCTTTTGATATTTTTAAAAATAAAGTTTTTTCCTAAACTAAAATACGAGTACTTGGCCAGAGCATTGGTGTTGTTAAATTAAATGGACAACCTTATGGTACTCTTCGCTAGCAAAAGTTTGTTCACCTTTTCATCCATTTACTGAAAGGGAATAAAACTGTACAGGGTTGCTTGTACAGTTTATATTGTCAATCATTTTGATATTAATTATGTTGGCATTTTGCTTGTTTACTTAACACAATCAATAAGTCAGTTATGACCAACGTTACCATTTTAGTCTTTTTAATTCTAGATTTATCCTGTTTCTCGTATGTAGCTTCAAAATTTACTATTTAGCCTCTAGCTTTTTTTAGACTTTTTTGTTTTTTGGAAAAATGAAAACAAATCATGCATAAACAATTTGAAACTGAAAGTAAATTATTTAAAGTAATATTTTCGATAAAACTTTGATATGTAAATTAATAATTTCATAAGTAAGGAAAAGTATTTGGGTTTTAACTTCTAAATTAAAAATGCACTTTATTCCTTTTTTGATTAATTAATTGTTATATTTAGTATTTAGTTATCTAAAACTACCGTTTAGTAATGTTGGAGCTGCTCACTTTTGGGTACAATAAAGCAAGCGAAATATCAGAATAGAAATCGTATTAAAAATAAAAAATAAATTATTATTTAAATTAATTTTATATATTATTTTTTAACATTGAAGTTGAAAAATAATTGAATTCGCTTACAAGTATTGAACGCCGTGTGGAAAACAACCTTATTTTCTTTAGTTTTTATTTTTTTTATTTTTAGGTTTTTTTTTATAAAAATTATAATTAAGATTCTTAATTAAATAAAGAAATAAGAAAATTTTAAATTTTTTCTTTTTCAATTTTTTCTAGCATACTTTTTTTGGAGTTTCTGGCGTTTTTTTTTGGGAAATATAGTTCATTTTTTTCCAGCTCCTGGCAACGCTGATTATGACCTAAAGTTATAAGCACGTCTGTAAATGTTTGCTGTCCTGTTTGCTTAATAATTAGGTAAACAGAAACAAAAACAATAAACAGTTTAAAGGACAAAATAAGCAAACCAAAGGAGTATGTGTTAAGAAATTTATATTTATTAAATCTGTGAATACGTTTGGATGTCAAAATACACTAGCTTTTTAGCAAAAACAAAAGTGTGATGTAATTCAATGGTAGACCAATCCTCTTTCTCGTCTTCTTTTCTCTGCTCTCCACCTCTTGGGCAGCTTTCTCTTGACTTTTCCGCTGACACACACAAAGAAAATAACTTCGTTTGTGGGAAGTGATTTTGTCACCAATCGAAAATTCAGTTCCGATAAACCAAATTTTTAGTTGTGAGAAACGAAATTCTATAATAAAGTTCAAAAATTCCTCATTAATGTTTTGAGTTCTGTCACCATATTTCTATGATCACAATTAAAAAATTAAATTACCAGAATTGATTCTCATAATCGAAGGTATTTTTTAAAATTAAAGATAAAAATATTTTGATTGATAACAACTTCAGTTCTTAAAACCAAAGCTGTTTTCTCAGTATAGGTATCGCAAAGGGGACACATTAGAAAACCCAAGTCAGCACTCTTCTGTTTTTCTTCTTGCAGCGTCCTGGGCGACCTAAATCTTATATAGAACTTTTTCTCAATCAAATTAGGTACACTCCCATTTACATATAGACATAATTAGGCAAATTGTTAATATTCCCCAGGAATTTTTAACCTGGAAAAATTTTGTTTTTGTGAAAAAATTGCCTTAATCAGAGAGTTTTCTGGAACAGACATTTTATTCATAATAAGAGGATCATTAATTTAAAAGGCAATATATTGTTTGGAATCATTCACTCGCCAAAACCTCGAGCTATTTTATTTTAAAATTAACGACATTCATACTTATCAGAGCTTTATGGCTGTAGTGGTTGAGTAGCAAGTTAATATTCTTAACTGCAGAATCCTGTTAGTGGTATGAATTAAAGCGAAAAAAATAATTAGTCTCTTTTCGTAGTAAAGTTTTTTTAAGCTCAAGGTTGAAAAAAAATATTTTCTTTGAAATTAACGAAATTAACAGAAAAGGTCGAAAAAATATTACTAAAATTAAATTCCGTAATTTTTTTTCTTTTTTTTTTTTCAATAGAACATAAATTTTTTGCACCATAAATGAATAAGCATTGTGTCGCAGCTAAGGTATAAATCTTGTATAATTACTTTTAGGCAAGCAACAATTTTTCTGGGTTATGTTCGTTTCTAATTAGGAGTCCCAATATGACAGAACTTGAGTAAAAATTTTTTAATACAGGAAATGTCATAATTTCTTAAAATTTAATGATTTTCATTCTAAATTTCAAATATCTTTTGATATATTAAACAAAATTTTAATTTTCCTCTACAAAAGTTTCCAATATATATCTTCCAAAATAAAATTAAAAAAAAAAAAACGTTTTAAAAAAACATACCACGTTTCCATGGCGTTAGAAAAAAGCCAGCTGAATCCTGCATGATTGAAGCTCGTTCTGTCAAAAACAAAGAGATATCAATGTGTTAAAGAGAAATCAAAAGCGGAAACAAATTTTTTGTTTCAATCTAGCACACTTCTTAATATCAATAATCGGAAATAATTTTTGACAGGAGGAGCCTCAAAACCAATACCAAAATATATGGGCTTTTTGTAATGTTGTTATTTTTGTAATTTTGGAGTTACCTGGTTTTATTGTACACAGTAGGGGCCTACTGTGAGTTTAATTTATTAATTTCTATTGGCTATTTTAAGGCTTTATTAATTTATTCCTGGAAGATTACACATTTCAGTTGAATGTTTGTTGTTGTTGTTTCTGTTTAACTTTTAACAAATTGCAATTGCAAAGCCTTCACACTAATTTTCTTGCCACGCTTTACAGTCATATAATAATAATTTAAGTCTCGCAGGGAAATAGGCAACCCTTAGTAGAATTTCAATTTCCCATAAACACGTTTCCTTGAAATTTCTACTGCTATTTTCTTGAATTTTATTTTCTATTTTAACTAACATGTCACTTGACAAACCGGGACACACGTACCCATTTGTAGTTTTATTCTTTTTTTTTTTTTTAATATTTAGAAATTTCAGCAACAAAAACACAAAACAAAACATAACACCACCAAACAACACTCCTTCTGAAAAACAAAAGCAAAACAAAGTAAAAATTTGAGTTAAAAAAAACAAGGCACGCTCTTGACAGTTTGGCAGGCTGACGCGTTGACGTGCAAATGCTAGAAAATTTAATAATAAAAAAATAAAAATTATATAAAAAATCAACAACGACTTGCTTCATAAAAAAAGGACCAGAAACATAAAATAACAACTAAAAACTTTAACTAAGTAAAATACCATAGAACAAGGAAAAAATCCAAGAAAATACACACACTTACAGAATGTAGAAAATTTTAAGAACCGCCACCACATGCAACACATAATGTAGTGACAAACAAGCGTACATGTATGAATGATAAAAACGCATTGAAATATTTATATAGCTGTATGAGTAAACTGGCAACTGGCATATCAGGTAATATATGAAGTAAGCAGTTGCAAGTTGAGTTGCAAGTTAGTTGCGGCGTTAGTAGAAATAAGAAATAAGAAATTCAAAATGATTCCTTATAAAAAAATTCCAGAAATATATCAACAATGAATACAGTGGGTGGGAAAAGTTTTTATATAAATGAAAAACAATTAATTCTGACGATAAATAGGAAGATGTTTAATTATTTATTTAAGAGTGAAACAAAAATGTTTTAAAAAAAATGCTTACTCTGTTGACTGTAAGCACGTTGGTTCATTATTATTGAACGAACAGAGTGCGTAAATACAACTAAGGCATAAAGTTTCTCACATGTTTATGAAATAAAAACAACCCAAGAAAGAATTTTGTTTATTAATCCAATGAAAAAATTTATTAATTTTCAACCAGTTACACGTTTCATTAGATTCAGGAATATATTTCAATAACTAAATTAAATATTTACTCATTTAATTAAGTTATTTCATTGAAACAATGAAATGTTGTCATAGGTCTAATGCAATATTGTCATTGGTAGAAAAATAGTGAATTATTCTTCCAAATTACGAAAACAGACAGCTAATAGACTCAATTTGCATCTAAAAGCTTTAGTTATGAGTTAACTAGCATCGTTGTCATCAAATGTTCTTTTTCAGAAATAACTTTTCATAATTAATATGCAATTCAAATATGGTTTTAGTAAAGACACTTATGTAGCTATGAAGCGGGGTTGGTGGGGGAGGGGGCTAGAGTAATGAGAAGTCATTATTATTTTTGTAAGTTAGGCCCTATGTACCATAAGTTCACTTTGCAAGACTTAGACCTCAAAAAAGCTAATTATTTTATTCAGTCAGATCTCACCTTTTTATCTTGGATTTAATAAGAAGTCTCAAAGAAGTCTTGTCCTGCAACACCTTATATTTCGCCAACCAATTGAGCTTATGTACCTCCATTAGCTGATTCTAATACTTTCTATTTTACATGAGAGATATGTAAGACTAAAGTGTTTGGTAAGCCACCCCGTTAGGAGTCTGAGGTCACTGTTGTTGAGTGTCAGTACTTAAAAATGTATCTTATTCACATCATTTATTTAAATTGTACTCGTATGCTCTTATACAAAAAAAGTTGATGTAGACTTTAAAATAAAATTTATGAAAAAACAGATCGTTGTCAGATCTTACAATTATTGTCAGCAAATGTTCAGAATATGTCTGACAACCGTGTGAATTTACAATTATTGTTTTACAACGTTGTCAGAAAATCATTGTCAGCACATTGTAAGACAATAATATTGTCAGACATCTGACAATCGTTTGAACACTATTTCCTGCTCTTGTGAGACATTGTAAGCTAATTTTTTATTGTCAGATCTATTTAAATTAATGCACCTGATAATGGTATCATTGTCAGTGAAATATTTCTATTGGCAATACACATAAATTTTCAAAAACAAACCATAATTTAATAAAAATTAAAAAACAAGTGAAATAAAACATGGATAGCAATAACACCTTCGTCATAGACTGCAGCTTTGAGCAATTGACTCTATATCATTTTTCATTGGCCAAAAAGGCCTGAAGGTGGGAAAAAATCAAGGGACAAGCAAAAATCTTACAGCAAAAATGTAAAATCCATGTGATGACATCAAAATATAATCAAACCAATAAAATAAGTTAAGGTACAGCGAAGTTTATCCAAAAATCGTTAAGGCAAGAAGTCGTAGATTGCATCCATGTAAGTTTGAATAATTGCTAAGGAAAATAGGCAAACCTCCGCACATCAGTTGCAATTAAAAAAAAATATATACCAAAAAATTCAGTCCAAGTCTCTGACGAACAATTTCAAATTGCTTGAAGATACTTCAAGCCGATGATCTTTTTTAAAGCACGAAAGTTAACAAATCTACTCAATCCAATTCCTCTATGCAATTGCGTATATATTTTATATTTAGCAAAAAAAAAAAACAATATAAACGAAATACAAACATAAAATAAAGCAATTCTCTTTCAGTTTTGTTATACAAAATATTCTAATTAAATAATAATTTCTTTTTGACAGTTCTGGCAATATCTAACAACATATCTGACAATTTTTGCTATACAATAATCTGACAACCGTGTGAACTGACAATATTTGTTGGCAGATAAATTTATTGTATGACAATTGTCTGGCAATGAAATTGTAAGATTTTCTTACAATCGTCTGAACTGGCAATTTACATTTTACTGACAATGTTTTGTTGTCAGAGCATTGCTAGACCTTACAATATTGTCAGATCTGACAACCGTCTGTACTTAAAGTAGACTTGGAATCCATATTATGACAAATTTGTATGAAAAATTTGTCATAATTTATACTTGAAGTCGTAACAAGTCTCTTTGAATAACAGCCTTAATCTTTATTTGTGCTTAATTCCAGAATTATGTTGGGTTATTTGAACTTTATTGTTTTCTTCAAGATATTCTCATGAGTTATTTATTCAGTACAATAAGTACCGAAGGGGATAGCATATATATGGACCATTTTATCAAACGCTACTCTGAATCCTTAGTAGATATTAGAACCTTCATATTGTAAAATCCATTGACTAAATAAGAATTATTTTTCAATAGTTCCAAAAAGATTCAAATGTTCAAATAAAAAACTCAGTAAGAAAGAATTGAATAAGCAAATTTCCCAACTAACATATTAATATTATTATGAACATATTATATGAAAAGTTTCGATAACGTTGCGATAATTTTTTTCTTTTTGATAAGAGGGTTATTCTTCAAAAGATTTACCAAAAATCAAAATTAAATTCTTTAGAAAGTTTTAAAAGTAGAGAAACTATTATTCAAATATGTTACCGAACTGGCTCTTACGGTCTAAACCACATGTTTGCTCTCAATTGTGTGTTTTGTTTACAAATAACTGAAAATTAAAATTTTTCTTAAACCCTTTTACATTCGTTAAAGTGATGTGTTGTTGTCGATTCCTTCATAAACTGGCGGTCATTGGGATTGTTTATAGAATAAATGATAGTCGGCCAACCTATCAGCCTAAAAGCGATTTTTAGAAGTAAGTATGTTTGTGTTTTCTTAAAACGAAAACAGTGGTCACATCAGCATTCAATGAAATACTCGGACAATCTTAAAATATGCGAATTAAGAAAATATTTTCAATCTATAATTTAATTTACTTCGTTAAACGAATGAATGTTTCATTGAATTAATATATTATCTCGCTTGTCTAGTTGCTTGAAAATTAATGCATTAATGAGATTAATATAAAAGTTCTCAGAATTTATACAGCCCAATCATGAATATTCGCTATAAATTTTTTCCCAAGGAAAATTTTGGTTTTTGGAAAAAAATTCCCTCAATTAGATAAAGGGAAAAATTTTTTTTATGATAAGAGGAAAAATTAAAAAACTTCGGGGAATTTTTATTCATAATTGGGCAGATAAACAAAATCCTCTGAGTTTAATAAGAAAGAAATTTGGTAAACAGCTTAACATCAAATAAATAAATTGTAGTGATTTTTCTTCTGTGATTCACTATCTTATAAAAAAATCTAACAGATTTTTTTCACCTTTAAAAAATCGATTGAAAATGGTTACTGACATGTTACACTTTTATACAAAGCAGATGCAAAGCAAAACAGTGTTGCTTTTTTCTTATCAACCACAAAAAAAGAACTTTGATATCACAGAAAATATTACTTTAAGAAACTTTTCATAAAATAAGTAAATCCTACTGTAGAATTAAGTCTACTTAAAATAAAATAAGGAATTAGCGGTAATTTTAGCAAGATAAAGACACCATCTAAGTAGAATTAATGCCGACTCATTTGAAAAAAAGTGGACTTGTAATACTTTCAAACATAACAGATTAAATATTTAAGACACTCACTATTTCACTTTTTTGTGCACACGTGCTATTTTCGACAGAACGAAATGATCGCACCGCGACCTTTAAGATCTATTGTGCAGCCCAGTTCCTAACTACAATCAGAGACTTTTTATGAATCTCTTAATTGTTGTATACCAATCTTGCCTAGATCTTCTTGGACCAATGCCCCACATAACTGACTACGATACTAAATTACGGCCTTTACACTGTAGTTCAATTTAAAGAAGATCTGCAAGATTTTTTTATATATATGATTTTTTCCTTTTTTTAAATACAAATTTTAAAGCCGTCTAAATACTTGTTCACGGCACTGTAATCAGCATGCGTTTGTGTATTCGTATACGTAATGTAATGGTGGCAATTGTTAGTACCGCTAACAAATCACGTTTTAAGTTTTTGTTTCATAGTCTACGTTACACACAATCAAGCACACACTCCTACTCACTCTAAGTAAATGGGAGAAAAAGAATTCTGTAAAAAAGAATCTAGTGTCGCCTACTCTGGATTGACACTAGCATACATAAAGTCTTGTGCTACCTTCTCACACTTGTAAGAGTATCTAATAAATGCAACGTTAGTTTGTAGTTTAATGGCAAAAATAATGTTGTAGTTGTTGGCATTTACGTGATTTTCAAATAACTCTGCAACGTGCAAGTGAGTATGTTTGTTCGCAATACAAATTTCACACAAATAAATTTATAATTTTTTACAACCAGCAAATAAAATAAATATCTAGTAAGTGTATCTGCGTGTGTGTGTATGAAATATGTATGTGAGTGAAATCAGGTGTTAAGGCGTTGAGTTTTTTTTTTTTTTTTTTTTGCTTAATATTTTATTTTAATATTTATATTGTTGCTTGTTGTTTTTGTGTAGTTTGTACAACTTTTTATTGCCAATTCTATTTGAAATTTCTACCTGTACAAAATTTGTTTATTTAAATTTAATTTTAGGTTTTCCATTTGGCAAAAAGAAACTTTTTGATTTTATTTTTTTTTTCTGAATGCCATAATTTGTTGTGCTATTTTTCTCTTTTAGTCGTGTATATTTAATTTTTTTTGCAAAATTGATTGATGTTAGTACGTTCTTACTTATTCTGTTTTTTTATGTATTTTGTGGCATTTGAAATTTTAGTTTTTGAAAGCAAACATGTCGAAGTTAAAACTACATGTTAAAATTAAATTGAAAGCTTTAGTATGGCAGTGTGTTTGCCAGTTACCTTGATAAACACATATTTTTGCGGGAAAACGTCAATTCACATTTTGTTAACTTATGAAGCGGAAATTATACAAATATTACTTTCAAATTTAAAAAAAAAAAAAAAAAACTAATAAAAATTTCAGGAAATGAGACAGTGGTTTGTTTGACAAATAATAATCGAAAGAATAATAAAATATATTTACAGTGAACTTGGTATAACATGAACTAATTTTTACCAAGGCAGTTCACATTTTCGAGTTTGTTCACGTTATCGAGTACCCAAATTTATAACAAAAAATTACCCTATTTAATATAAAATATTATATATTAATAAGTAAAAATACTAAACACTATATTAAATTAATTATTTTACTAATTTTTAAAACAGAAAATAAAATGCAATATATTCAGTTCACTTTGCATTCGATAAATAACAAAAATAAAATAAAAGGATACAAGAAATTCATATTTAATTAACAGGAACAACAAAAAATAAACTAACACTAATAGGAATTTTTTTTTTGGATAATTAAAAATCAGTTAAATAAAGTTTAAAGAAAAATATCAGTCATCTTTTTTTGGTAAGTTTTTTGTTTTGTCATCTTTAAAAGAGCTTTTTCTTTAAGGTTTGTCAGCACTCTAATGTCACTTTGGTCTACCATTTCGTTTTCAGCCCATATCAAAGCCTTATCCAAAGCTTCTACACTTTCCTTGGACTTAATTGTAACTTCTGGCTGGTATATAATCAAATCATCATCATCGTCGGTATCATCCTGAATTTCAATACTTCCTACTTCTGTGCAATTTTCTTCAGGATTGTTGTTCCAATTTTTGACCATGGAAAGAGTAACATCGAACTGTATTTAAATTTTAATTAAATTCTCTAAAAACAATGAAATCTATAATAAAACGAACCTGAGAATTCAGTGCTTGAAGAAGTATGAACGGTTATATTTTAGAGCTTTCAGATTTTGTTCACGTTTTAAAATACTCTGAGGAAGAATAAATTTGTTCACGTTTCTGAGACGTTCACACTTTCAAGTGTTCACGTTTTCGCGAGTTCACTGTATATTTAATAAAAAAGGAACTAGTAACGGAATATGTCAACTGGCTGCTTCTTAACTTTTTATTGGTACTGAATTTAGATCTTTTATGACAAGTGGACTAGTTTTTTTAACTTGACGATATCCTAGAAATTATATACTGCCATCAAAATTGCTGTAATACTTTAGTAACCACGCCCACTTTTTGATAAAGCCCTTTAAATTATTTGTCTATTGACTAACAAACTATTTTTCAAAAAATTGCTATGAGCATTGATGCATAAGCTCTCTACACTCTTACGAAGGTCAGTATATGCTGGTTACGCTCACTTTTCGTATTAACACAAAATTGTTTTTCATAATTAGAAAAATTCTATGGATTATTTTGAAATTTTTAACATACTTCAATAGAGGCCATGCCTACATTTTGAGGAAGTGATTTAATTTTTTTGTTTTTGATTAAAAACCTATTTTTCAACGGATTGATCTGAAATGTTATATATGCGTTTCCCACACTTGCGTTCAGACCATGCCCATTTTTAAATGAAATGATTTAAATTAGTTTTTTATTGGTTAAAAACTATTTTTCAATTAACTTTATGCTGCATTCACATTATGTGCACAAGTCATAGCGAATGTAGAATTTTTTTAATTTGTAAATTTTCATATGTACCTCAAATATTCACTTTTTCAATTTATTTAATTTCGGACATCATTCATTTATAATAAATTCTAAATAGAAAAATTTAATTGCTTTTGCTATATGTTTCAATGAGAAACTTAATTTGACATATGACTTGTACACATAATGTGAACATAGTTTTACGAAGGTGGTATGTATTCTTCTTCTGGCCACGTCATATTTATAGTGAATAAAATCTGACTTTTCAACATTTTTGTATAAAATTTGAAAAATCTATACTCACCATTTGATTGCAAATCATAGAGCTAAAGAACGTTCAAGACTAGGTGGCATTTTAAGTCCGTTTTAAGAAAATTGCTTTCATTTTTATTTTATATTTATAGTTACAATAATTTAACAAAAAAAATTTAATAAAAAATTTAACTTCATGTGAGAAGAGAAACTGTTAACGTTTATACTGTATACTACTTTAATGCTGGTCTTCTATTTTTTTTTTACCTTTAAAATATTCTCGCAAGTACCACAGTACCACTATTATTTTCTTTTTAACACACAACCAATTCCACATCATAATAATACTTTCTTACTTGTCTTTATAAGAAGCTATGGATATTTGTTTAGTTCTGACTACACAAATGCATATGCACAAAGTAAATACCTGCCGTGCCTGTATTAATAGTAAATAGTCTTGTTGTTAGTATGTTGGCTGTTTGGTTTCTATAATGCAAATGTGTATTCAAAACATTTTACTAAAAACCCATTCAAACAAAATTGCACAGTACGTGCGTATAAACTAAAAAGGCTTTATAAACGTATAATTCTGTATATTTATGGACCCCTCTTAACCCTAAGCCACCATTTAAGGTAAACACATATACAAAAGAACATTTCTTAGCCTTGTGTAAATGCGGGTACTTGTGGATGAGTTGGATAAATTATGGCATAACTGGCACAATCATTTTATTACAAACATATTTACAATATGCATTTATTTGCACGTTACCAACTATCTAATGATAAAGGGCACACAAAAAATGGAAACAGAAAAAACTCTCTTTCTCTATTAAAATAAATATAGAATAGAATATGCAATTTGCATAATAAATATTGATGAAATATTTACACATAAAGCGAAGTTATGAAAAAAAAAAAAATAATGTTGCAAGTAATCATAATTATGTGGCAAGTTCAACAAAAACAAATTTGTAATAAAATTTAAAATCCTACAAAAGTTTTTCGCTTAACAAACTAAAAGCTATAAACGAATTTAAAAGAAAAGCGAAATACTACAGGAAATAAAATTAAATTAATTTACTTTGAAATTGAAATAATTTTCTTTGTAATCAAAATTTAATCTTTATTCGTGCTTAATTTCAAATTATGTTGGTGTGCTAAATGCATTACGAGTATTTTCCATGATATTCTCATGGTTGCTTAGTCCCCTTTTACATTATGGACATTTCTTGCCTAATATTTTTTCAATTTACATTTCGGACATTAATGTCCAGATAGAAATTTTTTCAATTCTTCTTTCCATTTATTTTCGTGACGTGCTTAATTGATTTGTATGAAAATTAATAGAAAATAACTTTTGAAGCAAACCAAATTAAATTAATAATAAATAAATACATTTTAAAAATTGATTTTTATAAAAATATGCCAAATTAATACAGTGTACAAAAATGAAATGAAGCAACAAGACGATTATTACGAAAAGTTGAAAACAGAGACAAAAAAATTTCTAGTACAGACGGTCGTATACTACACACCTTGCGTATTTGCTCCCTCGCCTACAAACTATGTCTGTCCGGACAGAAATGTCCATAATGTAAATGGGGACTTACTTAGTACAATAAGTATTAAGAAGGAAATTGTGTAGTTTAATTCAAATAAAACTTTCTATTTCTCAAGTGTAGTTGATGTACAACAATTAAGCAATTGAACCCCTTAAAGTATGCAAACATTATTTTATGCTTAACAAATATAATTTATTAAATTAAAATTAATTTGTAAATTTCATGCATTTTATAGCAGAAATTTCATTAGCAAATAATTTAATTTTTATTTATTTAGATTTTTTGTTTTTATTTAGTTTTTTTTTTTTCAAAGCTAATAATTTAAATTTGAAATATAATTAAATAAAATGGCTCATAAAAAATAAAATCTAGTTGTAAATAATATTTATTTACATTCAATTTGCACAGACACTCACTCAGCTGTAAACTCACTTTTTTCTCCCTCTCTTGCTCTCATACGCACGCAAATACTTACACTAACGTGAACAGTCACACCTTCATGCCTGTTCATACATGTTTACACATAATTAAATTGAATTTTAGTTATTTTTATCATATCAGTAGCTGGGAGTATGTGTATATGTGTGCAAGTGCATGTATGGGTAGCTGACAGTAAGCCTTGCCTACACTTCTGTGATAATGTAAAGGAGATTTACTATTGCATGAAATCAGCAAAAGGGCGAAAACTATCAAGAAATAAAGAAACTTTTATGTTTCCCTCTTAAAAAAAAGCAAAGAACGTTTAGCATAACTAGTCGTATGTTATAATGCAAACATGTCCACCCGCTTGTTAACGATTTGTTGAAACTTTGTGTTTATTTCAATGCACGCTTGTGTGGAAGAGTGTGTGTCTATATTTGGCTTTAGTTATTGTTCATGGTGTAAGATGAGCTAACTGCAGAAACATTAGTAATACTACTCTTAATCTTGTTGCACGAGCAACTAGATTTTTCTTTTTTTCTAGCAGTAAATTACATATGTATGCTGTATAAACTTTAATATTGGCATGTTTGCAGGAACTCTAAAATAGTCTCGAACAAGAAGGGTGCTTAATTAAGGGAAATTAATGAACTATAACAAAAAAAAAAAAAAAAAAAAAAAAAAGAAGCAAATTAAAATGCATTGGCTTTGTGGCATTGTGGTACTATTTAAAAATGGAGTTTAAAAACACTCAATTAACCAATTAAAAATTCATATAATTTTTAAATATTCTTTATAATAAGCGCTTCTTTCTCTATTGTGATTAGCGCTTAGCCAGGTTTCCATAACCAATTAATGGCTACATTTTCTATAAAGCTTATGAAATATTTTCTCTTCATTCTAATACAGGGTGGGCCAAAAGAAACCAAGGGGTGTAAAAGTTTAATAACTTTTTTGTTTATTAATTTTTTTTTTTTTCTTTCAGATTATATAGACAATACTTGGAGAATTTATAATGGAGAGGTTCACAACTGAACAGAGAACCAGAACAATAGAATTTTATTATTTAAACCAGAGATCAATTATTTTAGCGCTCATTTTCATTTGAATGGCTTTGTTAACAAGCAGAACTGTAGGTTCTGGGGTTCTCAAAATCCAAGAGCCATTCATCAACGCCAATTGCACCCCATCAGGTGTACAGTATGGTGTGGGATCACATCTGAAAATGTCATTGGGCCCTACTTCTTCGAGAATGAAGATGGAAGTGCTGTAACCGTAAATGGAGAGCGGTATCGTTTTATGATAGAAAATTTTTTACGTCCTGCTCTTGAAAACAGACCTGGTATGTGGTTTCAGCAGGACGGAGCCACTGCCCATACTGCCCGAGACACAATGGCACTTTTAAGTCAAATTTTTGGAGAGCGAATAATTTCTCGAAATTCGGAAATTATTTGGCCAGCACGATCGCCAGATTTGACAGCACCTGACTATTTTCTTTGGGGTTTTTTGAAGGAGCGAGTGTATGTGAACAAGCCAGAGACAATTCTTGAACTCAAGGCAAACATTGTTGCAGAAATTCGAAAGATGTTATGGAAAATGCTCTAAAAAGAGCCCATCAGTGCGAAGCTGAAAACGGTGGTCATTTAAGAGACATCATTTTTCATACTTAGTGTAAAAAAATTTCCATTTTGTATATTATATAATCTGAAAGAAAAAATAAAAAAAAGTTAATAAACAAAAAAGTTATTAAACTTTTACACCCCTTGGTTTCTTTTGGCCCACCCTGTATAAATTACTTATAAAGTAAGTTGGTTATTATAACAAAATAAAAAACTTAAATAAGTGGCTATAAATTTATATAAATAAATATTTAACATAGGATCTTCTGAAATTTCTCTAATGACTTTTTGATTTGTAAAGACTTCAATTCTCACAACCGAAGTTGTTTTCTCAGTTCATTATTTTTATTTAAATAATGACAACGTTTTTTATTCTTGATCTATAAATAATTTTTCACAAAATTTCATCGTCAAATTATTGTTTTTTTGGCATGTTTTTTGACAAAAAACAGCAACTGTGACAAGTATATAAAGGTGTGCAGCGCCATTTATTACAACAATTAAAACAAAATTTTTATATTAAAGATACTTCAATAGTTAAAATAAGAATCGAGAACGGTAGAAAGAAAAAGAAAAACCGACTGAAATGAAAGTGTTCCATCAACCATCATAGTCATCATCATCATCATCATCAGCATTTTATTGTTATTAATTTGTTTAAATGAGTTCACAAGTTTATATTTTCTGTGCCTTGTGTGATGTACTTGCATTGCTAATGGCAACATTTCTTTTTTACTATTAAAAGGTAGTAAAAGTAAATAAATACAACAACAACAACAATAAAAAATTACATCACAAATGACAATAAAAATTAAACACAATATGGTAAATATTGGTTTGATATCATACCATTAAATTAATACAACTCAGCGGTATATCAATAATTATCAATTAATATGCAATTGTCTGTTTGTATTTTTTGTTGTTGTTATTTTTGCTGTTTTTTTTGCAGACATAAATATACCTATTTTTTAATTGTTATTATTTCATTTTTAATTTTTAATGAAAATTGTTTAATTAAGAGTTGAGGTGAAATGAAAAAATACTAGTATGTTAAAGGATATAATATTAAATAATTAATTAAATAATTGTTTTAATGCCTTACATTAAATTTATTGATACAAACTATGGCTTTATTAAATCAAATATTTACATATAGACATCAACCACTTGATTATTTGATGCAATATTACTTAAAAACACTTTTAAAATAGTGTAGCAGAAATTCTTCTTAAATTTTGTGTCATAAGAAACAAATAGATTTTTTGGTTTTTATATATATATATACCATTATTATTTTTTTCGTTTTTTGTATATATACTTTTATACTTTTATAATTTTATACTTTTATACTTTTGTACTTTTATACTTTTATACTTTTATACTTTTATACTTTTATACTTTTATACTTTTATACTTTTATACTTTTATACTTTTATACTTTTATACTTTTATACTTTTATACTTTTATACTTTTATACTTTTATACTTTTATACTTTTATACTTTTATACTTTTATACTTTTATACTTTTATACTTTTATACTTTTATACTTTTATACTTTTATACTTTTATACTTTTATACTTTTATACTTTTATACTTTTATACTTTTATACTTTTATACTTTTATACTTTTATACTTTTATACTTTTATACTTTTATACTTTTATACTTTTATACTTTTATACTTTTATACTTTTATACTTTTATACTTTTATACTTTTATACTTTTATACTTTTATACTTTTATACTTTTATACTTTTATACTTTTATACTTTTATACTTTTATACTTTTATACTTTTATACTTTTATACTTTTATACTTTTATACTTTTATACTTTTATACTTTTATACTTTTATACTTTTATACTTTTATACTTTTATATTTTTATACTTTTATACTTTTATACTTTTATACTTTTATACTTTTATACTTTTATACTTTTATACTTTTATACTTTTATACTTTTATACTTTTATACTTTTATACTTTTATACTTTTATACTTTTATACTTTTATACTTTTATACTTTTATACTTTATACTTTTATACTATTTATTATACTTTTATATTTAATAACTATGCTAAGTGATTATTTAGTCATAAAAACAGAAATATTAACATCTGAGTGACTTCTTAAGTGATTTACTAGTCAGAGGAGTAAATTGTAACAAGTGTCACTAGTTTTAAGTAATATCAACAAGTGATTTCCTTATCACGAAGGAAATCTGTCGTGTTTTCTACGACCGTTAAGTCACGAAGTCAATCCACATCTCTAAGGTATTAATAAATCTAGCGTGCTATCAACAATACTTCAAGACTTATGGGACAGTTATAACCAACACGGAAAACAATATCGGTAATGGAACGGACTCTAACACAAGCCACGGAAGCAACATTTGGAATCATTCTTCTGACGTAGACCGTGACAATTTTGTAAAAATATCTTAAAATATAATTTAATAAAAGACTTCCGTGAAATTGTCTTCTTATAACAAACCTGTGATAACCGGACTAATCCACTTGGTAAGTAACGTCGTTAAAATTTTATACTTTTAATCTTTTACAGCTTTATAATTTTATATATGTATCTACATACATTACTTTGTAATATCGTTTTCTTTTGGTGAGACCACTATAGTTAAGATAGTATTATATTTTATTTTTGCAAGGACGGTGGTTTTTATTTTAATATTGCGGGTCAACTTGCCATACTTGATATAAATTCATTAAAAATACTTTTATTTACTTATTTATTTACTTTATATTATTTTCCTACATACATTTGAAAACATTTTATATTTTAAAATCTGCTATATATTTGCTACAAACCATTAATGAAATTTGTCTTAATTTCTCACTATAATGTCACGTTTTAACATTTGAAATACGTGTCTGCTATTTCATTTATATGCTGCTTAAACGAGTGAGCTTTTGTGTATACGCGTGTGAATGTGTTCATAAGAGCGTTTAACAAAACTTCCAGTGGCTATTAACTTTTAATTGTGGTCAAATAGCAAAAAATTAGGAAAGAAAATAAATATAAATAGCATCGAATTCTCTTGCAAACTGTGTTTTTAGCAACTCGTTTTTATCTTTGTTATAATTATAGTTTTTTTAATTTGTTTTCCCTTTAGCTACGTCAGCAATTGTTGCCAAAAGGTGTTGACTTTGAAATTAAAATTAATTGTGTATTCGAAATGCGTTGCAGCATCTTAAGCTGTAGAAACTAAAGTTTTAGTTCTTGCTCAGCTGAACACATGTTCTTGATGAAGGCAACAAACTGTAGAGCAGAATTTTTTTCCACTTAAAAATTGGCTCAGGTTAACATTTTTTTTACTGTAAAAAAGTATTACTTACTTAAGACAAGACAGAAAGTATTTTGGCAGCATTTTTTGGTTTTTAGTATTTAAAAAAGAAAAATATATTACTTTTCTTCTCTGTTGCTGCGCTTCTACACTAACTTTTTGCAGTTTTAAATTTATTTTTATTTTTAGTGTGCAAAAGACAATGAGCTGAGAGAACCAGAAATTACAGAAAAAAGCGATTGTTTTAGCTGCCATACAGACATTTTTTTATTGTTTCCTTTTAATATTATTATTTTTTTTCTTTACACTATTACGATTTAAAATGCTGTTGCTGCTTCTACGTTAATGAGCTTAATTAGTGTTAAATGGTAAAAACGTGAGCAAATAGATGATTTCGAGTAAAATTATTTATTTAAGGTGGCAACAAGAATAAAAAATATATTTTTATTTTTGGTAAACTTTTGTCATTTATCTTAGAATATGGAACCATATATGTAAAAGAGGCTACGTTTTCTTGCTTGTCTGCAGAAAATCACCCTAGTTCTAGGCAGTAATCGGACTTGCGATTTGCAAAACTCATAAGGCTGGTAACCTACCTCTATTGCCTACTGTCATGATTATTACTTTTTAAATTTTTTACATATTAGAATAATAATTATTCAAATCGAAATATTATTCGAAAAAAATTGTATTCGAATAAAAAAAAAATTTTTCAAATAAAATATTATTCGATTAAAAATATTCTATTAAAAATATTATTCGAATGAAAATATTATTCAAATCAAAATGTTATTCTAATTAAAAAATTTCCCATTAAAAAATTTCTATTAAAAATATTATTAGAATAAAAATTATGGGACTGAAAATACTTTTCGAATAAAAATATTTTATCTATGCACGCAGTTATTCAGACATAGGACTTTCCAAGTTTTTTTACTAACAAAAATACAAGGAAATATGTTTATAAAACTTTTGATTAATCATAATTATTTTTCATAAATACCTACCATTTCTTGTATATCCTTGCGGTTAACAATTTCGGCAACATGACATAAAATTATATTCCGATTTGTTATAAATTGTGGCAAGCGCTATGAATTAGAAACACTGGCTCTATTTATATTATCACTACTACATTGATGTTGTTTTTTATTAGTAATTGTTGTATTAGTTGTTGTTTTATTTAAAATCATTTTATGGCATTTAAATTTGCCATTCAATTTTTTACAAACTTGTACACCGTTTTGACAATTTAGCTGGCTGTTGAGAAGGCAGTAATCATTTTTATGCTTTTTAGTTCTGGTAACCCAGCTCTGTAAGGAGTTTCCGGAAGACATAGTGCTTAAATAAGGCCGCTTTCTTTTCACTTTGTACAAAATCTGTAAAGAAATTTTTAGAGAAAGAAAGAAAGAAAGGAAAAAAAGAAAAGGAAATTGGTAAGCCCTGAATAAACAGCCATTTTTGTTTACAGCAAATAAAACAATAGTTACAGTTATTTCTTATTGAATAATTTTTATTTTAAATTCTTTTTTTAAGAAATATTAATTTACAACATCAATAATTAAAATTACAACATTAAGGAGAGATAATTTATTTTTGCTTTCTTTTTTCAATAATTTAAAACAAATACATAAGAGCATATATTTAGTATAATTGAAATTATTTTCATACATACATACATTTAAAAGTTTTGTGGCCAATTATGTTTAGAAAAAAACATTTACAAAGTTTTACATTAAAAAGAAATATATTTATAAAATTAAGTTTATGTTGCTGGCAGGTTTATTAATTTTCAAAGCTATTTCTTCCTCGTAAAGCTTAAATCTATATTTCGTTACACATATAACAAACAGAGATTAATTAAGATTAATTTAACACACATATTAAGAGAAAAGATACACACACAACAACAAAATAACAACATCAATATAAAACAACATCAATATAGTTTTCATTATTTTTAATTATTTTATAACAAATTTCTTTATCAAAATAATTTTTATAGGAAATTTTTTGTTTTAGCTGGCTTTAAAAAATAAACAATATGTTGCCAAAATCTCATGTTTATAAACATTGTATATTAAAAAAAATTGTAAACATCAAATATTTTGGTCTTGTTTTTTTGCTTTGTTTTTTTATTCTCATAAATACAACAAAAACGACATCAATTTAAAAAAGTTAATTTTTATTATAAGAAAATTAACAATAAGTTTCTGATAAAGTTGAAACAACATTTAATTAATTTTAATTTCAGTTGCTTAAAAACAAAAAGAAAGTAGATTTACTTACCATTCTGAATAAAAATATATTGTTTTTCAACAGTTTTAAAATATTTTTTAATGATTTAAAAGTTAAAATTTCATGCTTAGGAAAAGTGAATATTTAAATAAAGTAAAGTGTAAACAAATTAGAAAAATATAAAATAATGAGTCATACTTTCTAATTATTAAAGAATAAAACAACAAGCATTAAATTACGCATTCATTATGGATAAATTTCAAATTAAAATTTCAATCGATATTGAGTTATGTAATTGGGACTAAATTTTATTTAAATAATAGTTTTTATAGGTTATTTAATATCATGCAAATGTTTTGTGTAATTAAAAAAAAAATAATAAATTATGATATTAGCAATTTAATGTCACTCTAATATTTGGACCTAAGCTACCCTGCTTTCTATTAATCTATAGCAGGGCTGCTGATAACACTACACACAAGCAATGCTGAGGTTCTCATATAGCCATTCCGTTGTGTTAAAGTTTTTAAGGCACGATTTGCTTTATACGCAGCAAAATTTTACCCACGATTCTTTAATACTGATATTTTTTTTAATGTAAATATATTCGCTGAAATTTTTTATTACTTCAATAAAAAAATTTTATATTATTAATTAGTGATTAGTTTTGTTAGATTAATGAAAAAAAATTTAATTTTATTGAAATTATTTCATAGATCTAACGAAATTATTTTATTTGTTAACCGAAATAATTTACAAAAAAATGTCACTTATTCAATGAATTACTTAGTATATTAATTTATTTAATTAATGATTTTTTTGTTTCATATAATGCAATTATTTCAATCACATACAAAAATAATTTTATTTATGAAATCTTAAATAATTTTTAAAAATACTTCATTCATATAAATAAAAGGATTTCCATAGGTTGCTGGTTTAACTTTTTAATCTTGCAATAAAAACACATATATTTTGAGAGAGTTGTTGTGTAAAGAAGACATGTTCCGATTATGTATGAAATAAAATATTAGAGCTGAAAATTGGTAATGAAACAAAGTGAGCACATCTTCTCCGATAAAGCGTATTTCCATCTGAATGTTTTCGGAAACACACACAATTTTCGAATTTGGGGCTCAAAAATTCTGGTGCAATCCATAAGAAACAAATGCAACCAACACGACCACCTGTCTGGTGTGAATTTTGCTCATTCCTTACTTGCCACCTGCCACCTGCCACCATCCACACAGCTCGTACAATAAGCCATTTATTACTGCAGCATGACATGAAAAGTGAGCTCTGATTGGTACATCAATTATTTTTATAATAAATCGGTGACAAATATTTTTTTTAATTACACACCTAAACGTATAGGTTTTAGGATTTGATTTCATTCTTAATTGTAAGTGAAACTTGTGTTTGGTAGCACTCGATGCAAGGAAAAACAAGTTAAATTCGGTTCATCCTAGTTTTATATACAGTTTACTATGTTAGCCATATATTAATATTTTTAATTTTACCTTTTTCTTAAATTTTCAACAGAAAAAAATATATAAAAATGATTATTGATGAAATGGCAAATATTATTAAAATAATTTTCTTTGAATACCTATTTTTTTGTTAAAATAATTAATTAACTTCAAAAAAGTAATGAAATAACAAAATAACAAAAAAATGTAAGAAAATTATCCAATAAAAATGCAAAATAAATTTAATTTATTTTAAAATGTTTGCGAACATTTTTTAAGCCTAATATATTTAATAGCAAATAAACAAATTCAAATGTACGCAAAAATCAATAAGATTTGTGTATTCATAATTTTATTACACAAAACGTACATGTTTGTATAAGATTGATTGCATGGTCTCGGGTTTGTGTATACATCCATTACTTACGCACATGTAAAGCTTCAAAATTTCCATAAAAAAAATAAAACAGAAATGAATGAAAAACTGCCATTTCGTTTATATTTTTTACTTATCTTAGTAATTTATAAGCCGATTGTTCTAATTTTTTTGTACAGATATTATGACTCTCATTTTTGACAAAAAAAAAAAAAACCCACCCAAAAAAAATTTTTTTAAATAGAGGTATTCGCTATTTTGACTCAAGCTGAATTTCAGAACCAAGAAAACCTAACAGATTCGTATGCTAAGCTTTTCTGTACGTTGGCTAGGAACTTCAGAAAGTTGATTTCAACGACTAAGTTGCCTTCGCCAATTATAAGGATCCAGAAGACATATACTATGTATGTAGCATGATACATGTACGGTGTAGAAACTACAAACGGAACCACAAACTTATACTCCGCTTATAGCCTTTGCTTTATGAAAAATTATTCAAAATTCTGTTAATTGTGACCACAAGTGACATTGTTTCATTTATGTATTTATAAGGAAACATGTTTAACAGTCATAATTTGTGGCAAATTTTTGTCCATAGTTAAGTTTGTTTTGAGAAAATGTCGTATAGTTTTTATAACGTACATTAGCGTAGGTAAATATTACATTATTGAAAATTGTCGTGAAACATGAAGTGTTTAGTAGTTTGTTAATTTTTTTTTTATTGAAAGCAGTTTTTTTATATAGAGAGAAGAAACTATAGGGTAGGAATGATGTTTTGTGTGTATTTGGATTTGTATTTGTGTGTGGGTTTTTTTTTTTAGGAATGTTGCTAATTTTTTTTTTAATTAAAAATAATTTCCTGAAAACAATTAGCTCTAATATTTAGAATAATATTTAAAAATATAATAAAAATTAAAAGAGAATGGGCTATAATCATATTCCCACTTAAATCGCTATTTTTTACACAGGATTCGAAAGTAAGCTCTTAATAAAAACATACTTTTTTGTGGCTTTGATTATGGCACAATATTTTTATATTTAATTATAAAGATTTTTTTAGGAACCTTTTTCGACTTATGTATGTAACGTTGAAATTACTTTTCTTGCTACACTGAAAGATTTTTGTTCCATTATCCACTAAAATATTTGATTATTAATCAACCAATAACAACGTTTATGAAATTAAATACTGATTCAATTAATGAAATATTCCATTGAATCACTGATATTTTATCTTTAGCCAATGAAATTTTGTAATCTACTGAGGAATCAGAGTAGCGTCTGACAAAATGGTCCATATAGATATGCTATCCCCTACAGTACTGAATGAATAACTCATGAGAATATCATGAGTAAAAGAATAAATTTTAAAACCAACACAATTTCTGGAATTAAGCACAAAAAAAGATTAATATTTTGTAATAAATTACTTTATCATTCAAAAAAGATTGACTTTAAAATAAAATTTATTGAAAAATTATATGAAAAATTTTGATAACGCTGACATTAAACTCAACATTAAGTTTTTTGGATAAGAGGGCTAATTTAGATTTTATTGTTAAAAAACAAAAAGTTTTTGGGCAAGGAATTCCTTAAATAATCAAAAGAGAAACTTCATATTGGCTGAATATTGAGATATTCGATGTTCTGACACCTAAAATGTCACACTTGCCACACAGAATTGCTTTGCCTTTCAGAGCTTCTTTTTTTCTCGTTAAATCAACCAACTAACCAAACAACCAACTGGCCAATATTATTCAATGAATTTTATAAATTATTTTATATTTGTTTTTTGTTTTTGATTTTTAACTTCGTAGCCATTTTTTTACTCTTCCCATGCAACTACAAACGAGCAATTTGTTTATAAATAGTTTTTGCTAGGAAAGGAAACTGCAAATAAAACCTAAAAGCAAATAAAAGAAAAAACATGTAGAAAATATTTATTGATAAATATTTTATAAAACAATATTGGTTGCATTTTAATACATTTATTTGTTTCTTTTTTTCAATTGTGCTTTGTGGGTTTTAAGCTTTTCTTTTAGCTTTAAATAAAAAAGGCCTCCACCAGGGAAAAATGAGAAGGTTCAGAGTGATATGAATAACACTCATGTATTTAATAAAACAATAACAACAATTTAGTGTTGAAATTAATAAAAAAAAAAGAAACCATAAAAATATATACGAGACATATTCAATAAATCTTAGCAATTTTTTTAGATTAAAATAATTCTTTTTCTAAAATATTTAATTTACTATTATATGTTATATTCCGTCCACTTAGCTGAAGGCAAAATGTATTATGGTGATATAACATCTAAAGGAATAAGCTTCAGATTTCAGCCTATTTGAAATTTGTATGATAATGCTCGTTGCTCTACGGTGATTTCCAATAATTTTCATGATAATTTATTATTATTAAAAGTCAATCAAATATGATAATAGACTCTTGTAATAATTTTTAGAATATTAAACTTTTTCAGCCCAGGTTTTTCTTTAAAAAGCGAAAATCTCTATCATATAAAATAAGTTAACTATTCACGATATTTTGATAATCGTAAATGTAAAGTGAAAATCTTTTATTAAAAATAAATTTTTTTTCTAAAAGTGGTCTCTGCATTTTTTTCTTATTAAAACCAAGTACTTAAAAAACCACTCTGTACTCCGGACATAAAGAAAAAAAGCATGCAGACTTATACCGTGCAAAAATTTGTATGTAGAATTTATATTTTATTTTTAATTTTACAAATAACTATACAAACATCAACATCAAAATAAAGAAAAAAAAAAAAAACTGCCATGATAAAAACTTGGACTAAAGCGAACCCTTCGCCTGTGTTGTTTTTAGGGGCGCACAAAATGGTATGAAGTGAAATGCAGCTGTTGTTGCAAATGAAAATAAATTACTTAAAAAATCATAAAAACAAACTGAAATAAATATGAAAAAAATAAATATCAAAAAAAAAAAAAAAAGATAAATTTTCTCAGCGTTTGTGTTTTTTGTGTATCAAACAAATAACACAAAAACAAATAAGCAAACAAAAAAAACAATAATAAATAATAAACATTTGGTGAAATTGACCGCATATGTTGCTTGTATGTTGTTGTTTAGTGTTAACAAAAAATCACACACACTTGCACACACACTTGCACACACACACACACACACACATTAACATAAAAGTGTGGCTTTTTATACAAGCAAAAAATACTCCCACACAATAACAATATTTACAGAGATGTTGCTTAACATTTTTTTGTTATTCGTTATTTATTAGTGTGAGCTTTTATTTAATGCGTGTGTGTGTGTGTGTGTGTGTGTTTATTCATGTTAAAATTGCTGTGTGCATAGATTTGTTACCAGAATTCTTTTTTTTTTTCAATTTTGTTTTTGGTTTTTTTATTTATTATATTTCATTTTAATTTAATATTGAATATTTAAATGCCTTTTTTAACAGCAATGCAGTTAAAAATCATGTTCTACATGAGTTTGCAGAAAAATGTTTACAAAAAAGAAGAAAATGAATCATATATACCAAAAGCCAAATGAAACTATTTTTATATTTTGTTATTTTAATTTATAGGCCGGTTAAAATTTAACAAGCCAGTACAGTAGTTTTAAAAACTATAAGTTTTCAAATTAATAACAAGTAACTGCTGGGAATAATTATTAAAAAATTAAATTTAAATCAAAAACACAAAAATTATTAAAAAAAAAACCAATAAAAATATATAAAACTTTTCCAACAGTTTTCTATTTATAAAATAAAATATTAAGCGAATAGAAAAATTACCAAGAAAAACTAATATTAGCTTTTCAAATGCTTTATATCAAAGAAAATTATTATTCGTAAAATATATTTTACTTATATTCTCAAGACTCAAAGTTTTCACAATTTATTTCAATATATTTTAAAATGTAGCTTTTTATGGAAATGGTAAGTATTTGCTTAAAAATACTTTCGTCCGTATAAGAGAAAGCTTTCTATTCGAATAATAATTTAATATAATACGCGTTCAAATAAATTTACAGGCTCAAAAATTAATAATTTTATTCTAGTAAGTATTCTAATATGTTTAAAAATACTTTTTGATTCGGATAAAAATATTCTATTTGAATAACATCTTTTCTTTATTCGAGTAAAGTTGTGTAAAATACATATTTTTGTTCGTGTTATAAAATTTTTTGGTAAAACTATATTTTGTGTAAAAATATTATATTCGATTCAAATTCCGGTATTTTTTTTTTTTTTTTTTTTGGTAAAAAATTTTTATTTGCCTAAAATTCTCGAGCATTATAGTTTTTTCTGGTCCACATTTTTTAATGTAATTAAAATATTTTTATTAGATTAACATATTTATATTGGAGTAAAAGTTTTTATTTGGATAAAAATTTATTTAATAGGGTAAATATTTTTCGTCAAGTATTAATATTTTTTAGGTCAAATTTATATTCGAATAAAAATTTTTTATGCAAGTAAAATTCTTTATTCAAGAAAAAAAAATAATTTTTAATAAAAATTTTCGCATAGAAATATTTTATCTGAATAAAATGTTTTTACTCGCTAAAAATATTTTAAAATGTAACCTTTTTTCGTGCTAAGTTTCAAATTATGTTGGTGTGGAAAATGCTTTATTTCCCATGATATAGTCATGGAAAATTTCAAAAATTATTTACTTAAATAGTACAAAAAGTACTAAGAGGGAAATAAAAATAGATTACTTCTATTTGTTTTCCAATGTTGGTTAAAAAAATTTTTGTTTAATTTTTTCAATGCCTGCTCTTGTTTAAATATTATGAAACTTTTGGTTTGTGTATTGACTAAAATTTTACTTTGGTCGATTGGCATCATGAAATCAGTATTCGAATGTTCGGGCAGGAATTCAACAAGACTTGGGAGTAATCTACTGAAGATTCAAAGTAGCGTGTGATGAAACAGCTGTATAGATATGCTTTCCTTCTTAGTACCCTCTAAGTAAGCAATTTTTTGAAAATTTCCTTGAGAATATCAAAGAAAATAATGCATTTTGCACACCAACACAATTTGGAATTAAGCACGAATAAAGATTAAATTTTGTAAAATTATATAATTCCAAATAATTTAATTAGTTTAATATTTTAAAATAAAATATTTTCATTTAATTACAAAAGTTTTATTCGAATAAGAAATATTTTTCAATAAAAAAAATGTTATTTAGATAAAATAATTGTATGCGAATATAGTTATGTTATTAATATGTTATATTTAGTAAAAAATTTTATGCGATTATAATATTTTTATTTGTTTAAAACATTTTTTAATCAGATAAAAATACTGAAAAAAATTTATTATGAGTACAAACACACGCTGTGCTTATTCCAAAATATTTGAGAAACAGTATTGAAAAAAGTTGTTTCACTAAAAAGTATAGAGAAAACTGAATTTTATTCGTGCAAAAAAATATTTGAATAGCACGAATAATCGAGTATACTCGTATATATTATTCGAATAAAAAATTATATTTCAGGTGATATTTAATTCTGAATATTATTATTATTATTATTTAATATTGGAAATTAATTACAAGATCAAATATGTTAATGAGCACTATAACCTTCGACCTTCAGGTCCCAGGGTCTAGGCATTAATCGAACCTACATATCAATCTACAGGGCACCCTGTTGAGAAAACTATTTGTATTCTAGATATGACTTTCATTATGGATTTTTTATTGGACTATAAAAAAGTCGTAATGTGAATTTAAAAGCGCGTAGCATAAATAAAAAAAATTGGTATACAATAAAATAATATCCCATTTTAGTTATTTAAATTTGAATTTTTGTATATTCCTGTAAATGTAAACGAAAGTTTTTTTCGCACATTTGTATTAAAACAAAAATAAATTTTTGAATTCTAGACAAATATACAAAACAAGCTTCTGTGAACAGTTCAGTTAGCCTATTGGTAAATATTTTTAATTTGATTTGACAACTTAATAATAACAGGTTGATAATAAACATTTTGCAAATTTTGGTGTTTCTTTATATTTTTTTTTATAAAACTATTTGAATTAAAAACATTTTCGTTTGAAAAAGAACTTAAACATCAAAATATTTTATAAAAATTCTTTAAATAAAATATTTTTTTTTTAAATTTTACCCCAATTACAGCTATAAAAATATTCGAATGAGTTTAAATTAATAATTACGTTATAAAAATTGTTAGTTAAATTATTCGATTGAAAGTAATTTTTCGCTTAAAGCATGACTAAAAGTGGTGGCTCCTAACCACAGTATTGTATAAAAGTGTAATTCACACCATTTTAAATATTTGTAACTGTAAATAATTGGCGCCTTTTATTGTTTTGCTTGTTATATTTCAACAGGAAACGTAAGTTTGCCAAAACGGAATAAAAACAATGTAAGCTTTAAATATTTTATATTTTGTTTTAATTTTTAACAAAAAGAAAAGAAACATCTTAAAGAACAAATTATAAAATCAAAAAAAAAAAAATAAAAATATTTAAAAATCGAATTGGTGATTTTTAATAAAAATTAATTTGTTTTTGTCTTAGAAGTTTTTATTTTTTTTTTTTGCTATAAAAAATAAAAGCTTTTCTTCTTATTCATTTTCAGTATATTAATTGCAAATTACTTGTTTTTTGTTCTGATTTCCAATCATTTTAATGTCGCCCACTTTTCACAATTTCCGGCAATCACTTAAATACAAAACAAACAAAAATATGAAATTCTGCCCCTACAACTGATAACGTATTAGTACTCCTCTCATCGTCATCTCATCAACAACTCTCAACAATTCCCTTAAGTTATTATTATGAAAAACACTTAAATAGTCGTGTGTGATTTTAGTCAACATTGCTTTTTTTCTTTTGCTTTTTTAAATTATTCTTTTTGCTTAATTCATCTACATTTGTTTATGAATCATTTCCCCTAAAGAATTAAAAAAAAACTGTGATGTAGTATGTGTAGCAGTAGGGGAATTAAAGCACATAAATAACAACGTACCAGAGCAAATAAGCAAACTGTAATAAAATGAAATGTGATTCAAGGAAATCAATCAATAATTGCTTTGGCTCGACACACGTAATGCAACAAGCACAAAATTTTCATTTCCGTTGACACATGCTACTCCGCAAATACCGTTACAAACGCACACACAGGCCCACACCCATACTCAGGCTATCATTTGTATGAACACCTTAGCATTTCCTCGCAGCTACACTCTCATTTTCCGCTGTAACACACATATTTTATATAAAAATATGACAAATCTCTTATGAGTTTAACGTTTTATTATTATTATTTTTTAAACTGCTTAATGTTCATGTTACAGCACAAATGTGTGCGTGTGCGAGCTTTAATTTTTTTTCTTCACCTTTCACGGTTCCTGCCCGTGAGTGTCATTATTATTATTTTTTTAATTCATAAAAATTTTTGTGCCATTATTTGTTAAAGTGTATGAGTTTGAGTTTCAGTTTATGTTTTTTTTGTTCCTTTTTTGTTTAAAACGATTTCAGTGTAAAGCGTCAATTTTAATTTATTATACCGTTTAACGTTGCCAATCGTCTGTGTGAAAAAAAATCCAACAGGGAAAGGTTAAGAAGGTAATAGCAATATGCTGCTGGTTTTTTAATATTTATGACAATGTTTTTACAATGTGCGAGACTAATAGCGTTATTAATAAATTTTATATTAGCATGATTTCGTTTTTTTTTTTTTTGTACAAAACATATTTGCTTTGAGTTATGGAAATTAATTAATTAAAATGAAACACCATAAGTATTTAAATTAAATAAATTCCCGTTTCAATTTGCTGTTTGAATTTTATTAATAAAAAATTTGTAAAGCATAAGTGAAAACGCTAATTAAAATATCTCGCAAATTTTGTAAATTTAAAAAATCAATTTTCAAAATTGATAACTAAAGTAGCTTTTATTCTACATTAAAATTAAACAAAAATAACAATTAACAAGTTAAATTCGGCCGTGCCGAGTCTTATATACCCTTCACTGTGTTAGCGAAATATTAACATTTTTCACTTTCCACATGCTTCTATAATATCAAAACCACAGAAAAAATTAAATGAGTGAAAATAAATATGCCGCGTTAAACATGTTTTAACGTACCCTTAAGTTTTTTAGTATTTGTAAATATATTTTCAGTATTAATGGCATATTTATTAAATAAGTCTTAAGTCATTATATATTAAATGTTTTAAGCAATAGCTTAGCGGAGATCATATATATTTGTAACCTACCAACTAAATATTCAGATATTACTTTGGATATTTAAAATTTTTTTGAAATTTTCATATACTCCAGTAGTGTTGTTCTCAAGGATTTTGGCAGTTTCCGTTTTGCATCATAAAATAAAAACTACGAATTTTTCAGAAAATGTTAAAACACTTCCAAAAAGTTTAGAGCCTACAGATTAAATTCCATTTTGATTTTGGCAATTTTCCTGGGCAAAATCGGGAATGGTACCTCAGCAAAGTGGGTAATGGTAAAAATCCCTCAGAAGAAGGGTACTGAGGAATGAGAGAATTTCAAAATTTTTTTTAAAAATAATGCATTTACAAATCTAGACGACATCTTGTTTAAGACGATATGTGTACCAACCCGTAATATTCTATGGTTCGTTTGCAATCTCTTAGAGAAATCAACGTATTAATGCACATTTGTATCTTAGTATGTCAAAAATACTGAAAAAAATTTACAAATACTAAAAAACAAGGAATTACGTGAAAACATATTTGACTAACCATATTTATCTTCACTCACTTAAAAAAAAGTAGGTATTTAATAGAAACGCATACTTTGTTCAGCTTGAGGTCGTATTAAATATGAAAAATTTATTTATTTATTATTGGAGGGAAATATCAATAAAAAAATAAATTTTTATAATACGACTAAAATTAACGAGTTCTAAGAAACAATCCTTTCTGAGAACCTCATTTTTAAAAGCAATAAAATGTCTGCAGACACTAAATTTTTTAATTAATAAAAAAAGAAATTCTAAAAAAGATATTAAATAGAAAAACAAAAAAATTTATTTTCATTTAATTTTGTAAATTTTTGTAAAAAATTTTTAAGCCAAACATATATAATTAAATTATTAATTATCGATAAAGATTTAATGCACTCTCTTTCATAAAGGTGTCTGTATTCGTAATACTATTATCCTCAAGGCAATAAAAACCACATACACAAATTTTTCGTGGTTGTGTGAACAAAGCATTGCGCACAGCCAGCTAAAAAATTTCCGCAAATAAAAAAAAAGCAAAAACAAAACAAAAATTAATGAATATGTGAAATGCCGGTTGTAAATTTCATTTTTCTGGTCCATTTGTGGACCGATCTTTCTGATTTTTTGCACAGACATTACGATTATTATTTGTAATAAAATTTTGTACCAAGTTTGTTTGTCCGTTTTGTAGTTTAGACAATTTTACGCAAAAACGTACCAAAAATGGTCAAAAAAGAGGTACTCGCAATTTTTGACTCGTAGCTCCGCCATTTATGGATCCATCCACTTAAGTTTTAGTTACGATACTATGAATGTGATGTTTAAAAAAACGGCGTACTACTTTTTTTCAGTTTACATAAAAATCGAATAAAAACAAAGCCATAATTTATGAAAATCTAAAATTTCGGTTGCATTTTTGATATTCCTCGGCCATTTGTGGACCGATTGCTTTAAGTTTTTGCACAGGTACTACGACTTTTATTTAAAAAAAAACTGCAAACCACGTTTTCTTGTCAGTTTTTTCGTTTAGACAAAATTGGCAAAAAAAACCCACTCAAAAAATGACCAAAAATAGAGGTAGTTTCAGTTTTTGCCTCATAGCTCCGCCATTTATAAGCCGAAATGGCTGAATTTTAATAGCAATAGTCTTACAGCAACAACTGACCGTTTGGTATGCTATACTTTTCTGTATGTTATCTAGATTCTTCTGAAAGTTGATTTCAACGACTACACGGACAGACAGACTGACAGACGGACATCACTAAAGCAACTCCGCTACTTATAAGGATCCAGAATATATATACTTTATAGGGTGTCCCATGTAGGGTGTAGAAATTACAAACGGAATCACAAAGTTATATACCCTTCTTACTTACAGTGAAGGGTATAAAAATATGAAATATCAAAAACTAAAGAAAATAATGTCGTTTTCCACAAGCCTTGAAAATTACCAAACTGAAAAAGGAATTTTATCTTTAGGTTCTAATCTTTGTGGAAGTGTTTTAACATTTTCGAATAATTTCGTAGTTTTTATTTTATGATGCAAAACGGAAATTGTTAAAATCCTTGAGAACAACAGTACTGGACTATATGGAAACTTAAAAAATTTTTTTTAAATAGTTCAAAGTAACTTCTGAATACTTGGGAAGTAGATTTCAAATCTAGATGACCTCCCCTTTAGAATGATAAAGGACCCATCTTTGGTTCGTCCGTAAGTTGCTAAAATCGCTCAAAGCAACAGTACTGGAGTATACGCCATTTCAAAAAATTTCAAAATAATCCATAGTAACTTCCGGACCAAACATAAAAGATTAAGGGATAAGATATATACCATTTGAAAGGGAAGGCTGTCTAGTTTTGTAATATATTGCTCAGTTACTCAGAAGTTACTTTGGACTATTTAAAAAAAATTTTTGCTGTTGCTTTGAGGGAATTTTACTATTCCCCTCTTTGCCGAGGTACTATTCCCGATTTTGCCCATATATATCACCAAAATTAAAAAGGATTTTAATCTGTAGTCTCTGATTTAAATAAAATTGCAAAAAACCTCTCAGAAAATGCTCAAAATTAGAGGTAGTCGCAGTTTTTAACTCATAGCTCCGTCATTTATAGACTTATCCGGCTAAATTTCAATAACAATTCAAAGACAGAAACAACTGATAGATTGGTTTGTTAAACTTTTCTGTAAGTTGTTTAAGGAATTTTAAAATATATTTCAAAGACTTGATGGACAGACGGACATCACTAAATCGACTCCGCTATTAATAAAGATATACTCGTATATATTTGTATATTTTATAAGGTAGCCAGTGTACGGTGAAGAAATTTCAAACGGAATCACAAACTTATATATACCCTTCTTACTTACAGTGAAAGGTATAATAAATTGACACATTCGCAGAAAAATTACTTGTTTGCAAATCTTGAAAACAGCCTTTATGTTTTTAGTTAAAATTATTTTCTTCATATTAAATACTTCTTCTTCCACTGTTTTCACTACAAATTGCATTTAGTTTTTTGTTTCCACAAAAATTACAAAAAAATTTGGTTAATTAAAAATTAAGAAACGGCAAACAAAAATGGTTTGAAAAGTCATAAAATCTACACTGAGGAACATCTATACTCACACACACATATATATATATACGAAAGCAATTAGTAAAGTTAATTTAATTTATTTACACGAGTCCGTATTTGACTGTTAATCCAAAAATATATCATTTAAGAAAATATTCTTGAAAATCTATTTAAAAATTTTTTAATATTTTTTATGTAATAATTTGGATTAAGTATTTTGGTGTTTATTACAAGGTAGAGAAGAAATTATGCTCACGAGCATGAGTTGTGCTTTCGAGCAGAGTGACCAAGTGATTAGGAGTGATTGAGTAATTAGTAATTGCTGGAAACTTGTTTCATTCTTCTTATAAAATAATTTTCTTTAACTTTTTTTTTAAATTTTATTTTTAACTGCTACTAAATTGAATAGATAAATCATCAAATTTTTAATTTTAATTTAAGGACATTATCACAACTTACTTATAAGATAGTTATAATTAACTTAAGTTAATTTATTATTATAAATTCTCAATAAGATAACTTTTACAATATTTGTAAAGTAGCGCCACTGCTGTGAACACCGAGTACTTTTCGTTGCTATAAATACATAGTGGCAAAGGCATACCTTTTTTTGACAATTATTTTTTTCAAATTACTGAGAAATTTAAAACTTTTAAAATTTTATATTAATATTTGTTTGTGTATTGTATAGTTTATATTGTTTTATTTTCATGTATCAATATAAAAAGCTGCGATAATCGAAAATATGCCAACTTTAAATGGTTAAAATATTGTTAAGTATTATGGGCAACACAAACATGTATTTAGCTTATCATACTCTTTTTGGTTAAAACCTGTTTGTAATAACCAAAAACCATTTATCTATTCGATAACATCCTACTTTTAGGGCCATTATTACGACTAAACGTTAACTAAAAGTAGGATGTTATCGAACAGATAAATACTTTTTGCTTATTACAAACATACTTTAAGTAAAAAGTGATAAGCTAAAGATAGGCTTGTGTTGCGCATAAATTTTTACGTGAACTTCAAGCATTTAAAGTTGCCATATTTTTTATTTTAGATATGGCAACCTCAGAATCCATAGACATTGAATATTTTTTTATTAATACACAAAAATAAAACACTACAATTACACAATAGAATAACAAATATTAAAATAAAATTTTAAAAGTAAAGGATTTCTTCGTTTTTTGAAAAATTATCGTCAAAAAAAGGCATGTCGTTGCCATTATGTATTTATAGCAACGAAAAGTAATCGGTATTCACAGCAGTGGTACCACATAACAAATATTTTAATATTTATCGTATTGAGAGCTTGTAATAGTGGAAAAAAGTTATTGATCACTTTATCAGTTACTTTAACTAAAGTTAATTATAGCTATCTAAAACCTTATAAGTAAGTTGTAATAATGGAATTTAGTAATTTTTTAGTTATATTAATGGCTCTTCAACTGATAAATTTAAAAGAACCTCTTTAAAGTATTCTTTTTTACACAAGAAATTTCCCCTCTATAAAAGATTATAGAGGGTTTTTTAAACAAATTTCATTTTATTGTTTAACTATTTATTTACTTAAATAGCATATCCAAAAATTTATAACAACCAAATTTGCCAATAAAATCTTGTGTGTCTTTAATACTTTGTGCGGTACAATAATTGTTACAGCAGAAGCAGCATTTACACTTTTGGAACAGTTAAAAAGAAAGAAAGAAAGAAAGAAAAAAAGAAGATCAAACCATATAAAAATGGCAGGAATTTTTTGTACAAATACGTGTGTAATTAAAATCCTTTTGTAAATTTATGGTTATGGATTTGCGTGACTGTAACTGTGACTAAGAGTGTGAGCTTAAACAAGAATGAACAGAGAGCGTATACGAGTTGCTTAAAAATATATGCAAAAGATAAATATAAATGCTTAAACATTTACAATGAGAAAAGGAACAAATGAGCACATTTTCTTTTTTTTCCTTTAGTTTTTGTGGTTATAAATGAACAATACAGTAAAAAGTAAAGGAGGAAACAAACACAGAAAGAAAAAAATATAGTAGAAAATAGTGCATAAATTTTGGTAAAAGCTAAGAGTTAAAAGAAAGAAAAAAAAGATAACAAATATGGAAATATGTATAAGACCTTTGCTATTACGGCAAGTTATTTTAGTTCTCTTTTTGAGTATTTTTGGTTTGTATTGTTTTAACATTTTAATGAAAATACTATACAAGTGGTGTGTACAATTAAGCCTGGCACCACGGCTACAAATGAAGAATTTACTTACAAATTATAAAGTTGGAAGGCATGTGCACAAGTAAAGGTATTAAAAAAATTACAGCCTCATGCATGTTAAAGGCAGGAAATTGCAAAAGATAACAACAAGTCAAAGTGTGGTAAATTAACACATACAATTTCTTTTAACTTTTTTAATTCTCTGCCATAGAGTTAATGATTAATAAAGTGTGGCACAAAATCTAAAATACACCAGATTAAATATGCTAAAGAAAAGGGTCAATTTGTAAATAAATTTCTAGTGAGAAGAAATGTTGCAGTAAAAAAACTATTGTAAATTTGAAAAAAACCCGGTTTTATAAGAATATATTTTCTGGAAATTTTTTTATTATTGTTTGCAGATTTAATTGAAAGTCTATAAATATAAAAGAGTAACGTTAGTGACTGACTGACTTATCATCATCGCCCAGCCTAAACGATTAAGGCTACGGACTTGAAATTCGGTGAGCAATTTGCTATCCCAATGTGTAGGACGAATAAAAGGGATTTTCAAAAATTCGAATATTAAGGGGGTAAAAAAGAGTAAAAAGGGTTAAAATCGAATTTCTTATTTCTCTGGAACTACTGAAGATAGAGCCAAAATTCAAATTACAAAATATTCTATTAGAAAAATAAGCGGATTGGTATTTAGTACTTTTTCGATATTTGTACATGTGCGAAATAAAAAGGTTAAAAACTAATATTGGTATGTTTTTTAAACCCATTTATCTTCCAAAGTAACAATCACAGCAACAACAACTAACTTTTCTTCTTAAAAAGGTCTCCAATATTGCCACTTTTTGAAAATTCGAGCAAATAAAGGGCAAAATATTTACCTCTTTTTACTAAAATTTCTAAATATGTAATTTTATGAAAATTGATGCAACATATAAAAATTCTATTATTAATTTGTAACACTCAATAAAAAAATATATTTCAAGGGAGAAAAAAAGTACCAAAAGAGGGAAATAAGATTAGACTTGATACTTAAACAATTTTAGTGTTATTTTTTATGTTATGTGCTAACCTAAAATTGTGACAGTAGTATAAATCTCACTGAACGAAGTACGAGATCATTAAGGGGACAAAATGGTACTTTTTATTCATTTTAATGGTACTTCTTAATTTTTTAAAGAAAACGAAGTTGGGCTCTAACGGTCCTAAACAAATTAAAAATCATTAGAATAACATATGGTACTTTTTATTACTTTTTTTTGGTACTTTTTGATATTTTATTATTAAAGAATCTAAAGGTACTAGATTTGCCTCAAATAGCCTGAACCAAGGTAGAAAGCCATTAATGGGACAAAATGGTACTTTTTAATAATTTTATTGGTGCTTTTTGAATTTTTCATACTAATAACCATAGAACTATGAGATTATTGTCAAACGCCAGTGATTAAAGTAAAAAAACATTAAGAGGCAAACAGAATTTTTTACCATACTTTTTGATTTTTTAATATTAATGAACCTTAAACCATTAGACTGGGCTTAAACGATTCCGGGCAAGGTGAAAAATAAATAAGAGAGGAAAACAGTACTATAATGGTATTTTTTAATTAATCTAGATTAATCTAGAACTATCTGACCGAGCTCATATGGTGATCAGTAAATATAAAACTTATTATACTGACAAAATGGAACTTTTTATATTATTTATGATACCTTCTGAATTAAATGATCTACAACGAAATAAGATATTATAATAGCGACAGTATGGCTGACAAATTAGCGAGTCAAATGTATATGATAAAATAACACTCGTATTTTGCTCTGGAATAGCAAAATCGACACGGTTTTTGCAATGTTTGTATTAAATTTTCAGTTTAAATATTGAGCAACTATTTTTTATTGCGTAAAAAAATTATAATAGAAAAAATAAGCTTTAAAAAAACTCGGTTTGCAAAAAAATTAATTTGAGAAAAAATTCGTTTTATAAAAATTTTTTGTTTTCAGATTTAATTGGAAATTTAAGCTAAATAATACTAATATTTGATTTAAAATAGCATAATCGACACGGTTTTCTTAGCGATTGTTCTTTCTAGCTTACAGTGATGTTTTTTTAACATATTTTTATTTTTTTTTTAAAAACCTATTTGATACAAAAATAAATTTAAAAAATTTAAAAAATTTAAAAAATTAAAAAAATTAAAATAAAAAAACGTTTTAAAGAATACCTTTTATTAGATTTTATTTAAGGTTGGTTGATTCCTTTAATTTAGTTTTACTAAAATAAAGTCCTACAGCTCATCCAGCATGACTTATTAATGTATTTTATTTTAGCCTACACTGCAGTATGCGTTCTATAGTGTTTCTTTGTCGTATTTGATTGTAAGTGTGTTACAGTTGTAGTCATATGGTTATTTTTGTCAAAAATAAGGTGATATTACTTTAAAGGATAAATTACAAAGTTTTTTGTGGATTTTAATAAAATATGACTCGTTTTTTTTGAAACTTGTAAAGCTATATGATTGCTGCAAAAAATTGTTTATTTTTTCTCTTTCTATTTATTTTAAATAATTTTTTGAAAATCACAACTCTAAATTTTGCATAAAAAATTTGATTTTCCCTAGCATTTTGGTTTTCACTTTTGAAACGGTTTAATCCTGTATACTTGTACTATTATTACTTTTTAATAACGGACGTTAATACTTGTAGGAAGCATTTTTAACCATATTTTTCTACCAACTCTTTTAAACCACAACAGCTAATTTACTTTATTAAAAACCTAAGCTGCTTAATAGTTTATCAGATTTTACTCGTAGTTTAATTTTTGAGTAAAAAATAGAAATGTTTTATTATTGTACCCTTAATTAACATTTACACTGTCTTATTAACTAGAAAACTGTAGTTTTTTAGCTTTAGCTATACCTACTTTTACCAAACATAAATCCTTTTAAATTTACAATGAGCTCTCAGGTACATAATGACTTTTATTGTACAATCTCTTGCTTTTTTACTTCATTCAAATACAGCCACTAAAAATTAAGGGGAATAAGTTTTCGCCAACCAGTTGATTATTAACAAGTCGTAAAGTTTTGTCTTGTTGTTAAAAAAGCATAATAAAAATAAAACAAAATTATTTTGTGCTAGAGTTTTGAGAATTTTTATAGCAAAAACCACTTTCGGCTATAAAATAGTCTCTACCGATTTCTACTATTTAAACAAAAGGCAATACTGATGTTATAAATTGTTTTTACTACTTGTTTTAAAACGTAAGCAAATTCTTAATCGCTTTAAAATGTTGCTATTTTTAGCTGTTGTCTTGCCTTGCAAAATGTTGCATTCTCTCTTTTTTCTATAGCTTTTGTTAAGATAATAAAATTGCTTGATACTGTCGGTACCACGGTAAAACTCAGTCAGTTTTTTTTTTGTGTACTTGAAAGGGTTATAAATATTTTAGTAGGTTGTTTTATCACACACTCCAAATGCCAGTTGAGGTGAAATTATAGTCATTAATATGACCAGCAATTTCCACAAATTTTGGTTTTGCAGAAACTGTTTTTTAAGGTATAAAAAAAATGTTAGCTTTAATTTAATGTTTATATAATTATTATTTAAGACTTTTTATTGATATATAATTAATTAATTTGAGCTTAGTCTTGATAATTAAAAATGTTTTTGATTTATTATTTATTATTTTCAATATTTCGCTTTCCTGTGGAAAGCTTCTTCAGGAAAATTATAAATATTAATAACTAAATATATATTAATAATAAAATATAAATATAAATATTAATAACTAAATATAAATATAAATATTAATAACTAATTTACTGCTAGGCTCCCTATTTCGATGCGAAGCGAAAGCAAAAGAAAACCAGTCACTCATTTTTGACTGAAAACGGGACTCACTTACTTTTGATTTTCTTGTTTACCGCAAACCTTCTCAATATAATATGTTGTCACAACAACGGTTTCATAAATTAATTCGCTGTAAACTAGAAATGTACTTTAATGCTTAAACCCTCAACGAAAAAGAGCAGAAAAAAAATATAAAACACAGACACATACATTTACAAAAATAAATTGTAAACCAAAAAGTTTAAAAATTTATTTTTTAATTAAAAAGAAAATTTCATGTTGATTGTTAAAAAATCAATATTAGAAGATAGAAAAATATTTTTATTTCTAATTTTAGTGGTTTCTGTCCGTTTCGTATTAATTGTATAAGAAAAAATAGCCAAGCGACAACAAGAAACCAAATGAGTGGTTTTGGCATTTGTATTCGTAAAAAGAGAAAGTGAGCCGCAATTTCATATAGAAATGCTAACGTTGGTTTTCGATTTTCTTTTCATAAGAATTTTCTTGAAAAATTGTTTAGGGAGCCGCAAATCAACTGTTTGTCGTTTGAAGTCGAAGAGAACGATAACTTTCTTCATAGGGAGCCTGATCGTTAATTTTTTTTTATTTACGCTCTTATTATGGTTAACAACTCTATCTCTTTCCTGCCCCGGCAACACAAACGTGTAGGTAAATATTACGTATTTTGAAGAGAGAAGTTTATGTATAAATTTCTCATTTTTATAAATTTATATATGTGTATGTTCTGTTTCTAAGGACATGAGCTTTGTATGGACATAAAAAATACATTTTTATGAACATTTCATTGAAATTCGACAACTTTGAAATTCCTTGGGAATGAATTATGAGTTTTTTTTATTATTACCGATCATAACTCTGTGTCAGTCTTGTTGACAAAAACATTGAAAAAAATTACAAGTCAGCAAAAACAGTTGTTTTAACTTCAACTCAATTGATTTCAGTTGTAAAATATAATAAGGGTATTTGTTTTCTATTACATAAATTATTTTTGTATTTAAACTCAATTTGGGCCTAATATTTGTTAGACTTTAAGACTCAACTACACCTTCGATCTGGCCTTTTATTTAGCAAATGAAAAAAAGGAACATCAAAAAATTTTCATCTCTAAAACTCTAGCAGCAACTTATCGTATTCGACATTGAATGACATTGATTGTTGATTACACGTTAGTTGAACAGTTGCTGTCTTTAACAATTGTGTCAGTCATCATTTTGGTATCAAATTAGCTGACCCTCTAAACGTTGTTGAAAAATAGTTAAAGAGAGAAGAAAATTATATAATTATGAATGATCGTTTGCGGTGTGTTTAATTTACATTTTCAATTACAATGAATCTTAAGGTATTTCATTTGCATACATGCAGATAACTAATTGAAATCAATATATTGTTTTTTTCTATTGCTTTGCTGTAATATCATGTAAAAGGTGATTTTATAAGAACTATCGGAAATTTAAAAAAAAAAAACACATAAAATTCAGAAAAATGAATGAAATATTTATTTGGATCGATAGTTGGGTCGATATAATTTAATGTTTGAAGATTATTTCATGCAAATGTTGGCCGCGGCTGAGCCTCAAATGGTCCATCCGCTTAGTCCAATTTTGGCATACTCTTTCCAACATTTCGGCCGGTATCTCACGAATAATGTTGCCAATGTTGGCTTCCAGTGCGTCAATCGAAGCGGGCTTGTCCCTATAGACATTAGCCTTAACATAGCCCCACAAAAAATAGTCTAGAGGCGTTAAATCGCACGATCTGGGTGGCTAATTGACTGGTCCCAAGCGTGAAATAAACTGTTCACCGAACTTGCCTCTCAATTGGTCCATTGTTTCGCGTGCTGTGTGGCATGTGGCACCGTCTTGTTGAAACCACATGTCATGTAAGTCAAGCTCTTCCATTTTGGGCAAAAAAAAGTTTGTTATCATCGCACGGTAGCGCTCACCATTCACAGTAACGTTGTGATTCGCATCATCTTTGAAGAAATACGGCCCAATGATGCCGCCAGCCCATAATCCGCACCAAACGGTTGTTTTTTGTGGATGCATTGGTAGCTCTTGCAATGCTTCTGGCTGCTCTTCACTCCAAATACGGCAGTTTTGCTTGTTCACGTATCCATTCAACCAGAAATGAGCCTCGTCGCTGAACACAATTCTTCGATAAAAAAGTGGATCTTCATCTAACTTTTCAAGAGCCCATTCACCAAAAATTTGGCGTTGTGGTAGGTCGTTTGGCTTCAATTCTTGCACCAGTTGTATCTTATAAGGCTTCACACCCAAATCCTTCCGCAAAATTTTCCACGTAGTGGAGTAACAGAGGCCCAATTGCTGCGAACGGCGCCGAATCGATAATTCACGGTCATCACCAACACTGGCCGATACGGCTGCGATATTTTCTTCAGTTCGCACTCTACGTAAGCGTGTTGGTGGTTTAATGTCCAACAATGTAAATTTGGTGCGAAATTTTGTTACAATAGCCCGAATAGAAGCCTCAGTAGGTCGATTAAACTGACCATAAAATGGAAGAAGCGCGCGATGAACTTTCTTAACAGAGCACGCATTTTGGTAATAAAATTCAATAATTTGCAAGCGTTGTTCGTTTGTAAGACGATTCATGATTAAATTATAGACCAAACTGAAGATGTTTGACAGTGACACAAGATACAAAACGTGCGTGAGCTGTCAAAACTAGTGTTGCCAAAAAGATAATAGCAAAAAAATCACTCTTTATAATTTACGAAATTTCTTTAGTTTTTGTCTGACTTGTTAGCATATAATGCTAATAGTTTTCCGAAATGGGAATAGGCAACATACCATGGAAGACACATTGATTTTCAAGGTAAATACCTCAAACACGAAATGACTGAGCTTGAAGCTAGTTAATTGTCATTGCCATCATTGTGTATTTAAAATGGAGTGTCATATTACTTGAACCATTGGGATTAATGGTATCAAAACGCCTTCCTACTTTCTGTTAAAAATTTTTGTTTCTGTACCGTTGTTCATCAGGTTCTTTACTGCAAGCCGAGTGCCATTACAAACAAGTGATTGGTTTATATTTCGCAACATTTCAGCAGTAGATTTTGAATTGGTAATCCTTTTAATTCCAGAGAGTTGCAAAACTCAAGTGGATAGTTGGGAAGTAACGCAGACTACCGATTTGTAGGTCACAAATTTGCGAAGTGATTGAAGAGAAATATGCCGAAATAAATATGTTTTAACGTAGTCCCCTACATTTTTTAGTATTTATTAAATACGTCTTACGCGATAAATAGTACAAACTTACATACACACTAAAATTTCTTATCAATTTATGATAGAGCCATAGGAGACCAGGGGATGATACATACATCGTTTTAAAGGGGAGTTCCTCTTTATTTGGAAGTATTTTTAATATATTTTTAAAATTAAATCATACACCAGTACTATTCCTCTGAGAGATTTATTTAATTTTTGTCTTCTTTACAAACGCTGAAGAGATTGTTTCAAGTGATACTAAATAATATTTATATGTATTGTAAAGAATTATTCTCTAAATTAGTTAACATGTAACTGAAAAGCTCGTATTTGCTCAAGAATACCTTCTAAAATACAACATGTCCGAAGCTCTTACTATTAGTTCAACAGAAATAACATTGGCCGTTCTGGGTAGTGGCTATACAGAGAGAGCTCAAAAATTAGTCTTCTCTGTATCTAGTCTAAAATATGTGTGGGGCCTGGTTCAATTGAACTAAATCTTTATTATTGCTTTGTCTGGACTCAGCAATTTCAAATTTTAAAATAAAAGATCTCATTTATGAGTTTTATATGAAATTCTGAATTTCATTTACAATATTTTTGTATATATCATCGCAGTTCGATTTCCAGCAAGTTTTGTAAACATTTTTAAATTATTTCATACAAAAAGACTAGAATTTCAATCAATTTCATTTTATATCGAAAACGACAATTTGCGCTCTGGCTTTTTTTTCAATATGAAAGCAATTTATAAAGAAATGTTTTTAAAGAACTAAATAATTTTGTTTCTTATAAAATATAATTAAATTTTCTGCAATTATAAACTCGTCTTTAGAATAAAGCAGATATTCTTTATTCATTTTAATTAAAATGCTATTGCTAGTGTGTGGACAAAAGTTCTTTGCTTTCGTCTGTTTTTATTGTTTTAAGTGATGGCTTCCATAAATGTCCCTAAACAATTAATATGTTGATGTTGCTGTTGTTTGCTTGTGTTTCAGTTATGTTTTATGTATTTTTTTTTCTTCTTGTTTTATCTCAGACTAATAAACTCGTTTAACACTCAATTTTCTTTCCCATACAAGCTAGAGCAACAATAATAGCAAAAACAACATTGTCATGTTTATTAAATTAAAGCGACAACAGACGAAAATAGCATCATGGTCAACATCTTCATAATTTTCAAAACAGGCTGGCTGTATGAAGTGAAGTCAACCAACTGGCTGAGACAACAAGGCAAAATTCTATCAAGTAAGGGACTGGATAGAATAAGAAAAATAAAAAAATTATATGAAAATTGAAAAAAATTTACAAAAATCAAGTAAAACCTTTTGCAGACATGTAGACGTCTAAATATCAAATAAAGTCTTCCAAAAATTGTTTTGTTTTTAAAAGAAAGTGTAGGGATGAGAGAGAAATAGAAAAAGAGTGGGTCAGAGTAAAGGTTAAATTGGGCAAAAAAATCCATTATGAATGGTTACCATACGTTTATGCGTTGGTTGGCTGATTGGTTTCCTAACCGGTTGGGTGTGTGAGAGTGTTTAACGCGTTAAAAGGTCACCCGTTAAAAGCTGGCTTTAAAAAAAATTCAATTTTGAAATTTATTTTTAAATTAGTTATTGATTTACTTTGCAATCAACAAATTTTACTCTCAACTCAATTACAGCAAAGCGAAAGAAATAAAACGAAAATTATTTATTGTAATTTTAAACAATAAAATATAAAAATATATATTTTAATTTAATTTTATATAGATATTGTGAATATCTAAACTCTCCAATCCCGTTTTAAAATAAAAGTCCTCTAGAAAAATAAAATAAATCAAAATCGGCTTCATGTTTACTTTAGTTTTACAGAGATTTCAAATGCTGTCTTTCATTTGTTTTCTACTCTTTTTTTTAATTTTCGTTTCAGAGAAGTGCTAGGGGTAGGCAAAAATTTTTTTTTTGGTTTCTTGTATTTTATTTGGCGCTTGGCGTTTTGCATGAGCGTAAGCTGGTCATTTAAATCTCTAGTTTGTGAGTCCGTGTGCATTTGTGTTTTTTTTTTTTAATTTTTGGTATGTTGCCGATTTCTTTTCTTCTCGTTTGGTTTTTTTATATGCCTGGCTTGTGGTTTGGGCTTGATTAATTGCATGCTGCGGTTAAATTTTGCTGATTTAAAAACATTCAGCCAAAAATAAAAAAAGAACTAAAAAAATCATGTTGAAGAATTTTTTCTTTTAACGTTTTTATTCAGTTTAATTTTTTCGTCTTTTTATTATTTTAGTTTTTATTTCTTTTTGAGGTTTCGTTCAGTAGATGACTGAGTGCAAGTGTAAGTGCTTGTGTTTGTGGCTCAAGTTTTGGGATATTTTTTTATCGTTTTGTTTTTCTTTGTTTTGTTGGCCAAGCCAAACAACAGCGTAAGCAAAAATATTTTTATTTTATTTTTTTTTTATAAAAAAGGAATGCTTCCACAGCTCAGTTAAGCGTCCAGACTTGGTAATTTATTAAGTTTTTTTTGAACTTTTATTGGGGGAGCGTTTAGCTTCATTTTAAGCTGTAATAAAGAGAAAGACAGATTTTCGTCTTAATTTAGATTGAGTGTTTAGCATATCCAATGGCTTAAAATAAAAATATCGTGACAGAATTCAAAATTTAATTTAAAGTTCTTGCGTTAAGCAAAAAAGCAAGGTCATACTTTCGTAAAACTAAAACCATAAATGCTTTTGCTTGTAGGTATTCAAAGAAAATTAATTGAAATAAATATTATGACAAATTTTTCATATAAATTTCTACTTGAAATCGTTATTAGCCATTTTGAATACCAGCTTTTATGTTTAAATATTTCATATTTTATGCAGTTACTACCTTTTGTGGGGTCATTGAGATTAACAAGTCTCTTTCACAAGTTTTTGAATATATTTATCTTCCATTTTTCGCTAACAGGCGTACTAAGGAGAAGTTGAAAATGCTAAATCATAATTAGAATAAGAGTGAATCTAAATCAGCATAAAGAAAAAATTCATGTGCCACTAAAACGTAACTCCCATCTCGCTAGCCAGTTGCATAAACTGATGCCAAACTATGGCATTTGATATCGAGTAAAATTTCAAGGAAATTTAAGCGAATATCTTTCCATAATTCTGGTTGGCAGTCATAGTCAGTCTAATAAAATTTTCTTTGAAACCTTGAAAATAACGTTACTCATAAAAGTGTTAAATGTTTTTTTTTTAGGAAAAAGTTCTTGAGCATTATTAAGATATTAAGAAAAAAAGCATAACGTAATTTATAACTATTCATTATAATTTTTTACGTTAAAGAAGAAAAATTTTGCAGAATATATTGGCTTAAAAAAATTATAAAATTTATTATTTTTTATATATATATAACGTAAGGCATATGGCAGCTACAAAAATTGTAAACGATTAGAAAAGAGATTGAAGGGAATGACAAAAAAGTTTAAAGTAGCTTAGCGTTTTTAAATGTCAGTCAGGAAAAGCTTAGTTACGCATTAAATATTACGTGAAAGGCTGTAGAGTGTAAATATCTTTTCAGATAAGTTAAGTCTGACACAGTCCGCTAAGAAAAAAGTTCGTTAAACTAAAGATTGCAGTAGAAAGTTGAAAGTTGTAGCACATTCTGAAATTTAATTCAATTAAAAACTAAAGAAGGTGCTTGCACACTACATAACGTGTTACAGGATGGAGTTTACAGGCAAGTTTCATTGTGATATATGATGAGCACTGACTAGCCTCCAAATTCTCGTTGCGTAATTTGCAGAAAGCAAAATATAACATTTATTTTACAATTACTTAATTAAAGCTAAATAATAAATTTAAATTTATTATTATAATTTCTATACAAGATATTAAAGCTTAAATTACAAAAAAAAAAAAATAAATTTAAAAATATTTAGCGCATAGTGACTAAAGCTTTTATCAATACAAATTGAAATATGGCTTAAATACTTGCAGACTGACCAAATAAATTGCCTGACAGCATTGTTAACCTCGAGTCTGCTATAATATTTTTTCTTTTTTTTAACTAACAAAAACCTGAAAAAACTGGCAATTTTCCTTGTTAAAAAGAGAAAAAAAAAAATGAAATGAAACATTTAGTCTGACTAAAAGTTTAAATTTAAAGGTAAATGAAACATTTTCCTTTTCCTGTGTTGTGCTATAGTCTGTTAAAACAACAGAAAATAGCAACAAATAAAGCCACAGAAGAAGTGGTTACTAAAAGTAACAATCATGGCTAAAACAAACAACAAGAAATGGAAATAAAAGGAAAAAAAATTAGTAAAAGAGAAAAATAAAAAGTTTAAATAAAAAAAATAGTCAAGCAACAACACGACAATCAGTTGGTCAGGTTAGAAAAAAAAAATCAAACCACATGTAAAGCTCAGGTAATAAAACTGCAACACTGATTAATGGCCAGGTTTAAAATGTATCTAGTTTTTTTTCCTTTCGAATACAATTTCTTTTACACAAAATTAAACATATTACTTTTTTGTGAAAAAATTAAATAATTATCTATTAAGGCTCACAAGAAATCACGTTAGATAAGTTAATTTTGCAAAGCTAAAAAAGTCTTAATGGTTTATAAAACATACCTGATTTCTTCTTTTTCATTTAATTTTTTTGTTAATTTTTTTCGTATATCTTTCGTAAATGGCTTGCTGAATATTTATAAGTAACCTTTAATTTTGATTATATTTTAAGTGCATCCCCAAAACATTTATGGCATGTCTAAATATATTAAACATGTTAAATCATTTGGCTAAATTCTCCTGGCATGCAATTTTCATGTTATCATGTATTACATTTAAGCTAAACACCTAAAACTATGCTCTTAATTTTAACACTTAAATACAGCAAATGTTATACTACAAAATCTTAGTCAAGCCGCTAAACTCATAAACAATCATACACCATTTTAATGCTAAATGCTAGAAAAATTATTTAAAATATGCAATCATCAACAAATATTATAACTATTATTATGATTGCATACTTACGGGGGCTTCCTATGTGGTTAAAAGTTTTAGCAATAAAACAGTAAAGTTCATATCAGCACAAGTCAAGTAACATTCATTCATTCACTCAAAATTATAAGAATACAAAATAAACTATGGTGTGTAGAAAAGAAACCAATTTTTTTGTTTTTCTTACAATTATCATTGTTTAAAACATGAGTGATATGGCAAGAAAAAATGACTGCCTATTTTGAGGCAAAAAGAAAAACAAAACCAGAAGAAAAGAAGGCAGTAAACGGAAAGAGTATTACAATTCATAGCAAACTTTTTGGCATATAAATTTCTCATTTCCTTTATTTTCAACTAGTATGCAAAAAAAAAAAAAACAAACATCTGCCAAAGTAAAACCAAAAATTCTAATCTTTAAGTATAGTATCTTGCCATAAAGGGAAACAGTATAAGAAAAATCAAGAAAAATTTTCATTTATTTTGTTGCTGTTGTTGCTGCAATTGCGCTATTAAGACATGCAAATACTTAGATTTCCGTTATAGCAAAAGCAGAGGGTGGTTATGCACAGTTCTTCTTCCATTTCTTTAAGAAGTGGAATTTTTTTAATTTTAAAAATTTCCGTAGTGTTTTTTCTTGTGCAGAAAATATTTTATTTTTTTTTTATTCGAAAACCACTTGATTTTAGTAGTTTGTCAAAAGGCGGCAAAATGAAAAAAAAGAAGACAAGTAAGCAAAATCTAACTGTAGGATTCGTTAAAAATTGCAGTAAATAAATAAATTTAAATCAGAAACATAACCGTTTCACTCGATATCAAGTAATAACCTGCAAAATACAATATTGTTTCAAAGGAAAAACAACAACTTCAAGCGATATTATTTGATATAGATGCAGGAAGCAAAATGTTATTTAAACAAGCAAAGTTAAGTTCTGACTTACATCTTTCTTAAAATTGCTTAAGAATATTTCAAAAATATTCTGAAAGTTGTGACCAAAAAATTATATAAAATTTCGTTTTCATTCACCATTAAGTTATTTTATCATAGTAGAATCAAATGTTACCGTATACGTTTGTCTGTGTTTGGTTGCAAGTGTGATACTGCTACATCCATATGGCAATATTTGTCACAATGAAATAGCTTTACTTAATAAAATCGAAAGTAATGAACTGATTTTAAAAAATTTAAACTTTTGTTTTTAAATGAAGAATTTTTTAGATATTTTGATCAGTAGTGTGATTCATTATTCAATTTTAAAGAAAAATGTTTGGTTAAAATTAGTTAAAGATCTTGTGATTCACTAGAATTTTTAACTGTCAGCTGTGTTCTTAAATAAAAGCCAGAATTTGGTATAGGGCTTACTTAGCCCCGAAAAATAAAAGCGAATGACTGTTCAATAAAAAATATAATAAATAAGCAATTTTTGGTTGTTGTACATGGTATTTATAATAGTGGTAAATTTTTAACTTCTAAAAATACTGTTCTTTAATGGAAACTGAAAAATAACAGCATGTCGAAAAATTAAAAGTTATAGGGTCGTATTGTTGATTCCGCACGTAAAGGAAAATTTAGCGGAAAGAAATATCAATCGATATACAAATTCCTATTATTCATTCCTGGCGAGTTTTCTTATTATTTTGAATTGTGAATAGACTACTTCTATTGTGAATAATTTTTTTAAATTTCTCAAAATAATATCAAAATAAACAAAAAGAAAATTAATTTTCAATAGCTAAAATTAAATTATTTTCGAAAAATAAAGCAATTTAAGCTAAAATACATTTTAGTTTTGCGAAATATTCTATTTTTTTCTTACATTTTTGATCTTTCTGTTTGCTTTCCATGAGAAAATTTAATCGTACGCGAAATGTTGAAAATTATTTATATTGTAGAATCAATAATGTGACTGATTCTGCAACTGCGGGAGAATATCGCAGCAGCGCAATGGATAATTGGAAATTTTGTTTCCGCACAAAATCAAAAAGAATAATTAGACCCATTCAATCGCACTACACTGCTATGGTTTGGAGAAATTTTTTCTTAAATTCTTTTAGTTGTAACCTAAAGTCACTACTCGGCGTTAAATATTCGAAATTTAAAATAAAAATTATAAAAAAATTTTTGTTTTATGAGTCAAAAATTTGAGTGAAATATTTTCTATTCAAAACTACTTTAGTTTAAGTTTAGTGAATAAAATTTCTTTAGCCTAAATTGAATTATCTAGCACAACTGAATTTTTCAGTTATTAACATATTCCATTCTTACAGCCGAAGTGGTTTTTTTTAAGTGTAGAATATACTTTGATTTGGTGAATCTTTTTCAGAAAGTATTATTTAACCTGTAATAACATTCTCAGAGAATATTCATTATTGGGATGACTGCCTTACTTAAAAGAATAAGGTGATTATGGTAAAAGGGACTTTTTCTTAAATAGTAGTCAAAAAAAGCCCCATTAATTGAAGACTTCGACAATTCAAATATTCCACAAAAAGATTTCACAAAAAGGGAAAGAAACTTATTTTTCATATTTCATGTATCTAAAACAGAATATTCGCAATACATGTTTTTTTCTTCCCTCTACCATTGTCATTGCAGACTATTACTCAACATTGAGTGAGGCAGTTAAACTTCTGATTTTGGGTATGCCGAACTATCACTTTGCTTAATAAAATTTTTCATTTCAAATTAAAACTAATTTCAATTATTTTGAATCCATTGAATTCAAATTTATTAAGTAAAACAAATTTTTTAAAGTTACTAATTTCCAGCCAAGCTCATTCTTAAAAAGTATTTTTAATTTCTGAAAGCAATCTTAAGTTGCCAATCAGAGTAGATCAGCCACCTATAGGTTTTTCATTGTTTGGCTTGAATTATTATTCATGTAAAACGTGAAAACATATTAACTGCAAATTGCATCCCTTAATATTTTTTTTTTATTAATGCACTTAAAATATAAAAAAAGATTATAAAGCTGAAAAAGCAATTTTTTGAATCGAAATCGCCTTATTCTGGAAATGAATTCTGTTACAAATTTGATAGTTGATACTTTCTAAAAAAGTTTTATTTTATCAGTTGAAAATTTTCTTTCTTTTCAAGTAAAAAGTAAAACAAAAAAAATTCTAAAAGAAAATTTATTTTGCCTTTTTTCAATTTTTGTAAGTGTTTTCGTTAATAAAACGTCATGGTATTTGACTTAAGGAATCAAAATTCATAGGAAATTAAGTAATAAATTTTTCCAACCAGTATAAAATGTATGTTGCCTACTGTGCATACATATATTGTGGATGTGTAATGTGTTTTGTAAGCAGTCTCGTTTTTTCAAACATCAATTTAAATATGCAGTAAAACATCATGCCAGTAAAATATCAAATCTCTAAAAAAAATTAAAAAACAAATCAGAAAACTTTAAACAGTTTTATAAACTACCAAAAATACTGTCCTTTTAAAAACGTGCACTGTTTAGTTTTGTGTGCTTTGCTCCTCCTACGATTTCCTTTTGCTTTTCCTACTTTTACATTTAAATATTAGAAAGAAAAAAATCTTTGAAAAATTCATAAGCAAAAGCATAACTAGATCAAGATAAACAGAGTTTTTCCTTTAGCCAAAATAATAGAGAAAATAAAGTTTGAAAGACGTTTTGGTTTGTGTTTTTTTTTTTATTTTTTCATATTTTTTTTTGAACTTAAGAAACAGGAAAAAAGTTTGTTTTCTGTTGGTAAAATAAAAAGGAAGTTCTATGCTAATATCAATGCTGTTAAAAATGCCGGTCGGCTTTTGTATAAAATTAAAGTTAAATTTCTTGCTGCTGGCGCAACAAAAAAAAAAGAGAAGAAAAAAGTTTTTTGACAACAAATTATGGTGGTCAATTGAATGCTAAAAGAAAAACAAATTTCTTAAAGGAAGTCAAGTTAAACGTATGAGTAATATTATTCAAATCCATATGAATCATACGGCTCCAATTGATGGTTTTAATAAAATTAGTTTCTTTTAAATTAAAAAAGGAAAACGTAAACAAACACAAGAAAACAAAAACAAAAAGTTTTGCTAGGAAACTTACACTCAGGGTTCTTAAGTCATATGAAAGAAATTTTATAAGAAATTAATAATTTGCTGACTCTTTGTTATGCAAATCAATCAACATTAATTAATAACACAATAAACAAGGCAGTTGGTTAAAATGTATGAAGAAAAACCCGAAACAAAGTTCTCTTTTAAATTTAATCTTTAATATTTCGTTATTCTTTTTATTTGTTGCTTTTATTGCTGCATGCTCAGTGCATACAAATAGTAATAAAATGCGCCATGTACGAGTAAATGAAAAGCTTAGTTTTAGTGTATTTTTTTTTCTTTCCTTCAATTGGGTTTGGATTTGACTTGCAAAAATGGAATATCATATACAAAATTTATATATAAAAATTTCTTTATAAAAGTTATTGATAAAAACAAAAACCAATAGGAAAATGTATGCATGAATTTGTTTAAGCAGAAATTTAAAATTCATTTGCAATACGGTATGCAAAAAAAGCAAGCTGTAAAAAAAGGCAAACATACAGAAACCAGCTTTATTGTTATGAAAATATTTATGTATTTTTTTTAAAGTAGCAAAAACATTTGAAGTTTTTTTTTGGAGCCTGCAGCAAATCTCTTTACTTTATCGTAAAACCAAAGTAGTGAAGTAACATTTGATCTCTTTTATTATCAAATTTAATTTATAGTATTTTATGGTATTGGTCGTGGTATTGTGGCAGAATTTATCCATAAAAAACTATTTAATTTCTATCAAGTAATTTATAGTTTTATTGCAGTAAAAAACTTAAACGAAAATTGACAGTGTGACATTCCGGTATTTATTTTAAATAACTATAAGCCTTATAACTATTTGCCAGCCAATGTTTACCAAGAGGCACTCGTGGTAACGGAATATATTTTCTGTCTTATAACCAAGCAGATCTAAATGAATTGGCAAGCTGTTCCTTCTGATGGATGTTTTCGCGAATTGCTGTAGGTTTTTTGATGTCTGGCAGAGGGAAAGTGGGTTACGCTAGTAAGAATACCGGACATGAAGGACACGACAGACTATCTAGCTAAAACGAGTGAGAATATCCATTTTATATAATTTCATTTGTGCTCAAGTCAGAGCACATTTGCGGCGTGAATGACAAATTCATTCTTGTCTTACTCCTCTAAAAAAAGTGCAAGATTGCAGGAAAGCCGTAGCGGCATAAAGCGCCAGTCAAAGAGACGTATTAAGCCAGATGTTATTATTAAGGTCATCAGAAATGACAGCAAACTCTACATTTAACTGTTGTAGACTTTGTAGACTCCATTGGCACATGAATAAAATTGATGTGGTACATGACGACTCTTGTAGTTTCTGTCAAAAAAAAATATCGTAACACATTCTATGCGTTTGTCCAGCAGTAAAACATTCAGAATGAACCATTAATAGATCCATGAACAGTTTTCGATTGTTTTAGTTGAGAATTGGGCTGTGCAAGATGTATTGCACAAGATGTAAGCCCGTTGTTTACAAAAACAAAAACAAAAAAAAAAAAAAGGAAATTGTCAGTGAAAATAATACAGACTCACAAATTTAAGTCAAGTTGTTCATTACAATGTTTTTAAAATATTTTTGGGCGCTGAGTTTAAATCTGAATTTCCTTTTTTTTTTCAAAAGAAAATTCAAAATTGTGCATTAAAATTTCCTGTAAGTAATTTAGCGACATTGTTTTTAAATCTGCTTATTAGTTTGAAAGACATCGCAAAACTATACGTTTTCACTTCATAATTTAAAAACTTCTTTCTTCTTTCTTTGTTTGTAACTATTAAAAATGTTTCCTTTTTCGTGATTCCGTTTGTAACGAAAGGGTACAGCCGAATGCGAACCCACAAAGAATATCTTTAACTGAAATAAATTTTTTTATTTTAGGATTGACAATAAAAAATTTTATTAATTCAATAAAAATTCACTACAATGAAGGGTATAGAAGACCAGTCACAACCGAATTTAACTTGTTTTATAAACAGCCCAATTATACATTTTTTCCCAAAGAAAATTTTTATAAAAGTTTTCCATATCAGAAAGCAATGGCAGAAAAAGGAAAAGTGAAAAAATGAGTGTGAAATTGGGGTCAACATTTTTATTTGTTTTTTTTTTTTTCAAATTTATGTTTGTTTTGCAGAATGCACTATTTTCCATAATATTCTCTTGTAAAATTTTTAAAAAAATTGCTTACTTAGAGAAATAAGTACTAAGAGGGAGAGCATATTCAATGAATATTACTCATAGAACTTCAGATGCTACTCTGCATCATCAGTGGATTACTCTCAATTCTTGTAAAATTCCTGGCCAAACATTTAAATACTTATTTTGTTACACCAATAATAATAACAACGCATTTTTTAAACCAACATAAATTTTAATTAAGCACAAATAAAAGATATATTTTTTATAGTAATTTATAACTTTTTAAAAAAATATAATAAATGTATTTTAATATGTTGTATTTTAATATTTTTTTATTCTTTTTTTAACTTCTTTTTGATGTTATGTAGAAGAAAACTTAATTGTAAGTCTGCAAGTTTGCATTGCTTTAAATGAATTCCTCACAGAGAAGAAAATGTATTTACTTGTTATGAAATATTTACCACAAATAAGAAACAAAAGAAAGCACAACATGATAAATAGTTCTAAAATAAAACAAGAAATTTAATATTTTTGGTTGTCTTCTAAGTAAAGCTTTGAATATTTTAATAATAATTTTGAGAGTATTTTTTTTTGTTTTCCTTGCATTTGGTTTTCTTTTATATTAAAATTTATGAATATTCAAAAGGTTTAAGTAAAAGAAGCAAGTAACGAGAGTTGTTTTTTTATAAGTCAAATAAGAAAATTTCCGCTCTATTTATTGCAATTTTTCAGATATAGTGCTTCGAAAAACTGTGCCAATGTATAACAAAAAAGCAAGAATAATATTTTAATTTTGTGGTTCACTTTTAGCCTCTCTTTGTTTCAATTTTCATTTAGCAAGAATTTTTGTAGGTATTAAATAAAAAAAAAATTAAATTTAGTTCATGTGATGTGCTGCATCTCGTTTTTTTTATTAAAATATCTTTTTAATAATATTTTATTAAAGTTTATTCCACAACTATTTGTTACACGTTATTACAAATTTTGTGCTGTTTTTTTTTAATTATTTTTTTTTTAATAAATCAACACTCCTTCCAAAGCCTTTAACAATTATTTGTATAATCCTTTAAAAAAAAGTATTAGTAGTTTTAGCCTTTTAACAGCTGAAATCCCAAATTGTTATTTATGTTTCTATTCAGCGTAAATATTTGCTATTTTTAGCTGCAGTAATAAATTCTAAATATTAACAATTAAAAAAATAATTTATATTAAAAAAAATCAACAAAGGGGGCATTAAAAAGTATTAAAATAAGAGGAATTTAATAACAAAAAAAATTATTTTGTGCTTAAATTCTTTTCAAAACTCATAATTTTAATTTAAAAAAAAAAATTTTTACCAGAAAAAAAAGTTCAATTAAAAAAAAATAACTTTTTAATCAAATTGTTTCCCAGCCGTTGTTTGACAAACTTTTTTAAATAATCGACTATTTGCCCATTGAATGGCAGCCTACCTATTGCCTTATTTGGTATGCTTATGCCGTTGTCGTCGTTCAATTTGAAAATGTCTGCAAAGTGTTAAAATATTTAAAGGTTTTTAATTTATGGTTCAATAAATAAATATAATAAATTATGAACGAGATATGCTTTTAATAAATAAACATAAAACATGTTAAATATACAATTTTTTTTAATGCACAGCAAAACGTTATCGACTAATAATAAATTAGAAAATAAACATGTACACTCGCGTACACATAAATGCTAAAATAAAACTAATCAAAATTGTTAATTACAAACAACTGCATTTTAAAGGTTTTAAAAAAAAATTAATTGAATGAAAAAGAATTTTAGTAGGTTTTTCATCTAAAATATTAAAAAAATATTTGTGGCCACATTGAAATATTTATGGCCTGTTCAGCAATGACACAAGAAAATCTAAGCGAACGAAAGCAAAGCATATTTCCGTACATTGATTTTGCTTTTAATACAAATGTGCTTTGCTTTCGTTTTCGTTTGGTTTGGTTTTCTTGTAACATCGCTGAACAAGCCATTAAATAACTCTAGACCACTCAGACAACTAATTCCATGATTTTTATACCCTTCAATGTAAGTAAGAAGAACTCTGTGATTCCGTTTGTAATTTCTACAAAGTATATGGAAATTTAAAAAAAAAATTTAAAAACAGTCCAAAGTAACTTCTGAGATTTGGCCGGTAGATTACAAATTAAAAATGATGTACGAGTATGTCCCATTTTACAATCTTTATAGGTTCGTTGGGAAGTTGCTAAAATGTGTTTAGCAATTTCCAAAAAATTTTTAAAAATGATTTAAAGCAATTTCTGAATATTTCGTGGTATTTTACAAATATAGACGACCTCCTGCTAAAAATATATATAGAAGTACTTAGTGACGTAAGAGGTATTTGATAAATATGCCATTAACACTGAAAATATATTTACAAATACTAAAAAACATAAGGGGTACGTTAAAACATATTTAACTCGCCATATTTATCTTCACTCACTTAATTTTTTTTTATGTTTTTGATATTTTCGAAGGCTGTAGAAATTTAAAAATATTAATATTTTGCTAACACAGTGAAGGGTATATAAGACTCGGCACAACCGAATATAACTTGTTCTACATAAAACCATTCAAATCATTTATTTCATATACTTAATATTTAATCAATATTATTGTATTTAAAGTTATCAATGATATAATTTTTTTTTTTTAATTTTATGATGAACCATTTAATTATGTTATTTTCTCTAACCAAAGATTTAATTCTGGTCTTACTGATATTACGATATCCCAAAACTCTTGTTTTAGATCAAGGCATATTCAACACAAAATATTAAATATTTGGCATTTGGAGATGTCAGAATTTTATGCCTTCAGTAGTGAAAAAATTAAAACTAAAAAATTAAATTGATAGTTTTAAGTACAACAAATGAAAAAAAGTCCAGTTGTGGGATTACTGTTACCGTACCCCTGTTGTCAATTTGCAGTGCCAGTTAGAAAAACTTAATACACTCACCTTCTTTAACCTATTTCGAACTGGCAATGACACTTGAGGACAGTAAAATGACAAATGCGAAAACAATGTTACCGGGTATGAGTTTTAAATTAATTTATTAGCCTTCGATAAAACAAAAGTTATGTTTTTAAATGAGAAATGAAAATAGCACAACGATATTGCAACATATTTAGAAGATAATTTTTAGCATTACTTTCATATTTTTGACTCAAAAAGTAGTAACAGCACAATATGCACAATGCGGCAACACTTCATACAAATTTTGTCCATTTTAAAATAAAAATACGTATTTTTTAAGAGAGTTTTAATTTTTTTATTGGATTGTAAAGAAAATATGTTCCAATTAAATGTGAATAAAATATCTGCTCCTACAGCTCATTCAATGGGTAATAGAGCAAAGTGAAGTCAATAGAAATTTTTCAAAAAAAATCATCTTCTCTTCGGGACTACACTAAACTGTCAAATTTGGGGCAAAGAAAAGTTTTATTTATGGAATCCATGAGAAACAAATGTAACCACAAAAAACAAACAACTGTCTGCTACGCATTTTGGCCAGGTATTACTTTTTGGCAGATGAGGCTGAAATTGAGGTGACTGTGAACGGTATTGAATAGGTTAACAGAGTTATTATGGCTTCAACTAAAGACCATGAATCTGGATGAAATGTGGTTCCAGGACGACGACACTACCTGTCAAACAGCGTGTGATTTATTTTTTTCTTCAATGGCGCAGCCACTTTTTTATGAAAACTATCGACTTTGACGATATTTTAAAAACAAAACTTGCTTGGTTCTTAGGCAATTTGTATATTTTAAGACTATTTTTTGTAATTTTCATAGATAATACATATTAACAACTGCAAGCGGTTACTTGCATGTAACAATGGGCGGATTTTGTTGCAGCCAAAGACCAGGACCACACACAGTAATTTTAGTTGGGCAATTCCTGATTTTGTGAGAGAGAGATTAACAAAGAATAGAAAGAGGTACAAACTTGTTCGTACTCAGCAACTCTTTTTTTTTCTCTTTTCTAATCTTTTATAAAGATGTAAAAAAAGTAGACAAGTAGCTTGAAGACTGAATTAATGACTGAATAAGAATGCTAAAATAGCTGAAACTAAAAATTTGTGCGGGGCAAAACGACAATTTTAAAGGAAAGAATTGCCCAACTAAACTTGCTGTGTGTGGTCCTGGTCAAACAATGGTAAGTCTCTTCGAAAACTTTAATTTGTAATTTGGCTTATAGTAAAATTTAGTGAGAAACATTTCGCCCATACAAGCTACCTCCGGAAATCCAATTTTGATTAACGTTTTTGCTAAACTTTAACCCCCTTATCCTAAAAAATTAACGTAGACTTTAATATCAACGTTAACGAAATTTTCATTTAATTAAAAAAAAAATTTTTTTAAAGTCTACTTAATTTTTTTTTGGATAAGAGCGTAAAACTATTAAGATTTTTCTGGGTTTTTTTTAAATACAAGTTAAAAAAGTTTCATTTGTTAAAGTCTGTAAGGATCTTGAATCCATAGACAATAATAATAAATAAATAAATAAATAAAGAGTTATATTGTTAAAAGGTTGCGCAGAAATATTTCTCGCAGAGCTTTACATAAGCTTGTTAAATATTTCATGTACCTAAAATTGAAGATTCTAATTGATATCTATATAGATTCACCATAAAATTTTCAAAAACGGGAAAACCTTAAGCCCCAATTTTACTTAATTGCAAGCAGACGTACACTTTTAAAACTCCGATACGGGTGCATTCTTTTCTGGCCTCCTTTTCCCTTAATTAGTAGTAAAACTTTGTTTTTTTTTAATTGTTATAAATAACGCATGAGAATACCATGAGTAAAAATAAATTATATAAATTTATAAGCCAAAATAAGAATAAATTTAAAAGCCAAGACAATTTCTGGAATTAAGCACAAATAAAGATTAATATTTTATAAATGCTTAATAAATAAAGGAAAAAAAATTTTTTTTAACTTTTTTTATTTTTCAAAATCATAAAATTTTAAACAAAATTTAATTCCTAAACAATAATTTAAAAGAATATTTAAAATATAAATTTAAAAAAAAATTATATTAAAAAATTTTAAATATTTTTGAACAGGTGACAAAGTAACAAACACAAAAGAGGAGAAAATAAAATTTATTTAAAACCATAAGGGACCACTACTGCCACTACTACTTAAAGATAAAAAATGCCAGGCTAAGTAAACTAAGAATATACTAGTATTGTGTATAAAACAACATTTATGATTGTTATAATTTGCTTGGGAGTTAAATATAAACAACACAAAGTAAAGAATAACTAGATAGAGAACGTAAAACAAAGAATAAAAAGGAAAAATAATTACTCGAATTAAACTTACCCCTGTTAAAGCTTGTTTATCATTTAAAATGGATGCAGCTGCTGCTGTTGTTGTTAAGGCAGTTGGTGAGGTAGAAGCCGTAGTGCTATCTGGTGTAAAATATGTTAAGAAAGCACAACCTGTTAATAGAACAGAAAAATATGATTTAGAATTGCTATTAAGGGTAAAAAAAGTAAAAAACAAAAGATAATTTTAAGCATGTATTTGAATTATAAACTTTTTGCTTAACATAAAACAAAAAGTTAAGACGCTTCTTCAATGCTTATTTATTTGAATTTGTATACTTTTACTGTTATTAGGCTTTGAGCATATATTTATTTATTTCATTTCTATATACGGAAAAATTATTAATGGTTGGGGAAATTAAGTTTGAACAGTCGCGATAAGTGCTTGCTCTTCTTTGTTGCATCGAAATTCATGGCTATTTACTCTAAGAAAACAATTTCGGTTGTGAGAATCGTATTTGCTTTTTTAGTTATGATGCAAGATATTCGGCAAACAAAAATATTGTTAAGATAACTAAATTTTGGGCTGTTAAAAAATTCAGTTCTAACAACTGAAGTTGAATTTCATTCAGGTTGAAATTAGATGCTAAAAAAAATACTCGTTTATTAAAAAATTTATTTCTATTGATTAAAATCTTGCAATCAGTTTTGAAGTACAAAATCAATCGAAAATTTTAATAAATTTTTTTTTAAAAAATAAAAAAATTCCAAAAGAGCGAAATTGTTATCGTAATGCCTGGAGCAAGCACAATAAATTTTTTCCTTTTTCTGAGGTATACCTCATAGACACAAATTAATTTTATATAAGCAAGACGCTTTTACTTTTAATCGATTTAGAATCACACATATAGTTTTAAGTTTTTACTATATATTATTTATTAAGTATTATAAAACAAATGTTACTTTGTCATTTATAGTCTCAGTAAACGTTTACTTACTTAATTTTTCCACAAGAACGAAATATCTTTTCTATTTTAAAATTGTCAATAAATTTTTTAAAACAAAATAAAAAAATAAAATCTGGACTCAAATCGCCACGTTTGATAACTAATTAAAGCTTTAAAAAATTTTATAATTTTTTTATGAAGAAATTTTTATATCTCGCTCAATATCGATCGAATTTGTTCGATATTAAATGCCACGATTTGGTCCCTGTTTTTATTATTAATATTATTCTTACTATGAATATCCTTTTTTTTTTATTATTATTCTTGTTCTGGTTACTATTATCCTTTTTTTTGTTCAAAAATGAACTCACTAATTTATTATTTATTTTTTTTTTCTGGTTCTTTACGAATGTTTTTCCTGGGGTGCGTCTCATTTTCTTATTAATCTTTATAATAAAACAGGTAAGAATAACTTATATAAAGTTTATAGACTAGCGTACCTATTAATAGTCATTTCTTCAAAAGCTATTTAACAGCAATTGTCCCAGTCTCTACTGCACACAAAAGTCAAGTTCTCATAATCAAAATTTTCATAATTTTAATTACTGAAGTTCGATATTTCAGTCTAAAATTTAATTTTCTAAATAATATTTTTAGATGAATCACCGAATTTCGTATATCTCGACTAAAAAATTCAATTATCCCAACCGAATGCATTAACTCTTAAAAACTTTTATTTTAACAAATTAAATTGTTTTTTCAGTGCAACTTAAAACTGCTGATTATAAGTAAAATATCAATTTATTTTAATTTCACTATTTAATTTTATTCAAAATTATTTTCATCTTCGGTGTGAAGTTTGTCATTCCGTTTGTAATTCGTATAATATTCATTTACAATTAGCGAGATTGTTTTAGCGATGTTAATCTGTCTGTATGTTTGTGCAAGTTTTGAATTGCACTGTATTAAGTCTTTGTACAAAGCAGATAAATTAATAAGTTTACCAAGTAAAATACACAAAATTCAATTAAAATAAAAGAATTTTTTAAATGTGACTCTACAGTTCAAAATATTTTTAATAAAACTAAATTTAACGGCCCGGCTGCCTATAAGGAAAATTATCATTCGTTTCGACTTCAGACGACAAAAAGCTGATTTGAGGCTCCCTAAAACATTTTTAGAACATTTTTATGTAAAGAAAATCAAATAATAACGTAAGCATTTCTATATGAAATTGCGGTTTACTAAAAAATATTCTTTCTCTTTGTACGAATTCAAATGCCAAAATCACTTACTATTTTTTCTTATAAAATTAACAAGAAATAAAAATTTTTTTCTATCTTATAATATTGATTTTTTAACAATCAACATGAAATTTTGGTTTTAATTTGCAATTTATTTTTGTGAATGTATGTGTCTGTGTTTTATATTTTTCTTTCTGCTCTTTTTCGTTGAGAGTTTAAGCAGAGTATCATATAGTTTTTTTTTAATTCATTTCTAGTTTACAGCGGGTTTTCTTTGAAACTGGCGATTAATTTATAAAACTGTTGTTTTGACAACAAAGCATATTGAGAAGCTTTGCGGTAAAAAACGTAAGGCCAAGCGAACGATAAGTTAAAGGTTAGTGAGTCCCGTTTTCAGTCGAAAATGAGTGACTGGTTTCCTTTCGCTTCGCATCGAAATAACGAGCCTAGCAGTAAATCTCTATTATCGAATTCTGGTGCTACAACTGAAAAATTCTGCTATTGCAACTGTATTTTTGATTAGTAATAAATTTAGTTCTCACAACCTAATCTATTCTGTGTATCGGTTATCCATAACAATTTTCTCTATTCGTAATTGTAGTCATAAAAATTTTGCACAATAGATCTTAAAGGTTGCGTTAGTAATATAGGCCATAAAGATAATATCATCAAAATTAAAATAAACATTTTCATATAGCCCGATCATAAATATTCTGCAGAAATGATTTCTCAAGGAAAAAAACATTTATTCAGAAAAAAAATAATTACCAAAGAAAAAAATGTTTGTTCAAAAAAAAAAAAAAAAAATACTTAAATTAATGACAGAAAAAGGCAAATTTCTCTTATAATAATAGTAAATTTTCATGGGAAATTACAGCCTATAAAATTATAATTAACTAATAAAAAAAAATAATATGAAAAATATGCTCAATCAAACCGCAACGAAGCATACTGTAAATTCAATAAATAGTTATGTAACTACTTAAGCTATTTTATATAAAAAATTTAAATTGGAATTAGCCTAGTGGCATATTTTGTAATTAGTTTCCTTTTCCTTATATTCTCTATTGTTCTATTAAAGATAATCCTTAAATTTTGAAGAACTTTGATGGGCGGCATTTGCTTTAACTAGATTTAAATTAAAGATTTGGTTTTTATGTTCTCTTTAAATAGTTCTTAAAAGATGTTTTTTTTAATAGCTTTACTTAACAATTACTTATACTAAATTCAAGAAAGGATCCGCAATTGAAAAATAGGACCCATTCTGTTGACTTGTGCTGCACACTCTTAATAAATGGAAAATTTACATCCGATTAGTTCATTAATTATGAAATAAAAATGTCTGCATTAAAAAAAACTATAAAAATTATTATGATTCTTTTTCACCTTTGAGAAATTCAAAGGTTATAAAAATAAACTGTTGGTAGAATTTTTTTAACCGATTTTGGCCTATACAGGCTAGGTTTTTATAAATAAATAAATAAATGAAAATGAAATGAAAAAACAATAATAGTAATAGTCGACATTAAAAGTGTCGCTGTCGTAGTCGAACTCACAACAAATCAATATGTCGTATTATTAATTTCGCACGGAAAAGGAAATTTAGCGGAAAGAAATATCGATCGATATGCAAATTGCTATTATTCATTCATGCGGAATTATCTTATAATATTATTTTGAATTGTTTCATTTAATTGTGAATTAAAAAGTTGTCTATTGTGAATAAATTTTGTTAATGTTTCAGTTTTTGGTGATAAGAAAAAAATCGCATTTTTTTAACATAAAAAAACATTAAATTTACCAAAAGACAATAAATTTTCAATAATAAAAAGATGATTACATCTTTTAAAAATAAAACAAATTAAGCCAACACATATCTTATTTTTGCGAAATTTAGTATAAATTTATTTGCATTACGAAATCAATAATATGGCAACACCAATAATACCACAACTGCTGAAGCAACGGAATGAATAATTACAAAATTTTGCTTCAGCATAAAAAATGCTTTCCCCAATCATGGAACGGAATGAATAATTACACCCAATTTGAAACGTATAGCTGTCGTTGCCAGATATCTTTGTTTTTATTAAGGCAACAATACTCATAATTAGTCCTAATTAGTATTTGTTGATAAAGATTTTTTTTATTTTGAAAGGCATAGCATTATTTTCAAATTATAAACATTGAGTATTGAGTACTAACGAGTAATTACAAGTAATTGAATTGTCCAGCAGTACATTGTACGAATATTCTGCTTGTGCAATTTTAGCAAAGAAAAATTATATCGTAAGGACTCTTCGTACTTACTTATTTATAATTTTTTTTTTTTGTTTAACAAAACAGCTGCCATTATCAGCTATTTCATCACATGATATTAAACGAATAAATTTTTCTTTAAATACTCAAACGCGTTTACAAACACTAATTCTGCTTAAATTATATTTTTTTGGCCTTTCAATCCACTGATGTGCGTCCCATAATGATGATGATGTAGAAAAATTAAAATTGTGTTTTCTTTTGTCGTGATATTTATGTATGTATGACAATGTAGATAATGATGGCGATGAAAATGTATTTTTTTTCCACTGAAATATCCAAGTTTGACCTTTTAACGGTTAAAATGTTCACACTTTATAATGAGTTAAATGATTGTATTTTAAACCAGAATGAAAACATTAAACACATTTGGCCTTCTTGGGGGGAAAGCTTTTCGTTTACATAATTATGTTTTTTTAGTGTTTTTCTGATGTGTTTTTTCGGAGAACAAAAGACTAGTTATTTTTTTAAATGTCATGTAATCGTTTTTGTTTTTTTTTTTTTTTTAGAAAATTTTTACTTTTTTTCTTATTGCAAACTGTTAAATTGTTTGGAGTGTGCAAAAGAAACGAACAAACGATTTTGTCACGCTTAAAATTTTCCAAGTTTTTGTTACTGTTTGTAGTTAGTTTTTACTCTATTAAAAGCACGCTATTCAGATGTTAAGTAAAATGTTTATTTAAATAAAAATTAAATAAGTTTATCAAAGGAAGAGAGCAGTTTTGTGCATGTGAAATAGCAATCGAGTGTTTTGTTACAACAACAATATAAAGAACTACAGCGCAGTTGCGAAAATTAAGTTTGCAGCCAACCAACAAAAAATTCATATAGTTTTAGTTGTGATGATTGAAATTCGGTACTCAAACAAAATATGAATAAAATATTTTAATTGAAATCAAAGTATTTTCCAAATAGAATATTATATGATATATTTGCACTTTTCTACAGTTTTTCTTATAGTTATAACCAGCGTTGCAATTTTAGGCTTTTTAGGCTAGACTTAGCCTTTTTTTTCGCATGTAGCCTTGAAATTTATGATCGATATGTTGAAACCTTAGCAAGATATGACCAAAAAGGTTACCAGTTCTACTACTGCCACTTTTTAGTAGAACTGGTTGCTTTTTTGAATATAACTTGCTAAGTTTTCAATATATCGACTTGATTTGTTATTGGCTTTTTTTTATATTTTTTTTCAAAAAACAGTTATGACCAAAAAAGAAAACAGCAAGTTATGACCAAAAAAGAAAGCATGTTCAAAACACCCTCTTTTCTTTAGTTTTTGTCATTATATGTTCTCTTGATTTTTTATAAAAATAATAATTATTATTTTGAATTTTAAGCGATAGTTTTTAATTTTTTCCTAGCTTTTTGTGAGTGATTTAGCTTTTTCTAGCTTTTTTTTAGGCAAATTTAGCTTATTTTTTTCTCGCTCCTGGCAACGCTGGTTAAAATAAAAAAAAACAAAATATTAATTTTACTTCACACTATTGTAGAGATAAAATTCATTATTACAGTTTGAAAATGAAAAATAAGTTTTTTGTCAAAATTGTTGTCAAACTATGCTGAAAATGTTTATGGAAACACTAAAAACCCTTAAAATTTTTTTAGCGTTTTCTATACAAGTTTTCTGAACAATTTGATTGTTCGTGTCTCTTAATTAGCACATGCACGTGCTTTTAAATTTTTTAAAATTAAAATTGGAAAATGGATTTTTCTTAAAGCATCGTTCCAGCAATCCAGTGTCTCAAAGTAAAATCAATTTTTCTATATTTCAAACAAAAGCGAATATACATACTTGGCTGACTTTGAATATGGAACTGTTATGGGACAATTGAAAGTTAAAAATATGAACTAAAACGGGAATAAAATAAATTACTCACAAACGTTCAATATAAAGTTCGACAAATACATATATTGACTAAAATGTATAAATTAAAATTAAATAAAAAAAAATTACATATAATATCTGATTTTTACTTTTAAAAAGGTTCTCTTTACTATATAAGCTAGCGTTATAAAAATCCTTAAATTTCTGTCTTGTTTTCGGTCATGTAATAAATAATTCACTTCACTTGATATCAGCTCATATTATCTTTAATATTTATGCCACAAAAATTTATCAAATTGTCCCCTGAGGGTGTAAAATGGAAATTATTTATTAAGAAATATAATTTATTATCTTGTGTATAATTAATTTAATGTGTGTAAGAGTTACAAGCACTCACACAGACACATGTGCATACTTTGACTTTTAGTGCTACCATACACGCACTCACTCACTTAGCAGCCTTATAAAATAAATACATAAAAAAGTCATACTTTTTACAACAACAAAAACAAAAAGAATCACGGTCATATATTATGCAGCAGAATTTAATTGCTTAAAGTAGATTTTTAATAAATCATTTATGAACAATAATAAGATCACATTTACTAATACAAATACCAAGGTAAACATAAACTACGCGCTACAAGCTATTAGCTACTAATATGTACCGTTGCTGATTTCAGCTCTCTCTCACAAAAAACTCTTTTCAATCTATTTTCACCAAATAAAATTACCCTGTAATAAGCAAGTGAAAGCTTATTTATTCTACATCTATAACGGCATAAATAACGTGTTCAACCTTTTCATAAATATAAAATTATTTATAAAAATTGTAACAAAAGAAAACATAGTTTTTATATAAAAAAATTTCTTTGCCTTAGAAAAATGTTCTTCAGGTGAAGTTTTAACAATAGAAAATAGAAAAAAACATTGGTTGGTTGGTATTTGTAAAGAGATTAAAATTTATTTAACATAAACTCTCTTCAATTTTTCTTTTTAAATAAAGCAGCTTTAACATCCTTTTATACAGTCAAGGGTATAAGAACATAATTTATTCATTAAAAGTCATTAGCAAAAAGAAAAGTTAAACAGAAGCCAACATGTTTTCTTCAGATTATTGTTTTCAAGTGTAACTAAGATTTTGTTAAAAAAAAAAGGTTTCAAAAACCAAGTTTAAATAAATTTAAAAGGCTTTAGTTTTGGTTTAAGCGTTATACCCCTAAATATAAAAAATTATTATTATTTTGATTAATGAAATTTTCAGCTACACATTTAAATCTTTACAGAATTTAACATCCCATACGTACACAGGCCAAGACCAACACGGTTTAAAAAAATTATTTAAAAAAAATTTTTTTTAGAATTAATTTTATCTAAATATTTATCTGGCAAAAATTATTTATAGAAACAAGCAATTTTACTTTTATTTATAATAGAAAAAATATTTTTAATCAAGTACAAATATAAAAAAAATACTACAAATATTCCTACTAAAATTTCAGAGCCAAACAATTAGTTTCGCTATACTGCGTAATAGATCTTACAGGTTGCGGTGAAATTATGGCCTATAATTAATACAATTACTGAAGTTAGAACCTAAAATAAAAACTAAAATTCAATCAACAAATTGTAATGCACAAATTGTAAACTAAAAAAATTTATGAAAAAATTAAGTTACAATTTTCAATAACTTTGACTTTAAAGTTTACTTCAATTTTAATATTTAAGGCGGTTAGTTTTTAATATTTGGATTTGGTACTAAGAATTTAGTAATCGAAATGCAGCGGGAGGCTCATTACATTTATGATAGTTATCATAAATGTATACACTCTGCAAGCCGAAATAAGTGGTTACGCTCTACATCATCAGCTGCTCAGACAGAAGCTTGTTATATGCTCTGGTCATGAAACAACATGAACATGGAATGTTTCCTTTAATTATAAATGTGAACACTATTTACCATTAGTCAACAACATTTTATGTAATTTAAAACACGTTGGCTGTAATATGAGCGTTACAATACACTATTGTTGGTATGGGAATCTTATTTCATGATTAACTTCTGGCAACTCTCTTCCTTCTCTTCTATCTTGTTTTTTGGTAATATCGAACATGTTTTTTTTTCTTATTAGATATTGATATACTTTATTTTTATTAAATTAATGAATTGAAATAAATTTTGTGAACTTCAATTGCTGAGTATAAATTGGGGATTGTTTCTTGATTATTGTTGTGAAGAGAAGGGCACTGCTTCTAATTTCATCTTCATTTGGAGATTAGATACCGTAAAGAGCAAAGGAAAAGGTTTCACCAAGATGTTACCATCAAGTGGGGTAGAGTATACATATGATATCTGCTTATTGGTAGAATCTTGGTCAAGATCTAAAACAGACATCTCATTCATTTCTGTAGCTGTAAAAAATAAACCGTACAAAATAGTCAAAATTTTTAAATTGCCGTAAATCCAAAACTAGAACTGCTAGAAAAATAAATCAGTAATAAATATTTTCATAATCAACAGCTAGTTAATCGAAAATATTATCAAAGAATAATATCAAATACTGGAAATAAAAACTTCCTAATACAGTCAAAGCTCGGTATAGAGAACGATATAACGACAGACCCATTCGTTAAAGCTGAAAATTCGTTATATACGACAGTTTTTTTATATAATTTAATTCAATAAAATTAATTATTAATTGCAATAAAAATACATATTCTAGGTAAATATATACCACACATGCAAGTATTTGTAAACACAAATTCAAATATCTTATTTAATTTTAAAAATAATTCTTCATACATAAATATGTACTAAAGAGAGTCCTGTCGTAAAAATTAGTAACTAATTAATTATTTACAGTTACAAATATTTAAAATGGTGTGAATTACACTTTAAGTACACAATACAATACTGTGGTTAGGAGCCACCACTTTTAGTCATGCTTTAAGCGACAAATTATTTTCAATCGAATAATTTAACTAACAATTTTTATAACGTAATTATTAATTTAAACTCATTCGAATATTTTTATAGTTGTAATTGGGGTAAAATTTAAAAAAAATATTTTATTTAAAGAATTTTTATAAAATATTTTGATGCTTAAATTCTTTTTCAAACGAAAATATTTTTAATTCAAATAGTTTTATAAAAAAAAATATAAAGAAACACCAAAATTTGCAAAATGTTTATTATCAACCTGTTATTATTAAGTTGTCAAATTAAATTAAAAATATTTACAAATAGACTAACTGAACTGTTCACAGAAGCTTTTTGTTTTGTATATTTGTCTAGAATTCAAAAATTTATTTTTGTTTTAATACAAATGTGCGAAAAAAACTTTCGTTTACATTTACAGGAATATACAAAAATTCAAATTTAAATAACTAAAAAGGGATACATATTTTTTTATTGTATACCAATTTTTTTTATTTATGCTACGCGCTTTTAAATTAACATTACGACTTTTTTATAGTCCAATAAAAAATCCATAATGAAAGTCATATCTAGAATATAAATAGTTTTCTCACCAGGTTCGATCCTGCCCAGACCCTGAGAGCCGAAGTTCAAAGTTAATAGTTCGCATTAACAAATTTAATCTTGTAATTAGTTTCTAATGTTAAATATTAATAATAATAATTGTAATAATATTCGGAATTGAATATCACCTGAAATATTTATAACTTTTTATTCGAATAATATATAAATAAGCGAACAAAATTTTATTTTGGTACGATTTGTTGACCCTTTTGAACAACTTTTTTCTGTCTTTCCCTAAGAAGTAACGTCTTTGTAATGGCAATGTTATTTTAGTGACCCTATTGAATGCACTCTTTAGCCTTAGCATCCATGGAAGCATATTTTACGTTTTAAAATTGCTATATTTTAATAAAACTAGAAATCTATTTAATCTGAAATTTTATGATATCCTTAACAAAAGTGTTTTACGTCATATTCTTTAGAATTATTGTGATGAGAGAGCTAAATACAGATATGTGGCCACTTTTTAATTTCCCATATATATATTAAAAATATATAAAATGTTAAATAAGAATACTCTGTCATTAACAACCAATATAAAATAACCTTTGGAAATGAGAACTATCAGATTAACAAATCATACTAATTTGAGGCCGTCTACTGTACTTAGTCTTGGTGGTTCAAAATGGATTCTTGCAATTCTAATTCAACCAACTTCATATCGAGTGAGATAAATTGACTTCAGTGTTTGAATGTTTTGCGCTGCTCTTAGAAATAAACAATTTACTAAAAAGAAATAAAGTAACTTTCACAAAATAAAAGAAATTTACTAAAAAAATTTCATGAAATGTTAGTATTTTTTTTCAATTGAAAACAAGTTCAAGTTGTAAAATCTTCTTTTTTTTAATTCTTTAAATAATGGGTAGGGCAAAAGTCCAGCAATTTTTCTCAAAGAAAAGATACTTAAGTTTGGTTTTCATAAAAAGTTTATTTTTTTTCGGTATGATTGGAAAATTATATCGGCTAAATGGTGGCCACAATTTGCTATGCAACTTTCCACTTTTTTAAGGCATTTTTCATGATATCCTGCAACATCTCAGGCTGAAGTTCTTCAAATTAGTGGATGTTTCATGGATTAATTGAAGATTCTGTTGTCCCAAAAACCGAGTGTATTATTTATTGATGTGGGCACTGAGAATAAAATGCTCTTCATCGCTCATTATCAATTTACACAGTCTTAGGAATGCAACTTTTGGACTAATTCAATTTTGAACTAGAACATCTTCAAAACAGTTTTTCAAATTCGCTTAAACTGTGTGCAGAAATGTGTAACTGGGAACCACTCGCTCATTAGAAATTTTCAGGGTTACGATACGTCCGTTATCTTCCAGAACGAGGCCTGTCTGCTGTCGTATCGCATGTAAACGATAAATTGTGGTTTTTTTAAGGAATTGAACTATTATTATCGATTTCCGCTGAGTAGTAATAATGGAACGATTATTTTCAAAGAAAATGTAACTATTTCTGATCGTTCTTGTTCCATAAATTTATCCATAATAAAATTTAAACATCTACACAATACAATTGTGCTTAAATTTACGGTTTTTTTCTAATTATAATTATAATTCTCGCTTTGTTGTAATAAGTGCTTTAAAAGTAAAAAAATTACATCCAAACGAGTTTGTGCCTCTGCAAATAATGAATTCGTTTACACAATGAATCTTAAAGGTGGCGGTGGGATTACAGCCCATAATGATGAATGAATTCTTTATTTTTTATAGAAAATTTAATTGCACGATTTTCTTGTAAGCTTTTGTTTAGCAACATATGCCTTGAAGCCTTAAAATTGTATTAATAATTTACTTTTTACAGAGAAAAATATTTTTTTAATGAAGTATTTTGTTGTTTCATTGGTTTCTTAATTAAAAGTATTTCTATCAAGTAACTTTCCCAAGTGTTTTCAAGCAAAAGAAAAAATCAAATTTTCATAAATAAATAAATACTCGTGCTACAATTCATATAAGCAATTAAAATTGTTTATGCCATTAAGAAATTACTTTTTGAACTTAAAAATTTCTTTAAAAAAAAATAAAACAAAACACATGACTTTCTAACAAGTTTTTGCGGCAGAATTTTTTACTTAATGTTTTTTGTTAAGTTGTTGAACTAAGTAGAACATTTTAGAAGGTAGTGCTTTTAAGGCATGAGGTATTTAGCAGAGAAAAAGAAAAAAATTTTTGTAATCTAACAAGCTTTTTGACAGTTTTAGCTTAACTCATTTTTTTAAACAGTTAATCAGGTTTATATATAAATTTAACCTTCATTGTCCCTTGAAAATGTAGTTTAATGTCTACTTGTAACTGAGTCTCTCATATGAAAAAGGCTTTTGTCACTGAGTGCTAAAGAAAGCAGCACAGCTGCACATTTTTTTCTTTTATTTTTGCAATCCAAACATAAAATAAAAATATTGCATGTAGATTTTTGCCAACAAAGTACATGCAACAACAAAAAATAAAAGCAAAAGAAACTTTGTTTTACACTTTTTTCTGAATGTTTGTCATCATGTGTAAAGCTGCTAATGACTTTTAAAGTAGATGTGCTGGTTGTTGCAACTCAGTGTGTGTTTAAAAATATTTTTTATAGGAAAAGGGGAAAAAAGTGAGGGGGGGGGCGGGAGAGAGTGTTAAGTAGTAAGAGTAAATGTTAAGTGAGAGCAAGCAAAAAAGGAACAAACTTTAACAGTTGTAAAATAGTGAAAACCACATGTTTGGAAAACATAATTCATACAATGACTGCTGTAACTTGCTTTGCTAAATTATTTATTTGTCGGCAGTATAAACCTTAAGGAAAACAGGTACAAGTACAGACCAGCAACAGCATTCAAATTGAATCTTCACCAGTACAGAAATTTCTTGAAAAGGAAAAAGAGTCGTACTACCGCTTACATTTAAAAAGTTGCACGTTTTCAACTGAGGATCAGGCATACTTAAGACAGAGTTAAATTTTGTATTAAAATGAAATTTTCAATATTCGCTTAAACATAATTCAGTTCTTCTATATTAAAAAGAATTTTCATGTGGCCTTTGTTTACTTGCTTGAATCCAAAAAATTAACTGCCTTGTTGGTCAATAATTGCTTGTTATGGCAAATACCACCATCTTTTTAAGCTTTACTAATGAGTCAAGTTCACCAGAAGTTATTTATGGTTACTATAGGGTATAAGCATATAAAGAAGTAAATAAACTCATTGCACACTCCCTTGTAATGACTGTAATAAAACAAAAGTAACAACAACAACCACAACAAAAATAACAAGTAATAACCTACAATTGCGGAAATCATTTAACGACAATTTTTAAAATAATTTTTTTACATTTTTCTGCTTTTATTATTTGTTTTCCTTCCCACTCTCTTTGTCAGTTTTCACCAACAGCTTTCAACCAACACTGACTTGCTGTTTTCTTTTAATGTTTTTTTTTTGTTTTGTTGAAAAGGAAATAATTTAAACATAAATAAGCCTGGTGTTTCAATACTTCTTAAAAAATATACAAACACATGAACACTAGTAGTACGTACACACAAATTTGAACACATACTTACTCAACAAATAAGAATTATAAAGTAACATAAACATCAAGAGCATTTTTTGTTTATTTGTTGTTGTTGTTGCTGTAACTTATTTATGGTTTAATAACATTTTTATAACCCTTTTTAAATTAAAAAAAATAATAAATGAAAAAGAAACAAAAACAGAACAAAAATATATAAAACATTTATTTTCCTTTCTTCCCATAAAAAGTCTGTTTTTAATGTTTATAACACACATGTGTTGTTGACATTATTTTGAATTATAATTTAATTTTTCCTTTTTTTTATTAAACGTGTTTTAACAAAGCCATAAATACGAGCTTAAGCTGAAAAGTGTTTTAACTTTATTACATATCTTTTTTAGAATAATACGTTACGTACGTTTATATAGCAAAGATAAACCATAGCAGATCACCACCTCGTAAGTACTTTTTCGAGCGCTCCAAGGTTCTCAACAGCGTTGACATTTTAGCCTTTTTCAAGCTAGGCTTAGCCTTTTTTCTTGCATTTATCTTCAAAATTTATTATTTAGCCTATAGATTTTTCTTGGCCTTTTTTGTTCTTCAAAATAGCCTTAAATAGCCTTTTTTGGAAAAATGAAAACAAATCGTACATAAACAATCTTAGACTCAGATCAATTTAGTTAAATTAATTGATAAATTGGTCGAACGGCGGTAATTTCATAAGTAAAGAAAAGTATTTGGCTTCTAACTTGTAAAATAACAATTTGTTCCATTTAGTATTTAGTTATCTTTTATTACCGTTTAGTAATGCTGAGGTTGCTCGCTTTTGAATAAGACAAAGCAAGGAAAATATCTTGATAGAAATATCATTAAAAATCAAAAAATACATTATTATTTTTTAGTATTGAAGTTGAAAAATAATTTAATTTGCTCAAAAGTATTTAAATACTATAGAAGATTACGGGATGGGACCCATATCATTTTAAATCTAAAGTTGTCTAAATTAATAATCTACTGCCCAAGTACTCACTGCCTGCCCATTTTAAGGGGAAGGCTCTTTAGTTTTGTAATCTGCTGCCCAAATACTCAGAAGTTACTTTGGACTATTTTTTAAATTTTTTTGAAAATTTCGATATACCCCAGTATTGTTGTTCTCAAGGATTTAGGCAGTTTCAAATTTGCATCATAAAATAAAAACTACAAAATTATTCGAAAATGTTAAAACACTTCCAGAAAGATTAGAACCTAAAGATTAAATTCCTTTTTGATTTTGGTAATTTTCAAGCCATGTGGAAAACGACATTATTTTCTTTAGTTTTTGATATTGCATATTTATAATAAAAATATTAAATATCAAAAAGAATTTTAAGCTGTAGATATTTAACTTTTTTAGGCGTGATTTAGCCTTTTCTACCGTTTTTTTTAGGGAAATAGAGCTTAATTTTTTTTAAAGTCCTGGCAACGCTGGTTTTCAATAATCAGTATTGCCAGGAGCTAGAAAAAAAACTATATTTCCCTAAAAAAAACGCTAGAAAAGGCTAAATGATGCCGAAAATAATAAGATAAAAAAAGTTTAAAAGCTTCAGCTTAAAATTCAAAATTTTCTTAATTCTTTATTACATTAGGAATCTTAATTATAATTTTTATTAAAAAATACGAAATATCAAAAACTAAAGAAAACAATGTCGTTTTCCACATGGCTTTAAAAACTTATAAGCGAATTCAATTATTTTGCAACTTCAATGCTAAAAAATAATATTCAAAATTCCTTTAAGTAATAATTTATTTTTTGAGTTTTTATGCGATTTCTATTCTGACATTTTGCTTGCTTTATCGTACTCAAAAGCGGTAACTAAATATTTACTAAATGGAACAAATTGTTAATCAATTAGGAATAAAGTGCAATTTTATTTTACAAGTTAGAAGCCAAATACTTTTCTCTACTTATGAAATTACCTTCGTTCGACCAATTCATCAATTTACTTATCAAAGTTTTATAGAAAATATTAATTTGGTTTCAGTCTCAGTTTGTTTTCATTTTTCCAAAAAAGTCTATTTAAGGCAATTTTGAAAAACAAAAAAGGCTAGGAAAAAAAGCTAGAGACTAAATCATACATTTTAAAATTAAAGGCGAGAAAAAAAGCTAAATCTAGCCTTAAAAAAGGCAAAAATGGCAACGATGCTTGTAACCTATAAAAACATTTATTTTACGAATTTTGATGAATAGGAGTAAATATGTATTCCAGACCCACTTTTTAATAAAAAAACTCTCTGGAATTTGATAAAGACGCTCTAAGGATTCTATCTGTACATAACCCTTGGAAACCGGACCTAATAAAACGTAGGACTTTGATTTGGCAAGTCATCAATACGAATTAAAAAGCATGTAGCTAGAAAATGTTTAACTTATTTATTGTTCTAATAAATCAGAACTTCAAGGCCTTTACCTTATGCTTCCCTTAGATACCTATCCCTATTTTTGTACTTTTAATTCATTTTTAAGTAAGAACTCTTTGTTCTTTTCCTTAATATTTATTTTACTGTTTTTTTTGTTACTTTTGTATAATTTTTTTTTATTTTTTGCTTTTGTTTTTTTATTTCTTTATTTCATATTAAAGTAATTATGGTCTAGTTAATGCCAACGTCTAATTACTTGTTAAGAGCTACAGTATTGTGTGTACGAGTTCATGAGTATGTATGAGTACAAGCACTACATGTGTGAGTTTAAACATTTTTAGTCTGAGTGTGTGTCTATTTAAAGGAATTAAATTACATTTTATTTTTCCTGCAGAATATGTCCATTAAAAATTTGTTAGGGCTGGATTAAGCTGGCAAAGATATGTTAATGTATTTAGTGACTTGTAATGAATTTAAGTAACTAAACGTATTAAATTAAAAGGTAAAGATGGTTGGTTATATTTTCAGGGTTGCCTTCCAAAACAATTCTATTTAAGGCAATTTAAAACTTAATTTATATGTCTGACATAGTTAAACTGTAAAAAGCATTACACGATTTAGGTAGCCAAAATCATTAATAAATTTTAAAAATATTAATTAAAGAATTTTTTCTTTTTTATAGAATATTTTTTTCTATAAAAACTGCTACGACAACTAGACTCTGATCTAGTTTGGAATTTAAAGGAAAAAAAAGCTCAGCAATAACAATTATTCTATGCATTCATTAATTGGTTTTGTAAATTGAAATACAAATAACAGCTAGTGCTTTTAACTAGTTAAATTCTAACAATATTTTCGTGCGACTTTCCAACAAAAGTTCAAGTCTTTTTTACTATTTGCTGGTACACGTGCTTTAAAGTATATGTACTTTTGATCCTTTGGGAGTGTACTTATGTGCGTGCATGGGTTTTTGTTGTTGAAAATGGAATGGATAAATAAATGGATTTTGTAATTTGCATAAATTGTTTTTAAGGAAAATAATTTAATTGCTGTACACATTTAGTTATGGACAAACACATACAAGCACTTACACTTAAATATAACTTAGTTTATGACAGAATGAGTGTTCCGTTAAGGAGGTAAATTTTTCATATTAAATGCATGCCGCTGACATTAAATTTTAATTTTTTTTTTAATTTCATGCTCGGCAAACAGCATGTGCTTAATTTCACGCACATTTGTTTGAAACAGCGAAAGAAAAGTCATGTAAATAAAGGAAAAATAGTTTTAAATATTAAACGCATATACGTCAATAAGCATTCACAGGTTATTAAACGTGTACTTAACTTTCAATTAATACTCCAAGAAATGATAAAAAATTTAATAATTAATTTCAATTTAGCTAAATTAATAATTTTCAATAAGTTCTAAATGAAAATGATGGAAAAGTGAATTTAGTACATTTACATTGAACCGAAATCTAGTAAACTCGACATGAAATCGCTTTCAAAATGTATACAGTTTACATTAACTTATTTTGATATACATCCAAATTTCATTTTCGTAACAGAAACAAGCCGGCCAACGAGTTGCATTAAATTTAATTTAATATAATAATTAACATTTATCTTCTATTTGTGTATTTTCGTCCATTTTAAAATATATTTTTTTATTAGTTAGTTTTATTTGACCTTTTTCTTTTTAATTAAAATGGCTATTTTGTTAAGCTTGAGGTCGTATTTTTCAAAAATTTATTTTTATATCGATATTTCGCTCCAATTTTTGTAGCTTCTCCAGGATATAATTATAAATATATATTTTTTTATTATAATTCAATGTGTGTAATTTTGTTTTTTTTTTATCAAAATTTCAAATTTTCTTGTGTAGTGTCGTATTTTTTTGTTGAATTAATAACAAAACCACAGTTGAATAGATTTTGCTAAAATTTAGTAACAAATTAGATTTTGATTTGTATGGGAAATCTAGTTAAAATGAAGTACAAGGTTGGCTAAAAGAAATCACCCTATTGGAAGATGCCCTTATTTTTGCAAATGGCGGGCAATGTCAAATCTGTTTTGACATTTATGAACTAGACAGATGTAGAATACAAGTGAACAAGCCATGGAGCGATACACTCCCCAAGAACGATTAATAATCGAAGTGGACGACTTTTCGACCAAAATCATAATGAGCGACGAGGTACGTGAACAAGCAAAACTATCGCTTCTGGGGTACCGAAAATCCGCGAGTGATGTACGAGGACTGCATGGTGCACTATTCACGCTGGAGAAGTCATCGGGCTGGTCAAACGACAACAGTGGATGGTGCGCTTTGGGGCCATGTTAACCGAGTTTTTTCTGCCACAATTGAACGAACTAGGACTGGAGGATATGTGGTTCCAATAAGACGGAGCAACTGCACATATTTCATTTTCATTTAGAAAAAAAATGAGAGTCGAAAAACATCGGATGACTTCTTCTAGCCCACCTTGTAGAATTCGTTTAAGAAAATAGATTTTGCTGCAGTGTAAATTCCCTATTACCTTGAGGAAGGGCAATTTTTTACTGAATAATTTTTATTACCAAAAAAAAACTACATTTTGGTAGTAGAAATTAGTAACTTATTTTTACGGGCGTTGTATTACTCCTATCTGTTTGCAGCTGACAGTAAAATGTTCTTACTTTTCAACAATAACACAACAAAAAATAAAAAATAAAATATATTGCAGTCACCTTCACTATGGTTTACGTGGCAGCCTAAACGACATTCAATTAGAAATGCAAGACTCCGTTTTGAACCTTCACTATAAAACGAGCTGTCAAAATTGGATTTAAAAATCGCTCAGGGTTGATGCATTTGCACAAGCACGCGAATTTTTTACTTAAAGCTTTTGCTACGGTTACTACCAGACACACTTAAATTGGAGTGGCAAGCGTTTTTTATCTGTCAAAAACTCTGACTCGGAGCATTCGGAAACTCTGAGCAATTGCAAAATCCAATTTTGACAGATCGTTTTATAGTGAAATTGGCTGCAAAAAAAATTGTTTTTTGGTTAGTTATTTTTGACTAGTAATGACATTTTAGCTTTTTTTTAAATTTTGTGTTTTTAAATCCATTTTTTAGTGGGTTTTAATAAACAATACGATTAGAATTATTGCAGAGAATACGCACGGCCAGCACTCTTATTTTCGGATGATGCTTTAATATAAATGTTAAGCAGTGAAAAATACTACTCTTCAATTTAGGTTTGTCTGTTAAAACATGTGAGCTGCGTTACCAAATATTATTTTTTTTATGGAAGAAAATGACACATATAATTTTATTTACTAAAAGGTAAGTTCACAATAGTCAAATACTTGTCTTAAACTTACTATATCTTTTATAATGAGTAACCCAAAAACAGTGCACTTTTTCGTTTCATTCTGCAATAAATTGATTGTTTCGCGGGATGTGTGGCAGTTGGCGTAGTCTTGCTATTCCACATCTCCTCCGGATGTATGAAGTTCAATTGAGACCAAAAGAAAAAAGTCCTGCAACTAATGCTATTCACAGTCACTGCCATTTCGGCCTCATCTTCCAAAAAGTAAAGCCCGACCAACATTTGCTTTTCATAGATTACATCAGCATTTTCTGAACCCTAAATTTGGGAATTTTGTGTAGTTCCGAAACAATTCAGATTGAAATGCACATCGTTGGAGAAGATGACTTGTTTCGAAAAATTTACATTGACTTAATGGAACATCCTTAAGCGCTCTGCCGGTACGGATATTTTATTCACATATATTCTGTACAATCCAATAAAAATATCACTTCTCAAAAAATACGTATTTTTATTTTAAAAATGAAAAAGTGTACTCTTACTGAGATACTCGTATCAAATAATTTTATTTTATGTTATAAAAATCTCTCATGTAAAATATTTGTTAGACGGGAAACGTAATTTTAACTGGTTTTTTTGCTCTAATCTAAACAAAAATATTTTATTAGATTTCATTTTATTGAGAAAATAAAAATTGAAAAAATACTTTCAATTACCGGAAGTTTTTGCCCAAAGAATATCCTCCTTTTTAGTTTTGCTAAACACAATAAATATTATTTTTCTTATTGTTATGGTTGAAGTACCTCTTTTGAAAACAAATTTTCGACAAATTGATATTTCTCGTTGGTTATCTATATTGAAGTATTTTTTTTTTGTTTCAATGTAAAAAAGAATTTGTTAAAAAAATAATAAATAAAACTAAAGAAGGCAAAAAAAACACCGAAATCTGAAACTTCATATTATTAAAGATACAAGCATTATCTATTTAAGGTTTGCATGACTGTGTTTAACCCGAAACTGCCAGATACAATTGTTTTTAATGCCTTTTTGCCCAACACATAACTTATTGTTTCTGGCTAAATACCAAACTATACAACAACATTTAAATACCAAAACAAACAAAAAACAAAAAAAAAAAAAAAAAGGAAAATGCAAGACAAACCTTTTGTATGCCACCAAAAATATAAAAGAGTAAAAGAATCCTACAAAACGAAACTTTTGCATATTGATGTAAGCCAACAAAATTTATTTGTATGAATCTAGTTTATTTAAAAACAACAACAATAACCAACAAGAAAAAAATTGAAAAGTTGGCAAAAAAAGTGGTACAAAACCACCTGCTTTTTGCTAACGAGAAGAAAAAGCAGAATTTTTAAATACAATCGAAAAATAAACTTAAATAGCAAAAAAGCAAAGTTTTTTTTTGTAAATCCCCCTCTAAAATATTCAACACAGTCAGCCACTTCTGAAATAGCTACAAGAAGGAAAAAACAGCAGAATAAAAGGGTTAGTGGCTGTTAGTTAGTTTGCTGGCAATTGCATGCTTGTCAAGTACATTTAGAAAATTCTTTTTGAAGGCGTGTTCTTTTCCCTGCTTAAATAATTTTTTTTTAATTTTCATATTCTGTGGTTTTTGTTTTTTTTCTCTCTTTTTTATTGTGAATTAAGGTAAGAAGGCTGAAAAAGCTGTCAAAATTTTATATTTCTTTTTCAATTTATGGCCACAATAAACTAAACGTTTGTGGTTTTTTAATCTTTGCTGAAAAATTGCTTTTTGCTTTGCAGTTATTTAAATCTTAAAAGAGATTTATCAAAGTGTTGGCATTAGTTTATATAATTTTTTTATAAGATTCGGGAAATTAAAATAAGATAAAGAAAACAAAGCTAAGAAGCTTCTTAGCTTGTTTGCAAAAACGGAAGATTTAGTCGGGAGCCTTCTACTTTTGAGTGACATTGGCTTGTCAATTTAATGTACTTGGAATAGGTATTTGTATTTAAGTAAACTCTTAACTGGTTTAAAATATATATTGTTTTTTACTTGTACAGCACAGGCGTTTTAAATACTTTTAATCAATAAGAAGTTCTTTTAACAAAATTTTTTAGTTTTTGTCTGACTTGTCAGCATATAATGTTGAGAGTGTTCCGAAATTTAAATATGCAACATACAATTGACCAACTAAGAAGCATTGGTTTTTAAGGTAAATGCCTCAAACACGCACTGACTGACCTTGAAATTAGTTAATCGTCATTGCGAATGCAAGTCGTACCGGAACCATTGGGATTAATGGTATCAAAACGTCTTCTTATTTGCCGTTAACTTGTTGATTCAATAAAGTAGTTCATCAGATTTCTTATCGCCAGCCGAGTGTCATTACAAAGACGTTATTGGTTTGTATTGCAACATTACAACTACCAATCCTACTTCCAGCTATAGATTAAGAGTTGGTAGGCCTGGTAATTCTATAGGATTTAAAAATTCCGGTAGACAGTTGACGACGTCGTCATTGAAAGCAGCGGAGGGCACCAACTTGTACTTTGCAAATTCCTATTTTTATTTATCGCGAAAATTATATATTTTGCAAACTGTTTAAGTTTCAAACTTGTCAACACCATAACGAATTAAATGAAAATGATAAATTTATTGAAATTTATTGTGTTGACTTTAATTTTTTTATTTACCAATTACATTTATACATATATAAACTTACACGCAGATTTAAAAAAGTAGACGTAGAATTGCTTATGAACAATTTATCTTTTCGTATAAAAATTTTGCCAAATCAGTCCCGACGTATAAAAACGCGTTTTAAAGTTTTCTTTCCATATGGCAAAAATTAAAAAAAAAACTGCCTACTCGATCCAGTCATTCTTTGTTTTAAATAAATTTAAAAATGAGTGTAAAAATGGGCGTGGTAAATTTTGCTTAAAACTTTAGTTGGGTTAATCTGAACATATAACAAATGGGTTTTGAGCTCATTCATTGCGAGACAAAGCAAATCTATAAATTCGCTTTATAGTGGAGGAAGGCTTAGGACTATGAAGAAGAATTTTCATTTATGTCATACATTTTCAGAGTATTTGAAAGTTAAACAAAAACTTTAACGTTGTAAAAAGAATTAGGCCTATAATTACAAGTTGTTAATGGTTAAAGTTAAAATATTGCGAAGCAAGTAATGAATTCTAAATCTCAAATCAAGTGGCAAAATTGAGAATGCATCATTTGATAAAAGCGGGTTATGGTATAGTATGGATTAAAAAAAATCTAAATGTATCTGTTGGTAACTACTATTAATGAACCTAAAAGTTTTTATCCTTGACAGCAAAACACTTTTAAATTTTTTTAAACTAAAAAGTTGTACTGTTAAAAATTATTAATATTAGGTAGAAAATTTTTCCCAAAGGAAAAAATTTTGTATAAAGAAATATCCAAAACCAAAAAATTTTTAATAACAAGAAAAGGAGAGAGAAAAATTAAAAAAAAAAAACTACCCACTAATTTTTATTCGTAATTGGTCTTTTCAAAATTCAATTTACTAAGCAATTTTCATGATCGGCTCTAAAATAGAGGTAACGTCCTCTAGCATCAGGAGTTTAATTTTTGAAGAATACTAGATGGCAAGGTCTCGAGACATGTTAAGTTGCATAGCTGATATGTTCTTACTAGGATGGTTAAAGCTTCGGTCAGTCATTGAGCTAAGAAAGGAAGTATATTTCCTGGCTGGTGGTTGTGATTAATGGTAACTATGTGATTTGAACTTAAGAGAAGGAGACAGCTTTACCACTTCTGATTGGAATATTTGAGGCACCGGAGATAAGGTTAAAGCACTATGCTACGGGGTGTGTCTTTATTAATTTCGTTTCTTGGTCAGTAGGCGATTAAAAATTTAATCTAGCGTTTTCAGTAATAGCAGTTAGGCTGCCTCATAACTAATCAAATTAGTTTTGAATTTTAACAAAAAGAAAAAGTCTATTTCCCGGTTAATTATGACACTATTTTGAAATATTTTCCATAGTGAGGCATTTATAGTTTAGCATTAAGAAATTATGCCTTTAAAATATTTCTGTCCATTCGCAGCCATGAATCACAATTGTTTTTTCTAAGCTTTTTTTTTAAATTTAAATGCTACCATATGTGCTTAGCCCGGTTTAAAAATTATTATTCTATCTCTCTTGCTCTTCTACTACCTAAATCTCTTGAGACCTTTCCTTTTTATTTTCGCTAAATTTAACTTTCATATAAAATTTTTTTTGCTGCGATATGACATGACATTTTTTTAGGCTGCTTTTCATTTCTTCTGTTATTTTGAAGAGGGCTTGCTTGCATTTGATATGATTACAGGCTTTTCTAAGATATTTTTTCTGCGCAGTTTTTTTTATTTCTGTTATTTTACTACTCATGCTTCACAAAACAATCTTGCATTTTTTATGACTATAAATAATTTAATTCTTAAAAAATTTCTAAACCCAGCACAGCTGCTAAATTGAGGCAAATATGAAGTATAAATAAAATACTATACAAAAAAAAAGTGTATTGTAGTAAAAAAGGAGCCCTGATGGTTAATGACTATAACCAAAACAACAAAAACTGTTGTTGGCTGGCTGTTTGGTTGTTTTGGTTTGGCTGTTAGTTGTGTTGACTGGTTGGTTGGTTGCTTGCTTTAGCTTTGTTAGTTGTTAGTTAAGGGCTTTTAAGTGTAATTGCCAGAACCCAAGTGTACCAAGCGAGTATTATTTTTATGCATTTTCTAAATGCTTTTAACTATATTACTTGGGTTTTACAATAATAACATTTTTATTTCCAACAAATTGCAATATTTTTATTAAAAAAGAATTAAATTAAAAGTCTTAATTAATTGTACTTACTGGCTATATGTTCGTTATGGAAGGCCAACATTGTTTTCTTTTAAAGAAAATATGAAATTTTTTTTAACTGTGTTTGAACAAATTTAATTTAAAATTAACCGCCGAGTTTTTTTTTTAAATTTTAAACGTTGTTTTTATATTCGAGACAATTTAACACCTGAAAAGATAGAGAAAAGAGGAAAAACAAACAGTAAAAAATGAGTTAAAAATTAGTTTTCATACTTAAGAAAATATTCATTTATTTTAATGCTTGCAAATGCAAAATTTTGTTTAGCTTGTGTACAATTTGTCTGCTAAAATTCTTGTTGCATTATCTTCTTCTTCTTCTTTTTTTGGTTTGTCCTGCTGTGTGAATAATGCGTCTGGTTTTGTTTTGTGTCAACACCGACAAACCTTTCTAAAGTAAAAATGTTTGTTTCTCTTTCCTAGAAAAGGCACAGACCTACAATAATGTTACAGTAAAATCTTTACTAATGCGTATATTTTCGAAAGAATTCTTCATTTGGACACATGCCGGTGGCAACTCCCGTTAACGTTCAGTGAGAGATTCCACTGTGCCTAAAGCTATATATATATATATATGTATATAAAATGCTAAACAAAGTTTATTTTGAAAAATGATGTTAGTTCAACAAACTGTCGTCAAGATTTTATTACAACATATAATAAACAAAAACATCAAGCAGTAACAACAATTTGTTGAACTACTATTTACGCAAACAGTGTAAGACAATAGGATATTGTACTGTACGTATAAGTTATATTAACTAAAATCTCGTAATTATTCATCATACTTGGCACGCAAGTCAAACAGTTCAGCTGAACTGACTAATTCAAATATGTAAGCTAAATCATAGTTTAATAAATTCTGCTTTGCTACAAGCTAAGCAATTTTTAATAAATATCAAAAAAAAAAAATAATATATAAAAAAAATGTTCAAAAAGTTTCTTATAGAAATTATTATTATTATTTATTTTTTCGTACAAATTCAAACATTTGACAAGATATTTCCTTTGGAGTGAAGAAAAATGAAACAAATTACAAGAGCGGAAGTAAGTGAACAAGTTTCTAAATGTTGGCGAATAAATAATTTATTAACAAATACCAACTAAAAGTTTGAAGCCCTACAGTTAAAAGTGATTTTACACTGCAGCAAAATGTACTTCATACGAAATCTTGAACGACATCTATTTCATTTTGACTAGATTTCCTATACAAAACGAAATCTAGCTTATTAGTAGATTTTGGCAAAATCTACTCAAAATACTGTGATTAATACGCCAAGAAAATACGACACTACACAAGAAAATTTGACATTTTGAAAAAAAAAAATAATAAAAATTTATTTAAACACATTAAATTAAAAACAAGTTAAATTCGGCCGAGCCTTATATACCCTCCTTCTTCCTTAATATATTTTCAGTATTAATGGCATACTTATCAAATACGCCTAACGTCATTAAATATGTCTATATATGTTTTTAGTAGTAGCTTAGCGAAGATCTAGACGATCTAACTTACCACCCAAATTTTCAGAATTACTATGAATTATTTTTACAATTTTCATATGCTTTTGTTCTGAGAAATTTTAGCAGCTTCCGGATGAATCATAAAAAATTACGGAATGAGACACATATCATTTTTAAGCCAAGTCGTTTAAATTTGTAATCTTAAACACAAATACTCGGAAATTACTTTGGATTCTTAAAATTTTTTTTTTTTTAATTTCCATATACTTCAGTGTTGTTGTTTAATTTTTTATAATTATAAATAATATAGTAATTGCTACAAGTTAGAACAATTATGTGATAGCATTGCGGCAATTATTGTCACTGTATTGTTTTGCACTAACTACCGGCAGTCAAATTTGTTTTAAATAAGATAATCGTGTAACGGCAAAAATTTTAGTTGGGACAATTTCTTCATTGTGCGCCAATTTATTACAATAAAAATTGTATCAAATTGGAGCACTGTGAAAATGATGTGATCTTAGCTTTAATCTTTATATGTGTTAATTCCAAATTGTTATTTAAATTTACAGTTTTCCTCATAATATTCTCATGAGCTATCGTTTTTTCAATGTAATAAGGGAATGAAGGGAGAGCACAGCATATATATGATTTTATGAGAATACTTAGAATACACACAAAGAAAGGTTAATATTCCAATTTTTTTAATATTTTATTAAAAACATATTGTTAACTTTTCTTACTTTTAATATTTAATTTGTTTTCTTTTGAAAATTCATTCGCAAAAGGAAATAAACTAAAAGGTCTTTAATTTAATGAATTTGTGCTTTAATTACTAAAAGAAATGCAAAATATTTTTATAGTTCAATTATTAGTTTCCCTTGCAAATTCCTTTTGATTTAATTTGAAATTTTCAACATCCTGAAATGTACAATTTATTTATATTTTATTGCCAACATTGCATAAACCTTCGGGTATTATAACAAATTTTTAATCAAAAACTCATTTAGAAAAGGGAGTAAAAAATTGTTGTGTGTTTGAGTGAGTGCAAGGGCGCACGTGTGTGTGTGTGTGTGTGTGTATGTATGTGTATAAGTAAACACTTGGAGAATGTATGAGGAGTGTAAGTATTAATGTTCACTTGTACTGGCTGTTAAACTAAATTTTTTTTTGTAGGTTAACTAGAAAATTTGATTTTATTTCAATTTCAGTTTTGAAATGAAAGCCACAAAATTCATTAGCGAAAAATCCTTGATACGGAACAGCTACATAACAGCCAAAAAAAGAGAATTTATGAATATTTTATATAAATGGTATTATATGTGTGGGAATGTTGGGCCATTTAACGTATTGTAAAATAGATTTTCATTTATTTTTCGAATTTAGATTCCATGTTGCTGTTACCACTAAATTGTATTTAAAGTCATGTTAGTGTTTGTAATCACAGTTAGTTAATGAGTGAAGAAATACTATAAAGAGGTCAAATTGTGTATAAAAGTTCTTTATTAGTAACGAAATAGCGAAAATCTAAAGCACTTGGAGCCCAGGTGAATTTGAGAAAAAAATTAAATTTTTTTTTTTATAATATGAATAAATTAGCTGTCAATAAATTGGAACTATGAACAGCATTTGCTTTCAAGAAATTTTGTGTAACAAAATATAAAATTAGCACTAACGAAAATACCAATTTGGGATGTTGACACAAATGTAAAAGAACTTTTTCGGGACTTATAACTCTACCAAAGGAGCGGCTAGAATTAATTAAAATTTTTCTACATAGCGAAAATTGGTGATTATTCACAAGGGAATCATGAACTATTGAAGTAAAATTTTGATAAAACTCTTTCCCTTTTTATTTATTTTTTTAAAAAACTTTGCTGTCAATAAATGTTTGCTAAAAACATGTGTTTATAGTCGATAAATCTAAAAAAAAATTGTTATCGATAACTTTCAATAGTAAAATTTTTATCAAAATCCTAAAGCTTTTCTGTATTTAAAATATTTTGTCAATAGAAATATTCTAAATCAAAAAAAAAAGATTTTAAAAATATTTATTTTTTTAAATTCTACATTTTTGATCGTCTTTGTTTTATCAATTTAATTAAAAAAATATTTTTTTGCAACACATAAAATTTTCTATAAAAATATATTTAATAACTATAAAACTTTGCTTTATAAATTTTTTATCGATAGTTTTTCGCTAAATAAAATATTGATTGCTTATAAATTGTTATTATCGATAACTTCCTGTAGTACAACTTTTATCCATATAGAAATTTTTTAAGCTATTTCTTCGAACGAGGTCTTATAGGTCAATACAATAAGGACATCAAATTTTCTACAAAATATCGATTTAAAATCGTCGACACTATATAATGTCGTGTAGTATAATAAGAAAATGATTTTAGCTTCTACAAAAAGGTTTTTTAAAAATATCTAAAACATATTTTACTACCGAAAAAATGTAACTCTCTAAAAATTATGGTTTTAATGAAAATAATTTTAATATCGACAAAATTACATTTCAAAAAAATTTTTATCGGCCAAGTTCAGCTAAAAAAATATCTACTGCAGATAAATTAAAAAAAATTAATTTTCTTGCAAAAATTGTTATCGATAATTGTCAGTAACACAATTTTTAAAATTATCGAAATTTGTTACTGAAATTTACTTTAAAAATGATTTCTATTGGTTTATTTTTGAAAATATTTTGGCAAAAAAACTTTAATTTTTTTCAAAAAAATTCTCTTTTAAAATTTATTTTTACCATCAAAAATAATTTAAGATCCTTATACTTCTTTTTGAGTTAAATACTTTAACTGTCCTACATTAGTTTTTTGGCGTGACATATTTGAATAATTTTTAAGGCTATTAAGATAAAATTAAACCTGCAGTCTTCTTTCTTTTTGAATATTTAAAACCAAAAATGTATTTCAAGAGTTGAAGGATGTGATAATTTGGCATATTAACGTCATTGATTCTCAATTATGTCTCAGAGTTATGAAAAATATGATTGATCAGAAAAAAGTATGTCACCGAAGCCACGTCTAGTATTTGGCCGATATTTGGGTTCACACATAATTGGCCTAGATCCCTCTATCATAATAAAATATATTAAAATAATATTTTGGTTTATTTATAATTCACATCGTGCGTTTTAGTTGGATAACCCTAAATTTTTGTCAACCGCCCAAATACGGAGTTGTAATTAAAAAAAAAATTGAGCTGAGATTCAGAAATATATGCGTTTCTTAGTCGCTTTTTAACGATCTTTAGTTAACCACTGACTACGATTAAGCAAACACATTAATCTTGACTAAACCATAGTTAAACTGACATTATGAACGGTTTAATACTGGTACTGACTGTTAAAGTTCGAATTTATTTGATTTAAAACTTTCCTTTAAAACAGCAATAAGCTATTGAAAGAAAAATTTGCTTTAGCTCATCGATTTTTATCAAAAAATAAATACAAACTGCAAATACTTTTGTGCTGTTTATTTTACACAAGTTTCTTGTTTGCCTATATATAAATACATTTTGCTGGCCCGAAAACAAAGAAATTAGAATTACTTTTTTTATTATTTTTTCTTTCATTCAATAGATTTTGCCAAATAAACAAATAATTTTATACTCTTCGGCTACAGACAACTGTGTACACAAGCTCACCTTAAATAAGCCTCAAAAACAAAGTTGAAAACAAAAAAGATACAAAAAAAACTTCCAAAAATTAAGCAACAACGGTCAGACAAAGAACCACTTTCCCACAGCAAGTGTACTTTGCTCAAACATCCCTTTTAACTACAGGCTTTGGTCTTAATTTTACGAGCAGCAGGCAAAATGAAAATAAAACAAATACTTTAAGCTTAAACAAAACAAGTTAACAACACACAAGTTTGTTTTTTTTTTTTGTTTAAACCTGGGTAAGAGGCTTTTAAAAATTGTTGGTAAAAAGAATACAAAAAAAAAAAAATTAAAACAAAAAGGTAAAAGTAAGCAGAAAAGTGAATGGGGATTGGTATGTTACTACACACATACACACACACACACAAATGTTGTTTTTCTTTCTCTACTCTCTTAATGATGACATTGTAAATGCTTTAATTATAATTGAAGGCCAGACTTTTTTGGCAGGGTAGTAGAATTACTTAACTTTTCTTTTTTTTTTTTTTTTTGATTAAACTACTTTTGATTTCTGGTAGTCCGTGAGTTAAATTCATTCTCTTGTTTTTATTAAAAATATCATCCTTTTAATGGTTTTTATTTAGAAAAACCATAGTCCTGTCAATTAATCGAAAGCTATCTACTCGTAGTCAAATGCCTGATTATGATTATTTAATGAACAATTGCAGTAAATTGATTAATTAAGTTGAGTCAATTAAACTAACAGCTTTTTTTTTCTTAAAGTAAAAGCCAGCGTAATGAATTAATAATAATTTAAGCTAATGTTTATTTCACTATTAATTATTAAAAAATAAAATAAAAGCAAATTAGTTTTTTTTTTTAAACAATTTCCAGAGAGTGATGATGTATTACGTATTCTGCCTTATTAAGAATTTGCAAGACTTAGGCCGACGTGGCCTACATTTTTTTCAACAATATGATAATTACACAGTACAACAGCCAATCTGGGTGGTGAGAAATTCCAAGTCAGGGTGATGGTACTAGGTCAGTATAGTAAAACCCTCAAAGGGTTTGGCGTTTGTATGTGTCAGTTTTTTTTATGACCTTTCAATTTTTTCCTTTGAGGGTTTTACTATACTGACCTAGTACCATCACCCTGACTTGGAATTTCTCACCCCCCAGACAATAATCCCAAAAATGTTCCATAGTGTTATTTATTGAATATTAATTACTTAATTGATTTAGTTATCCGTTATCAAATATATCTGTAAGTTCGTTTGATTTTTTTCTTCTTTTATTGAAACGGTTAGTTTTTAAGCTTTAGTTCGGACTTATCATCATTAATTTTTATATATTGATAATTAATTTAATTTATAATTATATCCTGAAATATAGATATAAAAATAAATATTTATAATCTGCTCTCAAGGTTAAAAAAACTATTACACTTATCAAATTTTAAAACTAATGGCTCTAATTTTTGATTCCGCTTGGTGATTTCGGAAAGCATTACGCTTAAATTTTTTTTAAAATGTAAGGAGAAATAGAAAAAATGTGTTTTAGCTGTCACTAACAGCTGAAATATTAACACAATTTATTCACAATAGACATTTTTTAATTCACAATTAAATGAAGCCATTCAAAATAATGAGTTAATTCCGCAGTAATGACTAATAGCAATTTTCATATTGATCGTTATTTCTTTACGCAAAATTTTCCTTTCCGTGCGAAATCAAAAATACGACCTCATAATTTCATTTCAGCTCATCCAATAATAAGCAATTGTTCCCACAAAATGTGATAGAATAAGCAATTGAATATATATTTAAAAGAAAAAGTTATTACAAAACTATTATTCAGAAATACATATTTATTTATTGCTTTTTCCGAAAATATTGATAATTAATTGTAGTTCATTTCTTCTTATGAATTTCAGGATTTTTGCCTTGATTTATTTATTTACTTATTTAATGTCTATGAATTGAAGATCCTTACATACTAGCATATAACCTAGTATAATTTATTAGTTAAAAATACAATTAAATTAGTTTTTAAAATATCAATACTTAATGCTATAAAATTTATTAAGTTTATTGCAAGTTCTCAAAAAAGGTTCACAATTAGCATAATTCGTTGGAAATACTTTTACAGATAAAGGGTTATAAGGACGTGTAAATCGTAAAGGAGCATTAAAAAAGATAATACTAATCAAAAAATTAAACCATTAAAAAAATTAATTCTGCTACTTTTTAAAGTTGGCAGCTTAATAAGAGCAAGTCTACTGTTAGAGTGAAACTTGGATATAACAAACTTCGTTATAACGAAAAATTCAATATAACGTATTTTTGGTGAATCTCTTGAAAAAATGCTCTATAGCTACAACGAAGAAATTCTGAGCTATTAAGCCTCTATATAGCGAACTATTCTTTCAATGAAATCATACTTAAAAATATATAACATTTTAAATCTGTAAGGCATCAAAATACTGTTATCATAACAAAGTGTTGATTCTATAGTCTCTATACAACGAAGTGTTTTATTTTTATTTTCTTTTTCAAGAGTGACTTTTTTTTATAGCATTTCGGATAAAAAAAACTGTAGGTATAACGAATTATTTCGTAATTCTTTTTGTTATTTTAGCTTCACCTTCCTTCTTCCCACAAACTCACTACTTCAGAAGAAACAATTGAGCCGTCCTGTGAAACCTACTCAGGACTCTTATCTGACGTTGGTGCTATTATATTATAGTTTTTATACAAAACTTTCTATACAACCGTTCACATGCAAAAGTTGCTCTTAAAGCTTGACCGTTTATGTACAGTGAAAATTTATTCAAAGTTAGAATGACTCCTAGAAGGTTCCAAATTTTCTCTGATAGTGTTGAATATAAAAAAATGGCTTAATAAATGTAGTATTGCTGGAAAAAATTATTTTAACTAAATAAACCATGTTACTACCAGAAAATGCATAGAAATGTCATATGTGTGGAAAACCACACATGAGGGTAAGCAACATAAGTTTTCTTGAAGATGAGATGAATATTAAGGTAAAGTTTATACTTAAATGCTAAGCACATATATTTAAAATTTTTGTGTTCGTCCGCGTCATCCTTAAACATTAAGTCATGAAAAAATTTTATCTTTTTGTGGTAAATAACTTCTAAATAAGGAAAATAACAGTGGGTCAAGGTGCCCACCTTGAAACACACCAGATAATCGACTTAGAAGACAAGGTTTTTGAAACAAACATGTTGCTTTCTATTTACTAAGTTACTAAGTATAATTAAATCTACATTAAAGAGTTTGGTGTAAATCCCACCAAGTCGATCTTATAAAATGCCTTACTAAAATCGATGTAAATTATATCAGCTTTTTTTTTTTTTTTTTTTTTTTTCTTTGTTAAAAAAATCCACGATAAACAAGTGATGTTAATTGCATAAGATTTGATTTTGTAGAATAGCCTTTGCGAAAACCGTGCTGAAAAGGAGATAGTATAGATGATAATTGATGACTAAGATGATCAGTATCTTCTCGAAAGGCTTCCGAATTGTGCCTTTATAATTTTCAATATTACGTTTCATGGCAATTTGTGCAATGGAATAATGAAAGAATCCTTTCACATAACAAAAAAATAACTCAGTGAAAATAATAGTAAGTGGGGTTGCTAGGGACTCTGCACATATAATTAGCAAGCAGCTCGGAATTCCAGCCGGCCGACAGTTAAAAAATGACAGTTTTTTTAAGTCCCTAGCCGCTGTCAATTTGTCAAGAAATGGAATTGATACAGGTGAATTCGATAACTCAGGAAAAAAATTAGAATCATCAAAAATAGAATCAGAGTACGTAGACAAAAAAAAATTAAGCAAAAAAATTAGATGAAGTATTATGATTTTTATATGAAATTGAAATAATGTTTTCATTTGTGGAAATTTAATTTTTTTAACTTTGCTTTATTTCAAATAATTTTTTTGAAAATTAAAAATTTCAAAATTTTGCACAAAAAACATTTTTTTCCGTAGCAGCTTCTACGATATCTTTGAATCTAGTCAGCCCATTTGAACCAAATTTTATTGAATTATTTCATATTTTCTTTACAAATAAGATTAGTGTTATTATTTTTTCTGTATACTAGAGAAATAATTTCACGGTGTAAAATTTATTTTTAATCAACAACCACGAACTTTATTCACTTGAATTTCATCATCAATATTGGTCCTATAGTCCTTCAATTACAGCATTTCTTTTATGGTTCTTCGACTTTATTATGTTGTTAAACACCTCAAAATCGATTTTCTATTTTCCAAATGTGTTAAAATAATTTTTTTTCCATTTTGTTTTATACATATGCCAACTAACCCTCTCATACTTTGCCCAGGTTTAGCAATGTGTAACAACATTTATTTACCTAAAAATTTGCCTTATAAAGTAATGATTGATAGTGATTTTTTTTACAACAATTCCATGGGTAACGGCAATGGCAAATGGTTTTGCACATAACCTGATGGTGCTGTCTGGCAACCAACAAGGCCTTTTAGAATGTAAGAAATAAACTGAATAAAAGCCAATGATGATTACATATGAGCAAAGGAACAACAAGGTATTGGCTGCTGGTAATGCTCGAGGTTGTAAAAAAAGCAACAAAAAATGAGTGTAAAATAAAATAAAAGAAATCAGTGAAAGAATGAATCTATTGTAAACTTGTGTATACAAATGTCATAATTTCCTTTTTATACTAATGGAAGAAGGCAGGCAAGGCAGCACATAAATGCAAACACAAACAGCCTGTTATAGATGCCGCCAGCCAGTTTTCTAGCAGGCAGGCTTTAACATAAAACGAGTGTTTTTTATTACAAACTACAACACAAATTTTTTTTGCTATAAAAATGTCTTCATCATCATCATTTTTATGTTATGTTATGTTAAAGGATATCAGATCCTTGTGTTTCATTTTGCATATTTTACTGATGATTTTGAGGTAGACATGGACATGTGTGAAGGTGGTAAAAACAGGCTAGTTCGTTAAAATGGCCTTAGGCTGCTATAGCAAACTGAAAGCAAGCTATGAAACACCTAAAAAAAATTTTATGTACTAGTACGAGTGTTTAAATATAAAAAAGTGCTGATTTGCTAGGACATTTGCATTGTTGTTTTGCATAACATTAAGGTAAATTACATTGGTATATTGCTTGGAATAATGATTAAATTGTTTTATCGAATTTTTGGAAGTTTTGTTGTTTTCAATAGTTCATTGTCTTAAAGGGGAGATCTGAAATAATTTACATGACCTTGTAGGTCATGATTTAAAACTATAGAAAAAAATAATTTAAATTGGCCTAAAATAAGGCTAGAAAAAAATAAATCATGCACAAAAAAAAGCTAGAAGAAAAGAAAAAAACTATAGCTTAAAAATCAAAATTTCATTTTGTTTTTATAAAGTAAATCTATTTATTTATTTAAATCTATTTAAATCTATTTATTTATATACATAATCTTCTTCTTCTTTATATTAATAACGGGTGGCTCAAATGAGACCTAGTGAGCGTATTGTAGTCGTTGTTGGGGGTCTTGCGGTAGAAACTGTTGCACAATTTGAACTTTGTATGGATACATTTTAAGATCCAGCTTTAAAATTCTCTGTAATGTTGTTCGGGGTATACCCAATTGGCCGGAACGGCGACGAGTTGAGACAGATGGATCATTTGCAACACTCTGCTGCACAGCTTCCACGTTGTCTTCAGTAAGAATATTTCGATGAACACCTCTTCCCACACGGTCGGCAACTGAACCCAGTTCCTCAAAACGGCGAACTAAACTTGTAATCATGGAAGATGTGGGCGCTGATCTTAGGTTAAAAAAAAAACGGCTATAATTTCGTTGCGTCAGAACAATTGATCGTTGGGAAAAATAATAAAAATCGATAATTTTAATGCGTTGTTGTGGACTGTACGTATTCATTTTAAATTTCCAAGAGTTCAGTTATAATCTGCAAAAAGAAAAAATTAATTATGTTAAAAAATAAAAAAGGTGGTTTTATTTGGGCCGCCCTGTATATAAAAATTAAATGTTTGTTTGTAATCGCATCATGTGAGAACGGCTAAGCAGACTTGGCAAATAATTTTGTTTTAGGTTTTTATGGATTTCAAAAAAAATTGTTCACGCTCATTTTTACGCCTACTTTTTAAATTTATTTTTATATTCCGAGAAAGTATGGACCAATTTGGCTCTATATTTTTGTTTTATCTTCGTTACAACTGTACTAACTTTTTTATTGAAAGGAAAATTTAATACTCAAATTTTAATGCTTGAATCAATTTATAAAATTTTTTTTAATATTTCCACGAATAGAGAAATTATATATAACTTTTTTTAAGCCTTCAGGTAAATTCATGTAAAAATTTAATTTTCAAATAAAAAAAATATGAAAGTATCCCGTCAAGACCATAAATTTCAATACGAATAATAGATATCTGCATTTCTTTTTCATTTAATACGTTATGGTATTAAAAAAGTTTAAAATTAAAACAGCTTGCAAAATAATTAATTTTTTTACGTAATCTTCACTATAAATAATTTTCAGATTCAAAGTAGAATTGATGGCGAACTTAAGCGAGTGAAGATAAACACTGTTACGTTTGAAGACCGTCATAATAACGATTTCTCAACTCTTATTGTACAAACACACTTTATTTATAACCGTGACAGATACACTTTGTTGTTTATGACACACCTTGTTTTGTGTTTAGTGTCTCACCCAGCCAAGAGCTAGAAAAAATTAGCTAAATTTGCCTTAAAAAAAGTCTAGAAAAAGCTAAAAAAAACGATCGCTTGAAATTCAAAATAATAACAAAATATAAATCTTTATTTGTGCTTAATTCTGAGGATTCAGAGTAGCGTCTGATGAAATGGTCCATATAGATATTCCATCCCCTTCTGTACTAATTGTACATGAGAATATCATCAGTAAAAGAACAAATTTAAAAAAATCCAACACAATTTCTGGAATTAAGCACAAATAAAGATTAATATTTTGTAAATCTTTTAAATTCCAAATAAAATTATTACATATTCAAAAATTATAATTATAGCTTTTATAAAAAATCAGGAAGAGAACATTCAATGACAAAAATTCAAGAAAATAAGGTCGTTTTAAACATACTTTTGTTTTTGGTCATAGCTTGCTGTTGTTTTTAAAAAATTAAAAAAAAAAATGGTCTCACTATCCGCAAAAAAAATTTCGAATTAAAGCCAATAATTTTATCTATCCAACGCAAAAGAAATCAAGTCGATATATTGAAAACTTAGCAGGTTATGACCAAAAAGGTAACAAGTTCTACTAAAAAGTGTTCGAAAAGTGGCAATAGTAGAACTAGTAACCTTTTTGACCATAACTTGCTTAGTTTTCAAAATATCGACTTGATTTCTATTGCGTTGAATTCGAAAAAAATTTTCCACACCAACCGCAAAAAAAATTTTGAAAAATTAAATAGGCTATTTGAAGCTATTTTGAAAATGGGAAAAGGCTAGGAAAAAAGCTAGAAGCAATATCATAAATTTCAAGCCATACATACATTGTTTATTTATCAGTATATCATCTTCATAATTTATATATTTTGGTAGCAATATAGTTCAGGGAGAGCAAAGTCCACGTGGATGAATGAATAGACCTGAGAAATAACGAAAATAATCTTGGGAAGATTGGTCCACTATTGTACTACCGATCTGTTGCGACTCTATTGATTTCCATTAAGGAGTATAGAGAAATTTGTCAGACCGAAGAAAAGCAACTTCATTGCTCAGTGTTAGAGGCTCAATCTGAGCTTTTGCTTTGGAGAGTGCTATGTGCGGGGCTTCTTTGCACTATAAGAATCAGCGGGCTATCTAGCTACATCAGAACAGACTTTTTTTTCAACTCTGGCATTTTTTTCATTTGTATCGCTTTTCCTTAAAAACTTTTGTTAAAAATTAAATATATCAGAGGATCCAAGTGAGTATCCATCAATTTTCCTCTTTAGAGCGCTCTACTCAACCTAACTTAACATATGCATATGACACAACATTTTCCCCATGAAATCAGTTTTCAATGGAAACATCACTCTTCTGAAAAAAATGGTCCATTAGGTGGAATATTAAAATGATTTAGGGTAAAAATATACCCATTTTTCCGAATTAAAAATGTATAAAAATTTTTGTATTTTTAGATATTTGTATATTGTTGCATTAAGGTTGCTACTTCTCTTCTTTTGAATAAATAATAAAATATTTTTAATTTTATCTGAATACCATATATTTGATTTTGTCATGCCGCCTAATCCACATAAACAACTAACCCACCATGCCGCTGTGAACCGCCTTACTAATTTTTCTTCTTTAGGTTTTTCTTTCCATAAATATTTATTGAAATTTCCTCCCATTAATAAAATGTGGTTGGTCTAAAATGTATAAGAAGTTAACACACACCACACACACAAACTGAGAATTTTTAATATTTTTAAATGCATTTGAACCTTTAAACTTAAAATAATAAATAGAAAAAAGACATTATAAAAATATAAAAATGGCACTTTTAGCCTCTTTTGGCCGTTATATACATTAACCAGGGAATTTCTAACATCTGTGCAACTTTTACACACACGCACACACATAAAGAGAAAGCACACACTGTACACACACTCATGATACTCTAGCCTGACGCTAAACTAAAGTTTATCTGTTTTTTTATGTAAGTGATTAAAAAAAGTGTGAGATTTTTTTTTTTTTTTTTTGTGCAAAAAATTATTTTGTTTTTACCAACCAAACGAATTTGAAAAGCACAAAAATGAAAAATGCATTAAAATGCAAATACTTTTGGGAGAAGAGCTAAAGATGATGAAGATGATAGTAATGTTGTTATTGTTTTTATAATTGTTTATGAAGCTGGCTGGCGTTGGCACTTGTGCTTTTAGTTCCTAAATTATTTTATAAACAGGACATAAAACTTTTGACTTTTGGTCAACATGTGTGCTTTAGTAAGTTGCATGCATAGTTTTGCTAGATGCAAAACCATTTGTTAGGTTTTGCTTAAAATTACATGAATATGAAATTTAAAAATTTTATTATTATTTTTTTTTAATCATAAAACAAATTCATTTTAGTAATATATTTCTTTGCAATTAAAATTGTATTGAATTTAAAAAGTTTAAATTTAATGTTTGTTTTAATATTAGTAATAATTTATTTCAACTAAATAAAAGTTGTGGTATAAAATTAAATTTTATTCAATTCTATGAAATTTTCTGGAATTTAGAATTTAGGCAGAAGCCGAACCCTGACGTAATTTACCGGGTAAGTTACAAAACTCTCAGGTATCTTTCTAAATGTTGAAATCAAGCCCCAAAATGGAAATTTCACAGTCATAAATAAATTGGCGAGCAAGCGTTTGTTATCTGTCAAAAATTCTCGTGTACGGAGCACACCGAAAAATCGCGGTAGCAACGCTGATCAATTGGAAAATTTAATTTTGACAGCGGCCTTTGTAGTGAAGTTGGCTGCAAAACAATTGTTTTTTAATTTTTATTTTGCCTTTGTTATTTTTGACCAGTAATGTTATCTAGTTTTATTTTTTGATTTTAGCTTGTCTTTAGAGGGTTTTATTAAGCAAGATAATTAACACTACTGTCCAGAATATACACCGCCAGAGCTCTTACTTAAAGGTGATTTCTATCAATATAACTAGAAGGCCGTTTCAATTTAGGTTGAACTGTCAATTAATTTTTTATAACCAAAAATTTTTAAATTTTAATTAACTGTATAATCATTTGTGTCCCAGTCAGAGTGCACTTTTTCACTGCAAAATAAAAACATGTATTCTTTGAAGGGACTCTATTTTTTTTTTTTTTTTTATTATTAGGTTGTAAATAAAACATACCACTATTGAGTATGGAATAATATACCCGGCAGTATAAAATAAATGTCTATCAATCGATAATGGAGCAAAGTGAGTTCAATGAAAATTTTCGAAAAAAAAGTCATCTTGTCCGATCGAGGGCACTTTCATCTGAATAGCTCTTTGAATATACAAAATTGTCAAATTTAAGGCTTAGAAAATCCTATTCATGAGAAATGAAGGCACCCATAACGAGCAACTCTCTACTGTGGAGCTTCGGCAGGCCTTACTATTTGTGAGACGAGGCTGAAATTGTGGTGACTATGAACGGCATTCGCTACGGTGGCAGAACAAAGGAATTCTTGTAACCTTAACTGATCTTCATAGATCTAGACAACATGTGATTCAGCATTCAGCATTCTAACTGGGACAACTCTTTCATAAAAAAATAATGAACTTATATTTCATTTAAAAATTATTAAATTGGTTGAATATTTAATTAAATTAATTAACTTTTTTAAATATATTAAATATTTAATTAAATTGATCAACTATTTATTGAACTAATTAAATAAATATTCACCTTTTTATTCAGAAAAATACCCGCTAACTTTAAAGGCAATGCTTTTAAAAAATTTTTAAATAATATTTTTTTATAAAAAAAATTTAAAATTAATATTTATTTCATTAAAAAACGTACCACTTCATTTAAACACGCATTTAATTATTTAAAGGCCTGTTCAGCGACATGTTAACGAATGCTTTTCTCACATAATTGTATTGAAAACAAAAATAATTTTTGTGTACAATTATATTTTAGAAACTTATAGCTTTAAAGGCTCTAAAAGTGTTTTTTATAAAACTATACCTAAAACGCAGTAATAAACTTATTGTGTTAATTATGGCAAAAAGTAAATTTTTTCTTAGTCACTTTAAGCGATTTCTTCTTAAAATGCTTGTGTCAACAGCTGAAAAATTCTACTTTCGTGAGCGGCACACATATTTTTCAAGTAAAAATGAGGCAATTTTGTCCACTAAACTACCAAAAAAACTCTAGATTACTTCTAGACAACTGTAGTTCATATTATAGTTGTCAACTGTCTACAGTTGTGAACCACTACGGAATACTGACGGGTTATCCCGTAGGTTGACACTAAAGGTTTGTTTAAAACAGCAGCAAAAGCTGTAAAATTTACTTACTGAGTATAGAATAATGTTGGGGAATAAATTGCTTTATACGTTTCGATAACACAAACAGATGGTAGCATCGTAAATAAAACAAAAACGGATACTTTTTTGCAGCCATACATAAATTTTCAGAGGACATAGACATAGATAGCAATGGCCAATGTTAGGTTAGGTTAGGTTAGGTTACACAGGGCGTCCACATAAGAAACACAGAAGCTGGTCTCACTTGGGTTCTCTAATGTGGTCAATTTGTGATACCTGTTTAGAAGGAAATGAAGAAGAGGAAGGATAGTAATTGAAGAATGAAAGGAAAGGAAAGGAGATAAAGAAAACAGATAGAGCAGGAAAGAGAGTCCGTAACGAAGCCATTAGCATATCGACCCTTGCATCCGACAGCGCAGTGATACATGCCTTGCAGACGTCGTTCACCAAAAAGAATCATTTGCCGCTCTTCCAGGGACACCGGCAGAGAAGGTGTTCCACAGTCTCTTCCTTTTCCTCCTCATCTTGACAACTTCTTTATATCAGAAAACCCATTCTCCATGGCCAATGTTATATGATAAACAATTGTTTCTGCGTGTCCCTTTAAATGTATTGTATGTTACGGCAGAAGACGTGCTATATATATACAAAATGTTGACTAAGAAGAAGTATTGCACATTATGCAAAAGACTGATGTCTGCTACACATTCTACTGATTTGCCGCAATGTAATAAATGTACACATTTACTTTTAGCTTATTGCATTGTAACAACCTTTAGTATTATATCTATTTTTTTGTTAAATTATTATTCTAAAACAGAATGTGTAAGCTGAGAGAAAAAAATTATGTTTATATTTGAGTACGCTTTGCTAAACATACCCGGGTATATCTGCTATTGATGTAAGAGACAGAAATTGAAAACTAGCCACATATCCGTCCTTAGTTCTGTAATCGCAATAGTACTCAAGAATATGACGTAAAGCTTTTTTTTTTTTGTTGAGGATATCATACAATTTCAGATCAGTCAGATTTCTAATTTTTAAAATATAGCGATTTTAAAACGTAAAACATACAAAAGATAAAAATTAAACACATTTATTTTATTTCCCTTGATTATTTTTAAAATTTGATGAATAATTGGTGACAGACAGTACTTCTCAGTAGTTGTATTAAATGCTGATTATTAAGTACTGATCGGTGTTTGTGTATCACTACTTTTAAAGTGGAATAAAAGGATTCCCATAATTACGTTGTTCTGAATATTGAAATAATTCGAAAAGCAGCCTTTCTTAACTGAGAATACTTCGACTCTGGTAAAATTTCCAAAATAAGTCACTCTTATTTTTTAATTGTAGCTGATCTTCTTGAATTGTTATTTATATAAATTCTCTGTCTTTCTCTCTCTCTCTTTCTTTCTCTCTATACACCAACACTTCACTTTGAGTCGTGGTTAAATTCCAAAAAAACACGACGCAAATTGAAACGACGCAAAGTGAATTATGATTTTCTATAGCAAACCATGTAAAGATCGAAGAAAGGTTCCACGGCTACAAAAATACTACTTTTTAAAAAGAAAATTGAACAAAGTAAACATTTTAAAAACAAAAATATGTAATATAAAAAATATTTACCTTTTTTTGTAACTAGAAACAACCCGTATGATTTATAATTCTTATCAATTGCTTTTACAATATTAAGGTTCTAATGTTTGCAAGAAAAGTTGGGAGTAATCTACTGAGTATTCAGAGTAGCGTCTGATGAAATGGTACATATAGATATGCTGTCCCCTTCGGTACTTATTGTACTGAATAAATAACTCATGCCAATATCATGAGTAAAAGAATAAATTTTAAATAACCCAACACAATTTCTGAAATTAAGTGCGAATAAAGATTAATATTTTGTTATTTATTGTTCTCTTAAAAAAAAGTACAACACGCTAATTGAAACTGAACTCTAAAATTAGAAAATAAAACTGTATTAAAATTGCGTTAATTTTCAGTTAGAAAAGGAATCCCCGACGCAATTAGAAACAAGACTCATGCCATCTTTCAGAAAAAAAAAGAAAATTTCAAATAATTAAAAAAAAATAAAGAATCGAACCCAAAACAACGCAGCTTCGAAAATCTAATGACGCACAGTGAAAATAAGTACTAAATAATTCAGCAGCGACGGAACTTCGAAAAAACGCAAAACTAAACAAGGCAAAGCGAGCTGTATATGCTCTACATGCTTTTTGAATCGTAATTATATTCGCTGTTTAAAACTCACTTTGAGTTACATTAAGTGCAAATAGATTTAGGAAAAACAAATCAAGAGACTAATTATAATATTTCAAGTCCCTCTCTTTCTCTCTCTTGAAAGTTATTTTGATATATTCCTTCTAGGTTTTTTATATACTCGGTGAGTTTAACTTGTTTAATAATAAAACAATTCAGAACAGCAGGTAAATTTAATAATACTTTAAAAAGTAGCATATGGCTCGCACCGCAAATTGGCCACAATTAATTTTTAGTAAAAATATTATGATCAGAGGTTTCAATAAAAGTAATTGTCATATTGATTAAATATTTCATTGATATAAATAAAACCATTTACTATATAATTATTATAATATTATTTTTCATACATTTAAAAGAAATTTAAATAATATGATAAGTATTTCACTAATCATAAATTAAGTCACGTATTAAAAATAATGCTGTTCGTTTTTTAAGTTAATTTTTATCTCTAGTGAAAAAAATAAAAATAAAATTAAACTACAATTTAAAACTAAAATGCATTTCGTTAAAATTGCTTATTCAAATTTCTACTGCTACAAAATTATTAGGCAACACATCATTATCAAAACAAACAAATGTTTAAGCCACTCACTGCAGCCAAGCACATTTAAACAATCAACCATGTGTGTGTGTTGGCTTCTGCTTTCAATTTTTCCTTACGATATCAGTGGCATGCAATTCTTTAGTTTTTAGTAATTATATTTGTATAGGAGACTGTATGAGTGTGAGGGTTGCTTTAAATTGAAGATATAAATTTATATTTGCTACAGTTTATTGCTTGTTTTAAGTAGGGAGGATACACACAAAACTTATGCTTATTCGTTTTATAAAAAAAAAAGAAAATTTCCTCTATTTTCTTTGTTTCTTTTTTTTTTACATTGTGTTTTTGCTCAAACAATTACTAGTACTATTGGCATATTGTCAGTTTTATTTGTTTGTCTTTCTTTTTTTTTACTTTTTTGCTTCCTCACATGGTGAAGCCTCTTGCTTTTTAAAAATTCTTTGTTTATGGAAGACATTTTTATAGCTTAAGTAAATTGAATTGATTTTTATGTAAAATTGGTATAAAAATCATTACTGTTTGTTAAGTTTTGTTTGAAATTAAAATAAAATAGTAAAAATTGTTTTGCAGACATAAATAACTATGTGGTTCAAGGCTGTATAAAAAAGAAAATATTTAACTCGATTGCTGATATCCTGATCAATCTGAAATTAATTTTAATACTAAAAATTTTTTGTAGTAAAAGGCGCTCTTTATAAGAAACGAAAAATTCAAGTTTCTAAAAAATTTTTAAAAAAAGTCACAAAAAAATATTTTAAGAATTAAGTGTTTTTCATAAAAATTGTATAGACGATTTATTGTTCATTTCCTGTAAACTGTATATTAGTCTGATTTTAAAAGCTGGTACCTAAGTTTCTGAACTTTTTCATTTTAAAATAATAAATAAATAATGATACAGTATAGTCAAGCTTTTCAACATATTTCTTTAAAATGTAAAAATTGTTAAAGAGCTTTGATATAAAATTAAAACGGCTAATTCTTGAGATTTGAGCTTCAACTTTGTGAAGTTTCTTTAGCATACAGTACATATATTTCTCAAATATATAAGATATGAACTGTTATATTTTATAGTGGTAAAAGTCTTATTCTTCATGTTTCGAGATATTTAAGGATTTGTGTTTGGCAAATGGTAGTCTATTAGAATGATGCTTGCTATTGCTTTTATTTTCAAATAATAATTATTGTAATTATTTAAGAAAATAAATGATTTTTTTAACTCCAAAGGACTTATACCACTTTCAAAAATAACATTTTGCAAAATATAAAAACATGAGTAAATTTAAGTCCGCATTTCTATCGACATTAGCTATTCTCAAATAGATTTTTAATGTTATATATAATAACTAAAATGAAAATATTTAAAAAAAATAATAAAATTATATTTTATAAAAATAAAAAAATTAATTTTACATAAAATGCAAATAAGAAGATCGAATAATTAAGATATTATAAATGGATGAAGAGCACATAAATTAAAAAAATTAAAAAGGACTTGAATACAAGTGCGTTTTAGAAAATAAGGAACAAGAAAAATATTCAATCTGGGCTTGTTTGAAAATTCGAGAATAATATTAAAAAAAAATTGAATTAAAAATGTAAAAATAGTGTTTTTTGATTGAAAACTTGAAAATGTTGATTTTTTCAGATCGATTTTCCTACAGAAAGTAGTCCGAAAACAAAAAAATTGATCGTAATAAAAGTTGTTGGAAAAAAGTATGTTGAAAAAATCTCGAAAAAAATAGAAGATTGAGAAATTGATTTTTTTCGAGAAATTGAGAATTCTATCCGATTTTATGACGAATTTAATTAAATTATTCTATGTATATATGGAAAAATATCTATTTTGAAATTTTGGGGGCTCCAAATCCAACTTAGAGCTATGGTCTCTTGAACAAAATTTCTTAAAATCACCTATAGATTAAGTTTTTGCTATACGCTTCATCAAAAAAAAAAAAATAAACCCGCTCTAATATCCATATAGCTATTTTATCAGACGCTACTCTGAACCACCAGAGGATTACTCCCAAGTAATGTAAAATTCCTAATTTTAAATTTTATTTAAAAAAATCAATTTTATATAAATTTTAGTCAATTGACAAGTGATATTTTAAAGATTTTCATCACTGAAGAGAACTAAAAATATTTTGCTAATAAGCTCGTGAGTCTTTATTATTGAAATACTTTGCCCTCAGTTCATTTCGTTTAAAATTAATGCAATTGAAATTGCAAGTATTTCATGCATATTAATTATTTCATTTTTAAATTGAGATTTTTTTGCATTCTTTATTTTTTCTTAGTTAAATATCAAAATTAATTAGCTAAGAAGCTTTTTCAGCACAACCAAAGAACCTCTAATTCGTGTGCTTGACAAAAACTTTTTCTAAATTGTGTATTCACAGATTTTGCAAATTTTAAAATAAAATAACCAACGTTCTGTTCTGGTGGCTGCTTGTTTTGGTGGCACAAAAAAATATATAAAAACAAAATGGCACAATGAATTTTTTTATTTTTTGTTTTTAAAAGGTGGTAGCAAAGAAAAAAGAAATTAAAACGCCATAAGAAAATTAATTAGAAAATGTATAAATAAGTGTATGAGAAAATTATTTAAAAACTAATATTAAAAAAAAATACATTTATATATGAAAGGTTAAATTTAGGCAGGATTGAAAAGATTTTAAGGATTTTTTAAGAATTCCTTTATTGTAGTTTCAAAGAATTTCTTCATTTACATATGATTTTTTTTTAATTTTTTTTTCTTGTGGCTTCTGTTGCTACTTTTTTCTTTTACTATTTAACTATTATTGATTTTATTTTAATCTTGCGTTATGAATTTTTTTTTATAAATACTTTCATATAAAGATATTATTATTTCCACCTGTCTGCATATCTTCACTTATTTGCAGTCATGTGGAAGAAAAAAGTTAAACGAAAAACTTTTTCATATCACAATGTCTCTTTTTTTTTTTTGAATACCCTTCATGATAAATTGTGGGATTAAATAGAAATTTAAATTAAGTTGATGTTCTCGGTTTTAAGTAAACCAGTATTGTGATTCTTTATTATAAAATTTGTATAATTTATTATGATTTTTTAATAATTAAAATTTTTTTTAACATTTTCACAAATTACTTTGTTTTGAAAAATTGTTTTAAAGCTCATTTTAAATTCGTGTTTGCCTTGCAAATCTTTTTTTATACATTTTTTTAATATTTTCTTTATTTCTTCAATTGCTTTTTTATGTGAAATAATGTCACATGCGTTAAAGTTTGTCTGCCATTTTCCAACAGAAGTTATTAAAATATGAACCAGCCTTTATGCTTTTTCTCGTTTCTTTTTATTCGTAAGTGATGGAAATGAGGTTGCAGTGGCAAGAATATTAAATTTTTTTAATAAACTGAAATAATCACAAACTTATAATGTTTGAGTTTTTTCATATAAATAAATAAAGTTGTATTTTCATTTAAAAAGGTGTAACTTGAAGGTGTTTGGGTAAATCTTTCTTTTAAATTGATTCAGTTAAACTTAAAAAAATTAAAGAGAAATTAATTAAATAATAAACTGATTGCAATAGGCAACTTGAGCAAATCGTGTGTTTAAACGAGAATTAGGAAAACCCCTATAGACCAGCGGCTAATATGATAGTCTAAAGATAGTGGGATTCGTTTTTATATAACACAAAAAAAATTTTGCCAACTGGTCAAGGACCATTTTAATCTGGTTATAAAGGGTGGTTAAATTTTAATAAAACACAAACTATTTAGGAAATTATTGTAATTTCTTTTTATTATAATAATATGGTATCGTTCAATTATGTATGGAACAAAATATCGGCCAAATGGCCGCAGTGACTTCGGCGGCACACCTCCATCCGATGGTCCAAATTTTGATGACGCTGAGGCATAATTGAGGTTCTGTGCCGAATTATCTCATCCTTTAGCTCTTGAATTGCTGGCTTATCGATGTACACCTCTTCTTTCAAATAACCCAAAAGGAAGAAGTCCAACGGTGTCAAATCACATGATGTTGGCGGCAAAAGAGCCATTGTCTCGTTAGCTGTGTAGCAAGTGGCATCATTGAAGATGATGATGCACGATATGAATTTTGATTTGAACGCTCATTTTCATAATAAGCCTGAATAACTTTAACGCGTTGCTCGATTGTGTATCTTCCCATGCTTCAAATTGAGTTAGTCTGAAATTGAGAAATGTCAAATGAAATGCAGAAAAAAAATTGACTTTTAGGTGTGGTTCACATTCAACATTGGCCCTTAAAATTGAACCACCCTTTATAACTGTGCTAATAAGGAAAAATCGCTTAAGGTATAATTTACCGATAGTTAAAATTAAGACTTTAATAGTCAAATATCAAGCTTTTGGTTGAACATTAAATTAAAAATATCGATAAGTTAAATATCGGATACTGTTTTCTGAAATTGGTTTACAAACTTTTAGCCAAAAACCGGCTATTTCCAAAACAAAATTTTAACTTTAACTATCCTTGTAATAACGGACCTTAGTCGATTTATATAAAAAATTGACTTATTTTCGCAATTAACTCAATAACAATTAACAAGATGGCAATGAAAAAAATACCATTTGCTAGAATCTAAAAATTTTAGGGCTTTTAGAACTCTAGTCCTCTAAAATAGCTTCGTAAGATATAAGCGGTTTTCCTTTATTACCATAGATTTATTTTTGCTGTGCTATTTACACTAATTTACATTGTGTGTAGTCAAGCTTTAAATAAGAAATTTTTTATAACTTTAAACAGCTACAGCTTCCAGCACTTATAACTCATTTTAATTTTTTTTTTTATATTTTTAACCAATATTTCATTTATTTATTAGCAGTAAATTTAAACACTTTATTACAATTTTGCTGCCAAAAATTATAAATTATTTGAACTTTTCTAAAAACTAAAAAAGAAAAAATTTCTAAAAAAAAAATTAAATTTACTGCAGTTAAATTGTTCTACAAAATCCTTTACATTCCTTAAAAATATACATAGAAAATTTACTATTTTTCAAGTACATATTTTATTTTTTTGCTAAAACACAGTCCTAAAAAATATATTTAATAACAGAATTAATGTTGAATACTTAACGACATGAAAAGCGAGGTTATAGTATATTATTCATGTAGTTTTTTTTTAATAAGAAAAAAACTCTAAAAATAAATTTTGGATATTTTCCAAAACAAATGAAGCTTTTGGGTGTCATTTTATCTATTTTTTTTTACTATTTCATCATCTCTCCTTTTGCTACAACTGTTTCAAATTCATTTTGTCCATTTTTTTGTGCAAGTTTGTGTTGCTGCTTACTCATCATAAAATGTCCTTGTCCCATATAATAGATGTGCACAGAAATGATCAATGTTTTTCAAATATATTTTAGCCTCTATAGCCTTCCAGCCCACCAACCAAAAAAAAAGAAGATTATTGTTAATGTCTTATCATTTGTACAAGCCAAAAATAATGTTGGAAATGTAGACATTTTTTGGCGAAAATAAAGCACATTTATTATAAAAGTTTTTGTTGTTTTTGTTTACGCTTTATTTCTGTCATTATTTTGATTGATTTGTGAAACTGTATTGTTACCTTAATCCAAAATATATTGATGATGCTAAAAACAAATGTGCTTTTGTCATTTAAAGAACAAAAGCGGTTTGTTATCGGGTTCTTTCTTCTTCTCCATTATATTTGACTTCAATTATATGATATTTAAATGTGATATCATAACAACATGGCTTAAATTTCAGTGAATTTAAAAGTCTAGGCACAAGCTTATTATAAAAATTTTATTTAAAATGTCTATTTTATTAAGCTTGAGGTTTTATTGTATAAATTTATTTTTATATATTTATATTTATACATTTATTTTTTTTATAGCTCAAGCTTAACAAAAGAAACATTTTAATTAAAAAGAAAAAGTTAAAAAAAAATTTTATTTTCATAAAATTAAAAAATTTATTCACATAAAAAAACTTAATCAATCAATAAGTTTTCGAATAAATAACACTGTGGAACCAAAAAAAAAAACCTGGGAAGTGATATTATTTTTGTGGTAGGTGCTGTCGAGTACAACAAAAATCTATTTTTAGAATTTCCCAAACACCCTCAAAATCTTGAATTACGGGTAAAAAACCAGTTTTTCTTACCTTTATGCACTTATAATGCAGTAACTTAATTGAATATCAACAGATTTTAAATTTCTCAGAGGATTTAGAAAGAAAACATTAAGGCCATTTGAATGCTTAAGAAATCTGTGTGTATTTCTCAACTAAACTCATTTTTTGTAATTTTTTTTTAAATATGTTTATTTATGAGTAAAACCCAACTTTTTTTTAAAAATTGACTGAGTAATTAAATTGTTTATTATAACAAACAATTTTCCAGAAATACAATTTTTGGCCATTCCACTTAAAAAAATTTGCTTGGCATTTCTTTTTAACTCAGCACTATCAGTGAAGTGACAAAAAATATTCCGAAATCATTTTTATTTTGTTTTTACAACCATTGCTTGGTGAAAATGTATGCCTTGTTTAGCGCTGAACTGGTTCAGGTTGTCTGGGAAGAAGTCCAAAAGTGAATGCAGGAAATGAATTTTTATCGACATATTGCATCCCACGCTTAAAATGTGGGTATGAATAAACCACACAAACAAATTTTCTTTTCTAAATTTGAAAGAGAAACAATTAAGCAATTCTATCGAAATTTCTTGACTTTGTCCGCTTCATTATTTAATTATATAAAACAAATTTAAGAATTACAAAAAAGTTTTTTCTGAAGAAATATTTCAAAAGTTACCCTCATGTGTGATTTTCTCAAGTTTACTTAAATGATATACATATAGAGCGGCCTTAATATTTTCTTTCTAAATCCTAAATGAGAAACTTAACATCGGTTTATATACTGAGTTACTGGCTTATAAATACATAAAGGTACGAAAACCCGGTTTTTTACCCGTAACTTAAAATAATATCACTTCCCAGTGTTATTCGCATAAATTATTGCTGGAAGAAAAAGTTATTCGAATAAAAAAAATTGTTATTGGTAAAATTATTTCGAATAAAAAAAGTATTCGAATATAATATTACTTTTATTTCACTAAAAAGTTATTCGAATATATAAACTAAGCGACTAATAAGAAAACGTATTAAACAAAAATTAATTCGAATAAAAATATCTTTTAAGGCATAAAATTTATTCGAATGGAAATGTGATTTAAAAAGCAATTATTTGAATAAAAAAAAATTTGAAGTAAAATAATACTCAAAATAATCATCGGTTAGTTCGAATATTGAATTAATCGAGTGAGTACGCAATATTTAAAGTTAGGAATTTGTAGGTTACACAATAAAAAAAAGTTGACGTAGACTTTAAAGTAAAATTTATGAAAAAATTATATGAAAAATTTCGATAGCGTTAACTTTAAAGTCTATGTTAATTTTTTTCAGAAAAAGAAATTTGTAAAAAAATTATTTGTATTATGTAAATTAAGAGTATCGTAAATAACAATATTTTTGCTGTAAAAAAGTATTCGTAAAAAATTATTAAAATAAAAAAATTTTACCCGAACAAAAACTAAACGAATAACAAAAATACTCATAAAATATTGTTGTTTAAATAATCAAATCTCAAAAAAAAAAAATTATTAAAAGCAAATCTACTGTACCTGGAAGCCGCCAGCTGTTTGTTTTGAAATTTAAAAAAATTAATAAAATTTACATGAAACAGGAAAACACACCAACAAACAAAATTTTTTTTTCTAAGCGATTTTGAAAATTTCCTTTTATTTAAGTTTTTATTTTTTATTTTGTGTGATTAAGAGTATTTAAGGAATTTTTTTTTAATTTTTATTTAATTAACATTTCACTTTAATGTAAAGTCGCATGCGTTGTTGAGAAGAATTTTACAATTTCCTAGTTTAAACATAACTTTCCATTATTTGCCAACCATTACAATTTACTTTATGAAAAAATTAAAGGAAAATATTTACTTAAATAAATTTGTTCATTCATATTATTTTTATTATTTTTGTAGTTTCTTTAACGTTTCATTGTGGTTTTTGTATACACAAGCATTCACAATTTTAATGTCATCTAGAGAGCCATTAACTAAACTAACAGAAAAAAATCGAAAAAGAAATTGTAATAAAGAAAGCGTTAAGGGCTGCGTTACAGAACCTAAGATGAATTTCTAGAATAATCAATGATGAGTAGAACCAACGTTTACTTCAAAAAAAAAATCGAAAAAGTCATCATCACTTTCTATGGTAGCAGCAGAATTTCCTTTTTTGTGTATAAGCTTTAATGATTTTTTCTTGTGTATATAAAAGTAAATAAAAGGAGGGTAAATAAGGAACTTTAATGTCATTTTATGACATTAAATGGAAACCATTGAAATATTCAAGATGGTTGTAACAATTTAAAAACAAGAGTAACATAAATATTATTTTAAAATATTAAAGACCAAAAGTAAAAAAATAATTTAAATTGTAAGTTTTATATTTATTTTTATGTTTTTCTTCATTTTCTAAGTATTTAGGGCATTCAACCATTCGTGTGTTTATGTGTTTGATTTATTTGTAATTTTTATGAAAAAAAAATGTTTTAACATTTGATTAATTATTTGTAATGTGTAAAATGTCACAAACAACAAATTAAAAACCATTTCAGTTTTAGTGCAATAGCAGCAACATGTACAATGAAAAAAGTGGAGCGCATACTCGTTTATTTAACTGAGGGAAAAAACTTAATCCCATGTGTCACTTGCTGTGAACCAGACCACTAATCATGCATTTGCACTATGAAGGCTGATTTATTTTGTTTTTTTTTCTAGACGTTAGCAAAATTTAAATAAATAAATCACACATGAAAAATAAATTAAAGTTATGCATTCTGTAATTTAAAATTAATTGAAAAACAAAAGTAGAAAATTTCATGCTAATTATTCCATAAGCCCTTGTTTTGTGGCTATCACTAGTCAACTAGTGCAAATAAAAAATATTAAATGGGAGCTTACAGCAAAAGTTACGATAACTTACTTTAAAACCATAAAAAATTTGGTGGCATTTTTCTTAAAACACTTATTTTGTGACTGATTCAAGCAAACTAATGTAACATCTAGTGAAAATGAGTTTTTTTGTAACTTTATAAGCAACAGTGGTCAACACCAGCGTTGCCAAGACTTTAATAAAAATTAAGCTATATTTATTTATTTATTCAGTTCAATATTTACTGAGTTTTTTGATTGAATATTTGAATAATTCTTATTTAGTCAATTGCTTTTACAATATAAAAGTTCTAATGTTTGCCAGAAACGTTGGGAGTAATCTACTGATGATTCAGAGTAGCGTTTGGTGAAATGGTCCATATAGATATCCCCTTCAGTACTTATTGGACTGAATAAATAACTCATGAGAATATCATGAGTAAAAGAATAAATTTTAAAACCAACACAATTTCTGGAATTAAGCACAAATAAAGATTAATATTTTGTTAAACTTTTAAATTCCAAACAGAAATTATTACATTTTAGGAATCTTAATTATAATTTTTATAAAAAAAATATGAAATAACAAAAACTAAAGAAAATAATATCATTTTCCACATGGCTTGAAAATTACCAAAATCAAAAAGGAATTTATTTTATGATGCATGTCCTGGGGTATATGGAAATTTAAAAAATAACTTTTAAAAATAATTCAAAGTAGCTTCTGAGTAATTAAGCAATAGATTAGAAAACTAGACAGCCTTCCCTTTAAAATGGACAGTGAGTACTTGGGCAGTAGATTATAAATTTAGACAACCTTAGCTTTAAAATGATATGTGTCCCACTCCGAAATCTTATACTTTTGAGCGAATTCAAATATTTTTCAACTTCAATGTTAAAAAATTATATATAAAATTCCTTGAAGTAATAATTTATTTTTTGATTTTTATTGCTATTTCTATTCTGATATTTCGCTGGCTTTATCGTACCCAAAAGTGAGCAACTTCTACATTACTAAATGGTAGTTTTAGATAACTAAATATTAAATGAACAATTAAAAGTGCATCAATTTACATGTCAAAGTTTTATTGAAAATATTAAGGCTATTTGGAAGAACAAAAAAGGTTAAGAAAAAATCTATAGGCAAAATCATAAATTTTGAGGCTAAATGCAAGAAAAAAAAAATAAATTTTCCAGAGTGTCTCTATTCGTTTTGAATAACAAATTGTATCACATTTTTTTCTTTCAACATTTACATTATTTGGAAACATAAAGTTATATAAAATGTTTATTTTTGCTTAGTTCCAATTAACATAATTGGCTTGCAAAATATATTATTTTCCATGAAATTCTCATGAAAAAAAAATTCGAAATTATATGTCAAGGGAAAGCTAATTTAATCAGACATCTCTCTGAATTATCAGTGGCTTACCACTCCCAAGTCTTGATATATTGTAATAGAACTTAATTTTAAAGAAAATAACATTTGTTGGTTAATAAAAGCGTGAATGGGAAACCATTCAAATAAAATAAATAAAAATTTAATTTAAAATTTTAAATTCTTTCAACTGCATTTAAAATTTATCCATTTTATTTTGTTGCTTTTTTAATATTGTTTTGTGTCTGCCAACCTTTTCAGAATGAAATACGTGTTATTGAAAAACTAAACAGCTCCTCTTTGCATGTTATAATTTTAGCATTTCACAGTTTTTTGAGCTATTGATTGGTTTCTTCGTACCAAATCAGCACAAGACACAATTATTCCTTTAACTAAAAATACGCACGGATTGTCTAACTATACAAAACATGCATCATGAATTGTTTTGGAGAAGTGTATTGAAATTAAAGTGAAACCCCCTCTGGTGGCAGTTATTTTAGCATAAAATGATAAACTATATAACGTTCATAATAAACCAAAACAATTTGAAAAAATATTAAACGCAAAATGAAACTTAAACACACGTGCATGTGTACCAGTGCTTCTGAGCAACAAACGCACTTAAAATACCACACTTAGACAAACACCCACACAAAGTACACACACGCACGCACCCACCAATACTTTTTTAGTGCACTAGTACAGCACTAGATAGAAAACTATGGGAACATACAACGAGATATTCGTAAATGTATTTGATTTGGGAAAATGTTTATGTTCACCATGCATATGCATGAAATTTTATTTAAAGCAGGCACGAAAAATAGGAAAAATTATAGCCAAAAAAATACACACACACTCTCAAAAATTCTTTTTAGGCGCTAAATTAATGCTTTGTTTAACACACACACTCTCTTTCAGCCTAGGAAAAAATGAGATGTGTTTGTTAGTGATGGCTGTGTGGCAAGAGTGGTATTATTGGTATAGAAAATGTGGCGGCGTCAAAGGCCGGTCTGCAAAAACCAGCCTATAAACGGAAATACAAAATAAAGTCTAATACGAGCACAGAGATAAATTACCAAAGATAGCAAATTCCTGTGGGTGCTGGAGAAGCAGGAAGAGTTAACAGAAACAGAAACAGAAACAAGCAAATAACAAAACTAAATACACAGAGAAAAAAATAGCAGGCATAATTTGGGTAGAAATAAGGGCATACCTCATATGTTTTTTAGTTGAGGGTCTAGTTGGTCTAGCTGGTTTTTAACACATAACCGTAGACACTAATATGTTTTTTTCTTGATAAAAGTTTATTTTGGGGATGTGTTTGGTCAAATTTATGTGTGTGAATAGTTTAATTGAAAAGTGAAATAATAAACTGACTTGTTTTTTTTAAATGGCTAAAAAGAAGTTTTTTTGTTAAATTTAAGCAAGAATTTTAAATTTTCAAAGAAGAATTTTTTCCCTACATTAATTTCCTTTTAGCCTTAATGCCATCTCGTGAATGTATCTTTTTATACAGATATTCTTCTCTTCAGTCAAACTTTTGCCAGAAAATATGATTTATTTTGATTTTGTGTTACTCATACAATCCTTGCTGTAATGGACTTAATTTCTGTTGAATTTGATGATGATTTGATTGAAACTCATCAAACACCATCATCACCCATTCCACCAGCAATAGCATAGCATCATCAGCAACCAACACGTTTTTATTTTTCTGTCGTCACAGCCTGTTTTTGCTTCCCTTTTTTTATTCAATCTTTTAAACCTTTTGTTGAAAATCAATTTAGTGTTGAAAAGTTGCCAAAAAAAAAACCCATTTGTTGTTGTCGTTGTCCCAATCATACTTTAAAATCCCAAAAATAAAACTTTTGTGAAATGAAACCTTGGATGCTGTAAAAGTCTGTGTCAGTTGTTAGAATTAAAGAACGGAAATGAATATAAAACAACAACAACAGTAACGAAATTAACGTATGGTGTCGTCGTTATATTATAGCTGTTTTTATAAGTATTCCTATACGAGTATGTATTTAAACACTAACACATCATTCCTAATAAACATTTTAACGCACATACGACATAACACATAAAACCTCGAACATTTCTAAAATCCTATCAGAGTGTGTTTATACTTTTTTTTTAAATGCTGCTGTTAACACATAATTCTATATTTCGGCTACATGAAAATCCACCATATTTTTAAATAAACTTGTGTGCTTTCATTTTGCTGCACACAGCATTCAACGTAAATTAGTGCCTATTAAAGCAGATTTTCTTCAGCAGAAAAAAGACGTATTAAATATTGTATTTTATGATTTTTTCAAAAGACGAACCCTGCACAAAGCGTATAAAACTTGTACAGCTCAACTAGTTAAACGTACTGAAGATTAAGCATTTGAAATAACAAAATGTGCCTTGTTTTGGTGAACCACCAAGGAGCAAACTCTTATATAAAAACGAGTTAAATTCGGTTGCGCCAAGTCTTATACACGCTGCACAGAAGAAGCCAAATATTCATGTTTTTAATTTTGTGCATTCTATTATAATAAAATAAATAATTAAATTTAATTAAAGAATTTCAAATGAACGTTATCCACAAAAAAAATCTGTTGTGTGACTCTTGTTTTTGTAAGCAATAAAATGTATTTATAGACATTTTTCAATTCTTAAATATAAAAAAAAAGAAATTTTAAGAAAGATATACAATAAGAATGTAAAATAAATTAAATTTTAAATGCTTGGAAACAGTTTTTAAGCCAATCATATTTAATTAAATAAAGAAATTCAAATTAACGGCAAAAATCAAAAGCTAACTTCCATAATTCTATTACACATTTATAAACACGTTTAGATAAGACCAATTGATTGGTTTCGAGTGTGTGCGCAAAACATTACGCTTGCTTTCTTTAATGCGAGAATGTGCACAAATATTACGCTCATGTCCAGCTTACGAATTTCCATAAAATACAAAACACGAATTAATGAAAATCTAAAATTTCAATAGTGTTTTTGATTGTTCTCCACCATTTGTTTCCGTATTAAATTGATTTTTGGCACACCCATTTTGACTATCATTTCTGATAAAACTGTGTACGGTTTTTTATTTTAGACAAAATCCACTCAGAAAAGCTATCAAAAAAAAAGAGTTCATCGCAGTTTTAAGCTCATAGCTCCTCCATTTATGAACCTATCCAGCTGAAACTCAGCAACAACTAAAATTTGTTATGCTAAGCTTTCCTACATTGTCTAGGGACTTTAAAAATTTATTTCAATGATTACACCGACAGACAGACTTTGCTTAATCGATTCCGATATTTATAAGGATTCAGTGGCTAGTTTGTGTAAATATATGGAATATGAGCAAATGCAAAGCGCTTAAGTGCTTATTAGAATTATCCAATGATTCAAATATGAAATACAATAGAAAGTGTCAACAAAAAGAGGAATTTATATAAAATGATTGTAGTTCTACATGACTTTTTTGTTTGTATGAAATTTTGTTAGTACAAAATATGAATAAAAATATTAAAAATGGTGCGTTGCCATCACCTTTATAAATTTGTTATACCCCACAAAAAAAATTTAATTTATTATATGTAATAATTTCTATTTGGAATTTAAAAGTTTAACAAAATATTAATCTTTATTTGTGCTTAATTCCAGAAATTGTGTTGGTTTCAAAATTTATTCTTTTACTCATGATATTCTCATGAGTTATTTATTCAGTACAATAAGTACTGAAGGGGATAGCAAAGCTATATTGACCATTTCATCAGACGCTACTCTGAATCCTCAGTAGGTTACTCCCAACGTTTCTTGCAAACATTAGAACCTTTATATTGTAAAAGCAATTGACTAAATAAGAATTATTTGCCAATAGTTACAAAAAGATTCAAATATTCAAACAAAAAACTCAGTAAATATTGAACTTAATAAAAAATTGCAATATTTAGCTGCAGAAAATCATTGAAATACATGTTTTTTATGTAATTTAAGGAAATTTAATTTATAAATTTTCATTTTTTCATTATGTTTCCACTCTTCTCTTATACATTTTGAAATGTGAGATATTTTGATAATTCGTGTGAGAGGTTTTTCGCAAAATTTTGTTACAGAAGTACTTATACTTCCATGTTTGTCATAGAGTACGTCACAAAGAAATATTACAGAAACACTTGTGTGTAAAAATTACATTTTGTTCGAACTCTCTTCGGTTTTTGTTCAATTCTATTGTTGCTTTTGAACATTTTCGCGATGCGAGAGTATAGAAATAAGGCTTTTGATCACCGTTGCCATGAGCTAGAAAAATAAATATAATTTTTATAAAAAGCAAAAAACATAATATAAAAAAAATTAAATAATATGTTCATTTTCCACAGGGCTTTAAATAATTATAAGTGAATACAATAATTTTTAACTTTAACTTTTGTTTTTTGATTTCAATGCGATTTCTATTCTGATATTTAAAACTTATAAATATAAAGTGGCTATTAAACGATCATGCGCGGCATGTCAGAACAGTATGATAAGAGAGAGTGAAAATATAAAAAAAAATTTAAAGCATCACACTTGTATGTAAAATTTACATTTGTGCTGATATGCCACACATGAAGGCATATCATGTGAAATTTCTTCCTTGCAGTAAATGGTATAAAAATTACGAATTTTAAAAAATGAATTTGCAAGAGTTAATATTTTAGCATTGATATAGAGTGGAAAATGTAATGGAAAATTAAATATTTATAACCAAAATAAATTCTATTTTATTAGTATAATAATATTTATAATAAAAAAGTATTAATCTTTATTTGTGCTTAATTCCAGAAATTGTGTTGGCTTTTAAATTTATTCTCATGAGTTATTTACAGTACAATAAGTACTAGTCTTGGGTAGTACACTAAAAAACTATTCGCATTGTGCTATTCACTTATTTGAAGTGAACGAACTAGTCCGTGTTTTGTATTCCTATAGTTCATTTCCTTGCTCTTTATTTTAAATGAACGAACGAACTAAACTTAAACGAAAACAACGACGAAGGAAAGAAAGTTGCAAATTGTTTTATTTTACAAAAATGGTACTTAAAACAAATAAACTGACTAAGAGAAAATGTATTATGCGTGCTAAAAAGCTTAATTTTAAGATTTTAAATATAAAACTTAATTTTTTTTTAGCCATAGTGATTAAAGTACTTTTTGAATTACATTATAAAAAAAGAAATCGAAAACTAAATTTAAAAACCCCTCTTCGATAAAGAACGTTCAATGACAATCAAAAATATAAGTGATAAAGATACAAAAGATCAAATGACCTTAATGAACGAACTATTCCTTTTTAATTTTTGAACTAAGAAGAGCGCTCACTAAAAGCACATGTCTAATAAGTACTGAAGGGGATAGCATATCTATATGCACCATTTCATCAGACGCTACTCTGAATCCTCAGTAGATTACTCCCAACGTTTCTTGAAAACATTAGAACTTTTATTTTGTAAAAGCAATTGACTAAATAAGAATTATTTACTAATAGTTATAAAAAGATTAAAATATTCAAACAAAAAACTCAGTAAGCATTGAACTAAATAAATAAATAAACTTCCCAACCAACATTTTAATATTGAAAACTATATATTCTATTTTTATTCTTCTCTTCTCTTTTACATTCGAATGCCAGGTGGGTATTAGTGAATGTAATTAAAGAGTATATGAAAAACAAAAGTTATAAAAAATAATACTAAGTACTTATTGTACTGAATAAATAACTCATGATAATATCATGAGTAAAAGAATAAATTTAAAAGCCCACACAATTTCTGGAATTAAGCACAAATAAAGATTAATATATTGTTAAACTTTTAAACTCCAAATAGAAATTATTACACATAATAATATAATAGTATAATAGTATTAACGTACGAAGGCTATTAAATAACTCTGTGCCTTTTTAAATTTTCCTAGTAGAACTTTAATGCAACACTACTGTCGGCAACGACGATGTTTTTTAATAAACTATTGTCAAATTTTGAGCAAGCTGCGTCATTTAGTTTATGTTTTTAAGCCGTTAAAAGAAGACAACCTCTTGAATTCTAACAAAAATTCAAGTTAATTCATGCACGAGTACATAATTACGTGTGTATTTGCTATGGCAAAAATTCATAAATTGATCTACGAACTGCTACCCCACTCAGCATATTTTCCAGATGTAGCCCCCTGCGAGTATTTTCTTTTTCCAAACCTGAAGATATGGCTGGGTGGTAAGAGATTTGCGATTTTGGTTGAATGAAAAGGTTATTAGCGGAACAAATTCCTATTTTGAGAGCTTTGAGAAAACGTGTTATTTAGGAGGAATAAAAAAATTTTAAAAATGCTAGACTAAATATATTGATTTAAGAGAGGATTATATTGTAAAACTTAACACTTATTTGCCGCAAAAAAAATAATTTATTCCAAATGGTTAAAGTTGTTGCTTTGTCTGTACACTATAATTCATAAATATAGTTGTCGAATATAACAATGCGGTAAAGCATGGGCGTCGTATGTTGTGTACAACTCTAATGTTATTTTAATTAACCTCATTTACATGCTGATCGGATTTATAAAATTTATTCTTTCAGTTAAATAATTATATTTCAAGGACAAATATTTTCGTAGCTTAATTACATTGACCCACTTGAGCTATAATTAAATTCATTTATAATGACTTTTCATTACAGCAATAGTTTGTTTTCAACAAATCTAATTCAAAAACTTTTCTTTGTGATTCTTTGTGAATATTTTATAATTTTTGTTGCTCAAAGTTTTCTATTTTATTTTTATTTGCTGTTTGTTAAAAAAAATAAACGTAAAAAGCTACTTGATGCACTCTTATGTTTTAATATTTGTGTGTATATTTGCTTATTATAAATAACATTTCCTTAACTAATTAATTAAATTTAGTTTTCTACTTGTGTAGGTAGCTGTAGAATTGCAGGCAAGAGAGTGAGTGAGTGCCTAAGTAATTGAGTAGGTGTGTGTGTAGTGTGTGTGAGCAATAGCATGGCAGCCGGAAATGTTCTTTGCTGCAAAATGGCTGCCAAAAAAAAGTGTAGGCTTTTGTTTTGGTTTTGCTTTACTGATGATGACAAAGAAGAAGAAAACAATTTTAGTTTTTAGCAAAGTAAACTTTAGTTTGTTGTTTTTTTTCACTTCTTTTCGTTTTTAAATGACTTCTCTACCACCAATTTTTTCATTTGCTGTTGTTTTTGTTAACTTTTACTATTGCTCTACATTTCCATTTTGTGTTTTGCCACAAATTGTTTGAATTTAATTTAGGTTTGGCTCTGTTCTACGTTTAGAAGGACTCTTTTTCTACTACGTTTTCTTTTTTGCCCTCTAATACATTCATAGATTTGAATTTAATTTTTATTTCTACTTTATATGCATTTGATGATGTCGTTGCTCGTTTCTTTTTCTATGTTCTTTGAATTTTTTCAGTTTTGCCCTCCATTATTTTGTATGCTTTGATTTTTATCGAAAAACACTTTCATTAAAATTACTTTAATTTTCGTTGGCTACAATATTTTTTTTTTCTTTTACTGACTTTTCTAACAACTTTTACTGGGGATATTTTTTTCCAAGTTAAATGTTTAAGGGCGGTTATTTTCTTTATTATTATTTTTCTGTAGTTGAGGACACGAAGGATGTTTGTGAACAAGTAAAATTGGTTTTCAAGTAGTTTTTATATTTTTTTTATCTAATTTAAAGCATCTTGTTGGTAGTTTACTATACGTGAGGGTATATTAAAATCAGTAGCAGTAGGCAAAGCATGAACAGAAAAAATGAAAGAAAAAATAAAAAAAAAATTAAATAAACGCTGTGTCTCTTGGTGATCTGATTGTAATGGCATCAACACATTATTTATGTTGATTTTGGTTAAAGTTGATTTTCTTTATTTTAGTGAAACTGTAGCTTAAGGTCAACTTAAGGTTATTGAAAGGAATTGTGCTATTTAACAAAAATGATTTATTTGCTTGCCTCTAATGTTAAAACAAGATATTTGAGCAATAAAATACTCACTTTCAATAGTTCATGCTAAAATTAATAAATTGTCTTTAACAGATCACACTCTGTCCCTTGTATGTTTGTCGTTACTTACTTATCTTTAGTTTTTTGCAATTTATTTTAATTATTTGTTTTAGGCATTACTTTCTAGCAAGTCTTTAATAATAATCTCAATCAAAATAATGTAATTAAGTTTCTATTATCTACGCTTAGCTTTAACTAAAAAAAAAGTATAAAGGACTAAAGAAAGTCGTTTTTATCTCTCCTGCCACTGTACTTAAGCACTGGCCACTCAATCTAATAACAAAAAAAATCAAAAGCAAGAAGCTTGCGTTGGTATAAATTTTACTAAGAGAGGAAAAAATCTATAAAAACCATATACTTTAGTTTATAGAAATTTACTTGGCTATACTCACTGTTTATTCACTATCCTTCACTTCAGCCACTTGTTTTCCTCTTGCTCTTGATTTTTCTTATGTAAAGTAATTTCTTAACAAGCTGTTTATTAGAGTAATAATGAGGGAGTCAAACGAATTGATATTTCAAGTGGTTTCGGTAAAAAAAAAAATCTAAAATATTTAAGTGGCATTAAGAAAAAAGAGAAATTTTATTCTTAAACTCATTCTGCTGCATGAAGAGTGTAAGCAGAAAAGTTAACGGGCTTCAATTTGTTTAAGATTGTTTTTTAAAAGACCTCAGGCATGTAATTTACTGATACAAATTATTTAACTTAGGTTAGTGTGTTTTAAATCACAAAAGGACCAGTATCACAAAGGGACCACGTCAGAGGACCCAAGTGAGCCCAGCTCTTGTTTTATTTCTTTCGGGCGACCTGTTAACCTAGTGTATTTTAATAGCTATCAAGAGGATAATGTCATTTTTTAACAGCGAATTATTATTTTTTAATAAAATCAAATTTATAAAAAATAGGTTTTTTATATAATTTACATATGACACTAATCTCCTATTTGTTTATCATTAACTTATTGCAGACTACTTTATAACCCTCTACTTTGTCAGCGAGCTACCAAACTGTCACTATTATAATTTCTTATTTCGTTGTAAACCATTTAATCTCAGTTCTAAGTTTTTTAATACAAATAAAATCAAAAGTATACAAAAAGTACCATTTTTGCAAGTTTCTTGATTTTTCTATTTATTTGGCACCGTTTGAGATCGGTCTGTAGATTCGTTAATGTTAAAAAAATCAAAAACTACCATTCTGGTATATCAATAAAAAGTAGCGTTTTCTTCTCTTAATTAATTTACACCTTGCCTGAACTGTTTAAGCCCCGTCTAATAGTTCTATAAGAAAATCTAAAACTATCATTGAAATCAATAAAAAATAATGTTTTTTACTTTGTTCATAAATGTTTAATCCCAATTTTATGGTTGTTAATATGAAAAAATAAAATAAATATAAAGTCCCATTTTGTCACATTTATGGTTTTCCATCTTGCTTCCGTTCGTTTGAACCAAGTCTCATAATTTTAGATTCTTTAATAATAATATATCAAAAAGTACCAAAAACATTAATAAAAAGTACCACTTGTCTTCTTAATGACTTTTCACTTTCCTTAGCACCGTTTGAATTCAATCACGTACTTCTCGGTTCGTTGATAGCAAAATATCAAAAAGTATCATTACAATGTAAAAAAGTGCCATTAAAATATCTAAAAAATAAAATTTTTTTCTCTGGGGCTTTATAGTCATCTTTGTAGATGTCCAAAAGGCTCTTTTGGCATTCGATTGGATATTACATCGTCTGTATTATCCAATTTGGGATGTCAGGCTAACGTATCTTTGGTGTGGATTCCTGCACACAGCGGTTTTTTGATTGCGAGCAGGCGAATGAATTGGCTAAGGCTATTTCTAACATGGAGGTTTCGATGTCAGTAAAACATAAGTAGAGGCATTCTTATTTATTATCAGGGAAAGTCGGACTACCAGATGGCGGGGTCTAGAAACGTGTAAGGTTACGTATCAGCTATGGCGTCGCTATGATCATAAACAATCTGCGCAGCTGGTGAGGTTATAACTGGTCCTGGATGATTGGCAAGCACGCTAACAGGCTGAGACTACCTTCAATGAAAACTGCTGCAGCTGAGCACCTGAGAGTAAGTAGAAAGTCTTTCACCTTATCTACGACTGCTGTGGCTTCGAGACACAGATTTCTTGGTACACATCTAATGGAGCGATTGCCTGAGATAATGGCAATATGATTAAGAGACCTTCTCAAATATCTTAATGTCATAGGCTGGATCTATGTCACTTTATTACTACATAATCTTGGTGAGTAAGTGGTGCCAAACGGAATCTTGCAATTCTAATTGAAGGCTATCAGGCCGCCACCTAAACCAACCAACCATTTTTTTCCTTACGATTTTTCTCTTTTCTTAAAACCGTTTGACTTCAATCTCGTACTTCTAAGTTCGTTTTAATAATAAAATTTCGAAAATTACCATTAAAATGTATAAAAAGTAAATATTTTTCCCTTAATGATTTTTTACTTTGACCTAAATCGTTTGAGTCCAGTCTCGTAGTTCTAATATTGTTAATAATAACAACCAAAAAGTAACATTAAAATCAACAAAAAGTACCATAATGTTCCTTTTACAATTTCTAATTTTGTTCAATACAATTTAGGTTTGCACATAACATAAAAAATATCACTAAAACTTTTAAAATTAAATTGCTAATTGTTTACCTCCCTTTTGCTACTTTTTTTCTAACTTGAAATTTGTTTTAATTGATTTTTATTGGGTGTTAGAAATTAATAATAAAAGGTTTATACGTTGCATCAATTTTTATAAAGGTACAAATTTAGAATGAGTGTACGTATATTAGTACTTATTAGCGTGTGTTTTAAAAAGTAGCAATACACGAGTACATTGGAGAAGAAGAGAACAATACAATTTAGTTTTTATTACATTAGTGTTTTACCCTTTTTATCCCGCAACTATACAAATATCAAAAAAGTACCAAAATTCCATCAGCATATTTATTTTAGAATATTTTGTAGTTTGCATTTGGCTCTATCTGTAGTTGTTTCGGAGATAGTAAGAAGTCTGATTTTACCCTTTTTTTTACTATTTTTAACATCCTTAATATTCGAATTTCCAAAAATTCCTTTTTATTCGTTCTACATATTTTGAGAGGAACATGCTCACCGTAATTTCAAGTCCTTAGCTTTAGCCGTTTGGGCTGGGCGATGATGAATAGTCAGTCAGTCAGGCAGTAACGTTAATCTTTTATATATACGAGTATAGAGTACGAGTGTTTTTAACATTTAGTTTGTGCAAGTGGCAAGTCTGAAAATTGGCGCTTGTCCGATTAACTATTAAAATTGGAGCACTTTAGTAAACAACAACATGCTATAATAAAAAATATGCTGAGAACGCTTGCAAAAAATCGAAGAATCTCAACTCGAAGAAAGGTCGAAAACTTTGAAGAAACTGAATTGATTATGAACTGTAAGACTCCTGTACGTCAACGTACCAGTCGGTATATTGAAAACATTACTGCTGTAAATGAGAATGTTACCAAAAACATCAATTTCGCATCGTTCTCCACAACATCAAACTTCACGAAAAATTACGCAGCAAAATTTTGATGAAAAAAAGCATTTGAATTTATTTTTAATAAATGTCTTTCATAAACAATATTCTTAAAATGAATTTCTTTTTTTTTAAGTTTTATACATCCACTTTTTATTACCACTAATTAATATTTTTTTAAAGTGGACTTATACCATTTTCAAAAACAACAGCTACAATTTTAAGGTTTTGTTTTAGTTCTTTAATTATAAAAAGAGTGTTTTATTTTTCAATAACTTCAGTTATTTTTTTAAAGGAAAATGAACTAATATTTTGCTGTAATCACCTTAAAAACATTTCAGTTAAGAAAAGTAATTAAAAAGTATGTATTATCGAGAAAACCACTACGTAAACTAAATGAAAAAAATATAACAACAAACAACAACATTTTGCTTTTATGGTTAAAATGAGAAAAACCATCAAGAACATGTGAATTGCTTAAGTAAAAGTTAACTACACACAGTCATTCAGTAGTCAACAACTACACACAACCACAAAACAGATAACAACAACAAGATAAATGTTTAATGTGTGTAAATGAATATGAGTGAATATTAACAACAACCTTGTTAAATTGTAGTTGTTAAATACAAAAAAAAGTTAAGAGAAGAGAAGGAGAGAGCGGGAGGGAAAAAGCAAAAACCACAAAGTAAACGAAAATAGCATTTAATTTAACCAATATCCGGTAACCACATACACACACACACACACACACACACTTACACAATCATATACTTTTTAGCCCACATATGGACGGACACAGAATGTAACAGAAGCAAATGAAAAGAAAAATATTCTTGGATTTTTCTACAAAACATTAACATATTAAATATAAAAACTCATAAGCACACAAGTATACGCAAGCACACACACACACACACACACACACACACACACACTGTTGCAGTGGTTGTTGTTTATAAAACCCTGGTCAATAATGAATGAATAAATAAATAATGTTTTGCTTTTTTTTCATTTCTTTTCTTTTCTTTTCTATCCTGTATGATATTAACTCTCTGGTAAAGATGATAGAACTTGTATTTTGTATTAAATGGTCTTTACACAATATTGGCTACTAAATAATAAATGTAGTAGATAAACAGACAGACAAATCGACACATAGCCAGACACACAAACAGAACAGACAACAATATTAAGACAACAATAAGTAGTTCAGGGTAGAGAATGCGGTAAAAATATTGGTTAAATTTGCAAGTATACAAAATCATGTAACAACAACGTGTGATATCTTTTTGTGATAAAATATATTTTACGTTTAAAACAAACACACAAATATGTACATACAAATGTTATCAAATACCGGTTATTCATACAGCAAGTATGAATAAATAGTTGTTGAAACAAAGGCAAGCAACATTTGGTTTTCTTTACGAGTATACTTTGTCTATTACCATCATATTTGGTTTAGTGAAACCTGTCTTAATTTGTTTGATATTTATGGTATTGAAGTGAACAAATAAATGAATGTGGGAAAGACAGACACAAATCATTATTAAAAAAATATAATCATTTTCGGTTGTAGGAAAATTATTTTTTAACACAATCATTGAAGAAATGAATGAATGTGGCAGGACCTAATCTATAATTTAAAGCAGTAGCAAATTAAATTTTTTTTTATAATAGGTAGGAGCCTTAACAGTAGCACAAGTACTTCAAAGATAGAAAAGAAAGAAAGAATAAAAGAACGGATCTCTTAATCGCATCTGCCCACATCTAAGCAAATGCGCAGAATGTATTTCCACGTTTCTTGTTAATCTATTTACAAACGATAGGAATCATCGTATGCCACATCAAATCTACCCATTCTCTCATTTTGTCTACAACGTTCTTTTAGTAGTTCAGTGTGGAACGATGTAATTTCTGTAGAGGAAAACATCTGCCCTAATGAGTCTTCTTTTCTGCATGCTTGCCTGGAATTAAAAGAAATCCTGTTGCCTAGTCACCTTCATTGCACTGTTCATATGAATTATTCCGGTACCTGCATTAGAGTAAACAAGTACTTTGATCGGTTTGTAACTATTCCAAACCAACCTTGAGTAAAAGTGGTACTTTATTAAGGTTTAATTTCTTGAGAAAATTGCACTATTTCCGGTATCCTTCATGACAATTTAAGCCTAAATCTTCTTGTAATACACCAGTTTTACTCAGTTGTTAGTTTAATCAAACGTCATATCTGCCAAAGTTCAAAACAAGAGTGTAACCGCATTCGATATCAAGTAAAATTTATGGAAATATTTCATTTTTTATCATGGCATTCGATAGCGAGTCTTCGAACAAGTATATTCTTAGTAAATATCATTCGATAGCAAACTAGCTATAGTAACCAGAACAAATGACTTTTTTTAACAAGCACGGTCAACAAAAAGTTTTAAAAAATTTAAGTTTTATTATCAAAAATTCTTTTCCCACAATTGTTGTCTAATTCATGTTACAGTTCTTTTTTATTTACTTGCATTTAACGAGCATTTGTGTTTAAATCTATTACATATCGTATGTGGCAATTTGCTTACTCGACATGTGCCTAAATGCTATTCGATACGATACTCTACTCGCTATCAAATACTCTGTTTTCATATATTTGAGGTCAATAAAACTTTTTACTTTCATCTCATCAAATTTTCATTTCTAAATTTGAAATTAAGCTGTTCTCTCGAAACGTTTTCACTTTGTCTGCTTCAGTTTTATTCCTATAGTCTGCAATTTTGTTGCCCACATATGTACCTTTCCAGTCTCCATAACTGTAGTAGAATTTTACAATATTCTTCATTCAGCTTTGATCGGAAAAAGCTTTCAAGTACGTTTAGAGATACTTAGCTATCCAAGAGAATCTATAATATAATTGCAAATCATGAGAGGCATATAGTTGGAAGGTACGAATGTGTGAATATTGAAATATATTACAATACGTTTCTCCAAGACTATTGTTCACAAATGATCACTTAGACTCCGCTGGAGAAGCTTAGTATCCTATTCATCTTCCTTGGTATGGTGAGATGTGGACGGTTCCAAAAATACAGAGATATACTGAATTTATTCATGTTACTTTTAACTACAAGATGTAGCGAAATAAATGCAGAGAACATTTCCAAGGTAGTGCACATCCTATTTGCTCTTGTTACGCAAAACAGACTGTCTATCCAATGCACCTTGTTTTAGATTATCTGAGCTTGTTGTTTTTTTAGTTTCACCTTCCGTCCTCCTATAAGCTGGCTACTTCAGAAGGGAAAAAGGGAGCCCGCTTTTGTTTTTTTTATTGAGGCGCCCTTAGCTTCCTACTCAGGAGGCTTATCTGACCGTTGGTGCTTTTGTAGTTCTGTAGAAAAACTATATAATTTTTTTAACACTACCTTTTTCTATACAACCGTTCGCATGCAAAAGTTGCTCTTAAAGCTGGGCCGATTATGTACAGCAAAAGTTTATTCTAAGTTAGAATCTTATCTGGAATGACTCTTAGATGATTCCAGATTTTCTCTGATACCGACTTTAGCGCTACCTGCCGGGCGGATTTGTAACGTTAAACCTTCCAAGATTATACATATAAACCTTCCTCTTCAATCATCTATCTATTAAAAAAAACCGCATCCAAATCCGTTGCGTAGTTTTAAAGATTTAAGCATACATGGGGCTATAGGGACAGAGAAAGCGACTTTGTTTTATACTATGTAGTGATATCAATCTTCAATAAATTTTGATAAAATGCCTTAAGGAGACTTTCTAAAAAACTAGGAAGGCTTAGTTTTATCCCATCTGCAAAAGACGCCAACACAATCAAAGAATTCCTCGGACATTACTAACAACAATTGCAAACATAGTAGGACGAGACTACATAGCTCCAATCTAGTCAATTCCTGCCGCTGAAAAATTATGCAAAACATGTTCTAGTAGGCTAAAGCGTGAATATTGGTTTTAGAAAGCACTCTGTAGTCATATTTCACGGTTTATAATATCTGCTCGATAGTGGCTGAATAAAGTCGCAAAACTACCTTGAATTGCGTCACAAACAATTTCTCTAAAAAAATTTCATAAACGTGTGGAGTCACAAAAGGCTTTTATTAACCACATGAGCTCTATCTTTAACACTTCTGGTTTGCCTGCTTAATCTTACTTGGCGCTTTATTCCACTCATATTCCAAAAATTTCTATACAAACTAGTGTCTTAAATAATTTTAATCAAAACAAATATTGCAAATTTTAAACAAGTTTTACTTCCCTTTCAGTGTGTTATTGTATTGAGTTTGTAATGAATGTATTTCTTTAGCTTTAGTTCTTTAGTTTTAAAGATAAGTTTTTATTGTTAAATAAAGTTTTATTGTTTTTGCTTTTTTTCTAAAACTAAATTTAAAATACTTTGAAAAGTTATTATTGTATGTTTGTTTACCAATTTATCTGATGATTTAAAATTCTAAAGAAAAATTAAATTTAAATATTTACTCACATTTAAAATGGAAAGCAAACAAAAATAAAAAACACTAAATGAAGCTATAAATTTGTAAGCAAGAGATAAATAAACTTTCTATACGAGGAGTATTTAGTAAATACAGTATGAAGTTAATTTCGATTAAAAATTTTTGTTGTATCTCTTACCATATTCAGCCTAATTTCAAATGTTCGTGTTTCGTTGTTTTTTAAGGATTTATCGTTTGAAGAAACTGTACACAAATTAATTTAAATTTTAGAAACTAAATTAAGGGCTCTGAGTGTGTAAACATTTGTAAAAGAACAAGAACAATAACATACAATAATGTTGAAATAGCTGAAATCAACTTTGCTATAGGCCGTAAGTTCATTACTGTAGGTTTAGGCATCGCATAAAGCCAATCACTTACCTTGTTCAGAGTCAATTAAAAGTTTTTGAAGAATTTTACGCAACGAAACCCTAAGGCTGGATAGTCACATTTTGTTTGTTATGAAATGTTATCACTTTACAAAGCTGACATTGGCTGGTTCCAATATTTTCTATCTTACGCTGTTGTTATGTAAGATTGCAAAGCATGACCTCAAGTTATTTTTTACTGTTAATTTTTAGTAGTGGTCTACCACCAGCCTCGAGCTGCTTGAAGTTCAACTGGTAGTAGTTTTTTTTATATTATTTCACTTCATAGTGCTCGAGATTTGAATACAAAGCTTAGATACGTTTATACACATATTTATCTTAATTAAGCCCCGTGAAGCCACATGGCTTGTCTGCAGGTTAGACTTCAGACTTAATTCTATTACCAAGGGTGTCACGAAGCTTGTTCTATCCTGGTGTATGCGGCTTATACGCAAACTGGTAGAGCTGTGGCTATTTGTTGAGTTTGACTGCAACTGAGTTCGTGATACATAAATAGGAAGGAATTTAGATAGGCTTCGCTCTTACAAAAGGAGCAGCCCACGTCCAACCACATAATCTTGAATTGGTACTTATTTGAATTACCTAGAAATCAAATTTTTCCCTACTAAAACCCGAAGGAATTGTCAAGACGGATTCTAATTCCAGCGATGACCTCTTCTGTTGCCCAAGCAGTCTGCCCTCTCTGAAAGTTAAGCATGCACCCAGGCAAAGTCGTTGTTTTTGTTGTTAAGAAAGTTGGGGCATGACGTGGCACGTTTTTGGTTGTTTTCAAAATGAAATGGTTCTTAGCAAAGCTTATTTAGGAATTGCTTAAAATATTTCTGAAGCGTGCTTCCACCTCCATTTTAAACAAATACTAAAAAACACTTTCACATAGCAGAAGTTTTCTATTATTCTTGCCTTGAAAGCTAAACCACTTAAAAAAATTAAAGGCTTTATCAAAAAATTATGTATGAAAACTGGGTCTAGGATTGAAAAATATAAAATTACTTTCTAAAAATTTATGAATAAAATACAAAAAAATTAGCTCCAGTTATTTAAGATACCTCGTACATAAACAAAGCATTCATTTAAAGAAATTTAGCTACTACTGCTCTTTAAATAAAAACGTTAATTTTTAAAATATCCTTTTATTTATTTTATGTTATCCTTACAAAATTATGCCTTCAAATATTCTTGATCTTTCCTGTAAAGAATTACAAACGAAAATATTTTCAAGTCAAACTGTCCCAACTTTTTTAATTTTCGTTTTTATTAAAGCTCTTGTATTAATTTATTATTTTGTGTCCTCCTTAAAAAGTTTGTTTATTTTTATTAAAAAGAAAAAAAAAACAATTCTTATGTTTGCTCATTCATACGTTATGACACTAAAGTTTCATGTCAAAGGATATGACATATGTTTGTTTAAATGTCAAAGAAAATGTCATTATTGTGAAATGACAGATGTTGATAATGTGCTTGTATTCGCATGTAAGTATGAATATATTCATAAATATAAAATTTAACAAACATACTTTGGCACATACATACATAATTCTATGATTGTAAAACATTTAAATGGATTTTATTTGAAACCAGAAACAAATTTTCAAATACTTTTTCTTCTTTTTAGATTTTTTTTAAAGAAAAAACCAATTACTTGCTTGAATAATTATATCAAGTAATGAAATTGTGTGGATATGACTTTTTTCTGTTTTATTAAAATTCAAAAGAAAAGAGTTTAAGGACTATTTATTGCTTGACAACTATTTGTGAGACAAGAAAATTAAGTTAATTATTTTGTTTTCTTTTTCATGGAATTGTAGATAAAGCCAATGAAGAAGGCAATTTGTAAACACACTTTGATAGAATTTAGTTAAAGTCATAGAATATGTCATTTCAAATCTTTAAAACAAAAATTTTTTCACAGATATAAATCTTTTAAATAAAATCAAACATAGGCAAGTTTACGTCGCAGTAGCCAATTGAATATGCCTACCAACTGTAGCTTACACTGCAGTCACACGATCAAGTTTTTTTACAATTCTTTTTCAAGAAAATTTACATATACTGCTTGTCAAAATTCACAAAAATTGAAAGCTGTGACGTAGGCTGCACGCAATTTCAAAGCAAGTTTTTCAACAATATGTTTTTTTTACCCTCTTCCACCGACAGTTTTGTTTCGGCGGTAATAGAGTTATATGCCTTAATTTTTAAATTATTCCGTCTATATGCAGGAATATTCAGCCTAATCTTAAATGTATATCTCTATGAACTGCAAAACGTCGTTATATTTGTTTAATTTGTTCACAAACATATTTAAAAAAAAAACAAAATAATACTGGCGGCAGAATAATAATTCAAATTTGGAATAAAAAAACTGCAGTCAGCTGTTTTCTTGACTGTAATTTGAAACACTCAATTGAACGAAAAATTGAAAGCAAACTCTCAGCAAATTTTAAAAGTGTGAGTGTATTGTTAAAAAAAATTAGAGAAATTTTAAAACTTAAATGAAAACTTGATCGTGTGACCCCCAAGTTACTGACACGAGACTAGTAAGTTATTTCAGTCGACCTCTAGTTAATTTTAACGTTGAATTCTCATTTATAAACAGCTTCTTAGTAGGAAAAATTTTTACTAGCAATTTAATTCTAGCAAATTGTGCTCAATATTTTTGAGTTTTCTAAAAGAAAATCGCAGTCATAAAACACCTATGAAATGAGAGTTTAAAATATTTTATTCCACTTTTCCAAAATGATTAAAAGTTTGTTATTTTGAAGGACAACAAATTGCTCTTTTCGAATCATTTTATTCCGCTTATCTTAAATGATTTTAAGTTTGTAATTTTAATCGATAACAAATTGCTTAAATGGTTTTTTCTTTTCGTACTTCCATACAATGTTCTAAAGTACTTATCTGGCCTAATAATATATGTTTCGTCCCTAATAAATAATCAGCATTTTTTATAAAATTAATTTTTTGCAATTAGTTTATTCTCTGTTGATTTGGAAAGAAGTGATGCCAATCTTACTTATGCGTCCCATAAACACTCAAGTTCAATTCAATTTAAATGCAAAGATACGATAGCCTCTGGTGAGAGTGTGTAGTGTATGTATCTGCTTATGTTGAATAATTAATTAATTACAGAAAATCAAAACCATTTTGATATTTGCTTAATTTTTTTAATAAAATGTATATTAGAAGGATTTAATTGAGTGGTTTTGAAAAAGTTATTAACAAAAGATGAGTGTGGACAAAATATTTTAAGGAATTTTCCAAAAATTATGCAAAAAATAATCTTTATTGTTATGTATTAACGGAAGCATTTGTAAGAATAGAGTTGTGATAGTTAAAACAAAATTATGATAAAATAAAATTAAACTCACGGCGCTCTTAACGCACGATTTAATACAATGAGTTAGCCAATGCCACCAAATGCAGCATACATGAGTATCAATTTGATATTATCTATTTAGTGGAGCCTATCTAAATTTTTTTGTATCTAGAGTCATAATACTCACTACAAGCACTAAAAGCACTACGGTGCTCCAAAAGGGTCTCATCATTACCAGGACAGAACCAAGCTTCTGTGGATTCCTGACGCCTTTGGTACTAAAATTAAGTCTTCTTTCAAACCTCGTAGTAAAACCCTACTACCAGTTGAACTTTAAGCAGTTCGCGTCTGATGGCCTACCACTAAAAATTAACAACAAACATCAACAAACAGATCAAATTATTTATTACCTAAAGACATGTGTTACAACCTTAATGACGTTAGTGTATGCGAGCTTTGTATGGCTGTAGCAAACAATCAGAATGCGCAATATTTGTACTTTTTGTCTGGTTTGGTTTGCTACAGTTTTAAAATAAAATATTGATCAATTAATTTGCATTGAACTTGAATATGTATGACCGGCATTAGATACTCAACATCTCGATAATGAACTTTTTGTCACAAAAAATGGGGAAAATAAAAAAATAAAAAAAAAACAGAAGATCATATACTTAACTACCAGAGTTGTCAGCTTTTGAATTTCAAAAAGCACCGAAACCAATAAAAAACGCCCATTAAAAAAAAAGCACTAACAAGCTTACATACCAATTCAGTGTCATCGTAGAGTAACAAACAACGCTAACTGTAAATATCTTAGCATCGATAACATAAAACCGCCAAAAACGTACTCAAAACACTAAATAGTCAACGCTGTCAACTGTTCCTGAAATAAGTATTCGATTTTAAATTTGGGAACATACAGGGCAATTTGATGCTTAAGCTTATCTTATAATTATTATAAGAGAGAGAGGAAAGAAAAATGGAAGAAATCCTCTTTTGGTTTTTATTCGTACCTTTTAAAGTTAAAAAAAAGAAGACTAATAACATGATTGTGTAAAAGAACGCCTAAATTTTTTGAATAAAATTTTCGAATGTGTCCTCCAAGGAAATTTTAAAAGAAAATTAAAAAAAAGTAAAGCAACTGAAATCTATCTACATGTTCCCGGACTGTTTTTGCAAAAAAAAATTTCAATCATTCATTCCATTTGTGTCTTCGGCAATCGAGGTATTAATCCTACCATAGTATTTAGTACTTCCACATCATTGATTTCATTTTGCTTAAGCATACATTTTACTACGGAACGCAAGAATAATTACAATATTTCCCAAAAATAATGGGCCATAATCATAGTCACAAAAAAGTACGCTCTTATTAAGAGCTGACTTTTGTTCATAAGAATTTCATTAAACTAAAATCGTTTTTAACAAAATACCGACTTTAGTGGGACTATGATTATGGGTCAATGTTTTTGTTTATTTGAAATTTTAAATTCGATCTTCTGCAAAACGCAAATACAAGGTGGCGCAAAAATAACCTTCCGATGTTTTTTGGCTGTAATTTAAAAAAAAAAAAAGAAAAACTTTGATTCTTCTTGTGGATTATTTTTATTTGGTCTTTTAATTTTTTTACATCAAGTCGAGAATATGATGTCATGTAAATGCCCGCCGCCACAGTTGATTGTGGCATTAGGGGACAATCGCAAAATTTATAGCATTTACTGATAGGAGGATTACTTTTGCACCACCTGTTACTAAAATTTTGCCTTTTCAAGCCGCAAGCATACGGTGTAGCAAACTGATGAATTTTGCACAAACTTCAACCAAAAAAAAAAAAATGTCGTCCATTTTTTTTAATTCAAAATACGACTTTAAAAAATTTACTTTGTTTTTGTCAATTGTTTCTTATAAACAAGAACTGCCCCAATAACACTGTAACAACAACAACCATTTAAAATATTAAGGTAATTCCTTAAGAAAAAATACAGGGTGTCCGCCGAGAAGGTATACACCTTTGTTTGTTAATACTTTAAAAAGTTTTCAATCATTTCACGATATCGCTCCCCATTCACAGTTACCGTTACGCCGTTTTCATTTTCAAAGAAGTAAGGTCCAATGATTCTTCCTGACCAAATTGCACACCAGACTGTTACTTTTAATTAATGCAAAGGTGACTGATGAATAATTTGAGGGGTTTTCATTGCCCAGAAATATTCACATATCCATACAATTGAAAATATGCCTCGTCACTCATTATGATTTTTTTATGAAAATCGTGGTTGTCATGAGCGAGCTGTAATATCCTATTGGCATATGTACGTCGTCAATAGTCTTATGGAAGAAGCTCTTGTGTGAACTGAATCTTATATGGAAACAAATGCAAATTCTTGTGCAAATTTGTGGCCAAAGTTGTTCTTTGAAGACCAAGCTCCTGATCACGGCGTCGAATTGAGGTTGATGGATTGTTTTGAACACTTTCTTAAGCAGCAGTAACGTTTTCAGCCGATCTTTCAGTACGTTGTGGTCCATGCTTGGAGCTATCACCTACCGACCCTCTTTCTTCGAAATCATTCACTACACGATAAATAGTGCGTTTTTTTGGCACGTTGTTTCTCCCAAAAATATAACTTAACTTTCTCATCGCCACAGTAATCGATGATTGATTTTGGTAAAATGTTTTAACGATTAAAACAAGTTGGTTTATCGAATATTTTTCCATAATAAATTTGCCACGTGTCTACTTCACTACTGCCAAATATGAACTGTCAAGACTAATGTTTACCAAAATGTCGGCAAAACAAAGAAGTATAACTTCCCGGCGGACACCCTGTTATTGCAATCGAAATTTATTGATAGACATTTATTTCCATTCCATGTTAATAACACAATCCAATGATTATTTCAATGACTGAAATGTCATTTTCATTGTTAATATGCCAATGATTGTGGCTTTTCAGTCCTTATAAATGATAGTGTTCTGCTTCTTATTTTCATATTACTTAATTTTCCCTTTTGTGCTGTGACAGATTATCATGTTGCAATATATAGAATGTTTCACGTGCTGTTTGGCAGGTGGCGTTGTCTTACTGAAACTTCATATCGGCCACATCCCTGGCGTTCAGTTGAGGCCACAAGAACTCCATTATATTATTCTTGTAACAAATGTCGTTCACAGTTACCTCAATTTCAGCCTAAACCAAAATCCGCACCAGTTACTTGCTCTTTGTGCGTGCTTATATTTTTCATGCATTGCATAACAATTTTCTCAGCCACAAAATTTGACAATTTTGTGTGTTCAAAATGATTCAGATTTAAATTTGTTAAATCGGACAATATGACCTTTTTAAAAAAATTGCTCCATTACCTATTTAAAGAATTGCGGCCCGGAATGTTTGATTCCAAATATGTCTTCTCTACAATCCAATAAAAAAATTGCAACTCTCTCAAAAAATTTAAAAAGTGCACTCCTACTGTGACGCTCTTTACATATGTAATTCGCATTTTTAACTGCCTAACACTAAGTCAGCTGACCTGAAAAAGCAACTAAGTAGGGTGTTAAAAACTATTCACCCTACTGTATCTATTGCCTACTAAAATTTTATAGTTACTCAACTTAAATACTGTGGCCATTGTTAACAAATATTTGCTCTTAAATTTAATTAGTTGATTAAAATTTATTTATTTACTAGTTCCTTTACCCTTTTTGCCCATTTTGTAATAAAGATTTTGCCTAAAAATAATTACTAACTACAACTATAATTGTTATTTCCATTTAAACTAATAAAATTGCAAATTTATTTTGAGCTCCAAACTACAATAAAACATTTACTGTAACTGCTACTCATGAATGAAGTGGCTAAAACTTGTATTTTGTGGCAAATTTAATTATTAAAAACTATTAATGTTCCATTTTAATTAAAGTTGTGAAATAATAAAGACATCATCCAAACTCCTCCACAAAAGCCAAATATTTAACTTATAAATAATAGAAAATATTATATATGTAGGACAAACTGTGTTATAAAATTTATATTAGGGTGCATCTAATGTAATGGATAAAAAGAAATATTGGAAATCTTAAAGTGAAAATATATTTTGAATGTTTTTGAAGAAACTAAAATGCAAAATGTATTTTTAGTAAGACTTAATTAGAATTATTAACAGATGTAAGGTACAAATGGTGTTGCAAATTTTAAAGGAAACAAAACAAAATCACACATACAACTTAAAGTTTTTATTTAACTTTCGAAATGGTGCAAGATCATTTTATGAGTACAAGAAAAAGTAGAGAAAAACAAACAGAAGCAGAAAAAAGAGCAGATATTACTTTTCTTTATTATTAATATAAATGAGGTCATATGACCGTCATATATCCCATAAGTTGCTGTTCAAGATTTAGTCTTCGAATGAAGCAGGGTACCTTATTCAGTAAGAGCTCACTTATTGCTCTGAGAGTAAACAAGAAGCCTCCCAGAAGCTTTTCCCTACGAGACCCTATGTTTAGACAGTCACAAAGTATAAACTGCCAAACCTGCATCTTCTCATGCTAATTTTTTCTATCCTAGGAAAAAATTATGCTTGCCTATAAGCTATGATATAAAGCATACAATGATACAATTACAACAAAAAATTGTACATTGTACTAATCAACAAAGTTATTAAATTAATGGTAACACTTGTGATATGAAAAATAATGAAATGCATCGATGGTAGCAAACAATAATGTGTCCCATGACTATAGCTGATTTTAATTGAGGTGAAGGTAAGGGCAACAGTTTAACCTAACTATATGACATTACTTAAATATATAGTCTTATCCCTTTCTGTCTGAAAAATTGCTGGTTATTTCGGGTGACAAGACACCTGTCCTAGTGTCTCCACCATCCATCCCAGCTTTCACCTCATAGATTCTCGACACTAAGACACTTGATTCAGGAAGCTGTTGATATCTGTCTTCTATAGCATCACTTACTTAATTAACGTAGTATTTCAATCTCTATTTATAACATTTTTTCAGTACAACATTTTAAATGTTTTTTTTCTTGATCGTTTGTCACACAATGTAATTCTAATTTAGATTCATGGTTTCTCCCTGTTTTTGTATAAAACGCCTTTTTCTAAGGATAAATATTTTTTTTGTAAATGTGCTCTCCTAATGTGCATGCTACAGCATTTTCTAACAAAACTATAAATAATGAGATGGTACATGAAAAGAGTGTATCTGTGAATGTGGATGCGTAAGTGTGTTTCCGGCTGTTGCCTTTGTGTGCTTGTGTTTGCATGTAAATTTTATTTATCAGCTTACATAAAAATACTTTTAAATTTAATCTCTGTTAATGCTAAATTTATTGAAAGAAAATATGCAAACTGCTAAGTAATTAAAATGTTTAATGTGTATTAAGTCAGCATTAAGTGAGTATAAATAATAAAAAGGTTAGTAGTAAAAATATTCAAAATTAAAAGTGTAGCTTTATTCTCTTAATAAAAAAAATCGACTTGTTAACTACAGCGGTTTTAATTCTTTTGCTGTAAATAAAATAAAAAAAAAAATTTTTTATATAGATGGATTTGTTCAAGACTCATTTTTAAGCTGCCTATAAAAAAACACAGACAATATTTATTTAAAAATTGTGTAATTTTCCACAAGAAATGCAGTTTTCAACATAACTTCTATGATAAATTTTTTTTACTACTGTGCACATATAAAAAGCACAAATCAGAATTTCGTATTATAATTTTAATTAAATACTAGATGTTTTTGGCCATTGTCGACCGGCCCAGTCTTTTATTGCATGATTAGGTATCCTGAGAGGGCGCATATGCCAATTTTTAGAGAAATCCATTTACAAATAAAATTTTAATTGTTAAAAAACCCATCCAAATGAATACAACATTAACTTTATAACGTGACTCATGTTTTTGCTAGCATTATTATCAGAGGAGTCAACAAAAGTGGTTAATAAAATATTTCAAAGCATAATTTCAGGCTTAAATTAAGTATGGGCACACATCTCTTGGTTCAGTGGCTAGTGAAAATCGTTAAGAAGTGGGCGTAAAAATGGAAAAAGGCTCTTGCAAAAGTATATGTTATATGTGTTAAACTTCAGATAAATCTGTTGGAGAACAACAATTTTTAAAGCGAGCAAGCAAACAGAAAGTTAATTTTAATAATGCTCCCTTTACGTATTACTCGTAATCACTTTTTTGTGTATGGCCAAAAATTTTGATTAGGTTTATATCATCCATATACGATCTAGTTCAAATGAATAATTCAATAAAATGAATAGTTTGAATGTATTAAAATTATGTTGTAGGTTCTAATCGTTTGTTATAAAATTAATATGACCTAAATTGCTTATTAATTTAGAATCAAATTTAGTAGGAGTCACTAATCAATTGTATTTTCTACTCTTTTTTTAACAACACAAATCCGCGAAGCTTCTTGGCTTGTCTGCAGAAAACACATAGGGTCTAGACAGGAATCGAACCTGCGACCCCCAGATTGGTGGGCTAGTACGCTACATACTAATCTATGCACGCAAAGAAAAAAGATGGTTGAATATGGTCACTTCAAAAAAAGTGTGTTCTTCACAAAAATATTATTATTAATTTGAAGGATCTAAACATTATTCTGATAACGATAAACATGTTTCTAGTTATTTTTAATCATATTATGTGTAGTGTCTTAGATCAACCATATAATTATCATCTTATGTTTAATAAAATTTTACTTGAAATCATAAATATGTTCATAGCAAACATAATAATGATAAAAATACGGTTGAATGTAAATTGTTTTCTATTTTGTCTCTTTCGCAACCATGTAAATAAATGAGTATAAAACAAAAACTTAATCGTTCAAACTCAACTGAGCTTTGTGGCTGAAGTGGCGAGTAATGCTTCTCAACTAAGTGTTCGCAAGTTCGAGCCCTGGTAGATTCAACTAAAATTTAAAAAAATAAATTTAAACCCGATGTATTTATTATGTAATAAATAAATGCAATAAGTAAATTGATAGAAAAGAAGAATCAATGGAATAAAAAAAACTTTATTTATACAAAAAATTTAAATTAACATTTTTTTTAAATCATATTAAAATATGTACGTATTAAAAAAAAATTAAAAAAAATTTCTTGCCTTGACCGGGGGTTGAACCGCAATATCTGCAGTTTGAAGCTATTTTTAATATCATTGATTTAAAAATATATATGGTTAGAGGCAATCATAAATCTAACCATACCATGTTTCTACCAGAATATGGTTGCCTCAACCATATTTTTTCTTTGCGTGTGGGGACACCCATAGAACGATGTATTCGCATAAAAAGGTACCCTAAAGAAAAGTCATCGTACAGTATACGAAAGGAACGATGTGCGGAAAAAATTATCGAGCTATTTTGAAAAATTTTAACGGTTTAGCGAAATGAATTGTTTTGTTTTTATCCTGCAATCGTAGTGGATTTGCAGTTCTGAACATTAGTGTTTATTGTGAATAAAACCAGGACTGTTTTGCCTGGGTTAACTACTAAGCCACAGTCTGCAGTCCAGTTGCTGAGTAACCCCAAGGCACTAGTCATGACATCACTTATCACGTCTATTAACAATTCCGATAGCAGTATTAAGAATTTAGCTTAGCATTTTAGTTTAGATTTTAGAAAAATTTTCTAGATCCCTTGAAATGATTTAAGCCAAATATTTTTTTTGTAAAAATTAATTTTTCAAAATTTAAGACTTCCCAACTCTGCCAAGTATGTTGATAATTTAAATTGCCTTATTTGCTTGGCTTCTCGTATATGATTATCGATAATGTTCTCTTCTGTTCTAAAATTAATTACTTAAGTAAGATTTTATATAATAATAAGAAATTACTAATTAACTTAAAACCATTTTCATGTTGAAAACTAAAACACACAAGAGAATAACATTTTAGTCAAGACAACTGTACAACTGTAGGAGTATTTTTACTTTCATATTACAAAGCTATTCAAACATTAAACGCATTTAATAACAATTTATTTTATTACTATTATTATTGTAACTTTTGTTAATACAAAAATCAACCAACAATCTATTTAAGTGTGGATTTTCAAGCAACAATACAAATGCAAATGGTTAGGTAAGCAATTTGGTTTGAAAGTAATCGTGATCTGCACTGCAAACAAAACCTTGTCCAGCCAATGTCCTGCCTAAATAAACACAATTAACTTTACTAGAATGTTAGTTTATAGAAACATTAAAAATTTATAAGCAAACAAATTGTTAGTTGATTATATTCAATAAAGTTGTAAAGTTTTTCAGGAGCTTATGCATAGAAATTTATTTAAGCTTTTATTAATTAATTTGTAAAACTATAAAACTCTACATAACGTATAAAATTAGTTGCAAGAGAAAATAATAAGGAAATATAAAGGATACACTCGTATACAGATTAGAATAAATTTTGCTTAAATTAAACAGAAATTGCATTAACGTTACAATATTTTTTCAATTTATTACAGGCATTTTCTAATGTCATTAAGTCATTTGTTCTTGATTCTGAAAAATGTATTCCCTTGAGCGAAGAAACGACTTTGTGTATTTTTTTTTTTTTTTTTTTTTTTTAAAAATAAATGATATTCCTAGAATTTTTTTTTTTTTTGTTTTAGCAAAACATTTTGTTATGTACACTCGTTGAAGCTTATGAACAAGATTCCACTCATACTCTCATGCTGATATTTTATGGCTACTGCGCATTTATGCACCTATGGGAGCGGTACGTAGGCTCAGTCACTTTAGGAAGCATAAAAATTGCGAGAAAAGTTTTATTTTTTATACTTTTATGGAGTTACTTTGTTCTTGGTTCATTTAGAACCAACTTTTTTATTCAGTACTTATTAATTATATAGTAGTTAATTTTAGTAAGCAATATAAATACGTTAATTTCAAAATTTAGAGTTTCAATAAAAATGTATTTAAATAATAAAATCATATGTGGATCAGTGAGGCCACACTTTTAAAAATAGTAGAATTCTGCTTAGCTGCGAGAGTAAATAGCAGCACAAAACATCCAGTAATGCAGCAAAAACTGAATATTTCAACTAGAGGTCTACTAAGGAGTTTTTTTTTAACATTTTCTGGCCTTGAAAAGATACCCAGTTGATAATATTAATCTCATGATTGTGAAACCGTAATCCTTCCTGCTTTTCCTTCATTCATCACACAAACAAATTTCATTACATATCATCTTCTGCTGGTATTATTTGTATATCCTTCTTCTACTCGAGTAACAATGCATTCCATCATTCCTATTTTTGCAAGCAACACTTGACTGACTAGTGATTATTATTGTGATTGTAACAATTGCTATTGAGTTGAGGCTTGTTTTAAAAAATGATGTTGATGCTATTGCCATTGCATCAGTAGCTGCTGCTTTTGTTGCTGTGCTTCTAAAAGGTGATTTTATAAGAACTATCGGAAATTTAAAAAAAAAAACACAAAAAATTCAGAAAAATGCATGAAATATTTATTTGGATCGATAGTTGGGTCGATATAATTTAATGTTTGAAGATTATTTCATGCAAATGTTGGCCGCGGCTGCGCCTCAAATGGTCCATCCGCTTAGTCCAATTTTGGCATACTCTTTCCAACATTTCGGCCGGTATCTCACGAATAATGTTGGCAATGTTGGCTTCCAGTGCGTCAATCGAAGCGGACTTGTCCCTGTAGACATTAGCCTTAACATAGCCCCACAAAAAATAGTCTAGAGGCGTTAAATCGCACGATCTGGGCGGCTAATTGACTGGTCCCAAGCGTGAAATAAACTGTTCACCGAACTCGCCTCTCAATTGGTCCATTGTTTCGCGTGCTGTGTGGCATGTGGCGCCGTCTTGTTGAAACCACATGTCATGCAAGTCAAGCTCTTCCATTTTGGGCAAAAAAAAGTTTGTTATCATCGCACGGTAGCGCTCACCATTCACAGTAACGTTGTGATTCGCATCATCTTTGAAGAAATACGGCCCAATGATGCCGCCAGCCCATAATCCGCACCAAACGGTTGTTTTTTGTGGATGCATTGGTAGCTCTTGCAATGCTTCTGGCTGCTCTTCACTCCAAATTTTGTTACAATAGCCCGAATAGAAGCCTCAGTAGGTCGATTAAACTGACCATAAAATGGAAGAAGCGCGCGATGAACTTTCTTAACAGAGCACGCATTTTGGTAATAAAATTCAATAATTTGCAAGCGTTGTTCGTTTGTAAGACGATTCATGATTAAATTATAGACCAAACTGAAGATGTTTGACAGTGACACAAGATACAAAACGTGCGTGAGCTGTCAAAACTAGTGTTGCCAAAAAGATAATAGCAAAAAAATCACTCTTTACAAGCGCCAACAATTTATATATATTTATTTTTTTTTAGCTTTTGGCTGTGGTAAAACAATCGTTATGATTGCATTCAATATTATACAACAATATTTTATAAAATCAGAAAAAGTTGCAAATAATACTCTCAATATTGTGCTATAATGTTGCATGTTTTTTTTTATTTATTTTGTTTTATTATGTTCAACATGTTTTAGTGGTGGCAGGATTGCAGTGGTTTGGTTAAAACAACTGTTTATTTGTGGATAGTACGAGTAATAGTTGGGTTTTTTAATGAGAAATAACATAAAAATATCTAAATACATGTATACCCATTCTTCCTTTTTTATTGTAAATATCTTTAGTGTTGAAGTGTACGAGTGTGTATGTAAGTTGTATCCATTTTATTGCTAACAACTTTATGTTGTAGCTTCAATTTAACTACTGAGAGAAAGAGAGAGAAAGTGTGTATTTTGTGTTTGTGTGTTTGACTTTTTCCCCATAAAACAGGTAGTTGTTAAATGTAATGCTCTTGGCTTATTTTGTGCGTAATCTTTTATTTGAAATTATTGTATTGCATACGTGTAGGGCGTAATAAGTAGATTCTTGTTATAACTTTTTGATACCTGGGAGCTTTATAACACAACTTTGTATTTAAAATATTATATAAAGAGTTTTTCTGTGGAAATAATAGAGAATTTTCTTTAGAAAAATGGATTAAAGGCGTAATTTTAAAATTTAAGTTTCTTTGCAAATTGGGAGGTTTTTATACATTTCCTGCAGCGTTTATATAATTAAAAGACTCCGTAATATAAAAAGCGCAAATAAATTTTTGTTGCTGCACTGCAACAGCTTAGAAATCTTAATCACAATTTAGAATAAAATTAATAAAAAAAGTTTGTAAATTATAGATACTCTGTTATAAAAATTTAATCATTTTGAAAAAAAAAATTTTTTTTAAACTAAATAAATGCCTCCTTGATGTTCTGCAAATAATTCATTTTGATGTCATTCAAATTTTTTATTTATACGTTAATTAAAAGACAAGTTGTTGTGCTATAAAACTAGCAGACACTAGTGGCTGTTGCCGGAAAGTGGTTCTTGTTGTGACTAATATTTTTTTTGTAATTAAATTTATTAAAGTGCAATTAACTTTATTAAAATTAACAAAAAAACCTTCACTCTCTATGTGTTAATTGCTTTTGTCATGTGTTTTTAGATAGCATTTTTCAAGCCGTGCAATTTACTTTCGAAAAGTCTGTTTATTCGATTTTAAAACGAATAAAATTATATGCGTTCGTCTTTAAAAACACAAAAGAATGTGAATTAATTTTAAATCGAAAAAGTTTTTCAGATTCGACTTACAAAAGAAAGACAATAATTAAAAAAAATGTTTTAAATAATTGTTTAAGGAACAATTTTCTTAATTTTTTGTAACGAGTTTTTGTTAAAATGTTGCTTTTTTGTATTTCCTTGGAATTAAAAAAATTTTCAATAAAAGTTCGTGAAGTAAGTGCTATAAAATATTTTTTATTTATTGATAAATGTTTCTAAAAAAATTTTGTTATCGATAAATTGATACTAATAATGTTTTAATAAATTTTTTATTATTATTAAATATTTTACAGCATAATTCATCCGTACAAATTTAATTTTTCTTAGATATAATCGATAATTTTTATATAGACAATTTTTCTAACAATAAATCGTTTCTAAAAATTATTTGCTTTCTTGAGTTTTGTACAGCTTTATCGATAAAATTTCTACTCTAAATTAGTTTTCAATTATAGTATAATTTTTGCTATCAAGAAATTCCAGCACAACGTAGTAAAATGTAATAAAAGTACCAAAATATTTTTCTTAAAATTTTGTTATCGATAGCTTTATAGATAAATTGTTTTTACTATCCATAAATTATATTTTAAAATATCTTGTCTGCAACATAAGATTTATCTTAGAATTTTATATGCAAAATTTAACATCGATAAAGCTTTCAGAGAAAATTTATGCTCGATAACTTTTGCATAAAAAATAATTTTTTATAGCCTAATTCATATGCTGAAGAATTTTTATACATAGATATAACATTTTTATAGCTAATTTTTGCACATAGATAATGTTTATTATCCCATAATTCCTTAGAAAAACTAATTTTTTTCAATAAAATATAGAACAGAACTTATTGCTCAAAAATATATAAAAAGAATATTTTAAGAAAATAGAAATTTAAATCTGTACATAAGTAATATTTCATCTTATTTAACTATAGAAAATTTTTCTATAAACTTTTATCAATAGATCTTTTTTTACTGCAAAATTTTCTTTGAAAATTCTTTTCAATGTTTCTTTTCTTATGGTTATTTTGAAAACTTACATAACTATTGATAACATTTTTAATATAAATTGGTAACGTGACGTTATATACTTAATAGACCAACCTGGAATATGTAGCGTGCAACTTGTATGATACCAGTCATACAAAAGTTACACTTATAATTTTAATTCGGTATAAATTAGAGTATAATATATATTACATAAAGCATCGAGGCTAACAACAAGTCGGGGAAGTGATAATCGTAGTTAATAGTATTATTTTATACTTCAGTTAATTAGTCGTGGATGAAACATTTAACCCGACGTATATTTTACTCGTATTGTCATTGTTATAACTAGCGTTCGGGGACTGAAAAATTTACAATCGTTCGGATCTAATTATTTAAGTTTATTTTTAGGGAATGCTAGTTAACTAGTCTAGGTCGAAGCATATAACTCAACGTAATATTTTATGCATCCAAGAGCCGAGGAGATACTAGAGAACTGTGGTGGCAAAAAATATAAAGGAAGCAGAACTTTGTCGAAAATGGACAATTTGTTATTAATAAATTTAGAAAATCATTTTTTTGTATTGATAAATTTTCCCACTCATATATTTTCACAACTTTGTTTATCATAGTTTCACTTTGGATATATCTTAAAACAGAAGTAATTCTCTAGATGACCTATTTGTTTACTCTTTTGCTAATATTTCATTATTATTCTTTAGGAAATATATTTTATTAATTAATTTTTCTAGGTAAATTCCTATAATTTATTTTTTTTAAAGAGAGATATTACAAGGAAAGTGAAAATATTTATTTTAAATTATTATATTAATATTTTTCTCAAGCGATTTGGTTTGTTGGGTATTTTCATTTTTCTTTTCACTACTAATTCTGACATCTCAATTGTAAAATTTTTGTATTCTTGCAGTTAACTTGTTAAGTGTTTAAGTAAAGGGTGTTTTTTATAGGCATATAGAACTTTAAGTTAGCATTACTGTTAAAGATGGCGACCGATTTTGGTTTGGCAATTCATCATGAATGTTTCTTTAGCGATGAAGCGCACTTCTGGTTGAATGGCTTCGTCAACAAACAAAACTGCCGCATTTGAAATGAAGCTAATCCTCAAGTGTATGTCGAAACACCGTTACATCCAGAAAAACTGACTCTTTGGTGCGCTTTATGGGCTGGTGGAATCATTGGTCCGTACTTCTTCAAAAACGATGATGGCCAGAACGTTACAGTCAATGGTGATCGGTATAGAGCTATGATTACTAACTTTTTCATTCCTGAATTGAACAACCATGATGTCCAGGAGCTGTGGTTCCAACAAGACGGCGCAACATATCACACAGCTCGTGTCACAATCGATTTATTGAAAGACACGTTTGGTGACCGCCTAATTTCACGTTTTGGACCTGTGAATTGGCCTCCAAGATCTTGTGATTTAACACCGCTAGACTACTTTCTGTGGGGCTATGTAAAGTCATTGGTCTATGCGGATAAGCCACAAACGCTTGACCATTTGGAAGACAACATTAGCCGTGTTATTGCCGACATACGGCCACAAATGTTGGAAAAAGGTTTCGAAAATTGGACGTCCAGATTGGACTACATCCGAGCCAGCCGTGGCGGTCATATGCGAGAAATCATATTTAAAATGTAATGCCACAAGATTATCTTTCGGATAAATAAAATTCATGTCAATCGAATAATCCATCGTTGTTTTATTGCAATTTAAAGTTCTATACGTCTATAAAAAACACCCTTTATTTCTTTTAACAACACAAGTCAGCAGAAAAAACCTGCAGAACCTGTGACCCCCAGGTAAATGGTCTACCCACTAATCTACGGGGCCCTAGACTCGAATTTACAATACTTCTTTTTTTGCCGGAGCTTTAAAAAAACAACACAGAGTAAATTTTATAAATTTAAAATAAAATTTTAATTACTGGAGGCTTTAGTAACTTAATAGATTTCCAAGAAATAATTGTTTAACGCCTGTTAATTCACTACATTTGTTTATGTAATTAATTTTATTAAAAAATAAAAATAAAAATAAAAAATTCTCGTTCAAACGAATTACAAACGTAATCCAACCAACATTGTAAAAAAGACCATCTCTTTTTTTAATTCTAACAACAGCTTATAAAAAAAGGGGGAACTAAATATACAAGTACAATAAATGTACTAACGTAAGGGTTACAAGTTACAACTTTTTGTATGTACATGTATTTATATACACATACTACACTTGTAAACTAAAACAAAAAGGTCTTGATTATAAAATGCCCTTTAATAAAATTTTTCTTAAAAGTAAACAGCATTAGTATGAGTTTATTGTGTCAGTGAATTTACCTGTAGAAACAATACATACACATTACTTGGCACAACATATTACTACAACTAATGCTGCAACTCATACTTACAATTACAACTGAGAATGTGCACGTTTAGTTAGTCAGTTGTTGTTTGTTAAAATGCTTGGTTTAACTAATATTTTCTCATGTTAAATCACAAAAAAAAAAAAAAAATAGTGTTGTTATTGTTGTATGCTAAAGAACAAGCAAGGTTAACTTTTGTTGTTGTACAATTATACCTTTTAATGTTGCCAGAAATATAAACACACTCTCACTCACTTTATTCAATTCAATGTACGAGTGCAAACAGCAACAATTACAACATGAACAGCTTGAATCGTTTGATACGTTTGAAGACACAATTTCAACTTTGGCTACAACTTGCAATCATCATTGTTAGCATCAACAACATCGTTATCGTCAAACGTTTAATATTATTGTTTGTAGTCATCATTATCGTCAGTATTATTATTATTATTGCTGGTGCAGTTACTGTAGCTGCTGGTGGTGATATTTTCACAGTGAGTGGTAAATTTAAATTTTCCAACTAACTCATTTGTTAAAATATTGATGTTTGTTGTGGCTGTTATTGTTGTAACTGAATTTACAAGTTGATGATAATAAAGGCCATTTTAAAATGTTACCTTTTTAGCTTTGATAAACATGAACACAATGTATTTACTAGATATGTTTCTTTTTATTATGTGTATACACTTCACTACAGGTGGTATTAGTTTGTCAATAAGTTTGTAATTTCAGCAATAAGACAGATGTAGATCCAGATGGAAGTTTAGAAATATATTCGTGTCCGTGAAGCCCAAACTCTTTATATGCAACACACTCCCGAATTTTACTACTTTTACTGCCACACAAGTCTTCATGCAAACTACATATTCTCAGAAAACAACTTCTATTGTGAGAACTGAATTTATTACCAATAAATATTTCAGTTGTGATGTTCGAAATATTTTTAAGAAATTTATATTTTGGACGGTATCATTGAAAGTTGATTGGAAAGACATTTAGTTCTCTCACAAGGTAGACATAAGATTTATTTATATTTTATCCAAAAACATAAAATCAGTTTTTCATAAAATTTTACTGAAGTAAGAAAACTTTAATTTTGCTTTTTACAGTGCTTGGGTACCTCTAGATAACGATAAAATCTTACGTTAATTCTTAAATAAATTGATTTGTACTTAATAATTTTAAAGGGCTCAGAAAACTGAATCCAAAATGTTGCATCTTATGATAACAATCCACAGCGTATTATTAAAATTATAGTCTTTTAAGTAGTATAACAAGCCTTTATAAAAAGCCGGCTTAGTGCAGTCAATCTGTAATTTCTAGTTTTCAGTAGAAAAATTGAAAAATTTTTCTGAAAAAAAAAATTACTGTATGAATTTTGATAGTTGCTAAAGACCACATTGTTAGGTGATAAATCACCATAGTCAACTGTAACGTTCAACAACGCAGAAATTATTTTATCAAAATATCTATAATATTTGGGTCACTTTTCATTAGCAATGAGGCAGATTTGTGAGTAAATTACAGAATTTACAAAAGATCCAAGAACATTCAGTTCATTCTATAAAAATTTCTTTTGTATATGATTGATTAGCATATATTGAGTTGTATTATTGATTCTGCACGAAAAGGAAAACTAAGCGAAAAGAAATATCGATTATATGCAAATTGCTATTATTCATTCATTTTGAATGGTTTCTTTTAATTGTGAATTAGTTTTTGATTGTGATTGAATTTTTTAACATCAAAATAAATTTTAATGAAATTATTTTCGAAAAATTAAATAAATAAGCTAAAACACATTTTATTTTTGCGAAATTTTCTAATTTTTCTTACATTTTTGATATTTTTTTGAAAATTTAAGCGTAAGCAAAATGTGAAAATTTATCTATATTACGGAGTCAATAATATGGTAATACTGATGATACCGCAACTGCGGAAGAATACCGAAGCAATGGATTGAATAATTGCAAATTTTTTTTCTACACAAAAAATGCTTTTCGCAATCGCAGAACGAAATGAATAATTAAACTCATTATTTTTAAAATGATATTGCTTAGGTTTTGTCTAGCGTTGGTTCTTTTTTTGCTTGATTTGGATAACACATTGGATATTGGCCACAAACGACTAGAAGGCATTTTAGTCTTACGTGAAATTGATATAAAATGGAAAGCCAAATCGTGCTTTTTAAACATCTTAGGATCTATGCAAATAAGCCACACACTATGTTAGACAGCTAAACCAACACAACCAATGCCATCGGTGGAATTTAGTCATATTTGTGAGCCAGAGTCATAAAAAATTCGAAATTTTCAATGCAAGCTGTTGTGCACATTTTTCTGGTGCTATATTTCGCATATGAAAGCTTTTAGATGAAATAAATTTCATATTTGATTTTATTAAAATTCCATATTGAAAAGCCTTTAAGGAAAAAACCTTAAATATTATTTACCTTAAAAGAGAGAAAGCTGCTGGAGTTTTTCATCGTATCATTAATTGCAACATTAAATGGTTATAAAATCATTTAAAATTTAAATTTGGCCCTCTTTTAAAATTGTTTGCGTAACCAAGAAGATTAAAATAAGAACGTATGCACGGTTTTCGTTGCAGCCGAAGAACATTTTGTTTCCATGAACTTTGTAATTTCATATTATTGCATCCAAAGTAAACAAACATTAACAGAAAAAGTAACGAAATTCAACTCACCTGCATGTTATTAGAAACACACCCACATTTTTTTTTTGTCTACTGTCTGAGAGTTTTAACAAAGGGCATATAAAAACGCATACGACAACACAGATAAGCATACACAAACACACACGAATGTGCAGCATTTCCATCTAAAGAACTGTGATAAGCATAAAATAAAACACATGCACACAAAATTTACAGTGCATGAGCAGAGATTTTAGTGAAACTTACAGTGAGTGTAAAATATTCGTTACAAATATTAAAAAAATTAATTAACTTAACAAAAGTCACTAAAATTGTCTACCAAAAGCATCAGCTTTTATGTAGGTTGTATGTTTTCTACAATAAGAACATATTATTTACTGTGCCTGACCTGATAAGAAGTTCACATTGTTACAGGATTCAGGACTGAGCATTGCAGATTATTTGAACGCTAGGTAAATATAAAGATCAATTGAAAGGACCTCTGCAGGCTTTGAAACAAAGAAAAAGAAATAGCAGAACATGTAATATGTCCTATAATGGTATAATTTTTAATGGTCTGATATGTCTGAGAATACTTTTGAATTCTTAATGAATGGTAGACTTAGAGAGTATTTGTAACATAAGAGGACTGTAACAATAGGTGTATTCTGGCCGCAGTGAGCAGGTGACTTTTTCCTGCTCCCAATTCTAATTCAAATGTCTTTATAATGAATTATAATTTTAAAGTCCTAAACGTGTTTCATACAAAAATTATTTCGATTTAAGTAAACAGCTTTGTTTTGATTGTCATCTGGTTAATTGCGGAATATATCGCCCCACCTTTCCTGAAGTAAAATAATAAAATTATTGAGTCAATTGCGACAGCAAGTCAAGTTATTAGCACTGACATAAGTTGGTCCTTCTAAACGTCTTTATGTAACGTTAAATTAAATCAGTGATGACTTTATAACACATAAAAGCAAAATGAACAGTTTTGCCAATCATTTGTTCACAATTGACTGGCCAGTGAAATAGCTGGGAATGGCATGCAGAGTCAAAAGTTGCACAGCAATATTTAGAAACAAGTGATAAGCAAAACAACAAACATTTAAGTAAGCACACTGAGAAAACAATTTCGGTTGTGAGAATAAAATTTTTTTCCAAACAAAAACTCATTTGTGACCGTCGAATATTTTAATCGTGCTAATAGAAAATCCGTCTTACAGGTCAAAATATTTCTTTGAGAAATAAATTTTGTTCTTTATTATGAAACACTGGTTACTACTGCTAAAACAAAGTTATTATTACAACTGAATCTTTGATTGGAAAGACATTTAGTGCTCACAACAGAAGTTATTTTCTTGTTTTTTTTTGCAGTTAAATAATTACCTCTGTGGCCTTTCACTGCAAAATATTGCTCTTTCTCTTTAATTTCGTTTAATATTTTTAAGCATCTCGAGCACAGTGGCCATTATTTCATTAATATTATTTTGTGTGCTTTGAGCTCTTTATTAGGCCAAAAAACTAAAGCTTCTCAACTTACAATTTGTTTTACGAGAAAATAATTAAACATTTTAAATTTCTTGTTTAATATTAGAAATGTGTTTCTTTGGTCTTTTGTTTTAACCATTAAATTCCACAAAAAATGAATTATTTAAGATCCAAGCTAAGTTTATGTTCAATAGCAATAACAATTTTTATATTTAGTATAAAGTTTGCTGATGATGCTTCGCAATATTGCAATGAAATGTAGGGTGTTGCAGCAAAAAGTGAGTTGGTTAAGGGATTTTAAAGAAGAAATATTTACTTTTGTTGGCCACTGTAATAGTTTGACCTTTTTTCTGTTATTACTGTTTGTTACAAATTCCTATGTTTTCTTTGTAATATTACATTGAAACACAACACAACACTTACCCTCTCACATGCACAATAACAGCAAGTTTATTTGGAATCGTATTATACCATCTCTTTCTCTCTTTCTCTATCTTTCTGTTGGAGCTTAAAACGGTTTAAAGTTTAAAGTGTAAATGCTGACTGATTACAGGACATTTTTAACCATAATTGTACTTAAGTGCAGGTTTATTACTTGAAAATTGTATGTAGCAGAAACTAACCTGCAAGAAACAAAAATCAAAAACACACCAACAAAGTAAAACATTTAGTAAATTAGAAGGTTTTGTTAGACGAGTTGTAGGCAGAAATCGAGCAAGTCACTTAGTCGTGGTGGCCAGATAATACCACGAGTTTGCCAAACAGTATTAACAATGTGAAATTTTCTAATAAGCATCAGTGAGTGATTAAAATATTGCAGAAAGCTATTCAGCAAAGAAATCTTGTATCACAGAAATGAATAAATAAATCATCTTATAAAAAAAATTTTAAAAATGCAATGAATCATTAAATTTCAAGGTTAATTTTCTAGAAGTTGGCATCAGTAAGTGTCTTCAAAAAACTCTGTACTAACAAGCTGCTAAATAAAATTGATATTCGGCTAAGAAGCTCATTTGAACGAGTGGCTAACAAACTGCAATTACTCTTTTTGCTTTAGATATCAAGTGTTAGTAACACATTGTTAAAATTATAGCAAAACATTTGAATAGAACATATAGAAACTGCTTAATAAAAGGTGTCCCAACAAGAACGCAAGATTTAAATTTTAAATAAATGACTGATGCAGCAATTGAATTGTTTCTCTGGCTGTATGAGATGTGGCGCTGTCTTGTTGAAACCAGAAGCCCTCCACATTCATTTCTTCAATTCCAGTCAAGAAAAAACTGGTTATCATTTCACGATACTGAACACCATTGACTTTTTGCGCTTGACCTGCCTCATTTTCATAAAAAAAGGTCCAAGGATGCCTCCAGCCCAAAAACCACACCACACAGTGACACGTTGAGGATGCATTTGTTTCTCGTGAATCACTCGAGGATTTTCCTCACCCCAAATGCGACAATTCTGCCTATTGACGAAGCCATCAAGATGGAAATGGGCCTTGTCACTGAAGATGATTTTATCGGCAAAATCAGCATTTTCATGTTATCTCTCCAATACCCAATTAACGAACTCCCTTCGCTGTCCATGGTCATTTTTTACTAACCTCGTACGTTCTACTAGCAAACAATAACAATTGTTCAAATGTCAAACAATGACACTTCGAATGGCGCCAAATTTAAATCTTGCGTTCTTGTTCGGACACCCTTTATATAGCCTGTTCATAAAACACATGTTATCAAGAGTAACAAAATATTTTTAATATAGAAAGCACTTAGTTTTAGCAGACATTTCTTTGGAGCTTTAAAAATTGGTTTTTGAAATTTCGAGTCTCAGCAAAACTCAATAATATTTTTGTAGTTTTATAATTTTGTTAGTTTATAATCCCAAATATATATAAATTGAGCTGTAAATTTTACGTTAATTAGTAATTTATTATTTACGCTTTTAGTTCAGTTTTGACATACTCAATAATTACATTACAATTCTTTTTATTGAAAGTCAATCAAGTATGTGTATTTGAATTTGTTTGAAATAAATAGAAAAATTAGTATTACTCCCAGACACAGGATTGCTGGTACGACGCTTTTGTTATTTTATTTATTAAGAGGCAATAAATAGAAAACAAATAATCGGATGGTCTAAAACATTTAAGTTCATTTTCGAAAAACAGAAGCTAAGTTTTCACTCAAAAAAAAGTATTAAAGATTAGTGATAGTGGCTAGAAAAATGAAACAAAAATTCTTTTAGCCCAATTATTAAAATTCCCCGGATAATTTATTTTTTTTTTTTAATTTATTCTTAACACAGTCTCACAATGATTATAGTGCCACTAAAACGAAAACTGATTTCTAGCAAACTCGATACCCTGATTAAAAATACTTTAATTTAATCTTATGTTTGATAGAATTTTGCGAAGAATATCTTAGAAACTACAAGACTGATAAAAAAAAATTACAATTCAAAGGTTATTTTATTCCTGATCTTTACATGTTTTTATAAATTTAATCAGAGAGCTAACTCTTGCATTACTCCAGTTTATATGGCGTAAGCTCTTCTTTTTTCTAGATAAAGTTAAACGTCATACCGAATAATATAATTTATACCGATTAGAGCTTACTATCATATAAATATATTCATATTGAAAATGAAACGTCGTGCACCTTAAAGAAAAATTAATTTTATAGGCCTGTGTAATTGGACAGTTTCGTTTAGTTAATAATTAATTTTGATCAAAAACTCCAATAGTAACTACTCTTCGGCTACACTTCATTCCATTTAGTTTTAGCCTCAAATAAAAATATTTTTAATTATTTATATAATACAATAAATAAATATTTACTCAAAAATATAAGTATATTTTTCTTGAATGTATTTATAAATTTTCATTTTCAATACAAAAAAAAATTTCCTAAATATATTTTTATAACAAAATTTTGTCACAACTGTTCTCATAAAAAAATATGATTAAAAAGAAAGTTACACAAATATAATGGGAGAATTCCCACCGCTGCCCTATCAGTCGTAAAAATTTATAAGCTCAAAAGATGAAAGGTTCAAAACATTGTTGTTGTGTTCCAAACAAAAAAATTCTAAAATAATAAAACTTCTTCTACTGTCTTATATTTTTTTATAAGTATTCAATCGGCTCAGCTGATCCAAATTGGAAATATTTAGTATTGCCATTTAGAAAAGTATTTGGCTTCTAACTTGTAAAATAAAAATGCACTTTATTCCTAATTGATTAATAATTTGTTGAATTTAGTATTTAGTTATCTAAAACTACCATTTAGTAATGCTGAATGTGCTCGCGTTTGAGTACGATAATAGAAGTCGCATAAAACAATAAATTATAACATTGAAGTTGGAAAATAATTGATTCGATTATAAGTATTTAAGGCCATGTGGAAAATGACATTATTTTCTTTAGTTTTTGATATACAAGTATATCGACTTGATTTCTTTCGCGTTGGCTAGCTTACCGTATTGGCCTTAATTAGAAATTTTTTTCTGATGGATAGTGCAAGAAGATTTTTTTATAATTTAAAAAAAAAAAAACAAAGGCGGTAGGTAGGTAGTCGATGGTTTTTTTTTGGCGAAAATTATTTTTTTGAATTAAAGCCAATTTGCTTCTCTATCCAACGCAATAGAAATCAACTCGATACTCGTATATACTCGTATTGAAAACTTAGCAAGTTATGACCAAAAAGGTAAGCAGTTCTTCTACTGACTTTTCCGACCACTTTTTAGTAGAACTAGTTACCTTTTTGGTCATAACTTGCTAAGTTTTCAATACGAGTATATACGAGTATATATTTTTTTGGTTTTTTTTATAAAAATTATAATTAAGATTTTTATATAATAAAAAATTACGAAAATTTTGATTTTTAGCTGTAGCCTTTCAACTTTTTTTTCGGCGTGATTTAGCCTTTTCTATGGGTTTTTTTTAGGGAAATATAGCTTTTTTTTCTAGCTCCTGGCTACACTCCTCATAGCAGTGGTATTTTTTCGTCTTATTCGCATAAAACATGCAGTAAAAATTTCAAAATATGCAAATATAACATTTTAAAATATGCATTCAAAATTAATTGATTTAACTACTTTTTAATTCATAAAACATTCTGTCTAAAAAAGTGAACACATAGTTTCAAAAGTAGTAGTTGATAAAGATTTATATAAATAAATAATTTTTTTTAAGTTGCTAAACGTAAAACTAATTTTATTTGGTCTTAAAACTGTTTTAAACATTGAAAACGGTTGTAACAGGTGATAAAGTCAACTCCTTTGTAGAATATTAATTTTTTACAATACTTTCTTTATTGGAAAGTGATTTAAAATTACTATCAATTTCTTGAGCATTTTTAAATGCAGCATTCTTTTTAAAACTGCATCAGGTTTGTTTTTTATTTTTTCATCGGTTTAACCTTCTCATCAGCGGCTTATGATTTATTGTCAGTTTGTTTATTGTCTTGACTAGAAACCTATAGTTTGAGTGTATAAAGATTAATTAAATAAAAATATTAACTGTTAAAATACAACTCCGTGAAACTAGCAACAGAAACAAGGCAAATTTATTATAAATTGTAGATAATCCTATAACAAACACCAAAATGTTGTTGATTTTCCTTCTGTGAAATGCCAAAGTAAGCATATCATCCCATACTATTTTGACTGTTTAACAGCTTTAGGGCTCAAACAACTATAACCAGCTTATCCACTGACTTCACTTAATACTGAATTCGCTTTAAAGACAAAGATATTGCTAAACAAAAAATTAAGAAAAGAACTAAATTTTTTGTTAATGTTATTAAATATGACGAAAAATGTGCATTTATAAAAAGGATGGCAAAAAAAATGTACAACATATAATGAAAAATATGCTTTTATAACAAAATATGCTTAAGCATACATTTTAGGCAAAATATGCAAAGATATGCACTTACAAATTGATGCTATTTTACTGGAAATATTGTGCGATTTGCAAAGATGTTAACTTTAGGTGAGTCTCAGAGTAACGACAACAAACATGATGCATTTGCATGAAGTTCCTTAACCTGCTTGTGATTTCTTAAAATTATCTGTTCATTTTCCACTTATTTTGTATACTAAAATGTTTACTGGGTTAGCGCCAGCTTATGTGTTATTAGCTGTCAAGGTATGTTTATGGCTGTAAGATTGTTAGTGTTTATTTTTAATTTATGATTTATCGTTGCATCTGGTTACATTATCAATTTAATTTATTTTGTTAAACATGATTATTACATTATGATTTTGGTTATACAATATTGTTTTTCTTTTTTTCTGTTTGTTTGTTGCTTGTTATATTTATTTGAACTGAGTTGTTGTAATTTGGTTTGTATACACATGTAACAGTTTATTAGCAAGCAAAATTCTGCAGGCACACATGTATCCTTTTTATGCACATGCACTTGTTTTATGTATTAAAATTTATATTAATAACAAATATTTATAACATACTTTTCCTGTATAAACAAATAATTTACAAATAATTCAATTTTGCATATAATTGTTTAAGTTTATACAAGTATAAACATGTTATTGCATTATTATTATTATGATACGTTTTTGGCTTTGGTTGTGTATCTAAATTTCTAACATTTCGTAGCCAAAATATAACCAAAAAAAAAAAAAGTGATAGACTAAAAACAATGACAAAGAGCACTACAAAAAATTTAAATATTAAATAAAAAAAGTGTATAAATTGTATATTTTAATTTAGCATTTATTATCAACTCTATATGGCTTAAAGGTATCATAAATAATTAATAGTCTGTATGAAAATTTGTTGAAATTTATTTTGAGAAACAAAAAAACAAGTAAATGACTAAAACTGTTCAATAAATAAATAAATAAATAACAAAGTGACGCACAGAACTCTTTTATTATAAATTGTTTATTAAAATAATTTCATTTTGAAAATGACAACACCAAAGTAAAGGTTGATAATAATTGAATCAGTTTAAACAAAAATAATATGAGTAATTTTCCATAGGCCTAATTCATAAACAACATTTTTATTTAATAAACGCTTATTAGTCCTTTACCCACGGAGAATTTTCCGCCAGAAATTTTTGAATTTTGTTTACAGATTTTTACTTAGAAACGCAGCAGAACTTAACTGTTGCCAAAATTTCAAAATATTCAGTCCTGCTAGAAGAAAAAACATGAGACATTAAAATTAGAATGACGACACTACTCTCAAGTTACAAATCTTCCCAGAGTCAAGTATTCATTAAGAAACCAGAAACTTCTTTGGGTGATTTGTCCGCTATATCCAACGGTTGTAGATAATGTTAACCTAAGTAGTATGAGACATATATGCCCCAATTGTCGTCAAAAGTAAAAATTTAAGAACAAATCCAGTAAATATTACAAACTTAAACAAATAAAAATTAAACATTTTAACTTAATTATAGACTTGTTTACATGCAAAAACAAACAATAACAATTTTTCATTATTAAAATTATCTCACGACCCTGCCTTAGAAGCATTTAATTCAATTACATCATTTTGTATGTTTTTTCAAGCAGCTTTATTGGCATTTATGCCAAAACTACAATATTTTTAAAATTGTCTATTCAGTGCTTTGAATGCATTGCAAAATTTTGCATTTAAAACATTGTTCACACAAAATCCGGTCGCTGTACAAAAACATTTTAAAAAAAAACCTAGTGGAAACACTTGAATTTAAATAAAAAAATTTTGTTTTAAAAATATTCACTGTTATTTTGTAGAAAAAATTTTTTCAGTATTAGTTTATTTGTAAGCGTGGTTAGCCATGGAAAAGCAAAATAGAGAAAAAATTGTGCACAAATATCTAGAAAATCCGACATGTAAATGAATTTTTAAAAAGAAAAGAAAAAAGTTGCTTAGAAAAAGCCATAGCTAACAAAATGTATAATATGTTAAATACAGCAAAACCCGGGTCTCTCTGACAATGATAGTGCAAAAAAATAACACCAGCATAAGTACCGCAAGAAAAATTTGTCTGGATGTTGGCTACAGAAACTGTCGCTCAATAAAATATCCAAAATGGAGTGAAAAGCAGAATGCCATTGCAATAAAACATGCACTCATTCTTTACAAAATTCACCAACTACCTGATTATGGACGATGAAACCTATATAAAAATGGACTTAAAACAGCTGCCAGGTTAGAAATTTAATGTTGGGGCGAAACGTGGAGATACGACTCCAAATATAAATACACGAAAATGGATAAATTTAGTAAAAAAAAAATCATGATTTGGCAGTTGTGCTCCAAAAAAAAAAAACACGCCGTTTGTCGTCTCTTCAACAATGACAACAGAAATTTACATCAAAGAATGTCTGCAGAAACGATTGCTGCCTCTAATTTTGGCTTGATTTAGCGTCTTATCATTATTCAAAAACTGCGATAGAGTGGTATCAAAGACATCAGTAGTGCGATTCAGTTACTGTTTACGATGGTAATATTCGAAATACGTATGTAGCGACAAAAATATTCGGTTGCAGTATCGATAGTGCGATTCTGTAATTTATTTATATCGATGGTACACAGCTGTTTTTTTCTATTTAAATAAGTGATTTTTATACGGCAGTGCTGTGCACAAAATCACAAAATCAACGAAAAGCACAAAGAAGAATAGCAAAAAAACAAACGAATTTGTGTGTTCGTAATAAAAGTTACTGAATCGCACTACAGGTCTATATACTCGTAGTAGCAAAAAACATAAAACACAGCTTGGGCCAATTGAACAATACTTTACTATTGTCAAAGCCAAATTAAAGATAAGTGGTACTGTTGTTCGTGACGCCAAAAATATATTGAGAATTTGGAACAAATATGCAGCGCAGACAGATCAGAATGTTGTGCAGAAACTAATGGGAACCATTAAGGCAAAAACCCGCAAATTCATAAATAAATATGTATTTATGAGCAATAGTTTTGTAATAGCTTTTCCCTTTAAGTATATATTCAATTATTTATGCGGCCGGATTTTGTGTGAACAATGCTTTACAAGCTGAGTATGGTTTTCTTTTGTTATTGTTTTTGTTGCTACCCAAAAGTAATGTGTCTTTTCGCAATTACCATTTCCTTACTAACGTGTGTACGAGTATAATTTTATCCCAGAATAAACGAGAATAACAATAAATATGTAACTGAGTGTATATGTTTGCTTAAGTGTATGTGAATGTGTGTTGGTATTTACTATTGCCAGCGAACTCCTTCCTGTGCTTTAAGTATTATGAGACAGCAATTTACTCTACCAAATTGTAAATAAGATTTATGACTTTATATTTTTTTTTTTTTTGTTCGTTGCTGCTTTCTTTCTGTTTTTCTGTCGATAGTTGTGCGTGCCTGTTTGTTTCTCTGCAAGTGTGAATGTTAGTTAGTCTGTATCTTTACATGATAAATTAAATTTGTTGAACTGTATGTCGTATGAGTAATATTAATTAATGAATTTCAAGATGTAAAAAAAAAATCAAGACTGCCACGTACACAAAAATATAAACTCGTAGAGCACATTCGCCCTTGCACATATACAGCAAATGTGTGTAATAAGTAACATGTCAGTAAAAACCAATGAGTAAATTATATTGGCGCAAAAACATTGAGAATAATATCAATGAGCAAGTATTATGTTAATGACAAGCCAGACATTTTGGCAATCAAAGTAAAGTTTTTCTTTCTGAAAGTAATTAATAGGAAACCCCACATGGAAGTGAACAAATTAGGGGGCATTTTATTTATAATTGAAGTTGATTAATAAAATTTGTTATATATTTAGAACGCACGAACAAGAAATTAAATTATAAAGAAAATAAATTAATAAAGTGGTATTTTTTAGAATATTAATTTAAGGCCTGATATCCTTTAAAAGCTTGCAGTCCAGATATTAATTTTATTTAACTGAAATGCTGCTAAAGCGCGTTTCAGACTATTGTATTTAGTATTACTACATGTCAAAAATTCGTGTATTAAGTAAAAATCCAATAGTGTGAAAACAAAATGTTAAGCAAGTGTGGTGAGTGTGGTGAAATACTTAAGTATTTATTTTTGACAGTATTATGGTTTTTGTCATTTCTAGAATTTTTTCTAAGCTATCACTCTACTCATTTTATCAGGGTTGCTTTTGTACAAGCAACCAAAGAAAAAACTAGAAATCAGCTGTGAAATTATTTGTCGCATTTTGTATTTTATTTGAAGTGTGATGATATGAAAACAGAAAATATTTTCCTTTAGATTTTTTGACAGTCTATTTGATTTGCATCTGATTTCGGTCTCACTCGATCTAATGAAAATGTTAATACTCTGTATTATAATGTGAAACCCACTTTAGTTCACTAAAAGGTTTAGGTTTTTATTTTTTAAAGTAACAGTCAGCAAAACTTAAATAATTGTCTTACAAGTTTTTAATCATTATTTCTCTCCTCCTTCTTGTTATTTTATAATTATCGGGGAAAAAAAGAATCCGTTTAAGCTTATGACGCCATGTGAGATATTTTCTCTATTTAAATTTTTTTTAAGTAAATTTTAGTTTTAATATATTTAAGCATTTTCTTGAAACTAAAATAAATTTTGTCTAACAGAGTTTTTAATTCTTTAAAAAAACTAAATTCTACCTTCAAATTTTGTCTTTTAAAACTTGTTTAAAATTCTTATGCAACTTCCAAAGTTAACAAAAAAAACTTGCTCATGTGATATTTGAAACTTTTATAGGTTTTCACCGCCTTCGTATTTCTTTTTTGGTACATAACACGCCAACAGGCATCAATTTACGCAAATAGAAACTTGCAAACAATTTTAATCACAGACAGTAACATCAAAAAGGTGTTTTTCATATAGCTTAAAGCGAAGGCATATACTACACTAAATTAAATGACAAAGACGCCAAAAAAGATGCCACACAAAATTGTGGTTATCAAGTTTTATGTGATAAAATATTCTAGTCAGTATTAAGGGACTTGTTTTAAGAAGATTTATATGTCAGAGGAAAGTATTAAAATGTTTTTGCAAGTCTTTACAAAATTACAATTGATTTGAGAATTTTTAATAAGTTTAGCTAAACTATAGCATATTCTAAGGCTATTATTAATCAACCAAAAAAAATTAGGCAACAAACATTTCTCAGCTGAAAACAAAATTAAATAAAGTATATTTAAAATTAATTTTATGGAAAATAAAACATGTCTTAAGCAAGAAATCAAGACAAAGTAGGCGTTTCTTAAAACATTTTTATACATATTCTAAGATAAATGAAATCATTACATGTGCAGTTTTATGCACAACAAATATCTTATATTTTCATAAAATATGACATTACAGATCACCTTAATAAGTACTAATGACTCGAATCTTTATGTTTTCATAATCGGTATACTTTTTTTTTTAGGCAATATGTACTGACACCCAAATTGCTAGGATAGTACGATGGCATTCTATGATAATTTAAGTTAATTTTTTTTTTGTGGGAACTTTAGGCATTTAATCTCATAATTATTTACTCAAAAATTTTGAAAATTATAAACTGCATCATAGCTTTACAGAATATGGAAAATAAATAGTAGATATCAATTTAGAAAACGTTGTAAAGATTCGTTATTAAATTGAAATTAATTTTTAAATAAAAGATAAAAAAAAATCAGTAACTGTTATCACATGGGTCTGTATGGTCTTCTGTATTATTTACACTTAACCAGAACTTACTTTAAATAAAAATTATATTGTAATCAGTTCTGTGTACACTGCCAAAGTACATAGAATTAAAATCTATTGTGACAAATACTATCATGTTGCAAATACTCACAAATAGCGTAGATAGACTATATCGTTTATTTGGATTAAAATCTCACTAATGCAAATTAAAATTTTATCCTGACAGATGACAGTTTTTTCATTTAATAAACAGCTGCTTGTTTGTAAACAACAATTTTGTGAAATAATCACCCTTATTCCACTTGGTGTTGGCAACATCGTCATCAATTTTAAAGCAACATCAGTTCTTGTCGTCGTAGACATCAATTCACTTATAATTTGTTATTTCCTAACAACTGTCATAGTTTGTTTAAAATTTTTATTAAAATTTTTTTAAGTTTATTTTATGAAAAATTTTGAAAGCAAAAGTGTCAACAGTCATCAATATTGAGAATTTTAATACAGACTTACAAGAAACAATAAAAATTTATGTCATTTTGTGTCAATGACACCAAATGGAATAAGAGCGAATATTTTCGGTGGCACAATTCGCCCACAATTCTAAGAGAATCTCTTTCAGACCACACACTTCTATTCTTTCTCTTGGAAATGGAAAATGTAATAAATAAAAATTTTAGTATAATAAATACAAAACAATTTGACAACTGATTGCAACAAATATGGCAACTTTGTTGCCGTATTAAAAAGGTAAATTCAGTTTGATTTCATGTGTTTACGTTAAAGCTAATAGCACATTGAAATGGAGATAATTTCAATTAAGACTGTTAATGCATCGTAATCAGATGGTTATTGGTAGTGGCACAATAAATGTTCTGCTATCTCTTCGTCCTCGTTACATAACTTACAAAAGTGGCTGAATTTCATATTTCAATACTCTGCTAGTTTGACCATGAATGCCGTAGCATTACAAATTCCTGTCCTGGTCAGCCCCAGTAAATTATTTGTTCTATTCCGATAACGGAATGGCATAAATGTTTCCGCCACGTTGATTTTTTTCGTTTCCAACCAATATTAGAGCTATTCTTTTGCCAACTTTTTTCTCATTTTGAGCTTGCAGAGCTGCAAAAGTTAATAAAAAAATTTTCTTTGTTTTTATACAGATTCACCAGGTAACAATCTGAAATAGTCTGAAGTAACTTTTTAAAGCTTCATATTCAGTTGAATTATTTTTTTTTTAATTTAATGAAAAAAATCCACCAATTTAACCATGTAATTGTGTAGTATATTTTAAGGCTTCAAAATTCTTAAATACAAAGGCATACAGCAAAGCTTTTAAAAAATTTTATTTTCTTATAAAAAGTAGGGCCTATTTTTAGGATTATTTCAACTAAAAATTATTTTGTTTTACAATTTAATTATACGGCTGAATATTTGTAAAAACTACAACTTACATTTTTGTAAATAAATTATACTTCATTAGCTTAACAGTAATTTTTGTTTTACCAAAAAAAAAAAAAAAATATCCATGACTATCACTGTAAAATAAATTGTAAAAGATTCAAGTATTCATTTGTTAAATTAAATACTACTCGTTTTGCAGAAAAAAATCAAAAGCCTCGCCAAATGTACTTAAGGCTTTAAAAAATGATTTTGAAGCTTAATATACAAACATAACGTTAAAGGACTTAAATGGTGGCTATAGGGCCACCAACAAAATAACAACGATAATGATGACCAAAGTTGAATGATACTTAAAAACAAGTAAAGCAGCAACAGAAAAAAATGTTCTCAAAATTGAGAAACTTTTTTAAAAAAAGCAGGCCTCACCAGCTGTATTACAGCTGCAGACATTGTTATTGTGGTTGTGTAATATCATGAGTATCAATATCAAAGTATTTAAATGAGTGATTTTTTTATATACAAAAATTATTTTATTTTTTTTTTTTTTCATTAAACGTTTCATATTTTTTATTTTTACAGTGCGTGTAAAATAAACATTTATTTAAAAAAAAACAGACAAAGTTTACACACCAAATACTGAATAATTTTTTTTTCTTTGTTTATACTTTTACATACACACACAAATAATTTTCAACTTAAATAAAAAAAGTATGTTTGATTTCATTTGAGTAAAAGTGTCTGAAAAGGTTTGTTTGGGAGTGTGTGCTAGTGTTTGTATGGGTATGTGCATTTGTGTTTACTGAAACCAAATGAAAATTGCAATTGACCACTACAAACAAATATTATTCAAGAGAGTCGGGCTATGTGTCTGGTAGTAATTCAAAAAAAAATGGTACAAAAAACAAGAAACGTAGTTAAAATAAAAAGTATTTTTTTATAAAAGTATTTTTTTATAAAAAATACTTTGTATAGAAAAAGTTTTTAAGCCCGCAACCAAAACAAAAAAAGAAACTTTGTAAAATGATGATACTTATTCCATTTACAAATGAAATGATTTTTTCAACACGTTAAGTATAAGTAAATATTTAAAATCGTAAATGAGAATTATATTGAAAAAAAAGAAACAAAAAAGCAATTCTTATAGAAGGGTGTTGAACCAAACAACTTGAAAGTTATTATTGTTTAAGCAAAAAGAGAGTATGTAGATAAAGTGTAGAAAAGGAATGAAATAGTAGAAATTATTTTGTTCAAAATTCACAAACATCGTGTGCGGCCAGCCAGTCACTTTCAAACACATATCAATATTTTATTTTATTTTATAAAAATATGATCGACAAAGGTCTATGCCAATTATTTTGGGTTTTGCTAAAAGCATTATTTTCTACAATATTCTCATGGAAAATGTATTATTACTTACTTAATATAATAAGTACTAAAAGAGATTACTTCACGGAAGCTACTCTGGTCTTCAGTATATTACATCCAAATTTCGTAAGCTTTTGACAAAATATTTGAATATTTATAACGGTAAACAAACTGTTTAAATGAGAATTGAGTCAAAAATCAAAAAAGAATTTTTTCCAATCATTTCAATAAGAAACAAAGAAACTATAATCAAATGAAGCACTGCACTAAATAAACAAATCTCCCAACCAACATAAATTACAATGTTACATTAAATTTAATGACGTTAATAGTACGTTATTTAAGCGGGTTTCATGTTGTAATACAGAGTATTAACTTTTTCATTAGATCGAATGATACCGAAATCAAATGCAAATCAAATAGACTGTCAAAAAATTTAAAGGAAATATTTTCTGTTTTCATACCATCACACTTCAAATGAAATAAAAAACGCGGCAAATAATTTCACAGCTGATTTCTAGATTTTTCTTTGGTTGCTTGTACAAAAGCAACCCTGATAAAATAAGCAGTGTGATAGCTTAGAAAAAATTCTAAAAATGACATAAACCATAATACTGGCAAAAATACTTAAGTATGTCACCACACTCACCACACCTCCGTAACATTTTGTTTTCACACTATTGGATTTTTACTTAATACACGAATTTTTGAGTTGTATTAATACTAAATACAATAGACTGAAACCCGCATTTAGTTTTCATGTTAGCAACACGTCATGCTAAAGGTCACATCAATATCAGTCAAATAATTATGTACATGACATCTTAATGTTATATCAATGTCATATCGAATTTCATGTAGGTGCCATATCAAAGTTAATTTTAAACTTAATTTATTATTATTATTATTATTGAAATTATATTACATATAATAATACATATAACATTTCCTCTTAATATAAGTTATAAGTAGTACTATCTTGGTAATATAACATACGGCTATGACAAAAGTCGTCAGCCGGAAATTCTGGTTTATATACATAAATAAATAACCTTTTTACTTTTAAATATATAGCACACATTTAAAATTAGTGTTTTGTTTTTAATGATTATACTCATCTATTAACATTTTACGATAATTTAAAGCATAAGTAATAAATTTTATTAAAATTTCAAAATTAAATAAATCACCATTTAATATTTTAACAAGTTCCCCTTCTGATATTGTTATACATTGAAAGTACTGTCGCCTCAGACCGTTTAGAATAGGACATCTGCAAATGAAGTGCTGAATAGTTTCAATTTCTCTCGTGTTACACAATGAACATTCTTCACACTGAATTGTTGAAAATCTTGATCCATTAAGTTTTATAAGATCACAACACGCTTTAAAAATCAATGCAACATAGTTGATGTTATTCATATTTATAAAATAATGTTCTCCTCTGGTAGGATTCAATTTTTTGTAGAAGGTTGTTGTATGGGAAGCTCTTCGTAATCGCTCTTCATTTGCTTGCATTTTAAGGGTGTTTACTATACGATATTGCTTCATATTCCATTCTTCTAAAGTTGCACTGGCAAGCAAATTTTCCCCAAGGTTGTTGCAAAGTTGATTTAAACTATTGTCCCAAAATATTCCTCTTTCCAATATTTTTTTCTTAATTTATGTGGAAGGCGTGTTGAACAGAGTTGAAAAAGGGTTCGTTTTAAGTAATTTAGGTTTAACTTAAGAGTATATAAATGGCAATCATCCAAGCCAGATTCCAACATAAGGGCGTAATTGGGTGTTAAATTTGGCAGTTTAAAAGTAAGTTTTAGAAAATAGCGCTGTAGAGTATCTACCTCCTCGAAATGTGTATATCCCCAAACTTGCGCTCCGTATGCTTGAATAGAACGACTTACAGCTTCGAACAAGCGATACTTGGTTTTTACAGCAATTTGGTTCTTGTTTAGAAATGATGTCCATGTTAAATTAATGCTGGATTTCGCCATGCCATTTCTGTTTACCACATGTTTTGTAAACGACATTTTTGGGGTTAATATTATTCCCAAATAGTTGTATTCATTAACTATTTCAACATCTGCCTGTTTATAGGTCCATTTTTCAGAACTAGCCAGTCGTCCTCCATTTCTAAATACCACTATTTTCGATTTTGTGAGATTAATTTCCAGATCCCAGAGATCACAATATTTTTCCAGCTTTCCTATCATTTGTTGTAAAACTTCTACTCTGTCAGCCAAGATCACAATATCGTCTGCGTACATAAGTAGCCTTATATTTAGTTCTTCTATTGAGAGACTTCCTTGTAAATACTCATGTAAATCATTAATATATAAAAAAAAAATAGGAGCAGGGATAATAAACATCCTTGTTTAAAGCCAGAGGTCGTGTAAAAGGGTTTTGAGAGCTCATGTCCATTCCATACAGTTGATTTCGTTGTTGTATAAATGCTTTCTGTAAATTTTACCATTTTTGTTGCGATTCCAAGCGTGTGTAATTTGTATATAAGGGCCTTACGTGATATCTTGTCAAACGCTGCTTTAAAGTCCACAAAAAAAGCATATTCTTTCTTTTTCTCATTTAATTTTAAATGCACGATAGCTGCCAAATTGTATATATTATCTATTGTGAAGTAACCTTTTCTAAAACCTGCTTGATACTCTGTTATAATATTGTGTTGTTCTATCCATTTGTATATACGCTCGTTTAATACACCCGTCATAATTTTGGATACGCAATTCATAAACGATATACCTCTATAATTACTTGCTACATTACTATCCCCTTTCTTAAATATGGGGTAGATTACGGTCGTTGTAAACGTTGCATCAACTGTCATATTATTATATATTTTATTATAGCTTTGGGCTAATAATTCCAAAAATTCAATTGGAGCATTTTTTAAAAATTCATAAGGTATTCTATCTTCACCTGGTTGGCTTGTTTATTTTTCCACAATTTCCAAAGTTGTTATATCTAAATCCAGGAAGGCATCCCCATAAAGCATAGGTGCATAACTAAAATCACTGGTAGTTTTTTCTTGACTTATTAATTTCATAAAATATGTTATAAACTCTGTAGAAGATACATTTGCAAACTCATTGGGCAACTGTTTTCTTATTTCTCTAACTATTTCCCATCACATCTTGCTATCTTTAACCTTATTTAGTTTTAATTCCAGTTCCCTGTAGTGTTTTATTTGGCTTTCCTTACAGACTTCCTTATAAGTTGCATTTGCTTTTAAATAATTTTTCTTATTGTTATCATTCGGTGCCATTTTGAAGATTTGTAACAGCTTGAATGTTTTCGTGTTCTTATACATTTCCAGTTAAACCAAGGGCTTTTAGGAATATATGTTATTTTATCCTCATAAACTTCCTCTACTGAGATTTTAACTATACCGTTAAGTGCTGATAAATTTATATTAACATCACTTTCATTCATGTGTCGTATTGCTGTTTTAACGTTTTGTACATATTTATCTTTGTATTTATCAACCCATTTTAGTTTCGGTAAAAGTTTCTCCGATTTGCTACATGTATTTTTGAACAAACAAATTGGCAGATGATCAGACCAAGTTTTCTCTTCTACTTTGAAATTTTTAATTGTGTGAAGTACATCTTGTGAAACTGCACATATGTCATTAACGAATGATCCTACACCGCTTATAAAGGTTAAGTTGCCGCATTCATCTCCTTTAACTGCACCATTTCCCACTACCAAGGCCATATCTTCACAAAATTCCATATACTTCTTGCCCTTGCTATTTAGCTCTTTGTCTTTTGATTTTCTTCTACCCAAATAAGCTGGACATAAATTTTGCACTTCTTCATCCACAAGTTGCTGTTTTTCCCCAATTCTAATATTTAAATCGCCGATTAGCAAAACATTTCCCGCACCATTTTCAGTAAGAACGTCTTCTACTAAGCCAAAATCTTCATACCAAGACGCACCACGCAAATACAATGGATATAAAATAATATTTGTACCTTCTGCTGAAATATTAATTATGTCAATACCGTTAAACGTAATTTTTGTTATAGGTCAGGTCAAAGGTCGTATCAGAGTTATGTCAAAAGTCATATAAAGTCACGTCAAGCTGCATGTTAAAAACTCAATCTTGTTAGGTTAGGCCAAAAGTCATGTGAAAGTCCATGTAAATATAATATTAAATCATATTTAAGGTCAGATCGAAATTCATAATAGTTTCACTTTTAGGTCAAATGTCATTTTAATGTAATGTAAAGTCATATCAAAGGTCATGTTAAAATCATGTCAATTTCATATTTCATATTTCATACTATCAGAAATAGTAGACCACAAATCTTGATGGATTAAAACAGCTTTAATCTGTATACTCCACGAATCATAATTTGTTTCATCTAACTTTTCAATACTAAACATTGAAGAAGTCATCCCGTCTTTTTAATTAAGACTTTAATTTATTTAATTTTCTTTTTTAAATTAATAAATCAATTGAGCTCTCCTAGGCCCATAACCTATTGAAAATGCTTTATTTTATTTAAAAGAATTTAAGTTCGTATACCGTTGAAACAAATTCAAAGAATAATATATTTTTTTCAATTTTGATATTTGACATTTGATTAAAATACAAATGTTACTTATTTTCTAATATTATTTAGATTTATATAATATTTATTTAAACAGTAGAAAAATCGAAGTATATAAACAATAAATATATATGTTGCAATGTAAGCAGGAGTTGTAATTTGAATTCAGATTTTCAACAAAAGTATGTATCGAAAATAATTAAATTAACAGCTATAATACATTAAGAAGTTTAGCCCAGGGATTTTATGAACTCAGCATGTAAAAAAACTTTAATTTAAAACTGTGGTGGCCAATTATTTGAAAAATTCTGCTTAAGACACTTAGGTCAAATATGAATATTCCCCAGGAAAAAAAATTTCCGAGGAATTTTTAATCATAATTTGTTTTATAGTAATTTATTTTTAAATTGCTTTGAAATTAATTGAAATGGTGCTTCCTATTGCAAGGGAATAATTTTTTTTAACACTTCTTAGCCGTTACCTAAAATGATGACGACAAAATTATAGTCGCTTAAATACAATATCGCAGTCGCATTTTCTTGTAAAATACCAATTATAAGCAAACACTTATCGATAAATAACGATGCGACAATTGGAATACTAATATAAAGACGTCGACAATAAACGACGTCTTTATCTATTGATTGCGACAACTGGAATAGGGATGAATATTTGTTTGTTGTTGATGTTAAGATTTTTTCAATTTCTTATGATCACAGATTCTACAAAATTTTAATCTTTTTATATAAAGGGTGTCCGAACAAGAACGCAAAATTTAAATTTGGTGCCATTCGAAGTGTCATTGCTTGACATTTGAACAATTGTTATTGTTTGCTAGTAGAAGGTACGAGGTTAGTAAAAAATGACCATGGACAGCGAAGGGAGTTCGTTAATTGGGTATTGGAGAGACAACATGAAAATGTTGATTTTGCCGATAAAATCATCTTTAGTGACGAGGCCCATTTCCATCTTGATGGCTTCGTCAATAGGCAGAACTGTCGCATTTGGGGTGAGGAAAATCCTCGAGTGATTCACGAGAAGCAAATGCATCGTCAACGTGTCACTGTGTGGTGTGGTTTTTGGGCTGGAGGCATCATTGTACCTTTTTTTATGAAAATGAGGCAGGTCAAGCGCAAACAGTCAATGGTGTTCGGTATCGTGAAATGATAACCAGTTTTTTCTTGCCTAGAATTGGAGAAATGAATGTGGAGGGCTTGTGGTTTTAACAAGACGGCGTCACATGTCATACAGCCAGAGAAACAATTCAATTGCTGCAACAGTCATTTATTTAAAATTTAAATCTTGCGTTCTTGTTAGGACACTCTTTATAAAAATTAATTAATTTTCTAAACATGAAACACTTACAATAATCCTGTCAAAGTAGATTTTAATAAATACATATTTTATTTTAATGCCTGATTAATGCTGAATTATATTTGTATATAAATTAATTAATACTCAAACGCCTTAATATTCAACAATTATAACTATTTACAAGCACAAGCACATGCATGCATATATAGTGATGGGTATATTTTAAAAGCCACATTGCTTTGTTACTTATTATAAATTTGAAAAATAAATTACAAGTAAAACCACATTAACTTAAATCCCTTCGAGTTTATAATCCTATAAAATTGATATGATTAAGAAATTCTTTCTACCATTCATGCATATGCATACCTTAATCCTTAAAGATTTATTACCTCATGGAAATTTCATATCAAATGTGGTTAAAATTCAATTAAAACTTTAAAATTTCACTTGTAAAATACAAAACTTTTTCCTCTCTTTTTTTATTTTGTTGCAAAGACTTTATTATTCAAACTTTTTCAATTGTTTAACATTTGAGTGACAGTTTAGGGCTTATGTGAGTGCACTTCATATAAAAGTGTTTATGAGTATGTATGTATGTGTGTAATACATTGTGTGATAGACTTTCTGTTAAAATTTTACTTCGATATTCAGTTTGAAATTGTGTTGTTATCAAAGTAGGTTGAGGGTATTTAAGTGATTTTTTTTTTGTAAGACAGCGTTTAGTGTTACTTTTGAGTCTTAAATAAACATGTTTAGAATTCTTTTTTCTTTGTTGCTAGTAAATGTGGAAATGTTACGTATATTTATCCATGACATGAAAAACTGCTGATTAAAACTATATGATTGGGTTTCAGTGGTTAAAGAATTTTAAATTTCTCCTTTAAAAATTATTTCCAAAATATCATTAAACTTAGCAGTTATAACACTTGTGGCGATATTAACTTAATACTTATTTTAAATATGTAGTTTCTCAGAATCTTAAGCAAGTTAATGGTTTACTGAAAAAATACCTTGCTTTTACAATTTGTATATTCAAAACTGCTTGTTTTGAAATCAGGTTTTTTTTTTTTTTTTTTTTTTGAAAAAAACTTTTAAGAGAAAAGCAAATTTTTTTTAAAAAAATTTTGAGTGCTAATACAAAAAATAAATTTACGTGTTGTAGTTTACAAAAATTTATAAGAATGTGTATAATATCTATAGGGTCCGCCATCGAAAGTTTTTTTTTTCAACTAGTGCTTATTTCGTGAATGGTAACACTTAGCTCATGTCTGATTTGACAGATAATTAGTTTTATCCTTCCGCTGAAAGAATATGGTTGTGTTTTTGCTTCGCTAAGTGGGGCTGCGATCGACTTACAGAAGATGCCGATTTTGCATTTTGATCTTGGCGGGTATGTAAACAAGCAAAATTGTCGCATTTGGAGCACCGAAAACCCGCACGCATACATTGAAAAGCCGACGCACCCAAAACGAGTACTGTTTGGTGCGGATTTTGGTCCAGAGGCATAATTGGGCCATTTTTCTTCGAAAATGAGCAAGGAGTGGCCGTTAGTCAATAGCGATCGTTATCGGGCCATGTTGAACGAAGTTTTGTTCACAAAAATTGAAGAGGAGGATATTGGCAACATTTGGTTTCAACAGGACGGCGCTACGTGCCACACAGCCGAAGCTACACTCTATGTTTTTATAGTATTTTCACAAAAAAAAAGTTATTTGGCGGATCCTATATAATTAATGATTATTGAGCTTTACGGCCAGGCTCCCTATGAAGAAAATTATCATTTGCTTCGACTTCAGACGAGAAACAGCTGATTTGCGGCTACCTAAAACATTTCTACAAGAAAATTCTTATGAAAAGAAAATCGAACAACAACGTTAGCATTTCTATGTGAAATTTCGGCTCACTAAAAAATATTCTTTCTCTTTATACGAATACAAATGCCAAAACCACTCACTTGTTTTCTTGTTGTCGCTTGGCTATTTTTTCTTATAAAATTAACACGAAACGCACAGAAACCACTAAAATTAGAAATAAAAATATTTTTCTATCTTCTAATATTGATTTTTTAACAATCAACATGAAATTTTTTTTTTATAATAATTAAAAAATAAATTTTTTAAGCTTTTTTCGTTACAATTTGTTTTTGTGAATGCATGTGTCTGTGTTTTATATTTTTCTTTCTGCTTTCTTTGTTGAGAGCTTAAGTAGTGTATCATGTATCTTTTTTAAAGTTAATTTCTAGTTACAGCGGATTTTCTTTGAAACTGTCGATTAATTTATGAAACTGTTGTTTTGACAACATAGCATATTGAGAAGGCTTGCGGGCAAGCGAACGATAAATCAAAAGTTAGAGAGCCCAGTTTTCAATAGAAAATGGGTGAGTGGTTTTCTTTCGCCTTCGCCCAGCAGTTAGCCCAGCAGTTAGACTTGTTTTTTATAAAATTATTTATTATTTTAAATTTTTATTCAATTATTTATTTTACCCCAGTTAAAAATATTAATTTTAAACTTTTACAAAAAAAGATAAATGATCGGATTTTTTAGTAAAGCAAAATCTCACATTCACGTATTGTGGTATAATTTTTTTTTTAAGTTTAAATAATTTTTTTTCATAAATTTATTGTATTGAATAGTAGTCTGCTTACCTTTACATAAACTTTTCGTTTTTAAAAAATAAAGGATACCAGGCCAGCTTTATACCCAAGATTTATAAAAATATTATACAAAATTTGGTATTATGGTTTAGTTAAAATGTATTTTTAGTAACTTTTACAATTATAAAGCTTAATTTTCTTTTCAATTTTTGGTACAAACCAAATTTAGATTTGCCACTTTCATAAGCATTAGAGCAAAGGATATTAGGTTAACTTTGTAAGTAATGGCGATATCTTTATTTAATTTCATTTTATTAATAAATCACATAAATCTGCTTTTAGGTAAAGGCTTTGTAATGGAATAATTTAGTGGTGGATATTAAATTGTTTTTCTTTGTATACACCGATAAAATAATTTTTTGTTTAATTTTTTTTTTAAGATCTAATGCTATAAATTATTTATAGAAAAAAAAGTTTGTAAAATAAGTTATTTTTATATGAAATGCTTACCTAAACGAACCAGTATGGTGGTCTTTGGCTATAAAGCAGAATACTTAGTAAATTATTTAAAGGTAAAATCATTTTCATAATAACTTTTTACATTTCAAACTTTAATCCTTTTCAGTTAATATTAATTTCGCTTGAACAATAGCAATAAATAAGGCAGTAAAGAAAAGGTTCCATTCCATTACAATCCAAGCATATTAAATAAATCCTTTTTGTTTTCAAAGTATTTTTTTTTTTCAAAGGATAATTTTGTTTTGTATTTTCCCTATTTTTCCTTTGTGGGTCGCTTGAAAACTTATGGTATTCACAAATGACTGTGATTTACCTTCGAGTTAATAAAAATGTTTGTTTAAGAATATTTTATAACATGAAAAATATCAAATTTAAAGCTTATTAATTTTTAAAAATATTAGTTTTGCTTAAGCCAGATTCTTGTTTCATAATATATTTATTTCAATTCGTCTGGCAACTTTACTGAAGTCCAAATTTCCCTTTGTTTATGAATTATATTTGTTGTTTATTTGGATTTCGGCAAAGTTAACCGCTTACGGTCTATGTATGTTTGTTTTTGGTTTTTTGTGTAAAACAAATATACTTAACTTACTTGAGTGAAAACTACGCAACAATAAAGGTCACAACACTAGAAGTTTTTTAAAGGTAATATTTAAAAATTTAATAAAAACACAATTTTATTAAAACTAATTAAACCTGATATTTTTTATTTCATATTTTATGCCTGGCGCGCAAACAAGTTTGATAGAGTTTTTCGAGCCTATTCTTTCAATATTTTAGTTTTTTTATTTAAAAAAATTTTAGCATAAAATTTTCCGCAGATTTGAGTAAGCCACGGCCTTTAATAAGATTTAAAAAGTATTTTTTTTTTTTTTTTTGCTTAAAATTTATTTGAAGTTTTATATATTTTAAATGGGCCATAATTTTGAGAAATTTTATAGCAATAGATATTTAAAGTCATTACTTATTTAGTTTTAATGTTTCTTTTAATTTTTCATTTTTTTTTTATTTCAATTTTTACAAAGAAGCTACACAAAGTTAAAGTCAAATTTCTAAAAAAAAACTTCATAAAGAAATAAAAATCAAAATACAAATTGTCCATATAGGTATGCTATCCCCTTCAGTACTTATTGTACTGAATAAATAAATCATGAGAATATCATGAGTAAAAGAATAAATTTTAAAACCAACACAATTTCTGGAATTAAGCACAAATAAAGATTAATATTTTGTCAAAATACAAATTGTTAGCTTGAAAAACCAGGCATTTCTAAGAAATTTTTAAAGCCAAAATGAACCGCTCATGACAAACAAAATTTTTTCTTATTGGTCACAAAAATATTACGTTTGTGGTCATTAATGACCTTAATGAACATCATGCCAAAGTGCCTACTGCTAAACAAAACACTCAAATATTTAATTAAAAGAAGAAAAAAAATATTGCAAATAGTGCTTACGTGTCCTTTATGCAAATGTTGCATTAGCATAAATATTTGTAGCTAAAAGTTTAATACTGAATTTAGCTCCTGCATAGCTCTAGTTCTCCTTCTCACACATGCTTAAAGCTTGCAACTAACGCATTTTTTGTGTGTAATTTATTGTTGGTTTACAATTCATTAAAATGAATATGCAGTTTATTTTTATTTTTATTTGTGCTTGTTTTTGTTTTCATTTTGCAATGACGAACTCTTGACTACAATTGCATTCACATTTGAGTGTTTTTTATGAGCACATGTGAGTTTATAAATTTATGTAAAGGCGAGTGTGTGTGTTTATGCATTTGGTATTTATGTGAATTTGTTGCTACTAAATGATGTATTTTATTTTAGCACGTAACAATGAAATTACATACCAAAAAAAAATTTTTTTTTTCAAAAAAAAAAGTTTTATATGAGGGTCCTTTAAAAAAAACTCACAAATTTATTTATTTGTGTAGAAAAGAAAAAAAATTCTAAAATTACATCAGTTTTGTTCAGGCAAAACTAGTAATTAAGAGTTAAGCAATTGTAATTTATTTATAGAGTATGTGTGTGTGTGTGTTCTTATTTGTGTTATATTCCTCTGTTGGCTGCTACAAATAGCTAGGTAATTAATTGTTGCATGTGAAATAAATTAAAAGGCTCTATAATTAACTTTAAAATGCCAGCTACCCGGCTAGCATTGCTGACTTGCAGCAAAAACAAAAAAATTAATTGAAAAAAAATCCAACTTGAAATCTAAAGTGCTATTCAATTTAGTACTAAGTGGCAAAAGGTTAAATAAAATATAATTAGAAAATAGTTAAAGCATATTAATAAAATAAAATAAAAACCTACAATTAACGAAAACAATTGAAAATCAAAACAGTTTTTGCAAAAGAATAATTATTTGAACTGTTATATTTTAAATGAGTTTTTTTAAATGAGTCTGCATTAATTCTAGTTAGGTGATGTCCTTATCTTATTTTTTCAAGAGGACCTACACTTTTTTCATATATAACAGTTCATCGCGATCTTCAAGATTTAGTCTAGACTTGAAGTAGATATTTTGCCAAATTTTTATGAAAAGTTTGTCATAATTTCTATTTGAAATCTCTATTAATAATTTTGACTAACAGTAATACTATATAGCAAAATGCGAAACTGAAATAAAATGTACTAGACTTTTCACAAAACTATCAGACGTTGTGGGCTTAGATCTTCTTGAGACTACTGCCTAGAAAGTTTATTTAGTGGATTCCCATTTATCTAACTAGAAACGATAAGAATGATCGTATACCGCAGAACCTCCACCCTTTTATTAATTGAGTCTACAATGCCCTATTAGTAGTTCCATGAAGAGCCTGTTGTCACTTTTGCTGACAAAAATATCTACTTTTATATGTTCATGATTCCATACCTGATTAAACTCTCCTGCAATCTACAAGTTTGCTTGATACTTTATTGTCCAAATTACTAAACATTTTTGTTTTATTGCAGATTTCGCTATCGGTGAGTGCACAGTAATTTTTAATAGTTCGGATTGGAAATTTTTAAAAAAAATTCCTAAAAGTATTCCATTTTAGACCCTATTCGAAAACATTCCTAAAAATATTTTTAATAAAAAATTTGTTTATTAAACAAATTGTTATATAAAACTGTATGATTTGTGCCAATTCATATTCAGATTTCTTTTTGAAATTTTGTTTTACTTTCCATGCAATTGCACATTTTTATTACGACTGCTTTCTATAATTTTTTTCACGTTAATATAAATTCTTGTAATGAAAACTATTTATTAGACAGGCGCTTGAAAAATCAGTGGGAGTTAGCGTATTGACAATACATTTTAATTTTAATATAAGACACCAGTTCGCCTCCTTTCCCTTTTTTCCTCTTACCTTATAATTTATAATTATAATTTAAGAGAATTAATAAATAAATTTTAATACGGAAATACTTAATACAAAATATATCAAATAGTCTAACAAAACTTGTTTTAAGCCCTTTTTTATTAACCATATTTATTTAAAAAAAAAATTAGTATTTTCCTTTTCGAATTACAAAAATATTAAATCACTGAACTTGATGAAAAAATGTTGAATTGCTACAATAGTTAGAAAAAGAGTGCAAGCAAGTGCCAAAATTGTGACTTTTTACTTACCTCTTGATAAAATAATTTGATAAAAATTTACTTGCTGTAGCAATTAACTCAAAGCAATAATTAACGAGATTCAAAGAAGAAAAAAAAACAAAGATGGTAGTGGTGGGCTTAGCTTTAAAACGAACCATATCAACTAAATGACTACGATATTTATTTGTACCAATTTATATGGCTTAACTTGTTGATCATTGGATAGACAAAAATCGTTATCATTCATAATAAAAATTTTATTTAATTGGGCTATCCATAGAAAAGACAAAAGTAATGCGATTCAGTAACATTTATTACAAACATTCGTATCGAAAAAACAAGTATAACGATATTTTATCGAATTCAGTATTCAGTGACTTGCCAACAAAAAGATTGGTGATAAAAATACCATTTTATTTTTGCTTCGTAGTTTTTATGTTAAATTTAAAAAAAATTACCATTATCAATATTTACAATTTTTTCTTTGCTCAGAAGCGTTTGAGCGTAGCCTCATTTTTAGTTATAGGGTTGTTAGTATTTAAAAATTAAAAATTACCACTATAATAAAAAAAAAACTCACTTTGTTCCATTTATTTTTCTCCTTTTTATTCTAGACAGTTTAAGCTCCATCACATAGTTCTAGGGTTGTTAATATTAAAAACTCAAAAAGTACTATTAATAAAAAGTAGCATTTTTCCCTTTTATGCTTTTAAATTTTCACTTGAACCGTCGAGCCCAGTCTCGCAGTTCTAGGGCTGTTAATATTGAAAAATTAAAAAGTGCCATAATGTGAATTTTTTAATTTTTTATTTGATTCAGTACCATTTAATGCTACTGTCACAATTCTAAAGAGTGATTTTTTTGCTATTATCTTTTTGGCAACACTAGTTTTGACAGCTCACGCACGTTTTGTATCTTGTGTCACTGTCAAACATCTTCAGTTTGGTCTATAATTTAATCATGAATCGTCTTACAAACGAACAACGCTTGCAAATTATTGAATTCCATTTTATGGTCAGTTTAATCGACCTACTGAGGCTTCTATTCGGGGTATTGTAACAAAATTTCGCACCAAATTTACATTGTTGGACATTAAACCACCAACACGCTTACGTAGAGTGCGAACTGAAGAAAATATCGCAGCCGTATCGGCCAGTGTTGGTGATGACCGTGAATTATCGATTCGGCGCCGTTCGCAGCAATTGGGCCTCTGTTACTCCACTACGTGGAAAATTTTGCGGAAGGATTTGGGTGTGAAGCCTTATAAGATACAACTGGTGCAAGAATTGAAGCCAAACGACCTACCACAACGCCAAATTTTTGGTGAATGGGCTCTTGAAAAGTTAGATGAAGATCCACTTTTTTATCGAAGAATTGTGTTCAGTGACGAGGCTCATTTCTGGTTGAATGGATACGTGAACAAGCAAAACTGCCGTATTTGGAGTGAAGAGCAGCCAGAAGCATTGCAAGAGCTACCAATGCATCCACAAAAAACAACCGTTTGGTGCGGATTATGGGCTGGCGGCATCATTGAGCCGTATTTCTTCAAAGATGATGCGAATCACAACGTTACTGTGAATGGTGAGCGCTACCGTGCGATGATAACAAACTTTTTTTTGCCCAAAATGGAAGAGCTTGACTTGCATGACATGTGGTTTCAACAAGACGGTGCCACATGCCACACAGCACGCGAAACAATGGACCAATTGAGAGGCGAGTTCGGTGAACAGTTTATTTCACGCTTGGGACCAGTCAATTGGCCGCCCAGATCGTGCGATTTAACGCCTCTAGACTATTTTTTGTGGGGCTATGTTAAGGCTAATGTCTATAGGGACAAGCCCGCTTCGATTGACGCACTGGAAGCCAACATTGCCAACATTATTCGTGAGATACCGGCCGAAATGTTGGAAAGAGTATGCCAAAATTGGACTAAGCGGATGGACCATTTGAGGCGCAGCCGCGGCCAACATTTGCAACTATCGATCCAAATAAATATTTCATGCATTTTTCTGAATTTTATGTGGTTTTTTTTTTTAAATTTCCGATAGTTCTTATAAAATCACCTTTTAGGTTTGCAGATAATATAAAAAATGCCACTAAAATTGTTTAAATATAAAGTAGCCATCATTAGTACGTTTTTCTCCCTTGAACCATTTTTCTATTAATTTTCATTAGCTGTTACAAATTAATAATAAAATTTATAAATAAAAATAAAAAGCGGTAAAAATTTTATGCCGTATTTGCTCGAATTTTAAAAAGTGCCAATCTATTGGAGCATTTTTAAAAAGAGACAAATACAATTTAATATTTAGTGCTGTGATTGTTACTTTGAAAGATAAATGGGATTAAAAATAGTGTTTTACCCTTTTATCCAGCATATGTAGAAATTTCGAAAAAGTACCAAATACCTATTACCTCATTTCTTTTAGTAGAATATTTTATAGTTTGAATTTTGGCTCTATCTGTAGTAGTTCCGTAGATATAAAAAGTCAGATTTTACCCGTTTTTAAATTTTGTTCCCTTAATATTTATATGAATTACAAAGAAATCAGTTTTTATTCATTCTACATATTATGAGAGGAACCTGTTCACCGATGATAATAAGTCAGTGAATCAGTCAGTAACGTTACTCTTTTGTGAGTATAGATTAACTTGAGAAACAGTTCAATTTATCGAAAGATTCAAATTAATGAGATCCAAATAATCAAGAGTCCATAGTGGGCTTAAAATTCCTTAAGAATTTTAATTAAAAAGATATTACTCATACGTCTACTTGTGCACTTGAAAGTGGCTCATATCTATTTATATAATATTTATTTCAAATCATAAATATTGCTTTTACGCCCAGAACTAACTTGACTTTTTTCTTACTGATTTATCAATATCGTAAAAAATTTTCTTCAATTTTAGCCAGTTTTTTTTTTTTTTTTTTACTTCCAACCAATATTAACTTAATTTTTTTATCTAAATCTAAATATTATTTTCTCAATAAATTGCTAAATTTCTTTGGTTTATTTTTTATTTTGCTAAGGAATGTTTTTCGTTATAAATTTTTTTCTTTTTTTTAACACTAGAGCTGTTCTATCGTGCCTAAATGCTGATTACATCTTAAAGATATGCAAGTGATATGTACTTAAAAAGGAATAGGCAACTGTAGAAGTGTGAGAGAGTGTGCATATGCAAGTGTATGTATATGTGTGTAGATACATTACTGGGGATTGACTAAACGTGCATAGACCTACTTACAATGCCAAGGAAAGAAAATGAGTCAAGCATGATTAAAGAAAAACCTCTTAAAAAGTTAAAACGTTTCAGAGCGGGTAGGGTGTTAGCTGCCATATAAGGTGACGTTATAAAGCTTAAAGTAGTTTTTTTTTCAAATGTTTTCCATATTACATTTAAAAGATTTTTCAAAGATAAATGTAAACAATTTCCTCCCTTACTTTATATGGCTAAAATGAGAGAAATGATGAGAAGTGGAAGTAAAAAAAAATATAACACGACCTAATATAATTTTATATATTGTGCTGTTTCTTTTTCTTTCATTTTGTATATAATATTTATAAAAAAAAAATAACACACAACGAAAATATTATAAAAAAAAAGAAAATGTTTAACATATTTGCTAGAGGATATGAAAATCGATATAGATGCTCTCAATAATGTGTTAGATATTCCAAAGCAAGAAGAAGTAAATGGGAAAAAAATCATAAATAAATAGATATAAAATACTATTGGGAAAAATAAAAATAATCTTCATTTCAAACTGATATTCGTAGCAGAGTGTTACTTAAATATTAATATACGTACTACGTACTCGTACAACGTATTATAATTGGGTTCAAATAAGGTAGAAAATATTTGAGGCAAATCATAAGATTAAACTAATAGAAAATGTTATCAATATAATGAGCTAAATTTGAATATTAAATTGTAATTTAATAGTAAATTATAAATTCATGTAACATAAGCAATATAATTTACATATTTGAGAGAATATTTTAATATGTTGCTTTAAACAAGCAACAACATAAACAAGTTGAATAGAATCAAATTCCAATAAAAAAATGTATTGTATTAATTAAATTAAGAACTAAAATTGTTTATAAATAAATATTCTATCCCTTTCAGTCCCAAAAAATTCCAAAGCTGTCAGCTTTCAATGAAATTTTTGGTATATGATAATTTGTCCTTAAATAAAAAGCATAAAACACTGAACGTACAGTGAACGAGGTATAAAAAAACTGTAACCCGCTGTACATGTTCCTGAAGTCTCTAGAAAATGCTTTCTTAAGCTTAAATTGAAAATAAAAAATTACACAATATTAAAAAAAAACTGATAATTCGCGATTTATTTGGAAAAAAAATTTGCACAATTTGAGGTTTGATAATTCTTACAAGCTCAGTAAAATTAATTAAATTATATCGGCTTCTGCAGATATATCTTTTTGTGACAATACGCGGAGACCCTATATAAGTGAACGACAGCTTTTTTCTTACATCTGAATTGAAAACAAAAACAAATTTTCGTATTTTCTTTTTGTTTCTTCTGCGTCATAATACATTTATTTATAAAAAAATATAGAATTTTATGTCCTTGAGCTTTGTGCTTACTATTATAATTAGAGTTAGAAGTAAGAGCGGGAACAAGTCACTTGATCACTCACAGAACCAATATCATATTCAATTACGAAATTTATAAACACATTTAATTTTTTAACTGAAATATAATCTGTCACAGAATACGTCAAACACGCTTTTAATATTTGCATATTAGAAAAAAAAATTATTTTCATAGCGAAAATGCACAGAAACATAATATAAAACAAAAACATTTATAGACTTGAACAAAAAATTAACAGAATAAAACATAAATATAAACAAAAGTTTGTTAAGAAAATTTTTTTATAGTTTTTACTGAGCTACAAGCAAAATAGACCTATTGTATTCTCATATTGCAAATTCAAAAACTTCCCATGTCAGACGGTTGAATGTACTGATGTCCTAAGTTACTAAAACTGTTCCAAATTAGACCATCATAGTGGCACAATACATGTTCTGCTGTCTTTTCGTCATTTCGACTTATCGTCACATTTGCAAGCGTGTAAATACTCTGCAATGCGATTCTTTTTCCAACCATTCCATATCTTGATCTTGATATTATTCAAGACCTAACTGCATTAAATAATTTAAAGCAAACTTTTTATACCCTTCATACAGTGAACAAGGATATATATAACTTTGTGATTCCGTTTGCAATATCTACATCGTATATGGAACACCCTATATATTCTTAATTGTTATCAATAGCGGAGTCAAATAAGCGATGTCCGTCTGTCTGAAACTAACTTTATGAAGTCCCCAAACAACATACAGAAAAGTATAGCAGTTGTTTCTATAAGATTATTCTTATTGAAATTCTGCCAGATCGGTTCATAAATTGTGGACTTATGAATCAAAAACCGCAACTACCACTATTTTTTGTCATTTTTTGAGTAGGTTTTTTACGTATTTTTTCTAAACAACCAAATGGACAAAAAAAGTAGTTTGTTTTAAATGACATTCATAATACCTGTAAAAAAAATGAGAGCAATAGGTCCACAAATGACCGAGGAATATCAAAAATACAACCGAAATTTTAGATTTTCATTCATTTCTGCTTTTTTTTCTTATTTTATCCTAACTAAAAAAAGCATTACACAGTTTTTCATACATCGCATATGGAAAAATTTAATTGGATGGGCCCAAAAATGGCGTAGCTATGAGTCAAAAATCACGACTACCTGTATTTTTTGAACATTTTTTGGTGCGTTTTTTGCTTAATATGTTAAAATGAGAAAAAAGTGTATTTACAGTTTAAACAGAAATAGCATTTGTAATATCTCTGCAAAAAAGGAGAGCAATCGGTCAGCAAATGGCAGAGAAATATAAAAAAACAACCGATATTTCACATTTTCATTAATTTTTGTTTTGCTTTTGTTTTTTATGGAAATTATCAAATCATATGCGTAATGCTTTATAAAGGGTGTTTTTTGTAGACGTATAGAAATTTAAATTGCAATAAAACAACGATGGATTATTCGATTGACATGAATTTTATTTATCCGAAAGATAATCTTGTGGCATTACATTTTAAATATGATTTCTGGCATATGACCGCCACGGCTGGCTCAGATGTACTTCAATCTGGACGTCCAATTTTCGATGACTTTTTTCAACATTTGTATTATGTCTTCCAAATGGTCAAGCGTTTGTAGCTTATCCGCATAGACCAATGACTTTACATAGCCCCACAGAAAGTAGTCTAGCGGTGTAAAATCACAAGATTTTGGAGGCCAATTCACAGGTCCAAAACGTGAAATTAGGCGGTCACCAAACGTGTCTTTCAATAAATCGATTGTGGCACGAGCTGTGTGACATGTTACGCCGTCTTGTTGGAACCACCGCTCCTGAACATCATGGTTGTTCAATTCAGGAATGAAAAAGTTAGTAATCATGAATCTATACCGATCACCATTGACTGTAACGTTCTGGCCATCATCGTTTTTGAAGAAGTACGGACCAATGATTCCACCAGCACAGTCAGTTTTTCTGGATGTAACGGTGTTTCGACATACACTTGAGGATTAGTTTCACTCCAAATGCGGCAGTTTTGTTTGTTGACGTAGCCATTCAACCAGAAGTGCGCTTCATCGCTAAACAAAATTCGCTTATGAAAATCAGGAACAACGGCAATCTCGTTTTGGGCCCATTTTTTTCACTATTTGGAAGCGTTGTTCAGGCGTGAGTCTATTCATGATGAATTGCCAAGCCAAACTGAGAATAAATCACTTGACAGCTGTTAACTCGATCGCCATCTTGAACAGTAATGCTAACTTAAAGTTCTATACGTCTATAGAAAACACCCGGTATATTATTTTCAGTTTAAATATATATGTATGTTTAAATAACTTTGAATTCATAGACTTTAGTTTATATTAAAAAAAATTAATTCTTGATTTAAATTACAAATATGACGAAACAAATTCTTCTAAAGAAATTTTTTCATTGAAAATATTTTTTATTTAAAATTTTCCACCATCGATAAAAATAAGTCGGAACATTTAAAATTTTTTTTTAATAATTTAAAATTTTAAAATTAAGTGAAAATAATGTATATATTTTTCAATTAAAGTTTAAGGTCTTTTACACAAATTAAAAATTAATTTTTCTAAAAAATTACTGTTGTCGATTAATTTTTATAGAAAATTATTTTTATTGTAACTGTTGAATAAAATAATTCAATCTATTGATTAGAAAAGATTTTTTAGACACATTTTGCATATGTGATAATATTGCCTTTTTATTCTGCAAATAAAAGTATTTATTTAAAGTTTTCTTATTAAAAATACATTTATTTTTACGAATTAATAAAAGAAAATGAAAATAAGTTAATATTTACTAATCGTTTTTACCCTGTCTCTGACGGGCTTTTCCCAACCCCAGGAATTCTTACACTAAATAGATTGTATAAATAAAATTTTGTTTTTGATTAGCTGTTTTTAGCCGGTCTCATGCGCTCAGTTACCTGCATAGAAGAGAGCATAGTCGATCCTAGAATATATAGTGACCTTTTTTTTGGAATAAATTTAAAAAGAATTCTTGGGAAACAGCATACTAATTGTTAAATAATTGAATAATGGACTTTAACGGTCGGTATCTTTGGAGAGCGTATGTACCAGTTTTTAGAAAAAGCTGCTTACAATTATTATTTTAATTGTTAAAAAGCCCATCCAAATAAATAAATAAAGTACATATATCATATTTTTGCTAGGACTTTTTGAGCAATGTCTAATAAAAGTCCTTGAGAAGTGGTCGTAAAAATGAGCGTTGTCAGTCCAAAAGCTATATTAGTTGTAAACCCAAAATTTCTATAGCGAACAAATAAACAAATAAATAAACAAACAATTTATTTATATAGATGTTACTCCCTAATAATGAAAGATTTTTTTTAAACTGGTTCGAAATTTTAGAGCTTATCCATTACAAACAACAAAAAAAATTAAAATTCTTATAATCGATAGGAATATTTTGTAAAAAAAAATAAATGGATTATGTAAAATGAAAAAAAATTTTTGTGGCAACAAAATTTCTTATGAAAAAGTGAAAATAAATATATTTTGTATAAGAAACTTATATAAAAAATTTATCAATATAAATTATATTTGAATTATTAGGGTTAAAGTTTTCTTATAGAAAATTGACAATAATATATTTTTTTATGGAAAATTTATTAAAATAAATATTTTCTCTTAGAATGTTAAGAAAACTCAAAAATAATGAAAATTTCTTTATTAATATAAGGATTTCAATGAAACGATTCTTTAAAAATATTTCATTAACCTAATGAAATATTTCATTAAATATATGGGATTTCATTGTGAGAATGAAGAAATTTCATTAGAATTGTTCCATTAGATTTCATAGTTACATAAAAAATTTTCATTAGGTAATGTGTGAAGTTTTTGAGTGGCGAGTCAATGCTTCTTAATTGCATATGTTCCAATTTCAAATTCTGGTATAATCAACTAAAATTATAAAATAATTCAATAAAAAAAAAAAAAATTTTTAATAAAAAACTAAAAAAAAAATTTTTTAGCTCTAACCGGGGCTTGAACCGTGACATCTGTAGCTGAAAAACAATTTTAAAATTCATATGTATAATGAAATACATTCATATATTATAGGAAAGTTTTCATTTAAATAATTTTAATGAATCTTGTTGCAATGATCTAATGAAAAATAATGAATTTTTCCATTAATCTAATGATTTACGTGAACAAAATTCTTTTAGTGTAGTTGACAAGCAAAAGCGAAAGTTAAAACAAAGTTTTGAATTTATTTTACATTTTTTTTACAACTTAATATTTAGTATAATTTTTTCTATTATAATTTTCCTAGAGCCTGATTTAGATCCTAAAAAAATAGGAGCAGAAGATAAAAAAAAATTTTCTTGTTAGTAAAAATTTATCCAAAGCAATAAATTTCTATTGTTAGACATTTTTATAATGAATAGCTTAATATTTTAAATAAATGTAATTTTTCCACTTTTGCTATTCTCTTTTACTATAAAAAAATCAATTCGCGTTTCCTCAATTGCATTAAACTCCTCTCGAATTCAGTTACTTTTACCATACAAAATTGCTAAATATTAACACGTCTCAGGTTGATAATTTGCTATAGATTTTGTACACAATTTACCTCAGTTAAGAAGAGAGTCTTATTTAAAATGAATTGTTGAAATGGTTCTACCGCTATGACTATTTGTTCTTGTACATTTTAACTTTAGATTTTCTTGTTGCTCACTTATACGTATTTTGATATTTCTTTTATATTTTCCTAAGAGCTTTGGGTCATTGTTCTTTAATTTTTTTTTTATTTCTAGCTTGTTTTTCTAATGTGTCCACAGGCCTTTAGTTACTGCTTGTTTAATTCCAATGACCTTTATGGTAGAGACCTGCTCAATATATTTATTACAAATGGTGTTTTACTTTGTTTAAATTTCTATTTATGTGTCATGGCCTGGGAGAGCATATGTTTATATGTGTCCTTTAAGATATCCTTTACATAAAACTTATTCGGTATTCTTTTAAGGTTTTATGGTCTACTCCTCTATACGTAGCACGTGCTTTGGCTTTTTATCATGGAGAAAAAATATCCTTTATAAAAAAAAAAGAATTAAAATGTAAGTTTAAACATGTGTGTATTTTGTTGCTAGATGTACTTATAAGGAAATAATGCTCTTGTAGGTTGTAGTTTTATTTTTATACATCCTTTTTTCTAGCCTTAGACTTCACGTAGTTTATGCTTGCTCAAGTCTAGTCAAGTTTTTTTTCTTTTTTATTAAACTTAAATACTAAGTAACATTTCATCTTTTAGCTTTTCTTCTTGTGATCCCTTTGCTGGTTTTCTAAGCCCACCATCATCAATATACAATCACACAGAAATTCTTCTTGGATTTTAATAGACAAACACACACACACATCCTTGTACATTGTAGTTACACTCATACATACGTCATCATTGAGCAGTTTGTTATGAAATTATATTTGTTTGCACGACTGCTTAGTATAAATTTGTTTGTATGAGTAACATTATACACGTACACACGTGTTTGTATGCGAGTGTTTGCTAAGTTGCAAGTTTCGTTAAACATTTTAAGTTTCTTCTTGTGTTTAGTAACAGCAGTAGAGGTTAAAGTATTAAAGTTTTAAACGATTTTAACTTTTTGAAAATTATAAAAGAGGAAATATTTTCCATAGACTTACGTAGACATAAAAAAGGCTTTATAAATATAATGGAAAATGGGTTTTTGTTGTTGTGATTGTTCACTACTTGAGAATGTCGTTGTTTAAATATTTCTTTTAACCTTGAAATGTTCTTAAATTGTTAAATGATTTAAGCAGTTCCTTTGTGGGCAAGTGCCATTTTTGCTGTGAATTATGGTAGTTTTGATTTTTATTGCTCTAAAAGGCTTAATTTGGTGTGATACATAAAGTGTATAAAATATTTTTAAACTATAAGTAGTTTGGTTTAGCTTAATAAAATTCTAAACAGAAAAATTTAGTCTTGCATTGACATAAAATTTATGAAAAAGAGAATTTTTTTTTGGATTTTCCATGATATTCTTAAGAAACCAATATCAGTACGAAAAGTGCTGAGGAGATAGCATATCTGTATTTATGGAAAATAAAAACGAATAAAAACTCAGTCAATAAAGTTGGAAAAAGTGCCAAAAAAGAATTAATTTTTATTAAAATTTTTATTGAAATTTATAATATAAAAATATTTATTTTTCTAATAAATACAATAGAGGAAAATTTATTTTTATTTATTTGATAATTATTTTCGACCTATAAAATATATATTTTTATATTATTTTTATATAAAACTACCTATTTTGTATTATCAGCTGGGTCAGCATGTGGGAGGCATAGATTTGGCTAATATGTTCTTGGAGTTGCATACAATCAATCATCTTTCTAAGAAATATATTTTGTATATTGGTGCCTCAGCACAGCAGTAGTTAATACTTGGTTGTTATAAATAAATATAAGTAAAATATTAATCTTTATTTATGCTTAATTCCAGAATTGTGCTGGGGATTATTTTAAATTTGTTATTCATTTAGTATAAAAAGGACCGAAGGGGATAGCATATTCCTATGGACCATTTCATCAGACGCTACTCTGAATCCTCAGTAGATTACTCCCTACATTTCTTGGCAAATATTAGAAGTTTTACATTGTAAAAGCCATTGATATTACTTAAGGCAAATAATTTTCCTTAAGAAATTATTGCTATTGATACCTTTTGTAAGAAAACTACTGTCATTAATTAGTCACATGTTCAAAATATAGATATTATTGTCGTTTTTTTACCCAAGTAATAATTTTTTCAATCGATAAATTTTAAAAATCTTATCGATAACACTTCTATAAAAAAAACTTTTACTGCAATTTCAGTTATCCACAACTTTTCTATAAAACAAGTTTATACAAACTTCAGTCAACAAATTAAATTTTTTAACCACTAACTTATACGTACGTTATTGATAAATTTCTTTTATTCATATTTTTAATCAAAAACATTTAAAAAAATTTTTTTTTGTGTGCTTTCTTGTAAAACTATTCTGTTTCTGTAAAACTATTTAGTTATCCAAACATTTTCTTAAAAAATTGTTTACATAAAATGAATTTTTTTATTAAATTGCTCTTAACTTTGTAAAGCATGACTTTTGCATTAAGCTTTCGTTGCTTACTTTATGCTACATAAAATATTTCAAAAGCTCCCTGTAGGATATGCAACATTGTTGGTTTTTTTATTCCTTTGTTAGATATTTCAACACACCACTAAATTAAACCCCTAACTAAATAACAATTATTTTTCTATTAAATTTATATCACATGTTGGCTCATGCTAAATAAAATCAATGGAATTAAAAAAAAATGGAAAGAACTAAAAGAAAAACACTGAAACACGAAAAACATGTGTAAAAATTCCCATTTTGATATGTTTAAATGACTTTTTGTGGTAATAACACATACATAGTAGCACAAATACTAATTGTAGTTGTACCCACATAACAACCAATGATAGACAGAACAACAACTCTAGTACAACAAATTTACTGGAAAAAAGAAATATACGCAAAGTAGAATAAAGAATCCACATTTATTTAAACGAACAATAACCACGCCGACATCAACATCATAATCATATCCATCGTCATCATTGCTCGACTAAACAAAAAAAAAAAAAAAAACAAACATATATATTGTAACTTTAACAAAATATTTCTCCCTCAACAGGACACCATGAAATTAAAACCAGAAATAACAGAAAGTAGCAAATTGTGTAATTCAATATAAAAAAAATTAGATTTACGCTTTATATATTTTAGTTAATATCAACATGAAAATAAAATAATCAAAATGGAACAATGAAAAAATATCAAATGAACAGGCAATATTATAAAAACTGTCATTCATTCATTCACTCAGTCACTCACTTTTACATAAAAAATAAAAGGGTACCTCAAATACAAAAAAAAACTTGAAGAAAAAGTATACAAACTAATGTAACAGCAAATGTACGAGTACATGTCCATTTGAACTGAGACTCCTTCCTTTTTAATAATATGTTTAACAGTTTTTAACTACATGTCGTAAACCACACATTTATGTTGCTTTTTTTATAACCCTAATATGAAAATAAATAAAAAATAATAAAATTTATCACAAACAAAAATCAAAAATTTTATACACGTAAAAGAAATGCCTGAAATATTTATTTATACTGACAATAAAAGGTCAGTGTCATAAGCCTAAATATGGGATATAAAAAAACTGGCTGGTCAACACGATAAAATGGCAAATAATAGAAAAATAAGCAAACGAAATGAAAAGGACAAGCCTTCAAAATTAATGGTTAGCGCAGGATGTAAACTGAATGAACAACAAAATAACAAAAACTCCAAAGGTGGCTATAAAGTGAGATGTGTGTATTAAAAAGTTTAATGCTATTAATATGTAGTAACAACAATGTCAAAGCAATACTAAAAAAAAAACTATAAAATAAAAAAAAACTTATACAGAAAATGTAGAATGGATTTTTAAAAATTTTATCAAACATTGTAAAAATTTGTTGCTTGCATTTAAAATTGTTTTCTTAAGCGATTAAAAATATGTTGCAGTTAAATTAAATTGGTTCTTTGCTTCTAGAGTTTCATTTACTTAGCAGCTGTCGTGAAATGGTGCCAACTTTTAGTTTGCACACAATTTTTAAATAACTAACTGAAGACATTGGCCCATAATCATAGCCACACTAAAGTCGGTTTTTTAAACGATTTTAAATTCATGAAATTCTTATTAACAAAAGTCAGCTCTTAATAAAAGCGTACATTTTCTTGTGACTATGATTAGGGCCCAATATTGTTTAAAAATATTCATTTTGGAAAAGCTGGTTTTGATTAGGAAAATTTTTTTTTATTTTGTAAATTTTTTTCCAAAAAGAATTTCTTTCAAAAGTTATTTATTTTTAGAAAATAAAAAAAAAATTTTTTTCATTGCTAGCTAGTACTCTTTTTGTATTATTTATTACTATAATAATTTATTAGCTTGGCTTTACATTTAAGATATCGATTAGTTTATCAATATTAACTAGGCTTTTGTATTTGAAGTAGCAGCAGCACTTAATACCATCAGACAACATCAGCCAACAGATTTGTAAAATATCTGTTTCTGTATACCTACTCTCTCTCTCTCCTTTGCTTACCCCCTCTCTTACTTCTTCTCCCTGCCTCCACCTCTTTGCATTGTGATATGCACTCTATTACTATTTTAAATCGTAGATGACAACCAATATTGAATGGTGGTACCTCTGGTGAAGCCCTTACTTAAAACGTATTTGTATGCATGTGTATGTATACACTTTAATATGTACTCATATAGATACAAGCAGTAATATTAGCAAATGACATACTTAAATACCAATTTGTGTGTGTACGAAAGAACATACAATGACAATAAGGTTGACTTAAGTTATTAAGTATGTGTAACATACTTAAATACAAACCAACAACAAATCTACATACTCGCACACAGGCAACCATTATAAAGGGTATTCTATTCTTAGTGAATAACTTATTTTGTTAAAAATAGTTGTATTTTTATTTAATTGGACTTAGTCACGGTTGCATTTAAAAACGTCTCAAATGTTACGGTTTTACTTTGCAAATTATTATCACTACCACTTGGGATACCCATTACATACGCATTATTAAAAATAATATTACACAAGAGAAAAAAAAAATACTGATGATGATGATGCTGCAGCTGTTTTAAATGCAAGCAGGGGTACTACTTATCTAACACACAGACATGTGCTTGGTTATTGTTGCTGGTGAACGTAAATATCGAACGTAAGAGTATGAGAATGATGACGAGCAAAATGACGATATTAGAGAATATTAGAATGATGATACTGAAGATGTTATTGTTAGTTATTGCTGTTGATATTGATGTACATAGATGGCTAAAATTGTTGTTGTTTCTTGTGTTTGCTTCCACACAAAATACACAGAATGTTCAAATTTTAGGTTATAAATGTCAAACACATACTTTGGGTATATAAAATTGATGCCACATACAAGTACAAGTGCAGGATATTATAAAAACAACACAAGCACTTGGTGCTCAGTAAGCCAGGCATACATTTACCAAACTACAAATACACTTGTAGCTTATGTATTGTTAAAACATAAAAGATCTTGTTCTTATAAACACCCATGCAAGCATAAATACTAGTAGACTCTTGTTATATTAAAAAAAAAACAAAAAAAAACAAGAAAAAACATTAATGTGTAGGTGCTTACAATATGAATATCTAGATGTTATTGGTTGGTATTACTTAGTCAATGACTCATTTACTTTAAGTGGCAATATTTTTCAATATTTTGTACACGCACATATAAACATACATAATATAAAATTGAAGTACTTTTAGTATTTTTGTTTTTATTATTATTGTTTGTGTTGCTGCTAACGCTACTGCTGCTGCTGCTGCTTAAGATGCCAACAAGAAAACAATAACCTTTCAAGTGGATTGTTTTTAAATGTAGTTTACAAGTAAAGAATAAATACTTGATATTGTATTTATAAAATGAAATTAATAATATAATGACTACTAAAACGTGTAGCATAGTTCAAGGAGTATTTATAAAAGTGTTGAACGAGGAATAGACACATCAAAATTTCAGCATTAATCATGCATTTGTGTGCGTTTTTTTTTTATTATTTAAGTTACATGTATACGATGTGTGTGAATTTGACGAAAATAAAAACTAGTTTGATTTTTTTGATACGCACACAAATGCATAATTTAAGGTTGAAATGTGATATGTCTATACCCAGTTTTAATCTAAAATAAATCTAGTAAAAATATAGAAAAAAAGAAAAACTTTATTACTTTAAATATTAATTGTCAGGCTTTTGGGAATCCATAATTCAGTTGTGCGATTCATTTACTTTTATAACGAACATTTGTATCGAAAAAACAATTATAACGATATTTTATAGAATTCGGTATTCAGTAACTTTCCTACAAAAATTTTCAAAGTTTGCCATGAAGTAATAAAAGCTACTGAAAAAAAATATTAAGATTAGTTTATGGAATAGGCTTATATAATTGATGTATTATTTTAACTAAAAGCTTTAATTCTGGTTATAATTGTAGCCGTACTTTAATACGAGTATGTTTTGCTTTAGCTACCTTAACCATAAATACGCCAGCAAGTCAGAAGAAAACTACTTTGTCTGTATAAATCGATTAAAATTTTAACAATTAACTTATAAGTCATTTTCAACTTAAGTACATAATGAGAGAGGAAGAGAGATCTCGCTCTATCTATTAACTGTTTCTATATTATTATTATTATTATCAATATGGGCTATAATCGCACAGCGACCTTTAAGATCTATTGTGCAGCCTAGTTCCTAACTATAATCCGAGACTCATTACGAATCTCGTAATTTTTGTAGGACTAATATTGCCTAGATCTCCTGGGACCAATGCCCCACTACCTAACCAGCTTCTTCTGCGTCTTGCCACAGCTGGGCACTCACAGATAATGTGTTCCGACGTTTCCTGTGCTTCGCATGAAACGACAGGAGTCGTCTTGTACCACACCGATTTTACTCATGTGATAATTAAGTCTACAATGGCCCGTAAGTAGCTCAACGTAGAGTTTAATGTCATTTCTGCTGAGGTTCAGAACAATATCTGCCCTAATGCGACCGGAGTTTATGAATCTGATTGACTCCAGCAGTCTTGTAGACTTCGTTTCTCCTCCTTGCGTAGAAGGATGGCTCTGGACCTATGAATGGGGTATCCGCGCCCTTTTTAGTTAGACAGTCCGCCATTTCATCACCCACATGCCCTTCATGACCCGGCACCCACAATAAGGTAACCGTGTTTCTCTCTGCCAAAGCATTGAGAAGTTTATACCAGTCCCAGACCAATCTTGATCGAAAAGAATAGCCCGCCAATGTACATAGAGCTGCTCGACTGTCTGATAGAATATATATTCCGGTACCACATATGCCCCTTCGTAAACATTCTCTAGCACATAGCTCTATGGCGTGGACCTCCACCTGAAAATGGAAGCAGTTTTTCCTGTTTCTATATACCTCGCCAGAATTCAAAGGAAGTTTTCAAAAAGATAAATGCTTAAGCAGTGGGACATTGGTTCCAAGATAATTAGGCATGATTAATCCTACATCAATTGAGTTTTGGATTGTAGTTGGGATCAGGGCTTAAAGGTTGCGATGCAATTATAGCCCATGATAATAATAATAATAATAATTCTTAACTGCATAAAGGACTTTAAAGTTAGAGTGAGTTAGAAAGTAGTTTTTTTCTTATTAATTTATATAAAGAAAATTAATTTTTTGTTTAATTAAAAATTTGTATTTTCCTATGAATTCCTCAAAATTTTGGTTAATAGTATCTATTATTAATAGTATTTATGAATTTTTTTAAATTTTAGAAATTATTTAGAGTATTTTTTTGTACTTATTTTATTTTTCTTTATAAAATTTTAGTATTTTAAAAAATATTAAAAATACGATACTTTTCTTAATATTAACATGTTATTAAATTTTAGTAGCGCGCTAATATAATGCGTAAGTTAAATGAATATACTTACAACATACATACATATTTAGGGTTTAATATTTTTGTTGTTCGATAATTTCGAAGAAGAAAAGATTAACCCCCTTATCCAAAAAAATTAACGCAGATTTTTCATAAATTTTACTTTAAAGTCTACGTCAACTTTTATTGGATAAGAGCATTAGGTGTTAATGATAATTATTATAATATATACACTGCTGGAAATAATTATAGAGCTATATATTATTACAAAAAGTACGCATATAAATATTTTTAATTATAAATAGTAAATTTAATAATTGATGTGGTTGAAGAATTTATTTAAATGCTCTGCAACAAGATCACCATATAATTTTTACACTTTTCTCACACACTTTTACGCCCACTTTTTAACAAAATAAGTTAGTTTAGCTATTTAATGATTTTTATTCTATTTTGCAGCCGATTTCTCTTAAGTTTCACATATACTCACTCTCTATGTTGCGCTAATTTTTTAAAGGTATTTTTTTAATTAGTTTTTTAATTTGTTCTTTTTTATTAATAATGTTACATAATTTTGTTTATTATTTTCAAGAAAACTATATAAATTGGTTTCCTCATGAATAAATATCTATTTTTTAATGGAATTTTTCATAATCTTTATTTTAGGCGGGTGAAAACAGCTAGTGAACAGTATACGAGTAAATCTGCTAATTTACTTAATGTTTGTACAATTAACATTTTTATTAACATTTTATTTAAGCTCACGACCTGAAGGCTAATAGGATGGCACACTATCAATACATTTGCTGCTTTTATGAGGCTTACAACGTTGTTGATGTAAAAGAATTGAGAATGGCACCTCAGCTTATTTTATTGGGAAATTAATTTTATTTTTAGTTAGGTGATTTTCAAAGATATGTCAAATATGTATTTTAGGCCGTAGTCCTGAAGATTTTTAGTATATGTCTATATGACATCCGAATCCCAGACCCTAATCTGGTTGTTTGGACATGGGACTATCGTAGTTAACTGTAGGGCAGGAAACCTGATAAGGGGAGGCTGTCAGAACATAATACGGACACTTCTGTAAACAGCAGATCAACAGTATGTCTCTGCTTAAGGCACAGCAAGTATGATCTGGCCTAAGCTGGACAGTAATCGCAGTAAGGACTTACTGGAACTCCAGAGAACCTGACTAAGAAATATGCGGGCGGCAATAACAGGCCACACCAGTTTTGGTAACTATGCTAAGAGAATGGGCTTACCACCGAATGACTACTGTAGAAATTGTCAAAAGGAGGAAGAAGAGAGAAAACTGTACCCTGGCACTATAGAATCAGCGTAATCTTTATTTCAGTGATTGCTACCTGCAGGGTCTCACTGCACTGTTGACTATAGGGGTCGGCATCTTCTTCTCTTTTTATTATTTACCGTATAATCTCTTTCACTTTTCTTTCTCTATTTCTATACGTCTTCCCACCTATATAGGTATCATAAAATTACCACGTTAGAGGATCTAAGTGAGCCCCCTCCGTTTTTCTTTATTCGGCGCACTCTGTGCAATCTAAGCCGTAATCATAGTCAGAAAAGAGTAGGCTTTCATTAATAGCTTTTGTTTGTAAGAATTTTTTTGATTTGAATTCATTTTAAAAAAAAAAGCCAACTTTTGTGTGACTATGCTTACTGGCCATTGTCTTTAAGCGGTGAAGGGACTTCAATACAAGTTTCACTGGACTGCAGTATATCTTTGCGCTGACTATTTAAATTTAAATTTTATTGCATTATTCTGTTACCCATTTTATTCCTCAATTAATTAAAATGCGTTCTCATCTAGGATTTTTATATGCAAAATATAGAAAAAATTTATTGTTTTTCATACAAATTTTCTAGACTAGTTGATCACAGCACATAAAAGTGATTAATTTTCGGTAGTTTTATTTAATAAAAGGACATTTTAATTTTTTCTTACAAACACTTGCCATTCACATGTTTATTTCATAAAAATATATTCTTTAAAATTTCTTTTTTACTAACTAATCCCACAGTGATTTGCCAACACAAATACTTTTAAAATATAAATTATTAACCCACTTAAAAGGAAAATATAATTGTTATGCAAAAATAAAAAAAAATCTGCTGCAAGTCAGCAAAATTTATGTATAAAATATCGGCAACATTTTGAATTATAGTCTTATTTTCCATTTCATTTAAAAACACTATTTCTTCTCGGTTTATTTTTTTTTTTAATAATAAAAAAAGAAACAGCAAAAGCCTTTAAAAATTACTTAACAATAGTCATCAGCATAATCATCATAAAGGAAATAAGAAATAAAAAAAATGATAATAAAACACGACTGCATAAAACTGAACAACTTAAAAAAAAGAAAAATGCTTTATATGACTGAACGAGAATGAATGAATAACATTATCATTATTATGGTGAATCAGGCTCATTATTATTAACATGCTTACATGTTTAAGCATAAATGTGCGCAAGTGTGTAAATGTAAAGGATATTCACAGTAATAATATGCAATAATAATGACTATTTTCTGCACTTCCCTTTGCAACCAAACATTTCAAATTGTTACACATTTCGAGTCTGTTTTATTTCTGTTTTATGTGTTTGTAGTCAAATGTAAACGTAAGTTGCTTGCTAGCTTGCTGGTTTGCTTTTTTTTTTTTTTGCTTTATTGTTATTATTATTATTTTCGTTATTAATGCTGTTGTTGTAGTAAACAGCTGAAAATCAGCAAAATACAAAACAAAAAAAATTTAACTAAAGTAGACTTACATTAACAATTTTATTTCTCTGGAGTTTCCGCAATCTCAGCAGAAAAAAAAACACATACACACACTCGCCCATGCAGCGTGCTGTTTCGTTATAATGGCAATTAACTGTTTTGGCAGAGAATCAACGACACATTGCACGCATTTACATATACAAATAAACTTGTACTTATTATCACTAACTTACACATACACACACTATAATTTGTATAAATTCCATGAAGCGTCTGTTTGTCTAGTTGAAGTAGTTGCTATTTTTGCAGGATTTTCATACGTAGTACATTGACATGTTTGTACATGCATGAGCATGATTATTTCACTTGTTTTAATTGTATTCGCAGACTTGCCATTAAAACAAAACTGTTTATGTGTATGTGTATGTAAAAAAACAGCATTTAAATTGTTTGCCTTTACAAAACTACCACACTTTTTTTTCTACTTTTCTTTTGCATATAAATTTATAAAGCGTTACGTATTAAAGAAGTTTATAGCTGTACGTACTCCTGGGTTTGTGGGCATGTGTGTTTCTGTGTGTTTTTAATAGTGCCGAGTTTTTCTGTTAACTGAGTAAAGAAGTTATAAATGTTTCAATAAATAAGTGTTAAAATGAGTTTCTTTTTGTTGTTTCCATACTATTTTTCCATTTGTCCGTGTATACCTAGTGACACCTTTATAAATTTTTAAAATTTTAATTAGTCTTATTGCAACAGTAAGGCTTTTTATGGTTTTGCAGTTGTTTAAAGTATCCAGAACAATAATTTAAAAAATAAAAATACTAAATAAGAATCGAAATTTAATACTTTCAGCTTCGTAAATGAAACATCTGCAAGTGTGTAAAAAATTTTAGTTAAATTTAATTTAAAAAAATATTTATTTAATATATTGTGTCAGTGTAATGATCTAATGTGCACCCGTTTTCGTTAGTTAGGGCATCACTAAGTGAGCAAATTTTAATTTAGGAGATTGTCCTTGTCCTTTGGCATATCAAAACAACTGCAAGACGTACTGGGAAATGCAGTATTTTAAAGACATATCGGTTGAAATATATATAATTCTTGTTACAAAAACATTTTGCATCGCTCTTATATTAATCAGTATGGTTGCTTCCAAAATATTAGTTGAAAAGTTTTTCATTAATATTCTTGAATGATTGCAAAGTTGAATAGAATCAATATTCGAACTGTATCATTAGGTTTATACACCCAGAGAAAAATTGACACCTTCCGTTATTAAAATAAACAAAAACTGTGTCAACCACGTGTGTGCTCACTTTGTCAACTTAAGAACGCATAATTGACCACATAGTGTTGCAGAATTAACAATGAATGGTGTCAAGTTACCACTAAGGCAAATTCATATAAGGTGACATCATGAAGCATCTCTGTTTTTAAAATTTTCTTGATTTGTCAAAAAAGGCAGACTAGGAATATATAAATGTAACAATTTTGAAAAGTCAAGAAATAACTTGAACTCGGACAGCTGCTTATTGGATATCACCTTGGTTGACACCATAGCGGTGAGAAATCGACACCACGTGGTGTCAAAATGATACCATAGGGTTGTTGTAATGATAACATGTATTGTGAATACGACAACGCTTCTTAATAAGTTGGAAAATTGACAGCATATTGTTGTTAATTCAATGCTTGGCAATGTTAGTTGCCAAAAAAGTAAAATTGAAGCTGTGCTTCTAAGTTGGCAACCAACCCTTGTAGATTTGTATACGCTTGTTAAAAAATTGAAAACACTCGTTCTCTAGAAAATAGACAACGAGATGATATCAAAATGACCACATACGTTTTTTATATTGCAACGCAGTGTATGTCTTTGAAGTTTTTGGAATCATATTTTGAATTGTAGAATTTTAACGTTGAAAAACTAGCTTTAATTAATTTATTAAAAAGCAGCCGTAAAAGTGACACACTTAGCTCAACCTTCAAAGAAATCTTTTGAAAAATTAGATTTTAATGACTTACGAGTAACTTTCAATTTTGATTATTTTGTTTGAAAAGCAGGTGTAAAAGTGGTCAGTATAGAATTAGATGGCAATTTTCCTTGAATGTAAGTATCAACTTTAAGTTTAAAATTAGATTTTTATCATTCAAAGACCCAAAAAGCCGATGTAAGAAATTTTAATTTTTTTTCTTAATTTTTCTATAGAAAACACTTCTATTAAAATACATTTAAAATATTATTCAAAAAGAATTTGTAGTTTTTTAGTTATTGTACCTCAAAATTGAGGTTTCTGTGCACCAAAGTAATTTAGTGGAAAAATTTAAAACTTTACGTATGTTTGTTATAGTTCACATTCAAATAAATTTTGGTAGTAGCGGATAAACTTGTAGTAGAATTTTAAGAGAGCTACATATGTACGCTTAAATTAAACACTATTTTCGTTTAAATATATTTATCAAGTGCAACGGTATGTCGCACTTAAGAAAAACCAAATTTTTTATACTTAACTCAACTTTAATGGTAAATTAAAAAAAAAAAACTCCGGTAACACTTTTGTAAATTTTTTATATTTTATTGCTACAAGTATGTATTTCAACATATATAAATTTTAGCTGCTACTAAGTGCAATTTTGGGTTTTATAATTAATTTTCAGTGTCAACGCCATTACATATCCGTGATAATTTTCAGCAGTGGATGCAGCTTAAGAAAAATAATACAACATTAGTGTGCATTCCGTTAAAAATTTAAAGAAAATTGAGTTCAAAATATATTTTCAGATATAGAAACAGAAAAATTAAGGTTCAAGCTTTTAAAACTTAATAGTAATTTTAGGATTTATTATTTACATTTAATCAATTTTGACACATGTGCACCATTTTTTGGGTAAAGTAGGTTGTCGTATCCTTGCATCGAATTGGAAAAAAATTTTATAGACACATTGATCTTACTAAAAGTGTTTTGTACGAAATTAGTTTAAGAAATTTAATTTTTTTTTATATTCTCATATTTTTCCACGCTCTATTTTAAAGTTCTTTTTATTTTTTCGTATGTAGGTGTGTATGTATGAAATATTTTATTTATTTTATTTTAATCCATTTTTAACAAATCGATATTATTTTTTTTTTTAAATAAATTTTTCTTTTATTTGAAAAACGAAACTTTCGAGTTTGACGTATCCTTGATCTTTTTTTAATAAAATTTCGTCAAACAAAATTTCATAAAGTTTGAACTTTTTTTCATGCTTTTATGGCATTTTTAAATTACGAATCCTTGTTCCGAAACTTTTAAAATTTTTCATGTTTTATCAACCTGAATATGTCTGCAAAATTTCAACTCTTTATATAATATATTTCAACTCTTTATATATATGAAGTCACGACACTGTGAGACGTTCATTGAGGTAAAGCAAGCGTATGTACCACATTTCAGAAAAACACCTGGAATATTAATAATATAAATTGGTTTATTAAAAAGTGGACGTAGTCGGATCTTCTTTGGAACATAAAGATCATTGCTATAAAATTTCAAAAGAATTCTTTGGAAAACAAAAATTTCTATAGCGAACAAACAAACATAATATGACATTTATACGTATACTAGCTGTTTTAACCGATTTCTCCCGGTCTCGGCCGCTCCTTTTATCTATGTGTATTAATTATTTTACTAAGGAGATTGTATACATGAAAATTCAGAATAATATGTTTGAAATCTGATTCTTGATTAGCTGTTTTTACTTGCAGTGGACATTCCAACATGAAAATACAAAAAATTCATTCATTCTGAGTGATAAAGTTATGCCTACGCGATCAAAATGTTAATGTGCTTGATTGGCCCCCTTACTAACAGGACTTAAGATCATTGCAAATGCTTGAGGATGGATACCTCAGAAAGTACATTCTTTTGGAAAGCAGTATACTACGAAAGAGTAACTAATTAAAGCCATAAAAAGGGGCTTGGTTCACCATTTCGCTCGATTACAAAAAATAATTGTATGATTCTATTCATTTCAGTATTTTTTTTTTTTATTTATTTATTGTAGTCTATGGAAATGGATTCTTTACAGGCTATAAACTAATAAAAATTATTGAGAAAATATTGGATTTAAATTATAAATTATCTTAAATACATAATTAGGAAATTAACAAATTAATTTAAATTTAAAGAAGAAAATTCTTAAAGTCCGTTTTTGATACATTAAATTCTATTAATTGATGCTCATTTATGGCATTAAGATATGTTAAAGATGTAGTCAATGGATTATTAGCAGCATAATTTCTACGGCTTAATGGAATATAAAACATGTTTCTATGTCGAAGTGATAGTTTACTAGGTACACAAAATGGGATAGTATTTAAAAGTTCTGTACAGTCCATATTTCCATTTAGTAAATCATATATAAACAGCATTGATTGAATTTTACGTCTCTTTTCAAGTGTGATGATGCCTAAGTGTAGACATCGTGACTCATATGAGGGTGGCGGTTCGAGAAAACTTAAGTGAGGTAACGCATAACTAATGAAACGTCTTTGAATTTTTTCAATATGCAATATATGAATGTCACAATGTGGGCTCCAAATTATAACCCCATATTCCAGCTTAGATCTAACGTAAGAAGAGTAGAGCATTTTTAAAGTGTAGGGATCTTTGAACTCCTTACAGCTTCTTTTTATAAAAGCTAAGGTTGAATATGTTTTTGGAATGGTTTTGTCTAAATGGGGGAGAAAAGTTAACTTAGAAACGAATTTACAAACCAGTCTGTACAAATAGAGGCTCTACACTTTATTAAAGAAAGTTTCAATTTGTATAAATTTTCGTAATATGTAAATAAAATTCAAAATTTTTATTGGAAATTATACATAAACTGTGTCATGTGACACAAATTTTAAAGGCATTTTTTTTAATTTTTTTAAAAAATTATTTTATAAACAAATACAGTGTATATATTGAACCCATTTTTTTTAGTGTTTTCCGTTTTTTTTTTAATCCAAATTTGTTCTTATTAGTTTCAAATTATTTTATTTTAATAATTTAATTATACATTAATTTTTGTTAATTTAAAAAATAAATCAATTTTTTCTGCTCGTTTTTAGTGTTAAACATCAAATACTTAATATAATCCTGGCTGGTTTTAAAGCAGTATGTATTAATTTAGTCATATCTGAATTCGTAATCTATATAGCCAATTGTGCGTGTGTGTGCATTTATTTTATAAACACATAAATAAATAAATAAACATATTATTTAATAAAATACAAGGGCATACATATGAATGTGTGTGTGTGTGTTTGTGTGTTTGCCTACATTAGATTACAAACAAATCTACTTAATAATGTATTGTTTATGCAGTTTGTATTGTGTTTATGTATTTATGCACTACCAGTGGCTGCCAGCCAGTACGTTAGTTTTTTCTTTTTTTTTTATTGTGTATGTGTTTAATGGTTTATAATGAGCTGATGTTGTTATACAATTTCAATTTTTTAGTGCACAAAATGTATTTGTTATGTTAATTAATTATATAAATAATTTATAACAAACAGTTAAAAAAACTTACTAAATTAACACTGAAAACGCCAGTGAAATATATAAAACTAAAATGATTTCATAATCTTTTACAAATACAAAAACGAATACACTTAAATTTTGTTTAATATTTTATAAAATTTTTTCTGTTATATTTTTCCTCATTATTAAAGGTTTGTCTGGTGTTAAACAATTTTTAGCTCAAACTCATTTGAGGTTTTGTGTTTTTTTTTTACTTTGTTTTTGTTAATAATAATGCGGTAATGTTTTGTGTTTTGTATGCTTTTTCTCTTTTTACCTTAGTTGTAATATAATTTACAAATCACAATAAATGTGTTTGCAGTTGCATTTTTTAATACAAAAAAAATTGCTATCGCCCATACTGTTTTTTGCCTATTGTTGTTGTACGTAATATTAATATTTTTAAGTGTTAAAAATAATGTTAATGTCATTTTATTTATGCCGTATTTAACACATTTTTTTAAATAATATTTTACATGTATAATAATTTTTTTCTCTGAAAAAAAATTTTTTTTTTTTTGCTTTAAAATGTGATTTTTTTTTATTAAATTCAAAAATTTATAACTTTTTTTGTGTCGTGTGTTTTTGCAGCTGCAAAATAAATTAGTTTTATATTAAATTAACACATTTTTATGGCCATGATTTGTTCATATTTTCTCTTTTTTTACATTTTTTTTTAATAATTTTGATGTGAAATCATTAACATCGTATGCAGACAAGGCAAAACTACAGTGAGTGTATTTGTAGGAAAAAAATGGTAAAAAATAAAGGACATAAACATTAAATATACATTTTTTATGACATTTATAATTTAACAAATAGAATTTTTAATAATACTTTTTGTCAATATTTTTTTTATTGTTTTTATTTTAGTGTGCAAATGTTTTAGTAAAATGCTGATGAATCATATGACACGTAGCTTTACTTTTTTTACTTTTAAATAATTAAATTAGAAAGTTAAGTAAGAAAAAAGCAAAGTAGACACTCACAAATGTGATTTTACTTAATAAAATCACAATAAAGGCCAAACTCTTTAATTTTAAAGTAAATAATATTATTTGCTTTGTTTTTGATTTTGACAGCAAAAAGTCAATTTCAAATTTTAATAAATAAATTCTAAAGCAAAAAAAAAAAGGAAAAATCCAAAAAAAAATATTTTTTGTCTTAAAAACTAAATTTTCGACACCTTTGGCCTCATGGACACATATCGATGCTGTTAAATAGTTATAAACATACCCATTAAATCAATATATAAATTTTTGTCTTGTTACACTAGTAGGCCTATGGTTCTTAAAGTAATGTTTTCGATAAAACTTTGATATGGGAATTGATAAATTGGTCGAACGAAAGGTAATTTCAGGAGTAAAGAAAAGTATTTGGCTTCTACCTAGTAAAATAAATACACTTAATTATTCGCATGTACTTCATATCGAAGCTTTATTTTTCAAGACACATTTATCCAACTGTTATTAATTGATCAATTTAGTATTTAGTTATCTAGTACTATCGTTTGGTAGTGCTGAGGTTACGTGCTTTTTAGTACGTTAAAAATTCTTGTAATAAAATATGAAGAAAATTCTTAATTTTTTTTATGTATATTTTTTTAACTTTTTCCCAGGTTTTTTTTTATATGATTTAACTTTTTTAAGTTAATTTAGCTTTTTTTCTAGCTCCTGGCAGCACTGGATATTACTATAATTAAAATTTTTTATCTATAGAAATAACATTGATTGCTTTAGATTGCTCTGTTTTTAATATTCTTTGGCTTTTTTTTTTAATTTTAAATTTTAATTTAATTTTGTTTTAATTTTAATTTAATTTTTTATTAAAAATTTTAAACTTTATAACTGAGTTTGATTTCCCTATTTTTGTTAGAGCCTTTTCACACTTGATTTTTAATATTTTTTTATTTTCTTTTGAACTTGCCCAACCATTCACATTACAAAAATTTATATTTTCTTTTCTACCTTTTCTTCCTTTTCTTTTGCTTACACTTCTAAATTTTTTTAATTTCGTATATGTTACTTCACTCACTTACTCACAAAATAATACAAAATACAACAAATCGGAAACATAAACAAATTCCTTAAACACATACACACATAAAAAATGAAAGAACAAAACGAATTGGCGATTACAGGCAAGTGAGTACTGAAAAAGTGAATATTCTCTTTCCCTCAACCTGATCATCTACATACACAAGAGTTACGCAAGCAACTAATACAAGTCACTTGCAAGTGTAAAAGGACTCTTATTTTTAATTTTGACAATTTTTTTTTATTTTTTTGGTGTTGATTATAATTAAGTGACGTTTGAATCTTACTTTTTGTCGCTTTTTTACAATATACTTTTTTGTTTTTTTTCTAGTTTTAAATTTAAATATTTTATAAATATTTTTCAATTTTAAGGCTATTTCCTAGTTGTATAAAAAGCAATGGAAAACAAAAAATCCAAAAAAAAGAATATATAAATTCCGTTTGTATTTTAATTAAAATAAAAATTCCAACTTTAAGCTGTGTTTATTTTTTCATTTTGACAATTTTTATTTTTAACAATTTCTTTACTGTTAATTTAAATTATTAAATAGACTTTTAGTTACTATCTTAGCTTTTGTTCTTTTAGCTGTATAATCTGTGTTTGTCGAAGCTGTCATTAAAACAAATAACGCTTTGTATATGTTTTATATTGCTGTTAACAAATTTTAACTACAACTTCAAAAACCTTAACCTTAAGAACTTTCTCTTCTGTACTCGTTATGCAATCATTTTAACTAAATACTTTTAAAGATTTTCTATCCACTTAAGTTGGAGCTGTCGGAGTCACTTTCATAATTCATTAAAATATTATTTTGTATGAATTTTCCACGAAATGCTAAAGCTTTACTTGAAATAACCTTTCATCATGTGCCAAAAAAGGATTATACAAAGTTTTTAACAACTTTTTTTTTGTGTAATGAAAATAAAATGCCTTAAGAAAATGTATGTTAAAACCTGAAATAAATTTTCTTTCATCATACATGTTTACACACTTCTTCCTCTTTTTTATTCTTGTTCCTACTCGTATTCATGTTTAGGTTCTATTTATTATAAATATTTCACTGTTCCATTTTAGTTTAACACAAATTATTCATAAATATATTTCTGCTTTTTTTTTTTTATTAAACAGAAAGAAAGAAAAAATTTAATATGCTTTTAAAGTACGAGTATTCTTTTCTTTTTTCTTCTTCTTTACTTAACTTTTATATAAATCCTTTTTAGTGACAACCTCTAATTATTTTCATAAAGTAATTTAATTTTTTTTCTTTTCAATTTCTTGAGCCTCTTAACGTAAAAATAAATTCCAAAAGGTTTTTCATAAGTTTTCTAAATAAATATTTAAGAAGAAAATAAATTTTTGCTTAACATGAATATGCTGGTATTTTATAAAAGGTTTAAATAAATGTAAAGCATGTTTGCTTACAAAAATGAAAGCATACTTTTGGGCTTAATAGCAAAACATTTAATAAAGCATAAAATAAAGAGTTTTTATGTGAATTCTTTCTAATGATTTACTTGCTAGATGTATATGAAATGCTTAAGTTTATTTCTTAAAATGATAAATTTGTTTACAGTACATCGTGTTACTAAAGGTAATTATTTTGAAAATATTTGTTTATGTAGTGAAAATTGTTTACGGGTTATAAATCGAGCTCCAATTACTTTTAAAAAATCGTTTCTTTAAGTGTTTGTGTTTTTTTTATATTTTTGACTTTCATAAACCTTTTAGTTGTACACTTTTTTACTGGCCAAGTTAATCCTTTGATTTATGTTGTAACTATAAAAAAATAAATTTTTATTGCCTGACTTTGTATTGCCCTGATATGGCCAGGTTTTAACGACAATTATTATTTTTTCTATTTTAAAAAAAAATTAGGCCATAAATTATTTTATTTTTTTTTATTTCTTCTTCAGTTTATTATTTATTACCGATGACGATAGAAAAAATTAAAAAGTTCTGAGGATGTGTGTATGTGTGTTTTAAAATAAAATGAATATTTCTTTATTTATTTATTTCTTATTTATTTTCTTGTGGACCAAAAATAAATAAATAAAGAAATTTATGTTTTATAAAAATAAAATTCATGTGTTAGTTGAGAAAAAAGTCTTAGTTTTGTATTACTCGCATATATACATACAATTATATGCAGTAACAGCAAAAACAAGAAGAACATGTTGAAATTTCAATGTGTGTGACACAAGTACTGTGTGTAGCTCAGTATGCACGTGCATTAAACAATAGTGTAGGTTTAGGTGTAGATTTTTTTAAATAAATCAAGTTTAATTTGGTTATGCTGCGTCTTATATACTCTTTACTACAGTGTACAAATATTCGTATTCCTAATTTTTCTGCAATAATTAAAAAAAAATAATTTATTTATAGCACAATGGCAGATATTTAGAAAAATAATTTTCTTGGAATATCTATTTTTGTGTTAATCATAAACTAAATAATGAAAAAAAATCTTCGCATACAGTTTTTAAGCCAAACCAAATACTAAAATAACTAAAGAGTAATTTTTTTGCTATTATCTTTTTGGCAACTCTAGTTTTGACAGCTCACGCACGTTTTGTATCTTGTGTCACTGTCAAACATCTTCAGTTTGGTCTATAATTTAATCATGAATCGTCTTACAAACGAACAACGCTTGCAAATTATTGAATTTTATTACCAAAATGCGTGCTCTGTTAAGAAAGTTCATCGCGCGCTTCTTCCATTTTATGGTCAGTTTAATCGACCTACTGAGGCTTCTATTCGGGCTATTGTAACAAAATTTCGCACCAAATTTACATTGTTGGACATTAAACCACCAACACGCTTACGTAGAGTGCGAACTGAAGAAAATATCGCAGCCGTATCGGCCAGTGTTGGTGATGACCGTGAATTATCGGTTCGGCGCCGTTCGCAGCAATTGGGCCTCTGTTACTCCACTACGTGGAAAATTTTGCGAAAGGATTTGGGTGTGAAGCCTTATAAGATACAACTGGTGCAAGAATTGAAGCCAAACGACCTACCACAACGCCAAATTTTTGGTGAATGGGCTCTTGAAAAGTTAGATGAAGATCCACTTTTTTATCGAAGAATTGTGTTCAGCGACGAGGCTCATTTCTGGTTGAATGGATACGTGAACAAGCAAAACTGCCGTATTTGGAGTGAAGAGCAGCCAGAAGCATTGCAAGAGCTACCAATGCATCCACAAAAAACAACCGTTTGGTGCGGATTATGGGCTGGCGGCATCATTGGGCCGTATTTCTTCAAAGATGATGCGAATCACAACGTTACTGTGAATGGTGAGCGCCACCGTGCGATGATAACAAACTTTTTTTTGCCCAAAATGGAAGAGCTTGACTTGCATGACATGTGGTTTCAACAAGACGGTGCCACATGCCACACAGCACGCGAAACAATGGACCAATTGAGAGGCGAGTTCGGTGAACAGTTTATTTCACGCTTGGGACCAGTCAATTGGCCGCCCAGATCGTGCGATTTAACGCCTCTAGACTATTTTTTGTGGGGCTATGTTAAGGCTAATGTCTATAGGGACAAGCCCGCTTCGATTGACGCACTGGAAGCCAACATTGCCAACATTATTCGTGAGATACCGGCCGAAATGTTGGAAAGAGTATGCCAAAATTGGACTAAGCGGATGGACCATTTGAGGCGCAGCCGCGGCCAATATTTGCATGAAATAATCTTCAAACATTAAATTATATCGACCCAACTATCGATCCAAATAAATATTTCATGCATTTTTTTGAATTTTATGTGTTTTTTTTTTAAATTTCCGATAGTTCTTATAAAATCACCTTTTATTTCAGATCAAATAAAGAATTTCAAATTAACTCAAAAATACCCAAAACTAACTTTCAATAAAATTTCGGTACTCCTAGTTTTATTACACAGAATGCATTTAAATGATACATATACTTGTTTGTATAAGACCGACTGCTTGGTTACATATTTGTGTGAACAAACATTACGCACATGTACAGCTTAAACATTTTTATAAAAAAGGAGAAATAAATGAAAATCTAAAATTTCTGTTGTATTTTTTTTTTCTTGGCCATTTGTGGACCGATTGTTTTGATTTTTGGCATAGACATTATGGCTATTATTTCTGAGCAAACTACATATTTCGTGTTTACATTTGTTTTATATTTAGACAAAATACGCTTAGTCATTTATAGACCGCTTGGGCTGAATTTAACCTGGGCGCAGAAACTTCCAATAAATTGAGTGTACAAATATTCCGCAAATGTACAGCTTAAAAATTTCCTTAAAAAAATTAAGGAAAATCTAAAAATCCTTTTTTTTAATTATCTCGTCCAATTGTGAACCGAATATATTTATTTTTTTGCACATTTTATGCAAACAACACACTTGAAAAAGGGTTCAAAAATAGAGGTAGTTGCACTTCAGAGCTCATAGCAAACCATTTATGGACTGATTGAGCTGCATTTCAATAGCAAACTGAACACAGTAACTTTCAATAAATTGACATACTAAGCTTTCCTATAGGTCTTTTAATAATATCAGAAAGTTGATTTTAACATCTTCACGGACAGACGGACATTGCTAAGCCTACTCCAGAATGATAAGCTTATAAATATAACCCTTTTCAGTTTTATAGCTTTTCACTTGTGAAGGGTATAAAAACAGAGATGGTTATTTGAAAGATTTACTGTCAGGATCCCTCCACGCAAAACGAAAACATAAACTAGGAAAAACATATTATGGTTAGATTTATGACTGCATCTAACCATATATATTTTTATATCACAAATATACTAAAAATGCCTCTCAAATGCAGATGTCCAGGTTCAAATCTTTTATTTTTAAATAAATTTTATATAAACAATTTTTAAATTTAATTTTTATCTGCCTTTTTGATATAACATTTTGCAATAAAGTAAAGTTATTTCTTCTTTGTGTATATTTCAATCCTTAATAAAGGCGGTTCATAATATTTTGGTTTATCGTGTGATTGGCTTTAAGGTTTTTAACGTAAACCATCTCATTACACCATGTTGCCTCAGCACTGGTTTCATAAATTAATCGCGAATTTCAAAAAAAAGGCAACATAATAGTATGAGTGTACTTTGAAAAACGCAACCTGATGCACTACTTAAGCAATACATAAACATACACACACACATTTCTAAAAAATTAATTGTAAACAAATTAGTTTAAAATTTTATTAAAAAAAATTTTTTTAAATCAATTTCAGAAGGGTGAAAAACATTTTTTTTTGCAAATGCGATTGGTTTCTGTCAAAAACATATTCTAATGTCATATTTTGCATTTCTATTCGTACAAAAGAAAATGTTTTGTACTGCTATTCTTATGTTTTCGTTGAATTTTCTTTTAGTTTTAATTTTATTGTAATTTTTTTTTTTTGTAAGCAATCTATGCAATAGGCATCTCAGTAAGAGTTCACTTTGTAAATTTAGTGTCGCATCTTTTTCTGTACAAGTGGAAACTCTGAAATTTGACAGCTTGACGTATTTTTATTACGATTAATTATGATAAAGCAAAATAAAAACAATTTCGAAAATAGTCATCTTCTCCGATGCAGCTCATTTCCAACTGAATGGCGCCTTAAATATACAAAATTGTTCAATTTGGAGCTCTAAAAATCCTCAGAGAAACAAATACACTTTTTTGAAAAAAAAGACCGAAATTGAGAAGACTGTGAACGGCATTCGTTACAGGAACATGATAACGAAGTTTTTGTGGCCACAACTGGACGACATGTGGCTTTAGCAGGACGGATTTTATTGTAGAATGAAATGAAAAAGTGCACTCTTACTTGAACAATATTTATGATTACAGCTCCAGTCAAACATAAGAGAGGGGCTGCTTCAGCCACATTCTGTAGCATCTGTTGATAAGTTGTTAAAGGTTAGGCTGCGTTATTTGATTAGCTCTCTACTAAAATTAATTTAACATTGTCTTTACATTTCATTAATTTCACAGGACCTTGCTACTGCTTTTTCATTAAATGAGAATATTAAGGTTTGCGATTTCTGTCGGGTGAAGGAGGTTTCTTTTTACTACATGTGTAAAAGACATTAAGCTAGAGTAATTTTCACATTTCGAGCAAAAATTTCACTTGAATTAGCATTATGTTTTCGATTTATCACAATAGTTTTATATATCCTTCAACCTTACTGCGCTTTAAAAATGGTTACGAATGTAACTCCAATTTGGGATATTTTTTACATAAACTTTTAAAACCAGCTCCAAACCGATTTTATGAAACCCTATTCACAATTCTATTGTCTTGTTGTAATACCCGTTTGCTTCAGATTTTATTTCGTTACAGGATGCTTAAGCATCTAACTAAAAAAAATCATTTTATTTTTGAGAATTATACAGAAAGAAAAACCTTAGTAACAATAAGAAAGTGTGAGTGTAAAACTATACATGGGCAAGGGAATAAATTATAAAAACAGAGTGTGTGAGTGTGTGTATGTGCCTGTGTGTGCTTAGTTAAGATACGAATAGTTGAAACAAATAAATAAAGAACAATAATGTTAAAGAAAAAGGAAAACAACAACAAAAACAATAATAAAAAAAAAGCCGGATACCATGTGCCACTATGGAATACCCCCGCATAGATAATAAAACACATACTAGCACACTCACTAAGCACATACTACATACTCACCTATGTAACAAGACGCATTTACATGTACACATACACTCTCATGCCAGCCCAAAATATCTAGTGTTTTTCTATAAATTTTACTGAAACAGGAACAAGAGTGTGTGTAAGTAGTTTGATACAAAAATAACCTTGTTTTGTATTTATTTAGTTCATTTTTGCCTGTTGTTGCCTCTTGGCTGTCTTTCTGCTCTGCTAATAAGTGAAAGAGCGGGTTGGTTGATTCCCACACATTTTTGTTGATTTTATTTATTTATTTTTTGTTTGCTGTTTTTACTTATTTATTTTTATTATGCTCTAGTCTTCTTTTACTTTTGTTTAGCAAGACCAAAAAAATATTTTAGCTTTTCTTAACAAATTTTATTTGTAATTGTATGTGTTTATTTTTATATAGTAAATAACATAAATGTAGGTGAAAATGTACATAAATAATAAGCTGTGCTCTCAAGTTTTCTACATGTGTTTACAAACAATATCCTTTTAAAAAATGTCTTTTTTTTAGTTAGCTGAGGGACGAAAGAAAAATTTTATAAATAAAAACCACAAAGCAGCATTAAATCAATAAAAAAGGCGGGGGAAAATATTTACAGAATTATAAAAAAAGGCATCTGTTAAATAGAAAATTAAATTCTTGAGTAGAATTAAATTGATTTGAAAAAAAAATTAAGATTTTATATCTTTAAACATAAATTTATGCACATATTATATAAATGCTTAACTGATCGTCAGAAAATTTTAATAAAAAGATTGCGTAACATTTAAAATAATTTACTTTCAATAAAAAAAAATAATGTGCTTAAATAAACTGAAATATTCACTTAATCGATTGTTGAGCAGATGGCAGATAGCGCCGTCTTGCTGTTTCTGTAACGAATGCTGTTCACAATCACCTCAATTTTAGCATCATTTTCAAAAAGTACGGTCTGAACAAAATCTGAGGCCGACAGTTGCTTCTTGCGGGAGCATTTGTTTCTCATGAATAGCAAGAACAAATTCTGAGCCCCAAATTCTAGTTGAGGCCATTATTCTGTTCCTTATCTTCAGAAAAGTAATTCCTGTTCAAAATTCGAACCAGACAGTTGGTATTCACGAAAATATTCAGATGGAGTTGCGTTTCATCGGAGATGATTTGTTTTTTTGTTTTCGAAAAATTGTCATTGGCTTTACTTTGCTCTATTACCCACTAAACTAATTGACTAATTTATTACGCACTTAATCGGAACGTATCTTCTTTACAATCCAATAAAAAAAAAAATCACAGCTCTTACACCCCTACTGAGACACCCTTTATAACGATTTTAACAAAACGGCAACACTAATAAAATGCTTGTTGACGACAGATAAGCGCCAGCCCAAATAAAAAAAAAGAAACCAAATTAAATCACGCCTTGAATTTAAAATAAAATGTAAATAATATTATGATCCAAAAAACATTTTTGTGCTAAATAAGAAAAAGCAAAGAAAGTTTTCTTAATTTTTCTTTCCTAGTGTAATGAAACTGATATTTTATATGGGGTTTTCATTCAACATTTATTGTTAGTACGAATAAGTATTTTTTTATCATTATTATTTTATATTAGAAATTAATCATAAAATTTAATTTTTTAACGAGCATTTGCTTCTAGGGTGTAGGCAGGAATTGACGCTGTATTTTTTTTTGTAAGTTTTAAAGAATCAAAAGTAATTTTGAGGTATTTTATTAGTTGAAATTTTAAACAAAAAAATGTGTTTGATGAATCCGATTTTTTTTTTAGTTTTATAAAAATTTTTTTTTTAACATTTTCATAGACTTAAACGTAAACCCTTCCTGTAGACTCTTGTGCATAGAAGCCAATTTTAAATAAAAATTCTCCGGGTATTTTTTTCACTCTTCTCCTTTCTCCATTTAAAGAATTTTTAACATAAAAAATTTTTTTTAATACTAATTTTTTTCCCATAAAATATGTTCCCTAGGAAAATATTCGCCAAGAATATTCAAAGCTGATAAAAATCAATAAAAGTAATTGTTCATAATTTATTTCAATTAAATCTTTTTATAAACTTCAAAGCTCTTTAGTAGCCCATAACATTCTGAAATATAGAAATTAGCTCCGTGTGACAAGAAAATATATAGTTTTATTTTGCCGGCAGAGAGAGCTGAAATATTTTCGACAAAGTATAAAGTCGTGTTATGTATAATTTAATGGAGATCGGCAATGATAATTTTTCAAGCACTCCTAAATTTTTATAAAAATTGTGAACCATAACAGGAGCTTAAATTAAATTATTATCTAATTAGATTTGATAACTTTGTTAACTAGTTTAAATTCAGCAACGTAGCAAAAAAAAAAAAAGTTTAATATTAGTTTCTGGTAGTTATTGTGCCCACTGTCGCTTATTTTAAAAGAAGTACTCTAAATTTAGATTGTGTCTGATCATCATCATCATCATCATCATTTCAACATTGCTTTATTTTACATTTCAGCAAGACAACTGAAAAAACAAGAAGCAACCAACTTCCAGAGAAATTTTCTAAATCAAACCATGTACTCGTACACACAAAAACCTACCAGCCAGCATGTTTCTCATTGACATTCTATGTTTATGTTTTTTCATTATTTGGTTTAGTTTTATTTCTTTTTTTTATTTTTAAATGTTTTCATTTTCGTTGCTTTTTTTTACATATTTTCCAGTTCAAGTTTTCTTTTTTTTTTTTTTTTGGCTTACATATTTTGCTTTCTGTATCAGCTTAGTGTCATTTACGCCAGCATTGAATTTTTGTTGTGACTTTTAAGCTTTACTTATGTATCTCTAGCACACTTTACTTTATTTTTAAGATTTTTGTTTTGTTATATATAATTTTTTTTGCATACTTATGAGGCTAAGTTTGTTTAACGAAAATGTTGAAGTATACTTTTAGGCTTTTAAACAAGTGCTTTTAAATTTGCTGCCATATTTTGTACAATTTTGTTGTGAAAATAAAGTATTTGTGCATACAAGACAGAAAAAACGAAAAAGAAGTTATTAAGAATTTAATATGAAAAATAAATTTATTTATTTGAACTAAAAAAAAAAAACAAATCAAAATTAAAGATGAAAAAAATTTATTTTGGTCCAACTTTCAATCATAAAAAGAAATAATTAAACTCATTTTTGTAAAATATTGTTTCAATTCACAGTGACATATCTGATTAAAAAGGTGTTTTTTATAGCCGTATAGAACTTTAAATTGCAATAAAACAACGATGGATTATTCGATTGACATGAATTTTATTTATCCGAAAGATAATCTTGTGGCATTACATTTTAAATATGATTTCTGGCATATGACCGCCACGGCTGGCTCGGATGTAGTCCAATCTGGACGTCCAATTTTCGAAACCTTTTTCCAACATTTGTGGCCGTATGTCGGCAATAACACGGCGAATGTTGTCTTCTAAATGGTCAAGCGTTTGTGGCTTATCCCCATAGACCAATCGCAAGATCTTGGAGGCCAATTCACAGGTCCAAAACGTGAAATTAGGCGGTCATCAAATGTGTCTTTCAATAAATCGATTGTGGCACGAGCTGTGTGACATGTTGCGCCGTCTTGTTGGAACCACAGCTCCTGAAAAAGGAATGAAAAAGTTAGTAATCATGACTCTATACCGATCACCATTAACTGTAACGTTCTGGCCATCATCGTTTTTGAAGAAGTACGGACCAATGAGTCCACCAGCCCATAAAGCGCACCAAACAGTCAGTTTTTGTGGATGTAACGGTGTTTCGACATACACTTGAGGATTAGCTTCACTCCAAATGCGGCAGTTTTGTTTGTTGACGTAGCCATTCAACCAGAAGTGCGCTTCATCACTAAACAAAATTCGCTTATGAAAATCAGGAACAACGGCAATCTCGTTTTGGGCCCATTCGACGACTATTTGCAAGCGTTGTTCAGGCGTGAGTCTATTCATGATGAATTGCCAAACCAAACTGAAAATAAATCACTTGACAGCTGTTAAATCGGTCGCTATCTTGAATATTAATGCCAACTTAAAGTTCTATACGTCTATAAAAAACACTCTTAGCAAAATTCATACTTAAAAATTATTTTCTACAATTTTAGAAATATTTAAAATTGTTACAGGCAGTTCTCGCTGATCATCGACAGGTTTTACTTAAAAAAAAACTCAATATTTATTAAACATCAACCAAATTAGAATCCTTAGATTAGAGAGATCCTGCATATGTGTCAAAATTCAGGAAACTGCATTGAAAAAGCAGACATTTACTCTATTTTATATAAATATATACTAGCTGACCCGGCAAAAGTGGTTTTGCCTTAAAATTTTATTTATATTGAAAAATAATTAAAAAGAAAATAATAAAACTATAATAAAACTAATAATTAAAAGTAAAATTGATTTATCAGTTCTCCGTTTTAAGATAAACTTCAAAAGTGGGCGTAGTAATGGACGTGATAAATTTTTCTTTTCATAAAAAATGAATTGGGTTATGCGGAACATGTAACACAAAAATTAGCAAAATCGGTTCAGCTGTTTCCGATTTGAGAAAAATATTATAAATTTAAAAGTTTAGTTTTGATGAAAATATAAAATTTTTTTACATTCGATGTTCTTACTCTAAGAAATCGTACTCATAAAGTAAAGAACCGTGCAAAATCGAGTAAAATCAGGTAGTAGATAAATAAGGGAGATACAGACTGCAGCACCACCTGTCAGGTGGATGTGTGACGCTAAGCATTCTAAGCCAAGGAATACACAGAATTTCAATTAAATCGATCCAGCTGTTCAGGAGTAGTAGATACAATGTCAAACACACGTACAGTCGAATTTTATATATTAAGATTCTATTTCTTTTTAGTAATTATAAGCCATTTTCTTACATTAATAAGAACTAGTTGATTTTATTTGGCTTCACGTATCCATTACAAATTTTAACCCTTCAAACGGACTCGTGTTAAAGTGGGCATAACTATTTTTCGAATATCATATTTTATGCACCATATTAAAAAATATTATAAAAGCATTGAATTATTGATATAAAAGCAGGCTGGTAGTGTAGCTTTCTACTGGTAAAAAAATTAAAAAAAAAATAGTAGCTTTAGAAAAGAACCATTAAAAACAAATTTGTCCTCTTCGTAATATATGTATTAATTGGTTGGAAAGATGGGCGTGGCCACTACAAAATTATATGACAACCTTGCTTAAAGCGTAGAAAGCATGTGTTTAAAACTTCAAGGCAATACGCTTTGAAATGCGGTATTAATCATGGAAGAAAAATTTAAATTGTTTTATTAAAAATTGAAGTTTTTAAATTATAAGTACAAAATTTTAATGAAATCTATTAGAAAACAAAATTCTGAATAACAGACATATATTCAAATGTATTAAAAAACATAAAACCCATTAAATTGAAATGTATTTTTCTTAGTAAAATATATTTTAATTGAATTTTTTCATAAAAATTTTTTTTTAATAACTTTTAATTGTATTAAAGTGCTAAAATTTAAATTCTTAAATTTTTTTTTTTTAAAACCAAGGCGAGTTTATACAAGGTGAAACTAGGCAGCATTTCTGGGCTTAAATTATTGCTGATTTGTCAAAAAAGACAGAGGTGGCTTATGGGCTCCAACCATATAAATTTAACAAATTTGACAATTCAGGAAAAAGCAGCCTTTCTTGATATCACTTTGTATGAATTCACCTGATTAAAAACAAACTTTAAAAGAAAATGTGCAAAAGTTCTGGATGATCTGTTGTATAAAGCCTGTGAATTTTGTTAGGTAATCAATTTTAAAAGTTTAATTTTTTTAAATAAATTTTCTGCTTATTGTTAAGTATTAAAAAAAGAAATTACTTCTTTTTGCTAACAAAAATCTCATTCCTTAATTTTTAATCCCTCAGCTTGACTTATAGAAACTATTTTTTGTACATTTTCCCAAAACGTATTAATATATACTAAAAAAATACATTTTTAAAATTATAAAAATTAAAATATTATATAAAATGAAATTCTTTTTAAAATCTTTAAAAAACTTTATTTATTCCGTAAAACTATAAAACTTTTCCCATTTCATGCACTATTAATTACACATTCTTTGCTTTTTTATTTTTAAATTGATAATTCTTTTTACCACAAGTTTGCCTTCTTAAAATACAGATTTATGCGTTTTTATAAGAAAACAATTTCCCTTACTTTCATGGTTATATTTTCTTCTCTTCTTTCTTATATAACCGGCATAATTTATTAACAGCATTAACTTTAAATTTTTTATTTTGTAAGTTTTTAAATCTTTTGCACAAACTTTCTGTTAAAGAAAAGAAATTGAATTTTTTTCATGAATATTAAATGCAATCACACGCATGTTTGCTGCCAAACACATGTCCTTTGCTTCACATAAAGAAATGTTCAATTTTATAATCACACACCAACGCATGTGTAAGAAAACAGCAGCAAGATTAACGGGTACTAAAAACAATATTTTAAGAATTTAATTTTCTTTACAAGAAAAAGTATTCATTTTGATTCTCAGCTAGCTGATGTTGTAATCTCTGCCATAATTGTATTCATATTCCGCATGTTTTCTATAGTACATTTCGTAATTTACGGTTATAACAACAAAACCTTGCAGAAATAACAGTTTTATACAAAAAGAAAACCTTGGCTTAATTCAGATGAGTGCACCACTCTTTTTCTTACGTTATCTAGCATTTATCCTACACAACACAAAGTAACAAAAATTAACAAAAACTTCTTAAATACACGTACAATTTATTTTTTCTCAATTTCATATAATTTATTAGCCAAAAGATTAAGTTTAAAATTTACTACAACAAAATATGAAAGCATTTGCTTCAAGTCTTAAGTATAGCATAATAGAGTTTACTTACTTTTTGCTATTAAACACAATAAGTTTAAGGTTCACAAAAAATCATAGCGTTTGATTAAAGTTTTAATTATTTGACTTTTAGCAGGGTTCGATAAAACATGTCTGAGCAACGTCAATTTAAACTCAATATTACTGTTTCTTTGCGTCAAACATTTTTATCCCAACAGAGTAAGTTTAAGTTTTACAAAAAACTGAAAGTGTCTTAGTTAGTTTTAATTATTGCATAAAAATGTTCGTTCCAACATTTTCTTAAGTTCATACATGTTTGTGAACTTAATAGTGAACTATTTTTGACACTAAAAAACTGTTTGCAGTTTTGTGAGAAATAACTTCTAAGAGATCTGAAATTTCAAGTTTTGGTTTTATTTTCCTTTTAACTTTTTAGTTAATTATATGCTTTTTCAGACTAACCCAAAATTGCTTTAAAACTGATTACTTTGTTTTTGTATTTAGTTACTGTTTACACAAAAAAACTTGGTTTTAGCAAACGCTACTATTACTCGTGCTATAGTCCAATCAGTAGTTTGTCTAGGATTCCTCTTAAATTAGTTATGTGGATTCTGTAAGAAACCTAAATTTGGGGAAATTCTAAATAAAAATTTAAACAAGGGCTTAGACGTTCAATCTAAATTTTCAGATTATTTAATGAAAAAGATGCAAATTCCTCTGAGCGGATTTTTTTTAATTTCTTTATATGACATTAAATAATTATTTTAGCTTCGTAGTTTTTTAATAAAATATTAAACAAAAAAAATTTAACCAATTTGAATTTTTTTTTTAATATTTAACAAGACTATACGAATTTAAATGCACATTACAGTGATTTTATATTGGAAATCATTAAAATATGTTTTTTTTATTTTTCTAATTTTTAAAATATTTTTTTTATTATAAATATTATTAAAGCTTAAAATCGTTAAATTTAATTATTATTTTCAACATTTCGACTCTCTTGTATTGAAAGTTTTTCAGGGAAAATAATACAAGAAAGTGGAAATGCTGCAAAATAATAATTAAAATATTAAGATCTTCAGCTTGAATAATATTTATAATAAAAATTTATAAAAAGATCGAACAATTAAATTACATAATTATTAATTTTATTTTTCGCAACATCCATCTATAAAAATATTTTTTTTTTAATATTTTCAGTTATTAAATTTATACTGGTAAACACAATAACTTTTGGCCTCTCGGTGCTGTCAATTGTAGGTTATATGGCTTCATGAGATATACTTCTTCTTCTCAACTCTTCACTTCTCTTGTTAGACCTCTTTCTGTCACTATCACTTGCCCCTCGGGGTGTGTCTTCTTGGTGAAATACCCCAGATTGATATATCACCATGCCAGGGGTAAAAGGGTGCACTAGTACCCTAAGCTGAGCCTAGCAAAAGAATATCCTTCGGGGATACACTGGTACCATGGGAACCGCTACTCCTACAGAGAAAGTCTCATTTGATTATTGGGTTAAGAGCTGATTTTCACTTAACGATTTAACAATAAGTGTGCTAGGAGTCTGTGGACTGAACTTCATTTTAAGTCCATGGAGTTAATTAGATGACGTACGAGCAACAACAGCCTTGGTTCTTTATTTGGTCTGCGCGCAGACTCTGTTTCCGGTGATTGGTAAAGTCCCTTTCGGGGGTATACGTGGTACCTGTGGTTACTATCAAAAGATATTCTTTAAAAGAGGTGACTTGTACCTCTATGTGCTGTTACATAGCAACAGAAAGCTGCTTTGCGGCAAGGGTCTTAGGTCATCCCGGCTCCCTTGACAAGGAGGATGTGTGTAATGTAGCTTTAGCATACATAAAATTTGCTACCTGAGTCGTTTATTGGCCACAGTGGTATTAGTGGTACGCATGAATACCATTCGTTTCTTGACCACGGTGAAATTAGACCCTAGCGGCAAGTGCTCACCTAAATCATCCACTTTCTCTGTCACTATCCTTATCAGCTTCTTCTTTCTGGCTTTGCATTTATTGCAATAGTAGCACATTAGAAAACCCACGTGATTCCTCTTCCAGTTATGGTTAAAGAAAAACTTAAATATTAAAAAACCAATTTAAGGAATCCAGAGAACTATTATGCATGACATTTACAAATTTCAAAAACATTTTAAGAAAGTAATGGGCGAAAATCATTGACACGACAGTGCTTGCTAGCGATCCAAATGATGCAAGTGAATACAAAATTCTTCTTTTAAATTGAATTTCAACATGTTGCTGAAACATTTAATAACTTTTATTTTGCCTGCTAAAAGATATTAAAAATTTTTTTCAACATGGTGCTGATACATTTCATAATTTTAACAGCAAATATTTTTTATACTAAAGTTTGTGAACAAAATTTTTCAAGTAAATATTTTTTATTATTTAAGAAAAGCTAAAGAAAAAATATTTATAAAAATTAAATTAAATAAAAAAATATATGGGAGAAAAATTTAATGAAACCAGGGCAATATAAAAATATTAAAAACGAGCAGGTTATAAAAAAAAATTGTCACAATAAAAATGCCGGCAACGAAGATTGTTTTAACAAAAACTTATATAAAGAAGGAAAAGATGATGCAGATGATGATGACGATGATGAAAAATATGTAAATTAAAAACTTATCCAATTAATTTCGCTATCAAGTCAGGAAAATATATATGTAATATGTGTGTCTGTACATCATACAAACAGGGGTAAAATAAAATTTATTTATAACGAAATATTACTGCAACTTCTACTTTTTATAGAAACCAGCAAAAAAATTTCTTTTTTTGGTTGCTCTTATTTTAATATGTGTGTCAGTGTAAAACTTATTGTTTGATGATATACATGAAGCTGGTGGTATATGAGCTCATGTTTGAGCTTACAATGAGTATAAAGCAGCAGCTGTAAAATATATTACACAAACAGAAAAAAAAGCACAGCTACGAATTGCCACAAATTTTATAAAATATGCATAAAAATATTTAACGCTACATAAAATACAAAAAATACGTATGTAGTATTAAGCCGTATATTTTATAGAAAAAAAATCCTTCTTAACTACTGCCACGTTGACTACAAACTAGTGGTGTATGGAAGCGAAAAAAAATTTAAAAAAACATTCAAACGTTTCTATACACACAGTTAAAGACTATGAAAACTGCTAAAAAAAATTGAAAGGGAGAAACATATTACAGCTTCAATAATAAAAATGCTGGAAGACGTTTAAACACAGTGATGTTTCTAAATTTAAAGAAAATAACTTCTTTTTTTAATATAAATAGAATAGTTTAAATAAAAAAAATTCAGGTAGACTTTAAATGAACTTCATTAAAATTTTTTTCTTAAAGTCTTCAAGAGAAACAGAGAGTTAGAAATTTAAGTTTACAATTGCTATTTTTGTTTAAATCTATTAAAATATTTTGTGGAAGCACAAGAATCATAAATATAACAACAACTTGTGTAACAATAATAACAAATTATAAAGACGTTGTTGGCCCACTTGCTTTTTTCTTTTAAGCAGGATTTTAAATTTACAAACAAGCCAACACTCTGGCATTCACATGCTTACAATTACAGGCAGGCATATTTGTAACACAATAAAATATGAAAAACTACACACACTCATACCCTTTTGATATTTATATCCTGGTATGTGTAGCATGTGCTCATAAAATCCGTTACCTACATACAAATTTTATAAGAGTAAAATCTCTTTTAAGTAAGTTTATATGCAAGAATGTGAGGGTTTACATAGTAAGTATGTAAGTATGTGTACTCGTATTTTGATTATGTGTGTAACAATTGTTTTGTAAAAGTGGGTGGCAGACTTTTGTATTATATTTTATTTATTTTTATTTTTTGTTTACTATTTGCTCATTTTAGTTTTGTTTCTTTTTTCTTATTTTGCATAAAAGATAAAAAGTTTTCTTGGTAATCTCATGCCCATACTCATATTCATTTAAATGCATGTGTTTTACTTACACTCTCCCACACACATTCCTCCACATATCTTTTAAACATAGCGAAAAACTGTAGCATGTAAAGAAAAAAAATAAAGAGCTTGTCGTTGTATGCACGATTTTTTGCGTTCTTTCTTGTCTGTTCCAGACCAAAAACAGGAGACAGTTAATATAGGAAAAAAATAAAGATAAAAAATAATTTTTTTTAAATACTTTTTTTTAATTTTAAAAGCAAAAAGCCTTAACTTAAATTTGAAAAATTTTCAATCTCCATAAATAAAATTAATTTGCTGTTTTTTGGCTATACAAACTTGTGTTTTACAACGAATTTTTCTGAAACCTCTATTCTTCAATGAAGGTCTCCATATACTTTTGGATCGACCACGTGGATTGTACGCTTACTTTTCAATGACTTTCCCTCACCACTGTTGATAAAAATGTGTGTCCATAATTAATTTAAACCTGAAATTATGCTTTGACATATTTTATTTACCACTTTAGTTAGCGCTTTTGATAAAAATGACAGCAAAAGCAAGAAAAGCTTTATTTGTTTGGATGGGTTATTTTTAACGATTAAAATTCGGATTGCTATAAAAAATTTTACATAAGCGCTATATACTTTTTAAGGATACCGACTCAATTAATAGCGAATTGGGCAGGTGAGACCGAACAAAAACATTTAGTTAAAAAAACTCCAAAACAAATTATATCAGAAATGTATTTAATTTTTTCAAAACCTGAAAATATGCTATAAATTTCAAGATTTCACACACATACAAACGGACCTTAAAATACACTACACCTGTAGAAAACTCATGATATAATTATACAAGGCCCAAGTCGCCACATTCTATAGCGAATTAAAACTATAAAATTTCGTAATTTTCGTGTTTGTTTATGAAATTTTTTTGAAATTTCGATATGAATGGGGTGATTTGAGCCCAGATAATGGCATATGCGAATTTGCTTTTTGTCTGTAATTTTGCAATATTGTTAAAAAGTTATTTCGATTCACAATTTGAATCATACCAATACCGAAGCAAGATCATGTACTTTTTGACTGTCAGGCCATAGGTAACAAAGCTCTCACTGAATACAGTAATTGGCTTCATTCGAAATCTAGAGCTTCAACTTATGAGCTGTACAAAAGATCGTTTAATCATGGTTCATGTGCCCTATTTACAATTGGAATTGATAAAATAGTTTTTTTTTAATATTGAGATATAGAATCACCGATTCGACAACAATAAAAAAATTAAAAATTTCATACACCAAACAATTTTAAAAACAAGTTCACATAAAATTTTTACAACTAGAGAGAAAATTAATTCGCCTTTGCTATGGTTTTCGCTATGCAATCAGCTTACTTACATACATTACTTTGCATATGTAATAATTTCTATTTGGAATTTAAAAGTTTAACAAAATATTAATTTTTATTTGTGCTTAATTCCAGAAATTGTGTTGGTTTTAAAATTTATTCTTTTACTCATGATATTCTCATGAGTTATTTATTCAGTACAATAAGTACTGAAGGGGATATCATACCTATATGGATCATTTCATCAGACGCTACTCTGAATGCTCAGTAGGTTACTCCCAACGTTTCTTGCAAGCATTAGAACCTTTATATTGTAAAAGCAATTGACTAAATAAGAATTATTAATCAATAGTTACAAAAAGATTCAAATATTCAAACAAAAAACTCAGTAAGCATTGAACTGAATAAATAAATAAATTTCCTAACCAACATTTTAATATTGAAAACTATATATTCTATTATTATTCTTCTCTTCTCTTTTACATTTGAATGCCAGTTGGGTATTACTGAATGTAATTAAAGAGTATATGAAAAACAAAAACAAAAAATTATAAAAAATAATTAGAAAAACATAGGGTTTCTCTACAATGAGCACTTGTATTTGTATATGTAATAATTTATTATATTACTTTGCCTTAAAAAAATAGTTTTCTATCACTCTACATAAATTTTTTTTGGTAGAGAATCATTCTGCTAACTATCTTGAAGCTCTATTAAGCTTATATTTAGAGAGTAACTAGAAAGGGAATCAACAATATTGGTTGGAGGCAAGAGGTATTTTATTATAAAAGCAATTATGAAATTATGCTCTCTCTCAGCCCCTGATTGGGTCAGGAATTTTATTGTAACGGGATTTATGACTGAGCGGTGCAGAGTATTGAAACGCTTTGCAAATGTGAGAATTACCCTAAGCGACCTCACTCTCAGCGAAAACGAAGAGACAGCAAAACATTTACTGTCACTGTAATTGTCTAATTTGAAGATATTTTCTACTTAAAATCATTTGACATGGCGGATAAGTCACCCAAGATAAATTGTGTCTGTCGTAATAGGTCCATTCTGGCCACAGTAGCCAAGTGATTAGTTCCCGCTCCTGATTCTTATTTTAAATGGTTCTGTCATATATTTTGAAACATAATAATACTGAAATGGAAACAAATAGCAGATAAACGTTTGTAAAAATTGGACGACTGTCAGGTCTAAATTAAATCTTTTTATATAAAACTCTTTTATTGAACTAAATTTTTAATTTTACATTAGACTGAGTGATGAAAAATAAATACTAGCAAGTAATAAGGAAGTCACCTTTTTTTTTTTAATTTGTAACTTAAGTTACTCTTCATTATAACTATAGCATTTTTTTCATCTCGTTTTTTGTTCTTTAAATAAAAAAGTGTCACATACTTTTTCGGTTTTGTAGTCTTAGTTAATATTGTTGCTGTAAATTTTTTTTATTTTATTTGTTTTATTCCACTTCCTTGCTTTTTTTCATATCTCACAAATGCTAGTTTAAGATAAGGCCTACAACATGTCATAAAAAAAATATTTTACAGCAGACATATGTTTGAATTGCTTCGTAAATATTCTTTTTTCTCTGTTTGGAAATGAAATGTGATTAAATGCTGAAAAAAGTACAATATTTAGCAAGAAATTTTTTCTAATAGTTTTACAAAAACTAAAAAAAAATGGGCAAAAAATTGTGTGAGTAAAAAACTATGATTGAAAAATAGTGAAACAAATATTTACTTGGATTTTATTTTATATTTGTAACATAAAATTAAGGAAATTTATTTAAAACAATTTTCTTTATTAAAAGTGAGAATTTCATATAGATAATTTCTTTTAATTCAATTTTAATGGTGAAATGGAATATTTAAAAAAGTTGTTTTGTGAATTTTTGTAAATTAAAATTACAAAAATATTTTTGTAATAAATTTTTTTTACATATAAATATAACAAAATATAAATAATTATTTTAAAACTCAAGTTCAAGCAAAAGTTCAAATAATCGAGAGTTCATATTAATGAGAATTTACGTATAATTCTTTATGCCAAAAGCGTTTGTCGAAGTTTTGACTAAATTAAAATTAACGATTTCAAAGCCCGGCTTCAAAGTATAAAATAAGTAAATATAAAACGTAAAGTTTAAAAAATTCATAAAAGGTGGCCTACCTGCGATATTATTTGTAGCTCTCGATAAATGTGCTCCAATTTTCTTTTCATTTTTGTGCTATTATACTTTCAAAAATTAATATCGTTCCCCAGGTGCTTGAAAATGTCTTTTAAATTACTGACAACGAATATGAAAGTGAATGAATAAATAAAAAAGCTTGACGGAATTACAAAAGACTTTTGATTTTTGTCTGAACCAATTTGAAATCAATATAACTCAAGATGACTTCTCCATTTTCTATACAATTTTGACCCAAAAAGCATATCGAGGATTGGAATTAATATAGAGACAAGAAAACCAGTATCTATAATTAAAATATAAGTCGACTATGTTTTGTAAATTTTCAATAAATAAAATTAAAAAAAAAAAAATTAAGCACAAATAAAGATTAATATTTTATTAAAAAAATATTTTAATACCTTTTAAATATGTATTTAATACAAAGATGTTTAATTATGATTAGATAATGGTAATGATTGCTAATTAGCCTTCTTTTGTGAAATTCTCCAAATCATTAAACAATTAGAATTAGTTCAACTAATTCCGATTAGATAATTGCAATTTTTATTCCAATGGTAAAACTAATTGCAATTTGTTGCCATTAGCAAAAAAAATTGGTTTACCTTTACAATTAGAAATTTAATTGAATTCTGCTAATGCAATTAGATATTCAATTAGCTCGAGTTAGAATCAATTATTTTGATAAAAATTAATTTTTTCCAAAGAATTATTGCATTTTATTTCGAATATGATGCATCAATATTTGAATGAGGCTGATAAAACTTCCAATATATGGTCCAAATATCCTACATTAAAGGAAATATCACTGTTTTGCAACACACCGCTTACGTCTTCAGGCCATGTGGAGCGACTATTTTCCTTTGCGGGCATTATTAATAGTCCAAGGCGGGGACGCTTGACGAACTTTTCTTTTGAAAAGCTCGTATTGCTGAAAGCGAATATACCCGGTCATTGTAGTTATTAAATAGCTAGTATGTATGTTAAATAAGTGTGCATGTATGTAATATATGTAATACATATTATGTACATAAGTAATATATATATATGTGTGAAATTCATATTAAGAATATTTTATTTTTTTTTTATTTTTTTTTTTGAAAATATCAAAATAATTGATTCTAATTCGAGCTAATTGAATACCTAATTGCATTAGCAGAATTCAATTAGATTTCTAATTGTGAAGGTAAACCATTTTTTTTTTGCTAATGGCAACTAATTGCAATTAGTTTTACCATTGGAATAAAAATTTCAATTATCTAATGGGAATTAGTTGAACTAATTCTAGTTGTTTGATGAATTAGAGAATATAAACCAATTGTAAATATCAATTGCTAATTCTAATTGGAATTTAACATGTATGATTTAATATTGGTTCGCTAAAAATTAATTGTTCTGGCTGTGATTTATAATTGTAAAAAAAGCAGAAAGTAAAGAATTGTTGCGATATAAAATATTAAAAGTAAAAAAATTTTTTACCATTTAAAGTAACGAGTTTTAAATTGTCCACAATCGACCATCATTTATTTTTTTATATAGAGTAAAAAAATTAAAAACTAAAACTTAGTTAAAAAATTAAGTTGTTTGAAATACCAACAACTTTTTTAAGTTCTATAAAAAGTGTGATTTTCTTTAAAATTATGCTTTTATTTTAACCAAATTAGCTTAAACTAAACTAAGCTTCAGTATTTTCGTTTTGGAAATATGCTTTAGTAGTTAAGAAAGTTGGTCCTTAAAATTATGCTTTATTTTAATTTAAATTAAAACAAATTTGAAAAAAAAAACCCTTGAAAATTTGCTTTAATTTTTAAATAACTAACTTCCCCTAAGAATATGCTTTACTTTCTTACAGAAAATTTTGTAAAATCTTTAAAAACGTGTCACTATTTAATTTTTACCATTTTTTTCTCTCAACAACTCAAAACCCACTTACATAAAATAGCCACCCGAAAAGTATGCTAAATATATTATTTATGATTTATTTTAAAAGAAAAGCTGTACTTTTCTCTCTCTCTCTTACGTGTGTTATAAAATTTTGTAAGCTTTAATAAATTTTTTGTTAGTTAGTGAAAAGTAAAAGAAGAAGTGTAAGAAGAAAAATCAAAAAAACGTTACCAGAACTTGAAAAAATTCATTATAATTTTTTAGTTTTTTTTTTTTAATATTTCTATTTACTGTGATTACAAGCCCTGGCACTTTTTTGTATGTTGTTGTATTTTGAAAGAAACTTTAAAACAACTATTCTTTATAATTTTTGTAGTTGTTGTTTATTTATTTTTTTTTTTAGTTCTGGCTTTCTCTTCCATTTTTGTTGAGCTGCTAAAACAAGTATTTCTTTGCTTGAATTTTTGTATGTGACATTTTGTTAATGTTGCTTAGATTTTCCTTGTTGTTCGCGTTACTACTGCTGTGCTGTGTTGATGACATTTTTTGCTAGATACTGTGGTTGTTTCTTGAGTTTTATACAGTATTTTTATATAAATAAATTTTTTCTGTTTTATTTTTTAATTTCACTCCTTGACGTTGTATGGTTGGCTGGTAGTTTGAGTGGTTCTCTTCTTGCCATTTCTTGTATTTTTTTTTTTGCTCTGTAGTTTGGCATTTAGTTGTTGAATTATACTTTTACTGATTTTCAGTTTCTCCTCTTGTTGTTAAGATACTAAATAAAGTTCATTACCCCGCGCTTGTTTATTTTATTTTTTTTTTTTTTTGCTCAAGTGCATACTTTTTTCTTATCTTTTATTTATATCCTTTTTTAATTTTTTTCTAATATTTATACTCCATTTATAAAACACTTAAAAAAACCCAGCAAGGTTAGTTGGAGTCTACTTTTAGTAAAAAGCAGATTACAATAAACTTTAAGTTTCCCAACAACTCTCACTAGAGCAATACTTCTTATTTTTATTTATTGTGTACAAACTCCAAAAAAAAAAAAAAAAAAAAAAAAAACTCAAACACATTTTCAAAACCGGGTTTGTGTCATTAATTTTTTTTCTTATAACATAAACATTTTCTATTTTGTAGTTCACTTAAAGATGCTGCAAATTTAAAGTATTTAAAAAAAACACAGTATTTGTAAACAACATAATATTTTGCAATAAAAAAAAAATTATTTATAAAAATAAAGTCTATATAAAAACCATAATTTCTTATATACAAAAATTTAAGTTTATTTAGGGCTTAATAAGATGTTTAAAAAAGGCGGTATTTTTAAATAAACTAAAAAGTGTCTCATTACAAATTCATAAAAAATTTTTTTATTTAAGATGGAAAATTCTAGGAAAAATTTTTTAATAACCTTTTTTAAGCAAAAATATTTTTTTTTTATGTTGGCTGTGAAATGGATAATAAAATACACTGATTTTATGGAAAAAACTAATGTTTAAATGAATTATTTTCTGAAATAAATTTAAATCTTTTGTCTTGCTTGCTTATTATTCACATTTTTTTGTCCAATGAATTTTTGTGAAATTTGTATCATGTAATATCTGTGAGCATTGTAATGGATACGCCCACTTTTTTAAAAGAAAACCTTAAATTGTTTCTTTAATATTTAAAACTCTATCTTTCAATGGATTTTCCCAAGACGAGTTCATACAAGGTGAAGTCGTGAAGCATCTCTGTTTTTAAATTGTCTTGATTTGTCCAAAAAAACATAGATGGGTTATGTACTCCAACCATAAAAATGTACACAATTTAACAAAGCACCTTGTATGAATTCGCTTTGGATTTTCCTAAAACAAAACATATAATAAGGGTTTTAACTATTAAAATTGGCCTATAATCTTAGTCACAAAAAAGTAGGCTTTTATTAAGAGTTGACTTTTGTTCATAAGAATTATATGAATTTTAAGTAATTTTTAAAAAGATACTGACCTTAGTGTGTCTATGATTACGGCCCATTGTTTCTTTCAAGGGAAACTGAATAATAAAACTCCTAGAAAGGTCACAATTTATTTTTGCCTGCCACGCCACCTTTACATCCACTTTTTAAGAAATTAAGAAAAATATAAGCTGCGCTTAATTTTTGTACTTCCAAAACAGCAATTTAAAGTGTTTTCTTAATGACTAAAATTCCGTTTTGAATTTGACTTTGGATACATACCATAAGCTCTCTTTATTCATGGAACAAAGAAAGGCTGGGAAAACAGTTAGTTTATGTTACTTTGTATTATTTTATTATTTTTTGAGACCTAAACTTACTTTAAATTTCATATATATTCGAGAAAAAAATTGATTTTAGTTCTTTTATGTAAAACCATTTGCCAAACCTCTTCTTAATCAATTTAATAATTCTTGCATACTTTTTTAAAAATGTGTGTTCTTTTATTAATATTTTTCAATTTTAATTTTGCAAAAGGAATAGTGAAAAAATTTTAAATCCCTTAATAGTGAATAATGCTGCTTGCATTGCTACATGAACAGCATAAATATATTTTTTTTTTTTTTTTTTTGGAAAATTAAACTTTAATTAAAATTTATTTCATCTTTTAATAGCTGTGTACATTAAGATATTTTTTATCGTTTGAAACCACCCACAAGATGTCAGTTAATTGGAACAGTGTTACTTCTAGCACAACCCAGCAAATAAAAACAGAGAAATATAAAATTTTAAAATTATGCGTTTATAATTTATATTAAATTTAACAAGAAACTCATTTCTAAAACTGACTTTCACTATATTGAAAAAAAAGAGTTTTTAAAAATATTCATTTATTTATTTAATAATTAGATAAATTCTAAGACTAAATGTAAATGAGGAGCGCTAGCTTTTATCGGCTATAAAAATATTTAAAGGCGCCAAATTAACATACTAAACATATGAAAGCTCTAAATTATGTTAATATAAACAGGATCCAAATTTTTGCGATAATTTAAATACAGTCAAGTCTCTTATAACGCGATATGCGTCCCCTATAATCGGATATGCGTTCTATGGAAGGCACGTTTTGAGAAACCTATAAATAAGGCAAATCAGGTTAATTTATATCGCGTTATATGGAAACCACCAGAGTGTTCCAAGGAGACCGCGTTATAAGGAACTCAAAATTATTTGTTATTTAATATAAATTAAATGAAATCGTACTGTGTTATATGGAATCTCACAGAAATATTTTGCTTAAATTTTTTTTTAGCAAAAATTGGTTTTTTATAGATTAATAATATGGAAAGTATTAGATATATAATATATATAAATTTATTTTCTTGTAGTAATAAAGCATAGTTTGTCGTATGACACTTAGATTAAAAAACAACAACATTTTTAATTATCATCTGCGTAATTTCTTTTCAAAGATTAAAATTTTTCTTTTTTCTATAAATTTTTGTGTGTTTTTTTTTTTTTATTATTCTTTACTCTTGCAAAAGCGCTATAAAGAGACCTCGTTATAAAAACACCCTGTTATAGGAGACTTGGCTTTATTGCTTTCCAATAACAGTTTTAAGCCTGTCCGAGTATGAGCATTTTTTGATCTTTCATTCTAGCATATGCCTCTGTTACGGTTTACAACTCAACTCAGTTACTTTAAATTCAGCTGTAATTATTATATGAGTTTGTTAAACATACTAACAACTTCAAAATTTCAATTGAGTTGAAATAAGTTTTAAGCCAACATTTTAAGCAACTTGGCTTTCTTATGTTTTAGCCCATTATATCAAGTTATCAATAGTTAAAGCAAAAATTTTGTAGGACTTTAAAACTTAAACTTAGCAGAAAAGTAATACAGGTAATTGTATTATAATAAAAAGTTTAATTTATTATTATCATATATGCTAATTTTTGCAGTTTGTTAAAATTGGAAATGTTTTAAGTGAAAACTTAAACCGGTTAAGACTATGATTCTTGAAAACCATAGTTTCACAGATAAATAAAATGTTATGGAGTGTCTGCTATGAATCAGAAAAACTCTTGAGAGTTATTAAGTGAGTAAAATGAACTCAACTTTTTTTTTTTAATCAAAAGTTTTAAGAAAACGAATTACTAACAATATCATAAAAAAATTATTAATAATTCACGTGAATCACATCAATTTTTTTGAATAAAAAAGTATATTGGCTGAATTTATTTAACACACTTCGTATAATTCTGACAAAGTAAAAACTAGCCATAGCCTAATTATATTAAATGTCAAAATCAACACACACAAAGAAAGAACACATGTATGTGTGTAATTGCATATATACAAGAATAAACAAAGAAAAATTAAATAAATTTCCTAAGCACCCAAAAAAAAAATTAAAAACATTAAATCTCAGTCTTAGTAAATGTTAGAAAACATTATTCAGTTAGATATTTTAATTATATTAAACTACTGCCAGGTTCTGTATATCGATCACAAGCGAAAGCGAAAAAAACATGCATTAATTTTTGACAGAAAAATCGGCTCTTTAACTTTGGACTTATCTTTACGAGTACGTTTTTTAACGTAACCCATGTTGCCACAACAACAGTTTCATAAATAATCGTCAATTTCAAGCAAAAATGGCTGTAATTTGTAAAATGCACTTTAAATACGAAACCTGATGCACTACTTGGGCCAGTTATACAACTTTCGATAGTTAAATTTAGAAAGTTGTGAGCAAATAACCGTTTTTGGCTAAAACTTTCGAACAAATTTTAGATAAATAGTTAAGGACACACTATCCATATTTAAATTATCGATATTTTTCATTTAATGTCCAACCAAAAGTTTGATATTTGACTTATAAAATTTTAACTTTAATTATCTGTAAGTAAGGAGCTACAAAAAAATAAGCTTAATTTGTCTTCAAAAAAGGCTGGAAAAAGCTAAATCACTCACAAAAAAAAAAAAAAAGGAGAAAAAAGTAAAAAAAACTATTGCATAAAATTCAAAATAATAATTATGATTTTTATATAACATCAACAAGACAACAACTAAAGAAAATAAGAAAGAGGCAGTAGTAGAACTGGTTACTTTTTTGGTCATAACTTGCTTAGTTTTCAAAATATCGATTTGATTTATATTGCGTTGAATAGATAAACCTATTTACTTTAATTCGAATTTTTTTTTGCAGATAGTTTGTTTTTTTCTTTTTTAAATTATAAAAAAAATTTTTTCGCACTATCCGCAAAACAAAATGCCAAAAAAATCCTATTTAAAGCTATTTTGAAAAGGAAAAAAGGCTAGAAAAAAGCCAGAGGCTAAATCTTAAATTTCAAGGCTAAATGCGAGAAAAAAGGCTAAATCTAACCTAAAATGGCAATGCTGCTGCCAGCGAATACCAGTGCAAAGAAAAATAGTAACACACACACACATTAAAAAAAAAACAAATTGTAAACAAAAAATTGAAAATTTTACTTTTTAATTAAGCAGAAATTTTTATAGCGGCTGTAAAAAAAATCAATTTTAGAATAAAAAACCACTTACAATAGCAATTGGGCATTTTGTATAGCTTTTATAAAAAAAAAAAATATCCTGACAACATTTAATAAATAAACGACTAAATCTGACATTTCTATTCGTACAAAGAGCAATATTGTTCGTAGAAGCCAGCAATTTTATACTGAAATTCTTTTACTATCGTTAAATTTTTTGAATAGAACCGCATATCAGCTGTTTGTTTTCTGTTGAAAACAAAACTAAACTTCAGATGCAATAATATTTGAAATTGTTTTCTTTCTTTTTTACTTCATTTCTAAAATGAATAATTCATATTTTCTTTATCTGAAACTAAGCTTTCTTTAAAGTTACTTTTAAAAGTGCTCACAAGAATTTTCGCTGGGTATTTAAAAAACTCGTTTAACCATTTATTATTACAAAAAAAAAATTTTTATATCCCGCTTACACTTCTGCTTTCACTGGCTCAAATTTACATACGAAAAATTTTATATTGCCACCATAATATCACGTATGGTCAATGGTTTGTTGCAAAAAATAAAAAAAAATATTCATACGAGTACAACGAATATTTGAAAAAAATATGGTTCAAATCCCCTTTACTGCAAGGATTACAGTCAGTCAACAATAAAACAGCAACAACATTTTACATTAAAAAAAAAATAAATACAGAGTGAGAGAGACAGAGAAAGAAAATTAATTGACATATAAATTTTGCTTGTTTACCCGTGATTTTGTATTTTCTTTTAAATCTTTTAAGCTTTACTATTTTTTGAATTTTAATTGTTTTTATTTTTATAGCTGCAACAAATGAAAATATGTAACTGAAAATTGTTGACTGAACTTAACTTAGTTGAAACAATATCAACCAACAACATCAACAATAATTTTGTGGCCACAAATATTAAATATTGAAAAGTTTCTGCTAAAGTTTTTACATGGTAAAACTATATTTTCAGGCAAAAGGATAAAATGGTAAATAGATAAATGAAATTTTCAAAAGGTTTTCTGTATTTTAATCACTCAACCAACAATCGATCTGTTATATTTGAGAGTGTTTTTTACAAGGATAAGTGGCAATTTCATTTACTTTTGGTATATCCACAGCAAAATCTTTCCAAACTTCTTTTGAGATCTGTGTCCATCCATATAATTGAATTCAATTGACATTCTATAGGGTCCGCCAAATAACTTTTTTTTGGAAAATGCTATAAAAACATTGAGTGTAGCTTCGGCTGTGTGGCACGTAGCGCCGTCCTATTGAAACCAAATGTTGCCAATATCCTCCTCTTCAATTTTTGTGAACAAAAATTCGTTCAACATGGCCCGATAACGATTGCCATTGACTAACGGCCACTCCTTGCTCATTTTCGAAGAAAAATGGCCCAATTATGCCTCTGGACCAAAATCCGCACCAAACAGTGACTCGTTTTGGGTGCGTCGGCTTTTCAATGTATGCGTGCGGGTTTTCTGTGCCCCAAATGCGACAATTTGCTTGTTTCATCTGAAAAGATGATTTTTTTTCGCAAAATCGGCATCTTCTGTAAGTCGATCGCAGGCCCACTTAGCGAAGCGAAAACACAAAAATATTCTTTCAGCGGAAGGATAAAACTAATTATCTGTCAAATCAGACATGAGCTTAGTGTTACCATTCACGAAATAAGCACTAGTTGAAAAAAAAAACGTTCGATGGCGGACGCTTTACAAAAAAAAACTATTTTTGATATTATTGCTTTATATTCTTTGGAACTAAAAAAAGCTAAGTCACTTTATTTTTTATTTTTTTGGATCTATAGAAAAAGACAAATCACTTGCCCTGTGGGACAAATTATTTCTAAAGAACATGTTCACTGACTACTCAAAAATATACTGATGCTAAAAGCAATATACTATACCGTGACTTGTCAAAAGAGAACTTATCACGGATATAATACCAATAAGTACGGGAAGAGTGCGCAAGCTCTAATTTCTTTTGGGATTGATACCGTTTGTACATATGCGGTTGTACTTAGTGTTATTCATTTAGTACCCTTCTTTAATTAGTTGCAAGATTAGCTGAACTGAGATAATATACGCCAATCGTCCAATATTGATTAATCGTAGAACCACTCTGTTTCGATTAGCTCTAGAAAATAGTTGCAATTGATCCCCTCCTCGGACATCGCAATGTTAAAATGACTAGTCTAGTACATGAAAAAGATTAAAGCAAAATCCCGCTCTTATACTTGAAGGACAATTCCAATATCGTCTTTAGGGACTAGTTCTTATTCCCCTAGGGTGGTTACAGCATAATATTCAAATGGGCCCTAGAGTAATTTTAGCTTGAACTCTCTGAAAAAGACTCAACGTAAACCATTTACTCATACAATTTTTAATCAATTATTCAAAAGCTTTAAACAGCTTACATACATTTACATATCTGTGACGGTATTAAAAATTTGCTTATGAGTTATTAAGCTATTTTAGAGGTTTAAAACTTTAGGGACCCTAAAAGTTTTTCGATTCTAGTAAACGGTATTATGCCCCAGCATCGCTGAACTACAATAATAAAGTTTTATTTTAATTACGACAACAAATCAAATTTTAATTAAGTTTATTAGCACAGATTAAAATAAGAGAAAAGTTACCGTTTCAAAATTGCCCAGCTTAAGCGACTAAAATTTTTGGAAGGCATTAAATGATTTGTTAAAACTTTAAATTCCAATTGAGATTTTAAAAGTGAAAGCGTGCTGGACTCATAACTTTTGTTAAAGATTTGTGTTCCAATTGGGATTTAAGTAATGGAATCTCCAGTGATCTCTTATTTAACCGAAATTATGACGAGACTCAATTTAAGTAGTTCATTTAAAACTATAATTAATTAGTTTATTAAACGTGTTATTCACACCAAAGTTAGAAGGGAAAAGGGACACTAAATGGTGTATTATTAATTATTAATGTAATGCTGTATGTCACAGCTGTATGTATTTCGAATGTAAGTAAGGTTGGATCTTTTCTTACATGATTAAAAAGAGAATACTAGACTTACAAATATTAAAGAGATAAAAAAAGTTAAAATTGACTATCCAATATCTCTGGAACTAATACATAGATGATAAAAATCAAAGTACAATTTATTTTCTTGGAAAAGAGGAAGAAATGTTTTTGGTACTTTGTATACCGTACACTGTGAAAAAAAGGTTATATATAAGTTTGTGATTCCATTTGTAAATCCTACAGCGTACATTTGTCACATTATATAGGATATACATTCTGTATTTTTATAAATAGCGAAGAAGAATTAGTGATGTCCGTCTGTCTGTCTGTAAAGTTATTGAAATCAACTTTCCAAAGTCCCTGTATAACATACGAGTACAAAAAAGTATAGTATACCAATCTGTCAATTGTTTGTGTGTTTCAGTTGCTATTGGAACTTAACTCGATCGGTTAATAAATATCGGAGCGGAGTGAAGAAGTGTTTTAAATACAAAACGGTGATATACAAAAGTGATACGCAATTTCGTTAGAAATCTGTTCAAAAACCCTTGGCTTAAAAAAAACCAAATTTCGGTTTTGTTTTCTTATAAAAATTTTTAAACTGTACCGTAATGTGTGTGCACTCACTCATATTAAAAAAAACAAGCATAGACAAAAGCAAGCTAGCAGTCGTTGGTGCTTCTCGGAAGCAATAAATTTCAATTTAAAACGGGGCCAAATCGTAATAAATATATTACGGAAAATTACTCAAAGGGTACAAAATTACAATTTTAGTGTTAAGTATCATCAGAATGCAGTAAAAATATAAGATTACGTTGAATAATATGTCGTTAATGTTTCTAATAACTCTTACTCCACTTGTTTCTTTCTCATTTATTTTAGAATCTTAACTTTTGCTGTATTAACCTGTAGCAAAAATTATGCTGACAGCTTTTCACTTAAGTTTTATTATTGCCCGTACAATAACATAGATATTATTAATTTAAGTACAAATAAAACAAAATTTTAAAAATAATTAAATATTTTCAATAGCCTATAAAATTACGCTGTTAAGTTTTCTAGTACATTCTAGTGCAAGGTAAAGGATACGTTTCTAATAGATATTCTTTATTTAAAATTTTTTATTTTAACTTACATAAAGTTCACTGTAGAGAAAAATATCAAAATTGCCATCAAAAATATTATGTTTTCATTTTATCTGGTTAAGTCAATAGAAGTACATTTATAAGAAAATAAAGAAGTTTAGCGTTTCTTAATATCAAAAAAAAAATTACATTATTTATTGTGTATTCTATTTTGTATTTTATTTGTAGATTGATTACAGCAATAACTTCCTGTACCTCCTTTTAAAAAGATTTAAATTATTTTTATATCTTCAGGATATAATTATAAATTTTTAAATTATTATAAAAGTAAGAACGAAAAATTTTTCAAATATTTAATATTTTCAAATTTTGATTTTAATATACCTAACAAATTTTAATTTTTAATTTGTGTAAAGAAGATATATTTTTCTTATGTTAGTTTAAAGAACTAAAAAATAAAATTTTAGTTTCGAGTGTGATTTAAATGTAATTGCTGTTGATATTTATTTATTTATAGAATTAGCTTGCTAATATCTTCAATAAATTTTAGTACAATTTGCGCCAGGAATTGTTCAGTTAACATATATCCTTTATTTCAAAAACTTCAATTTAACTGCAGTGAAAATAAAATAAAAATTAATAACAGTTTTTTTAATATGCTGATCTCAGCAAGGACTAATTTACGTCTCACATGTTCTTCGTTTACACATTTTGTTTTTAGCTTAAATAACACTGAAAATACACTCAAAATTGGTAACCGACCATAGAAATTTTTGTCATAAATTTTATTACAATCGGTTCTCATATGTCCTTTATTTAAAAATTATATTTTTAGTGAACATTTTTATTATAATTTAGTTTCCATTAAAATTTATTGTAAAACTAAGCTATTCTCTTCTTTTTTATTTTAAATATTGGAAAGACATTCCCACTATTAAAAACATATCCTTATCAAAGCAAATTAAAAGTTCTTCCATTTGTGTTAATATTAATTCTTTAAGTCTTCATATTGAAAAAATTTTGTTTATAAAACCTAGCCTACATTGAGGACTTAAATATAATTAGAAAAAAACTGTTGCATACTTTTATTTGTCACTCTTTGAAAAAATAAACAATTTTATGTTGGCTTTCTTTTCAATATTTTTTTTTTTTTTTCATTTATAATTTGAGTTTTTCACTTTTTGAAAAATTCTTTTTGAAATTTTAATATTCGTAGTTTAAGTGAAATATAAAATAATTTATATATTTGTCTCATTTTATTAAAGAATGATAATTTTTTTAATTAAAAAATATAAATATATTTTTTTAAGAATTATTAAAAACAAATATATTCTCTAAATTAAAAAAAAAATAATAAATCTTTTATTGACTATTTTAAGGCTGACAAAAAGTATAACAAAAACTTTTGTCTTAAATGAACAAAAAAATTTATATAAACCAAGTAGACCTTAAAATTTCCTAACAATAAAAACAAATTCGCACATAAAAAAATTTTTACAGCCTTTAAGGAAGGATTTCTTTTGTGTGAGCAATCTTTATAATACAAATAATATTCTATAATAAAATTTACATATTTATAGAATTTAGACTTAATAAAAATTAATGTAAATTTAATTTATTTTCTAGACCTTAATATTGCTGTTACCTTTTTTTACTCCGTTACGTTGTTTGCTTTGACTGAATTGCTTTTGTGGTGCTATAGCAAAAACATTTGTGAATAAAAGAACTTAACACCAGCTGGTTTTTTCAACGTTCATTTATTACAAAACAAAATTTTATTTATTTTTTATAGTTTAGAAAAAATATATATATTTTTTTTCACTAAATAAAACTTCTTTTACACTAATTCACAAACAATTTTTTTTTAAGAAAAGCAAACATTTTTTTTCAAGGAAATAATTACACGTGTTAAGGATTAAAATACTTTCCTTTATTTTTTTTTTTTTATGTGATAAAACTCGTTTTATGATTGTTTTTTTTTTTATCAAGTAAAACTTTTTTAATTTTAATTTAAAGCACTTTTCTTGTTATTTTTCCAACTTTGGGACCTACCTCTGCGATCGACCGAATTTTTAACGCTACCAACAAATGAATATTATAAATATTTATTTTTTTATCTTCAGAGAAAATCTTTTAAAGACTTTCAAATCTTGAAAAAATTTATTTTTCAACTTTGACACAAAAAATTTTAATTTTTTTTTCAAAATAACGCACGTTTTTAATTTAAACGAATTTCACTGCACAAAAATAACGCGTTTTTAAACACATTTTTTTACTATTTCGATAAGACAACGTATTTGTTTTTTTTGTTTATATTCAAAAATTATGTGTGAATGCAACGACTTCAGCCACACAACTGAATAAGCGCCAACATGTATTGAAATTTTTTTCAGCTTTTCCAACATGCTTTTAGACGGTTTTCAAAACTTTTTACTAGTTTACACATACACACACATTCACATATACACTCCAACAGCAGCCAACAAAAGGACGAAGGAACAAACGAAATTGTTAAATTAAAGGACAGGCAAATAAAGCAAAATACAATAATTAACCATCTCTGAGAAACAGAGTGTGAAAAAGAGAGAGAGAGTGAAAGAGAGAGAGTGCAAAAAGTAGAGAGTAACACAAAATCAAATGCTCTATAGTGGGTGTTTAATAAACAGTTGAGAGTGTAAAAGTAAAGATTTTTATGCAATTGTTTTTATTTATGTATTTTTTTAAGGAAAAGGTGAATGCATTAATGACGTCATGAAAAAAGCTTTATTTTTTTATATTTACTTTTTTTACATGTGTGCACATCTGTGATAATAAATGTGTTTGTTGAAATGTATTTAACAAAGAAATTGTAAGAGCATCGTTATTAAATATAAAACTATTTAAGATTTTAAGCTGAATTGAAATTGTAGAAGAATTTCAGTAGAATGTTATTTAAGTTTTTAAATTATAAAAGTAATAAAATGTGTACATAATAATGAACAATATATAAAAATTATTTTTTTAAATAAAAATAATATAAAAAATAAATTTAACAAAATAAAAAAAAAAAAATAAAAACAAAAAAAAATTTTAATAAAATCAAAGAAAAAAGTAAATCAAAAAAAATTTAATTAACTTAAGCAGAAATTAAATTAAATTAACAAAATAAGGAAATTCAAGCAGATATAATATTGAAAAATGAAATAATTAAAACAAATGGAAATGGAAACTAAAATAAAATCAATTTAAAAAAAGCACAACAAAAGTATACGAAAATGTATATAAAATAAAAACGAACAGAAAATTAAAGTAGAATATATTAAAAAAATATTTGATGTTAAAATTTTAATAAAAATTATATTTAAGACAAAATAAATTAAATTGAAGCTATTAATTTTTATCGATATACCTTGTATAGCTTCTTCAGGATATAATAATATATTACAAATTTATGCAAGGTTGGAGCAAAATATCAATATAAAAATAAATTCACTTAAAAAGTTATTTAATGTCTTATGTAAACAAATCCGAAAAAAATTAAAAAAAAAATTATTATAAAAAATTAATTACAAATAAAAGTGAAGGAAAAAACTAATGAAAACAATAAAAATTTATTAAAATAAAACAAATGCAAATTAACCGTAAGTAATAGTGAAAAACATTTAATAAAAACCAAGAATAAAATTAAGTCAAACCGAAAATATTTAATAAGGCAAACTATTCAAATTAAATAAAATAAAACAAAATATTATTTAAACTTGCCTACATTAAGGACTTACACATTATAAAAAAAAGTGTTGCATACTTTTATTTGTCACTATTAAAACAAAAAATAGTTTAAATAAAATTTCATTCAATTAAGTTTTGTGTAATATTAATCAAACCAACTGCCACAAATGGCACCAATTCCATCAAATCACATTATTTCTATTGTTGCATAACAAAATCTTTGCACAAAGCCGGTTATTCAAAGATGCTTACCTTGCATGTACAAGAGTTCGTTTATTTATTTATTTTTTTTTAAGTCTTAACTTTTGGACTCCGCAAAAACACCTACCAACTAAATCCACAACCCGTTTTCTGGGAGGAATAATTTCTAATCATCCTGGTACTACTCATCACATTACTTCGGCCTCCTTGAACTTATTTATTATTCTGCTTCGTCAGGACAAATCCTTTTAATGTCTTCTAAATATTACCTTCTACGCTGATCTTTCTTTTTTCCCCTCAGTATTTTCTCTACGTAACAAGATTCGAGATTGCAGATGGCTTCTTGTATCGTCATAACCTTTATCATGATTTCAACTGTGAGCTGCTATTTTGCTACAATTCTTCCCTCTCATTCTGCCATCTCTCACACCTAAATACTGTATGCTCAGTATCACCTGCGCTTGCATTAACATAGATGCATTAAGAACCACTCGCCTTTCCCTTTCTATGGAGGTACTTACGAAAATACGCTTGCACCGAAAGAAATTGAGGTAGGTAATAAATCACCTCGCCAAAACTTCTACCTTACTACATATGCAGCAATGGTATTAGCCGGCGAGATTAATCTATCGCCCATACATCTCGTTCTGCCATCTCTGTTGCCAGCTTTGTAGGGTCTGCTCTCTTATCGTCCATTCGCTCATCCCGCAGAGCTCTTTGTCTCCATTTTGTTCTCCTTTTGATAACTAAAAGATCAATGGCTATCGTTGCACTGATAACGAAAATAGCCGCTTGGCCGAAGCCACGCGGAAGGCTGCCATCCTCTGTATCGATTACAATAGTTTCCGGTAGTAATTGGCCCATGTGGCGTCGACCTATGGTCCCTTGGTATTTGCTATCAGTCTTGCAATGAAAACAATACAACTTGATAGATTCGAAATTAATTTATAAGAAAAATTTTTAGGGCTTTTAGAGTCATAGTGCTCTAAAATAACTCAATGGCCAGAGAAATGTTTAAGTTACCATAAAGCTAATATCTCTTGAAAGTATTTAAAATTTACTTTCTGATTAAATATTTGACTAATGTGAAGGTTAGTTATTTAGGATCAATCAATAAATACCTCAATTCCAGTTAATTAAAATAGCGCCTCTTAAACAATCTTGAAAATTTATTTTTTATTTGTTTATTTCTTGTATGAAATAAAATTTAAATTTTTTAGTATAAAAATGTAAAAAAATAGTTTTCTGAAACACAACTAACACTTTGTAGTCTTAAACCTAACAAGTTAAAAAAATTAAAAACCTTAAAGTTAAAAAAAATAAAATTTGTGCACTTTAATAACTCCTTCAATCTGAAAATACTCTTCCATCACTTTGTTTAGTTTAGAAGTTTGCAAATATTTAAAAGAAATTAAATTTAATAGGGAAACCACAAAAACAAAATAAACTTTTCTTAACTAAAAGCTTTTAGAGTAAAAAGTATTAAATTTCACTATCTTTCTTTACACTTCTTTCTCTCTCTCTCTCAATCTCTCGTTCTGGCTCTCTCTCTTTCTTTCTCTTTAACTTACTCTCACTTGGTGCTTGCAGACTCTTGCTAAAAAACAAAAACTCTTTTTAAATACTGCATTATTTTTAAATGTTTGGTAACATCTAACTCGTACCAACCTACCACAACAGTTTATTACTTGACTTCTTATCATGCCACAACCAATTACGATTACAGGCACCCCCACCAAATAATATACAATAAGTGTAGTTTGTGTTATGGTGTGAGTGTTGTAAGAGCAACATATAACAACTACTTATACACAACGACACCTAATGCCACGACAGTTAATCGTTAGACTTTGACAGCATAAAGTTGTAGGCGCAAGCTAAAAAAATAAAAACAAAAAAAAATAGAAACAACTATGCACCGCCAGTGGTAGGCTGGAGATTGGACACAACAATAACAACAACAGCAAAGTTTCTACAAAACGAAAGACTTTAAAGCAAAAAAGTGTAAAAGGAAAAATCACAAGAAGAAGAATAAGTATAAAATGCCGCATACTGTTCACTTGTAGGGATTTTTCTTCTATTATTTTTTTTTTTTTTTTGGTTTTTCACTAGCTTAACGAATTGTTTAAAAACATACAAGCGCATAGATATGCAACCAGAAGAAGGAATATTTTTTTTTTTTTGCTTTTGGGCCTGCTGATAATTTCTAGATTTTTATAGCCTGCGCTTGCGTTGAATGGTGGTGATGTGAAGTGGCAACAACCACACCAAATACTAAAGGAAAAAAAATATTAAGCAGACCAGCTGTAAAGGGCTTTTAAAATGAAAATTTAAAATTATTTTTTAAAGTTTTAAGAAAAAACTGCAATAAAAATGAGTTTTGAGAAAAATTTCTAAGCTAGAGGAATATTTTGATGGAAAATTCTGCAATAAGTAAAGTTGGAAGAAAAAAAGAAATAAAAGTTTTGCCAAATTTTTTTTTTAATAGACCCGGCTGAAGTGAAGGCTTTACTTATATTAGCTATTAATCGATTGGAATTTATGAGACTTTAGTTCAAAAAAAAAAACAAATTACTCGACCCTAAACTATTTGTGCAGCATTTAAACCATAATGTTCAAAGAGTGACTCATAGCTGCAATCATATATGTCCTAAACGTGTATCTTATTAAAGTTATTCACTTAAAGTGAAACTTTTATTTTGGGCTATATTCCGAACCTGGTGTGCACCTTTTTTTTGAAAAAGGTATAACTCAAGATGTGACATAGAACGAAGTATTTTTTTTTTTAAGTCTAACAAGAGTTTTTATTACGTTATTCATACAGATTGTTATCAGTTTACGGTAGCCTAAGGTTTGTAATTTTATAGTTCATAATTTAAAATTTACTTAAAAAATTTGCATAAAGTAATTCAAAAAATATAGGAAATTAATTAAAAGTTTATTACACAATTTGTCACCGAAACTGTGTTTCATAGCCTGTTTTTGTGATGCGAATCGTTTAGAAAAATTGTGTGAAAATTAATCAAGATACATATTTTTACACGATGAGTGACTTTCGTATAAATCTTCTAATATGATATTTTTCTGGGTTACAAAAACGATAAAAAATTATTTAATCCAGTTAAAATATCTTTTCATAATTACCAGAAACAGTGAGTGTTTTGTATGAAAGCACTAGTTGATTGCTTGTGTTAATAAATCTGTGATAATATGGAAAAATAGCGTATGTCTTATTAAATTATTTTAAAAGACTACTGCTTAATATTTAAAGAAAATTAAAGTAGACTTGAAATGGATATTGTGAAAAATTTTTATAAAAATTTTTTCATAATTTATAGTTGAAGTCGTTATTAGTCTCTTTGAATACCAGCCTTCAACTTTAAAAGTCCTAAAAGTTTGGATTCTAGTAAACTGTTTTGTATTCATTGTTATTTCATTAATTGTTTAATATATGTATCACATCACCCTCCCTGATCAACAATTATTATGTTATTACGGTTATTGCAACAAGTAAAAGTCGACTAAATAATAATCGAAATTATATTTTTATGAAACTGTTTAGCCATCTCAAATACAAGATCAATTATTTGTTTTATATTTTAGTTGCTAAAAAAAATTTAAGTGCCTTTCAAGTTTAGCCACGTTAATTCGAAATGAACAGCATCAACTTTAAATAGGCCTAAAACTATAGTCAAATGAAGGGAATATGAATAGGCAACAACAAAATGTTAGCGCAACCACATTTATAACAAATACTATGAAGACTGGTATCCTTTCCCTACCACCACCATCTACACTAAACAGCCGTGAACACAGCATTATTACAAACAACAGTTTGTTATGCTTAAACTAACATGAACGAATCACAAATACTACAAGCAAGAAAAAGGAAAGGAAATGCATAACAGAAAAGTGCAAATAATAAACGAAAAGCAAGAAACTTAAATAATTTTTTGAAACTGAGCCAAAAACACGAATTTTTTTCGTTACTTTATTCTAGCAGCAATAAAAGAATTGCAAAAAAAAAAGAAAGCAGATTGGACGCCCAGCCGTAAAAAAAATAACAAAAAAAAATTGTGAAATAAAAAAAAAGTTTTGCATATTAAGTCGGTCTTAAACATTTACAGAGAATTTCTACTTGAGAAAGAAAAGAAGTAAATTTATTAAAAATTTTAATAAAAAATAATTTTGTTTCTAATGAAACGAAATGCAAGAAACAAAAAAGTTCAGCGATATTTCAATATTAATATTTTCCAACACAAAAAAACATTCGCTGAAAAAAAAGTAAAGCACAGCAACCACCTCTATCAACAAAGACACTGTGAGTGAGTGAGTGAGTATGTAGTGTCAGTGTGTAAATAAATATATACTAAATGAAAACACGTGCTTTTTTAGTTGTTGCCGGTATGTACAAGGACGACAACAATCGAATATTCAAAAGAAAAATACAACAACATTTTATTTTATATAAAAGAGTGCTCATAGTATATAAGCCAGCAAATTATAAGTATTTAAAAAAATTTATTAAAGCTTTTTTAAGTATGAGTACTACAATGCACTAACAACAACAACAAAAGCTTATATGTAAAAACATGAACGTTTTTGTTTCCACATGCATGTTCAAAATTGCATGTGATTGTTTGCTTCTTTGTTTGTATGTCAGTTTGCATTAAATCATGTATGTCAGTAAGTAAAGCACGTGGTTTTTTAATATATAAGTTAGAGTGTGTTTCATGTATCCATGGGTGTGTGTGTGTGTGTGTGTGTGTGTTTTTTTAACAGCAGCCTTTTGATTGGGTGGCTTAGGGTCTAAGTAAAAATGACGGGGGCTTGTTGCTAAACATTACGAAGAGAGTGAGAGAGAGCAGCAATTTTCAAGAGTAGTGAGAGTGTGAGTTAACTTTTGGTATTTAGGAAAATAATGAAAAGAGTTGCAGAAAGAAATTTCTTTTTATATACAAAAAATTTAAAGTAGATGCAGGCAAGTAAACAATAAAAGAAAACTCTATAAATAAAAAGGTTACAAGAAATAAATAGATGAAATGAAATCCTATTTTTTTACAGGAAAAAGGAAAGAGCAAGAATTAACTTTTTAGTTTTAATTTTAAATTTTTCAATAAATATTTATTAGCAGACTGCAAAATAAAATGATACTAAATTGAAATAAAGTAAAAAGGATAATGTTGTAAAAAAATTGTAGCTAGAGAGATGGATATTCGTGTTTTAAATTTAATCAATTTAAAGGGAAAAAATTTTTTTGGTTTTGTTAAGAACACAAAATAGTGAACCTTTTTTTCTTTGCTTGCTTACAAAAAATACCCAGGTTCTGGGCAGGTATCGAATTTGTGACCCTTAGACTTGTAGATATAGAAACTAGATTCTAATCTACAGGAGCACCATAAATGTATTTTAGTAGGGGCCATTAAATTTCAGCTTTTAATTAAGAAAATTCTAGAAAAAAAATTTTGAACTATAAAATATTTATAAAAGAAACGTTTTTAATAAAAAAAAGTAATTTATTTCTCATTTTGGTTTTCTTGTTAGTTTGAATTTCTTCAACTTCAATAAATGTTTTATTTTAGGATTAACAAAATGATATGTATTCAAAGAAAGTTGTTTTAATCCACTTTTGTGATTTCACTAAAAAAAATCGTTTTTGTTAATTTAATTTTTTTAAATATATGAAGAAGAATATGCTAGACAGTGAAGAGTATTTAAGACTCGGCCGAATTTAATTTGTTTTTTTTTTTTTTTTAATTTTCTTTCAATAATTTTCATTGTTGTATTTTTTAACATTCACTTTAAAATCACTTAGTACAACTTTGGTTTAACTGCCTTTTTTTATTATTTGCATTTAAAGAACAGTAAAAAATGTCCAATAAAAAATTTTTTTTTAAGATCTATTATGCTAAAATAATGTCTTCCTTTAACTTAAATTGAATCCATTAAACTTTAGTTTTTTCTGTTTTAAATTTACAAACAATTTTCATAGACACCAGGCTAACAAGGAAGAGAAAAATGTTATTTAAATATTTTTGAAAAAATTCTGTAACAATCGCTGAAAAAAAACATAATTTTTTTTAACAATTTTAGTAATAAAAATTTCTGTTTTTTCTCCCTTCCTAATATAAATCTACTGTTGGTACTCTAGTGTCTCTGTCCTATCAACACAAAATATTGTTTTTACTTTTATATATAAAAAAAGTAAATAGGAAAAACAAAATATTAATTAAAGTAAAATTGTGTGTTAAGCAATAGGAAAGTAAAAGTCGAAAAAAAAACTATTTTTCTAATGAAAAAAATTGCCGAAATAAAATATTTAAAATAATTTCTTTTAAGTAGAAATACAATTTTAATTTTGTTAAATAAATTAATTTTTAATAATAAGTTCCAAAACTTTTATACTCTAAAATTTACTAATAAATAAGCGGTTCGTATCTTTTTCGTTAATTTAATCAAATCAAACTCATAAATATTGGCTTATATTTTATTGTCTTATGAAAATTTTGGCTTAACCTTGATTATTCTGATGAAGCTTAATTAGGCTCTCAAATCCGAAAGCTGGATAAACTAGCAAAATCCAATATGAGATTTTCTACTTTCAAAAAGTACTTGAACAAATTATAGACAAGAAGCACTTTGCACTGGTTGACTTCAAAAATGTTACACTGTGTAATTAAATGTAATGAAATGGAAAATACTTTTATTTTGATGTAACTTTCGTAAGCAGAAGAACAAAAGGAAGTGCGATTAAAGTAATAAATCAACAATTGTAAAAAGAAGAAATTTAAAAAAAAAGAAATATTTATCTCTAGAAAGTTGCCAAAACGACGACAATGTTATTCAAAAGGACCTACAACAATCGCGAGATTCGCAAGGAATCTTTTACTGTAGATGGAAACTGAGTTGTCAAAATATATCTGAAAGGTCGCGGTGCTGACTAGAGCCTACGATAGTAATAATATTTTAAAAGATATAAAAGTATAACTACCAACTAAAACATCTGTAAAATTTAGCGATTTAATTTAATAAAAATTGTTCATTTAAAATTATATATACGAAATAGGTTTTAAGTAACTTCAATCTTAAATTTTTACAAAAGGCATAAAATTTTCCAAATTTTCCAATTTGAAAGTCAAAAGTATGAACTAATTATGACATTTGATGCATGTATTTTGGTTTGTTTATTTAAAAAATCATACTGGTTTTTGTAGCAACTCCAGTTATTTAAATTTTTCAAACTATTCGCACTTAAGGTAAAAGGGGTAAAATTATATATCATAGTAATTAAAAAAAAATTATCCAGATACTTTTTGCGTTAATTCAAAATTTCGCAAATTGATTACTGACTTCGTAAAATCGGCTTACTTTAACTACTTTTGCAGCCTACACAAGTCAAAATGACAAAATTGTGTTATATCTTTCTGTGACAATCGACAAGTGCAAAAGGATCTGCTTTAAGTTCAGTACTCCCATGTTTGGGGAAGCTCGTAATCTTCATGATAATTGTTATTTTTGTATGGTAAACATTACGGGCATAAAGTCAGAACAACTTGAACAGCAAACCTAGAAATATTTCGTTTCAGGGATGCAATATTTTCATTATAATCATAAATTAGTACACTATTTACAATTAGTTAACAACATGTTGTGTCATTTAAAACACCTAAGCTGTAGCAGAAGTGTCTAACAACTACACTATTGACATTCATTTGGATCGAATTCCTGAAAACCTTTAAGATAACAGTGAAGAGCAAGGCGAAACATATTAGTACTATTGAAGAACATTAACAAAGAAAAGTGGAACACAGATATGATAGCTGATTACTGCTGGAATCTTTGTTGGTGTATAAAACAATACTTTCATTCAAGAAAATTTTAAAAAACTTTAATTTTTCCTCAACCACAGCACTTGTATGTAATAAACTATATAAAATAGTCATAATTTATAACTTGCCTTTAAATTAAAAACTAGAACTTCTGGGAAAAATTAAGGAGTCAGCACACTTTAGTTAATCGAAAACGAATACAAAATTCTGCAAAATTTTTTAATATTTCTCAGTGCAATTTTTTTTCAATTGAGTTCAGAATTAATTTTACAGAAATTATAAAATAAGAAATTAAACTACAAAGCCAATAACAGAATTTTAAGACTCTGTATAATTATTTAATTAGAACTTTATTACAATAAAAATTCAAGTTTCTTAAATAAATCCTGCAATCATAAAATTCTCGGTGATAGCAGAAAGTTGGGTATTTTATTAATCATGAGGGTGATGGGAAGAGTGAACAAAATTCCCTCAAAAATATTTTTTTTAATTTAACGGGAGAGCGAAAAATAAGTGAGGTCGTAGAATTTATTTATATATGATTTAATTATACCTTTAATAGGTATGAAAGCAAATACGTAATATTTTTTCATTATGTTTATTTTTCAAGTTATGGGCCTTTAAAAAATAATGCTAATTGAAATTTAAAGTTTTTTTCTAGTAGATTTTCCAAAAGGGACAAAATTTTAAAAATTCGCATAAATCTCTCTTTTTCATTTTTGATAAAAAAAATTCATTTTGAAAAAAAAAATTAAACTCCAAAATTGGAAATAAAAATTTCACACGAGTTTTTGAAAAAATTCGACAATTTTTTTTAAATTCTTTTTTGCCAAAAAACAATTCAGAGTATAATATATACATATCGTACTAGAAGTTTCATGGTATGATAGTTACTATTTAAAGTACTTACTCACTATCCTACTTAGTCGTACGATCTGTCTAAAAACCCATGTGTGCTAACAAAGTATGATAGTGTGTATTGAACAAGCAGACTTTTTGACAGGTCTGTCCGATTTTTTAATGTTATAAAAATTTTCATAAAATAAATTTCATCTGTGCGATCAGAGTTGCATTTTCTATGTTCAAGGCAGAAAAGTAGCAACAATACCAAGCTTGTGTTTTGTTTATACAAACATTTAAGTTATTTTTCATTGTACATATTTGTAAAAAAGATATTTTGCGGCAAAGCAGAAAATGAATACTTTTAAAAGTATTAAGGTGAGTAAACATATGTTTTTGCATCTTTTTTTTTATAATAGTGTGGCATAAAGTTCGCCATTTTAAAGCGATTTCTTCAAGTAGGACAGAATTCTGTCACACATTATTTTGACATAATCGTACGATCGTGTAGGATAGCCAGTCAGTACCTTTAGAAAGATGGGTAAATTAATGTACAAGCATGTTGCACTGACTGTTACGATACATACTAGTTTATGACAGCTGGTAAGTGATATATGAGTTAGTAGACAATTTTAATAAAATATTTACATCAGCTACTGCAGGCGTTTCATTTAAAAAACTCGTTTTCTGCAGAATTCACTCACATAAATATTTGCTGGACATTTCCACTTTTGCATTTAACATCTAGAAATTTTTCTTAAAACTTAACCCTTTCTATGATTTTTCAAACTAAGTGGATTAAATATCGATCACTGTATGGAGTCATTAATAATTTTTAACCGTCAAAAAATTAACACAAGTCGCACAAAGTCAAAGGAATAACTAAAAACCGAAAAACAAAATGGTGTAGCATCATGCTTCTACATATATCTTTCTCGCTTAAGTATGAATTTTATTTGCTGATATCATTGTCCCATAACTTTTTTACTTCTTACTAAATACTAATATTTGTGTTCAAATGGATGGTCATTCAAAATATAATAACTAATCAAAATTGTTGTTGGAGCTTCAATACGCTGATGCAAAATGACACAGGTCAATACAGTATAATTATTATTGCTTATCAGCTACCACAAACTAAATAAAAATTAAAAAAAACCATTTTTGAAAAACTCATTTGAAATTTTTACTTCTGATTTTGGAGTTCAATTTTTTTTTCTTCAAAATTTATTTTTTTATCAAAAAGGGAAAAGAAAGATCTATGTAAATTGCGAAGCGTGATATTTTTCAAAAATTTTTTCCTATAAAAAAAAATCGAAAATAATTAATATTATATTTTAAATAATAAACATCATAAAAAAATATTATGTATTTGCTTCCATAGGCCCTATAATTAATCCAAATATAAACAAATACTATTAATTCACTTTTTTTCGCTGTCCGCTTCACGCTAAGTGTATCTAAGATTCTATTTCATAAAGTAATTTTCAATATTTTTTAAGCTTTGTGGTTGCCTTAATTCATTTCTATTAAGGTTTAGTTACAGAGAAAACAGAGAAAAAGCATGCGTGAAGTTAAGAGTATAAAACTTTTCACTGTACGCTGTACGACCTAATAAAATTGTTAATAATATTTCTTTAGTATTTTGTCAATACTTAATGTCATCCTTGAGAAAAAAAAGCATTAATATTGCGGCAGTATACCCGCAGTTAGTTCATTTTCAACTTTATACAACAACATACTTACATGCTTAATTTAAAACCTTTTTTGTATAATATCCCAGCAAAATTAATATAAGTCATGCTTTTCGAAGTACAAGGAGGGTCAAAAGGAGTCATCCGATGTTGCTCCGTCCTGTTGGAGCCATATGTCCTCCAGTCCTACTTCGTCCAATTGCGGCAGAAAAAACTTGGTTAACATATCCGTCCACTGTTGTCGTTTGCCCAGCCCGATGACTCCTCCAGCGTGAACAGCGCACCATGCAGTCATTTTGAACCGGTGTAATGGCTCCTCGTGCATCACTCGTGGATTTTCGGTACCCCAGAAGCTTGTTCACGTACCCGCTGAGGTGGAAATAAGCCTCGTCGTTCATTATGATTTTTGTCGAAAAATCGTACACTTCGATTATTCCGCATTCTTGGGGAGTGTATCGCTCCATGGCTAGTTCACAAATATCAAAAAAGATTTGACATTGGCCGCCATTTGCAAAAATAAGGGCATCTTCCAATAGGGTGATTTCTCTTAGCCCACCTTGTACATCTTTAATCACTTCAAAAAGTAATTGACATATTTTAGCTGCTAAAGAAGATACTTTTAACCTTAAGTGATATTCGATTTTAAATCACTACCAATTGCGTTACTATTTTAGCACCAGAATTACACAAAATGATACGTAACCTCTAATATCACCGAATATTGTGCTTTATAGCTTCTTAATGTTAAATTGATTTTGAATAGAAGTATTTCTAGGTTGTAGTTTTAGCAACTTTTCCACGTCCTCTAACTCATTTTTTTTTTTGCTGGGATAATATTTAGCTACCCCCAAAATACTTTTGACTTCGCTTTCACGTATTCTACTACACACGTACTAATGTAACATTTGCTTAATTTTTTTTTTGTTTTTGACAAAAATGATACATGAGTTTTATTTATACAAGTTCGCTTGCTCATATTAATACTGTCTTTTATTTTTGTTTTTATAGGTGCCTAAACCCTCTGTTTTTCTCTCTGCCCCTGGCATTTTTTGTTTATGCTTCACACGTTCAACTTGTTATCACATGCAAGCTTATCGTGAATGTATTGTGTTTTCTTTGAGCAGTGTGTAGGGTGTATAAGAGAAATCGCTCTCCCTGTTTTGTATATAATTTTTCTTCTTTTTTTTTTTTTTGTTAAATCTAGCAAACATAACATGTAGTTTCATGTCTATTTTTTCTTCTTCTCATTTTGTTTGTTGTTATTATGGATGTTAGATATTGGTAATATGTTACCTTGTGTCACGTGACATGTGTTTTTATAATGCTTTTGTTTTTATAATTTTCAGTGCTTTGTTTTTGCTCTTGTTATTGTGGCTCGTTTTAGTATTTCATTTTGTGATGATAAAGTCATAAACTTTTTCTTTTGATAGATATTTAAAACAGATGGAGCTGATAGAGCTGTCAGATTAAAAGAAAATAAGGGTGAAGCCTTTAACGTAATAATGTATTAAGCCCAAATTTTACTTTTAAAAAATTCTATTAATAAAAACTCAAAACTCATTGGGCAAGTTACTTATCAAGCTCAAGCTTTTGAAATTTTATTTTTAAATCCGTTCTATTGCTGCTTAAAATATTTAAAAAACATTACGTGACCTCATAAATTTAAGTCAAACAAAAATAACCACAAAAAATATACCTACGCCCTTCATAAACTCTAAATTGTTTAACGTTTAGTTTGCTAATAGTCAGGCATTTTTTTGTCTGCTACCTTTAAACCATTTTCATTGCTATTTTTTTTCTTTTACTTTGTAATATTTTTATTTTACCCGTATTTAAGTTCGTCTTTTATTTTGTTGCTTTTGTGGCTTAATGCTGGCAGTTTTTAGTCATGTTTTGACACGTATTTACGGTATTATTTATTTATTTTTCTTCTTTTTTATTTAATTTAAAATAGTAAAATAATAGTAAAACGGCATGTTGAAATTTCTTAATAAAACTTTTCAATATTTCAAGTAAATTGAAACGAGAAAAAATTCTTCTTTCATAGAAATGTTAATTTGTAGGCCTTACGTTTTTTGTAACGTAACCAAAAGCTAGTAAAAAAAAACAAAAAAAAAAAAAAGAAAGCATGTTAGTGATGAAAGGTGTTGATTATTTCAAGTGGAATTATAACATGACACTGTGATGATGTCTGCAATAAAATGTTGGAGCTGTTTAATCAAACATTTGCGTGTTAAATTTTATTTGGAAAATTACATTTTTGTTTTTATACTTTGGCGTTTCTTGTCTTGCCATAAATTTACCTGAAAGATATTTAATAATTTCGTTGTGGCTTTAATACAATTTGAATTTACGTTTAACTCATAAAAATATCACTAAAGCTGTGAAGAGGTTAAGAGCCATTATTGTATAAATACTTTTCAAATAAAATTTGATTTATGAAGTTCGCATGCGATATCAAATAAGAATGAATGAAAATTTTCTTTTTTGATTAAAGTTGTTTAATATTTTAAGGCTTTTGTATTCTGAATGAAATTAAAATTTTTTGATTAATTTTTGTCTTCATATTAAGCAACTTTCCATATCCAAAATAAGGCACGAATACTTATTTATTATAAAATATTGGGTTACAAAATACAAAACAGCACAGAATATGTTTCTTAAATTTTAAAAAAATATGTTATTGATTTAAGCGTTTAAAACGCTTAAAAGATCATATTAAAAAAAAATTTTTTAAAAATATCGAGACAGAATTTTTTTCATGCTTTAATCCTCATTCTTTAAATTTTGTCATTAATCCAATGAAAAATAATGTTTTTTTTAACATTTCATTGATTTCATGAAATATTTCATCAATTTCATAATGTATTGTGTCTTTTAATGAAATTATATTATTAATGCATTGAAAATATTTCATTATCTAGCATAATTTATGCAAAGTTTCATTGAATCAAAGAAGTAATTTTAATCGTTTCATTGGATTTTTAAAACATTTTTCTTCTAATGTAATTTTTTTAAAGAACTGTGCTACAAAACTGACAAAAAAACCCTGTACATGACTAAATGTTATGGTAACCTAATCAGCTATTGCTTCTATTCCGGCCTTAAGCGTCTTCAAATTATAAATTTTTTAGATTTGTTAGCAAAGCAGAAAAACAATAATTTTAATAATACATTCTCTAAATGAATAATTTAGTATGTGGCCGGAAAAAGTTTATTGTGTTAATTTTTATATAAAATTCGTCATAATTTTTATTTTATGCTTCCATTACTCATTTTAAATACCGGCTCTAATATTTACCATGAAAAAAACTTCGGTTGTAAGAACAAAAATTTTTACCTATTAAGAAATTCAGTTGCCATAATGACATTTTTTAGTTGTGACGAAAAAAATTCAGTGATCCAGCCAAAAATATTATTAAGTTATAGCGTAGAGAGACGGCGGCGTTAATTTGCATTAAAATCTCACTAATTCAAATTAAAACAACTATTTTGTGAAATAATATTTTCGGTGGCAGGCTCCGCTCACAATTCCAAGAAAATCTGCATATCCCTTTCAGATTTCAGATCACACACTTCTCTTCTTTCCCTTGGAAATCTAAAGTGTTAGAAAATTCGTTGTGAAATAAATATTTCTTTTTTTTTTTTCTTCTAAAAACAATTAAAATAACTCACCTTTGCTGACTTTTAATGCATTTCAATTTCATAAATACAAAACAGCTTCCTTTCATTTCATGCATTTAAGATAAAGCTAATTCACATTGAAATGGAGATAATTCACAAGTTAATTTGAATTAAAACTGCTAACGCTGTCGTCTCTCTACGCTACTGAATTTTTGACTCGTAACAAATGCTATTCTCGCAATTGAAGCTGTTTTCTATTTACAACTAGTGAAAGAAGTACATAAATTCATATCAAAATCAATTTAAATTGAATAGAAAATAAAAAAAAAATTCCTTTGCTTCCAATTTAACAGTGAATTGATTTTTTGAAATTTTCTATTAAAAAAATAATAAAAATAATATAAACAAATGATACAAATCCAGTTTTATGCAACATTTTTTGTTCCTTACGTCAATAAGAACGTATTAACCCTTAAAAACTCTTAATTCTTGAACTCTCTTTATTATAATAGAATTTTGCAGGCAATATTTTTGTGAAATATTTTAATTATCTAACTCTCCAATTAATGGTTTTTTTTTGTCCTTTTTCAGTTAGGAGTCAAAAAAGTTAGCTTAATTGAAGACTTAGAAGGTTAAAAGGCTTCACATAAGTTTGCTGACCGTTCCGTGTACCTAAAATAGAGGTTTCACAGAGATACCTATGCCGATTGGCAATTAAAATTTGAATAAAGGAGAGAAACTATTGTTAACAATTTTTACATTCCTGTTATTTTGAAAAAAATCAATTTTAACGTATAGTAATTTAATTAATTATTCAAATTATTTTCCATTACTTAAAAATTGCTCTTTGAAATTTTAAAAATAAATAAGTTTAGTTGAACAAAAAAAGACATATAAGTCCCTTTTAAATTTTATCTTATAACTTATAACTTTATCAAACAGAGTTTATAAGTGTTGTTCGGAATTTATATTAACATAAATAAAAGCAGTTGAACTTATACGTTTATTAATATAAAAGGGTGTCACAAATTTTTATATCGGTTTCATTCTCATGAAAATAAATTATAGTAGCTTAAGCCAATTATTACAAGTTACCAAGAGTTAAATACAGGAAACGTCCGAACATATTCTCTGCGAGTGCCCAGCGGAGGCAAGACGCAGAAGCAGCTGCTTAGATAGTGGGGCATTGGTCGCAGACAATTTAGGCAAGATTAGTCCTCCAACAATTACGGGACTCGTAAGGAGTCCGGATTGTATTTAGAAACTGGGCTGCATAATAGATCTTAAAGATCGCGGTGTGATCAAAGCCCATTGTGATAATAATAATAATAGTTAGGATAGGATTTGGTAGATCGCTTAAGTAACTTCTACTTAAAACCAAAATTTCTAATGAGCTGCTCTTAAAGAAAAAACGATTTTTTGTGCTACAAAATCCAAATTTAAGCTTTTAGAAATTTGTAATGGCCCTCTTTACAATATGTTTTCTAAATTTTATGGAATTTTTTCTTTTGTTTTTATGATTATCAAACCTGATTGAAAGTAATGAATACAATGAACCTTGACTTGACTTGCCTTTATTGCAAAAATCATTAATTTATAAGCTTTTTTTTTTTGTATTAAAATAAATTTTTTAAGCAAAACCGGTTAGTTAATCTACGAAATTGTAAAATCCAAATTAAGTTAAGTGAATTATTTAACTTTGTGATCCATGGCTGTCAAAATTTTTACTTTACGGAAGATTCATAACTTTTGCTTACAAACGACAGGCACAACTACATCTGACATATTTAGTGCTTGTTTCTTTACAATAGCATAAAACATAACAAAATACATCACACCCTAATTTAAATTTTGTCATGTTTTTACAGGAGAAAAATTTTTTAAATTGCTATTTCACAATGTAAAAGTTTACACCTGCAGTTTGAAAAACATTTCTTATATTGGCACCTTAAAAAAATTTTTATTTGAAAACTTAAGCTTCTTTAACAGAAAACTATTTTTTTATGAATTGTGAAATTCTATATAAATTATTTTTATTTCATGTAAAAATTGTTTTTTCATTAAATTAATGAATTTTTTTGTTTACAATGTAAAACTTTAAATTTGATTAATTCATCAATTCATTTAAAAAAAATAAGTTTTTTTTTTTTGAAACATGTTTTTTGCTTTAACTTTAATAAAAAAAACTTCGTTTTTAAACACCCTTTGTGCATGTTTATTATGAAATTATATACGAATTTTTTTTTATGTTTGTAAGTTTAACTCACGAGTAGAGTAATCAATTTATCATTAATTAATTTTGCGTGAAAATGTCTGTACGAAATTATTTTTGTGCCAACAACAAAAATGTAGTATTTAAACTTTTCATGGCGCTGTAATCATGTATAATTGGTGTTGCTGTTTGTTGTTTTTTGATAAAATTTATTTGTAAAGGTGTTTCGTAAATGTTTCTTTTTTTTTTTTTTTTTTTTGTTAATAAATTATTTTATAATTCACTGTTGAGAATTAATTAATCACGTGTTTCCGTTTAATAAAGGAAAACGCATTAAAGGGAAAGGGAAAGAGATAGACAGAAAAGTTTATAGGGAGAAAAAACTTTGACTAATGAAATGGTTTATTTACGTTTAGTAATAAGTTACCGCAGGAAAGTTTTTGTTAATTAAAGCATGAAACAGGTGAACAGATTAACATTCGTTATATTATTAATTAAAATACTGTTTTTAAGAAAAACCAAATTGTTATTTAACACGAACTAGAAAATCAATAGACTTGAACAAAAAATTACAAGCCAGAAAATCAATAGACTTCAACAAAAAAGGATTATTTTCTTTTTAGTTGTCATCAAGTGCAAACAACATAATTAATTAATTTTATTAATTAAAGCCAAGAAGCTGTAGGGAAAAAGACAAAGACGAATTTTTGAATTTCACATCTGGAAAATTATTCAAACGTAAGCATTTCGATTACAATTTCTGCAAAAATTTTTTTGTTTATTTTAAATATAATTTTTTTGAATACATTTTCCGTCTTAGGGACTTAAAATAAAATAAAACAAAATGCTGTAACTAAAATTGTCCATTCTTTATTTTACAAAATTCAGTATTAGTTTTTACTTTTTTTGCTTTCACAAGTAACAAATTTGTGTATTTACACACACACTTTTTGTAGTATGTTTATTTAACTTGTTATTTGGTTTTCATTTGTTGTTAAATTTTTTTTTTTGTATATTTTTTGTTTAGCCCTTAGACATACACTTTTCTGTATAGAAAATGAGTATGTGTGTAATTTTATGTTTTTTTTCTTTAATAAAGGAAAAAATTTGCACACCATGATTTTGATATGATTTTCCAATACAAGTAAATACATACTTAAACAGCCCACTGGCACATTCTGTGCTCGTATGTGTACTTAAAATATGTAGAAAACAACTTTAAAATCCGTCTGCTGTTGGGTTTTAAAAGGACTTTGAGTAGATTTTTACTTCTATCTGTATAAAAAAGGAAGCACATCAAACAACGAGAATGGTTATAGCAGTTTTCTAAAAAAAAAAAAAAAAATACGTTTTAAAAAATACTTTTTCGCTCATGTTATCATTTCCAAAAGATTTTCAATAGAACTCAATTAGACAATCAAATTTTAAGGATAAACAAATAATTTATGCAACAAAATTCTACAATTTTATTTTATGGTAAGACAACCCTCGTAGCTAATAATATCTTGTTTACTTTCTCTTTTGCTTTCTAATAAATTTTACATAGAAAAAGTGTTCTTTTTTCTTGTTTCACATTTATACACCTACAATGACACTTTAGCCCTTAAAAGCCTAAAGTTAGGCTATACTTTTTATTATAAGCCAGCCAGGCATAAAACTAACTAGTACTCATACTCGTAGGCGTATGTTGATGTTGTGTATAAAAACAATCCTTGATTTCATATTGAAGGCTTAAAAACTCTTGCTTTTTTCCTAACTCTCACCATAAAATAAAATCTGTGTATTCATGTACGAGTATGTGTGTTAATTTTATTAATGTTGCGTATGTGCTGGTTCTTATTGTTTACTTTTTGCTTTGTATACATGCTTTTCTATTTTGTTTACCTTAATTTTTGTTTTGTGTTGTTTGTTTTGTTTTTTTTTTTTTTTTTTTTTTTTGCTAGCATTTTTGATTTGTTATTTATTTGTTTAAAGTTAAATTTGTGGCTTAATACGACAATTTTTTTTGTTCTCTATACTTTTGAACTAAGAGGATTTGGATTTTAAATTTAGATGAAAAATACTATACAAAAAATCTAATAAAATTTAAAAAAACAATTGTTTATTCAAGTTATTATTGAATTATAAATATTTTGGTTTTTTAAATACTTTTTAATTAATGCAAATACATATTAATAGAAATATTATTTGAATAAATAATTTTTTTAAAGCCTTAATTATCTAGGTAAAAAAAATTTACTTAAATAATAAATAAAAACAAAATTGAAAGCAACTGAAATTTTAGATCAAGTCGCATGACTTTAAACAATAAATAAAAATATTTTTTTTTTAAATCTATTTATATATATATATATATATAATAATAATTTGCATTGTGTTAGTAATTGATGTTCTCTGGAATACGTGAACCGATTTTGTTTCTGCAAAGTTCATATGAAAGGTGACGTCAATACCAAGGTTCTTATGTATAAGCGGCTTCTGTATATGGTTCATTAGTAATAGCCATTTTAGTCAACACCACATTCATTTCGAAATATTCGAGTTAATATTTTGAAAAACTGAAATACAATTCGTTTTTAAATTCATTAGAATTCGATTTTAGTCAAACCATTAATTTTATTTATATACTTAGCTATTGTAAATCACATCTTCAGGGATCTATGAAATAAATTACATATAAACACATTACTAAAAACTTAAATATTTAAATACATTATCCACAGCAATGAGCTTTCTTATATGCTGCAACGGACTTTTTCTCCAAGGTCGCTAGCTTTTGAGTGCATGCTATGACTGACATTTCATAATCAGCTGATCTATTTATATTGTTAATAATTGCATTATTCAACTACCATATGTGTCTCAATTTTCGAATTTCGATAATAAAGAAAATTTCAATTACTTCAGTAATTTGGGGCGTCAATCACGTAATGCTATAAATGTTGCGGCATCTGGAGCATCTCAAAGTGACGAACAGCGTGCAAATAATACTTTGGCTGCTCGAAATGCCATGGCACGTGGTAGGGCTCTGCAAAATCCAGCTCCACGTCCGTATGTGCGACGTACTTTCGAGCGTGCTGCATTCAATTATGATGCAAACTTTGATTACGTTTCTCATGGCAAGGCTTCAATTGGACCAATGACTACTGTTTGCAGTCATTGCAAGGCATTTAAGTTTAAATATGAAGTATCTGGATTGTGTTGTTCAAACGGACAAGTTGAATTTCCGGAATTGAATCCACCACCGGAACCCTTGCATAATTTCAAAGCATTTTATACCCCAAAAAATTTTTTTTAATTTTGTAACTTAACCGATTTTGATGAAATAAATAAGATATATTTCCATACTCTAGAAATAATGCATATGGCAAAACAATGTTTGCGGGTCAGGTAGTCAATGGCTATCGTTATCTTGCCATGTTGAACGAATTTTTGTTCACAAAAATTGAAGACGAGGATATTGGCAACATTTGGTTTCAACAGGACGGCACACAGCCGAAGCTACACTTGATGTTTTCATAGCATTTTCCAAAAAAAAGTTATTTGGCGGACCCTACAAAAGTTGAGAATAAAATTATTCATGTATCAATTCTGTTTTGTTAGAGTCCATAGAGAAGCTAAATATCTTTCGTTTTAAGTGATTTTATAACGATTTTATAATGTAGTGAAAAGCGGGTTTTTTAGAGTTTCAAATCATAACTTCTTTTTTTTCCAACGGATTTCTATAATTTTCTTCTGTTTGAAAGACTTGATTTTATATTTTAGACAAAGCATGGTTTTTGAAAATCCGTTAGTAAATGGCTGTTGTAATGGTTAAAGTATAAATAAACACATTTAACAAAAAAAAATTTCACACTAGAATCAATATAACTTAGCCATTTATTAACGGATTTTCAATAGATAGAAAACCCTTTGGAAACAAAGAAGTTATGATTTGAAACTCTAACAAACACGTTTATAAAATCATTACAAAGTGACGAATAAAACTGAAGATATTTTCGTTCTCTATGGACTTCAACAAAACAGAATTGCTACTGGGAACCTCTACATAATATTGATGTAGCAAAATTTAATTAATATTTTCTTATTACTGGGAACCATGAAAAAAAAATAAAAAAATTAGTAAACACATCACTTTTTTATATGGGAGCTTATAATAAATTAAGTTAAAGAAATAAATCATACGTTAGAGGTAACTAGATGACTATTTATAAATTTATTTAGTTTATCCAAAATTAATAGAAGTAATTTTCCTTCTGCTGGAGAGTTAGCTATACAAATTTTTTTCTTCCCACGGGGTTTTCTGAAATTTAAGACACATAATCTATAATCTGTATACTACAATGAATTGGCCACGCTCACTTTTTAAAAGAACAAGTTAGATGAGTTTTTTAATGATTAAAAGGCTGATTTTCGAATGAATTCTCTGAAATTATATCTATATATATGGTGTCTTTACTCTAAGGATTCATGCTTACAAAGTAAAGAACTAGACGAGACCGGGAAAAAGATCTTATTTTATAAAAAAACGTTTTTGTATGCCACCAACTTTTTTTTTCAACCTTTACATTCGCATGAGTTATTTATTCAGTACATTAAGTACTGAAAGGGATGGACCATTTCGTTATGAGTAAAAGAATAAATTTTAAAACCAACGCAATTTCTGGAATTAAGCACAAATAAAGATTAATATTTTGTTAAACTTTTAAATTCCAAATAGAAATTATTAAATAGATTAAGAATTTCTATTTACCATTTTTGTGTTATATTTGATACACCTAGAAGTGTGCAGTAATGTCTAGATGTTTCTGACAGTTACAGTGAATCATTGTTGCTACACGAATCTAGATGACTCTAGTTTTAAGTGCAACAGTATATAAGGAATGCTGAGATTGCCAGACAAGTTCAGTTCTGGTTGAGACACTAGACTGTAAACAAAGTGTGTCAAAAAATAATAAAGTGTGGTTGTGACGGTTATAAATAAAGTGTGTTTCTACAACAAGTGTTGAGAAAAGAGAACTAATTGTGTTTTTATTTTACAACAAAGAACATTAATAAAATAAACGTTTTTATAATAGTGTAAAAACGTAACAATATTAATACTAAACAACATTAAAATGAGTTAATATGTTTTACTTTAAAGAAAGACTTCTCACAAATAAAAGACACAGAAAAACCATAACAGAAAACCAACGTGAGCCGCTTTCTACGTTCTTCTTTATGTGCTCTTCATTAGTAACTAATTAGGTATTTTAATATAATTTCGTTTTATTATCTCAATTACGTTAAATGGTTACAAAGACCTTTAAAGTTTCAAAGTAAGTTCAAACATTAAAAAAAAGCAGACAACAACTCATAAAAATGCAAAATTAAGCATAAAAAAGAACCCACGAACAACTCGGAATTTTAAACAAAACTTTTTTTCTAATATTTTTTTTTTTTTTGTTGCTTGTGTTACTTAAAATTCTTTTTGTAGTTTAAACTAATGTCTGTTAGCTGGTTGGGCCACAAATATCAAGTGCCTTAATATGCCTAAAATATGAAAGCTATAAAAAAATATACTTACACAGTTGGCTATAATCATATACAGTAATGACATTTTATGTGTCCTTGTTGTAGTGATAAAATTTTGTTGTTTAGAATCTACAAAAAAAAAAAAAATAAGCAAAAAATCATGGCAACACTCGCGCCAATTAGAAGTAAAGTGTCTACAAGGACATCATATAAAACCGCAACTTAACTAACATTTGCCAACACTCATTTAAACTTGCCAGCCGAGTTTGTTGTTACACTTGATGAATAAAAAAAATCTTTCCTTTTTAACCATTAATATTTTTTTGCTTTTGCTCTACTTCAAAATTTTAAGCAACAGAAAAAATATACTAGTTGTGGTAGGAAAGTAAACGAAAAAATGACAGCAACATTAAAATATTGTGGAAATAAATAAACTGGTGTTTACTACAATCCTGGCCTCAAGCTGTTTTTCTAATTGAACAATTTTTTTCTTAGTTATTTGAGTTGTTTCACCAGGAAGCCCTTGAGGCAGATTAAAAGACACAATAAAAAAAGAGGACAATATTTTAGATAATTTATTTAAAGAAAATGTTATTACGGCAAAAAAAAAAAAAGTTTAAATAAAAAAAGAAATTATTAAGAGATGAGTTAAGGCAAAATTAAAAAAAAATAGTTACATGAACTAAATCTACAATAAACTACGAGTAAATAATGCACCAAAATTTAAAAGTTATTTCATAATAAAGAAAATCCTAAAACGAAAATTGTCTAAATTTGTGTAAAATATTAAAACTACGGGAAAAACTCCCAAGAACAATGTGGGAGACATACCCATGACCTTTAGCGGGCCATAAGCTTAGCTTTAAGTTTAATTTAAGAAAAACTAAAAATGTTTTGTAAACAAAGCCGCTGTTCGACTTAACATGCACGAGCTTTTACTTTTTAAAGTGATAACAGTCCACTTGTTTAAAAAAGTAAGTAAACTAATTTTTTAGTAGACTTATACCACTTTCAAAAATAACAAAAATATCAAGTCTGCTATGTGTAGAGTGCCCCGTAGATTAGTGAGTAATGTAATAAAATATCTGTGGATCATATTTTCGATCCCACATATACCTTGGCTGTTTGGCTTTACAAAAAATTTTTGGGTTACGCTACATATTTGTTTTTTTTTTTTTTAAATAAAAAAGGCCGGCTATGAAAAAACAAATTTAAGCAAAACTATTTCGACATTGATGATCAAATCTTTAAGAATGTCAAGCAACCGGTCTGGCTTACAAAGAGTTGTGTTCTTGTAAATATTTACTAAGTTCTAGCGAAAATGTGAGATGGCATATATTTATAACTAAACATATGTATGCATGTAATATATTACAAACAAAAGTCTATAAGGATATTACATCCATAGACTAAATAAAATAAATGAATAAATCTAATTTTAAAGCTCGCACATAAGCATTACTTACATGAATTGCTATATGAACATAAATAAATACAGTTTCTTATGACCACTGTGGGACAACAGCATGATTTCATCTAAACATATAATATTATGTTTGCCTCAACCATATTTTTTCTTCTATTTTTGCGATTTAAGATTATATCAACAAAAGATAATATTTACATACTTCCATAGATAATATTAACAATAAATGCGAACTTTTTAATTTCATGCTGCAATAACTCGATTGTTTCATTCTACTCGTGACAGGTCCATGCTGTCCAGCTGAGGCCGCTATATTGTTCCTGTAACACAGTCACCTTAATTTTACCCTCATCTTCAAAAAAGGTAAGGCCAGACCAAAATCCGCACCAGACAGTTGCTCGCTATATGTGGCATTTGTTTTTCATGGATAACATGATAATTTTCTCAGCCCTAAGTTTTACAACTTTGTGCATTCACGTAACCATTCAGATGGAAATGCGCTTCAGCGGAGAAGATAATTTTTTTTCGAAAAATTGTCATTGACTTTATTTTGTTCCACTACCAACTGAACACATTGACAATGCAAGATGTTTTCTTTACAATTAAATAAAAAATTACAGCTCTCTCAAAAAATTATTGATATTGTCCTAAATAAAAAATTCGATGAACACAATTGAAAAAAAGTTGCTGTTGTTGTTTCTGTATTTTCTTTAATTGTTTGTTTAAATTTCTTAAATACAATTATTCATTTTTAAATCCTTAAGGACAGTATGGGTGACAATGTCATTTGTAGTTTCATGCACGACTTAAGTGTTTCTTGCTTCATTAAAAGCTTTGGCAAATGCACTAATAATTGAGTTTATAATGAAAGGCTAGGTAGGCTATTGCCAAGGCTCTTTGAGAACAGAAATGGAAATTAAAATAACCAAACAATTTTTATTCTCATTAATTTAATTTCTACAATGAAATAGTGTTTAACCAAAGTAAGATTTGTTATGATCTCTTTAAAAAAACATGTCATCTTTGCTTTACAGCAAAGAAAATAAATAAATAAATAAAACCATAAAATTAATATGAACAAAAATTAGCTTTTAATAAAAGTCTACTTTTCTGTGATGGCCTAATTACTTTGTTTAACATTTTTTTAATTAAAGCAATTAAAGTATTGGAAAGCAAACTTTTATACCCAAAAACAAACCTAATCATTTATTTGCTTTAAATAATGAAATATTAAACAAAAAAGCATAAAACAAATTCTTTTTACAGTTTTCTTTAATGATAGAATAAACTTTTTTACGAAATTTATGGTGATTTTTATACAAATATATTTTTAATTTCATTTAAAACATTTTACTAAAACATGTCACGTCAAGTGAAATACTTTTTCTTATTGCATCCTAAAAAAAGTACAAAACAAGTTTTATATTTTTGTAACTTTCCAAGTGCATATTTCATTATTCATTACAAGCCGGCCAAGAAAAAGGAAACAGTAAGTTGAATTATAAAAGAAAAAGAAAAAAATATGAAAACGAAATGAAAAAGGATATACAGCCTCATTGATAATGCCACGAAATCGAAGCATCATAAAATTGTAACTGCCGCCAAACAACAACGTGCCATGCTCCTGTAATACTTCCTTCCATTTCCATTTATTTTATTTTTTACTGTTGTTTTTTTTGCTGTTTATATTTTTTATGTTTTAAGAAAACTACTCGCTATAGAAAAGTAATATTTTATTACAATTCGTAGCAAGAATAACCAAACGTATTAAAGGGGTGAAAAAAAAATAAAAGTTTTTTTAGCCTTCGTAACGGTAGAAAAAATACTTAATGCTTTTTAGTAAAAAAAAAAAATAGCAGTCAGTTCCGGATTCACATGGAACTTAATTTCAAGCAACTAAAAATGGCTTTGTTGAAAAAAAATTACCGATAATTAGAAATTTGTTTGCTGTAATTGTTGGTAAGTTCTCTCAAAATAGAATATTCTTCATTAATCCAGTAAAAAATTCATTATTTTTGAACCACTGACATTTTTCAAATGAATGAATAAAATGAAATCTAATGAAACGTTGTTTTTTTTGTGAATTATTAAATTCCTGACTAAGAAAATTATGTTAATGTAAATTATTACTCGGCCACACTTGGCAAAACTGCATACTACAACACGACCACAAATGATTTACAAAGCTACAAGGTTCGCAGCATGGTAACACTATAAAAACAAAAGTAAGTGTTGAAACGAGATCAGTTTCTTAGCAGCTTGCCATTAAATAAAAGCTGCTTGCTAAGAAGAGGATCAACATTGCTCTCGACTAATTTAAGAGCCCAAGACAGTGGTTCTCCCAGTTTGAAGGACAGTGGCGTACGCACAAGCAGTATATCGATTTATACACCGCAGTGGTTCTGAAGGCGTATATCAGCGGTTCTCACAGTTAACGTCGCAACGACTACTGATACAAGGTGATGGGAATTCTGTACCACTGTAATCACTTAGACAATATACTGAACAGCAGCAATTGTATAAAAATGAATTTTGTTCAATGAGGGCGAGTACGTTTTAGGAAAATTAGAGGAGGAGAGGTTAACTAGTTTCAACACAATGTATTGCATGAGTAAGGGTCATCCCTTGAATGCTGGTCCTAGTAAAATAAAAAAAGGTGTCGTTACAAGTCTTAATTAAATAGACTATTTAAGGTCCCCACATAAACAAAACAACCTGTAATAAACCAAACTGCATTCAAAGCACTATAAGCCCCTCGCATAGTGATCGCCTTGTTTTTCAAAACCGTAATCAATTTAACAAAATAGATTTTTGCTATTCCAACTCTTCAACAAATTTTAAATTGAATTCAATCATAAATATTCTTTTCATCTTTGAAAAAACTGCGTGATTTATGTTTTTAATTTAAACACATTTTAACCTAAAATTAAATAATTTTCATTACATTTCTCAACAAACTAATAATAAATTTAAGTAAATACTAAATTAATTTTATACAAATAGCTAAGCCAACATCATTTATGAAACAGTCAACAAAACAAGAAAAGAAAATCTTAACGTCTTATGAATTCAGCCATGGGTAAATTATATTTCCCAATTTTACTTAGGTATTCCACTGAATCCGAACAAGGCTGACAGCCGCAAGTAGCAGGTATTTCTAATTCTTGTTGGATCTTATAGCCATCTTCGCATATTAGAGGCACAACCAATTGTTTGTAAGATTTAATACTGCAACAGTGACAGATTTTGTCTTGGGCCAAAGTTACTGGAAAATAGAAAAAAAAACAATTCAGAAATTAATTTTTTGTCATTGACTACACTACTTACATTTATTATATTTGGAGCCTGAATTACAAGCACCACTGCACTCGGTAAAGCCTTGTATAGACTCTTTATTAAGACAATAACCGTGTTCTGCATTCAAAACCTTAACCATATGTTGGGTTTCCTTTTCAGCCAAAGATACAGGCAAACAGTTTGCTAAATAAAAAAATTCAATGTATTGAAAATGTTCTCTCTCTTCTGCGTTAAATTAATTTCAAACTTACTTAGATCTTCTTTTTGAGGTTCTTCCTTACAGAACTTGCAACAGCTTGCCTCCTTCTCATGCAACAAATGTTCTGGACAAGTAGTAACATCTGGGCAGGTTTCTGTACTGGAAACTACCAGCAATATATCATTCTTTTTATTGCAGGTATAGGAGGTGCAATTATCTAATGATTTCCATTCTTGCATCGGCTCAAACAATTCACCCTCAAACACACATTGTGTCTGCACGCATTCACCACAACATTTGTTAACATCATTGTTTATGTACTCAAAACCAGGAGCACATTTTTTGTCACAAGTTTCATGTAGTGTAGAAATTTGTAAGGAATCATTGGGACCATAAGTACACTGTTCTAGCTTGCAAGGATCTGTGGGGTGTATCCATTTTTCTGATAATTTTTTGGTGAATTTTTTCTGGGGTATATATTCCACAATGCATAAGTCGTTGGGAGGAGCACAATAATAAGTGGGACAGCAGTCGTTGAATTCTTGTTTCTCAAACACTTCATAGAATTCTTCAACACAGATTTCAGGTTTGGTTGGACAGGTGGTTTTGTCACACACAACTTTCTGTGTAGGACAACAACCTTCCTCGATTTTGATTATTTTCTCTCCAGGTTTCAGGACAGGTGGCTTCAAAACTTCACATTCTTCTTTGGGTTTGCATTCTAAAATAAAATATTAAAATAAAATTTACATTTGTCTTTTAAATATTTGAACAGATTTCTCTCTATTTTATACTTACCACAAATATATTGAGGACAACCATCTGGTCCAGTTTTCTGTTTCTTAAATTGCCCAGGGCCACATACAGGCATTAAAGGTGCTAAACAGGTTGTGGCTGGTGGTAATATAGGCTCTGGCACACAAATATATTTGGGGCAACACAAATCATCTGACAACTTTTGTTGCGGCATGTAACCTTCAGCACAAATATTCTCTTCTACCAAACATTTACGTTCCACACAATGGGTCTTGCCATTCTTATCACATAGACATTCTGTGCAGTTGTCTCTTTGCCATCTTTCTCCAGGCATGTGTTCTGGATCTTCACATTTAATACACAATTCCTCACTTATGCATTTGCCATGCTCCATTACCTTGCCAGGAGGACAGAAACAACCTTCAAAGCGTTCCAGCTGAGGACACATTTCATCAGTGCTTACTGTATTTATAACTGTATTGGTCTTTATAGTAACAGCCTGGAATTCACTAAGAGCTTCTAAGGTTTCACAAGACTTGGCGCAACCGCATGGCTTATAAATCATATCACTGGGACACTCATAAGGACACAGCTCAGCAGAACGCCAGTCCAAACAAATGCCCTGCGCAGTACATTCCTTGGCATATGCTGTTAAAGTTTCACAAGAACCTTTTTGATTATTGCCAGGCTGGCACATGTCTTGTTGGCATGAAGAAATGTAAGGCAAAGGATCCACAATCATGTTACATTTACCAAACAACTCATCATTAAATAAGACCATGCAAGGATCTTTTTCGGGTGGTAGTGGTATACAGTCTACTTCAGCTTCAGTTTCACTTAAACATTCATTAGGATCCAAGCCCAATTTAGGTTCATCCGCTTTCCAGGAGTTAATAATATCCACAAAATCTTTGCTGGGTTTTTTGCCCTTTTTCTTGGCGGGATTTTCTTGTAAATCATTATTGGGATTACCATCACAATCACCACACAAACCTTCCATTTTGCTGCCATACTTAATACTAGGCACACCCAGTGAAAATATAAGATCATCAAAAGCTGCTTTTAGCTCCACATGGGATTCGGGCAAATTAAGAATTAATTCTTTTCCTGGAATTTCTTTCAAATGAATCCAGGTGTCCTTGTAAGGTAATTTCTTTACCTCAAAGCCATCCACAAAGGTTTGTAAAGCTTTTGTATTGTTAGCCTTACGTTGTATATGTATGACATGATCACCATTGAGTACATGCAAAGATTTCGTGCAGCTAGAATGCTCCGGAGCTGAAGTTTTACCCAACTTATGACAGTCATCCATGCTTACATAAACCTGAGGCAAAGAATTAAAGTTTTGAATATTTGAATTATAGAAAAAAAGTTTATTTAGCGTGGAAAAAGTCTTTTCACAAGAAACTACTTATGGTTTTGAAAAGAAAATGGAGAGAAAGATAGAGGAGACATTGATGAAGGAATAATGATGAAAACATCTTTCAAAGCTGCAAAGTAATTTCAATAAAAATAATTTGTTGTATATGAAAGACCTTTAGACCAGTTTTTCATATAGAGACATACATCATTTAGCTTCATATTGCACTAATGAAAATTGAGCTTTAACTGAAAGATGTGATAAAATATGGAGTTCGGACTATCGTTCACCATTCTCACTTCACCTAATAATCTTCATTTTAATCTCCAACATCAAGCGTTTTCTACATTGCTTAGCAACATGTCTGGTTCAATTTTTAATAAATTTCATTAATTTAATCAAAATTACTGAAGTCTATATCAGACCAATTCAGTATTTCAAATAAACATTGGCCCTTAATCATAGTCACAATAAAGTCGGAATCATTTTAAAAAGATTTCAAATTCATAAAATTCTAATGAACAAAAGTCAGCTCTTAGTAAAAGCCTACTTTTTTTTACTATAACTATGGGCCATTATTTTTATATTTTTTTCCAACAAGTGTAAATTTAGTTTTATCAATTTTCATATGAAATTAGAAAAAGAAATTATTTTAAAAATATTTTAAAGTTAAAACTTAAAAAAGCGCTAAGCGAAACAGCGCTAACAAAGGTAGCGTTAATCGAAGTATGACTGTACTAATCTATACATATAAAAGAGTAACGTTGCTGACTGACTGACTGACTGACTTATCATCATCGCCCAGCCCAAACGGCTAAAGCACGTGCATGTCCCAATGTTTAGGACGAATAAGAAGGGATTTTTGGAAATTCGAATATTAAGGGGGTAAAAAAGGGTAAAATCGAACTTCTTATATCTCCGGAACTACAACAGATAGAGCCAAAGTTCAAACTACAAAATATTCTACAAAAAAAAAAAAAATAATCGGATGGGTATTTGGTACTTTTTCGATATTTATACATTTGTGGCATAAAAAGGGTAAAAACTAATGTTGGTACGTTTTTTTAACCTCATTTATTTTTTAAAGTAACAATCACAGCAATAAAAACTAAACTGTATACTTCTCTTCTTAAAAAGGTCTCCAAAGTATATTGGCGCTTTTTTGAAATGCAAGCAAATAAGGGGTAAAATATGTGCCCCTTTTTACTACTATTTCTAGATGTGTACCATAATGTAAATTGATGCAGCATATAAACATTCTATTACTAATTTGTAGCACCCAATAAAAATCAATGGTAAAAAAATTTATTTAAGGGAGAAAAAAAGTACCAAAAGAAAGAGTTGTATCCTATATTTAAACAAGTTTAATGGTTTTTTTAATGTTATGTGCAAACCTAGAGTTTTCACAGTAGAATTAAACGATACTTAACAAAATAAAAAATCATTAAGTGGACAAAATAATACTTTTTATTGATTTTAATGGTACTTTTTGATATTTTAGTATTAACAGCCCTAGAATCACGAGACTAAGTTCAAACAGTTGAGGTTAAATGGAAAAATCATTAAGGGACAAAATAGTACTTTTTATACATTTCAATGGTACATTTTGATTTTTGTTATATAAACAAATATGGCAGTACGATATTGGGCTCAAATAGTCCTAGGCAAAGTGAAAAATCCTTAAGAAGACAAATGGTTCTTTTTATATTTTTTTGGTACTTTTTGGTATTTTATTATTAAGAATTATAAAAGTACAGGATTTGGCTCAAATAATCTGAAGTAAGGTGGAAAACCATGAATGTGAAAAATGGTACTTTTTTGTACTTTTTCAATTTTGTATGTTAACAACACTAGAACTATGAGATTAGCGAGTTAAATGCTAGTATAAAATATTTATTGCTATTTATCATGTCTTCATAGAACTCTGACCAAATTCAGCTATTATAAGTAGAAACTAAATATTTGTTGTTTATTCTCATTTCTTTAAAAAAGTAATTTTTTTATGAGAGTTGTCCGTTTTTGTCTGTATAATGTTTGTTTTCTAGATTTCCTGTATTTTCTCAGTTTCTCAGTTTTATTTGTACTTCTCTGCATTTCCTCTCTTTAATTTCTGCTTACATTTATTATCAGAGATGCCAACATATTAAAAGCATAACACATCTATCAAAAATTGAAAAAGACTTGGAAAGTGTCGTGTTGAAATTAAGTAGGATCTTACTATTTTTTTTGTGTCCTTTTTATACCCTTCACTGTAAGTAAGAGGGGTACATATAACTTTGTGATTCTGTTTGTAATTTCTACACCGTACAAGGGACACCCTATAAAGTATATATATACGTTAAAACATATTTAACTCGTTGAATCACTTAATTTTTTTATGTTTTTAATATTATAGAAGAATGGTGAATGCTAACACAGTGAAAGGAATATAAGACTAGGCACAGCCGAATTTTACTTGGGTTTGTATTATACTAAATAGTTCTTTTGGTTGAACTTTAAATTAAAGTTTAGTAACAAGCCGATTACTTTTCCTTTAAAATTTTAATATTTAATAATCGGTATGAGCCCTAAAAATACGTTTTGTTTTCCTTTTCTAGTTTAACCTCTCCCTTCTTTCAAAACGTATTTCTTTATAAGCCTTTACTTATGCTGAATGCGTTTCTGCCAAAACGGCATAACATTTCTTGCCTTATTCTATAGAACAACATGAATTTTATTCTTTGTCTCTAGAAGCTGATAAGTGGGCGAAAAAAGTTAATAATGAAAATTATATTTTTTTAAGCGATAGTTAAAAAAGTGTAACACCCTTTTTTAGCTTCGAAAACTGCGTTAGTTTCCTATAACTTTACCCTTAAACTGTTTCGTTAATTAATCTTAATTTTTTTACCAGTTTCAAAAATGTTCGCAATAAACTTTCCAAATGTGAGCATATCTTTGAGAAAAAAAAAACTTTTCACTCACCTGGAATGTATGAACTCCTGGCAAGACAATGTCTCTGGACAACAAATACGTACAATTGCCATTGAAAGTAAATTTATTACTATCGTAAGTGAAATATTTTGTTGAACCAATTGTATTGCACACACAATCTTTGCACTCAGCTATAGGTACACAAGTCTCACCCTTGCGTACTGTGCCCTCGGGACAATAACAGCCAGAGAAGCAGGCATCTTCAATAACGGGACAATCATCACTATTCAATGTATCACAAGATGGCTCGCAACGTCTCTTGTAGCAATCCGAGTGAACCAAAGGAGCCGGACATGAAATTTCTATACAAAACGAAGAGGCAAACAAGCCCACATGAATTTTTTTTTTTTTTTTGCATTTTTAATGAACGACTTGCATTGAATTTGAAAACAAAAACTTACCACATTGATGTACAGCCCTCCATGTAGTCAATTGTACATTTGGATTAACTGTTAAACATTTTTTAACAAAATCTTGCAAAATGTTACATTTGCATGTATTTGCATCACCATTGTTGGCCTTAAGGCATTCACAAGTGGTTTCAATACACTTACTAACGAATTGTTTATAATTGACCGACTTGCCACATTTCAAGAATGTTGGATGTCTGCATAAAAATGAAAATTAAAGAAAAATGTAAAGGCGAGAGCGAGAGAAAGGGAAAACAGCAAGAAAACGAAAAATTACAAATTAAAGAATAACATTTTGTCAATTATTATTACTTACTTAATGGTATTACACAAGGCCAAAGCTTTCTTCTGTAAAGTTAATGGACAAGTTTGTGCATAACATTCATCTTTAGGTATTTGCTTATCAAACCAACTGTCACCAAATTTCACAGTATTTGTAATAACTGTACCATCTGGTGCTCTTTTATCATTGCTGGCATTACCATCATAATAACCGCACAAGCCATCAACAGTTTTAATAAATTTGGAAGACATGCCAATCTTAATGTAGCCAATGTCATCATATAAAACCCAAAAGCCGCGTTTAGGTGACACCACTAACACCGTGTTACCCGGTTGGGACACAACAAACGAAGCTTTACAAATGGGAGAATTAATTAGTTGAGGTACAGAATACTCAAAGCCATTGAAATTGACACGCATATTGGGCATAATGGTAAGAACAGCTTGCTTTTCAAGATCCTTAATGGTTATAGTTTTGCGACAGAATTTACGTGAATCATCGGTACATTGAAGATGAACTTGCAGAAAATTAAAGAAAAGTTAACTTTTATTTTTTTTTTTTCAACTTCAATCAATTACGCTTACCTGATATTACCCACGTTGAATTAATCAAATCTCTGGCCAAAATATGAGAACAGGTATCATATTTAAATTCTGTGCCATCAAATGTGGTAAATGTTTTACCACTGATTTCGCAAACATCATCCTTATTGGGTTTTAAGACACAAGCGTATTTAGGACAGTCATTTGGTTTTGATGAGGACATATCCAATTCCACCATGTAGTTGGCTGGACATTTGGGTTCTGTACAAATTAATGATTCATTTGTTTGCACTACAACTTCACGTATGGGAATACAAGTAAACTCTTCGCATTCATCTTCTGCCATGAAATCATAAGCATCTTGAGGTTTGTCCATGTACTCCACAGATGATGAAATAACTTTAGTTTTGGTGATTTTATTACCATCATGGCTAACTGTAACACGTTTGTTGAAACTTGAAGAAGTAAAAAAAAAAATTAAAGTTGAGTGAAAACATTTGCTTAAATAAATTTAAGAATTAAAAAAAAACCTACGTGGAAGTAAACATGCTGGACATTTTTCTTTGTTTCTTTTCGGTAATCTTCATTTTCATTTTGGGTGGACACTCAGGTGCTGGACAGCTTATAACTTCCGCTTTAATTCAGTAAAAAAGCAAATTAATTAAATCCTTTTCGTATTTATTTCCTTAAACTTACTTTCATTCTTTTGTATTTGAGGCTGTGATGTCAAAATAAATTTATCTTGGCAGGTGTCGTCTTCATCATCAGCACAGTCTCTAATGCCATTACACCATAACACCTCTGGTATGCAATCACCACTAGAGGGACAAAGTTTCTGATGCTTGGGACAGGGTTCACACTTACAATAGCAGCCTGCTCCCACCAAAGGTCTCAAGTCTTTACCCTCACAAGCCGGACATTTTTTAGGTTTGCAGCTACTATGGCCACCCAAAACGCAAACACACTCCTCACAGTCTTTGTTTTCGTACTTGGAACCAATGGGATAACTAAAACAAAAAATTGTTTTATAAGAATTGTTAATCCGCTTTTAAGTTTAAAAAAATCTCTACCTGATGTAATTCTCCACACAAGGACATAAATTGCTTTGTACGCAGTTAGTGCCATCCCAGAAAAGACCATGCTTGCACTTGCACTTGCTTTCAGCATCAGGAGTATCGGTTAAGCCATCGCAAGCCAAACAAGTTTCAGCAAAAGGTTTTTCCAATTCCACTATGTTTTGTTTTTGTTCAGCTTCAAGAGATAAAAGGACTCAAATAATTTAATGAACTGGTATTTTTAAATAAAATTTAAACTCACGATAGTTTTCAAAACATCCTAAAGGTTCTATGCGCATATTAATGTTTTCTTCCCATTTGGCTGGTGATACCTTCAAGTATTGCGTTAGTATGGGAGTTTTAAAGTAGCGTATCTGTTCGGTATCTTTGTCATGATTGGCGGGGAATATTTTGGGATGACCATCCAAATTTAATACTTTGTTCCATATAATTTTGTTTTTCGAGAATAAGACACGATAACCAGTAACCCAACCATCTGGACCACCCTTGGTAATGAAGCCAGAAATGTTTCTGGGCTCTAAGAAATCAAATTCTATATATTCGTTGGGACTATTAACCACAGGCTTCCAGCCTACTGGTGAGGATAATTTTAAAAGATCCAAGAGCTTGGGCTTTTTAGCAGGCTTGGGCAATTGCCAAATACTGCTGGCCTTTACTTGGTGTGGACTCATTTGACCATTCTCGACACCCATCTTGTCAGTGCATTTTACTTCATCTTCTTCAATTAAAGGATGTTCAGTGGGAGGTGTGACTTTTTTAGCAAGACCCTGGGTAAAGGTGGCAGGAGTTGTGGTAGTGGTAGTGATAATGGTAGTGGTGGTTTCCGGTAAGCTACAGCCTAAAAGGTCTACACGCATGGCTATTGAGTTGTGCCATTTAAGTGGATATAAGCGCACCGATTTAGCTTCTATGGGAATTTTGAATAGAGTTGTAACAGGAGATCGTGAGTCTAAAGGCCCATTAAAGAGTTGAGGTTTATCAGTTTCATCCACCAAATAATGGTAAGCTTCGCCATCATGACTGTATAAAATCTTTACCAGCAAATAGTTTTACTTTTCTGTTTTAAGTCTTAAATAGCATTTCGGTAACTTACCTTAAACAAAGTAACATAATTATCGAAATCAGTACTACCGGCCGCAATCACACCATACAAAGGTTCTTGTTCAGGCAACGAAATTTGTAAGTATTGCATTTGATCATTAATCATGGGAGACCAGGCACCAGTTTTCTCTTTAGCCAAACGTGCTTTCTCGGCAGAATATTTGGAACCCAAAGTAGAGCTGCCACTGAAAACAGAATCAGGTAGAGATTCTTCTGATTCAATAATAGGTGTCAAACTGAAATAAAAACAAATTATTCAACAAAATCTCTCCTCAAGTTTTCAATCAATATGAAAACTCACAGATTCTTATCACAAAATTTAGGTGGTGTTACTGTTACTGGAATAACCACACTAATATTGTGTTGTGGTTCAGTTACAGAAATTATAGTAGTTTTAGTAGATTCTTCCACATTGTTAGGTACACAAGTATACGTATTATCAATACACTGGCAAACTTCCCATTCGCCCACAAAAGGCATATGGGGTTGTATGTATTTTTCCGATTTATCCATGCAAGGACATTGATCCATTTCAACGCAAGTATTTTCATCTCGCCAGTATTTACCCAAGGCAGGGCAGTTGGGACGATCTTTGTTAACACATCCTGGTTTGCAATGCTCTCCAGGTTGACACAAGCCACGCCATAATAAACTCTATTTAAAGAAAATAATTTTGAAATAGAAAATTCTGTTTACGTTAATTTTTTCACTCACCGTAGCATAATAATGACAAGTATGTTCACATTGATTAGCGCACTCTGACATGATTTGTCCTTCAGGACATTCTGCTAAAACTATTTTTTCTTTTTTGCCACCACACATGGGTTTTAATTCTTGCACTGTGTAAATATGATCACAAACATTCATAATTGGATTAAACATCATGCTGTCACCACAGGTCTTCTGTACATAATGCCATTTGCCATCAGATTTAGGCTGGCAATGCAAGAATTTATGACAATCCCCGGGATATTCTTTATACTCAGCCATTACATTGTCACACGCCTTTCCAATTTCTGGTTTTTCAGTAGGTTTGGGTGTTGTTACCATTTCTTCTTCACATTCACAGAATACACGCAATTCATAATCATGACATTGACCTATACAAGCCAAACCATCTTGCAAATTACATGAAACATTTTCATCCATAAAATCAGAAGACTCATGGCTGCCCACCACACGACACTCAATTTTTTTCATGTACTCTTTTTTACATGAACCAAACACACGCTCGTAATAGTCATATCGTGGCAAACTTTCATCATCGTTAAGACGCACTATTTTACCCGAAAAATCGTGATCTTGATCATACCACCTTGTCCAGCCTTTAGTACATTTGGGTTGGTTTTGATCACCGGGTAACACGGTAGTGCCTTCTACGACAATGGATTGTTCAGTTGTAGCTTCTTCAGCACACTTAACACCACTGCACACCTCTTTCTTCTTGGAACATCTACAAGTGGCACATTCATCTTGATATGTAATATCACCTTCATAATAAGTAGTGCCATCCCTAACCATACAAATAGGTTTGCATTCCGATTTAGGTACACATTCTTTGTAAGTATCATTCAAATAGATCATGCCTTCTTCGCAGGGTTTGATATGGCAGCCTTCAATACAGTTTTCATTTTTACACATGTGATCACCGAAGCTTTGATCCAAAAAGTTATCACAAGTTTCCACAGCACAAGCTGGAGTACAGGATTTATATTCAGAACAGTGAGGATCACATTGCATGGCTAAAAATAAAAAATTTAGAGTTTAATTCAACTTGGAATTTTAAATTTAAATTCCAAAATTATTTTAAAATTTCTCATGAAATATTACTTTTGCCTTTAATTTCAATATGTACCGCCGATTTTTTTTTTTTTTTTTACTTTTCCTCAGGTTATTTAAATACATTCAGAGGATAATACCTTTTCACTACTTTTCGTCTACAATTTCAAACATTTATCGTTTTCATATTAACGCTAATTTATTTTACAACTCTAGCAAAGCCAATTTCATTCAATTAACTTAATTCCTTACTTACACTAGCTTTATGCCTTTAGATTCTCTCTCTCTCCCTCTCTCGCTTTACTTCAACTCAATAACCTGCTACTGATTACCTTTTCAATGCAAAGTTCTTCTTAACGGTAAATTTCCGAAAATTCCAAAAATAACAACAACAACAGCAAAATCATTTTTGTGACAAAAATTCAGGCAAAAGAGATAAAAAAAACATTAAATCTCTAATAACCACATAACGATTATAAGATTATACAAATCAACTAATGTACCATGGATACCCTCCAGTATAAAAGTCTTTAAGAATCTATTAAATTTTTTTTTTTTTTTTTTGCCAGAGAACAACTAGCTAGTGAGTATAAAGGCAGGCTGGTATGTACTTATGTATGTGCAACAACCCCTTAACAAATATAACAAAGTAGCAACATACAAAACTGTCAAACAATGGCAACATATTGAACAAAATTCAAATCTTTTTTCTGAAAGGAAGCAACAAAAATTTTCTCCAAATGCTCACACAAAGCCTTACACACACACGTGCGCTCACATACTTTTTGACATGTTGCAATCCCTTTTTGCAGATATAAAAAAAGAACTAAAATAAAAAAAAAAGGAAACTGCAATGAACAATGAACACATGAAGTGTACGACAAGTATATGACGATTTTCCATAATGAATAATTGAAAACAATAGATGAACATGAACATCATCATCTACGTAATCGACAACATAATGAAAATGGCAAACAGTGGTATAGATGTAGCAAAAATTTTAGTAGCAAAGAAAGTAAGAGTTACTTATGTAATACAAAAACATCTTTGACTCAATGTTGTGTAGCCTTATTCTTTAAAAAAAATATGGACCAGAGATGTACAGGAGCTGATTCGTTTTTTTTTTCTTTTATGAACATGGACTAATTACTTTGCTGCAGTGCTTGCTCTCCTGCAATTGCTTGCCATTTGTTCAATCTTTTTTAAATATGCCTTTGGCAATAACACATCAAAAATTATCACTGTTTTTTATTTTTATGCAAAGTATTCATAAAAGTTCAATGATAAGTTGAACGCATAGTGTAAAATCAATGCATTAATTTGTTTTAAATAAGATTTCGTGTGTTATTTAAGAATTAAAATTCCTTTTATTTTGATAAAATGAACTCCAAAATAATAAAAATATTGAAAATGGGGTTTTTCGATTTATAAATAAAAGACAAAGTAAAACAAAAATTTGGGAAGAGGCTAACTAAATAAATATTTAACTTTTTTATATAAAATATTGAATTTACAGTATTAAAATTTGTTTAAATAGTTTTTCTGTAAGATAACACTATTATTGTTTATAGTAAAACTAAATACAGTCCACAATATATTTACTTAAAAAGCTTTACTTAAAAAGGTTCTTAATATATCAACTGATTCATCTCTTTTGTGAATATTTAATGCTTATAGAAGTTGCCGAGAAGATGAGGAGGAAGAGGAGACTGTAGAACACCTTCTCTGTCAGTGTCCAGCCCTGGAGGAGCGGCACTTGATTCACTTTGGAGAGCCCCGCCTGCAGGGTCTCACTGCGCTGTCGAATATAAGAGTCGACATGCTACATATATGGCTTCGTTAGAAGTAGCGATTGGTTAAAGTGCGCACTCACATTCTCTATCTGTAATTTCCTTTCACTCTTCTATCTCTAGTGCTATGCTTCTTCACTGCCTTCAGTACAGGTATCACAAGGGACCACGTCAGAGGACCCAAGTAAGCCCAGCTTCTGTTTTTCTTATTTGGGCGCCCTGTGTAAACTAACTTAACCTCGTTCTTATAGAATATGCAAACATGACATGCAGATTGATATGGTGAATCTTGCATTGACACCATTCATTTAGTTTATGTTTAATGACGATTCAATACACATTTTTAAAAAATAAAAAAGGCATTTAAATCGTATTTGCGGACATCTCTGATATGAACTAAAGGTTCATAAATGAGCTGTTATTTTTTAAATGGTATAGTTCAATTAAAAAAAAATAGTTTGCAATAATTTTAGTAAAATGCTAACTATATCTTACTAAAATTACCGCTAACTCATTTTTTTTTAAGTAGACTTATAAAACTTTTTAAAATTAAAGGTTATAATATTTTACAATCCCTACTTTTGTAAGTTCCGCATCTCATTATTTTATTTTAAAGTGTAATAAATATTACTGCACATAGCATTACTTCCTAACCAACCACTAAAGATTGTGGGATAAGACACATATAATTTGAAAGAGGAGACTGTATAGATTTGTAATCTACCGCCCAAATATACAGAAGTTACTTTCGACTATTTTTAAAATTTTTTGGAAATTTTGAATATACGCCAGTACTCTTGCTCTGAGTGATGTTTATCATTCCACATTTTGGTGTGGTACCATTCCCTATTTTGAAACAGGAAATTACTAAGCTCAAACTGTAATGAAATTTGTAAGTTCTACGTTTTCTGGAAGTATTTTAACTTATACGGCAAATTTTGCAGTATGCTGCAAAACGGAAATAGCCAAAATCCTTCAGAGCAACAGCACTGGAGTATATGAAAATTTCAAAAAAAAATTTTTAAATAATCCAAAGTAATTTGTGAGTATTTGGGTAGTAGATTACAAAGCTAGACAACTTTCTCTTTAAAACGATATGTGTTCCATTTCGTAATCTTCGTCCGTAAGCTGCGAAAATCCCTCAGAGTATATGGAAATTAAAAAAAATAAATTTAAAATAATCCAAAGTAACTTCTGAGTGTTTGCGCAATAGGTTACCAATCTAGACAACCTCCGATAAAATACTGCTAAAAATATATGTAAAAGTATTTAGTGACGTAAGAAGTATTTGATAAAATACACCATTAATACTGGAAACATATTTACAAATACTAAAAAACTTGAGGGGCTACGTTAAAACATACGTAACTCGGCATATATATCTTCACTCCCTTAATTTTTTTGTATGTTTTTAATATTTTAGAAGGCTGTGGAAAGTGAAAATTATTAATATTTTGCTAACACAGTGAAGAGTATATAAGACTCGGCACAGCCGAATTTGACTTGTTTTATACCGTCTGCTAGTCGTCATAATTTTTAAAAAAATTTCTAAACGTTTACACTTTTTATTATATTTATCAGAGCTGAATATTTTCATACGAGCAGATGATTATAACAATATACAACCCCTATAAAAATTCATATCAGAAACCATTTGACTTTGATCTATCAAAATCCCATTAAAATTTTCACACTTGTTTTTAAATACTGCAATACCTCCATAATTTGTATTTATTTACTTTGAAGCAATAAGATAATGGTTCTAAGCAATACCATAATAAAATAATATGTCTTTCCTTATTTGTTTAAAATAATTCTGGCACAGTATTAAGAGCTATATGTCACGGAATATATTTATACTTAAATTATGCTCATGATTGTGCAATTTAAAAGTCCTTGGCTAATTGTTGCTTATTCCTTAAAAAAAATATAAATTCTATTCCTTTGCTACTTTTTCTTTAGTTTCTGTAACACTGTGCAGCATTAATAATGATGTTGCTACTTCAAAGGACCAGGTTGTTGGAATTAAATAGTTGAACAGAGTTTGTAAGTGTAGCTGGTTCAAGTATTTTATATGTAAAAGTGAGAATTAAGGATGTTAAGCAACATGTTTAATTTGTTTTTTTTTTTTTTTTTTTTTTGCTACAAACTGCCAAAGTCTCTTGTCGTCGAGTACTCGAAAATGTTAAAACAGAAGAAATATTCGTAAGAGCGTGTATAATGCATTCTACATACGACCATATATAAAAAAATAAAATAAAAATTATACTTACGGCAGAAATGTGGTGTACGCCATCTAATGTTTATGCCTTTTTGCGAGCAGACATGTGCATAGGCCGCCACTGCTGTACAAAGGCATTCACAGTCCCCACCTTGATCACAGGCACAGGTATCGAATATGCAACGTTTCAAATACATTTCAACTGGCACTTCAGCATGACACTCCTGAAAAACAACAATAACAGCAAAGAACAATTGGAATAAATGCCAAAGAATTACAAAAAAAAGAAAGAAAGAAAGAAAAAAATTATAATAAATACAGAGTAGAAATGAAGAATTTTAATTACATTACAATCAAATGGTACCATTTATATGAATGTTCGTGCCCCTGCCACAGAGTCGAGTCTTTCATACAATAGAAATTCATAAAATAAGTAAGAAATGCAAGTAAGTAGAAATAAAATTATTCAATAAAACCATGAATATTAAATCTAGAATAGATGTGCGAACAAGTACGTGTAGGAGTTGCAATTTAAATGCATACTAACGACGGCATTAGAAACGGCGACTGCTATCATGGCCGGAAGGACCTTAGGAAGGAACATTAATAATTGCTTGACATTAGCAGCATAATGGTTAGAAGATTATTATAGAAAACTAAATAAAAATAAGAAAAAAAATGTAAATGGCAACTAATTTTTAGTCAAATGAAATATTTAAAGGAGATAAAACTATTACGGCACCGCCAACAGGTGTTATTTTACCCTAAAGAATAGTTAAATTGTACAAATTGCAATTTAAAAACAAAAAGAATTTATTAACAAGATAAATTCGGCTGTGCCGGGTTTTGTTATGAAAATTTTTTATCTTGACATGTGCGTAGTGTGTGTGCACACACTAGTATTAAGGAAAGCAAGCATACGTATGCGTAATGTGTGAGAATACATGCGTAACCAGGCAGCCGGGCCTATATTTACAAGCGCGCCCATGTATGTGTGTTTTTTAAATGCCCTGTGTGTAATAGAAATAAAAATACAGAGAAATAGTTTTTAGTTGAGTTACTCTATTTGATATTAAATATGTATTTAATTACATTCGGTTTAAAAAATATTTGGAAGAATTTCAAATTAAATTTAATTTATTTTGCATTCTAATTGGATATTTTTTTAAAACAATTCGTTTTTATTAAAATAAATTTTATTGCTTAAAAAAGAATCACAGAATCTATTTTATCGTGAATGTTGTTAATTTGAATTTCTTTACATAAAATGAATTATTTTAATCAATATTTGTCATGCAAAATTAAAGGTTTGAATATTTAGCTACTACAGTGAAAGGTATATAAGACTTCCCACAGCCAAATTTAACTTGTTATTATGTTAAATCAATTTCGCAGCGTTTTTCTGTATGTACTAGTATTGTAAAGAAGAAAAATTTTTTTTGTTTGTTTGTAATGGCTTAAGGATTTTCTTCACCAATATAAAGCTACATTATAAGCCTACTTTTTAGTGATTTAATGATTAAAATTCTATTGTCCAAAGTATTTTTACAAAATTTTATATATATAATATCTATTCCTTGAAATAGGCTGCACCCACTTTAACACCTTCTTTTACGCCCCTTTTTTCATAGAATAATTTAAGTCGGAGATCGCAACCGGATAAAAGCAGCCATTGTAATTTGACATTGTTCCCAATACGTGCTATAAATTTAATTTTTCTTAAACAATAATTTTTAAAAGTTCATTTTAATTAAATTTATTTTTTTTTTTTTTCTGAAAATTAGCTTTTTTGTCAGTAAACTCTGTTCGTTACGAAATTTTAATTTAATTATTTGTAAATTTTTATTATTTTAAAACCAAGATTTGTTTGTAATGGATAGATTCTAAAGCTATTAAATCTGTTTTCTGAGTGTACCAATAGAAGTGGAACATTTATTATCATTAAGTATTATGAGCTATTATATAATTTCACCCAACCATTAAGATCTATTGTGCAGCCCAATTCTAAACTAAAATAATCTAAGACTCTTTACGAACCTTGTAAATGGTGTGGGATTCAGTTTAACTAAGTCTTCTTTCGCAAGTATTCCCACCATTGGACAAGCCCACAGAATATTTTCCGAATTTTCTTGAGCTTCTTGACAGAAACGAAAGGAATGGTCATGTACCATACCAATTTTATTCATGTTATAATTGAGTCACAGCATCTGTGAGAAATGCTGCAAAGGCGTAAAAATTTCAACGAAATAAAATTTATTTTTAGACGAATTTATCTGACGCTTGATACACACGCCCTCTTTGCTCTACAAATTCCAACTCATAAAGCAGAAGTTCGCGCTAAACCGCATAAAAGCAGTGGCAAAAGATAAAATTTTTGAAACGTATTTTTTTTTTTAAATCATTTAAAATGTCCTTAACTCCGGACATCACAAAATTTTTATGTACTGTTTTTATAACACAAGCGAACAACTCGTATAAATCAGTTTTGAGAAAATTCTAAAATATCAAATTGTTCAAGAAAATATTTTCAAAAGAACATCACATTGATTTTTAAATAAATTTTAAAATTTTGTTTTGCGCAAAATGGAAATTAAATTTTGTAATTTTTTTTTTATTTTCCAAAAAAAATGAAAATAAAAATTAGAATAAAATTTCCTGACGCTGCAAAATCACAGCTGTTAAATATTTACAGATGAATATGATATTTAAATTCAATTAGTGAAATTCTAAATTTTGTGTCAAAAATTCTGGCAAAATAAATTTTAGGAAAATTTTTATGTTAGAAATTTATCAATGAAACATTTTGCTTCAACTCTACGTTGCTTAAAAGTTCGCCATAAATAAAATTATTGCAATACATTTTCGAAAAAACGAATATATTTTTTTCTTTCTTTTAATGCATTCCCTCACTCCAACTCTCTCAAAATCTAAACACAGACAAAAATAACAATAATAAAGAAAAAACTCACCTTAAAAAGATTGGATTTAAGTACGCCACATTTCAATTGTGCCCATGTTTCACGTTGTGGATGTTCTTTGCACGCATCGATGGGCTTTTTGGGCATTTCACAAAACTTCTGCACCCGCCATGAATGGCCGAATATTAATGGACTGGTTTCCAACGCTTGTGAGGGTGTTTGCATATCATCCACGGCATTATCATTGTAATTGCCGCACAAACCACTAACTTTATTTTTCCATTCATTGCCAAGTTTAACATAGACACGTGTGCCCTCATCCCATTTTATTTGCAAATGCATTGGCAAAACTTCGATTACAATAAATACCCCAACTTTGTAGATGTGGAAGGCACCATGACTCTTTGAATTGATAGTGTCGCGTAACTCTAAAAAAAACAAAAAAAAAACCTTAGAAAACTGAAACAAAAAAGTCTTTAAGCCTCTACTTACTATTCATAACAGATTTGCTGATATCCTCCAGGTAGGATGAATCTCCCGCTAGAATTAATGTGTCTTGCACACGGCCAGTTAGCGAAATCTCTACTGACTTGGAACAGGTAACACCCATGGTGCCACACAAAACATTTTGTATGGTAATGGAGAAACCGTCACCATTGCTGGCGATACCTTTGGCCAAAACGTAATCGCAGGCACCTTGGAAATCAAAGTCATGTTTATCGAATGTTGTAAAATGAGAGTCACCCCAAACAGAACAAGTCGATTCACAACCATTTGAAGAACATTTCCAATTACCAGCCTGACAAACACTGTAACAATACAAGCACACATACATAGCCAGATGCAGTTAACGGGAAAGGAAAACAACAATCACGTTTTATATTGAATTTCATTTCAATTTACAATTGACCAAAACGCAAAAAAAACACAAAAATTTACAATACATTTTTAAAACTCACCAGGTATTGCAGTCTTCCTTAATTTTTTCACCTTCATTATAACTTTTGCCACCATGATGACATGAACATTTCTCTGGCAGCACACACATTTTTAAAGCGGTATCGTATACGTAATTCTCCATGCACTGGCAGCCAGGCACACACTCATCTAAATCCTCTTTGTAGTCATGCATATTTTTACATGTTTTAGGCTCTTTAGCTACACACTTGGAGAACTCTGCATAAGGGCGATTGGCACATTCAGCTCTTAGCTCTGAAGAGGGTGGATACTTGACATCGTCTCCCGCCTGGGCCTCTTCACAATCCCAAACACCATTTATGCAAGTGCATAAATCTAAATATTTAGAGCCAGGACGGACTTCTTTGTAGCCTGGCTTGAATGTAATGCCATCGTAAGTGCAATGGCACTTACTTTGCGGTACACATTCATTGTTTTCATTCAAGTACTGGCCATTAGGACAACGGCATCCTTCAACACATTCTTTTTTGCATGTTTTTCTAGTGGCCAAATCTTCACAGTAGTGGGCGCAACTGTCACCACACTCATCATACACCTGGCCAATAGGACATTTGATAGCTACAAACATTCCAAATTAAATAAAAAACAATTATTTTGCGAGTTACTTGGCTTACCGCATTCTTTAACAGACATTCTCCAGCTGGTTTTTATTCCTTGACGCATACAATCTGCTCCATAAGCTGACAATATAGGACAAAAACATTTAGATACATCGCCCTCACAAGCACACACATCATAAAAACAGTCTTCGTAATATTGTTCTGGTTCTACAATCCAATGGCAATCCTGGAAAATATCTTCCGTTATCCATGAGCAATATTTCTCAGCTTGAGCTTTTCTTTCCGGATGCGTGGTACAGGGATGTGGGGTTAATTGTGATTGGGCCAGATAATCACAGGTGTCTTTGGTACGCCATTTATCAGCAAATGGTTCAACTGCTGTTTCTATATCTCCTTCAGGTGTTAAGAAATCATCTTGGGTATTCGAGTTGAAAGTGCCACAAAGGCCTGATGTCTTGTCACGATAGGTGGGAGGAGCATCAATGTAAACACGGGACACACCATCCCACCAAACCTTAATACCACCAGGGAACTCAACCGTTATGAAGGTAGAACTGGCATGACGTATCAACACTTCACCAGCTCCCAAAATTTTAGGAAATTTCAATATTTCTTTGCCATTAATGTGAGTCAACATTCCCTGATCCAGTTTTATGCTAGTGGGTACACCATTCTTTTGCACAAAATTAATGGTAACAGATTTTGTGCAAGAAGGATCGTCGGCAGCAGCAAATTTAAGATTTTCTGAAATCTCTCCAGAACAAGCGATATTTTCAGCCTCCACTGACAAATCTGACGTCTTTAGCAAATAATACGAGCATTTGCCCATAAAATCGAAACGTTTGCCGTCAAATGTTTGATAATGAGGATCTCCTATAGCACCACAACGACCACTGCATTTTTCATCAGTACACTTCCATTCACCATTTTTGCAGGTACAAGTATTGCAATGTTTCTTGATAGTGACCTCTGGCTTGAATTCTTTGCCTCCCATAGAGCAAGGACACAATTCAGGATTAATGCAAGCATCTTTATATTGCACAGTGCCTTCGGGACAAAAACAGCCTTCATTACACTTCCCCTTGGTAGGCATAACAGCCGATTCACAGGTAGGCTCTACATCAGGACCACATGGCAAATACACTCGACCATAACTGCAGCTTATGGCTATAAAATAAATGGTTTTAGCTTTTTATGAAACCAATTATTTCGTTACTTACGACAAATTTCTAAATTTCTCCAACCATGTTCCATTTTGACTCCTTTAAAAGCACATTCCTTGGCTATCATAGCCAAGGCATCACAATTACATGTTTCCGGATGCTCTTGATTGTTGCAATTACAGTAGTCATCGATGCAGGTTTTTAGTAAAGCCTCGAAATTAAACGATTTAATGCATTCTTCTAGTTTTTCATTGGCCAGCAATCTTTCACATACACTTAAAGCCTTTTTGCGCTTTTCCGGCTCACAACTTTTAGAATCAAATTCCAGCTCTGCACTATTTTCCATGACACACAAATCAGAAGAGTCTTCCACACGCCAGGAGTCAGAAAAAGATTTAACAGTTTGTACTTGTACACCAGACTTGGTCACAAGGTCATTCTTATAGTTGCCATCTAAAGTACCACACAAGCCACCCACACGATTCCAAAGACCAGGACCAGCATGAACTCCCACATATTGATGACGATCCCAATCAAGTTGTAGTCCAATGGATTCCAATTCAATTTGCAAATGTTGGGCTACTGGTAAAACCTTCATGCCCATTACTTGGACGGGTATGGGTAGATTTTTAGTGGGTGTATATAAGCGTACGGTATCATCTAACAAAGTAAAAAGAGTTAATGGTGTAAATCATTTCGAGTATTTTACATCAAACCTACTTTGATTTTCAAAAGTATATAAAATCGATTGCCAATATATTTTTAAACTGTGAGAACAACCATAACCAGAACCATATGGACAAGCTTTCATGGTAATATCAAATGTTGCATCTTGTTTATCATTGATCAAGGTATGGGAGCAAGACAGAGGAGCTCTAAGGATGTAAACCAGATTAAAATAATCTGAAGCAATTAATCGTAGTAAGAAGAAAACTAAAACTTACTTGAATACCAAACCATCGAAAGTTTTCATATTTATACCACCCCAAGTTGTGCAGAAAGAAGGTTTGGGCGTTTGATCAATTATTACATCCATATTTCCGGTCATGTACAATGAATAACTGCTGGGAGAAATAATGACCTCTTCGGATGACCACATTTCCTATTAAAAGAAAACAAAACATACAGGGAAATCAAAAAATTGTTTCTCCAAAGCCGCTAACCCTACTCACACTTCTAAAATCATGTTCTTTGAACTTCGCCAATATGGCCACAATTCTCTCATGATCTGTCATATACTGATAACCATAAGAATCTCCTCCTTTCACTGCTATTTGTTTTTGCAATTGGCTGTATTGAGAAGTCTTAGAGCCCTCACGTATGGTATAACCAGGAGCTTAATGAAAGAAAGTGTTAAAAAAATTTCGTTGGCAGACTTTTTTTGTAATAAAAATCACTTACGATAAACACACTTTGGTAAAGGAGAGGGCGAAAATTCTCCCTCACTGTATTTACAAGCGTATTCAATATCTAAACTGCCTTCTACCTTAAGACCGGGCACATCAGCGCAAGCAAATGTACATTTCGCCACTTCACTGTCATAAGAACACTTGTAATTACCATTAAAATGGGCCTTGGTAACATTGCAGGCCGCTACACTGTACTGGCAATGATCCCCACGGTGTTTCATAGAACACTGGCACACATTGAAGGATATACAGCGGCCACCATTTTCACAGGGAGGATCACAAATGGCTGTGTAAGATTAAAAAAAAATTATTTAAATATCTGTTTGTAAAGTAAAAAAAATTTTCCCTTACGTCCACAATCTGGTGGCTTGTGTAAACCACTTTTAGTATGAATCCATTGGCCATTTTGACACTCTATGTTTGTGATAGAGCTGCCATCTGGGTAACGAAAACCACGCATACACTCAGCATTACAAATGCTTAACAAAAGATTAAAAATTTATTAAACATTTTTAATTGATATTTTTTTAGTTGCCACAACTTACTTATTTATACAAGTTATTTTTGAGTTTTTGGGTATTGGCACTTTTGAGGCACACACCGATTTCTTATGCTGACAAAAAGAACCTGAAAAATTCTCAGAACATTTACATAGACCCGACTCGATACAAATGCCATTATTTTGACAGGGTGGATTACAAGTGGCCTGACAGGGCGGTACTTCCAAGTAACTTGAATCACGTACAATCCAATTATTTCCCATGCACACCAATTTTAATGAAGTTTTACCATCAGGAAAGGTATACATGGATGGGCAGGATACTTCACATTGATTATTTTGACAGGTGTATTGAACATTTGTCGGCAACAGATAAGCCTGACATTTGCCATACATGGGCAATTGTTTGCGGGCATTCAACAAAAAATCTGTGGTTTTTTGAATGTTGGTTTGGCTGCAACAAAAAAAAACACAAAAAAAAATTTATTTCAATTAAATTTCTTTGCAAAGAGCGAACACTTTATAAACAGTTTAGCCCATAGACATTTTTGTTTCCAATTTCGTTAAACATCTTTTGTTTGAAAATACTGTTTATAAAGTGTCTCCATTTTAATGAATTTAAATTTAAAACAAAATTGACAGGCCAAAATTAGGTGGTGAAAGTGTCAGTAAAATTTTGTTTAGAATAGCAGCCGCAACAAGAACTTGTTATTTAAGCGGCTGTAATTGATTCTTTATTACCCTTGATTTATAATATTTTGTATGTAATCATGTGGATTAACATTATCTCCATAGTTTCTCCATTTTTGATTATATCCATGATTGTGTCTAATTAAAAATTAAATTATTTGTGTTGTTTTAATTTTTATTATTATTTCATGTGCTTACTAATTTTGATTCACGAATTGTTTATATTAATGAGTTTGTTTTATAAAATGTATTTAACAAACTTTTAGGCTTAATGCGAGTGTCGTTCTCATACTCAAATTTGTGACATATCACAGTTTTCATTACGACAACGACACTCATAATCAAGACTTTCCTATTTTTAATTTGATGCCAAATAAGAAATTAAAAATTTCATATGAAAAATATTAAAAGTTACCTGGTTTTAATTCCATAACCACCACTTGGAGCTGAACCATAACCACTATTAGAGCCATAACCTGTAGAGCCGTAACCACTTCCTGATGAACCATAACCTCCTGCAGAACCATAACTAGGTGCTGTTTTAAAGCCATAGCCACTTAAAAATATTAAATAAAACACAGCAATATGTAAAAATATTTTATTATTGAAATAAATTAACTTAATTAAAAATAAAGTGAAAAATAACAATCAAACAACTAAGAATTAAAATAAAACGACCGGCTAATTTGCTAAGTCTGTCCTTGAGTATTTAAATAGGGGTAAAAAAATATGTCTCTGCTTTGCAACAAACCTCTACAGAATTGTTTGCAAAATATTAATCCTCTAACTCTGCAACTTATGAGATTTTTTTTATCCTTTTTTTAAGTTAAAGAGTTAGTGTGTCAAAAGGTTCCATAAAAATTGGTCGTAGTATTTTACATAAGTTTTCTTAAAAATAAAAAGAGGATAAGCTTTAATCCCCAAAATGGCAAAGGGCCAAAGCATTGTTAAAGAAATTTTCTTAATATATTATTCAGAAATGAGTATTAGCTCAATAATCTTTTAGTAAACTTTTGTTAAATACAAAAATTTTAAAATAGGTTTCGCCCTACTTTAAGGCTATTTTAAAATAACAGTCATATCGTTTTTTTATTTTGATTATTTTGGTAGTGTTTTGGCTGAAAGGGAATTATTTTAATTGAAGTAAAAGTCGCCGGTCAAAATCCATGTCTGTGAAAAAGAAATTTTTTTTGGACTCATTTAGATTTTCATTACGAAATTTCATTGTTTTCAGAATGCAACCGCTCTCAAATTAAATCTCAATAGTGTGTGTACCTTTTCTGTTTCCAAAAATGAACTGAACTGAACATCCACCAAGTTGTAATAATTAGATAAAAATTGCTGAGGGGTGCTATATGAAAAGCCGTCTATTAAAATAATTTGACAAAACTTCTCCAAATCAGAAAACTTTCTTGCACTAAATTTCGTTGTGCATTGACTGTCAAAACTAAGTTTTTATTGCAAATAAAGGTTATATATTTGTATAATATAAAAGTCAAAAATTGCAAAGCTTTACTGATCACTTAACTGTAAAACTCATTTATGGATAATTTTTTGTAGAAAATTTTCTTGTAAAATATTAGATTTTTGAAGAGACTTTAAAACGACTTATCCGACAAAATATCTCGAAAACTTTTAAATTGTATTGCCTTTAATTTGTTTTTATATCATTTTTTAGGGCAACTATTATTTTTCGAGTTAATGTTATATAAAAAATAAATATTTGTTAAAGAATTTATAAAATTTTTAATTTTAGAAAATTTACAGGCCAATACTAAGCAATTTTATAATTTATTTTTATGATTAAAAAGGAAAAAATTAATATGGAAAAAAAAAATTTCAAATTTTGTTATATTTTTTTTTTAGGACATTATTTTATTATAATTTTTTCTTTCATAAGTGACATACCGACAACATTGTATTGCCAGTCTGATATTGGAAAATTTCTTAATTTGTTTTGTTAACCGCAGATCCAACCCTGCAGTTTTATTTGTTTGTAATGTTTTTACTGAAATCAATTTAAGGTCAACACATTTAAATCATACGCACAAATATGCATATGTATGTATGCATATTCATATCTTTGCTGTTGCTCTTATGTGTACCATTTTTTGGATATAATATTAATAATAATAACAATATTTTCAACGACACATTTAATAAAGCTGTTCTAAGTAAAAATTCAATAATCTTCAGTAATGCTGGTGCTTTGGAATTATTGTTGGTTTTTTATAAATTTAAATAACCGTATAAAAGCAATCAAAGAATAAAGTTGAATTTTAATTGTAAGAAACAATATATTGGTTTGTTTCAATTTCTTCGCTATTGCCTGTAAAAAATCTTATAGGCTCAAAACCATTTACTAGCTAAAATACATTTTAGTAATACTGTTTTCTTAATAAACCTTTATCAGCCTTAAAATATGTACATGCATTAAACCAATATTAAAATTCTTTAGTGAATATGGCTGTTAATCTTTAATTAAAAAAATATTAATTTTTAAAATAAAATTAATAGTTTTTTTTAATTTTCTTAATCTTTAAAAAATATAGAAATTATAAAAAAGAGGCATATTAAAACTGGAGACCCACAGATTACTCAAATTTACTTAAATATGTATATATACCATTCAAACGGCCTCAACGTTTTCTTTCTAAATCCGCTGATCGGTTGATGTTTACCTAAGTTACCAGTTTTTTACCCGTAGCTCAAGATTTTGGGGGTGTTTGGCAAATTCCAAAAACAAACTGTGTTCGACAACACCTACCAGAAAAATAATATCACTTCTCAGGTATTTGCACTTCCTTTTTTTCACTATGTTATATGTGGCAACATAGAAAAACTGCTTCTGTCTTAAAAACCCTAAAAGTTGTCCTTATAGAATTATTTCAATTCTAGCAATTCAATTCTCGTTAATTATGGAATATATCATCCCAATAACCCAGAACCCGAATATTAAAGTTATTAAATTAATTGCAACAAGAAGCCAATTTCTACTTAAATCGACTTAAGCGATTTTTCCTTATTAGTGCAGATATATTTTCACACTATTATTAAAAAAATAATTTTTTATTTTTGCAACCCAGCAGAGCTAATCATCTGGAAAATTTGTGTCAAAAGCACTCACTTTATTAAAATTTTGCAACAAATTTACTTTAGTCACCGCCAATTAAAAAAATTATCACATTTTTTTCATATTTTGTCTAAAATCACAAATTTTGTATAAAACCTATGAAAACTTTGGAGGTCCATAGCTCGGAAAATACGAATTTTCCTGAGAAATTTTACTAAATATTTTCTTCCTACAATTCAATTTTCTTTGACATAAATTTAAACCAAATTTTTTTTAAATAACTGAAGGATTGAGTTTATTTGAGTTTCTTGAAGATTTAAACGGTTCGGCTAGAAAAATTGGCTTGTAAATTCTTTTGAAATAAAAAGTTTTAAGCTTAAAATGCTAATATATATCGTAAAATAACCTATTAAAAAAATATATTTAAATTAAAGAACTTATTTTCAAGCTTAAGGAGGTATTTTGAAAAATTGTCTTCTCAATTACAGTAAATAGTTACAAGTAAAGATTTTAAAGCTTCTTAATGGTATTTTAATAATTAAAATCAAGTTAAGAAATTTTAAAGTAAGAAAGCAGCTCCAGCAAAATTTAAATAAATTGTATTTAATTTCGAATACTTGTTTTTAACAAATATCTTAAAATAATATTCTTAAAATCTAAATTTATAAATTTACTCACGTGTTTGTTTTCGTATAAGCTGCTGCCTCTGGCTTGGGTTCAGCCACTGGTCGTGTTTTTTTAAAAAAATCAAAAATACTGCGTTCATCACGTGCTTTATCATTCGCCTCATCCAGCACTTCCAAAGGTCTAAAAATTGTTTTTATATTGTTTAATAAAATTTAATCTTATTTTGTGCTTAATTTCAACTATGTTGGTTTGCAAAATACATTATTCTTAATATTAGAAAGGTTTTTTTAAATTATTAAATTCAAAAAATTTTTTAGATTTTATAAAACACAATTTGTTTCATAAGAAAGTTTTTCATAAAACTTGCTTAATAAATATTTAATAAATAAAAAAAATATATTTCTTCAGGGAGTTTTTAAAAAAAAATTTATTTTTCTTGACTATAAAATAAGTTCCTAAAAAGAATTAAATAAAAAAAAAATAACTCCACACTTCCAGCATAACTGACAATCATATTAAAAAAATTTCAAAGCAGAACCTTACGAACGTTTACAGATAAAGTAGTACAGGAAAAATTTTGGAATAATTAATCACCTTTATTCCATTTGGAATCGGCAACATCATCATCAGTTTTAATAAAATATAAGTTTTTGTCGTCTACACTATATCATGTAGAAGAGGACAGTTTGTTTATAATTTTAACTCTAGTATTTCACTAAGCTGTCATAGTTTGTTTAAAATTTTCTATAAAATTTTTTGAAGTTTATTTTATGAAAAAAATACACGGCAATATTGTCAAGAGTCATCAATATTGAGAACTATAATACAGACTGGCAAAGCTCCTACTTGATACAAGCAGTAAGTGCCTAAGAAAATTAAGATTTCTTAAAATGAAAATAATCTAATGGTGTTTTCTTTCCTAATAAAAGTGTTGCACATATTCTACCATCCAAGAATGTTTGCGTTCTATTGTCAAAAAAATGTAATAATTAAAATCATTATAATGTTCTGTTCTCAACATGTTGCATATAAAAGATGCTAAAATGGTACATGTTTTGCACTCAATTTATAAGTGAAGGTGAGATACTGGCCTTTTTTATAACTGTGTCAACTAATTGTTTATACAATTAAGTAAATTATTTAATTTGTATTTTTTATGAAAAAGGAGATCAACATTTTCTGCGTCAAGATATTCTTTATAAAAATCCATTATTGCTCACTTTTGAAGCAAAAATTAATTTTAATTTTACGTTAATTTTGTGTTAACGTAATTGCATTTCACAAATCGCTCTAAAAGTGGTAAACATATAAAAATGTTGAATGATAAACTTTTTTTGTTCTATTGAAATCATAAAAAAGGCAACACTTTGTGCAGTTTTAGGCAACCTGTTTAAAATTTTACATAATTTAGAAGCAGAATGTTTTTTGAGAATAGCAAACGCCATAAGTGTATATTAATTGAACTGTAAATTTACGTTAATGAGTAATTTATTATTCAAGCCTTAGTTCATATTGCTGCAATGAAGAAAAAAAAATTTCCGTGGCTCCAGCAATCCAGAGTTTGGGAGTAATATTAATTTTTCTATATAAATATTTCAAACAAAAGCAAATATACATACTTGATTGACTTTTAATAAGGAATTATTATGGGATTATTGAACTAAAGCGTGAATAATAAGTTACTCATTAACATAAATTAAAATAATCTTCACGTTGAATAACTATCACTACATAGTATGAAACAAAGTCGCTTTCTTTTTCCCTATATCCCTATGTATGCTTCGATCTTTAAAACTACGCAACGGATTTTGATGCGGTTTTTTTTAAATAGATAGAGTGATTGAAGAGGAAGGTTTATATGTCGCCCAGCAGGTAGCGCTATAGTCGGTATCTGGCTTATTTGCCTACTACCTGATTTTACCCGGTCTTTACTCTATGAATACGATTTCAGATGAAGCTCATTTTGATCTTGGCGGGTATGTAAAGAAGAAAAATTGTCGCATTTGGGGCACAGAAAACCCGCACGCATACATTGAAAAGCCGACGCACCCAAAACGAGTCACTGTTTGGTGCGGATTTTGGTCCAGAGGCATAATTGGGCCATTTTTCTTCGAAAATGAGCAAGGAGTGGACGTTAGTCAATGGCGATCGTTATGGGGCCATGTTGAACAAATTTTTTGTTTACAAAAATTGAAGAGGAGGATATTGGCAACATTTGGTTTCAACAGGACGGCGCTACGTGCCACACAGCCGAAGCTACACTCGATGTTTTCATAGCATTTTCAAAAAAAAGTTATTTGGCGGACCCTATATAAAAATATTAAGGCAAGACAACGTTTGCCGGGTCAACTAGTTTTATAATATAAATTAAAGTATATATTAAATATTAATAATAATATAATAATAATATAATAATAATAATAATAATACAAGTCTAAACAGTTTTAAACCACACCAACTGAATACGGTTTCTAAAGAACTGTAGGGTGTTAAACTCTTGTTTTTTTTTGCTTTTCTATCAATCTATTAAGCATAACTAATTTTTTTAGAAATAAATACTTCTATAAGCATTTGCGTATAATGGTGTTTGATTGCAAGTTTATGTACGCATAAGACAGTTTTTTTTAAAGCGAAGTAGCATAATTCTGAATAAAATTAAGAGTTATGCATAGATTTTAATGAAATTTATTTCATTTGGTTTGAAACTTATAGAAAAAAATTATTAATTTTTCTGTTGTTCTATTTTAAATAATTTTTTATAAATTTTACATTAAAAATGTTTTATTTTTTTGTCACATTTTCTTCGAAGCTACTGAATCAGTTTAAAAATCATGTAATTACGACTTTAAGTAAATTTTAGTGCGGAACTTCATTTTAATCAAATAAAATTAATTGTTTTTAAGTAATTCTCACTTATTTATGTAAGTGCTGCTTTTAAAACCCCTAAATATATTTGTTATAAAATTATGTTGATTAAAGCAAACGGTATTATTTTCATTGTCATCTTGTTAATTATGTGCTTAAAAATATTTTTTAACAGATTTATGAAAAGATTCATAAAATAATAGTTTCTGTGCGACTAGAGTTGCTGTTTTTATGGTTGATGAGAAAAAAGCAACAACATGCTTTGTACCTTTTTTTGTATAATAGTGTGGCATATAAATATCTATTTTAAAGCGATTTTTTTAAATTGAAAATAAAACCGGTTATATTTTCTTGTCATAAAATCGTACGTTTGTGCAATACAGTGAATCACAGCCTTTAGTTTTTTGGACAATTTATGAAAAAAAAATTATTTGCAATTATTTTAAGTGTTTTATTAATTTTTTTTATAAAAAATTATTTTAAATTAAATATATTTTTTAGTTATTTCAAAATAAAAAATCTTTTTAAACTTTAAATTTTTATTAATTGAATTCATGCATCAAAAAAAGGCTTTAAAAGTGTTGACAGTTTGATAGAAAATGATGAGTAAATTTTCAAATACAGCACCTTGTATAGATTCACCTTGAATTTAATTTATGAATTTTTTAAATATTTAACAAATTTTATGCACACAATTTATTTATTTATTTTAATTTGCTAATTTTTTTAATGTAAAGAACATTATTATAATTTATTTTTTATTTGTCCTTTTTAAAAAAAATGTTTAATATTTTTTTAGTCATTGTCGCCTGAAAAAAGTGTTGTTCAATACTGTTTCCTATTAATAAAATGACATACTGAACTACCAAAAAAAAAAGTATGCAATTTTGATTTTTCTTATTGTCCTTCTTAAATCCCTTAGTTGAAGTCTTTAAAAAAACAATTTATGTTTCTTAATTTCCTTTCATGAATCTCCTGGCACTTTAAATTTATTGTTGGTTAACCGTTTTCCACAATTTATTGATATGCAGTTTATTTTGTGTGTGTTTGTTTTTTTTTTCAATTTAAATTATAAAAGTTGTTAAAATATATTTTAATAATAACAATAATAAACTTTTTTTCATTTTTTAATTTCTTTTTTAATGTTCATTTGATGTTAAATATTTCCACATTAACGTTATTAAAATATCATTGTTCTCCGTTTTTTAATGAATTGAAATTTATTACAATTTTTTATTTGGTTTTTTTTTTTTTATATATTAAAAATAATTTCTTTTGTTTAATTTAAATTTATGTTAACAGAAAACAAGCACTGAAACTGTGCACACACACACACAGACACTCAATTAAAAAAGAGAATTTTTTTTTTTAATTTTATTTTCAACTCACTCTATTTCTTCAGGCTCTACAATATCACCAATTTCCACAGTGTGGGCAAAGCCTGCAATTAGCAGGACTAAAAAGTATAAATATAAATTAGCCATTATGAAAAAAAATGGCAATTATCCTTTATGAATCACAAAAAAAACACGTTTTAATTAACGTTAAGTTTTTTTTAATTTAATTTTAGTTTTCAAGTTAAATTAACATGCTGATGGATTTATTGTCAAAATTTATTTAAATTTTATTGCAGGATATTAAGGACTCAAAAATAGTCCTTTTTGGTAGAAAATATTTTAACAAATATCCTGTTTAGTTTTTTTTCCTTTTTTATTGCACCACACTTTAACACTTGTTACTATTGCTTCACCGCACGATCTTAAAAGAATTTCAAACGCGAACTGTACCGTAAGTGGGTTTTGTGTGGCCTTTTATAGAAATCTTAAAGTCTGGCTTTTCAAAAAAAAACTCATTTCTTTTATCGCTTTTATTTTGAATTCTTTGGAACTCTTAAAGATTTATTTATTTATTTCATTTTTGCTTTTGAAAAATCCAATGTCATTGTGGATTGTAAATTATTTTCTTATCAAAAATTTTAGTTTTTGAGCTTGAACTACATTATAATTTAATTTCTTTTATTTTTACTTAAACACTCACTCACATTTTTCGTCATTGCAATAATTTTATCTTAAAAATTTTATTTATTTTATTTATTTTTTTTTTTTGCTGTTACGTTTTACAAAAAAAACACATATTTTTTTGTTAATGCAAACTTTTTTATCACAACTTCCTTTTCGTTGGTCTTAAATTAAGATTTAGAATTTGGTTTTTGCTAATGAAAACAAAATTCAGAAAAAAGACCTTGAGATTTGAATGCGAAAAAAAAATCATATCAAAAATATGTTGAATAAATTAATTTTTTCCACATTTTTTTAAAGCAAAAAAATTTAAGTGTGATAGAAAAATACTTTCAGAAAAATATATTTGTTTGAAGCTACGGTCACATCATCGTGTAGATGATGATATTTTGAAGAAATATTCAAATAGTTATAATAGTTTAATTTTCTATTAAAGTACAACATACTTGCATTATTACATTATTTTATGTAATACAAGTCGTGTTAGACTAAAAATATTTACCAAAAAGTAGTGGTTACCATTATTTCGACAAATATTTGTGTAATGTGACCGCAACTTTAGAAACATTCTTTACAAAAATAAGGGACCATAATCATAGTCACAAAAAAGTAGGATTTTGTTCATGAGAATTTTATGAACTTAAAATCATTTTTAGTGTGACTATGATTATGGGCCAAGGTTTTTAAAAAAAATAAAATTTTCGCCTTCTTATTAGGCTGTATTTGATACTAATACAGTAAAGAAGTTGATTTGATTTTTTGATGGAAAATTGTAATGAAACTAATTATTTGCGGAATATACGAACAAGCCATTTGAGGTAATTCATACTTTTCACACCCTTTGCCACATGTTGGAACTATTAATATTATTATTCTAAATTATTCTTTGGTAGAACAATTTAAAGTAATTACTTTATTGTTTGAGAGCTCTAGCCTTGCAGTCTCATCGCACCAATCCCAGAATCTGCCTTTATTATCTATCTTACACTAGTCAGTCCATACAATAATACTCTCTATTGGACACAAGCAAACTGCCGTTGCAGGAAAGCAATCATGTTCAGATAAACAACATAATGTGAGATTGTTATGGATCTCAAGTTCATTCAAAGACGGTAGGCAGCCCATGACTAGAGCTGATCTTAGCTCTCATAAAGCGGAAATATCTCCCAAGAGGTCTCTGAATTCCCAAGAAATACAAAGTAAGGAAAAGTCCCGTTTAGCTCAATTTCGCTTTAACCATTTTATTACGGATAAATGTACACTGCAAGAACGATCAAAAAAAGTGACAAATAATTATTGAAAATAATCCATCCATTATTGCCACTTAGCGGAAATTGCGTCAAAAATATCCTAATCGTCCAATGCCTCACAAAAACCTCGTTCAGGAATACAATGGACGCTGTCTCCAGAAACATCAATTCGGAGACATGGTTCCCAGTTATACATTTCTGCACGCAGTTTAGGGCGAATTTTGAAAACTGATTTGAAAATGTTCTCGAACAAAATTCAATTAGTCCAAAAATTGCTACCAAGATATGCTGATCACCGAGTTGAATACAGTAATGCAATCCCAAAACCATGACCAGCCAAATTTCCGGACTTAACAGCACCAGACGTTTTTACAATAAAAATTTTTTATGAATAAGTCCCAAAGACAATATTCGTCACGAAATTGAAGAAATTCAGCCTGAGATGTTGCAAGATGTCATGAAAATTGAATTAAAAAGAGCCAAAAGTTACATAACAAATCGCGATCACTATTTAGCCGATATAGTTTTCCAATCATAACGAAAAAAAATGTCAAGAACAAATAAACTTTTTATGAAAACCAAACTAACTTATCTTGTTTTTGAGCAAAGTTATAGCCAATCAAAGTGGTGACGAGAGTGTTTGTGACATGAGAGTAAATATTATCGCCATAGGTGATTTGTTCTAATTCTAGCTTAGGTGAGTGTAGAATCAGCAGAGCAGCCTAATCGATAAGACTAAATATATGCTTGATATCGGGCAGAACTAATGTTAATCACAACATAATTTTCAACAACACCACTTATTTCTTTCGGTTCGGCATGTTGACGTTATAATGATTACGTTTTTAGAAAACTATTTATAATTTAGCTTGAACGCACTACTGTTCACTATTCAATTTTAAGGAAATATGTTTCGTTAAAAATAGTTAACCCTAAAATTATAGAACTTGTGATTCAGTAAAATTATTAACTATCAGATGTGTTGTTAAATAAATGCCAGAATTTTGTGTGATGTTGACTTAACCGCAAAATAAAAAAATAAAAAATATATTAAATAAGCCATTTTTGGTTGTTGCATATGGTATTTTTAGCCTTTTTGGTTGTTGTCTACGGTATTCATATTAATGATTAGCCAAGTAAGCCAAGAACTACTAAATCACACAAACAGAAAAATATGGAGTTAAAAATAACTCTATGTGTAACCCTTAAAAGTGACTGAATCGCATTACATAACAACACGGTGACCTGAAAAATTAATTGTGCAGGCCAATGCTCAACTTTAACAACTCCAATTTCATCGCAAGTTCTGTAATTGTTTTAGGCTTCAATTTTAGATTTTCTGGAAGATATTTTTACATCCTAAGATCATTCTGTCTTCCCGTGCTGTGTAAAGTATACAGAACGTGTGTCAATGTTTCTTGTCCTCCTTGACAGACATGACAAAAATCATCACGTATTCATCATTTTTGTTCATATTGTAAATGATTTTGTAATTCCACTCTTTTTTAAATGAGTCAACATTAATTCTAGTTATGTGTCATCCTTATTTCACTAAAATCACCACTAACTCATTATTGTCTCTAAGTGGACTTGTACCACTTTCATATATCACAATTCATATAATGTCATTTCTGTTGAGATTGTGAAATAAACTCTGTCTTAATATGTCCGTCATTAAAGACTGCTCGCTTAGGCTCTTCAAAAATTCATATACCGGTACGCACACTTCATTTGCCGAGTTTCTCTTTTTGCCAAAGCATGAAAAAGTCTATAAGATATTCCCAATCAATCTCATTTGGAAGTAGTAATTTGACATTGTGTGCAATGTAATAGCGTATCTCCATCTGCCTCAATACAAATTCTCACAAGCTAAAAATATAATTTTATTCATTTTTGTATCTGCCGAGCAGTCGACAAACCAAAACTAGTGTATCAAGCCTTTTTTATCTGCCGAAAATTCACATGTTCATATATAATGTATGAAGCAAACCTTAAATAAACGGCGGCAACGCTGAGCAATTGCAAAATCCGATTTTGACACCACGTTTTTTTTATTTTTGTTTGAGTTTTTTCTGATAAATCTAGCGCTTTTATACTTGTATGCTTTATTTTAGTTTAAACGCTTGTCGATCAACTAAATAAATTATTTAATAAATTTTTACATGTGAAAAACCTTCAACTTTACAAATCGTTTAATTGATTTTATGAATTTGTTTGTAGGCTGAAAATTAGCAAATAAATAATTTAATTGGGACCACAAATCTTTAGATATGAAAAATTTCTATTAAAAATTTTTCTATACAGCCTCCTCACTTTTTGATTAATTATCTATGTTTTGCTTCTTTTTATGTATGAAATTATAATTAAAGTTAAAGATTTAGAAGAGTTAGGAGACTAACCGATTACCTGTTTCTTGCTCAAAAATATATTTTTAATTGATGTAAATAAAAAATAAAAATTTTACTTGTAAAGGGTGGCCCAACAAAAACGCAAGATTTAAATTTTAAATAAGTAACTGATGCAGCAATTGAATTGTTTCTCTGGCTGTATGACATGTGGCGCCGTTTTGTTGAAACCACAAGCCCTCCACATTCATTTCTTCAATTCTAGGCAAGAAAAAACTGGTTATCATTTCACGATACCGAACACCATTGACTGTTTGTGCTTGATCTGCATCATTTTCATAAAAAAAAGATCCAATGATTCCTCCAGCCCAAAAACCACACCACACAGTGACACGTTGAGGATGCATTTGCTTCTCGTTAATCACTCGAGGATTTTCCTCACCCCAAATGCGACAATTCTGCCTATTGACGAAGCCATCAAGATGATTTTATCGGCAAAATCAGCATTTTCATGTTGTCTCTCCAATACCCAATTAACGAACTCCCTTCACTGTCCATGGTCATTTTTTACTAACCTCGTATCTTCTACTAGCAAACAATAACAATTGTTCAAATGTCAAACAATGACACTTCGAATGGCGCTAGATTTAAATCTTGCGTTCTTGTTCGGACACCCTTTATAAGAAACTTAAATTTAATAAGTTTTTCTCAGCTTATCTATTACATAAATTTATTTTATTACAATAGCAACTACATTATTAGCTTGTAAGAAAGATCTTTAGTAAAAATATTCTCTCTTCATTTCGACAACAAATAAACATAAAAAGCTTCTAAACTAGAGAAGCAAAACTTCCTACTTTGGCAACAGTGGTCCACATCTACATTTATTTATCACGAATAATAAAATATTTTTCAATAAATTTTTTTGTGCTTGTGTTCATTTTCCTCTGGTCTTTATCTTTTCCCCATTTAACAATTTTGTGAATTTCTGGTAAATTAAGCAAATGCTGATGATTTGATACAATTTTACATTGGCAAAACCATTAACAATATTTGGTTTGATAACGCATCTATAAATAAATAAACTTCTCTTTCTCTTTTGTAACAACAAACCAAATTATTTTCTACATGGGCCAGAGAAAAAAAATTGAAACGAGAAAATAAAACAAAAAACATTCAATATGGATTACTTTCCATTTGAAAATGTTAAGCTGATTGTATGGCATTTTGTCATTTTGATTTTATTCAAAACAAAACTCAAACTCACACTCACACACCTTTAGTCGTAATAACTACCGGGCGGTAAAAAAAATGACTAAATAGGCTTTTTAGAAGGCCTTCTATAAGGTCTTCTCGTATTACGCACACATTTTACTTACTGGCTTTTTTAAGGCTTCTTTAGCAGCTACTACTGCATGTGTTAAGTGGGCTCGATAGTAGATAGACTGTCAGAGCAGAATAGCGACATGTGCTGCGGCATGCTTCTTTCGGTCTGCCAACAGCAGATTGAGATTGCAATTACAGCCGGGACTTAGAGAGACTACAAAAAACAAAATTGAGGAGTGTGCTGGCATCAACACACAAGCCACTGCAGTTTTGACAACCATCCGACTAGAATGGATCTGCTATTAAATGTATAGTTGGAAAAGGAGGAAAAAGCGGAACACTTCTCTGCTTTTGCCTAACACTCAAAGATCAGCGTGAGCTTTACTTTAGAGAGTGATAACTGCATGGCAAACAAGGGCTAGATGCTGGCATTTTGCTTCGTTAGGATTAGCAGTTGCTTTAGGTAGTGGCAATGTTTTCTATTCCCTGACATCTGTTTATCGCTTTATCCTCATAAAAAGACCACACTAAAAGAGACAAATAAGCTTGCCTCTGCTTTTATTTATTGGTAAACCCTGCGTAACCTAACCTGACTCTTAAAACATACGATCACCTAACTAATAATAACACTTTTCCCTTTATCACATATGAAAACGGTCACACATGCAAACATGAATTTAATTAAAATTTTTTTTAAATTTATTTCATGAAATTAAAATGGAAAAAATGTATTAAACAAAAGTAATGTTCTATTTCTAGCAAATCGCTTAGAAATGTTGTATGAAAATTCCTAAAAAAAAATAGAATGTTTCCCATAAAAATTTTTTAAACAAATTTCAACTAGTATCAATGGGCTTCAATTTTAATAATCTTTATTTTATTTCTAATTTTTTTTTTATTTAAGTTCAAACTTAATTTTCTGACTAAAAAAAATTTTTTTTGACAAATGAGAGCGGCATTAGATCTAGTAAAGGCCTGCTTGTTAAGGGGTTTTTTATATTTATTTATCGCTGGGTTACAGTATTTAAATCATGCACATCACCCACATACACACACACACACATACACCAAAAACTCAACAAAAATAATTTGGAAAGTACTAGAAACTGTTTGGTTTTACCAAAAAGTATAGATTAAAATAATTGCAAAGAATTTACAATCGAATACAAAAATACAAGCGTACGTGCATATATACAAATATAAATTTGGTTTTTTCAGAGTTTTAAGGAAACAGAAAATAAATAAATAAAATTTGTTTTTTTCATACTCGTACATGTTGTAATTTTAAATGAAAAATTTTAGTTGGAATTTAGTTTAGTCAGAATGTGCAGAACATTTCGAAAATGTCTACTATTTTATTACTTGTAAATTAGTTTTTCCAACAAAACTGCTAATTTGTTTAATGAAGATGGAAAAAAAAACAAAATAAATAATTCATTGAAAAAAAAGTTTTGTATAAATACAGATACACTAACGGTCAGGCTCTTTATTTCGGTTCCAAACAAAAGTGAAAGAAAACCAGTTACTCATTTTCGAGTGAAAAAGCTCTCAATATCTTTTGATTTATTTTTGCCTTTACGTTTTCTCTGGCTAGTATCCTACTGTCTAGGTATCGAGCTCATTATGCATCTTACCATCGCTGGGCAAACATACAGAATGCTTTCGAACGTTTTCTGTATTTTTTAACACAAATTACTGAAATAGTCAGGCAGCACATGGAATCATAAATCACACTTTTTTGTTTGTTTTGTTATTAATTATTTACTAGCTCTCAGATGAGTACTTTGGACGCACTTAACACAAATTTCCAGCATGGTACTTGTTTGCTTTTATTTAATTCATTAGAAATATTCCAGATCAAATTTTTAGGCGTTTGATTGTTACTAGGGCAAGGAATTTCATGCACTTAAAAAAACAAAAATATGTGCATAAAACATGCGCTTAAAAATACAAAATATGCACTAATGCCCTTATGCAAAATAACCAAAGAATCATTATTTTTCTTATCACATATTTTTAAGACAACTTTATTAAAAGTTTACATTGCGGTACATAAATAATAGGAAAAATACTTTTTCAAAAATACTTTTAAAAATTCTGTAATTCTAAATAAAATATAATTCTATAAATTTAAGTATACTAGAGAGCTCGATTTTGGGACGTTGTATATATTCATACTTATTATTGTTAACTAGTGTTTATTATAATTTAAATTGTTATAGATTAAAAATCAATAAGCAAAATAAAAAAAAAATAATCGGAAAATTAATTTTTCAAAAATACAAATCTTGATTATTTGCCATTTTCTATCTGAAAATAAATATGTAAATGTATATTGTTTTTGTTAAATTGTGTTTGTATATGTTTTTGTATATGTATTTTGAAAATTTGAAAAAAGTTTTTAATATCATAATTTTTAACAAAAAAAAAATAATTTTTATTTACATTAAAAAAAAATAAAAAATTTCATTTCTTTATAAAATTATTTTCCTTGAGAAAGACAGACGAAGGCATGTCGAAATATTGGAAATTAATTTAATAATAATTAAAATATATAAAAAGACCTAAAACGATTCAAACGGTTAAATCTGAAAATTAAATATCATATACTCGTACGCAAATATGGTGCTACATGTTACAAGACTATGTTGCCTGACAATGCTTCCCTTTACAACACCACCAATTAATGTTTTCCTAAAATAAAAAAATATCTGTTTTCATTTTACAAACGCTCAAATCGTCTAGATAATGTATGTTGTAATAAGTGAGACAACCAGTTCTTTTCATACAAATTTTCTAGACGGTTTGATCGCTTTCAGCGTTGCCAGGTTACCAATTCTTTTATTGCCTGTTTCCTGCCACTTTTTAGCACAACGGGTTTGATCATAACTTGCTTCGTTTTCCAGATATCGGCTTGATTTCTATTGCGTTGATTAGGTAAACGTATTGGCTTTAGTTCGAAATTTTATTTTTGCGGATAGTGCGAAAAAAAATTTTTCGCTTAAAAATACTATGAACAACTCTTTTGCTTTTTTTAAAAAAATTATGAAAAATTCTTTTCGCACTATCCGCAAAAAAAATTTCGAAAAGGAAAAAGGTTATTTAGGCTATTTTGAAAATGAAAAAAATTCTGAAGAATCATAAATTTAAAAAAAAGGTTTAATATAGTTTAAAAAAAGGCTAAGATGGCAACGCTGCTTTCAACATTAAAACAGCCATAAACGGGTTATACTTTTGAATATTGATATATAAAAATGAATACAAATTATGCACAAAATATATGCATTTATAACCAAATATACAATAACAAAATGATGATACTTTTCAATAAATTAAATTCGTAAAACATGCATTTGCATGAAATTCTTTGCTCTATTTATTACGTTTTTACTTAATTTTTTGTCTCTTTAGCTGGGAATTTGCTTAATTGTAAATTTTTGTATAATCAAAAAAATTTTATTGTTGTATTTCTGGAATTTTTAACCGAGAAAAAAATCCCCGCTCTCACTTTGTTTTTATTTCATAATTCCCATATTTTTTTTTTATTTTTTTTTTTTTGCTATTGACATAGAAATACCAAACGATAAAATTTTTTACGTTATTTCCAAGTAGAACTTACTAAATGTTACAGCGAATAGTAAAAAAATTTTATTTTAATGAAAAGAATAAAAATGTTTCAAACGTCATGTGCCGGTCACACTTAACCTGCAGTTGAATAAAAATTTAAGCGATAACACAATTAAGCTCAAAATAAGTAAATAATAACATTGTAAATAAAATATTTTATTCAAAATAACCAAAAAGCCTTGAACTTAATTTAAAAATTATTTCAAAGGGAAATTTGTAAAGATTTTGCTTTAAAAAAATAATTATAAAAAATGCATTTTTTAAAGAAATATGAAAATTAAAAAAAAAAAAATTTTACTGCTTCTCTAATTTCATTTCACTATAAAATTTTCATAATTCTGCTTGTGATTAAAAAAAAATCTTTTCGTTTTTTTAATAAAACAAACTGCTGAAATAAATTCAAGAAAAAAATGAAGGAAAAAGTTTTCTTCTCGCTATTAAAATTTTCATATAATTTATGTAGTGAAGTGTAGTATACATTTCAAAAAATATTCTACACCATATTATTCATCTAAGTAAAAGAAATTAAGAAGTTGAGAGTACAGAACACACACACACACACACGCACACATCCCAAAGACAAGAAGGAGAAAAAAATAAAAATCCTTGCAAAACTTTAAATATAAATGTATGAGCAGAGAGAGTACGTGTCAGTTAAACTTGTCTTACTAATATGCAAAATAATGTCATAATTAAGGATTTACATTTTACAACGCATCACTAGCGCTAACAAATACACTGACACCAGACTAACAGTGACAGCCACTAAGAAATTATTGAAGAAGGCTACAAATTAATCAAATAAAAAAATTTTTCCTTTAAAAAATAAAAGAAAATTTATTTTGTTTTTATGTAGATTTTAAATGTAAAACAAAAATTATTGAACTTGACAACCTGATTTGCATTTGCTTTTTAAACTTGCCGGAGCTAGTGTTATCACCTTTAATGTACTTGTAGGTAAAGCCTTCCCACTCTGACTCTCTTTTTATTTTTTGTTTTGCTTCTTTTTTCGGCGGATGAGAAAGTTTTTTAACATGCCTTAATAGTCAAAGCTTTTTAAAGTTCATTTGTGTTCAACACAAGAGGATCTCTGGTTGTAAACTAACTACAACTACTTTTAAAGGGTGTTCACTTGCAACTGTTGCTTTATTATTTTCATAAAAAAGGGTAACGAATTTAGGTATTTTGTAAAGAAACTTAAAAAACTTAAACATATTTTTTCGTTTGTGTATCTGTCTCACCTAAAATAAATATTTCAAATACTGGTCACTAATTTAGTGATCTAAAAGACTTTATAGGATACACCCTTTAATAAAGCAATAAAATACAACACACATACAGAAACACTCTAACATAAATATATAGTTCCCTCTAACCGGTGGCTTTAGTGCGAAAGTACCCAACTAAAAACAACAAAAACATAAAGCAAAAATAAAAGAAGTGCATAACAAGTTTATAAAGCACAAGTGGTTAAATCAGCAGTTGTAGTTTTAACAGCACCAAAAGCAGCAACAGCTACAACAGCAGCAGAAGCACAAGTAGCATATCAATCACATGCTATAACAACAAAAACAACTTTAGCAATTTCACTCACCAAAAAAACAAACGCAAAAAAACTTTTTTTAGTTTTATTTTGCTGTTTTTTTTTTTCTTTTACATATTAAGAGCGCAAGAAATGACACTGCAGGCATGAATACTAATTTAGCGCTGCATCACATTAACAACATCCGCTCAAAGTAATACAATCTAAAATATCCTTCAAAAAAAAGGAAAACAACTAACATAACTAGTACTTCTCAACTAAAAGCTGTATAAAAAAAGGAAAAACTTTATTATAATTTTACAAAAATAATATAAAAAATCACACATTATTCATAATAGAGTGAAGAAATTTTATGTAAAAAACAAAAAATATTTTTGCATAATTTGTGAATTGCAAAATTTATTAAAATTAATCCAGTTTGTAAGAAATACATAAAATAAAAAAAAAATTATTTAAAAAAAAACTAATTTTATTATGAAGTACAGAGTGGGCGAAAAGAAACCAAGGGGTGTAAAAGTTTAATAACTTTTTTGTTTATTAACTTTTTTTTATTTTTTCTTTCAGATTATATAATATACAAAATGGAAATTTTTTTACACTTAGTATGAAAAAAGATGTCTCTTAAATGACCACCGTTTTCAGCTTCGCACTGATGGGCTCTTTTTAGAGCATTTTCCATAACATCTTTCAAAACTTGTGGCTGTAGCGTTCGAATTTCTGCAAGAATGTTTGCCTTGAATTTTTGTAAAAATTCTTAAGTCAAACATATTTAATTAAATTATTAATTATCGAGAAAGATCTAATGCACTCTCTTTCATAAAGATGTCTGTATTCGCAATAAAAACCACACACACACACATACACTATTTTTCGTGTTTGTGTGTACAAAGCATTACGCACGTGACAGCTAAAAAGTTTTAAACAAATAAAAAAAAAAATAAAGCAAAAGCAAAGCAAAAACAAAACAAAAATTAATGAAAATGTAAAATGCCAGTTGTATTTTTGATTTTTCTGGTCCATTTGTGGACCGATCTTTCTGATTTTTTGCACACACTTTACGACTGTTATTTTTAATAAAACTGCGTACAGCGTTTTTTTGTCCATCTCTTAGTTTAAACAAATTACGTAAAAAACGCAATAAAAATGGTCAAAAATAGAGGTATTCGCAATTTTGGACTCATAGCTCCGCCATTTATGGACCCATCTAACTGAGTTTTGGTTACGATACTATGAATGTGATGTATGAAAAAACTGCGTACTACTTTTTTTCAGTTTAGATAAAAAACGCAAAAAAATAAAGCCATAATTAATGAAAATCTAAAATTTCGGTTGTATTTTTGATATTCCTATCCCATTTGTGGACCGATTGCTTTTATTTTTAGCACAGGTATTATGAATTATATTTTAAACAAAACTGCATACCACGTTTTTTTTTGTCCGTTTCTTCGTTTAGACAAAATAGGCAAAAAACCCACTCAAAAATGGTCAAAAATAGAGGTAGTTTCGGTTTTTACTCATAGCTCCACCATTTATGGACCGATCTGACTGATTTTCAATAGCCATAGTCTTACAGCAACAAATGATCGTTTGGTATGCTATACTTTTCTGTGTGTTGTCTAGATTCTTCTGAAAGTTGATCTCAATGACTACACGGACAGACAGATGAACAGACGGACATCGCTAAATCAACTCCGCTACTTATAAGGATCCAGAATATATATATTTTATAGGGTGTCCCATGTACGGTGTAGAAATTACAAACGGAATCACAAAGTTATATACACCCTTCTTACTTACAGTGAAGGGTATAAAAATTCATAAGTGCCCCGAATTCTTTAGCGCTCTTTTTAATGCATTTTTGCTATGAATCTACGTACGTTGTGCATGTGCTACACAGATTTGTCAGAAATAGCTTTCATGAGAAGCCTTACTATTTGTAATATTGAAGTATAAAATTGACTCTGTTTAAGTGCTCTGCAATTTTCTGTGCTCCTTTCTTATATTTAAGATCATCTAAAGTTCTACTTTTGCCAAACTAGTACTACGTTTTGACCCTTTCAATGCACTGAAAGAATTATGGTTCATAAATCCATTTCATTAATTATATGAAACTACATTGTGAGAATGAAGAACTTTTATTAAATTTCATAGTTTCATAAAAAATTTCCTTAGGTACTTTTTAATTTTGCAAAACAAATTCTTCTCTTTTTTTCTTTCCCAACTCTATAAACAAAGAAAGTATAAAACAAAAACTTAATCCTAAAAAATCAACTGAACTTCGGGGCTTGAGTGTCGAGTTAATGCTTCTTAATTACATGTGTCCCAAGTTCGAGTCCTGGTAGAGTGAAATAAAATTGGAAAATAATTTAAACAAAAAATAAATTTATCAAAATGCAGGCGTATGGTGTCCTTCAAAAATTTATAATAAAAAATATTAAAAAAAAATTTTGTTGTTCCTAGCCGGGGGTTGAAACGCGAAATTTTTAAAATTCATACGTTGCATATATTTTAGGAAAGTTTTCATTAAAATAATTTTAATGAAACTTGTTTCATGGATCTAATGAAGCGTGTCATTGGTGGAAAAATAATGAATTTTTTTCATTGGATTAATGAAAAATTCATGGGAATATGAACAAAACTCTTTCAGTGTGGGAATAGTAGTTTTACTTTCATACGTATGACCTATTCTGTTAAATGCGAACGAAAGCTTCTTTCTTATAATTGTGTTGAAAACAAGAATCTGTTTTCAATACAATTACGCCCAAAAAGCTTTCGTTCTCGTATACCTAAACTGGCCCTTCATTTTTTTTTTCTATCTAGAAAATATTTTCCTTGTGTAAATTAGAGAAAATTGAATATAAGAAAGTATTCAGATCCTTTCCATACAAATTCAAGTGAGAATATGAATTATCTTGAAACATATAGATACTTCTAAAATGTGGTGATGTGTGCAAGCATTCGTGATTATTTTTTTAATCAAAAATTTCTTAATTTTGCATAAAAAACGTATTTTTTAACTTAACTTTCACTATATTTTGTACAAAAATTTTAAACAATTATCGATTGCAACCAAACTTAAGTTGCATTGGCAACTAACAATTGTGAATTTCAGTTGCAAGCAATTTCTTGTGATTGCTTTTATTTGTTTAGTGGAAATAAAAAGTAAATAACTATTTTATTCACGAAATACTACACATTTTATAGATAAAAACATTTTTATATTTTTTGAGGCTAAATAATGGTTAAAATTGCTATTAAACAAGAATTTAAGATCTTAATACTGTATGTGAAGGCTAACCCAAACGTTGCTCGCGGGGTTTTGGCCAAACGAAAGCAACAACAAAAGAGATGTGGAAAAAAACGACGAGTGGCAGAGAATTTGGATCCATTTACATTCCAAACTGAAAACAGAGCGGCAAAGTCAAAGTAGTACACTACAAAAAAAAAAAAGAAGAAAGGTGGGATAGAGGAAACTGATTTGCCAAGAAACCATCTTTGTACATTGAAAACTAATTTTTATAAAAGAAACGCAGTTGGTAGCTCTAGAGGATTATAATTATCACTAAAGTTGGGTCTAATAGCAGCTCCATTCACTATTTCTTGCTTATATTCAAAATAAAATTTGACAGAAGACCACATTTGCTATAGTTTTTATTAAATTTTTTATACTAAAAAATCCTATTTTGTTTCTTATCATTTATTTTTTGTATTTTCAATTTGTGAAAATAGAATTTTTGATAACTTCTTGGCAACTAAAAACTAAAAAACCCTTTGAAAAGGCAACTGAACTTTAGTTGCTAGCTATAATTGACCTATTAATTTAAAGCAAATTCTGTTTAGGAGTTTCGAATTTTCTTTGTTAACAAATAGAACTTTGTCCCTTAAGAAATAACGGTATATCTCGTACACCAAAGCTAATTTATAAAAATGAAGTGCAGATTTCAAATCAACATTCCAAAATACCTAAATACTTTGGAAACAGTTTTCAGATGTTTTGGTGCAAAAGTTATCTTGAATTTGTAAACTTGTGCAATTTGTGCTTCACCCACCAAGGCAGTAGTATCCTGGCCGTAAAAGATCTAGATAAAATAAATCCGATTTCGACCGTTGAAACTAAAGCTGAGAAAAGTGAAAGGAATGTGACCCACTAATATTTATTTGATTTCGTCAAATCATCATTGTTTTTAAAATCTAATGAAATATAATTTTAAAAATTAGTTAAAAATTAAAAAGCCAAAAATATTTTATTATATCAGTCCACTTTTTTGTTAAATGAGTCTGCATTCTAGTTAGCTCATTATTTCTTTCAAGTGAACTTATAACACTTTCATATATAACAGCTCATATATTCATACGAGTTATTGCACCTCCACTTCATCTTGTCTGTTGTTTTTGGTTAATTTGCATTTGAGCGATGTTTGCTTAAAGTATTTGTAGTGTAACTAGAGGAAAATGAAACAAAACATAAATGTGTACATCTTGTTGTTGTGTTGAGCAAAAAGATGCATTTTTGCACTCATTTGCATTGATTGTACTGTTTTCAAGCACTGTTTTAAGAGAATCATTCTAATGTAATCAACTGCTACCTACCGAAATAGTAAAAAAACTAAACTTTTTTCACGCTTCTGACTCATATAGCAGCTTTAATGTTTCTGTCAAAATGTTCCAAAGCAGGGAAGTGGGTAAATCCATTTCCAATTAATTTTCTAATTTATTTTATTTAAATTTATTTTACTGCATTTCATTTTATTTAATTTCATGTGAATATTTTTATTTTCGATTGATTTAAAAAACAAACTCATTTAATTGTCATGTTTAAAAAACTGTAAATAATTTGTTTATTTAAATTTTAAAATTTTTGTTTTCAAATAAACTACAGATATTAGATTCTTTAATTATGTGCAGCAAACTAACTCTCTGGAGCGTGCGATTATTATTAATTGAATAAAATAAATAAATTTTGCCGTTTATTTTTGTAACAAATTTTTAATTGCTGACGATTAAATTAAATTTTTCTATGTATGTACTCGTATGTACAACAACAAAACTTAAACTGATTTAATTTTTGTGTTAACTTTTTACACAAATTGATTTTCTACATCAAACAAAAAGCTTAAAAAAACAGAACAAAAAAATGCTAAATATTCATACAGTTTTAGTTTTAAATAAAATTGAAATTAATTCACGTGAAAAGAACTACTAAAAAAGCAGCAACTACAAACTAAATATATTTTGACATTTGCCTGTCATTTTCATTATTTAAACATAACAATTTCAATAGACAGTTGAACACAAAAAAAATGGCTCCTACTCGTACATAACCAACTACATAAATTAAAAAAAAAAAAACTAACAAACTCTGGCTTTTTTTGTGTATTTAGAGAAATAACACTTGCTCTACAGTGTAGTAGAATAAATATAAAATAGAAGTTTTATTTTAAACAGTAACTTATCATACAGCTAGTGATTCAGATTAAATAAATTTTTTTATCTGTCGTTTTTCTTAGTGCTGAACCTACAATCAAACGGGCTCATTCTGCCGTTGAATAGATGATGGTGACGAGCCACAAGCAGTTGCTAGATTAACTGACAGTCAAACAATAGACATAAAAATAATACACAGAAACATATAAACACACATATACATACCCAGATGTCTGAAGGGAACCACATACACATACTCACATAGAAAACAAAACAAAAAAGAAGTGAAAGCATTCAGGCCGACAATGTTTTTTTATTTAAAAATTTTTGTTGCTGCTGGATATTTTAACTCTCTATTCTAGTCTTCATGCACAATGAATGGCAGACAATGTACAAATGTCAACAACATAAAAACGTTTGCAGTTAACTCAACTGACACAGTGAATGAAAATATTGTAATATTTACACACACCCGCACACACACACACAGAAACAACCGTACACATTCTTATGTCTAGCAGCGTTTTGAAATGCATTTAAACCGACTTTAGAATATCGAGGTTTTTTGAAAAGTTATTTTTGGGCAACTAATCGCTGTCTGAGTAAGAGTTCACTTTTTAAATTTAGTGTAATTTTTTTTTTTTATTTAAGTGGAAACTCTAAAAGTTGGCAGCTGTAATTCATTTAGATCTGAATGGCTTCTTGAATTACACAAAATTATGAAATTTGGGGCTCAGAAAGTCCTTTAGAAACAAATGCACCCACAACGAGCAACTTTCAGGTGACGATGACTGTGAATGACATTCATTACAGGAACATGATAACGTTGTTCTTTTATGTGGACCATGACAGATTGAACACGGTAAGGCATTTACTACAACAAACACTAAATTACAAATTAGGAAATTCAATGCAAATCTGGTCATACAATCACACACACTCTACGAGTATGTAACGGGTGGCCCCAATGAGACCTAGTGAGCGTATTGTAGTCGTTGTTGGGGGTCTTGCGGTAGAAGCTGTTGCACAATTTGAACTTTGTATGGATACATTTTAAGATCCAGCTTTAAAATTCTCTGTAATGTTGTTCGGGGTATACCCAATTGGCCGGAACGGCGACGAGTTGAGACAGATGGATCATTTGCAACACTCTGCTGCACAGCTTCCACATTGTCTTCAGTACGAATATTTCGATGAACACCTCTTCCTGGACGGTCGGCAACTGAACCCAGTTCCTCAAAACGACAAACTAAACTTGTAATCATGGAAGATGTGGGGGCTGATCTTACGTTAAAAAAAAACGGTGATAATTGATCGTTGAGAAGAATAAGAAAAATCGATACTTTTAATGCGTTGTTGTGGACTGTACGCATTCATTTTAAATTTCCAATAGTTCAGTTATAATCTGCAAAAAGAAAAAATTACTTATGTTAAAAAATAAAAAAGTTATTTGTGTTTCACATCAGCTGGTCTTATTTGGGCCACCCTGTATTTTGAGCACAAAAACAATGGCGAGCACAAACTGTAAACAAATTTTGGCAGCTATGCATACTAGAAATCTGAACGTTATGTGGTTTCAGCAAGGAGGCGCCACCTGCCACATATTGCGTGAAACAAATTCAAGGACATATTTTCTCAACAAATTCTCATGTCAACTGATTTTGTGAAATCTAGGGTTTATACGAATAAGCCACAAACAATTCCTGAGCTAAAATTAGAGATTCAACTTATCAACAGTGACACCCGGACATATCTGTGAAAAATTTACTTAAATTATCATAAAAAGAGTAAAAGTCTGTCGTCAAAACCGTATTCCTTATTTAAGCGATATTTAATCTTCTTCAAAATCCAATCCAAAATCCAAATTTCAAAAAATCATAGTCTTCTTTGTTTAAAGTATTTCGAGCTAGGATATTTCGTTGCACTTCGATTTTCCTTAAACAAGTCATTGTGTACTTTGTTATCACTGTTTGTATCATAAGAATTTAATTTTGTAAAAAATTAGATTTTTGTAGAGACTAAAGCATATAAAAAAATAATGGTTATTAAGATTAAAATCTTTATTTTATTTTTTTTTTTAATATTTTGCATAGTGTAATCATTTTTAATATTTCATTTTGCCACCTTCGAAGTCTTTCTATACATGCTGAAACAGTGCCCCCTTAATTTGTTGTTCAAAAGTGAAATTTTCAAAAAACCTAAGGAGATTTTGTCAAAACACTTGAACTCTAACTTAATCTTCGGCTGATAAAGAAATGTGTAAATCGGTTGAGTTGTTGCAAGTTATTAGCAATTTCTTTTTGTTGAGATCATCAGGAAATCTTTCTTTCTTTGCACAGCTTAAAAAGTAAAACAAATAAAAAAATAAAAAAAAACCTTAATTATATTTTAAGTAAAAATTTAATTTCAATTAAAAAGAATTTTTTTTACATTAAAATTTTTTAAATATTTTGTTCTTGATGTTAGCTGTAGAGGCCTTTTTAAATGGCTTTCGTATAGTTTGCGCAAAATGTTTGCCTGTGTTTGAGTGTTGTAGGTCTGAATGTGATGCAGTCAGTAGTGGTGCTGGTGTTAGTGGCATTTCAGTTGATTCTTCTTTTTTTTTTCATTTATTTATTTATTTTGCAATTTTTTTTTTTAATTTTTCTCCTCAATTTCAATTCTGAATTTGATGTTTAAATTGTATGGGCTGTGAGTCTGAACAATAATATCAGCAACAACAACAACAATAACAATGATTGTAAATTTGTATAGAGAAAGGGAGATGCAAATAAAAACACAGGCTGCATTTGAATTATAACGGAAACGGAAATGAGTTCACACAAACAAAATCAAAAATAATAAAAGAAGACATATAAACACATAAATATACACACACACACACCAACTCATACACACAAATAAAACAAGGGAAGCAGTAATAACAGCCACAGTTAGCTGCAACAAAAAAGCTTGTTTGACGGAGAAGGACACATAAAACGTTTTCACAACAACAGCAACAAGAAAAATAATATAAAATCTAGAAAATATTGTTAAGCGAAATGGAGAGCATAGAAAAAAGCAAAAAAAAAAACACAGAAGCAAATGTAAAATTGGGTTATAAATATTTAGCCTTTGATTGCTACAAATTAAAGGAAATTTGAAAATCAATAAAGATGGCGAGGACATGCAAGAAAAAACAACAAACAAACAAGCAAGCAAATAAATGAAATAGACAAGTAAGAAAGGAAATTGTAGAAATTAGTGATAAAAATAACAAGAAAATATTTGATTAATTTAGATTTGAGAAAAAAATAAAAAACCAAAAAAAAAAGTAAAGAACAAGAAACTAAAAATTTTTTTTTGCAAATTGTGTTACGAAAATAAAAATCCTTCAAATTCGTTAAAAAAAGAAAACAAATAATAAATAAAATTCGTTTATAAAATAGAAGAAAGTAAAGCGTTATTTTTTTCAGTGAAGCGATTAGAAAAAAAATCATGAAAGTAAAAGCAAAAGTAAAAAGCAAGAGCAGTTTTGCTCAAAAAAGCTTACTCATGTTGATTATTTTTTGCACGGCAGCTGTTTTGTTACTAAGATGGCTTAAATGTCGAGCAAAAAGAAGTTTAGGTTAGGATTAACGTTTGTCTCAATGAAAGCCTGAATATAGCTTTCAGTAACGAACTATATTTCTATTGAATTGCATTGAGATTTCGATCAACATCAATGTCGTATTTTGCTGCTATCTGGGTCTCTAGATATTCAGAGACCAGATATTTCAGTATCCGTTCTTATCCCATTAGAATTAGAAATAGAACAAGGAACAAGAACAAGTCCCCTGATCACTGATAGCCAAAATAGACCTTTTGTGACTCTACTCTCAAGTTACAAATCCTCCCAGAGTCTAGTATTCATTAAGAATTCAAAAACTTCTTTGGGTGATTTGTCTGCCATGTTAGACGGTTGTAGGTATTGTTACCTTAAGTAGTGAAAACGGATCCAAATTAGACCATTATAGTGATACAATATGTGTTCTGCTGTCTCTCATCTTCGTTACATAATCTGCAGCGGTCATTTTGACTGATCCTCACATTCACCAATTTTTTAAATACTCTGCAATTCCTGACTGAGTCAGGATCAGTAATTCCTTTGTTCTCTTCCGAGATCGGAATGGTTTTTGCTACCCTGATACCTGTTGTTTCCAGCGAGTTTTGTTGCGAATCTCTTTCCAGCCACTCCCTTAATAGAGCTCCAAGACAGTTCGCATAATGGTTCTGGTCATTCTGCAGTGTCTTTATAAATGTTTTACTGCAATTACGTAGACTTAAAAATATGTTTTTAACTCTGGGGCTTAAACACCGCATTCAATAGCGAGTAGAGTATCATGTCAAATAATATTTCGACACGTGTAACCAAATCAGCGAATACGATTAGATTTATACAAAATTGTTTGTCAAATGCAAGTAAATAAAAAAAACTATAGCATGAATTTAGGCAACAATTGTGCAAAAAGAATTTTTGATAATATGGATGAACAATTGCTTCTTCTGACATCTTTTTCTTCAAATTCAAAATATGACAATTTATTACAAATTGCCATAACTAATTGTTCTAACCTAAAACTAAATAAAACTTACATTTTTTTCAACTTTTTGTGGACTGTTCTCATTAAAAAGTAATTTATTTTGATTACGATAGCTAGTTTGCTATCATCTCAAAGTACCATATATTTTACACGATGTCGAGTGCCATGATACCAAAATGAAAAATTTCGTTCAATTTTACTCAATATCGAATGCGGTGACTAGGGCCTTTTTTTAAAGATTCTTTGAATAGCGAAGTATTATTTAATTTCATTATATTATTGCAATCATTAAATCCACTACAAGCTATTTTCAAAACAAGAAATTATTTTCTGCAAAAAAATATTTTAATTTATTCTCTACTGCATATGATATTTAAAATCTTAAAAGCATTGATCACCGCCATCAGTTTTATTTTCGAAAAGAATTGAGGCTTATATGCCCAGTCAAATCTCATTAATTTAAAATATCAATTGACCACAGAAAAAGATCAACTACTCAAAAAATGATATTAACAATAAATAGTTAAGATTTAGTTTTTTTTTTTTTTTTTTGTGAAAAGCAGCTTTCGAAGTTGTGGTGGCATAAAACCTAATTCGAATGTTTTGAATTTTTATGTTTGTTTTAAAAAAAGCCAAGCACATTTACATTCTTTGTTCAAATCATAAACTGTAGAAAGGATAAGGTTAAAATTATAGAATGTTGGCAAGTAAAATGATATATCTAGGTATAAAACAATGCAAATAAATTAAAACACACACAAATGATCATTTTATTTTTATTTATTTTTTCTTAAAAGGCCAGACATTAAAATAATTCCAATTGAATTATGAAGAGGTCCAAGTTAAATGGATTTTCTTCAATTTATTAAATGCTTTTTAAAGCAAAAGAATCTTTTTATGAACAGAGTCTAGAGTCGAGTGTATGTAAATGCTTTCGCCACTAAATTATTAAATTTGTGCTAATAAATAAAAATCGCTAAAGTCGACTCAAGTAAATATTGACCTTTCGCAATTAACTCAAAACTTTATTATGCAGGGGTGTCATAGAATCCAATGTTGTCGGTATTGGACTTGAAACCGACAAAAAATTACTTTGCTGTCATGAAATTCAATGTTATCGGTTTCATTTTCGAACTAGAATTAATGTCGGTTTTAGGTGTCACAGAAACCAATGTTTTCGGCTTTGCTTTTCGATTAAAACCAATCAGTTGACAGTTGTTGGTTTGTTTAATTTCAAATAAAGCTAGTGATTAAAGAGGACTTGTTTCATTAAAATTTTGCCTGCAGTTAGATATTTAGTAAAAATTTAAGTAAATTATTATTAATTCTACAAAAATAAATTTTAATTCTATTTTTTTTCTCTAACAAAAAAAAAATAGCACTTAAAACTCAATAATTATGCATTTTATAGAAAAATATACTGGCATTGCGAAGGGATTTACAAAACTTGATAACAGTTGGATGAATCAATAAAAAGCGTAGGTTCACGGCAAAAAGATATAAGCGGAAAGCTTCTTTATTTATCCGGTAATTTATGAATATTCGTTTTACTTTAAAATCCTACAATGGCAAAAGTCATTTTATTTCACTAATTATATATTAAAAATTTTTAATAAAAAAACACGTTTTTATCAAAATTGTTATCAAACATTTACATACAAATAAGCTAATGTATAGAACACCTGATTCCAACATCGGTTTTAGTTGTCTTCGCAAATAACAAAAATGACTTGGCTTCATGACACCAAATGAAACAATATTGGTTTGCAAAACCGACAATTAGCAAAACCGACTTGAATTCTATGACAGCCCTGATTCTGTTTGAGAGATAGCGGACCGATATATATTCCCCAATTTTTTTAAATACTTTTAGTGCTCTTAAATTTGCAGTCCTCTAAAATAACTTAGTCCCATTATTACAAGTTAAGATTTTATAAGTGAAATATCAAGCTTTTGATTAAAAATATCGATAAGTTAAATATCACATAACGTGTCCTCTACTATCCTCCAAATTTGGTTACAAAGTTCTAGCCAAAAACCTGTAATTTTCCCTACAAAATCCTAACTATAGAAAGTTGTGACAACGGGCCTTATTCATTAAGACACAATAATATCCTGCAACGTTCCTTAATAAAAAATTCAATTTTTCGGTCAATGCTAATGGCAAATAAATTTATAGACTGACACCAAATACAACTCTACGTTTTATGGTACAGTTCAGCGTGTTCTATGACTTACTAATCATTATCAAGTTATTACTTTATGATGAATTAATTGATGAATTAATTGAGTTAGACGTCGTACATAAACTTAAAAATTGTCTACTAGTAATTAAATGTGCTGACTTCGGCTTATTTCTTACACCTTGTAAGACTGTTCACTTGTCTTACAAAGGGTGTGAAACCAAGACTTCAACCACAAGCTTAAAAATAAAAATAAAAAATAAGGAAAATTAATTTTTTTTAAATGACCAAGCAATCAAAGAATTTACTCACACAACAAAAAAAATATTTTCCAATTCATCAGCATAATTTACCTGCACAAAAATTTTATTAAAACAAGTGACGATATCATGACACTTTAACCATTAAAACGTGTATGTGTATGTGCGCGTTTACATATTTAGCAAATATCCTCTGCGTTCTTGCTTATAAAAACAGTTTGTTTTTTGTATTGAAAATCGAAATTGAAATTTTACATAAAAGCTTGCATGACATGGTTGTCTCTAGAGCTGATTCAAGTATTTTTTTTATTCAATTAGATCCAATATTTAATTGATTTTTCTGAAGTAATTTTTTTATGGCTACAAAAAAAACAAACAAACAAATATGAAATTTAATTAAAACAAAAATAAACAAATTATGTAAATGATGATCAAATTATTAAAAAAAAAACACACCCTTAAGTGTATAAAAACATTGAGGTACTCGTACTTGCGAGCACTACAAAATTTAAACAAAAGAAAATTAATTTTTATAGATGATACTTGGGTCTGAACATGCATAAATTGAATTTCATTCATAGCCTTGATGAGCAGTGCAAAAAAATAAATACTTTTCACTACTGGCTAGCATCCAGCATCCAGCATCCAACAACAGTCGGCATTCAGCAGGCAGCCAGTATTTTTCAATTTCAATTAATGTTTAAAATTACACATAAATACTTACAAATGCTTAAATGTAGGTGTTTATACCTTTAATATAAAAACAAAAAACATACACACACATACACATTAATATCACACATATACCTTCATATTTATAAATATAAATTTTGTGTTTTCTTTTTTTGTTCGTTTACGTGTATTTGAGCTTGTGTATGTTTAACCTAAAGGCTTTAAGTATTTTACAATTTATTTCGCATATAAATTGCCACTCACATGTTAACGAAATAAACAAAATGAAAAACTAAAAATAAAATTAAATTAAAAAAAATTTTTGTATTGAAAAAAAATAAAGAAAATTTTCATACAACATCTCCACGGCTCGTTATTATATACTAACTGACAAACATATATACATAAACATGCATAATCACTCTGTATAAGCACACACATACATACACATCCCTTATAGATCTTATAATACTAATACATACAAAAAAAGGAAATACTATAGTACGTACGTACGTACGAATTTTACCATCAAGTAGCTGTTGATGTCGTTTTTACTATAAACGTTCAAAATTTAAATGCAACTTGTGCAATTTGACTGGCAGGCAGTGTGCCAAGGATTTTTTTACACATACTTTTTTGTAATATTTATTTGTTAAGGAAAGGGTGTAACAAAAACAAAAGTTAAATAATAAAAGCTGTCTAGTAAATATTATTATTATTATATTTCAAAGGATAACTTTTTTCCACGTACACACATTTCTTTTAAGTGAAATTTTAAGTGCATTTATGCTCTAAAATGCGATGTGAATTGTTAACAATTTGCATAATTATGCTCTTAACTTTTGCTATAAATTTTATTTGTATTAGCTTAAAAATATGCCTAACTCTCATATATCCTTAATTTAAAATGTTCGATTGCAGTTACAATTAAAGTCAAACTTCAATAAAAAACTAATTGATGTTTAATTTCTAATGTTAAGTTTTTAAAAAAAAAATTATTTTTATCTATGGTCAAGCAAACACGCTTAATTTGCATATATCCTTTATGTATTTAAAAAGTTCCATTTAGCTAAAATAATGTTTAACATTCAGATCAAATTCATAACAATTTTAGATTAGCTCTTAAGAAAATGTCATTTTCATCTATGTAAAAACAAGCTTAGCTTCCATACATCGTTTATTTAAAAAAATTCTAATAAAGCGTGATCCATTTCGAGGTTCTCTACTTTTTTAAAGAAAAAAACACAGAAAATTCAAATTTATGGAGAATGTTTATTATCATTTGAAAGAACATTCTTTGGCATTTATTTTTTGAAGACTATGTCTATCAAATGTTGGCCGTTGCTGCGTCGTAGATGGTCCATGCCTTGAGTCCAATTTTCGATGACTCGTTCGAGCATTTCGACTGGTAACTGGCGAATGACACGCGTGATGTTTTCCTCCAAGGCCTGAATCGAAGCGGGTTTGTCCGGATAAACTTTAGACTTTACATATCCCCACAGGAAAAAGTCTAACGGTGTGATATCACACGATCTTCTTGGCCAATCGGCCGGCCTAAAACGTGAAATTATGTGCTCACCGAAATGTTCTCTCAATAAATCCATTGATTGATGCGATGTGTGGGAAGTGGCGCCGTCTTGCTGAAACCAAATGTCGCCGAGATCACGAGCTTCAATTTCAAGCATCAAATATTGACGGTTACGGTCTTCGTGTACACTCTCAGCTACAGCCGCTATATTTTCTTCACAGCGTGCTGGACGTAGTCTATTCGGTCGAATATTATCCAATAATGAATGCTGGGTCTCAAAATGGGTGATGGTGTTGCGAATAGTACGCTCAGTAGACTATAAGTTGAGCGAAGTGCACGAAACACATTCCTCACAGAACGTGAATTTTCGTAATAAAGTTGAGCCATTTGTAAACCTTGTTCAGGCGTAAGTCTTTCCATTATGAAATACCAAACAATACTAAACAAAAATAACATGACAGCATGACACGACTCACACGTGATCTGTCAAAAAAAGGCTATTGCAAAAAGTATCTCTACTTGAATCACCCATTAGAACTAAAATTGTTTAAGCTCCTACAGCAAAATTCTTTGCTAAAATTTTTCCTGATTATCTGCGATTTACTTCTTCTATTATTTTAAGCTTATCAGCTAATGACAGCGTTTTATGTGCACGTTTCTTGGCCATATTATTTAAATTGATGTTTTCGCTACTAATACCATTCAGCAACAAGACATAAAACATACTAAATATGTACAATGTCAATCATAGAAGGCTCTGCATCTCAATGATGTCCCGTTAGTTTTAAAATTCCACACATGGTTTTGTAAAAAATATAGACACAATAATAAAAAAGCAGAAAAATAAAAATTCGGTTTAGCGAGCTTGCAATCAATGCGGGCTATAGAGTATGTAATACGTCATAAATTCAATTCGGACTACACACCTTCGTATTAGCGAGCTGGCACTGTATATAATATGTTTCCACCATAATATGGTTGCCTCAACCATATTTCTTCTTAGCGTGTACTCACTTTAATAAAGATATTAATAAAAGAAAAAAACTTTTATTAATTTTTATTTTTATTTGTACTCTAATAGAGAGCGGATAATAATAATATTTTGTATTTGACAGCTACTTTCTGTTAAACCCTTTAAATATTTCATTCTATCGGTTGTTTGTAACACACATAAGTATTTATATTCAAAACAGCCTCTTTTCTATACTTTCCTTCAATACATACTTAATATTGTAGGTCCATATGAACAGTATTACATTTCTACTCCTCAAACTATAAAGCCGCCTACATTAAAAACTAACAAAAATAAAAAGAACGACAAACAACCCAAACAAAAACAAAAAAAAAATTTTTTCTATTTTAACTATATGCCTGCCTGCCCGTTAGCCTGCTTACTTGAGCCACAGCCTGAAAAATATTTGCATTTGTTTTATGTATTTTGTTCTCTATAGTTCAAGTATTTAGAAGTTAAGCCTAAAAATCGACATCAACATTCTACACTAAGTGAACTTTTGGCTTTGCAGCTCTTCTTTCATACTCTCAGTAACTATCTATTTGTGTGAAGTATGCTTGTATATACTCGTATGTGTATATACTATTTGTGTGTATACTGTGTGTAGGTTTTGTTCATACTCGTATATAGATGTGTTATAATATAGAAAAGGTAATAATAATATCCAGGCTGCTTTTTTCCAAGTTTAGTTTTACCCTTAACAAGGGGTTGCACATAGAAAATATAATCAAATTGATAACCGGAAGAAATATAATTGACTCCCTAAGAAAAATTATGATTTGTTTTCAACTCAAATAAACCAATTTGGTTTAAGAAAAAAAGTCATTAATCAAACTGGTTATAGGAAATTATAACTCAATAGAATTTTCATTTTCATTAATTACACTACACCACCATTCATCACAGAAGGTAAATTTAATTTAAATAAAAGTTAAATAAAAGTTCTCCTAACAAAAGTTATTACTTGAAGTATTTTATTAAATTTAATTGAATCAAAAGCTTACCTATTATGAAAGACGTTTTTGTGACGATAACGCTGAAATGTTGCAACGTCGGCCATATTTTTTATATTGGCTAGTCGCAAATTGGACTAAAACAACAATACTTGTAATTGTTTACAGCTAAACAAAAAAATACTTAATCATTTGGAAAATTAAATAAATAAATATTTTTTAAGCTTTTAGGTCTTTTTATATATTTTTATTTATTATTAAATTAGTTTCCAATATTTCGACACGCCTTCGTGTGTCTTTCTCAAGGAAAATAATTTTATAATTATAAGACCTAAAAGCTTAAAAAATATTTATTTACTTTCAGATAAAAAGGTCAAATAATCAAGATTTACATTTAAAAAATGTATTAAAAAATTAATTTAAGTTTCAAAATTTTATATTTCTAGCAAAATTTTTTTTTAATTTTTTCGAATATATTTTAATTGTTTATGCGCTTTTTCAATATATTATTTTCTTATGCGAATATTTGTTTTAGTTTTAATCGCATATGAGAACCCCTCTTTTACTAGTCCTTCCATTACAAAAAGTATTCTTCTTACTGTTGCTGTTACTAGCCAGCGCACGAAAAAAACAGTTTTTTTCACAAAGACTAGTAAAGCCTCCATTCCATGAAAGGATTGCTAACATGACTGTATGTTTGTTTGCATTTATGTATGTGTAGTTTGTTTTATATGAATTGGTTTGTAGGTAAAAAAAATGTATAGGAAATTTGAATGAATGTGTGTCATATACATTCATATTTGGCTGTAAGCCAACAAAATTTTCCAGCACAATATACAAAATATCCTGCGATTAGTTAGCAAGTAACCCAAGCCTCAACAAGCATCTGCCTAAATCAAGCCCAAGAAATACTTGTAGATATAAAATAAAAAATGATATGAAAGCAGTTTTTTAAATTACCTAGATAGTGAATAAAAAAGCATTCTGGTGATTTGCATTAGTCACGTCACTGGAAATTTGAGAGCAATCAGCACAAAAGTTGCTATAAAGCTAAAACAGCAAATTTCCTCTTTACAGTTTTGAAATTTCTTTTCATATTTTTAAAACCAACCTCGTAGAAATAAGAAACAAAAACTACAAGTTTTCAAATACAAACGATCAAAAAATATTATTTTGTAATAAACAACAACAACCACATAACTTGTATAGCCTTTGAATACCGCCAGAGAGAGTATGAAGCCTATTTTTAGGCTACAATAAGCAGCAAAATGTTGCCTGCTGCCGTTCACCATGAAAACAGTCATATTTTTGAAATGCATTCAAGCTGAATGTAGTAAACATTGAGGCTTGGTTGAGCATTCTACTGGATTTTTTGTTAAAAAATAAAAAAAAGAAACACATTTTGTATTTGTTTTTTTTTTACATTTTTCCTTCTTTAATTTTATTAACTGTTAGTTTTGTTGTTGCATAAATACCAATGAAATTCAAGTGTTTTAACTTGTTATGGAATAAAAGATTTCTCTGTAGATTTCTGTTGAGGCATGTTCTTTTACAGTGTGGCCTTTTTCATGTGACAAAGTTACTACAATTTTTCTTTACAAAAATATTTTTTTTCTTACAAAAATAAAAGAAAAAATTTCAAATAAACAAAATTGCTTGCTGAGTTCAACAGCAAATAAAATTAATGTTGCTCATGCGGCAACATTTAAAGTGAAACAAACATGTTTCAAATGACAGATTGTTTTTCTAAATAAATAAGCACTAAACAACTTAAATTAAAAAAATATTAATAACTATTTCTAAAAAATAGAGAAATAGAAACAAATTAGTTTTTTTTTTTTAAACGATTTGAAAACATTGCAGTGAGGAACTTTATTCCAAAATATATTCTACTTCAAGTAGAAAGTATGACAAATTTTTCATACAAATTTGTCACAATATCGATTTCAAGTCTAGATTAATTTTCTTTGCATACAAGCATAAATTTTTAAGGAATTAAAAAATATTTTTTTAATAAATAATTGAATTTCATTATTTTATAAAATTTCACTATATTTTTGGGAAAAGTAAAATTTCATTCTAAAAGTGAGAGATATTCCGCATGAAATTCATTTAAAAAAATCTTTTCCATATAAACTTTTTCAGAAAAATCTATGACTAGTAAACTTATAGGTCGGGATATTACTAGACATCAATTATCAATCGATTTTTATAAATAAATTTACCTGTAAAAAAAAGTATATTTTAAAGAAAATTTGTTTAAGAAATCTGTTATAAAATAAAATTTACTTTTGTAAATAATTTTATTTCTTGTTGGATTTTTGTGAGTATTAAAAATATAAGAGAAAAGTGAAAAAACTACCGACGAATTTTTATTCATAATTGGGTTGAATAAGTTTTCGCTGTAAGTCTAGGTTTTTCTTCCCACAGGTGAAAAAACTTTCCTCTAAAACATTCAGGATTTGTGAAAGCATTACGCAGAACGTTGCTTTTGCCCTATCAGCTTCATAATCTCTTGCTACTTCTTTTGGTATCGCAAGTTTGATTATAGTTGGAATACCAAACGATTTTTTAAGAGACGTTACATCCAGCAAATAAAAATATGCTTCTTTATTAACACTTTAATATGTTGTTTAAATCTAATACAAAAATTATTTCACAACAACTTTATTTATTAAATTTGTCACTTGTAGGGCAATAGGTAACTTCAAGAGATTAGATGAATCGCGCAAGCGTCGGTGCCCATTTTCTTGCTTCCGTAATAACAATATTCCTGTAATTTCAAACATTATTTTACTGAATTTGTTTGTTTTAAGTTTAAAAATGTTTTCAAAATCAGCTTCTTTTTCTTGTTTATAACAATCAATGTGAGCTGACAGCTTTTAAAAATTTCTTGAAAGATTAACGATGTCATTTTCTACTTTGAGGGAAATAAAAAGCTCATGGTTAAAAATATTTAATATGTTATTGCCGATAACGATGATTAAGTTATTTTATAAGCTTATTTCAATTCTGGCAAACATTGACATCTCTTTAAATGTAGAATATATCGCCCCACCACCGCTGGACCAAAATAATAAAGTTTTGAGCTCTGATTATGATCAGTGAAATGTGTCAACGGTGAGCATTAGATTGTCATGCCATTTGTATCAATTAAGACAACCATTTCATTTTGTAAATTTTCCTTATTATAGACTCAACAGATTTTCATAAATAAAAAACAAAATTATATTTAATTTAATTTCACATAATTTCTTTCTATATTTTATCGTTTTGGAATTATTCAAAAATTTAAGAAGGGAACAATTTTCAAGAAGAGAAGACTACAAATTAAATGTTACTGATTTCTTTGTTACTTTAAAAGACAAATTCCTTTAAAATAAACCTATCAAAATTTGAGTTTTGCGCTTTTTATCACTTAGAAATAAACAGATATCAAAAAAGTACCAAACACCGACCAGATTATTTTTTTGTAAAATATTTTGTATTTTGAATTTGAGCTCGAGAGATATTTTACCCTTTTCTACCTACTTCTTTATTATTATTTGACTTTACAAGAACTTCTTGTTTTTTCTACTCATTGTGAGATGAATCCATTCACCTAATTTCAAGTACGAATATAAAAACTTTAGCCGTTTGGACTGGATGATGATTAATCCGTCAGTCAGGCAGTCAATAACTTTGCCCTTTCCTCTTTCTATTTCAATTGAAAGGCTCACAATTTTACATATTCCTCAAATTATAATAAATTTTATTACATTTTCTCTTTTAATAGCAAATATTTCTCAAGTAAGTTGCATAGAAATATTCTTCAGTTATTAACTAACAAAAATTAAAATAATAATAAAAGAAAAATTAAATTCACTAAACAGCCAACAACAAATAATTTAATTATAAACATACAAGACATACATATTAATATGTACATGCACACTAGTAGATATTTGTGTATGTTGCTACAAATAGGCTCATACATTACCAAGCAAGCGACTGCTGCATGTTGCAAGATAAATATAATAATTTAGTAATGATGCTGTGATATACAATACAAACAAATAAGCCAAGCATACAACTGTACGCACATTCCACACTCAACCAAACACTATTAAAAAACAATGTACGAGTAGTTACTCAGTTTTTCTGCTTAAAATGTAGAATGTGAAAAAGTTTTTTGGCAAAAAAAATAAGAGAAAAAACTTTATATAGAATTTTGTTAGCATACAGAAGCACACTAATACAAAACCAACAAGCATTTAAGGACCAGCAGCGTCAAAAAAAAAAGAGATATTATTAAATACACATACGAAATGTGGTGTAAATTGTTTTAAATTTGCCACATACTTTTACTTACATGCCTTCAACAACAATAACAACAACATTGAGAATGACACAAGTACATATAAGCACAACAAAGAGCAACAACTAAATAAACAACACTTTGCATATCATGCACGTACACACACTAGAATTATAAATTGTATATCGCCTGATATTATCATTTCCACAACAAAAACTAGGCTTTTATCATATTGAGATATGAAACAAAAATAAACATAAAAGAAAAAGGTTTTCAAACAGTGAAGCTGAAATAATAGAACGAAATTTTTACAGTAAAGGACCCCATACACGACAACAGCATGCTGGTGCTAACATCTATTACACCAGTATGCTGGCACAATCTTAATTTTTTTGTAAATCGTTTCTAAACGATGGTGAAGTGAATGACGATACAGTTTGGGCGAAAAACATTTATTTTTTCAACAACTTTTTCTCTATTTAATTTTTCTACCAAAAAAAATTTCCCACGTGTTCATTAGCATGTAACCACTTAAAAAATTTTGCTTTTATGAGATAATTTACTATACACGATACCAGCATGCTGGTGTAATCACAAAAATATCAAACTCATTTTGATTTTGCACCAGCAGCTGTACAATCACACCACAAGCCCATACACGGTCAATCGGCTGGCACCAGTATGCTGTCGTCGTGTATGGTCACTTTAGATTTTTGAAATGGTAGTGCTTTTCCATACCAGAAAAAATCTCATATAACTCAATATACACTTTATGAAAAAAAAATTATATCTATATCTTCGTTTTTTAAGGTGACTTGAGTTAAATGTAATTCAAAACATTTCTCCAACATATCGGCAACTCCAAGTAATTTAAGTTTCATCTTATTAAGTTAAGCTTTCATCATCGGTGTATTTAAAGAGACAAAGTAAAATTTCACGAGGAATAATTTTGTAGAAGATTTTAACTCTCTAACTCTTCAAATAATTGGTCTTGTTTTTGCTTTTTTTAAATTTTAGGTAAAAAAAACTCATTAAATAAAAAATCAGAGGGCTAAAATTTTATAATTCATTATTTTTTTATAATTTTTTGTTTTTGTTTTTCATATACTCTTTAATTACATTCAGTAATACTCAATGCTTACTGAGTTTTTTGTTTGAATATTTGAATTTTTTTGTAACTATTGATTAATAATTCTTATTTAGTCAATTGCTTTTACAATATAAAAGTTCTAATGTTTGCAAAAAACGTTGGGAGTAACCTACTGAAGATTCAGAGTAGCGTCTGATGAAATGGTCCATATAGGTATGCTATCCCTTTCAGTACTTATTGTACTGAATAAATAACTCATGAGAATATCATGAGTAAAAGAATAAATTTTAAAACCAACACAATTTCTGGAATTAAGCACAAATAAAGATTAATATTTTGTTAAACTTTTAAATTCCAAATAGAAATTATTACATATTTATAATATTATTATTATTTTTTATTTTTTTTTTTTTTTGAAAAGCAGAATTTACTTACTTCTATCGACCAAAACTTTAAGCCGGTAAATAGACATCACCATAAAATGTATGCCAAAGGTAAACCTCACATAATCTTAAAAAGTATTTCTGTTAAAATCGATTTTCTATTTGTTTGTTTGTTTGTATTACTAATTTTTGGTTTTCCAATGAATTTCTTTCAAATTTCTTACATGAAATCGTCTATAATCGCTATGTAATGTTACACCGACCATGAATACTTTTCTCCCACTTTTTATCAGATAAATGTAGATGGCTTTTTAAACGATTAAAATTATTTTTTTGTGTAGAGCACAGAGATCGGGTAAAAGCAGCTGTTACATACAAATTTGTGTATTCCAATACAATCCTTTTGAAACAGCTCCTGATTAGTATTTTTTGTGAATCCACGCTACATGTTCTTAAATTTTTTTCACTGTTATTCAAATGCAAGCATTTCAGGCGTGTATTTATTTGAAAACTTTTTTTTAATGAATATTAGTTATACTTTCTTTTACCCCTTTCGCTTCTTTAACAACTCATTACTGTCTGACGCACACGCACTCATAAAAAATAAACAGTGAAGTGCAATGTGGTCAGCGATTTTAAAATTTATAATAATTGGCATCTTTATTTTTATTTAATTACCAGAACCACCATTTTTAGCTTTGACGGTGTTTGATAGCCATGTTCTGTCAATATATTAAGTGAATCAGACATGTGACTCAAAATCCTAGATGATTGTTTGTGTGATTTAAATTGAATTCACCCGCTCGTTCTAAGGAAATTTTATTTCCGAAAGTAATTCTTTTTACATTTAAATTTTTTTTAAGTCTTAGAATTTGCATTTGCTTTGATATGCAAAATATAAAACAAATACTTAGTGCTGTTGTGTATTCCGAATATTTTATTCGGAATTGAAAAATTCAGCAACTCGGTGGTCCATTTTAAGATTTTTAAAATTTAATTTCTGCGAAATTATTGGTAGAATTAAAAAAACACATAAAAGTTTTTATTTAATAAGAAGAAAAATGTAATTCCGTGTGAAATACAGAAAATGCACGTATAAAAAATAATATTATGGATAAAATTTTCAAATGGCAAACACTGGCTGCAATAGGCAAATTTCAAGAATGAAAAATTTTATTCAAATAAAAGCGCTTTTCTATCGTTACTACAACGGAATGTGTTCTGATAAAATTAGAGATCTTGTTCCCGAAACCCGCTCATTCACACGAGCCACTCGTTTTTCAGCAAGATCACATCACACCACGCATTACAGACAGAGTTCTTTTTTATCCGTACAGTTCGTATGTGGAATAAACTTCCTTCTGACGTCTTTCCTGAATTCTACTCCCTCTATCCTCCTTCCCATAACCTATTTTCCTAGTTCCATCACAATGCATTGCATGAGTAGGGGTCATCCCCTGAGTGCTGGTCCTAAATAAAAAAATAAATAAAAAATATAGGTTCCTTATGAATGTATTGGGTGAAATGGGTAAAAAAAATGCTGCAAAAAGTTTTCTTAAAAATATTTCTGCGCCAATTCTGCTTTTCCACAAAAAAAAAAAAAAAAATATCAAAAAAAATATCGTTCTAGAACTTTTTTTAAAAGTTCATTTTGTAGAAGAAAAAACTAGAAATGCTATTTATAATTGTTGGAGATATTAGAAAATTAAAAAAAACAAGGGAAATTGTTATTGACAATTACGGTGATAAATAGTTTGCCCTGTTGTGTACGAATATCTTTAGCCAAAACTGCAAAAACTCAAAAGATTTTGAAATGTTTTAGGTTTTTGTATTTGAAATTAAACTTCCACTTCGAAAATTCTATTTTTAATGAAATTACCAGTTTTCATAAAAACTCAAAATTCAAAAATAAAGTGATTTTTTTCGATTTTTGACAAAGAAGTTGTCTAAATACCTAAAAAAAATTTAACACATCATCTGATAGCCCTGGTTGCATGTGCATTTAAAACGTGCTCGTATTTATTGTAGTTGGGATTATTATGCTGTTTTGCTTTTATTTCTCCAAGTATTTTTGCCGTTATTTTTTCTCATATTTTTTACTGTTATTGTTGTTGTTTTAGCATGATGTTCTTATTGTTTGTAAAAAAAAAATTACTAATATTACGAGTATCATGTGTGTGCAATTGTAAAATGTTTGTACATTTGTTTCTACTGTTGCAGTTGATGCATGCATTTTTTATGTTTAAATACGGTACAGCTGTTGTTGTTTTTATATATTTTGTATATTTTTTTGTGTTATTGTTGTTGTTTTATAGACATAAGCCTAAAAGTACTAAAAATGTAACTGGGAAAAACAAAACGGAAGCTGTTTTATTCCTGTTCCTCTATTTTCTAAAACAAAAATTTTGTTTAATATGGAATAAGTGTACTTGGCTAAGTGTGTGCCTGTGTGTGTTCTTAAATGTGCAAATGTAGTTAAGAACCACTTGCATGTGTATAATGCATTATTTGTGGTTGGTTTTTGTAAATGTTAAGTCTGGTTATTGTAGTTGTTAGTTAGTTTTTCACTAAATCATTAAACATGATAAAAATGGTGTTATAATTCATTTAATTTATTTGTTGTTTTGCTTTAAAACGAAAAACGAGGAATGTGATTTTGTAAATGAAATGTTTTTTTTTCGTTTTGTTTTTCTCAACAATAAAAACAATTGATTCTTAAAGCTTGTATTCAAAGAAAATTAAAGTAGATTTGAAATCGATATTATGACAAATTTGTATGAAAAATTTGTATGAAAAATTTGTCATAATTTATACTTGAAGCCGTTATTAGTCTCTTTGAATACCAGCCTAAAACTTTAAGTCCCCATTAGGGTACATAGAAATAAGATATTTTTATTGGTGTAAAAAATTTATCGATGTGGTTTATGTTAAAAAGCTACTTCAGCTTAATAATTAAAAAACAGTTTTCTTACAATTTTATTCACCTATTATACTGTACGACACAAAAAAAAAGATATGAAAGGTTTTCTTCACTGGATATGATAGACGGGGGGCAAAACAATTTATCGGCCTTTAGAAAGTTTACTCTGGTCCTATGGCGTAGTAGGGTTTACAGTTTTAATTCTTAATCAGTGTAAGTTACCGTACGAATCTTCCATTTTAGGTACATGAAATGTTTTACGAACTTGTGTAAAACACTACGTAAAATATTTTTATTCAACATTTCGACTCTTAATTAAAGAATAACAAAAAATACCCATAAGTTGAAAAGTTAGAAGTTTAAAATATTTGTCAAAAATATATTTGGCAAAATTTGACTGTAAGATCCTAAACACATCAATTGTGAAAGTTTATTTTTAACGCCAAGCATATGTAAGACAAAACTTAAAATGCTTTTAAGGATTAATTCCTACTTACCTAAAATTTATGAAAAGTATTAACACTGGCTTTCAATGTAGTTTGTTTTACATTAAATTTAACTGGAAGTCACCTTACAAAAAAAAAGCTTGCGATATAATAATTATCAGGGAAACCAAATGTGTTTTATGCACATTAAAAATGCTGCAAAAACCTGAAAATATTCTCTAAAACTCCAAAGAAATATGATTTAAAAGAAGCAAATACAGCTTGTTTGCCAATAAACAACAACATTTTTATTCAAAATTTCAATTAGAAAACTTAAACAAAACAAGAAACAAAAGATAAAATAACAAAAATTCAATTTTTACAGAGATCTGAATATAAAAATATGTTTGTAACTACATATTTCAATGCTATTGCTTTACACAACAAAATATTGACTTAAGTTTTCAAATAAAAACCGTTCTTTATTATAAATAAATAAATAAATTTTTATATATCGAAAATGACTTTTCAACATCTACTGAGCATATTTACCCCCAGTTTTTGAATTCGTATTTATATCGAGAATTAGTTGATTGTCGTTTTGGACTTAAGTTGCACATAAATACATATTCAGTTTTTCAGTCTTAAATGATTGTCCTTATTTATTTGCGACAAAAGTGTGGCAGCATCATGAATTATTAAATATTAATTATCATTATCCAAAAAAACAGCTGTGTCAAAGCAAACAAAAAAGTGATAATAAAAAAGTAATAAAATACCTATTTTGAAAATGGAAAAAACAACATTAAACCAAATGAAAAGAACTGAAAATTTTGTTTCAGCTGAAGTTCACTTTTTATTGTCTGCTGTAAAAAAGTACATCAGCATAATTGAAAAAATTATTATTACTTATTGTTTTTTATTACATTTATTAAATTAAACAGAACAACCTTTTTTGTACGAGATACACAAAAAACTGTCAAGATCATATGTTTAATATGCGCAACTTAAGTGGACTTTAAATGCCCAAGATTGGTTACTTAAATATGATTTAAGTTTATAGTTAGAAACTCAATTTTGTATATAAATATAACTTAAAGTTCAAATGACCTTAAGTCCAAAGTCATATACTGGTCATTAAACTATAATGTCCTTGGGGAGGGTGCCCTGTATATTGATTGGTAGTATGCTGGCCTATCACTCGGAGGATCGCTGGTTCGATTAATGCCCAGACCTTGGGAGCCGATGGTCAAAGTTACCAGTTAAGATATTTAATCTTAGAATTAATTGTTTATATTAAAATAATATTAATAATAATATACTCTTGGGAAAGATGTTCACATATAAATTTAATTTCATTTAGTCTTTCCTTTTTCGATACAATTTGCTCAAGCTTTAATCTTTTTGATACAATTTCTAATTTTTTTTTTCAATACCATACTGCTCACCCAATTTGAAATTACTTGCTTGTAACTTTTTTATAAAGTTTTGGGTGAATCCAAAATTTACAGCAATAAATTTATTTAATTTTTTGCACTTACACTTTTTAATACATCTATTTTTTCTTTTATATATTGCGACTCTTCGCTATTTAAAGCGCTTCCAGTATTTGTTCATATAATACAACATGGAGAAATCGGATCTTATATTTATAAAGTAAAACTAACAACAGAACATTAAATTAATTTTGAATTCTCATTAATGTATGTCAATTGATTGGTAAATTAATATTTTGGTTTTTACCGCTAAAATATGGAAAAATTAAAATATATAAAATACATATACACATATATGCTCTTTAAACTCCAAAAAATGCAAAAATATGCTTTAAAATATTTTCGTCAAAATTCATAGAAATTTTGGAACATACAAATATAACATCCACAACTCTCTATTTTGTACTAGAAAAAACATTTAATTGCATATTTGTGGTTTCCCTGATAATTATCTATTAATATAAAAACATCGTTTTCTTTTTTATCTGGGAGCGTATGAGTGTTGGATAAATTAAATAATAATTATACGACAGAAATACCTGCACTCAAAAATGTTTTACATTTACTGTTTGTAAATAGTTTGTTTTAAAAGATTTCCGTTAACTTAAAAACAAATGAAAATATAGTTATTTTACGAAGAATTTATTTTTTAACTTTGATGATTTTACGTATAGTTTAAAAAAATCAGTTAATTTTATATTTATAATACTTATTACCTTCAAACAATATTTTTTCGTTTTGTTTTATTTAAAATATTTTCAAATAAAATTTTAAAGAAAATCAAAAAGTTTTATTAAAAAATAAAACTGAAAACTTTCAGCTCATATGCATGCATGTAAGTATTTAATATAAAATTGGCTAAAAATATTTAATTAATGTTTTAAATTCTCTTTACAGGCTGTTGTGAACCCCCACCTATGTAGAGTGATCTACTGCATTTATCGACCGACTTTTATGCTATCATATGCATACGTAGGCATCACGTTATTGAAAATAATTATTTAGTTTTTTTATTGGTTACAGTTTCCCAAGTCAAGTGATGCTTTCCCTTTGCTTTAGTCGAAGAACCCTAACAGTCGAAGGTAAAATATAACAATCTATACTTTACATATGTAATGTATTCTTCTTGCAGAACTGAGATTTTTTGTTGGAGATTTTTGTCACATATGAGAGCCTGGATTACGAGCCTATTCTATTCCAAGGAATGCAAAATTATGCAATCATATATTGATGTATTTACATATTTTATATGTTACATGTATACATAAAAAATATTAAATAAAAATTTAAAAACAAAGGGCCATAATCATAGTCACAAAAAAGTAGGCTTTTATTTAGAGCTGACTTTTCTTCATAAATGAAAAATGTGTTTGAATCAAATGTAGTCTTCTATTTAAATAATTTTTCATTTGTTCAAAATGATTTTTCATTTGAATTTACCTACACAATATTTTGAGTGTGCCTAATACCTGTTATTATGTTATCTCTAGAGTTGTGCCAAAACGAACGAACTCATTCATTTGAACTAATCACTTAAATGAACAGTATGAATAAGTTCAGTGGTCTTGATCTTTTTTGCTCATTTGATCTTTTGATCAGTTGTTCATATGATCTTTTGATTGTTGCCAATCAATTTTGTACTCTTTATTTGATATTGCCATTAGATATTTTTACCACTTTTACTACCATACTTAAATATATAATTTTAATAGGTTTTTTGCTACGCGTTCATAAAGTTCTTTTAAAAAAATTTTATTTTCCAATAATTAGTAATTGTTTTTAAACGAAAAATATACACACATTTACACATCGAAATAAAAATTAACTAATTTTGGCTGAAAATAACTTAAGTAGCATCGCTGTTCTTTACTTGATCTTTTGATTAAACAAGCACTAAAAGAGCAAATTTGCGGAAAGAGCGAAAGATCAAAAGAACAGAGAATTGATAAAGATCAAAAGAACAGAGAATTAAAAAAGATCAAAGGAGCAAAAAGAACGAACAAGCTCTTTTTTTTTTGTATTGAACAAAAATGAACAATCTTCTAAATGAACGATTTTGCCCAACTCTAGTTATCTCCTAAAGAAAGAAGGTCATGTGACATATATGATTATAACTTAAAAAACTTGGATATATTTATTAAAAAAGAAAATCAAAAAATTTAAATATTTTATATTCATATACCAACTGATCCGGCAAACGTTTTTTTGCCTTAAAATTCGATCTTCTTACTCTAAGAAATCGTACTCATAGAGTAAAGGACCGTGCAAAACCGGGTAAAATCAGGTAGTAGATAAATAAGAAAGATACAGACTGCAGTGCCACCTGCCTGTCGGTTTTGTGACGCTAAGCCTTCCAAGGCATAACCTAAATGCGTTCACAGAAATTCAATTAAATCGGTCCAGCCGTTTAAGAGGAGTACAATGTTAAACACATGTACAGTTGAATTTTATATATTAAGAAGAATAACAAACCTTTTTTTAAGTAAATCTCATATGCGTATGCTATGTCACCTCTTGAATTTAAGAAATATCGGTATACCTCGGAAATCAGTACCAATTTACAAAAAAGGAGTAGAAAGTACCGAGGTATACCGTTATTTCCTAAAAAAGTGTGTATACTTGTGTTACTCATGCATTTATTTATATTCCTGGCAGGTAGGGAACATCTTCTATCTAAATAAAATTCATTTTTTGTTTTCTTTTAAGCTACACATGGAAAAACTCAATATACTTTTGAATTGGCCATGCCAACTTTAAGCCACACAAGTTAGATTTGATTTATTAATGATAAAAAAAATATTAACTTTTCTTAAACTTTTTGTTCCCAAATAATTTAATATGTTGATTAAGACTAAATACATTTTTCAGTGGATTTTTCTAATATTGAATACTAACGCTTTCTTTCCTGTAGAAATTCGACCCGGCTAAAATAGCTGGTAAATATAATAAACAAACTTTCAAAATTTCTTCTTCTAGCAGCTTTTATTCTTTACCAAGTAGCTGTGGTAGGTTAGATGGAATAGGATGACTCCAAAGAAGAAGATTTAATTGTCAATGATATGATCAATTTATACCACCTGAAGAAGAGGAAACATAATAACGATAGAAAAAAAAATTTTATTAAAGTTAAAAAAAGAATATGAAAAAAAAGAATAATCGGTCACAACTTAAACCCATTGCTGATTTTCACAATTCTAAATAAACGTCAACTCCTATATTCGATAGCGTAGAAAGGCTCTGCAGGTAGAGAAGATATTCCACAGTCTCCTCTTCATTTTTGTTCTGACAACCTTTGCAGTAGTCATGTACCGGCAAACCCACTCCTATTACTGTTAATTTTTTTAACTGATTTCTATTGAGACTCAATAAATCTTTGGTGTGTGTCTGGCAGCTTTATTGACCCAGAACCATTCTACCGACTGCCTTGGAGCTCTATTAAACTCAATAGTAGCTGAAAAAAGAATCGGAACAATATTGGTTGGAAACAAACGACATCAAGGTAGCGAAAACATTAATGTCATTACGGTATATTGCAAAGTATTGAAGAAGTATTAAGGATCCGTCGAAGCGAGCTCTGAATTTTATTCAACGAAGAGACAAGAGAACATATATTGTGTCACTTTGTTACTTCGGGCACCACTACCTACAACTGTCGGACATGACGGAAAATTCATTAAAGTCTTTCAATTCATAAATAATACTAGACTTAGGAAGTTTATGCAAATGAGAGTAGTGTCAGAATAGATATTCTGGTCCCAGTAATGTAACTCGAATTTGTCATCAATCTGGACTATGCAGGCCGAGAGAGGTAGACCCCATTGTATCTCTAGATCCTGATAGTTTTAGTATAATCATTTTAGATTTGCTGCAATAATATTTAGTTCTGTAGCGCGATTCAGTAACCTTTTGCGATGCGAATATTCGGAACATGTTGCGACGTATGAATTTATTCGGTTGTAGCACCGATAAATCAATTCTGTAACTTATGTACTGTGCACAAAATCACAAAATAAATGAAAATCACAAAAGGACAATGGGAAAAAACAAGAGGATTTGTGCCGTAAAAGTAATTTGTGTAAATATTTTATTTATTTTTTTTTTAATAATTTATGTAATTACTACGAATTAAGGGAAGTGTAATAAAGGGTGGTCCAATCACACACATAATGCACGATGTTAATTGTGAGTCACAGCATTAACAGCATTTAGAAAATATATTTTATTATAATAAAAAATATTAAGATAATTCTATGAAAACTTTTTGTTTTATTTACAATTCACATGTTGCATTCAGGTTGGATTCGTTATTTGTTTGGTAATTGTTTTATCGCATTTCTTGGCATATGAAATGCCACTTTACGATGTAGTTAGCAACACATAAAAAATCATCGCACATAACGATTTAACTGTACCTAACATTTCCATTGCAATGTTACTGAATAGCGAATTCGATTACATATCGATATAGTCGTACCTGTTTTTACAATGTGATTCATCATAATACAAATTACTGAATTGCACTACTGGGGTAGTGAGTTCGCTTCTCGTAAAACTTCAGAGATTTATGTTGCCTTTTAAACAAAAATTAAATAAAAACTTTAAGTTAAGCCACAGCTAGAGATATGATTTTAAATGTGCTTGATAGTTTTTCTTTTAATTCCAAAACTCTTTTTATTTATTTTTAAGCTCAAAAATATGCCAACACATTCACACGGACTATTTGCACTTGTTTTAAAAGGCCAAGTGAAAGCATATTTTCATGTATACGAGTATTCAGTTCAATTTAAAAAATTTAGTTCAACTTTTTATTCGACTTTACGAACTTAAAAAAATTATATTTAAAAACTCTTGCATTGGCCAGCTTAAAGCCAACAAAGAGAAAAAAATATATTGTTGTTTTTTTTTTTTTTTTTTTTAAAGCATCTAAAAAGTTTAGTGACCTTGAAAGTTTTATCAAAGAGAAATATTAGGAATCTTCAGACAAATGTTAGTTAGATCCCTGATTATGTGAAACCTTTTACTGTTTTTTTTAGAAAATATGTTTTATGTCAGGAGCATTAAAAAAGCTGTGCTAACTTCAAGTGGTCAGTTCAAAAACCTTTAAAAAGTCATTCCTTTGTCTGCTCTCTCATACAAACATTTCCATATTTTCCTTATTATTTCAGGTTTTAAATTATAAATGAGCAAGTAAATGGGTGGATAGTGCATGTTGTTGTTGTTTTACATAAATGTTTATTTTATGATTTTGTAGCTGGTGTTGCTTGTTTCGTTTGTTTAATTTTTGAATAATAATAATTTTTGAGAAACTTGTGTTTGCCATTGTTAAACAAAAACTGAAAGCGACTTAAAGTTTTAAAAGTCAAATCGGTTTTTGTTCTATGCATTTTGTTGGTTTGCTTGTTTTTTTTTTTTTCTTACACATACATTTGCAAATAGGACTTTTTGAATTTAAATTTGGTATTACAAAATAAATTGTATACAATTGTGTACAAGCAATTGCAACAACAAGAAAAAGAAACAACCCAACAAGAAGAAAGAAAAAATGAAAAGAAAAGAAAAGAAAGGGTGGAAGTTATTTTAAATGTTTTATTTATGACTTGAAAGTTGTGTGTTTGTGTGCGTGTTACGAGTATTTCAATGGCCAGCGGCAATAACCAAGAGGTTCTTCATAACCAGGCCTTCTAAAAGGCCCTCTGAAATATATTACTCATATAAGATGCGATAAAATAGTTTCTTAAATGTCTTTGCTCTTGTTTCAAAATGATTTGTTAGAAGAAGCTTGGAAATTCAAAACAAAATGGGAAGCAAAGAACGAGCCATAAATTGCACGTGCTGTTTCTGTAACTCAGCTAATCAAATCTTACTTTCATACAAAATTTCTAAGCAATTTGTCAGTTGGGTTACGAATATACATTCTTTCAGCTGGCCTACCAGCTTTAAATGTATTAGCTTTATTTTATTCCGAACAAGTTTGGCTTGGGATTTGCTAAAAACTCGGTTGCTCTGATATGAATATCGACACATGAAGGGCATGTGTGAAGAGTTTAACAATAACTTACGACAGTCAATTAAACCCATCAACCCCGAACTTATTAAATCAGATGTAATTCTGAGCCTCAGCAGAAATGACATCAAATTTATACTTTAAATTGTTGACAAAACATTTTAGACTCTATTAGAATTGATGTGGTAAATAAGGACTCTTGTCGTTTCCATCAGGGCAGATAGGAGTGAATGAGGTATAAAGGAAGTGGCACATTGACCCTAGAAAACGCTAAGTAATATGAATCTCACAACAATTGTGAAATTCATGAAGAGCGTAGAATATTTTTAGTTGGTAATTAGTTTGCCTAGAAATTTTATAGATTGCGGGGTGAGAACTTTATAATTCACGAAAAACACAAAGAAATGTAGAGACTATAAATAAAATGGGTGCTGCGTAAGCATAGAATAATTTACTTTTTATATCTTCAATTCGTTTCTGATAATTAAAATTATTTATGATGAGAAAAAATAATTAAATTTTCTTTTTATTTTGCAAATACTTTGTGCGAATGATAAATTCATGTTATTTGATTCTGCTCAAGTAGATCTTTCATCTCAGCCATTCTAAAGACGAGCTGAAAGGCATTAGTGGTCAACAACATTGTGAATAAAAAGTAATTCCATAGAAGGCCTTATGTCTTCCTTAAAAGGTCTTTTTACAGGCCCATTTATTTCTTATATTTACCACTGGGTATTAACTAGTATTTGTGTGTTTGTGTGGGTATTACATCTTCAACATCATCTTAAAATTTTATTTTATTTTGAGGGTTCTTTTACTGTTATGGAAAAGCCTCTTATAGTCATAAGCGAAAATTAATTAAATATTTACAAGATTCTTTATTAAGGACTTGGCGTTTTTAATTTTTTTATTTTTTTTTTTTTTGTAATTCCATGCTGGCAACTTTAAACTCCGTTGCAGGAAAATTATTTTTGTAGAAAATTATTTTAATTTGTTGTATACAGAAAAAGAGAAAGTTGAAGGATTCTTTTAATGGTTAAATGAAATACAGTTCAATTCAATGCAGTTGAAACATCTCTAATGGAGATGATAATTATTGTCATTAATTTGATAATATCTGATCTGTAAGAATTATAAAACCAGGACCCAAGTTATTTTGAAGGATTTTTTTAAGAAATAGTTGAAAACTTTTTTGATTAATTCCATAACTCAACTCGTCTAAAAAATTTTTATCCAAAATAATAATTTTTTCTATTGAAGTAGGCATGCGGGAGTAGAATAAAAATTTTATAAAATTTTTATGTCTGCCCCCAATTAAATTATTTACTGATTTTCAGCCTGTAAACAACTTAACAAATTTGTAAAGTTAAGATCTTTCCGCTTTTTAGAAGTAAAATAAATCATTTAGTTAATAGCGAAAGCTTCGGAATTAAAAAATTTAAGTGGGTATTCAAAAAATATACTGACACACATTAAGCGGCTTGAATTTTGTTTGCATTAATGATTTTAATTGAGGCAATAAAAAATTTTTTTTTTAAATATTAGACAATAATAATTCCTTTACCTAATTGAATTTTGATGGAATTTTGTTCTCTGTAATGTTAAATCGTAAATAATTGTGCTTATGCAGCCTTGCATGAAGATGTTGAAAAACATCGTTTAAGGAGAAGAGGAGTAAGAAGATAGAAAAAGTAATAGAAACTACCAGCTTTTAATTCACTAACATGCGTTGTAATAATTTCGTTCTTAAAAACTTATCTGGATTCATTCTTTTTATCTAAAACAGCTAAAAAATAAGTCCCCCAACTTCGGCGACAGACATAACTTTTCTCAGAAGAACTAATTCGAACATTTTTCGTTTCGAAATTTGTGTCTACCAAGGTAAAATAGTGCGCTGGCACCCAGAATTGAAATGCTAAGAATTTGAAGCTGATAGAAAGCTACCTTCGGAATCTGACCAGAGACACTGGTACCACGGCAACTGATAGCCCCCAGAGGAAGTTTCATTGGATTGATGGACAAAGTTGGCTTTATCAACTGAATTTCGTTAAAGCCTTGCGGAATTTAATGAATGATTCCTGTTTTGAAGTTCGTGCACAGCCTCATAAACGAACTGGGTATTTTCAGATCTCCTACAGACCCGGTTTGCTGAAATTTGCTCACAATTCTCGCGATTGTGTACACATTTGGTCAATTAGGCTGACCAAAAAAAAACACGAAACTCATTTTGATTTGAGCGCCCATTTTCGTAATAGGCTTCAACAATCTGAACGCGCTGCTCAGTTGTATACCTCACCATTGATAAATTTCTCAAACACTGAAACAAAGAACTGCCAAAATAATTTGGGCAAAAAACTTGACGTTGAAGTGTGTGCATTATGTTTAGACCACCCATAAATTGCATGGAAAATAGTCAACTCTTAAGACATTTTATTACTTTAGCAAAGTGATGGATGGTATGGTATGTTAGTTAATAATGAAAAATAGTGTAATTTTAACTAATTTTAAACCAAGCTAAAAAAAATAAGAAAAAGTTTAATTACGTCTAAGCACAGCTTTTGATAGGTGCCTGTAAGCTGAAACTTTCTTTTTATCCTTAATATATATTTTTGTTTTATTTTTTTTTTTTTTTTTGTTTTTTACAACCTGCTGCTGTATTAAAATTATCTTGATTGTTTTATATTAAATTTTATTTCAATAATCTTCATCGCTAAAAACACAACAATAATTGCACAACAAAAAGAAAAAAACGTTTGCTTTATTAAAAAGATAATGATATTTTTTTCTTTACAACAAAAAGAAGAGAAACACACAATACAAACACTTTCATATGCTACAACAAAAAAATAAAAAGCCAAAGAAAAAAAGACAGAGAGATATACTGTGGGAAAAATTGCCAAAAGTAAAGACAAACATAATCGTGTTAAACACATGTATGAATTGAGCCAGCTTCATAACAAAAATAAAAAACTACTGTTATATGCTCTCGTTCTCTTTCACACACACTCACTCCTTACTTTTCTTGATTTTATTTTAATTTATTTAATTTTTTTTTTTTTTTTTGCTTGCCTTTGCTTTAAGGCTCACAAGGCATTCTTGATATAATTTATTATATTACATGTACGTTGTGTTTGTAATTGTAACCTTAATAACAATAATAACAACAAACATAACAAGCAGAATATTTGTTTTTATTTTTGTGAACTTAAAATTGAACTGAAAACTTCATAAATAACCACAGGCGGCGTTATACAATTGTGTAAACCTCTGTGTGTATATTACATGTGTGTGTTTGTGTGTGTGTGTTTGGCCACATAATGCAACAAACATGATATGTGGCTTGCCAAATGAGATAAGAAACAAGACAATAACAAGCAAGCAATACTTGTTTGAACTCTCTTCCCAATAATCCATGTGTGTATTCATATTAATAGAGTATGAGTGTGTATGTATGCGTGTGCAAATTCAAGCAACAACATGCAAAAATAGGAAATGAATGTGACAGTAAAGTAGAACAATTTTTGCTTGTTTGCTGCTTTGTTTTTGCCTGCTTTTTCTTTTATTTTGTTTTTGTGCCATTGAATATGATGTTGTGTACTCGTATGATGCTTCTTATGCATTTGCTGTTACTTATTGTTTTTATTATCTATGGAAGTGTGTTTGTTATATTCAAAAGGCTACTGGCATATATCCAAAGGCTTGTCTTTTTTTGTTTCTTAAAAACAAATTTTTTTTTGCCTCTAACAGACAGTGAACAAGTAGCAAGAAACCAAAAGAAAAAAAACATGAGCAAACAAATAAACAAACACACATAAGCAACAATTTTCGCAGCTTTTCTTTTCTCTTTTTTTGGCGTATTTTTTTCCTTTGTTCTCATTTTTTTGTTGCTAAAAAGAAATATTTTTGTTCTTTTTTCCGTTTGCCCAGTTTTTGTGTGATTTTGTTTCAATATGAAAATGCAAGTGTATGTGTGTATTTTTGTTAAAGTGATTGTTGTTTATATTAACTTGTAAACAATGTTAATAAACATGCATGAAAAGACATGCAAACTTTAAAGCAATTTACAAAAAAAAAAAAAAAAAAAACAAGCAAAATACGTAAATAAATAAACAATTGCACAAAACAAAAACCAACAAGGAATCAGCCAAAGAAACTGAGAAAATAGAATGACAAAAAAATATTAACAAAACATTTGAAAAGCCTAAACGAATCAAATGGACGGTAATTTTACTAAAGCCAAAATATTTGCATTTAAAATATTTCAACTTTCATAAGCTCCTTTATATTTTAAAAATATTTTCCTTTAGAAAAATTAAAGACATAACATAAGCACTACAAACATTTGTTTGGTTTACATGGGAGTGAGCGTTAAATGTACATCTAAAACAAACACAAAATCAGTTGTTGTTAACAAGAATGAAAGAAATACAAGATTACGCCATCCCGTATATAAAATTGAAGTTTTCTGTGCATGTAGCACAAATAACGTAACGTAAACGTAATCATGCATATCTATCATTCTTGATTGATAATATTTTCTTACTTAAATTTTAATCTAACGATACTCGTATGTATTAAAAAAAAAATTTTTTTCCTTAAAATACGTTTTACGTCTTTTATAGGTTGTCGCATTTATAATTAAATTAAGATCACTTTATTTTGTAAAATAATATAGTTAATTTTAACAGAATTATAAAAAAAAAAATTTCGGGGGCCGAATTGTGTATTTCAATATAATTTAAATGAAAATTTCGATCGATACCAGAATTTGCTTGAAAAATATGACTGTGAAAAACATACTATTTCTAAACATAGACTTTAGGGCAGGTGTACCACAAACCAGTGCTGCAGTGCTCTATAATTTTTGTGAGAACTTCTCGCTTCGAAAAGTTGTGAAACAAAAAATTCCATCGTTTCTCGAAAAGTGAGAAAAAACTTTGTCTGTAACTCATGGCGGAAAACACCACACATTACTACGTCATTACGTTAGAACTGTCATAATTAAATAACAGGCAGCCGACAAGAAAAGGAAGCCGGCGAGGCCGCTAAAAACAAATTTAAAAATGTTCAGCGGCGGCGGCTTAGATAAAATCAAATACCATCAACAAAGTGTTGGAAAATTAATCACATGAATACAATCCTGTGTCATAATTTGTTAATTCTAATAGGTTTATATCTCAGTGTTATTCTATATTTCGAACATAACTAAAAAATGTGGAATTAAATTCTCTTCTTCCTATTAAATGAATATTTTTTTTTTTTTTTCATTATTTAATATTAATCAAGCTTAAAATCTTAAAAAAATGTTTTTATTTAAATTTTTTCATATTTCGACTTTCTTTTGAAGGTCTTCTTTTTATTTAAATTTTCCGATATTTCGACTTTCTTTTGAAAGTCTTCTTCATGGAAATTTATTTTTATAATTTCCCTGCAGAAGACCTTCAAAAGAAAATCGAAATATCGGAAAACAATTTTTTAAGATCTTAAGCTTGATTAATATTAAATAATAATAAATGTATAAGATCGAATAATTTAATAAAATTATATTTTTTTTTTTTCATTTTATTAACTTTTCCCACCCAAAATAAATTTTCAAATAGAACACAGAGCACTGGACTTGTCACTTCCAAATAAAATATTCAGAATACGGTACAGCACTCAATGATTGGTTGATGAGTGGCAGCACTCGTAATAAGGCTGAATATACATACTTCCAATAAAAAAAATTGTGTTTAATTTATTTTAGTCAATAATTTCTTAATTCTTCCTTCCACAATAGAATATTTTTATCCTAATAAATGTCGTGTTTAACAACAGTCTCATCAGAATAGTTCCTCTGAGATGGGTTTTTACTTGTTTTTATTCTTATTCACATATTCCACATCAACTTCAGGTTTCTTCCAGACTTGAACAATCTTCTTGTTTATCTAAATGGTTTTTATACAAAAACTGCTCAAATAGAGATCTTTGAATGCCTTCTTAGATATAGAGAATAGAATAGAAAATTGATTAGTACATGAGAATCTTTCAATAAATTATCATTGACTTTTATAGAATGTAATTTAGAGTCTTTTTTTTGGCTGCATCAAAAGTTTCATTTGAACAATAAAGTGTTGCTTTTTAAGTAGCGCAAGTTTCAACTACAAAATAAACCAATGCAACAGTACATGCTGCGTTATCCTGTTTATTCACATGCAAAACATCAAAAACATTATTTTTTTACACATTCGCTTCATTTGGTTTTGGGTTCTTAGCCAAAGCAAAACAAAAAATTAAATAAAAAAAATAAAACTCTTAAAAAGGCATTAAAGCCTACAAAAAAAAGAAGAGGGAAATAATAATAAAGAAAGCACATTTATTTTAACTAAATATGACACATTCGCATACAGCAGCAGGAAAATTATTTTTTTTTTCTCTATAAAAAATAAAAAAAATAGTTTTTTTATTATTTTACTCATATAACACAAAAGTAGTAGTCGTATTACGATATTACTAACATTGCCGCTGATTTTTTTAATGGGATTATTTTGTGCAACGTTAAATTGTTGCTACTACAAAGGCAAAACCATTTAGAGATTATGGTTTAAAATTAGAGACAACACACAGATTTTAAATGCCAACCTCAATTATAGTTGGACCCATTGTATTACTTTATAGTTACAGCTACAGCAATTACGCCATAAATTAATAATAATTAGACTAATGCCAGCAAACAGGCAGCGCACAGCACAGCATGTGTCTCATTTTCTCTATTATATTTAGTAGTTGTTGTTTTTTTTTAATTTTAATTTTCCATTTGTAGATTATATTCCTTTTTTTTTTTTTTTTGGTAGCTGAGGCTTTTAACGAGGACTTATGAAGTATTTATGAATGTAATGGTATGAAATAGATTTAAAAAAGAATCTTTAGAGAAAATTAAATATCATAAACATAGTTTATTGGATTAATGTTAAGATTTAATTTGTTTTAAGTTTAAAGCACAAGATTTACACATTTAATAATATTGTCATCAAGATTTAAAAAATTTTTAAAAGTTGTTATGAAAGAAAAAAATAAACGATTGATCTGATTGTTAGTGTTTCATAATTGCCACTTTATTCAATTAATTAAAAATAAGAAAAATTTATTTAATAAATTTTCTATAGAATTTTTAAATAAATATTATAAATAAACAGTAGTACGGTGGGCACTAAGATAGAAACTTCTATGTCCATTTTTCATGCGAAAGTCCACTCCTCCGCTATGTGCTAGGGAATGTCTACGAAAGGGCATTTTCTCAGACAGTCAAGCAGCTCTATATGTATTAGCAAGCTATTAATTTCGATCAAAACTGGCTTGGGAATGCTAAAAACTTCTCAATGTTTTGGCAGAAAGGAACACGGTAACCTAATTGTGGATACCATGTCACGAATCGCAGACTTTCTGGATAAAAAGGATGCTATACTCTTTTCTTAGATTATGATGCCTTCTGTGGGGTAAACAACAGCTTCACTCGTACTCCACTACGCAATCAGAAGAAACAAAGTCTACAAGACTGCTGGAGAGCCGAAAAAGGCATGTGGCAGTCAAAGAGACTAATTAAATCCCGAGCGCATTAGGGCAGAGGTTGTTTTAAACCTCAAAAGAAAGGGCATAAAACTCTACGTTGAGCTACTGTACGGTGTGGTACAGAACGATTCCTGTTGATTCTGTCAGGAAGGACAGATAGCAATGGCAATACGCAGAATAAGCTGCTTAGATAGTGGGATGTTGCTCGCTCTAGATCTAGGCATTATAAATAATATAACAATTATGAGATTCGTAAGAAGTCTCGGATTGTAGTTAGATCTTAAAGGTTCATGATGATGATGATACCGCATCAGAAGCGGCATTTTTAAATACTGCAAAGCTAAAGCTATTACCATAACTTATTGATTAATTGATTGTGCGTCTAATGTGATCTCGCTATGCTGATAAATGCTCTGCTCAGATGTTGAGCAGAAATAGGAAGGATACTGCTACAATAAACTGTAATTGGGACGCATTTCAAAGTTATGTTATTGTCATAATTTATGTATGTACAACAAATTTCCTTCAACTCCGGGTGGATCACAGGGCCAAAACAAAAATGTGAAAGTTTTTCTCGATTTTTTGGGAAATGGGACAAACTACTCCAATTTGTATTGGAATTCTTTGGGTTGGCATCCACCATATGTAGCCAAGATGTTTTATTTAGTTCGCAGCCTCTAAAGCCTTGTGGATTCTACCAAAGGACTGTTCTGCAAATCTTATCCAAATTATCTTCGCTCAGCTGAATATATGTTTCATTCGTCTTTTGAAGCAGGTCTTGGTTGGAGATGTTGCGCTGCCACCAGAACATTAAATTTTACGTTAATATAAGTTCGTGAAGGATTATAGCTTGTGAGTAAGTTCTTAAGTCAAGGACAAAAATTCGCAAAAATATAAGAACATGGTTTTCACGTTGGAGTTGAAAATATTCAGTTTGGTAGTTATTGAGATGGTGTTTGAGGAATATATTTTACTTAGCGGTTGGTAATATTTTGCTCCCGAGATAGCATAATTCTGTTTTCCAAATTTACCTGCAAGTTTTTAATTTTTTTAATTGTAATATCAACTGCCTTTGCCTTCTTCTATTATTACCTTGTTGTTATTTTTCAGTTATTCTGCCGATTGTACTAAGCGTCATATTAATAATACACTTAATTCTCTTTTTACAATAAATTTTTAACTACGAATTGTTTTGTTTTAACACGATTTTTACACAATTTAGAAATAATAATTCAGAAATAATTTCACAAGAAGATGAACAAAATGATTTTGGCAATAGCACTGATATTTTGATAAGTCCCTTTTTAAAGGATTTTTTTACACGAATTTTCTTGGAACGTATCTATTGTGTAAAAAGAGATTTAGGTGTATTAAAATTCCAGTTCATACGCTTTCAATTAATAAGATTTTCCATTTTAAATAACACAGTCGCCTTTAATTTAGTTTTACTTTTTTCCAGCATGATTATAAAAATATTTCTTCAGGATTTTTTGCTTATGTTAATTAAAAGATTCAATTGTTATTGAGTTTTCTTTTTTTTTAAGTTTTTCAATTGTTTTAAGATTTTGTTCTTTAGATTTGTGGTTGTAGTTTATTTTATTTATTTACTTTTTTCTCTCAAATTTATTAAATAAATTGTTCAATTAAACAAGTTGGTTTGAATGGTAAAAGTTAAAACAAAAGCCAAAGCCCTTAAAAATTCAAAAAAAAAAAATAAATTTTAACAGTAAATTTGGAAACAGAGAGAGAGAGAAAAAGAGAGAGAGAAACTTCTTGGCAAAAGTAAATTAAATATATTTTCTTTTTTAAAAAAATTTACTGTTTTCTTATAAAAATTTGTTTAATAAAAATAATAAGTTTCTGTCCATAAAGTACTCTTATGTTTATCAACCTGGGAATATTTATGAAGAAGCTATGTTGCTGACGTAGTGGCTAAGTCTACAGACTTGAAATTTGGTGAAATTCTTCTCACAAGAAAGGATTTTTGGCAATACTAATATTAATAAGGTAAAAAATAGTAAAAACTTTAAAAAACTTTACCTCATATCTCCGGAACTACTAAATATAGGTACTAGTTGTTTATTTTTTTTTTTCGTGATTTGTACATTTATGGGTAAAAACGGTAAAAGACAAATGTTAGTACGTTTTTGTAACCACATTTATCTTTCAAAGCAACAATCACAGCACCAAAAACTGAAATGTGTTGTTGCCTTTTTAAAAATTTTGCAATGTATCTTGACATTTTTCTAAAATTCGAACCAGTAAAGGGTTAAATTTTTAACTCTTCTTACTACTTGTTCCCCAAAAGTACCATTAAAGCAAATTGATACAACTTACAAACAGTTCATCATTCATTTGTAACACCCAATTGCAAATTTTTCTTCAAGAGGGGAAAAGTACTTTTTAGTCTTATTTTGTAGAGTTATTTCCAAACCTAAAACGGTCCTAAACGAAATCAAAAATCGTTTTTTTTATTAATTTTAATACTAATTTTTTATTTTTTTAATATTAACGAGCCTATAATTATCAGACTGAGTTCAAATGGTTCAGAGCAAAAGTGAAAAATCAAAATTTCTACAAAATGGAACTTTTCACTACTAAAGGGTGTTTTTTATAGACGTATATAACTTTAAGTTGGCATTACTGTTCAAGATGGCGACCGATTTAACAGCTGTCAAGTGATTTTTTCTCAGTTTGGCTTGGCAATTCATCATGAATAGACTCACGCCTGAACAACGCTAGCAATAGGCCCAAAACGAGATTGCCATTGTTCCCGATTTTCATAAGCGAATTTTGTTTAGAGATGAAACGCACTTCTAGTTGAATGACTACGTCAACAAACAAAACTGCCGCATATGGAGTGAAGCTAATCCTCAAGTGTATGTCAAAACACCGTTACATCCAGAAAAACTGACTGTTTGGTGCGCTTTATGGGCTGGTGGAATCATTGGTCCGTACTTCTTCAAAAACGATGATGGCCAGAACGTTACAGTCAATGGTAATCGGTATAGAGCCATGATTACTAACTTTTTCATTCCCGAATTGAACAACCATGATGTCCAGGAGCTGTGGTTCCAACAAGACGGCGCAACATGTCACACAGCTCATGCCACAATCAATTTATTGAAAGACACGTTTGGTGACCGCCTAATTTCACGTTTTGGACCTGTGAATTGGACTCCAAGATCTTGTGATTTAACACCGCTAGACTACTTTCTATGGCGCTATGTAAAGTCATGCGGATAAGCCACAAACGCTTGACCATTTGGAAGACAACATTCGCCGTGTTATTGCCGATATATGGCCACAAATGTTGGAAAAGTCATCGAAAATTGGACGTCCAGATTGGACTACATCCGAGCCAGCCATGGCAGTCATATGCCAGAAATCATATTTAAAATGTAATGCTACAAGATTATCTTTCGGATAAAAAAAATTCATGTCAATCGAATAATCCATCGTTGTTTTATTGCAATTTAAAGTTCTATACGTCTATAAAAAACACCCTTTGCTTTTTGATTTGTAATATTACCGAACCTAGAATAATCAAACTGGGCTCAATTGTCTTAAACGAAATCATATCAAATTATGTTTTTTGCTGGTTTTAATAACATTTTTTAATATATAAAAAGGTCTTAAGCAAAATTTAAAAGTTACTAAAGTGACAAAATTGTACTTTTTATTTGTACTCTTTATTTTTTTAATATCAACGAACTTTTAACTATTAGACCAGGTTGAAACATTCCTCAATAAAGAGAACAATCAAGAAAGGGATAAAATGGTACTTTTTATTTAAATGAATGATACTTTTTTATTATTAACAAACCTATAATTATGAAACTGGGTTTAAACGCTCCTCAGCAAAGTGAAAAATTATTTAAGAGTATTTCAAAACCTAGAACTGAGATTAAATGGTATTCAACAAAATAAAAAATTATAAAAAGCACAATATGGGACTCCGCTGATGAAGTTTCTGGCTATTTATTTATGGTAGGTTAAATGTTAGTTCTTTTTACAAACAAATAACAATTTTTTTACCAGCGATTTTAATTTTCTGTTCACATGATCAAATGGTTTTATTTGTTTGTTAGCAATTCTTCAGTTCTTAAGCTTACACGTGCGTTTATAATGGATTTTATTTGCTATAATTTTTTTTTTTATTATTATTTTTATTTTCTATTCTGTTCTTGTTGTGCCTTTTTTTTCTTTCTTAAATGTAAAATATTTCTTTATGTTGAAGGGTTTGTGGTATGCGTAGGCCATGTTTTGCATAACAAAGGAAATGTGCTCGTTTCTGTTTAGTAAAGAAAAAAAGTTTAAAGCTATTTTTCATGGTATTGTGTTGCTGATCATTGTGTTTAAAGTTATTTGGAGGGGGCTTTTTGTTGGCTCTCATCAAGTTTGATTATAAATATAATAAATTGTGTATTGTTAGAGTTGAAAGGAAGCAATTTCAACATTTTAAAAGAAAACTCATTAATAATAATGTTGGTTAGTAGTTATTAAATAGAGATTTAAAATGAGTTTTGGCTATAATTAAAAAAAATGTTTAATTAAAACTTGATTAGAAGAAATTTTATCAAAAAGTTATTCAAAAAACCCTACAGAAAATCGTGAACTAGGGCGACAAACGTTTTTATTTGTCGAAAATTTTGATACTCATACAAAATGCATGAAGCAAGCCGAAATAATGCTGCGGTAGTGCTCAGCGGTTATAATTATTATTTTTATTTTTTTTAAATGAATGACAATTTAGTTTTTTTCAGATCTAGCATTTTTAATGCAATTTTTTCTTTTGTTTTATTTAACAAGATTAAACAAGATTACTGTTGAATACACAACGCAATCGCCGAGCACTCAAAATGCTACTCTTGCTGCGCTACTTTAGGTCGGTCTGTTACTTCACTATTTAAAAAGCTTTAACTAAAAAGTTAATTTTATTGAAGTGAATAATAGGTGTCTCAGTACGATTGCACTTTTTAAATTTATTGTATTCCGATTGTTAAAAATATAGTGCTTTATGACAGAACGACTCATTATAATTGTGAAATATCATCTTCTCATTTCCATCGCAATGGCTTAGTGAATACATAAAATTGTAGAATTTGGGGCTCAGAAAACTCTCATCCAATTCATGATAAACAAATACACCTACAACGAGCAACTATCTGGTGCGGATTTTTGTCAGGTCTTACTTTTTTAAAGATGAAAGCAAAATTGCGATGTCAGCTAACCACCAAAATTAAGCTATTTAACTCCGTGCAACTTTTCTTTGAAGTTTTATGAAATATCGGGCTTCTACAAATAAGCCACTAACAAATCCTGAGCTCAAATCAGAGATCAAACTCGTCAACGATGACATACAGCCACATCTCTGTGAAAAAGTAATTTAAATTATCATAAAAAGAGTAATAGTCTGTCATCAGAACTACTTAATGCTAACATATCTTCTCTAAAATCTATTAAAAAAAAAGACAACTCTTTCAAAAAATATTTTTATTTGAAAACTAAAAAGGCACACAAGTGCCCTTATCCAAAAAAAATTCACGTAAAATTCATAAAAAAAAAATTCGATAACGTTGACTTTAAAGCAGGTACCGTAAATAATGGTTATCGAAAAAAATTTAACTGAAAAACTCTTTATGCTAGAGTCAACGGAGATATATATTGTCATATACCAATGAACTGACGAGCTCTTTCAGAATCTATGGTGATATTAAAAAAACGATACCATCTCGTTAAGTTATTTCTGAACGTTAGAATAAATGCTTAGATGAAACTCTTAAAAAGAGAGTTTTATTTTGCTGTGAAAAAATAACGCTCTCTGAAGAGTTTTATTTTTTTGCCAGAAAATAAAATTCTTTTGAAGAAATTTATTTTTCCAGTCAAAAAATAAAACTCTTTTGAGGAGTTTTATTTTTCAAGTTAAAAACTAAACTTATTTTTTAAGTTTTCTCTCGAGGAGTTTTATTTTTTTTTTTATTTATTTAGTTTAACAAACATATATTTTTCCAAGTTTTCTGCCGAAAGATTTTAATGCAGATCACTCAATACCAAAGAGAATGCTCTTTCCCCCGCTAACTTGGGTTGCAGGAACATACTGTATAGTTTTTGACTCATAATGTAATATTTTTCCTCCCAACACTCAATATCATTTTCTTCTTCCCTATCTACATTTAGGGAGTTCAAATACTACCCTAAAAGCGATGTATTGGATTTAGATGTATCGCAAAAATCCGTCAAAGATGGGAAAATACCCGGTAAAGATCGTGAGGCTTCCATGCTTGTTGTTATTTACCTGGAAAGAGAAAAACATATAAAACTAGTTTTTAAAAAAAAAGATTGATAAAATATTAATTAAAACTTACTTGCTTCTCTAAGTGCAAAGTTCGAACGATCACTTCTTTAAAATGGGTTCGAACACACATGAATTTTAAAGGCTCCTTCGCTATGACGCAATTTATTCAATTAGAATGCAAGATGATTATATTGGGTGTCATAAAATGAGTTTTATTTTTTAATTGGATAAATAAAAAAAACTCCTCAAAAAAGTTTTATTTTCAGACGGTAAAATACAGTTTTATCTGTGATTTTTTTTTTCCTTAAAAAATAATTGTTTTAGTTGGTATTTTTTATTAATTCTCAAAATAACTGTTATAAAATAATTTTTTGATTTCGATAACTGTTATTTGCGGTCCCTGCTTTAAAGCCTACGTTGGGGTTCTTAATTTTTTTTTTTTTCTAAAAATTGTAATAATGATTATAGAGCTTTAGGCTTGTATTTTATAAAAATAATTTATATTAATAATTATAATTTTCCTGACGAAACTTTCCACAGGAAAACGAAATAATGAAAATAATAAATTATTTTTATAAAAACAAGACTAAAGCTCAATAATTTTAAACATTTAAAAAACTAATAATGAAATAATTTTTTCAAATCATATCAATTTTTGTTCGCTACCATCTGCTCCGCAGCATTAACAGCGAACGAATTGTTTTAGCTCTTCTTGTTTCTTATTTTTTTAAATTATTTTTGCTTTATTAAAGAAGTAGAAAAAGAAACTATCAAATTAGATTTCAATAACTTTGCAATAAATATTTCAAGAAAACACAACCAAAAGTCTCTTAAGGAAACTAATGAAATAAAAAAATACACAGCCAAAGCAATTGAAACAATAACTACCAAAAACAACAAAACAAAAAACAATATTGTAAAAATGGCAAAATAAATGCACTCAATATGAGTAGTATCCTGCATAATATTCTTCTTTTTCTTCTTAGAGATAAAAATTTAAGCAAAACAACAACAACAAGGGAAACTATAATAAATACTAGAGATAAACACAAACACACATTTATCTATCAATATGAACAAATGTTTGTTTAAAAAAAAATTTGCTTAGACAAAAAAATTCCTAGTCAAAAGAATGATGTTGAAATGGAATACACACATGCATGCAAAAGTATTGGAAACATTTTGTAAATGAAATAAAATAAAAACATTTCAAAAAGTACGTGCAGTCAATTTTAAAATCGTTTCAACCGATATCAAACAAAAAAGCAGCAGCAGTTTAAAGAACAAAAAAAAATGGGAAAAATTACTTAAAGAAAAAATAATGCAACAGGATTCACATTTATATCAAAACGAATGCAAAAGAATATTCAATAAAATAACTTTGTATTGAATAAGCATGAAGAGCAACAGCTGCACTGACAAAACTCTCTATACAAGCACACACTCAGGCCCATGCACATGCTTTCATTTCAAACACAAAATTTACAAACTTTTACACACTTTCCAACTTGAACTGTAACAAGAACCTACACTAATGATACACACAACTACTACTGCTGTTGCTGTTGCTTTAAATACTTACGTTTGTCTGTTTATTTTACAGAGTTGCAAAAGGAGTGTGTCCTTGTGTTACTTCTGCAATCCATATTTTTTATTTTATTTTATAGTTGTTGCTGTTGCTGTTGCAACAAAATGAAACATGAAAGTAAGTTGAACACGCTCGAAAGGTGAAGGATATAAAAAATGCTCTACAGTAAGAGCATGAATTGTTACGTTTCAAAAAAAATAAGAAAAGAAAAAATAGAAACGTAGACAATTTACCCAAGGGATGATCAAATGAAATAATGACTATTGTTGCTGTTTAATATCAATACAATTTAGAAAAATATTTCAATTTATCCAGCTTTTGCATCAACATTTGTTTCAAAATCAAAAATCTCCTTAAAACAGTACAAACAATTCTTTCTTTTTCTTTTTTTTTTTTTTTCTAGCAAGAGTTTATTCAAACAAAAAATATAATTTTGATTAAAAATAAACTTTAGTTACAAGAAAAATATAAATTAGAAGAGATTTCTAACAAGAAATATTTATGTCACAATAACTTTTTCTTATTTTTTTTATAAGAAAATATAAAAAATACTTTGTTTCGTTAAAAGAATATATCCTGAGCAAACTACATTGGGTTTTCTATAAATAATAATGTTTAATCTAATAATTTTTTAATCGAATAATATTTCTAAACGCATAATCACCCCTATTTCTGTTATCGTTGTGTTGGCTTATAATTGCCATTCCATAAGAAAATGCGACTGCGGTATTGTTATAATTCCTTTTTATTCAAGATGGTTGTTAAATTTTCAAGTTGTTTGAGAAGATTGTTTAACGCTACAAATTTCATCATTATAAATGAGCTCCCACAATCTATTAACTAACTGAATTAGCTAACTTACTATAACGGGTCACTAGTTTTTTTTTTAACTTTTTGTCAGAGTTTTTTAAAAATAACATTATTAAATCGTCTTTTGCCTTAACAAATTTTATTAAAAGTGAAGTAATCTGTATTACGATGAGAAAAAACAAGTTAAATTCTACTGTGCCGGTTGGTTTACGTGACGGCCTAAACGGCTTTCAATTAGATCAACTGTGCCGAGTCTTATATACCTTTCATTGTGTCAGTAAAATATTAATATTTTTCACTTCCACATCCTTCTAAAATATCAAAAACATACAAAATATTAAAGGAGTGAAGATAAATATGCCGAGTTATATATGTTTTAAATTAACGCCTGAAGTTTTTTAGTATTTGTAATTATGTTTTCAGTATTAATGCTATACATCATATCAAAAAGTTCTTACGTCACTAAATACTTCTATATATATTTTTAGCAGTAGTTTAGCGGAGGTTGTCTAGATTGGTAACCTACTGCGCAAATATATAGAAGTTACTTTGGATTATTTTAAATTTTTTTTTTAATTCCATATACCCATGTGTTATTGCTCTGAGGGATTTTCGCAGCTTACTGACGAAGATTACGGGATGGAACACATAAAGATAAGGTCGTCTAGCTTTGTAATCTACTACCCAAATACTCAGAAATTACTTTGGATTTTTTAAATTTCCATATGCTCCAGTACTGTTGCTCTGAAGGATGTTGACTATTTCCGTTTTGCATCATAAAATAAAAACTACGAAATTTTCCGTAAATGTTAAAACACTTCCAGAAAGCGTAGAGCTTACAAATTTCATTCCAGTTTGATTTTAGTAATCTCCTGTTGCAAACTCGGGTGTGGTACCTCGCCAAAAGGGTACAAACCTCCCCTACCGTCGAAATACTAAGAATTTACTTTAAAATATTTTTAAAAAGTTTTTGAAATTTCCATATTCCCTACTAGTCTGCTATTGGGGACTTTACTAATTAAAATTAATGAAACGAAAAGAAATTTAATATGCATGTTCTAAGCTTTCTGGAAATGTTTTCACATGTACAGAATATTTTGTAGTTTTTTTTATGATGCAAAACAGAAATTTCCAAAACTTCAGAGCAACAGCACTGGTTTATATAGAAATTTCAAAAAAAAATTCAAAATAGTAATTTCTAAGTATTTGTTCGGTATATTACAAATGTAGATGACCTCCCCTTTAAAATTATTTGTATCCTATCTCAAAATATTCTATGGTTCTTCCGGAAGTTGCTTAAATACCGCAGAGCAACAGCACTGGGGTAAATGCAAAATTTCCAAAAATATTTTAAAAACAATCCAAAGTAATTTCTGATCATTTGGGCGGTAGACTACAAAACAAAACCACCTCCCCTTTAAAATTGAATTGCTTAATCCTACTTTGTATGAAAAAATTTGTTGTTCTGTACTTGTAAATAAAGATTCTAAATTAATGCCATGATTCTGTAACCTTTATTTCATTCTGCTAACATTCTTTTAACGTCAATTACATACATTTTTCTATAGAAAAGTATAAGAAAATATATGTTATTCACGTTAACAGAACGATCAAAAAGTTACAGAATTAGGGCACAAACCAAATAAATAATTGATGAAAAATGGTTTAGATTGTAAAAATAAAAATTATTTATTTTGAAAATTAAAATAAAACTTTATTTTTATAATCCATATAATGCTTAAAAAATATATTTTATTAAAATAGCGACATTATATTTTACAAGTTTTTAACAAAAAAATAATATTACTCGTTTTTAATTATTTCATTTCAAAATTAAAACTTAGGGTCGGTCCCACGATATCGAAACTACGAACGTTCGCATAGATAAACAAAAATAAAAAATGCAAATTTTTTTTTCCATATAAGCTGTGCAAACGTTCGTATCGTTTCGATATCGTGGGACTGGCGCTTAATTTGTAAAGTAAAATAATGGAAAAAAAAAACTCCAGAAGGTTTTAAACAAAAAAAAATTTATTCAGGTTTGAATTTTAAGGGTCCGCTATTCTACTACTGTTTTTCTTTTACTTAATATTATTCATAATATGTTTTGTAATAAAAAGAAGAAAGAAGAAGAAGCAACAACACTGAGGCCTACTTAAAAATAATTAAATAAATTTTATTCGAAATATTTAGTCAATATTAGTCAACAGTAAATGTCCGTGGCTACTAATTGTTTTATAACAAATTAGTGTAGATATTTTTTTAATAAATGTATGCACGATTTCCTTACACACTTATTAATTTTTTTTTTTATTTAATATTTTTTCTTAATAAAGCTTAAAAGAATCCTTAATTCGTTACATTATTTGCAGTTTTATTGTATATAATGAGCCATTTAAATGATTAGAAGGCATAGGTAATAACAAATATGTCGCATGTGTGTTGACATACTCATTTTCTATGTTAATGTGTGCGAAATTACTGTAAAAACTATGCATAGATTTGATTTCAATTTAATCGACAGTGCCTTCATATGTTATTGTTAAACATGTTTGAGTGGCATTGCATGAATTGACACTTGCATGATGCGACACATGTCGCTATGTTTTATAGTTCAACACTTGAAGGTCTCTAGTCGTTAACTATCCACCTGAGTTTTTCAACTCGCTGGAATTATCAGAATTACCAATTCACAATCTATATCTGAAAGTCGTAATGGTAGTTGTAATGTTGGTTAACTCAAAAATATTTTTTAAAAGATTTTCTTTTTCTAATTTTATATTAAAATTGATAAAACTTAATTTGCAGTTCTTGGAAGACTTATTTTTGAAAAGAAAAAAATATCGAAAATAATTTTAAATTGGGGAATCAAAAAATGTGAAATTTTTTATTAAATTTATCATTCGAAATACTGATATGATTTCATATAGACCTCAGTAATTAAAAATATCAATTGAACCACGGACACATGTTGCTAAAGCGGGTTTCACACTATTGTATTTAGTATTAATACATGTCCAAGATTCGTGTATTAAGTAAAAATCCAATAGTGTGAAAACAAAATGTTAAGCAAGTGTGGTGAAATACTTAAGTATTTTTGCCAGTATTATGGGTTATATCATTTTTAGATTTTTTTCTAAGCTATCGCACTGCTCATTTTATCAGGGTTGCTTTTGTACAAGCAACCAAAGAAAAAAACTAGAAATCAGCTGTGAAATTATTTGCCGCGTTTTGTATTTTATTTGAAGTGGGATGATATGAAAACAGAAAATATGTTACTTTAAATTTTTTGACAGTCTATTTGATTTGCATCTGATTTCGGTCTCACTCGATCTAATGAAAATGTTAATACTCTGTATTATAATGTGAAACCCGCTTAAAGCTGAGCTCACATTACACAAATATTTGTCGAAATCAGCATAAGCATTATGCTACTTACATATACGAGTACGTTTTTATATTTTGAAGAAATTTTTGCTTAAAGTAATTTAAGTTTTTATTACAATACGACATACTTGCATTATCATGTTATTTGAAATAATTTTTGTAATGCAAGTCATGTTAGAGTGCAAAATTATTTGACAGCAAATACTTGTATAATGTGACCGTACCTTAAGTAATTTAGAAAAAGCTTGACGTGGGAAATGAAAATTTATCTTTTTAAGCGAATTGAGAACGATGAACGACAGCAGGAAATGTCTAATTTAGGAATGTAACCCCTTATATTAGAGTAAATAACACCTCTTTTAACGCTCAATTTTAAGGAACGCAATATGAGTGCTAAGCGCGGTGTGCCTAATATAAAATTTTAATTCAAAAAAATTTCTGCCGGGTCGGATAGTAACATTTATAAATAAATTGTACCTACATAAACTATACGCAAAAATAAATTTCAAAAAAAAATTAAATAAAATAAACGAGTTTTATTAAAAAAAAAAAAAAAAAAAAAAAACAAACTATTATATACTCGTCGTGTTAAGTCTGTTATAGAATGCCAAATCAGTGTTGAATTGATAACAACGACGATGATAAGTCCGTCAATCAATCAGTAATGTTACCCTTTTGTATACATATCTATCTATATAGATAAAAATAAGAGTGGACTTTCTGTAGAGTTCATTAATAATTAATTATTGATTTCACCTGTTTTAATAACTATTTTTCTTAAAATAATTTCTCTGGTAAATTAATATTAAATACATGTTATACCAATTATGGTAGGATATTATTTTTTTATTTAAATGTTTTTTTTTTAATAAGTGCATAATTTTAGTTTTGCACTTCATAACTACATATTTTCATACGAGTGTTTTTTTTTAATTTCTTAATATTTATAAATTTAATCTCTTTCCTACACAGAAAAAACAATAACCTTTAAAGTTTTCAGTTGTAGGGTAACCCTTTCAGTGTCAGAGTCAGTAGGCCAGTCAATTCTTTCTAACTAATTTAAATTTTTTTTATTATTAATTTATTTTACTAATTGAGTGTTACAATGAATTTCTCTGTAAGTGACTTAAATTTGATAATAAAATTATATATTTTCTTTTTCATAATTGAACTCAATATTTAGCTTTTTTACGGAGTAGGATACAAAAATTTTGCAATGTGAGTTTAACATATGCCAACATTATTACAACTAACAAGCAAATCATTCAGCACTTAACATGCTCTTTATATATGAATAAACAAACTACCCATTCCAAATACAATCAACAAAAATGCACGAGAAGAAGAAAACAAAATGAGAAATGTTTCACTAAAATCCCTGACTTTATATACAATTTTTGGCAAAATGTTTAAATAATTTTAGGCTTTAGGTAAAAGCCAAAAAAAAATAAATAAATAAAAATAGAAAAAGAAAAAATTTTGCAAAACGAACAAAAATCCTTAATGTATACAGAAGGAGATGAGGTAAAAACTACTAAACAAGAAACTTGTTAAAAATTTAACATGCAGCAAATTGAGGAAATAATGTATTAAGGTCAGGATATGAAATTGCAAAAAAGAAATATTTATAAATAATTGTGTATATGTAGGTAGAATGACAGGAAAATAATATTTAAAAAAAAATTAAAATAAGCAAAGACAAGCCTCAATGACTTAATAAGGATTTTGATAAATATTTAAAGGAGGTGCAAGACTTTCTTTTAAATTATATTCAAAAGAAAAAATAAGTAAAGGGGATACTCTAGCTCGCTAATTACTGTGATTTATAAAAATACAAGTACCTTAGTATTTTTATAAAACAAAAATATTTTTAACCGGCCATTGTGAAGTACGAAATGCAATTTGGAAAATTTCAAAGTATAAAAAAACGTTAATTTCTCCTTTAAGCAAAGTTGAAAGTAAGAAATTCATATACAACAAGTACTTTTTACGACGGCTGCTTGATAACTCTGTGACTTTTTTAATAAAAAAATTTTTTTAACATAATCTCCTTGTAGATCAATACATTTTGTACAGCGTTTTTGCAATCTTTTTATTCCTTTCAAATATTAGATTTTATCAAAGAACTTAAAACAGTCGTTTGGTCTTCATTACGCCCATATCTCTTAGTATCCAGTCATACTTCAGGTTTGCAAAAAGAAAATAGTAGCACAAGGCTGGAGAGGGTAGCAGCTTGTAGGCTAATTTAGGGATTTTTATAATAATGCTTAATCCACACACGAAATTCACTTTTTCCATTTGCATTAAAATTCTCGAGGTTTTCTGCATTTAATGGCTATCATGGTATAATAATATCAGGCTGTTCAGATCTCCGATTGTCAAAATTTGTTTACATTTTCAAGGCGCCATATTAATTTGTTCAACTAAAAAGTTATTGTGTGAAAAACTTGTATTGAAATTGAAACCAAATATATAAAAAACATTTTAATATAAACTACATAAAACCAATTCGGTACGTTGTGCAAGAAAAACAAAAATACGAGAAAGGAACTGGATCCTTGTTTCCAACTGTGAAATGTGTTGGTGAGCTTAAGCTAGTTTGTGCTGGAGGACTATTTGTGTTGGGAGTATTTTAAAAGCCTTTAAATTGCAATAAATAATAGTATTGCATTTTATTTTCTGTCACTTATTTGATGTCACTTCAGCAAAATAATATTTTATTTTATTAATTTAAATTGTTTAATATTTTAAATAACTTAATTGTTCATCTCCATGGTATAAAACCATAAAAAACACATTTTTTTTTGCTTTCTTAGTCACATGTTTTTGACAACCGCAAAACTGTTTACATGAAAAATCCCTGTTGTTCTTGTATTGTTTTACTTGTTGTAGGAACTGCATTACCTGATTTATTATACCATGATGGCAGCTAAATACAAACTAAACGACGCAGCTTGCTCAATATTTTACAGTAGTTTATTAAAAGATGGTAATTGTAGCCTGCAGGAGCTATGAAACAGTCCTCGTTTAATGGGTTTTCGAAACTCTATTTCGTATTTCATGTCAGTTTAATATTTCAACTAAAATTCAACTTCTGACAGGCAAGTAAACACCAAAAATTTAAAATATTCTAAATGCCTAAATTGGCAACTTAACATTTTAAAGTTTTGCAAATAACACGCGAAACTAACATAACAACAACAATAAAATAAAAACAATTCAAATCAAATAATAAACGGTAGCACTCGTGATAAAATTAAATATTATAAAAACTACTATAAAAAATCAACGTTACAAACACTTTCAAATTACTTAAACAACAACAATGTTAATAGACAAAGAAACAAAACATGCCAACAACTATGGAGTATTTTTGAAGGGTGCAAATAGTACGCTCTGCTACCCTTCCCCCTCCTCCTCCCCCGGAAATATTTTATTATATAAAAAAAACTATTTTGAACAATAAAACTCAATAATAAACTTAAAAGTAACATAAACTGAAGAGAGTTATTAAATTATAATAAAAACTATTTTTTAACAAAGAAGGGGAGAATACTCGTATATTAAAAGAAAACAACTAAGAGGGCTATATTCGAATCCTGTATACCTTTCACGCAGAGTAAAAATATTTTTACGTTTTACCCCATCATAAAAACGTTTAGTTTATTATGGTTCGTTATTTTAAAATAAAACACACAAGTTCAGTTTCTCAGCACTTTTATTATAGACGTCTCATTGTTTATGACTGATCATCACTGGCAATGTCAGCATTGCTTTATATACTTTTTCAGCTCAGCCTAGAACCTCCTATAAACAGCCAGACGTTAGTAGCTTTAACAAGTAATAAAGCCAAAGCTAACGGACATTTTAAATCTAGCTAATTATATAATACTTAAAACTAACATGAAACCTATACACTAATACATATGTAAATACTACACTTTACTTTACAACTCACACACAAGCATTTATATACAAATTCTTTTGGAATTAGCTTAAACAATAAATTGCTATATGGACATGCATAAATACAGTTTCGTATGAAAAATAATACCAGTGGGACAACAACATGATTTTTCTTAACAATCGTGCATGTTCTGTATTCCACACGGATTTGAAAAAATGTGAAATAAAATTTTTTTCTTCTTATTAAATGAAAACTTTTGTCTTTTTAATTCTACCAATAATTTCGCACCCAAAATAAAGCAAAAACAAAATTTTAAAAATCTTAAAATGGACCACAGAGTAGTTATGAGTTGCTGAACTTTTCAATTCCGAATAAAATATTCAGATTCGGAATACTGAACAGCACTGAATATATAAGTGCATTATTATTTATTATGAATCGCTATAACTTTATTTTTTAAATAAAAATATGTGGTCTATAGGTAATTGTGCTTTTGGGCTCAAGAAAACTTATACGTCGTGCAATTTTTCACTAACAGAATCATAAGTTCAATGTTTGTTATTCATGTGCATGATTAAAAATTTTGTAAACACAGTCATTAGCATGCATATGCCTTGATTAAAACATTCAACAATGCAAAGCCGTAGCTTAATACAAATACACACAAATAAACAAACACCCTTATTTTACTACACAGCAGATTGCTCGAATATGTGTGATTGTTGATTTCATGCCTTTTTGTATATTTGTGTTTTGTTTTTTAAATTCAATCGTTTCGAACAGTATAAAAAACAATCATTTTTGAATTGTGTCACCAATATGATTTAATCAAATGTTGTGAGTTGAATAAATCATTTAACTTGATTTATCGTACTAAAAAGCACTAAACCTCAGCAACTAAACGATAGTACTAGACAACTAAATACTAAATTGATCAAATCTATAAACGTATGATTTTTTATTTAGGCGGAATTCTTTCAAACAAAATTTTTGTTACGAGGTTCTTTCATGATAGTTTCTGCAGCATTATTAAGCCATTTCGAAGAATGTGTCTTGAAAAATAAAACTTCGATGTAAAGCATATGCATAGAATAAAATACATTTATTTTACAAGATAGAAGCCAAATTCTTTTCTTCACTCTTTTTGTTCGACCAATTTATCAATTGCCATATCAAAGTTTTAGCAAAAATACTATTTTTTCCCCCAAAGCAAAAATTTAAAAGTTTTTTAAACAAACAATGCGACTTTTTCTGAAAAAAATTGAAAGTAGCAGCAACTCAACATAAATTTAATCCAATTCAAGTTAAAGATTGCAGAACAAACTCATTTGTGTATATCAATTTTTTTCAGCTTTAGTTTGTTTCTGCAGGATTGTTTTCATTTTCCAAAAAAAAACAATGACAAATAAATCAGTTTAGCTTTTTTAAGGCTATTTTGAAAACGAAGAAGACTAGAAAAAAAGCTAAAGGCTAAAACATAAATTACTAAGCTAAATGCTGGAAAAAAGCCTAAAGTGACAAAGTTGACAGATACAATCGTATATTACGGTCATGACAATAACAACAACAAAAGCTGTACTCGTACACATGAAATTAGAAAATAATCATTAAGCGTAACCTTATAAAAAGGTAGTTTTTGGCCTACTACTCTTTAATTTATGGCCTGATTTAAATGAAATTTTTCAAAAATATTTCGAAAGTTATTTCTATTAAAATTGCATAGCAGATTTTTTTCAAAATCTTCTGCGAAAAACCAACACAAACCCTAAAAAAAATTTTATAAATGTTGTACTTTTAATGTCGAGGTGGTTAAATAAAAGACAACAAATTAATATAACTTAAATATCTATTTTATTTAATGATTTACAGAACTAGGCGTGTTGTCGAGATGGAGGCTTTTGAATAATAATATAAGCGTTAGATTTAAAATTGACATATAATATTGACAGCATAAAACTGAGAATGCCAGACTGTGAAAGTAGTTGGTGGGTTACCCCTAACAATAAAAGAAAGCGGAGGTAGTTGCACTTCACAGCTCACAACTCTGCCATTTAAATGCCGATTATTTTGAATTCAAATAATAACTAGTTGACCCGGTAAACGTTGTCTTGCTTTAAAATTTTTATATATTGGATCTTCTTACACTAAGAAATCGTACTCATAGAGTAAAGAACCGTGCGAGACCGGGTAAAAACAGGTAGTAGGCAAATAAGCCAGATACCGACTTTAGCGCTACCTGCCGGGCGGATTTGTGACGTTAAACCTCCAAGACCTTCCAAGATTATACATATAAACCTTCCTCTTGAATCACTCTATCTTTTAAAAAAGAAACTGCATCAAAATCCGTTGTGTAGTTTTAAAGATCTAAGCATACATACAGACACAGGGACAGACGCGGGAAGCTTTATACTATGTAGTGATTGGCAATATAAACTTTTCTTCAGAAAATTGATTTCAACATTAACACTGACAGCCAAACAGACAGATTGAAGGACATGGTTAAATCGACTTCGCTATCTATAAAAATATAAATTATATATACTCGTACTTTATAAAAATTACAAACGGAATCAAAAACTTATATATACCCTTCTTACTTACAGTGAAGGTTATACAAATTGTATTTAGTAACAGGCGCCTTGTCACTTAGGCCTACGTTTTATATAGAATGAGTAAATCAAACAATAAACTATAGGGGTTTATTATAAATTGCCGTTGTGTTATAAAAGTAATTTCAAAAAAAAGGAAAGAAACACAGCAAGCAAAAAGAAATATTTTTATATAATAAAAAGAAAAATTACAACATTCGCAATAAAACAGAAAACCGGAAGTTGGTCATAATACAATGTGTTGTTATTTGAATATGTAGAACTCGAAATAATTTAAAAATATATATATAAAAATACTCGTATGCATATGCATATGAAAATAATGATGATGATGATGATGATGTTTTAGTTTTAGTAAATGCAAAACGCACGAAACAACGACCTCTTTTTAATGAGTCTAAATGGGGAAATTAAAATAAAAAACTAAATAAAAAGCGACAGCTTAATAATTCATGCCAACAAAAGTAAATTAAAATTGTTCAAAACGAATTTTAATAACCCTATTGAGAAAAAAGTCTTTCTTAACAATTAAAAAATGAGCAACAAAAATAAAATTATGGAAATTTCAGTTTAAAAGTTCATTAAAAAACACTCACAAGTTACACAAGTACAGTTATTTTAATCTATCAATAACTTTTCTTTTTTTTAATGATCAAATAAACGACTTTTTTATGGTTAATTTAATAATTGAGTGTAAAAAATTTTAATATGGTTTTGTGATTCTAAATCGACTAATATTTTTTCTAGTCTCATGTTGTTTAAAAATATTTAAAAAATTTTTATTTTTTATTTATATAAAATTTTTAAACGAGTAATAACTTTCAATCGAGTTATATTTTTATTGAATAATATTTCTAATCGCATAATCACTCATTTTCTATTCCAAAAGTAAAAATCTTTTAAACGACAAATATTTAATAAAAAATACCTTTTATAATTTCTATTTTGATAAAGTTTTTAAATGGATAATACTTTTTTAACGACTTAAATTAATACGATAAAAATTGTTCGAATAATAATTTCTAATCGAATATATTTTTTTATTTGAATACAATTTTTAAACTAATAATATTTTGTTAATGGAATAATATTTTTAAGCACAAATAAAGATTAATATTTTGTTAAACTTTTAAATTCCAAATAAAATTATTACACATACAAATAACAATTTATTAATCGAATAATATTCTGAAGCGAATAAAAGTTTTAATCTACCAATGTTTTTTTAATAATTTTCTATTCGGATGTGTTTTTAATCGAATCAACTTTTTTTAATTTGAAAAGTGATTTTTATTCGCAAGTCACACAATTGGAGTTTTTTCTTTTTTGCATGCCCAAAGAAACAACTTTTTATGCTTAATTTATTAATTAAATTGTAAAAAACTTTAAATATCGTAAAACCTTCACAGTTTATAAATAACATGGAACAACTATAATCGAAATTTTAAAATTATTTGATAGAAAAAACTGAAACTTCAATAGTTTTGATTCAATAGCGAATACCATGATTTGGACCCTGTTCTTGCCTTAGACTGACACAAAAAAATTTTCTTAAATTCAATGAAACGATTTCATTAAAATTGTTTCATAGATTCAATGAAATACTTCATAATTTATATAAATTAATGGAATATTTTCAACATGTCATTGGCTGAAAAATAATTAATTTTTCATAGGGTTAATGATAAAATTCAGAGCATTCATATGCACAATATGAATTTAGTGATTTATAATTAAGCCGCATAATTTTTCATGCCTAATTATTATTAATTACATTTAAAAACAAAGATTTCACTTGTATTCATTTATCGTGCTTACGATCATGATTTCGAAAATTTTTCTATGATTCTAAAATCATGGTAATATCTTAAAAATTAATCACCACTTGTGAGAAAATATTGAATTTGAAGAGAAAAAATAAGAAAAAAAAAATTTGGAAAAAATGTGACTTAAAAAATTTTTTTTTTTTAATTACCAATTTAATTTTTGTTTTTCTTTTATTAAAATCAAATTTTATTTTATTTACTTGATGCCATAAGTTTTTTTCTCAATCACAACAAAACGAACCGCAAAGAGAAATAAAAAAAATTTCGATATGAAACACAGTTTACAAACGATAGTGTTTTGTACTTTTATATTAAAAACAATGTAATTGTATGAAAAGACGATATCGTTCGTACCAACTGAAACAGTAAGTTAATAATTTTTAAATTAAAAAAAAAAAAAAATTGCCAATAATTTTAGTCTAAACTCATGAAATTCTTATTAAAAAAGTCAGTTCTTAATTAAAGCGTACTTTATTATGACTATGATTATGGCCCAATATTTTAAATTAGATTAAAAATATTTGTTTAATTGGCTTTGTGTGTTATTTACAATGAACTGTCCAATTAAAATTAAAAAAGAAAATTTTGCAAAAATTTAATGAATGCCCTAACAAATCCTTTAGCAGCATACTTTTAATTCGTCTACACCAACTTACTATTCATTTATTATAACTTAATTTAATTTCCTTAACTAAAATCTGGTACGTATTTAATATAAGAATTTTATTATGGATTACCACAAACGTGAATGGAAATTAACACATGTACTCACTCGTAACATTTGTTTAAAGTCATAGGCCAGCCTCTTGTCCTTCGCTTATACTTATTTGTGTGCATAGTATATGTATGTGTGTATTTATTTTTATATTAAACGGAAATTCAACAATAAGAAAAATGTTGCGTTTTTAATGTCACTATGTGCATTTCCGCTTTAGCTTTTGTTTTTACCATTTATAAAGTTTTGTTCATGTTAGTGGTAGCAAATGCGCTTAAACATAAACGTACAAATATTTTGTTAGAAAACAGAAGGGAGAAATAAAAGAAGTAACAAAGAAACATTTATAGAAAATTGTCAAGTACGTACTATTTACTTACATTTTAAATAGTTTAAACAAAAATACAGCCCAGCCTAGACCAAAAAAAAGTTTGTTTTCAACTTTTTAAATATTTTTCAAGATATTTACATATTTTTCCCTTGATTGTGTGCCGACAATAATAGTATTTGTGAATGAGTATTAACTCTTTAGCACTAGTAAGTCATGTTTTTCTTTATTTGTTTTCTCCTTTCTCTTGCAATTTCAAACATTTATGTTGCACATACTACAGTTGCGATTAAAAAAAAAAATAATATAAATGCATGCATGTATGTATTACAACTACATACGTATAAACATATTTATTTATCACTACATGCACAGATATGCTGTTGCATGTTTGTAGATAAAAAGACATTAGCATAAATTATAATTAAATTTATGCAACATCATACACAATTTAACATTTCATTTTTATTCATTTCAACTTGTAGAAAGCAAATGCAAATACAATACAAACAACTACAATAACAAGAGCGAAAAAATTCAAAGGGAATTCTTTAATGATTTTTTATGCAAAATTGCAGTTTTTATTTTAATTAGAAACTGCTTTTTTATAACAGTTATAAATTAACAGCAGGGAAAAAAAACAAAATTCCATGGAAACCTATAAAAAATTTGTATTGTTGTGCATAAAAAGCAGAATTTATAACATCATTTTTATGAATTTTTATAAAAACCTTATATATAAGAAATCTGCGTTTATAAAACGTATTACAACACCAACTGCTTATTAACAGTTTAAAAAATAAAATTATTTTATTAAAATCCTGATAAATATGGATCAATATCATTAGATTGTCTAGCCGCTTCCGATTCAGCGCCCACAGCACATGCCAGCAAGGCATTCACACTTTGTTCTTCGCCTGCCTTATAAATATAACCGTTTGCCTTGTCAATGTGATTGCGCAAACGTAGCATACTTTGCGTGCTGCGTGAATCTAATAATTGAAATGATACTAAAGCATAATCTTCTACCATGGAACAAATAGCAGCATTCAGTTTTTTATATTTTCTTAAGGATGCTGTATCATCTAAAGCCTCTAATAAGTATTTTAGATCTAAAACATCTGTATAAAAGTCCAAATTAAAATGTAATTTATGTTCATGTTTCTTAAGCAAATCTGCTTTAGATAAAACATTGACATGAGGCAAACCCATGCGCAGCATCATATTCAAGGCTAACAACAAAGTTGAAACGAATTTTGCCGGTTCACTGCAATAATGAGAATCAATCAGATTGATTGTTACCAAATGATAACCTTGTTGATCTAGTTTTTCAAATATTTTCGACATAGAAGCATGATGTGTATATAACTCTACTTGGCCGGGACAGTCAAAGAAGAAATAATTGCAAGTAGCTGAATGTTTACGTAAATTCGGCAAAAGCCAATCATCAAAATGTTCTTCTAAAAACTCTGCACAATACATAAGAGCTCCATTGGGTCCCAAGTGCATATTATCCATAACATCTTGTACAGTTATAAGTTCCATTACATCTATATTAGCTTCATATCCCATATTCTCGTTAGCTGGATCCAAGTTAATAATACCGACATTGCGTCCTAATTCTTTATAGAACTTAAATGCATTTTGGCAGTAGGTAGTTTTTCCACTGCCTGGAGGTCCCACAATCAGTTGACCATAAAGAGGATTGGTGAATTTTAGTTTAGCTGGTTGTAACATGTTCAAATTTTAATATTTATTGCTTAGCACAACTAAATTGCAAAAAAACTTGAAAAAGTAAACAAAACAGCTTTGACAATATGTAAACAGCTGTAAATTTAAGGAAGTGTTTCGAAATCAAGATAAATATTTTAAATGGAGCTGCCATACTGCATTAGATAGACTACAATAATTTTCAAATATATTACGTATATCTGTACATATATCATACATTTTTATATAGAAAAATCAATTTATTTAATTTAATGAACATTTGTTGTTTTTAAAGAATTTTTTAAATATTTCATTTAACATCAATAGCGATTTTAAATTAACGTGACAGTCAGCTGTTTTCACATGGGAAGTGTTGATTTATTTTAGATAAATTATTGCCAGCCTACAATTTTTATTTTATTTACCTCCTTTTTTGGTCATTTAATTACGGCGAATTCAGTTCAGTAAGAAAAAGCACAAAAACAAAAATTTTCATATTTTATCTTCAGTCGGCGGCGAGACGTATAAGTGTATAAATTATTTTGTTGGTTTTATGGTGTTTATTAAAAATTATATTAATAAAGTATATTTATATAATTTATTTTTTTAATAATTTTGTACAAAGTTTTTCACAAGTAATAAAAAATAATTATAGTTAAACTAAAACAAAAAGATATAGAATTAAACATGGCGCAGCAGCAACAACCAGCTTACAATAATAGTAAGAAAGTTTATTTTTAACTTGTGTGAATTATAAAAATTATGTGTGTGTGTGCTGTCTATATTTTTCAATTCCATTGAAATTAGTCATAATGATAAAATATCATAACTTTAAAGAGTTTTTGTGCTAAGTTTTAATATAACCATAAATAGAAATAATTCATATTTCTTATAGTATGTGTAAAATTCACCTCTTTTTATTAATTTTTTTGTGCATTTTGTTATCTGATACTGAAGCCAGTCAGTCAAATAAAACGAAGAGCATACATACAAACATGTACAAGCAATTGTGCAGTCAAAATGCTGCTGAGAATTGTAGACAGCCGGCAATTTTTCTGCTCCCTGTTCACGATGGCAGCAGCACTTCAAGAACAACAAAAAAAACTATAGAAAACTTTATATTTTACATTTGTTCCCCTTCTACACTTTTGACCTATAACCGCACCCAGAATCTTAATGTATTTACATTTAAAAGTGTATGTATGTAGTTTATTTTATTTTCCAACTAAAGAATTAGAAATATCAGATTTTTATATTCAATATTTTTTGCTAATGTAATTAATAACATTTATTTCCTTAACGTTGGTATTCCGAAATATTTAATGTTTGTACTGTTGTTTATTTTAGAGTTTATTTATGCCACTTTACCTCGCACTCAACGTGGCCAACCAATTGTTTTGGGTTCCGATCCTAAAGGCAAAAATTTCTTGTACGCCAATGGTAATTCTGTTATTATACGCAACATAGAGGTAAGTTTTTGTACGTTTGCTATTTTTTAAATATTAGTTTCCTATAAAATACGTATGATATTTTTACAACCAGCAGCTGCACTGACTGCTGCTTTTAATTTGGCTCTTTAGACTAGTACATAAATGTGTACATTTATTTTATTAGATTTTCTTATAATTTTCAACATTTGCTTTCTATTTTTCATTTATTTATGCTGTTTTTCACAAAACGGATATATATTTTATACTTATACATACATACATATAATTTTCTATGTTATCTATATATTTTGTAGACACCCACGGTTTTTGTTGGTGTTTTATTCCTTTTCTCCACCTCATGTTTAAAATAAACATTTGTCCCAATCAAATTAAATTCGTAAACAATATTTTAAATTATAATAAAAAATAAGCCGTTGAATTTTTTGATAAGAAATGTACAAACAAATAAAACTAATACAACACAAAATCATTTGGAAAAAAATGTTTTAAAATTTGAATTAATAAATGCTGTAGTAAAATTACCGACTCATATATGCATTCAAACGAAATTTTTATAATGATATTATTTTGTCTAAAACTTTTTAATTCTATTCAACAATATCTAATGTCAAGAATTCTTCACAAATTTTAATTTTTTCCAAGCATTTTTTATAAACAAGCATTTTGTTTGAAACTTTTTCTTTTTCCAGTTTTCCAACAGTGTTTTGTGCTGAACACTATTTTTTGGAACAAAAACGCATTTTTATGTGAAAGTTTTAAATTTGAATTTCTGTCGAACAAAAATTTCTATCAACTTGCTTTATAAAGTAAGACTGCCAATTAATGCCCACTTTTTAAAAAATAAATCTTTATCTAATAAATTTATATTAAATGTGCAATTGCACATGTTTGTGTGTGTGTGTGTGTGTGTGTGCAAGGGTTTTCTTAATTTATATTTTATTTAATTATATATTTTTCTTTTCTAGAATCCAGCTATTGCCGATGTTTATACTGAACATTCGTGTGCTGTTAATGTAGCCAAATATTCGCCAAGTGGTTTTTATATTGCTTCGGGAGGTGAGTAATAAAAAATAAATAAAAATGTATTTTATATCAAGGCTAAAAAATAAAAAGGTTTAGGGACAGTATATTTAATTTTAAAACAGAAATAATTAATTGTATTTTTGGAAATATACACATCGCTGCGCTGTAGCTAAAAAGTAAATACGTTATAAATGCTTTGCAATGCAGTGAAGCAAATTAGCTAATACTTGAGATATACGTATGTATTATGGCACTTGATATTGATACTTTTATTAAAAATTGAGGATTGAAATTAAGTAAAATTGGTGTGTCGGAGCATATTCTGAGAGAGTACCCAGCGGTGGCAAGACGCAGAATGAGCTGCTTAGATAGTAGGACACTAATCCCAGGAGACCTATGCATGATTAGTACTACAACAATTACAAGATTCGTAAAGAGTTTCGGATTATAGTTAGGAACTGAGCTGCAAGAGGTTCAGAACAACCTCTGCCTTAATGCATTTGGGGCTAATGAGTCTCTTTTACTGTCGCATACCTACAATACGACTCTCCAGCAGTATTGTAGACATCGTTTCTAGGCCTTGCGTAGTATAGTTTGAGGGAAGTTTATTGTTCACTCCGGAGAAATTGTTGTGGATCTATGAAAAGGGTGTCCCCATACTTTTTAGCCAGATAGTCCTCCATTTCATTGCCCATGGACTCCGGTAACCATACCAAAGTAATCGTTCACTAATTAAAAGCAAGTGGTCAAAACTCGATCTTGTGGGGTACCTAGACCGCTAATATATGTATGAGATACATATATGTATGTGTTTCGGCATAAGTCGTTCTTTGAAATTTTATACGAAAAGTATTTACTTGTACATGCATTAATATATATAAATTTCTATTAATGTAATTTGCAAATTCGTTTAATAAAAAAATTATTTTATTAAAGAAGCGTTTACTAATTAAAATATATCAATTTATCCATAAACGATTTCATTTTTATTTTACGTTAAGAAAGCTCTGCTTGAGTTTAGCTTCGCAGTACTTTATTATTTTTATGTTTCACATTGCACAAAAACAAATAGAAGAAATAAATAAACCAAAAAATTTTAAGCCAAATTAACCGCTTCTTAACCTCATTCTAAATGAAAGTTTCAAAATGAGTCATGGCATCATTCATCTCCCGTCTGTTTTAACAAAAACTTATTTTGTTGTAAAAAGTGACTAAATCTGAACATAGTTTTTAGATTTCCGCAAAATAAGAAAGAAAAATAATAAAGAATGGATAGTGTTAGTGTTAGTGTTACTGCATCAATCATGTATGTATGAATGTATGCCTACAAATACTAATCAGCGATGTGTAAAAGTAGGAACTCAATTTCCAACATACTTAAAATGCAATATATTAAAAAGAAGCTCTCACATTTTTATATTAATAAAATACAATATGAAAGTTTTTAGTGTGATATAAATAAAATGTATGCGATTCTTGTATTTCAATTGAATATAAATTGGGGTCATTTTTTGCCAAGTTTTTAAATTTTCCAATTGAAAAGGTGCGTACAAGACATACTCTCAGCCTAAGCAGCATATAGTATATAAAATATAAAACCTCTACTATACATAACTTGTTTTATAAGTGAAAATATTTCAATTTAGCATTAGAACAATAATTACTTAATTTTTCCTTTTAATTATAGATCAATCTGGCAAAATTCGCATTTGGGATACTGTTAATAAGGAGCATTTATTAAAAAATGAATTTCAACCTATTGGTGGACCCATTAAGGATATTTCTTGGTCACCAGACAATCAACGTATCGTTGTTGTGGGTGAAGGTCGAGAACGTTTCGGACATGTTTTTATGGCTGAAACGGGTACTTCTGTAGGAGAAATCAGTGGTCAATCTAAACCTATTAATTCTTGTGATTTTAAACCTACTAGACCTTTTCGTATAGTTACTGGTGAGTTTTTAAAATATTGAAAATATTTATGTAAAAGCAAGCTTTGTTGCACAGGTAGTGAAGATAATACGATTGGTGTTTTCGAGGGACCACCTTTTAAATTCAAAATGACTAAGCAGGAGCATTCACGTTTCGTGCAAGCTGTACGTTATTCACCCGATGGCAAATACTTTGCTTCAGCTGGTTTTGATGGCAAAGTGTTTTTATATGATGGCACCAGTTCAGATTTGATTGCAGAATTTGGTTGTCCTGCTCATAAGGGTGGTGTATATGCTGTAGCATGGAAACCTGATAGCACGCAATTGCTAACTTGTTCCGGCGATAAGACTTGTCGTCTATGGAATGTTGAAACCAGAGAATTGATCTCAGAATTTGTAATGGGTACAACTGTGGACGATCAACAGGTGTCTTGTTTATGGCAAGGTGAACATATTTTAACTGTTTCTTTGTCGGGGCATATTAGCTATTTGAATGTTAATGATCCCACGAAACCTTTGCGTACTGTTAAGGGGCATAACAAACCCATTACAGTTTTGGGTGTTAGCGACGACCGCAGCACTATTTATACGGGTAGTCATGATGGTGTAGTTACTAACTGGAATTCAGGTAGTGGAGTTAATGATCGCGTACAAGGTGCGGGTCATGGTAATCAGGTAAGACGATATTTCAAGTATTTTATAACCAAATAATATTTTCATCTCATTCGCTGTTTATTAGATGAACGGTATCGCTGCCTGGGATGACTTTGTATACACCTGTGGCATTGATGATAGTTTACGTCAATTTAGCATCGAATCTAACGCATATACCGATTATGTTGTCAAATTAAACTGCCAACCAAGAGGTTTGGCTATTTTACGCAACGAAAACATTATTGCTTTGGCCTGTGTCAAGGAAATAACTCTGGTCCAAGACCGCAATAAAGTGTTCTCTTTGCCTATTAAATATGAAGCCAGCAGTATTACTGCCAATCCTGAGACTTTGGAAGTTGCAGTGGGTGGTGATGACCAAAAACTACGTGTTTACTCCTTAAAAGGAACCAGTTTAGAACTGAAATGTGAATTGGAGCATTTAGGTGCCGTCACGGATTGTTCGTACTCACCAGACAATAAGTATTTGGTAGCATGTGATGCTCACCGCAAAGTAGTTTTATATTCAGTTGAAGAATATAAACTAGCTCATAATAAAGAATGGGGCTTCCATAATGCTAGAGTAAATACAGTAGCTTGGTCACCAAACTCGCTGCTAGTAGCTAGTGGTTCGTTGGATACTACTATCATTATATGGTCGGTATCTAATCCCGCCAAACACACTATTATTAAAAGTGAGTTTATGCTTTCATTTAATTTTGAAAATAATTTAACTTTCCTCCATTTCTTTGTTTCCGTAGATGCTCATCCCCAGTCTCAAATAACACGTTTAATATGGTTGGACAATAATACTGTGATCTCTACTGGTCAAGATTGCAATACCAAAGTCTGGCATGTTGAGTCTATTTAAATTATTTACATTAAATCAGTTCCAACATCTTTAATTATATTCACAACTACTGCTTATTTAAAAAATGTTTGAAGTTTTCTACAAAAACAACAATCAAAAAACAAACCTTAACAATTTATATCTAAATGCATTTCAATTCTACCACTATTACTACTCCCAACTACTCCTACTTTATGCCCCACACCTGAACTCATAAACATTTTCGTTTGCATTTGTTTTTAAGTTTTACAAAGTTTTCAAATCAAAACAACACAAAAGCTTATATATTTTTTCTCTTTATTAATTTATTTATTAAACTTTTGATTTTAATTATTTTGTTTTTATTTTTTTATAGATTGTTTACTTTGCTTTCATTAAAAAAATACACTTTCTAAATTTAACTATATATTTTGGAAGTGTATTTTATATTTTGCAATAATTTTGACGAAAATAGAATTTTATAAAGAAAACACCAAATTGAAAGGTAGCTAAAGCTGCTATTATTCTCAATTTACTGAAAAATTAATTTAAATTTATATTGTGTTTTATAGATAATCAAGATCAATATATTTTTACTCAAGACAATTTTAATCAAGTATACTCAAAAGTTTAATTAGAAAAGAAAAGAAAAACACGAGAACTTAAAATTAATTCAAACTCAATTTCACAAGGGATTTCAAGAATCATATTTTTAATTAACAATTTCATCTAACCACATATTAACAAATCAAATTTCAAAGAAAAAAATCAAGGGACACAGGTATGTAAGTATATGTTTATTTGTTATTAAATTTACACAACAGCAAGGCAATACGTCACGTATTCAACTTGAAATATTTTTTATATAAAAAAAGTGTTACTTATGGAAAAAAAGAGAAAATTAAGAAAATTTTATTCATAAAAAAGATATGAATGCATATAAAAAATACAAACTTTGCAAAAATCAGGATTGATTTATATTCTTAAAAAAATACATTTTGGTTTTCACATCTTCAGGAAAAAATGTGGAATAATATTTCACAAAAAAGCATTTGTTAGTGCTGTTCTGTATTGGAAATCCGAACAATTTAGCAGTTCATAATTACTCTATGTTCCATTTGCAAATTAAATTATATTAACAAAATATTAATCTTTATTTGCGCTTCATTCCAAAATTGTGTTGGGTTATTTGAAATTTATTGTTTTCCTCATGATGTTCTCATGAGTTATTTATTCAGTACAAAAGTACCGAAGCGGATAGCATATCTATATGGACTATTTCATCAGGCGCTACTCTGAATTCTCAGTAGATTACTTCCAACATTTCTTGCAATAATTGATGTGATAAAAAATACATTATGACAACAAGTACCATTACTAGGCATATAAAAAGTTTTAATTTAAAACATGCCGGGAACTTCCACGATCCCGAGAACTTCATGCTTCAATCCCGTTTTCCCGGGAAACACAACAAAACTTGAATATGCTCATGACTTGGCTTTTTATTCTATTGCTTTCTTATGTCAAAGCACATAAGAGCTGAGAAGTTTCTCCTACACATTACTAAGATGAAAAATTATGCTTTGCATACATGTTAATTAATGGTACGTTTTGATATTTTATTATTCACGAATTTAAAACTACTAGTTTAGGTTCAAGCGTTTCTGACTAATTTAAAAGTCATTAAGGGAACAAAATGGTACTTTTTAATATGAGACTGAGGTCTTCAACAATATAAACTATAAAAAGATCCATATACGATAAATAAGTAGTGAGTTCAATGTTAGTAAGGTATAAAATAATTGTTTCTGTTATCTAGATTGAGTAGCTCCCTCAATTATGTGCTCTCTACCTCGAATCTACTGACAAGAGTGTCGTTTTCTTACTAATAGAGCGCAATTTCCTAAAATTGGACTTAACACAAGTTAGTGTCTATTTTATGGCATTTAAAAAATTTTTTGTTATAATAGTATTTAACAACAAGTGTAAATTCTTTAGTTTGCATGCATGAAACAACTGGGTATCAGACAGTCCCACAATTGAATAGGCTTTGTCTATTGGAGTTCCATTAAGGTTACTTAAAAAATTGCACTACCTTACCAGAAATGTGTGGTGTTGACATTCATTTGATTCATGTGTAAGAGAGAGATACAAAATCACACGTACACAAAGTTTCTAACACATTTTTCACAATGCTTTTAAGAACTAATAGCTCTTTCAGTTCCAAGGAATTTCAAAATTGTATGATATTTCGTCCTAAAATAACGTAAAAATGTATTTTTTATATCCATACAAACCTTATGTCTAAATATATAAAAATTTACCTACACGTTTGTGTAGCCGGGGACGGAAAGGGATAGAAACTCTACTACGCTGTGATAGATATTTGTATCGACAATGCCAATCAAACGGCAGATCAATTATGTGTCACTGGCTTGTAGGGTAAATTATGTCTACTATTGAAGCATATTGAATTCCGTTACTCAGACATAGATGGAAGGAAGTTTGCTGTTTTATTATTTTTGTTGGTAGTTTAAAATTTTTTCAGTGAAATTTGTATGTATTTTTTTCCAAAATTTCCGTTAGAATTAAAATGTCTGTTTCCTGTTTTAAAAGCACGTCTGCTATTCCTTCTGTTTGTGTCCTTGTGTTTTTTTTTTCGATTGTGGGGCTTTAAAAATCAATAAAAATAGTATCTTCATTCACATTTGGAAGTATTTTTGCAATTAATTTATATTTATCTAAAATTTTAACTATCAAACATGATCGACTTATTTCTAATTATTGTAAACTAATAAAATGAAAATAGCTGTGCTGCTAACTTATCTATTAGTAGTTAAGCTTGTTTTTAGCTGCTTAAAACGTAAAAAGCACGTTTTATATCGAAACTATTAGATATGGTTTTTAGCTATTATATTTTATTAACAATAAATTGATTTGTTATAATAGTTAGGATGTTTAATATTAATAGAAAAAATTATAATATGAAGAAAAAATATTTTAAAAGTGAAACTTATTATTCTAAGCCTTCTGTAATTTAATAATTATAAAGTTCACAATTGTAGTATCAGATATTTCCAACACTCCCTCTCAATTGTGGACTAGTTAATATTGCTGTTAAGTCGATGAACTTGTAGTTTAATTGCAGGTAAAGGTTTTGTCAGCATATCTGCCAGCATTTCTTCCGATGAACAATATATGCATTTTATTATATTCTTTTCAATGTAATCTTTGACGAAGTGAACTTTTGTATCGATATGTTTTGACCTGTTACTAAGCTTTTCTTCTTTTATGAGATTTAAACAGCTTCTATTATCTTCATGCATTGTTGTTGGATTAATTTGCTTACAATTTAAATCTTCTAAAATGTTTCTCAACCAAACTGCTTCTTTTGATGCTTCTGATAAGGCAATGAACTCAGCTTCGGTTGTTGACAATGATACACAACTTTGTTTCTTGCAAGCCCAACTAACTGCACTTCCATTTAATAAAAACATGTAACCAGAATTTGATTTTCTGTCGACTCTGCATTCTGCCCAATTTGCATCAGCATAACCAACTAGAACATTTTGTTTCTCAGAGTCAGCGAATAAATTTAAGTATAAATCAGATGTTCCTTTCAAGTATCTTGCAACTCGCTTTAATTCATTCCAATCTTCAAGGCTTGGATTATTTGTTTTTCTTGCTAAAATTGAGACACTTGCAGCAATATCCGGACGGGTATTTACAGCGATATATAATAATGAGCCTATTAAACTTTGATACTCATCATTTCTCATTAATAGTTCTTGATTACTTTTACCATATGATGGATCAAGTGGATACTTGGAATATTTTGCATCTTGTAGTCCAAATTTAATCAAGAGTTTTTCAATATATTGCTTTTGTCTTATTTTGAAATGTGATTTGTCTGTTTTTTCAACTTCAATGCCAAGATAATGTGAAATTGGACCAAGCTTGCTGATTTCAAACTTGCTGCTCAAAAGCTCATACACGAATTTGATTTTTTCATTATCTACTGATGCGACCACTAAATCATCAACATATATAAGTACGTAAACATCTTCCCCATTGATGATTTTTCTATAAAGACAGTGATCAGATTTGCTCTGAATAAAACCACCAGACAATAACACAGTATTCAGAACTTTGTTCCACACGTATGCAGCCTGCTTCAGACCATAAACACTTTTGTTTAATTTGCATACCAAACTTTCGTCACCGGAAATAAAACCAGGAGGTTGTCTCATATATATTTCCTCCTCCAGTTGGCCATTCAGGAATGCACATTTTACATCCATGTGCTCAATATTCATGCGTTTTGCACTAGCAAGCGAAATGTAGTTTGACGAACGACAGGCGCAAACACCTCATCATAATCACAACCGTATTTTTGGTTGTAACCTTGTGCTACTAAACGGGCCTTAAAACGCTGTATTTTTCCATTTATGTCACGTTTAGTTTTGTATGTCCATTTGCATCCGACAACATTTGCTTCTGGAGGTGCATGAGTTAGTTTCCAAGTTTTATTTGCTAAAAGAGATTTTATTTCATCCTTCATAGCAGACTCCCACTCTATACGTTGTTCAGACAAAATAGCCTGTTTGTATGTTTTTGGTTCAAGGAAAACTTCATTTTGAGCCAATTGTGCATATCTTGTTGGAAGAACACCTTTGTTACATCTTGATGATCTGCGCAAATTTTGTTCAGGAGGCATCTCAGATCTATCTTCTACCTGATTTTCAGGTTCAAAATACAAAAGGTCAGAAGCACTATCAAAAGAATCAGAATCAGATACACTATCAGCATGGATTTCCTCCAAAACATCTTTATTTCGTTTTGATGACATACTAATTTCTAAATTATTCTCAAAAGATGTAATATTTTCTTCTAAATTGCTATCCACAGTTGTGATTTGAGAGATAAATTTAAAATTTCTACTTATTATTACTTTATTTGTACAAGTGTCAACAAATCGTAAACCTTTAGACTGCTCGTCATAACCCATGAACGTAAACAATTTCGACTTGTTGTCAAGTTTCTTTCGAGAAACAGATGGTAGTAATACATAAGCTTTTGTACCAAAAATTTGCATCTTCGTGAAATCTGGCTTACGCTTCTCCCATCTTTCATAAGGCGTACAAGGGATTGATTTAGTAATTAGTCTATTTTGCAAGTAATTGGAGCACATTACGGCTTCACCCCAATAAGTTTTTGATAAACCTGCCTCTTCTAGAAGGCAACGAGACATTTCAACTAAGTATCTATTTTTTCTTTCTGCCACACCATTTTGTTGCGGGCAATAGGGAATTGTAAACTGAGACTTAATGCCGAAACTTTGAAGAAATTCAGTCATCCTTTTTGATTTGTACTCAGCACCATTGTCTGATCTAATACATTTTGGAATTCTTCCAAATTTGTTTTTAACCATTTGAACATAAATTTTCATTTTCTCAAAGACTTCTGATTTTTCAGCAAGTAAATATATCACAGTAAAACGACTGTAATCATCTATTAAGGTCAGAAAATATTTTTTACCACCAGGTGTAGTTGTTTGCATTGGACCGCAAATATCAGTGTGGATAAGCTCAAGTACTTCCCCAGTTTTGTGTTCAGATTTTTTCGGAAATGGTTTTTCGGTCATTTTGCATTTAGCACATATATTGCAAGTACTACGAGTACCACAATCAACAATATAAAAATCTGTTTCGAACTTACCAGACTGCATTGATTTTATTGCGTTTATGTCCCTATGACCAAAAACTTTATGGTAGTAGTGTTGACATTTATTTAAATTGCAAATGCTAATCAGAGCGCTTTCATTTTGTTTTGACTTCAGTTGGTATAAGTTGTTACATAAGTTTGCCATTCCAATTTCAGCATTATTTGAATCCAGGATAATGCAGCTTTTTTCACAGAAAAGTAGCTTAAACCCCGCCGTAGACATTTTCTTTACAGACAGCAAATTACCCTTAAATGACGGAATGTATAGTACGTCCTCAACCGTTATCATTTTCTCATAGCCATTCTTATTTATCAGCATTATTTCGCAGCAACCTTTACCAGCAGAATATTCTCCTTCTCCATTAGCAACGGTAACCTTTTCTCGCCATGATGGATCAAGGTGTTTGAACTCCTCTCTGTCACTACAAATGTGACATGTGGCTCCAGAATCAACCACCCAAGTTCCTATTTTTCCATTTACGGCAAAACATGAATTCTCATTATTGTGATTTTCAGCAACTTTTGCATTGTGGTTATAATTTTTTGGTTTGTTGTTTTTAAACTTCCAGCAGTCCTTACGAATATGTCCGATACCACGGCAATAATGGCACATTAGCTTTTTATTATTATTAGTATCAAATTTTGACTTATTAACAATCTTTAGCACGGTATCTGTACGACTTTGTCTTTCGTTGTGTTTTTCATTTTCTTCCAGTAATTTATTTTCTACTAAAGTCATTGTCAGATCTTTTTCGTCTCTTACCTCGAGTGCCGTAATTAAAGTGTCATATGTATTTGGTAAACTGCTCAATAACATTGATACCATCCACGATTCCGACACAGTTTCTTCGAGTGACTGCAACTTCGAAAATAACATCTTCATTTCATTAATATGTTTATCCATGTCGCCACCAACATCTAGTTTTAATCCACAAATCTTTCTCATCAGCTTTACTTTGTTACTTAAAGTTGATTTCTCATGGTATGACTTCAAAATGTTCCAAGCTTCTTTAGCATGTTTAGTATTTACTATACGAAAAACTTCAGATTCTTCTACAGCTAATCCGATCAATATAGACGCCTCAGTGTCACGCTCTTTCCATTTTTCATCAGGTATTGTAGGAGTAATACCTTCAATTACATCCCATACCTTTTCTTTTTTCAACAGCAACTGCATTCTGTACTTCCAAAGCTCATAGTTATCCCGATTTAATTTTGTTACCAATAATCTTGCATCAGCCATCTTTCAGCAGTTAACAGCACCAAACAGCAGTTCAAATAAACCACAAATACACACCTTTCCAAAGGATACAATAATGAGACTACCGCTTGAACAATAACGGATTTTTCTTCACAAAAAATTCACTTCTGAATTCAGGCACTGTTAATTAATCTTGTTAGATTTTTTTTTTTATTTGGCAACAAAAATAGCTAAATATCACAATCTTATTTTTTAATGGCCCATAACCTATTAGATATGGTTTTTAGCTATTATATTTTATTAACAATAAATTGATTTGTTATAATAGTTAGGATGTTTAATATTAATAGAAAAAATTATAATATGAAGAAAAAATATTTTAAAAGTGAAACTTATTATTCTAAGCCTTCTGTAATTTAATAATTATAAAGTTCACAATTGTAGTATCAGATATTTCCAACAGAAACTAAAAGTTGGCATCATTTAGCGACTTTTTTTCGCACTTAAACAATTATAATACGTATTTGCTATAAGTTTTCTTATTAACGTAATTCACGCTTCAGTGTAAAGTCTTTTGTATCAAGTGTAAAATTGTAAAAATACAAAATTTGTTACACACAACAACAAAATGTATTATCCTACCATTTTTTTCAACACACTGCAGAAATATAATAGCGGTATTCACATTTCGAACTATTTTTACAATTAATGTATATTTAGGGAAAATTTTAACTACAAAGCGTGAATTCCGCTAATTTTTTATCGTTCTAAAATTCCGCTTAGTAAAAATCTAATTAAAATTTTCGAATTTTCTAAAACATTTGACTTTTATTTAATTGTTTTTCTATTTAATTTTTTTTTTGTTTGTTTTTCATTATTAATTTATTACTAGTTTTAAATAAAAAGAAAAATACAATACATATAAATTTGTCTTTTGTGTATAATTGTGTGTTCGTGTAAAAAAATTTTCTTAAATTAAGCTAAACTAAGTGTGTAGAAATGTGTATATAATGTGAATGAGTGAATGTGACGGCAAGACCTTTTTGGTAACCCTCTAACGTAGTAAACCATGTACATCAGACAAATCCAACAAAACTCGTAATTTTATTAGACTTGTCGAAGATACAACGAGATTTGCTAGTTTAGGGAAATTGCTCCAAAAGGGGATTCTCATAAAGTGTTTAATGTTGTGTTTTAAAATGTGTTTGTACCACGATTTAAAATCTAAAAAGAATTAATAAACAACTAAAAACAAACCAGTAAAATTAAAATCAAACAAACAGTTGAAAAGATCAACACTAGAGTTTTTAAAACTACTGTACGTAAGCCTCCAATAATTAAAATATAAAAAGGAATTTTATTCAAAATTTTGGAAGACTATTGAATTGAAAAATTGTATTTTCTAAAACCCAATAGTTTTCCTAGGAAAGTTTTTTTTAAGGATAACTTTTTCAAATATATCACAGTTGGGATTAAAGACAATGGGATGGTATGAAACGTGGTATTATATACCTAGTATTTTGTTTTTTTTTTTTTTTTTGTTTTTGTTTTTTTTTTTTTAATTACTTAAATTGCGCTGTATCAAATCCAAGCAAAAGTCTCTTAGCGTCTGTGGCATTTTAAGAATTTGAATTTGGACTTATTCTGGTTTCTACACTATTGTTGCTACCATTCGTACAAGTTTGTAAAGCGTTAGGATTATTTGAAGATATTGAGCTGGTGGCGGGGACGGTTGAAGTGTTGGTGTTGCTGTTTGTTGTTACAGTTGGTGAATTATTGAAATTAAATTTTGTGCTTTCGGTAGTAGGACTATTTGGTGTGATGTTAATTCCTGCAGATGATGTCGAAATTAAAGGAGTATTAAAATCTTTACTTGGCATTAAATTGATTGTACAAGACTGTTGTTTGTGTTGCTGTGCCGTATTAGCGGCAGCTGCTGCTAAGTGAAATTGATTTGGCATAAACATCTGATAAGCAGAACTCAAATGAGCTGCTGCAGCTAAAGATGCAGTTTCATTACAATTTAAATCATTGCTAGTTGTTGGCGTTGATGGGGCTGTTACAGTTTGAAAATGTGTTAGGGTACTAGACGGAGTGGCTGTAATTTCAGCAGATGATGTTGGTGTTGGGTTATGAACCAGATTTGCAGCATTTAATTGTGTGGCCAAAACTTTATTGGCACGCTTTCTTCTAGCCTCTGTTTCACAAGGTGAAGGTGCTCCCGGATGTCTATAGGATACGTGTTTCCGCAGCGCATCCTTGCTGCGTGAAACATGAGAGCAAACATTGCAAGCATATCTGGAAATAAAATAAACGAGATTAATAGAGCTTGATACATACATATTTTGGTTTCCATGAAACCCACCTTACGTTTTGATGTGTCTCCAGATGAACTCTTAAATTGTATTGATTACTCAGTTGTTTGTGACATATAAAACAAGTGGCATACAATTTTGAATTTGAAGGTGTTTTAGTTTGTGAATTTGAGGTTGGGGCGAGCTTTTCGTTTGCCATCATTCTAGCCGTTTCATGCTTTAGATTTTCATTGACTGCTTCCATGTTTCGCACGCAGGACTGTGCATATTTATCGAAATGTTGCTGGAGTTTTAATTGATCTTCGGGTGATATATTGTAACCTAGATGAGAGTGCAGTTGTGTTGAAGTTTCTGTGCTTGTGGGGGAGGTAAACAGTGAAGATTTTGCAGATAATACAGGTGAGGGAGTTGAGCTATAATTTTCTATTGAAGTTTTAATGCTCAGAGGCGTTAGTGGACTGGATAATTGTGTGGACAAGGGAGAACTGGCCAAATTATCTTGATTTTTGTCATGCTTATTATGCGAGCCATTACCGCTGTTCATTCCTCCAGTTTTTAGATTTTCTACAATTTTATCTATACGTTTGATGTCTTTTTGTTGCTGCTGTAATATTTGATTTTGTTGTAATTGTGGTTGGCTCACAATAGACTTTTTTTCTAAACCAGTGCAAAACCTTTTGGCTAATTGGGCCTCTTCTTCAGAGTTTAATAAAGAAGGCATTAAATCCTTGGCTGAAATACCCAAATTCGCTTGGTATAGATTAAATTGTTGCTGATATTTAGCCAACAGCTCTGAAGTCTTATTGTTTAAGGCAGTTTGGGAAAAATTCAAAGGTTGATGCATTAAATTGGGATAAAACTGCAGAGATTTCAAAAAGAAATTCTCTAAAGGAGAAGGAATCTTTGAATTTAACCCCGCACTAAGTAAAGGATTAAATGAACTATTTGATAAATTTAGATTTAAATTTGTTGTAACTGGTGCTTGCGGCAAAGAAAAATTACCACAAGCAGATTGTGTGGGTGGCGGTGAATTCGGTGTATTAGATTTTTCCCGTTCTTCTTTTTTACATTCCAATGACTCTTTTTCACTTGAAGATTTTGGAGGTTTCTGTAACTAAAAAAAAAAGAAATATTGAAGTATATTTTTAAGATGTCCCATTTTCTTAAATTAACTTTTGGCTTACATTGTTGTGTACATCTGCTAAGCCCTTGATACCTAATGTCTCTGCTAAACTCAAAAGTGTGGGTATTTGCTCCTCATAAACGTTTACTTCCCCCGAATACATAAATGTCAGCAAAGCCACTATGGCATTAAAGGAAGCGCCTGGTATTATTATAACTGGGTGGTGGGTAGTTTCCAAGGTGCGAAAAATTTCAAGGAAAAAAGAGCTGCAGGCGCTTAAAACTACACGATGAGCTCTTAAAGTACGACCTTCAGCTGAGATGGTAACATCTGTTAAATGACTTTGGTCAAGCAAAATTGGCAGTGTACTTAGTAGACTGGTCTAAAAAAGAAGAACAAGAATAATATTTACAGTTAAAAATTATATAGATACACACACATAATTATAGCTGCATACATACATACATTTTTTTAATTCAAATTAAATTTCTCTCAACATTAATTTAATCATTTGTGTTACCGTTTTCTAAAATCATAAATTTTTCATTTTAAATCTTTTTAAAGCAAAAAAAAAAAAATTTGTCTGGGTTCCTTTTACTGTCAATTACTCATATCAAATTTTTTTTTAAGATTTTTAATGTAATTAAAAAAGAAAATATTGTCTAATATTAAATACACACATTCCTATGTACATATGTATAGTTATATGTGTTTCCAAATATTAATAAATCTCATTTTATTAAAACTGTCCAAATATTTTCTTACACACATTACAAAATATTGTAGTAAGTAGTTTTTATATTGCAACAAATTTTTCGCTTCTTCGATACTTTTTTCGAATATTATTTTTTCTTGTTTCTTTATTTTTGGCAAATTGCTTGCACAAAATTTTCATTTGTGTTTTTGACTAGAAAAAAAACTTTTTTTTGCCTCAACAGTTTTCTACAGACAATTTTGGATTGTCGAAAAACAAATATACAGATTTTGCTAAAGTGGTTTTCAACAAAAAGTGATATTTTAAATTTAAATATTTAAAAATATAAATGCATGCATTCCTATACATATACGTGCATATGTTGCACAGGTAAATTTTTTTTATACTTTGTTTTGCATAATTTCTAACGAAATACAAAATTAATTTTTTTTATAATTTTATTAGATTATTCGATCTTATAAATTTATGATTAGTAAACATTATTCAAGCTTAAGATCTCAATAAAAATTGTTTTTATTTTAATTTTCCAATATTTCGACTTTCTTTTGAGGGTCAAAATTATTAAATTTTTCCAATTTAATAATTTTGACATATCAAATTTTATTTTATTATAATAATAAATTTTCCTGAAGAAGACCGTCAAAAGAAATTCGAAATATTGGAAAATTAAAATAAAAACAATTCTCATTGAAATCTTAAGCTTGCATATATTTTTTTTTTAATTTTAGAAAAAAATTTTGTTTAATTTAATTTTTAAGTATATTTGAAATTTCGAACATAATGGCGAACTTTCGAAGTTAAGTAAAAGATATAAAATGTTAAACATACACCCATATTATGACAAAGGATCATTTTGCAAAACGCTTTTGTCATATTTTTTATGAAAAAACGCCAATTTTCTTTTCAATTTTGGTTGAAATAAAAAAAAACTTATGGTCGATTGTGAAACACCACCAACCGGCATTAAAGAGCTCTGGGACAGAGTCCAGGAACATGGGCCGATATACCAAACCGTATATCAGGAGTTTTAAAACATTCTACACAAAATCCTAATTAACGGTTTTTAATTAAATTTCACATTTTGTCAATGCGATTTGTAACCACAAAAAAGTGTTCTGTGCATATAATTTTGTGATTTCAAAACGTTCAACTTAGTCCCCATTTACACTATGGATATTTCTGTCCGGACAGACGAATTTTGTGGGCGAGGGGCAAATACGCAAGGTGTGTAGTACACGACCGTCTGTACTAGACATTTTTTGTCTCTCTTTTTAACTTTTCGTAATAATCGTCTGTTGCTTCATTTCATTTTTGTACACTGTATTAATTTGCCCATATTTTTATTTATTATTATTTAATTTGGTTTGCTTCAAAAGTTCTTTTTAATTAATTTTCATACAAATCAATTAAGCACGTCACGAAAATAAATTTAAAGAAGAATTGAAAAAATTTCTTTCTGGACATTAATGTCCGAAATGTAAACGGTTTAGGAAAGAACAAAAGAGAATTGAAAAAATATCCGGCAAGAAATGTCCATAATGTAAATGGGGACTAAGACACTTTCGTTTTCAAATCTTAGAACTCGTTAATTTTAGTTTCTTGAACTCAAATTAATTATTTATTTTCAGATTAATAAAAAAAATTGGTATTCAAAGAAAATTATATTTATCAATGTTTGTAATTTTTTTTATATAATTTTTTATTTGTAAGTTTATTTGCCCTTTTTTTACTGGAACGGCTAGTTTTATTATATTTACGATTTCAATATAAATAAATTATTCGTTTCTCTCAATTACATAATTTTTTTTGCTATAAAAGAAGAATGTGGAAAGTGGAAAATATGAATATTTGACTAACACAGTGAAAAGTATATAAGACTAGGCCCAGGCGAATTTACCTTCTTCATTGTCAAAACAAAAAAATCAGCTGTTTCCTTGTGCTTTCGAAAAGATAAAATCAACCGGAAAACAAAATTAGTGTGGTTTACAGAACAGTACAGAATCACACGTGAGATTAGAAATCACACAATTTTCAGAACACTCACACACAGATCTGTATTTTTTTTAATTTATAGTTACATTTAATTTAAAGCTTTAAATTGAAGTAAATTAAACACATAAAATTTTACCGAAATCCGTATATAAAACTTTTAGTGTTCACTTCTGCACCGTATGTAGCATATAAGTCAATCAATTGTGTCCACTTTGTTATTCCTAGTTTTATATTAATTATTCGTGTAAATATTTACATGCCTTATTCACGTATTCAAGAATAATTTTAATAAAATTATAGTGAAACTTCTGACTCACAATAGAAAACAATTATTTTATATTAAAATAAATGCTATTGTTCGAACACCCTTTTCTCTATTTGCACATTGAAGCTCATCTAATTCGATAGTTTTTATTTTAAAAATAACATCATGGGACATAAGCAAAATTTCCTAGTTAAAATCCATTACTTATGGATACTTTCGTAAAATTCGGCGGCAAAAAAAATTAAAGAAAAATATACACAAATTATTTTGTATGTGTGTAAAAGCAGTATTTTTGGATATTTATTTATTTTTTCTTTTATAGCAAATGACATTTTGAACATTTTTAGTAAGCGCAAATGTCCAGTCACTTGTGACAACTTTCTATATATAAACAAACATAATTATGCCCAAATAATACAAATATATACATACATACATAAGTATACAAAACGACAAAAAATATGTTTTATTGAATATTAAATAAAAATAATAAACCATACTCGTTCATATGTATGAATAATCCAGCACCTGCTGGAAAGGCTTAATTTTATAGTAGTTCTACCACATTTTTGCCAATAAAAAAAAAGTAAAATATGAGCAGTAAATTAAAATTTTTTTAAATTAAAAAATCATATTGAATATTAAATTCGAAGTATAAAGTTGCTATTTTTAACTGAGCCCAGAAAAAACACTTTTTTTAATATATTTTTTCTTATGTTGTAATAAAAAGTTATTTGGGTATTCATGGAGTTGAAATTAGATTTAAAAATAAAATGAAATTATGTATGATATATTCGTCGGATCAATGTCATAATTCAAAAGACATGGTTTTTGAGTTATTAATCAAAGCTTTAGTGAATTATCTTGCTTTATATTCTAAAAGAAAATATCAATAATTTATTAGTGCTCTTTTTTAAAAAGAGAATATTCAAAATTTTGAAATGAAATATTTGAAAAATGTGTGTAACAAATTATTTGGAATCAGAAAATTCAACACATAATTGGAATTAAAGGCCAGCACAAACATACTTGAAAGCTACACATCACTACAAATATGTGTCATATTTCGTAATAAAAAGTATTTGTAAGCCATTTCAAATATGCTTCTGCAGCCCTTTAATTGAAATTAACATTAAAAAAGATTGATATAATCACCCCTATTCCAGTTGTTGCCGAAAACGTCGTGGTCGTTTTTAGTTCAATTTCGGTTTTCATAGTCGTCGTCTTCACTTCGACACTAATTTTGTATTCTATAACAGTCTGACTACGACGACGACAGTTTATCGTTTTTTTTTTTTTTAACAAAACAAAAACACTAGCATTTCATTTAGCTGGTTTACATATTTGACGCGCAAAATAGAAAGGGACCTAAGGGTAAAAACCGGTTTTGTTCAGAAGAGCCATTTTAAAGATTTAAATACGTGTATCTTTGGTGTACTTCACTTTCATAAAACGCGCTTATCTCTGCGAGGGAACACTTTTGGGGCATGGGATCGGTCTCATTCGATGCTCAGATGTTGTCCACATAAAAAAAAAGTGGAAATTGATTTTTTTTACCCTTAGGTCCCTTTCTCCATGCGCTGTCACATATATGTTTTGAATTTTTGTGGCACAATATATCTCGCTTATAACTAAAATTTCGATTTAAGTGATGAAGAGTAAAAGATGATTTTTTATTAGTAAGAGAACTTATCAGGACGAACTCCTATATGTGCAAGTTACTGAATGAAAAGTATATATCGAAGCCAAACTCTTTCAAAATAACTAGCATGTGAATTAAAGAACGAAGTTAGATTTACATTCATTTGTAAAAAATGTAAATTGGAAGCTTCATTAAGATTTTTATCAACCATTAAAAACGTATTTAAGATTGTCGCAGCTGTTTGAAAAATTGCACTAGCAAAGTGCATTTATTTTATAGCAAGTTATACTCAAATTTGCTTTGAAATTAATGTGCTGTTTTTATAACACAAGCAATCAACTCGTCTGGAATACTCAATATCGTGAGTACTTTTCATAAAAATTTTCAAGACGAGTTGATCGCTTGTATTATGAAAACAGCACATAACTATATTGGAAAAGGAGATTTTTCCTAAGTTTTTCAAATTGGTTTATATTTGTCCCTTTTTTTAATTTTTTTATATTTTTATTATTTTATTAATACTTTTTTGTCGTTACCTAAAATAGTGACGAAAAATCATAGTCGTTTCAATATAATATCGCAGTCCCATTTTCTTATAGAATACCAATTAAAAACAAACACTTATCGATAAATAACGATTACGACAATTAGAATACCAATTAAAACCAATTAATAAACTTTATTTTTATCCATCAATTGCGACAACTGGAATAGGGGTGATTGTTTTGTTTTAAAAATACATATTCGTATTAAAACTAAGTAAAATGCATATACATAATATGTGTGTTTGTATGTATGTAAATACCTACAGATGTAATTATGTTTAAAACTTTTAGAGGAATTTTATGAAAAAAAAATACCGCTTTATATTTACCTGATGATTATGCCATCTTAAACAGAACTGTTGTTGATTTTCATTATTGTTGTTATTTGTTTGTTGTTGTTGATGTTGATGATGTAGCTGATCTTGTATTTTTTGTGATAATTGTTGATCAAGTGTCTGCTGATGTTGACGTAAATTCGTTGAAATAGCTGTTGCATTATTATGTTCCATAATATTGTATATTTTTTTAAGTGATATAACGATTCTTTAAATGTTATTTTTAAGTCATAGAAACTGATTTAAAATACGAGTAATATTAAACTTAAAATACATATACATGTGCACTAAACCCATTTATATATTTAAATTTTGGCGCGCAAACATTTTACATATGCAAACGCACACAACAAGGACAACAACAAGATTTTAAGATAAATCATCAATCACATCAATAAAATGGCTGTTTAATTGTTTTGTTATTAGTTGTTAAATGTGTATGTGGGTTTGCTTGCTCATTAAACGATATTATAGTGAGAAGAGAGATCATGTTTATATGCTCTTTTGTTATAACCATTAATTGCTTTTATTTTATTTATTTTCTTGTAAACAAAATAACGAGATTTGTTTTTTTTTCTTTTTGAAGATTTCTTAGCTGAGAAACTCTTTTTTTTTTTGTATTGAGAGAAGTTTGTGTGGCATTAACAAAAGAGAACAAATAATACGATTATTTTAAAATGATAATGCAATGTGTAGTATATGTCGTGTGGTAACAAATCCTTCATTCATATTTAAATATCATTTAATTATGATAAAAATTTGATTGATTAAATTAAATATTGTTGAAATCAGATAAAAATCTTGTGTAAATTAAAAAATAATAATACTTTAATTAATTTCTTGTTCTTATTTAATGTAATAAAAAAAAGTTTTTTGTTTTAGATTTGCCATTTATTTCAATTGTCAAATTTCTGTTAATTCTTTTTTATTTAAATTTTTTGCAAATTTGTCGTTTAATCTCTGTCCACTACATTCATTTTTATTTGTTGGATTTATATTATTTTGTGTCGAAATTGCATTTTGAAATGCATGTGTATTATTTTTTTTTTTTTTGTCCGAGGGCTGCTATTTTTACCGGTTCAAGCAACAACAACAATTAGAAAGTATGTATTAGCCAATTTTAATTTAGCTAATGCATTTTTGGTTTTTTCCTTCAGAAAAAAATCTTTATTCTAATGGCTACACAATAAGTCGTAAAATACTTGGAGACACCTTAATATTCTTTTAAATTATTTTTTAAGGCGTCAGTGCAAGTAGGAGCTCAAATATTCACCTTATAAAAAGTTAAAAATATATATGTATGTAAATGGAACATTTAATATCTTATTACTTACATACATATCGTCATATGTTTTCAAAAATGCCCTGAATGAACATTCGACTCTTTGATGTGTTATGCTGCAGCGCATCAATTTAGATATTCCTGTAATATTTTTTCCTTCTAAAATTAAAAACAAATTTCTTAAACTGTAAAAAATTTGGAAAAGTTTGGATAATTTTTTATAATAGAGACTTTTTGGCTTCTCCTATAAAATTTATTGAAAAGAGTATGTACCAACTACATAACCAGGAAAAAAAATTAGAAGTGGTTTTCTTCAAAGTTCATCTTAATCACTTTGAAAAAAGCAATAGACATGTTTTAAGTACTGAAAGAGACATTTTTAACCACATATAAGTAGTATACGATCTTCAACAATTCTATTACTATTTTAGCACCACAATTATACGTAACCCACATGGCGTTAATATTAAAAATATCATCGGGTATTGCATTTTATAGCTTCTTAGATACTCATTTTAATTCTTGAAAAATTTTCAAAAGAGAACAACTTCCTTCCAATGACACGCTAATATTAAAATTATAATTTTTTCCTCAGAAATAGAAGTAGTTCTAGGTTGCAGTTGTTGTGAGTTCCCCTCTTTCTTTTCCCCATTTTTTTCTGGGTCCTTATATAAAGTAAAATTTGGTTTTATGTAATGTAATATTTCCATATTATTATTATTATTATCTTTAAGATCTATTGTGCAGCCCAGTTCCTAACTACAATCCGAGACTCTTTACGAACCTCGTAATTGTTGTAGGAATAATCTTGCCTAGATCTTCTGGGATATTCTGCGTCTTGCCATCGCTGGGCACTCGCAGAGAATATGTTCCGACGTTTCCTGTCCTTCTCGACAGAAACGGCAGGAGTGAGTCGACTTGTACCACACCGATTTTACTCATGTGACAGTTAAGTCTACAAAGGCCCGTAAGTAGCTCAACGTAGAGTTTAAGTCATTTCTGCCAAGGTTCAAAATAACATCTGCCCTAATGCGCTCGAGGTTAATAAGTCTCTTTGACTGCCGTATGCCCACTTCGGCTCTCCAGCAGTCTTGTAGACTTCGTTTCTCGATATTTCCATATAAATTAAATTAAATTTTCTTCTCAAAAGCAGACCTTTTTTATACAAATTTTAATTGTGGATAATATGTACTCGTATACCAGAACTAATATAGCTCATTTACTTCATTAGTGTCAGAATTAAAAAAAAAAAATTGCTTGTACAGTAAAAGTTTGCAATTTGTGAAAATTTAAGAGAGGGCAAATGTGCCAGTAGTCGACAGTTTAATGTTTCTCCTTTTTTTCAAATTAGTACCATTTTATACATATATGATCATGGTATTACTCTGATAACACGCTGTAATTGTACAGTATTGGATATACACAAATTTTTTGTGCTAAGAGCGGCATCATTAAAAAGTAAAAAAAATTTTTTTGCTATATTTTATTTATAAACTACAATATTTCAACGCTTTTCTTTCCATAGAACCCAATATAATATGAAAATTGTTTCAAATTCAAAATTGGCCTTGCCACTAAAGTTTTCCTAAAAAACAAGCACTTCTGCAGATGTTGCAGAAGACACATTGAATAAAGGTAAATTATGAATAAATTACTCATTTCAGTAAAATTAACTCTTTTTAAATAACATCACTTGGTTATTCTTATTTATTTGAGTTATAAATTAAAAAAATTACGACTACTGGTACATGCCGAAAATAGGAGAGTTTATCCTACCTATTTGGTTTGTAATTTTACACAATGTAAATTAAGAAATTGAGAAAAATTAAGTTATCAACTTAAAAAAAAATTTTTAGTTATATCACTATTGAAGTAAATGAGGCTAAATTAATTAGGTAATGCATTTTTTCAAAAAATACTAAAATGTTCTTATTAAGAGATACTTAGAATCACCTCTATTCCAGTTGTCGCAATCAATAGATAACGCTTATTTGCAACGACTTTAAATTGGTATTCCAGTTGTCGCAATAGTTATTTATCAATAAGTGTTTGTTTATAACTGGTATTTTTTGAAACAACCGTTTTAGGTAACGACTAAGAAGTGTTAAAAAAATAATAAGAATTAAAAATTAAAAAATAAAAGTACAAATATAAACCAATTTTAAAAACTTGTTTAATTGTTGGAGAAAGCTCTTCCCTTGTCCCTTGCAGTAGGAAGTATCATTTCATTTAATTTCAAAGCAAATTAAAAATAAATTATGATTAAAAATTCTTTTGCTCTTATTGAAACTTTTTATTTCTTTTTTATCAAATAATACTCTGTGGTTTAGGGAGTTCTTTTTCCCAAAAACCGAAATTTTCTTAGGAAAAAAATTCTGACGAATATTCATAAGTCTTAACCAGAATTTTTCAAATAATTGGCCACCACAGTTTTAAATTAAAGTTGTTTTACATGCTGAGTTCATAAAATCCCTGGGCTTTAAATCTTAATGTAGCTGCCAATTTAATTATTTTTTTTCGATACATACTTTCCATTCGGTAACTTGAATATATCGGAATTCTCCTGATAAGTTTTCTTTCTAATACTAGATTATCTTTTTTTCTCATCACTTGAATTTATATTCAAATTACATGCGAAAAAATTTTATCACAAAAATTCAAAGTAAAATTAACCAGCTGAATGTAATAAATACTAGAGATGTTTTTATTTTATTAAAAAAAACGATAAACTGTCGTCCTTGCAGTAAGACTGTAATAGAATACCAAATCAGTATCGAAGTGATGACGACAACGATGAAGAATGAAGTTGAAATAAAAACGATAATGAAATTTTCGACGATAACTGGAATAGATGTGAATATTTTTATATAAATTAGTTGAAATATAGGTTTCAAAGCGCAGGAAATTTTTGTTTTACATCATATGATGAAGATGGTGTTGAAAAAAGTACATATTTACCTCAATAATTATAACATGAGTGTTCCATTACCCTATCTCTCTCTTCCCCTATTTGAACTTTACGCCTTTGAAAATAAACGACACAAATGCTTATCTACACATACATACATATTGTCATCTGTACATATTCAAATGTAGTATATTAAGTAAGTGTGTATATGCATATGTATCATCATCTAATGAATAAAGGAATTTTGTTCATTCCAATATATTTTATTTAAATTCTACTAGATTGAGCTAACTAAAAGGTACAACTACTACACTTATTGCAGTTTTTTTATTTTGAATTGTTTAGCTGGCTGAATGGGTGACATTAGATGGATGCTTTTTTGCTGGTTTGCTTGGCTAGGTTTTTTTTTTTTTTTGTTTTTTCTTTTTAATTTGGTATTGTTTTGTAGTTGTAAATTTTATTTATTTTTAAAAATTTGTGCTATTTCGTAAATATACATAATCACATTAGCCAAAATCACGCTGACAAGAATGAACAAAAAAATTAAATAAAACAATAAAGACCCCCATTTAAAGGTAATATAAAGCGACATTAACTGCACATACTCGTATACTAAAAACAATTTTTACTTTTTTTTTATCTATCTGCACTAGTTGATTCCAACTTAATTTAAAAATCACTTCTACATTTTCTTTGTTAAAATTTTCATGTCAAAAATTGACATACGCATTTATGCAGCATGCAAACATACATACATACATATTTTCTCCAGGTTTTTCTTATTTTGTTAAAAACTATTTGCCTTGAAATTTTTCATATGAATCAGTCATAAAAATAGATTCCTACAGTATTTGCTTTTGTATTTTTTTTGGAGAGTGACAGGTTTAAGAAAATAATTTCTTTATTTATAAAATAAATAATTATTATTTTTCTTAAATATTGTACAGCTATAAAGATAAAACGTTTCTTTGCGGTGGTTCTTCTTACGAAAACCGTTAGGTGTAAATATTTTATTGTGTCAGAAGTTCCTATAAAATAAACTTATTTAATATCCTGAAAACTTACTACAAAATCGTTCATATTTGAATTTTAGTTTATGCTGTTGTAAATATTGGCCCATTATCATAGTCACACTAAAGTCGATTTCTTTTTAAAAATGACTTCAAGTTGAAAAGATCTTATGAAATAAAAATAAACTCTGCTATGGCTACACCGAAAGAATTTTGTTCATATATACAATGAAAAAATGCATTATTTTTCAACCATGCTTCATTAGATCAATGAAAAATTTCATAAAATATATGAAACATCTATAGTTGAAAGTCTTTCAACTGTAGATGTCGCGGTGCAACTCCCGGGTTAGGGCCAAAAAAAATATTTTTTAAATTTGTGAACGCACCATACTCACATTTTAATAAATTTACTTTTTGAATTATTTTGAAATTTTATTGGACTTTGCCAGGATTCGAACTTGGGACACATGCAATTAAGAAGCTTTAACTCGCCAGTCAGCCACGAAGCTCAGTTGAATTTTAATGTTTAAGTTTTTCTTTTATAGTTACTTTATTTATATAGTTGCGACAGAAAAAAAGAGAACACTTTTCATTCTCACAAAGAAATTATGAAATAATTAATGAAATATTTCATTAGGCTAATGAAATTGTTTCCTTGGATTTATGAATCATAATTCTTTCAGTGTATGATTATAGGCTACTCATTTTACCCTGAGTCCAAAAAAAAAATATTCCCAACTCATTTATATGTACTCGTATGCATACATGCATGTGTATGTTTAAAAATAAAAAAAAAATTTAAATAGAATTTACTAGTTGGAAATTTATTTTTTCCCTTTGTTAAATGTTCATTTCAAAATATATTGCTTAAATTAATAAAAACTAGTCTGTGCGAAATGGTCCTTATAGATATACTATCCCCTCATTACTTATTGGACTGAATAAACAATGCTGCGTGACTATATCATTTTAAAAAATAACCTTTTGAGAATTAACACCAAAAGGGATTCATATTTTGAAAACACATACAGATAACAATACTCGTAGTTATAAAGAATAAATACATCTTGCTGTCATGTCCTCATTTCGAATTGTATACCTTTGGGCAAAATTGATTGTTAAATTCAAATATCATACAAAATAAAAAAGTTTCATTTACTATTTCTTATTAATTTCATATGTATGTACCTATAATTTTTGTTTTTATTAATTTTAACTAAAAATTCTTCTAAAAACTATAACACCCTGATTTCAATAAAACGTGGCATAGTTATTATTCAATTTAAAAAGTTGTTATTCAATTTAATTAATAGATAAAAATTAGAAGTAATTTTTACACAATATGATGAATGTTATAATTAGTTTTGCACTAAATAAAAAATTATGTTGTAGTAAATTTCTGTTTTTATTTTTATATAAAACATTTCTTTTAACAGAGAATTTTTTTTCTTTCTGTTCTTATTTTTTTCGGTATTGGCACTTTTTATCTTGTGCCCTTAAAACTTCTTTTTTAAAACTCAAAAAAATATATTTTGTTTTCATGTTAATTTTTTTTCATAATTGTTATCATTTTTATTTAATTTGTTTAATTTTTATTAAATTTTTTATATAATGCTGATTCTATTTCGTGACGACTGTGTATTTTAATTACTCTCTATATTTTGTTTTTAACCGTAAAAAAGCAGTTAATTTAAATCGTTTATATAAATCTTTTTTTTTTTTAATTTTAAATTTTCCGTGCTCGGGTTTTGTGCTTTAAAAAATATTATTTTCTTTTAATTTTGTTTTTCGTCGCTTGAATTAAATTTTCTGCGTGTCCACCACCTTTGTATCGTGTTTGCTCACTTCTAATTTGCCAAAATTTCTAGTTTGTCTGAGGTTGGAGATTTCTTTCCCCAAATGTCCAATCCATTCGTGCCCCTTTTTTCACATTAATTCTGAAAAAGAAAAATAAAAGAAATGACAACTACAAAATCCGATCATTATTTGTTTTTATTACATCTGTATGTACAATTGAGTATTTTGGTAGTGCTTTCTTTTTGCGAAGAGACATTTGGTCGTTCAGTCGGTCATACTTTCATTTCAATATTTATCTCTTGGTCTAATCTAATGCTAAATGAATTGAAATGAGAAAAACTAAAATAAGCAAAAAAACTAAAAAAAACCAATTTGTATTTTCTTTGTACGAGTATTTTGCGGTTAGTGCTGTGTAGGGAAATTTTTAATAGATTTGAAAACACATTTTAATTGAAAAATATTAAAAACAGGAATAAATCAGGAAGAGATTTTTAATTGGATATTTAGGCCTTTATTTATTATTTTTTTGTTTGCAATTCCGCCTAAAATAAAAACAAACAAAGTTTTTAAATTGAATTGAATGTAGAAGAATGAAAGGCTAATGTATAGAAAATTAAGATGTTCTCCATAAATAAATTTAAAACATTTTTTTCTGCGTTTAACAAATGTAATAAGAACAGAAATAATACTAGCAACAATTACTAAACCGGAAAAGTTTTTATATTGTTCTATGTTTACAAAAAGAAAGCAAAAGCCAGGAATTTTTGTATGTACGCAAGAGAACAGTAGTGATCAAAACATTTTAAACTGATAAATATCACGCAAAACACTTTGAAAGTCACACATCACTACAAATACGAGTATATGATATGTGCCAATAGGGAAGAAACGCTTATGTCTTATCAAGTCATGCTAGCAAACGATATTGTTTTCATTGCTATCTCGTTAATTGTGGAATATATCTCGCCCCACCATCAATTTTTACTTATATTAACTTAAGTAATTTTTTCTTGTTAGCACAGATATAATATTTTAAAATAAAAAGTTCTTGTAAGCCATTCAAGCTGTGCTTATGCATTACTCTAAGAACATTAAAATTATTTTTTTTAGGGACCGTAAATAGCAGTTATCGAAAAAATTTAACTCAAAAACTCTCTATGTTAAAGTCAATTTAAATGTGTAAATTCGTATTGAGCTCTTTCAGAATCTATCAGCCATGTTCTGAAAAACGCGCGTTTTCAAAACGCCAAAGCATGTGCTGGAAAACGCGCGTTTTGCTTACATTGTTTTCGTAGAATGTGAATGGGAAAACGCCAGTTTATAAATAAACAATTGTCACACACAATTGACAAAATCAAAGTAAATTTTTTAACACCATTTTTTTATGGAAAAAGCCCAATTTTCTTTCCAATTTTGGTTGAAATAAAAAGAAAATATATTTAATTGGAATTGTGCAACATTTTATCTTTAATTCTTAGTTTGTGCAAAATGCATCACTTCGCTTCAGTGTATGCTTGCGGTTTGAAAACGCCAAAATTAAGCGTTTTGATCTTTAGAGAACACCTAGCTAAGCATTTTTATTTTTCAACGCAAAAATAAAAGCTCAGACAAAACCTTTAAAAAAAGAGTTTTATTTTACCGTCATAAAATAAACTCTTTTGAGGAGTTTTATTTTTCCAGTCAGAAAATAAACTCATTTAGTCTATTTTCTTTTGAAAAGTTTTAGTTTTTCGGTTTAAATTGTTGTTTTATTTCTTATTTCTTTATGCAGTCACAGGATTTTATTTAGCTAGTTATCTATACTAATATTAAAAAAAGGAAAAATTTATTAATTAGTTTTATTTGACCTTTTTCTTTTAAATAATATGGCTATTTTGTTAAGCTTGAGGTCTTATTTTTCAAAAATTTATTTTTATATCGATATTTGTAGCTTCTTCAGGATATAATTATAAATTCATATATATATCGAAAAATAAGACCTAAAGCTTAACAAAATAGCCATATTATTTAAAAGGAAAAATTATTTTTTTTTTATTTTGGTTTTTGTAATGTAAATATAATCTTAAAAAGTAACGAACCGAATTTAAAAATTCTTTCACCAACATAAAGCTACTCGTACATTATTAGCGCGTAACATAGGCTATGTAACATAAAAATACGCCAACGTTTACATCCATTTAAAATTCTATTTTACAATGAGTTTTTTTTAATTTCGTATATAAAATCAATATATTCCAAGAATAGTCACTACATATTCCAGGATCGGACGCTCTCACTTTTACTTTTATTTATACAATCTGCTTAGTCTTAAAATTCCTGCACACGGTCGGGACCGGTGAAAACTAAAAATATAAAAAATAAAACAATAAAAGTTTAATAATAGGAAACAAACAATAACAAATGAAAAACCCACATGTTTTTATTTTAATTGCAATTTATTCAAGTGAAATGTAATGTGATTATATTATGTGTCAATTTATAAGGTAAGTTTTATTTTCTGACAGGAAAAATAAAACTCCGCAAAAGAGCTTTATTTTATGACGGCAAAATAAATCTCTCTTTTTAAGAGTTTCATCTCAGCTTTTAGTTGCATGTTGAAAAATAACTGTTCTAGATGGATTTTCTATTTTTAATATCAATAATTGTTTGTTTATTTTTAATACAAAAATATATTTTTTAATAAAATTTATAATTCTTTTGGAAAATCAGTATTATTAAAATATGCTACTCCAATTTGTTATAAATATAAACACAAAGAAAAATTATTTTCGTTTTTTTTTATTTAATTAAAAAAATATTCTAAATTGTCTCAAGTCATGTTATCGCTATTAAAAATGCAGTTCATTGACTTTACAATTGCTAAAGAATGTGATTCACTATCCACATAATCGTACGATTTTATGTCAAGAAAATCCAACAGATTTTATTCCAATTTTAAAAAATCTCTTTTGTAATGATCACTCATATGCCACACTACATATTATTATTTTATAAAATAAGCTATTACTACCAATGTCCTACTTTTTTGAGCATATATGCTAATTTTGACAGATCGTACGACTAAATAGGACTGTGAATCACATCCTTCAGTTTCTTTTAACAGCAGATTATTTATTACTTAATTTTTGCTGAATATTTCTAATTTTTTAAGGTACTTTTATCGAAGTTTTTCAACAGCTAAACTGTTTGCTATTACTATATTTTTCAAATTGAACTAGTAAATTAAACAGAGAAGCAAGTCCCTAGGAAATGCACAGAAAATTTTAGCATATAAATCTATCAGTTGTTGCTGTCTTTAGGTTGCTATTGAAATTCAGCCCAATCGGTCTATAAAGTGAGATAAAAACGGCGACTACCTCTGTTTTTTTGACAATTTTTCTGAGTGGGTTTTTTCCGTTTGTTGTCCTAAATACAAAACGGACAAAAATCTTTATCACAAATGACAGTCATAACCTTCGTTCCAAAAATGGCTGACAAAAAATTTACAATACAAAAAATAGATATTCAAAGAAAATTGTTTTAATCAATATTTACCATTTCATTAAAAATCTTCAATATATATATATATATATATATTTTTTTTTTTTGTAATTTAAGAAGTAGTATCTGCAAAATTAAAAATATATAAAGGGTGTCGCAACAAGAACGCAAGATTTAAATTTTAAATAAAACACAGATATTTAAAAAAAAAATCGTAAAGTAGACAGAATGAGGTTATGTATGGAACAACATATCGGGCAGATGGCCGTCGCGGCTTTGCTGACACACACGCGATCTTTTAATGAAATTTTCAATGACCGTTTTGCATAAATGCTCCGGTATTTCATTAATGCAGCGACCAATTTCCTCTTTTAAGGCTTGAGTCGTCGGCGGCTTATTCGCGTAAACCATCGACTTCAAAAAACCCCAAAGAAAAAAGTCTAATGGTGTTAAATCGCACAATCTAGGCGGCCAATTCTGGTCTCCAAAACGCGAAATAACACGACTGGGAAATGACTGATGCAGCAATTGAATTGTTTCTGTGGCTGTATGACATGTGGCGCCGTCTTGTTGAAACCACAAGCCCTCCACATTCATTTCTTCAATTCTATTTAAGAAAAAACTGGTTCAAATGTTAAACAATGACACTTCGAATGGCGCCAAATTTAAATATTGCGTTCTTGTTGGGACACCCTTTATATTTGGCTACTACAGTGAAAAGGGTATATTAGATTCAGCACAGCCGAATTTAACTTATTTTAAACAAATACTGTTAAAGTTAGTTAATAGTGAACTTTCAATTCTGGACTTCATGATGCAAAGCTAATCATTTTTTATAAATTTAATCTTTGAATAATAAGCAAAGATCGATTCATATAGAACATACTGTATGTATCAGTAGTGAACATATAATAAAACATTAATATGATCTCTCAATTGCTCGTCTTTTTATGTCATCTCTTGATACTTAAGTGGGACTTTTCCACTAAAAAGATAAGTGTAATCTCTTTTACACTTAATCACTTCTTTATTTTATTATTTGAAAGTAAATATTAAAAAACCAATGAGTTTTAAAAAAAAAAATTTAATGGGGCGACTTTTATCGAAAAAATTTGGATTCGTCGTTCCATAAAATATTTTTCTTTGGCAAAGATTAATCTGGATTTTTAATTTTTTGTTTTTTTTTTTGATACTATGGCTTCCGCTGTGCGATACACCAACTGAAAGAGGGCTTCTTAAGCCGACGTCTGATAGCTTTAGATGGTATATTAATACCATATGATGACTCTAATTCAACTTTTAGCTACTTTTAGCATTTAGAGGCTCTTACTACTTTTTCATCTTCTCTCGCTGTGGTTTTACGGGGCTGGGGGCTCTGTGTACATTATTTGAGGTTCCAAATGTATCAAAACGTTTCAATGCATTATAAATTTTTCTCCAGAGCATTCATGTAGCTGGGAAATCATCATCTGAGGTTAAGTATTACCTTCCTTTCTTTTTCGGAACAACTTGGTCCTTTTCCCATACTTAAAACCTACTTACCAATTAATTTACAAATATTAAACAAAATTACATTAAAAATATGTTATTAATATAACAAAACTAAAAATATTTTAATTATGTGTCCACTTTAAAAATAGCACTTACAGGAAATAATGACTTATTTTGAAAGAATGAAGTGTAAAAAAGTTAAACTTATCTTTCCAGTGCAAAAGTCCCGTTTAAGTATCAAGAGATGGTATAAAAAGCCGAGCAATTGAGAGATCATATTAAGGTTTTAATTATATGTCCACCACTGTATACTTACTTTTGTTTCAAATATCATAAATATGCCAATAATGTCTGTGAAATTTAATTAAATTTGAAGCAATATATTTTAATTAAAATACATATTGTATGTTGTATATTATCTAAGTTCCAACTGCATAGCAGATTTCAGATTTTAACACTTAATAAAAAAAATTTTTTTTTTTTCAAAAGCATACGTGCATTCATATTGTATATATGTACGTACTTACCTACCTACATAGATATGTATCTGTTGTGGCTGCCTGACCAGACGGACCATGTGTAGCTTATGACTAATGAGAAGAAATACCTTCACAAATGGTTTTTTTTTTCAAAATGTGCATATAACATGTAATGTTGAGTATGTAACATACCCAAAGTATTTAAAAATATTATTATGCCAAAATAATCCACAAAATAAAATCAAACGTGTGCTTGTATGTATGTGCCAGTACAAACCTACTCATACATATGAACGTATCGAATATATTTATACGATAGATAGAGAGTATAAGCCTAAAAATGCTAAATGCTAAAAACAAATGACAACAATAAATTGTATACTTTCCACAGACCCAAAAATACAATAAATAAATTCAGAATGTATGAAATAAAACACACCAGCCAGAGCAACAACATACCACAACAACATTCAATTAAATTTTTACATGCGATTAAAAGATTTCTAAATAAAAACAAAAGCAACACAAAAACAACTAAAAAAAATTACAGAAAATTAAAATAAATAAGTGACAATACTTTAAGGCAAAATGCAAAAAAAACAAAGACTATCAAACGCATTTACAAGACCCAGAAAGTATGAATAACCAGGCACAAACCATACAAACCACCTCCCTCCATGCAAAAATCCATCCTCCAAGTTTAAAATGTATTGCAACAAAATAATGTTTGGCATTCATACCCTATACCCTGGCATTGGGTTGATGCTATAAATTTTAAAATGCTATTTGCAACGATTTTCTAGTATTTCCAGATTTTTTCTATTTTATTTTTCACAATTAATAAATAACGAAAATCTCTCAATAGTAGTCAAAAAACTTACATATTTATATAATTTATAAATTTTTTATTCTCTTACGAAAGTTATATTGATGGATGTGACTTCTCTCTAAAGGGAAATTCTATATAAAATAATATTTTATTTACAATTTTGATATATAATTATATTTTTATGTGTATATAAATAAAAAAAAATAACTACTTCTTTGTAAAATACATTGATTTTCATTTATTAACTGGTAATATCCATCAATATTTTTAAATAGGTGACTAATTTACTGTTTGTAGTTGTTGCTGGTTTTTCTGTTCAAATAGATAGAATTAATTTAAACAAAAAAAAATCATTTTTATTCGCTTAATACCGTTTTTCTAATTTTTCATAATTTCAATTATAATAAAAAAATATTTATTTTCTTCTCACAAAGAAATTTCTTTACTAACTTACACTACTCCAACCAAATCAACAGAATCTTATTATACGAGTATTATTTATTTACTGTAGTGATCTTGCCTAATATAAATTGTTAGTCTTTTCATTTTCATCTCTATAATCTTGACAATATGCTTAAATTTTAATATTATTAAATATTTTACAATCATTTTAAAACATAATTACAATTAAAAAAGAAAAATTTTGTAACAATCACAAGTTGTGTATAAAATGTACAAATTTGTTTAATGTCTAACATTTTCCCATACGCCAAATTTAATTGTGGAATTTAAGTACATTAATTTTGCAAGAAGAAAAACATTTATTTACTTGTAGATAGACACACTTGATAGTATTTTATACACCGCCGTGGATTTCATTTAATCAACAAAAATATTCACTCTGATTGTTTGTTTTAATTTGACGAAATATGCAATAAATTTAATATATAAACTAGCTAACCCGGCGAACGTTGTTTTGCTTGCAAATTTTATTTATATTGAAAAATAATTAAAAAGAAAAGAATAGGTATAAACCTAACGTATAATAAATAAAATTAGCCGAATCGCTGCAGCTGTTCTCTGATTTGAGAAAAATTTTTAAAGTGGGCGTGGTCTATTTTTATTTACAAAAAAATTTAAGTTGGGTTTTGATGAAAATATAATATTTTTGTATATTCGATCTTCTTACTCTAAAAAATCGTAATCATAGACTAAAGGACTGTGCAAGACCGGGTAAAATCAGGTAGTATATAAATAAGCGAGATACCAACTACAACGGTATCTGCCGGGCGGACTTGTGACGGTAAACCTTCCAAGGCGTAACCCAAAGAACTACACAGAATTTCAATTAAATCGGTCTAGCCGTTTAGGAAGAGTACAATGTCAAACACACGTACAGTCGAATTTTATATATTAAGATAAAATTAATTTTTTGTTTGTTCGCTATACAACTTTTTGTTTTCCGAAATTTTGTACACAGAGTCTATACGCCAAGAAAGGTCACCATATTTTTGGATCGGCCACGCCCATTTGTATGTCCTCTTTCCTTCAATTTTCACTCACCACTGTTCAAAAAAATGTGTGCCCGTACTTAATTTAAGTATGAAATTATGCTTTGAAATATTTTATTTAGCATTACATACTGGCAAAAACATGATCCACTTTATAAAGTAGTGAATAAGTTTCTTAACTAACGATTAAAATTTTATTTGTACCGCCTCACGTAATAAAGGAGCGGGAAAAAACATCTAGTCAAATATATAAAAAGAAGAAAAAATTACATTTAATTGTATTATTTGGACATTTTAGAAATTCTAAGTAGAAAACATTCCCATTAATATACAACTCTTAAACAAAGACTATCTACATAAACGTTACTAACTGACTGACTTATAATCATCACCTAGCAGGCTCCTCTCACAATGTGTAATACGAATAAGAAAAGTTTTTTGGAAATTTGAATATTAAGGCGGTAAAAACGGGTAAAATCGGACTTCTTATATATCCGGAACTACTACAGATATAACCAAAATTCAAACTAAACTTAAAAAACAAGTTAAATTCGACTGTGCCGAATGTTTTATCACCTTCACAAATATTCATATTTTCCATTTTCCAAATTCTTCTTAAATAAAAAAAAAATATATATATACTCTCAATACATACATAATTGAAACGGCTAGTTTATTAAGCTTGAGATTGATTATAAAAATTTATTTGTTTTAATGAGTAATTTGTTATTTACACTTTAGGTCATTTTTGATTTATTCAATAATCCCATAATAATTCCTTATTGAAAATCAATCAAGTTTCTTCATTTATTGTTGAAGCGAAGTATCGATATAAAAATAATTTTTTTTAATACGATCACAAGCTTCATAAACGCTTCGCTTCGATAAAAAAGGTTAAATAAACTTACAAATAAAACATTTTATAAAAATAAAAAAAGAAATGAAAAATATTCATAAAATAAAATAAAATATTCATAAAATAATTTTCCTTGAATTAATTTCAGTTCAAGAAACTAAAATTAATGAGTTCTAAGAAAAAGTAAAATGTCTGTAGGCACTCATTTTTTTAATTAATAAAAAAATTCTTTTATATCATCCAGTAGGAATACAAAAAATTATAATTGAACTTAATTTTGCAAACATTTTTTATACCAACCATATTTATTTAAATATTTAATATCAATAGAGAACTTAATATAACCGGCAAAATTTCAAAAATTCTATTTCATTAAGATGTCTGTTTCATAATGCTATTACACTCAAGGTATTTAAAAGAGACACATGCATACACATTTGTATAAAATTTCGGTTGTATTTTCGATTTTTCTCAGCCATTTGTGAACCGATTGTTTTAATTTTTTGTACAGCTAGAATAACTGTAATTTCTGGTAAAACTGCGTACAACGTCGTTTTGTCCGCTTTAAAATTTAAACAAAATACCCAAAAAAACAAAGCAGAAATTAATGAAAATATAAAATTTATGTTGTACAAGTTGGGCCAAAGAAGTCATCTGATATTGTTTGGCTCTCATTTTTTTTTTCTAAATGAAAAACTTCAATTCTGTTTTTGTTTATTGGTCAAGTCGACAAGATGATATTGGCCAAATGGGCGCCGTCACAATTGATTGCTATTCATGCTCGTTTTATGGCATTTTTCATCACTTCGGCGAAAACTTCGGGCGACAGATTCTCGCACTCGTGTCGAATGTTGTCCTTGAGTTCTTCCAGAGTCTCGGGCTTGTTCACGTAAACATGGGACTTCAAAATACCCCACAAAAAAAGTCTGGAACGGTTAAATCTGGCGATCTCGCGGGCCAGTGCAAGTCGCCAAAACGAGAGAGGAGGCGACCCGGTAACGCCGGTTGTGGCTCGCGCAGTGTGTGCCGTTGCTCCTTCCTGCTGGAACCATATGTCCTCCAGTCCTAATTCGTTCAATTGCGGCAGAAAAAATTCCCGATGACTCCTCCAGCGTGAACAGTGCACCATGCAGTCACTTTCAGCGGGTGTAATGGCTCCTCGTCGATTTTCGGTGCCCCAGAAGCTATATATATGAGGTGGAAATGAGCCTTATCGCTCATTATGATTTTTTTTTTCGAAAAATCGTCCACTTCGTCCTCGAGATTGAAGATAGCTTAGGCGTAGGTTACACACGTTTGGGCTTTGTACGGAAACATGCGCAGGTCTTTGACCAAAATTCGCCTTAGGGACGACCGGCTGATGGCTAATTGCGAGGCACGGCATTTGGTCGATGTTTCTGGCGACAGTTCGACATACTCGGCAACAGTGGCGATATTCTCGGCAGAACGGGCGCTCCGGGGCTGGCCACTCTTGGCAACGTCTCGTGTGATCCCATACTCTTAAAGGTTGGTGGCCAAACGGTACAGTGTTTTGCGCAGTCGGTGTCGGACGACCGGGGAATCGTCGACGGAATTCGCGCTGCGCCAACACCACAGACGAATTGTTTGATTATTCCGCGTTTTTGGGGAGTGTATCGCTCCATGGCTTTTTCACTTGTATTCTACATCTCTCTAGTTCACAAATGTCAAAACAGATTTAACATTGACCGCCATTTGCAAAAATAAGAGCATCTTCCAATAGGGTGATTTCTTTTGACCCACCTTGGATATTTTATTTTTCTCTGCCATTTGTGAACCAATTGTTTTAATTTTTTTGCACAAATATTATGACTGTAATATCTGATAAAACTGCGTATCATTTTTTTTTTACCCGTAATGTTATTTAATACAAAATACGCAATAAAACTACTAAAAAAAATGCTCAAAATGAAATTAGTCGCTGTTTTTGACTCAGCTTAGCCATTTATGGACCGATTTTAGAATTTCAATAGCAAATAAGAGAGAGAAACAACTGATAGATTGACATGAAAAATTTTTCTGTAGATTGCTTAGAGACTTCATAAAGTTGATTTCAACGACTGCACAGACAGACAGACGGACATCGTTTATTAGACTCCGTTGAATATACAAACACACTTCTGAGTATTTGGGTGGTAGATTACAAATGTAGATGATATGTGTTCCATCCCGTATTATTCTATGGTTCGTCCGGAAATTGCTAAAATCCCTCAGAGCAACAGCACTGGAGTATATGGAATTTTTAAAAATAATCCAAAGTAACTTCTGAGTTATTGGGCGGTAGATTATAAATCTAGACGACCTCTCCTTTCAAATTATATGTGTCCTATCTCGCAATCTTCTTGAGAAATCAACGTATTTATGCATATTTTTACCTGGGCACTTATATTTCTCCTAAACATATTTTTAAATATGTCATATATACTAAAAGCATATTTAGAAATGTGTAATGACAAGACATATTTGATAAATATGCCATAAACACTGAAGAGATATTTACAAATACTAAAAAACGTAAGGTTTTACTTCTAAACATAGCTAACTCGGCATATTTATCTGCACTAACTAGCAGTGGGCATGGTCGGTCTAGAAGTAAATGACAACCTTCCTTAAAATATAAAAATTTTCTGTACAAAATTTCAGAAAAATAATTTTAATCATTTAAAAACTTCTTTTAATTTTCTTTCTTCATTATTCGGTCCAAAGGTAGATTATAGCCTTCCTTTAAATATAAAGAGTTTGTGTACCAGCTTTCAGAAAAATTTAATTTTAATTACTAAAAAAATTTAAATTATTTTGTTAAAAAAAGTGAGCATTTTCAGTCCAAAGATATATGCCACCGTTCCCTTAGATATAGTGAACATATGTAAAATAGATTAGATAAATCGATTAAAAATATAATTGTAGTTAACAAAAGGCCCATCTGAATTGCTTTAATCAAAAGTGGGCGTAAACGTAAGTGTAGCGTGGGCGTAGCTATTCCAAAAGTTCTTTATAGTATAAAGATCATTGGTGCAAAATTTCAGAAAAATCCACTGGAAAACACAAATTTGTATAGCGATCAAACAAACAGAAAATTAATTTTATTTATATTCACAATTGGCCGAGAAAAATTAAAAATACAGCCGATATGTTAGTTTTTCATTAATTTTTGTTTTGTTTTTTATGGAAATTTTCAAGCTGTACATGTGCGTAGTGTATGTACACACAAACACAATACTAGGCAGTCTGTCTTAAAGAAAAGTGTGTCAAGTGCCGCACTACAGTGTAATAGAACTACAAATACAGAAATCTTATTGAAGGAAGATTTTCTGATTGTTGCCGTCAATTTGAAAATCTTTATCACTACATAGTATAAAGCAAAGTCGCTTCCCGCGTCTGTCTGTATGTATGCTTAGATCTGTAAAACTACGCAACGGATTTTGATGCAGTTTTTTTTAAAAGATAGACTGATTCAAGAGGAAGGCTTATATGTATAATCTTGGTAGGTAGCGCTATAGTTGGTATCTGGCTTATTTGCCTACTACCTGTTTTTACCCGGTCTCGCACTGTTCTTTACTCTATGAGAACGATTTCCTAATGTAAGATCGAATATATAAAAATTTTAAAGCAAGACAACGTTTGCCGGGTCAACTAGCTTGATACTAAATATTTAATTAAATATGTTCGATTAAAAAAATTTTAAATATTTTAAATTCAATTTATTTTGCATTTCTTTTTTTTTAATTTAAAATTTGAGTACCTACAGATATTTTATTATTTTATAAAATTAAGATCCTTCAATAGATTTTTTCGTCAACTGAAGTGAATTATTTATTTTAAGATTAACAAACAAATTGGTATTCAAAGATAATTATTTTAATCAATATTTGCCATTTCATTAAAAAGCTCTATTTATTTTATATATAAATATTAATATTTAAGAAAAAGTTTGCAAAATTAGGAATCACAGTGAAGAGTATATAAGACACGTCACAGCCAAATTTAAATTGTTTATTAATATAGGTTTAGTTGAAATAAAAAATAGAGCTTATAAAACCGCATACACGTTTGTTCACTTTGAACGAGCAATCACTCCCCTCTTTTTATGTTAACAATATTAATTTATAATTTTTTTTATTTTTTGGTTTATTTAACTGGGATCCGTAAACGCACTCTACATTGTTATAAGGAACACACATTTCCTTTCGATAATCCCAAGCATAATTAAAATTACACCTTGAGATTGTCAAATATCCCCCTAGGCATTTATAATAGTATTCACAGCGTTTAGCGTGAGGATAATAGGCATTTGTTTTGCGATGGGAACATATAGGTTTCATTGTTGTACCACTTATGTGTTCATAAATTGTAGTCAAAAATATTGATGTTGTACTTGTTGGTTCATTTATTACCTCTTTAGATATAACCATTCCCTCTGTGTCAACTACTTTTATTTCTTCTTTGGAGTCCTTGGAGTATGGGCAAATATTATCACTATCAAACTCACACTTGCCTCTTTCTTCGTCAAAATAGGTGTCATCAGGGCAATTATATTTAATTGCAATCCCTTCGTCCGTGCAATGTATAAAAGAGTGACAATCATTCGGTATGGGTATAAAGGAATCTGTTGCAACACTCGAACATTCCTCGAAATATTCCCCACGTATAAGAGTTAAAATTAAAGTTACAAGAGAAATAACTTTTATACGAGTATATAACATATTTTTCAGTTTTACTTTATTTTATTGTTAAAATTGAGAAAGTATATTTCCATCGTTTCGTTTCGTTACACTAATAAAGTTCCACATAATTTTTGCAATTTATATTGGAAATTTTTTGTCAAAACGTAAGTTTTTAAATATGTTAACAAGGTCATATATTAGATTTTATCTTTAATAGAGAACAGCATTTTATAAATTATCAAAATAAAAGCATTAAGTTTGGTTTGTTATCTACTTTGTTTATTAAAAACTGGGTCAAATTTTTATTGAAATATGAACACGTCAAAAATGTATTTATACTTGCAACATAGGACGTTTTTCCTTGCCCTCCAAACTTTCATTAGTTAAAGCATAACCAGTGCCACCCTAAAAATATCGTGAAAAATTTTTTAAATTGTTGCAATAGATATTGATTTTTAATTTTTACCCTTTGTAATGGTATTATATCTTTTTCTTTAAGTTTTTGACCGGTTAGTGGATGTATCATGTCTTTTTTAATTAATTTTTCTACACATTCCATGGTGACAACGTCCCCTCTTAAAGAAAAAATGTAATTTATAATGTTTGCTTAAAATAAGAAACATATTTAAATTCGATTCATTATTATAGCTCATTAATAAGCTAGTTTAGGTCTGTCTGCCTAACCTAACCTAGAGCTTATTAAATTTGCACATACGTTGGTTTTAAAATAGCACACGGCACAGCATTGCTTAAAATGTCATGCGTTACCGGACACATATATCTGACTTCTTTTGCTATAAGAGATTTTTTAGTGTCGCCATCTTTAACCAAAGTAAATTTAATATCTATCAAATCCTTAGCCTTTAAAACTTTTTGTGAAACAGGACAATAGATTGTTGGATCCGGCTTTTCAGCTTTTGCTAACCCAGCGTTAGGGCTTTCGGAAGGTAACCAAAAACTGGGCAGCTTCTTTTCATGTCCATTAGCTATATTTGATATAGAACTTTCTTCCTTGGCAGCTTTGGAAGTAGAAGGCTTATCAATAGTACCATTAACTGGCTTTCCTGATTTTACAAATTGATCAACACATTCCTGTTGCTGACGATTTAGCTCTTGATTAACATCTTTCTCCTCCATTTTTTTCAAACGTTCATATTCTTTCAGCTTACGACTGTATTCATTTTTCTTGGTGATTATGTATTGTAGAATAGCCTCTTTGTCAAATAAGTAACCATCTTTCGTTACGACAGGATTACGGCAGGGCTGTAGAGTAAGAGAACAACAATCGAAAGATTTTACTGAATCTTTACCCAAACGTTGGGCATTTGTGCCATATCCAGATTCAGCTGCGTCTTTTTTCTTTTCATTGTAGGTATAAACGGCACCTGCAGTACAATTTCTAGCATGTCGAGTCATTTTTTCTGTTCAAACTATTGTTTTTTTTTTAATTTCTAAACTTTAATCGAAAATTGTATGGTTGTATGCCTTGGTTGTATATTTTTTTAATATACTTTCTAATTTGTTTATAATCTGATCAGCTGTTTGTATCAAGGCGAATTTATAATAATAAATTTCCCTTGGTTTGATGTGAACATGAAAGTGCTGCCAAATTAAATTAACACATTTTGGGTTCCCTGCCAACCAAGGCAAATTCTATGCTTTCAACAAGGAGACTAAAAATTCCGTTACTTCCCCGTCTTTTTGAATGATTAATTTCAAAAATAATAATAATTCATCGTTTTTAATTTTAAACATTTACATATGTATGTATGTTTATTTCTGGTAATGATATATTGTTGTAACATATAATCATACTATTTCCCTATATTAACATTCGTAATATATTCCTTTCTATTTGAATAAAGTTTATACTTATTTTCATTACATATGTATGTATGTATACATAATTTTTTATTACAAACTGAATAATATTTCACATGATATATCACATAACATAAATGATAGGTTTCTTTTTACATTAAACCAAAGAAACTGTTGGATAGTAGTCTATTTCAATAATTTTGGCAAATTTCGTTATTAATAATTGTATGTGCATACATTTATGAATGTATGTATGTATGTAATACTATGCATGAGTTATTTTTTACGAATACGAGTATATCTATAAAAAAGCAAGTAGTAAAAAATTACTAATTTTGTTAGTTAAAGTGTAGTTTCTATAGTTTTAGAAAAATATAGCATTTTATAAAGAGATATGCTTACTAAACTTAAGAAAAAATTGTTTATATGCATTATATGGCTTATTTTTCATAAAGATATTAAATATTTCTTTTAACCATTATTTGGGCATATTTATACAATATATTATTCCTAGCCTTTTAGATACTATTTGGATAAGTAATTACTATTATTAATTTGAGCAATACAATCTTGGATTGTTTAATTTAGACTATTACCTTATATATAAGTTTAATAAAAATATTTATAAAAACAATAAAAATAGCAAACAACTAAAATTTTAATTTTTTTCTAGTTTAAATGGAAGAATGTAAAATATGACTTTGAATGCACACAGTTTAAAAATAATTACACATAATCTCATTTAGCCTTAGAAATAGAAGTTAGTTAATTTTTAAATTCAATATAAATATTTCTTTAATGAGTTTTTAATTGTTGTTTTTTATTTATTAAATAAATAAGTAATCAATTCAACAAAAAAAATTTAATTAGTACTCATTACAAAATCGAACACCAGCTTTTGTTTTTCCAAGTACAGTTTCAATTTTATTGAATTGCTAGTCACATTCACATTTACGAACATTTAGTACTGTAGATTTAATTTTCAAAAATATAATTTTGGCAGTATTATTCAATTGATTCAAATCATAAAAAAAAAAAATTTGCCTTTTTATTAAAAAGAAATTTTTATGAAAGAATAATAAAGTTTTCTTTTCTATATAAATAGAGCAATATGAAATCTTTTGATCTAATTTCCATATCGTCACTTAAAATGCAAACCGTCTAACTATCCAAAATATTTAAAATAGTTTTTTTCTATCATCTGCAAATTGCAGAAAATGTAACATAATTAAACTATTATCTATCATAGATTTTTTTGTTTGCACTAAAATATTATTAAATATATTAAAGATGGCTGTTCGTATTTCCGATGACGATATGTTTATATCCAAGTCTTAAAACCCTATGTAATCATACTTTAATTATTTTCATTATTGTGTTGTGTTCTGTTTTCATAAAAATATAATTTTATTTCTAATTCTTCCTTAAAATCTTGAATTATTTATTTGAATGGAATGAATGGGATGAATTTTGTTTTCCTTTGTTTATATTTATTTTTTATATCAATATTTTGTCATAGGACGGCGGTGGCGATTCTTCCAATGTGGCTATGGCTTCTTTAGCTTTTGTCTCTGGCAGCAATATAGCTATATGATATGGTGGCGGCCCAGCCAGGGCATTTATGTTTATGTTTGGCATTTGTTCTTGTTGAAACTCGTGTAATCCAGTGATTACAGCATCTTCTATAGAATTAACCATGGAACCCCGTCCTTCCGTCTCATCTATGCTACAGCGATCTCTAGTCTGATCCCGTGAATTCGAGCGAGAGGATGTTGTTGATGCAAAAAATGCTCTTGGTACTTTGCATATGGAGACAAAACAGAATGCAAATACAAATGTTGCCGTTAACAGCCAAAATAGACCAACTTCAAATTTCGTGCCATGATTATCAAAGTAAACCTTAATGCCTACAATAAAGGCAATGGCTAAAACTAAAGAAGCAAATATGCCACATTTAAGGTGTAAAGGAAGAAATTGCAAGTCAGTACTTTCAATTGAACGTGTAATACGCCGTTGTCTGGAATGTTGTTGTTGATGGTGATTATGGTATAGTTGATTGGCGGTTGTAGTCGTAGAAACTAGCGCTGAATTGTTATAAGTTGTGCGTAGATTAGATGACACATTGTTATAGTCACAAGCAGACGTTAGATTTCTATTGAGTGTATTAACCATTCTTGGTGACGTTTGTTGTTGGTACAGTTCTACAGTTAGATTGGCAGTTTGATTAGGACTGAAGAAGAAAGAAGAAACAAAGATGAAAATTTGTTTTTAATATAATACTTATATAAATTGCTAACCATAATTGGAGTTCTTGGAAAATTAAACTTAATTTTTTGAGAACATTTTTTATAAACCCTCGTTTTTATAATAGTTAATCAATAGTTGTATTTATATGTATTTACCTTTGATGCTCGTGTAATGTATTTAAAGATGAATCTAATGATTGTTGTAATTGATTTGTGGTAGCAGTTTCTGTTGTCATACAACTCTGTTGTATGGTACTGGTATTGGTTGTCGATTGCTGCATTTGTATTTGAGTATGTTGTTGTAAATGTGGTAGTGCCGTAGTTGTTGTTATTGGTGTATATGATATTTGTTGTTGTTGTATTGTGGGCTGATAGGGTCTAACGGACATGTTACCAAATTGTGGATGACGATAACGTTGAGCATGTTGATGTGATCCTGCTGTAACTGCTGATGAGTTTGTGATTGTGGCATTATTTAAGGATGTGCCTAAATTAGTGCCCGTAGGTGATAGTAGACTTTGTGTTATGCCGGATGTATTAGAGTGATTGTTATTACTAGAATTTGGTAAACCGTAATTAGCTGATTGTTGTTGCTGATGATGACTTCCGCCTACATGTTGGCGGTTGTTATTATGATAATGATGAGACGTTGTTACATTTGATCTCAAAAAATTACGATTTGTTCCATGATTAGCCGTATTATTGCTATTGTTGTTATTGCTGATTGTTGTTGTATTACTGCCGCTACTACTTAAATAATTTGGTGCACGATACTGAGTATTATTGCTGGAGGTAGCAACATTTGTGTGGTATTGTGCTGCTGATGCTTGTTGCTGCTGCTGTTGGTGGTGGTGGTGCTGATTTCGGTGGACCTGTATACCCGTATTGCTTGTGGTCGGTAATGATGAATTGACTGCAGACGATGAGGATGATTTATGACCTCCACTACGTCTTGGTGGATGACCAAAACTTAAACCGGAACCGCCCGTATGTAACGAAGCAGCCACACGAGATCTACCAAAACCACATTGTGGTGAACGTTTATCAATCCAAAAATGCATTATCCTTGTATGTAAATTATTTCTTATTACGTTTCTGTTTTTAAGAAAAAATTTTTTATTATTAGTTTACATCAAGATTCAAACGCCAAGTTCAAAGTACTTAAGTGGAAATGTAACAAAACAAATTCCACAAAGAATAAAGTGTGCAACAAAGAATCCAGAATTTCTTTGTTCCATGTGTATGTACATGCAATAAAGAATAGTTGTACAAAAATTATACATTTTCTACCCGCCAGTTCATTCAATGACAACGTATTTTTTTTTTTTTTTTGCTTCAAAAACAGATTAAAATTCATCTGTTGACGTGTTTACTAGTATTTAATTATACTTTTGCCACTTAACACTCTAGTGTTTCTTATAGAGGGACGTGTGATCATTTAATATAACTTGTATTGTTTTGTCTGTGAAATTTAAAGGAGTTCGCGATTTAAATTGACTTTGTACATGTGACTGCATGAAGTAGTCTCCTTCTAACTACGTGTTCTAGGTTTTTTAGCACAGGCAAAAAGTGGATTAAAGTTTTCTCTAATTATATTACTGACGTTTAAAAAAAATCTAAAAGGGACGGAGACTTAAATTTAAAAATTTTTTAACTTTAAGAATGGGAGAGTAGTCAACGCAATTCTATATTTACTTTAAAAGATTTGTGAATACAAAAAAACTAATATGAAATTAAATCAAATAAATAGTTATTTAAAAAAAACACCTGATGTGAAAATATACAAGTCATTCTTGTAGTAATTTTACACGTTCAAAACATTTTTAAATTTTTAATATTTCAGACCAGTCAAAACTATATATGCCTCATTGTAAAAAATTGTAATATGCCAATTTCAAAACCGACTAACTATTCGTTATGCATGATGTATTACAGGGTACTATCATGCTTTTAATTATACATACATACACACTCTCAGTTTACTGTACGTCTATATGTATGTAATACTGCAGCAAATACACCTACAATAATTTTTTTTCAAGCTTTTCAAAACTAAAATCCAAAAAAAAGTTTTATTGTGGTCTATATATGTAATTTAAGAACCAAAATCATTTGATAAACTAATAGGTCTTTATTCTGTGAAATAAATTTATTTTTGTTTCAAAATATTATACGAGTATAATTCAAATCAATCTTAATTTGATTTAACTTTTTTCTATAATAATTGTTTTTTTAACATTCTTTCAATTCAACACCGCATACATAACTACTCTATGGTGTATTGCAGTTTTATTTTTTATTATATTTTGCTTTATTTTAGGTGAGAAAAAATCGGCGAAATTGAAAAAGTTCGTTTAATAAGAAGAAAAAAATTTAATTCCACACTCAGTATATTTTATTATGAAAATTATTCGATATTCACTAAATAATTTTTTGTTTCTTTAAATTTAAATTTTGCATAAATGCGAATTCATATAAATATATTGATGATGTCTTCCAGAAAACTTATATTTTTTTGTACTTCTAATTCAAATCTTAGTCAAGATAATACGTGTTGCGCACCAATTGTCGCTAATATCTTGAGGACATGACTAACTGGATGCGTACACAAAAACACACAGTCTAATTTAAAAACAAATTTATGTTCATCGTGTATGTCCCTTTGAATGAAACAGAAAAACAATAAGAAGCAAATGAAAATTTATATTTAGTTCATGTTTTGTTAATCTTTTTCTTTTAATATCGTAGGGTCAATGAACATCAACAAGCCAACCAAAATTATTTTTATTAAAGCCATAAAAAGTGCTCTCTTAATTATGTGTGCCTTATTTAGGTATCTATAACTAAAAAAATAATCAAATGTTTCTATTTGATATAAAAAAAAAATCCTCATCAAAAATGAGCTCTGTAAGCTCAACTCTAATTAGTCGCTATTTTTATTTTAGTTTCACATGCAATTAACATGAAAAACATTTTTCTTTTTACTAAAATTTAATTTTTTACAAAAAACCATTTCATATTCTTAAAATTGAGACTTTGAACTTTTAAAAAACTTTTTAATCAAGTATGATTATCATTAAAGATTATTAAATTTTGAAATTTGGAGAAACAGCTTGTAATAAATTTTTGTTTCATTTAGTTAATATACCAACCCTGCACGCACTTTCTTCGTCGAATCAACGAACATAGTTTTTACTTTTTTTTAAATGCCAAAATATTTTTTGTTTTTATACCCTTCACTGTAAGTAAGAAGGTTATATATATAACTTTGTGAATCCGTTTGCAATTTTTACACCATAAATGGGGCACCCTATAAAGTATATATATTCTGGACCCTTATAAATAGCAAAGTCGAACAAGCGATGTCGGTCTGTCTGTCTGCCTATGTAGTCGTTGAAATCAACTTAAGAATACAGCCATCTTTATGAAAGAGAATTTTTTCGATGTTTGCCGTTAATTAAATATGTTTGGCTTAAAAATTTTGTACAAATGTTGCAAAATTAAATTAAATTAAATTTTTTTTTTGCATTCCTATTGGATATCTTTCTTGGAATTTCTTTTTTTATTAATTTAGAAATTGAGTGCCTGCAGTCATTTTATTGCTTTTAAAAATGAGATTCTCACAAGAGATTTTTTCTTAGAACTCGTTAATTTTAGTTTCTTGAACTGAAATTAATTATTTATTTAGGATTAATAAAAATAAGTATTAGAAGAAAATTATTTTTATTAATATTTGTAGTTTCCTTTTTATTTTTATATCATTTTTTTATTGAAACGGCTAAATTGATTTATTTTTTTTTTCGATATTTATATTTAATGTGACCTCAAGCTTAATAAACTAAAATTTTTTGGAGTGAGTGAAGATAAATATGGTGAGTTAAATATGTTTTAACGTAACTCCTTACGTTTTTTAGTATTTGTAAATATCTTTTCAGTATTTATGACAGACTTATAAATATGTTTAGAAGAAATATAAGTGGTCTAAGAGGCTGAACTGATGTTGACTTAATTTTATTTGTTTAAAAGAAGATTTAAACGTTAACCCTCTGCTTCAAAAGAAAATTTATGTAGACTTTAAAGTGAAATTAAAAAAAAAAAAAAAAAAAAAAAAAAAAAAAAAAAAATTATGCAAAATTTCGATAACGTGAACTTTAAAGTATACGTTAATTTTTTGGATAATAATGTAAGTCGTTAAGAAATTTTCAATACTTATGTGCCAAAAAATGTAGAATTTTCCAGCAAATAAATGTTGTAAATATGACTCTCTTACATATTTGTATAATTATGTAAGATTTGTGGTGTCTTATTGCTTTCAAGAAAGTCTATAATCGTGGGTAATGAAACCAAAATACCTATGGGAAGTGTCTATGGTAGAACAAAGTCTACTGCTAATCGTCAGAACTAAAGAAGATTCTATTTACAATGTTTTAGTAGTTGTATTTTTAAAATGGTCGCACATTTGGTGTGTAAATATTTTAATATGGATTTTACGAATTGTGTATGGTTTCTCTTAATTTAATTTAATGTTTTTATGATTTAGTTTTCGTTTCGAGAATCACTTTTAACAGCATTTATTCCTTTAGTAGTTCATAAATATATACGCTCTTATCCAAAAAAAATTAACGTAGACTTTAAAGTCAACGTTATCGAAATTTTTCATAGAATTTTTTTAAAAATTTTACTTTAAAGTCTAAATTAATTTGTTTTGGATAAGACCGATAATCATTAATACTTATGGAAATCTTGGAAAGCTGTTTGAGGTCCTTTAAACTTTATCACTTTTTAATTTTAAAAGTCACTATCAACTGCACATGTGCTTTCAAATTATGTGGTTTCCAAGAACAACTGTATAAAATGTTAAATTATGGATGCCAAAGTTTTAAACGTTATTAAAAAAAAAATTTTTTAATATGAAAAACGTATTTTAATTCACCTAGCAGTTATAATTTGTACATACATAAGACTACGGTACACTACACAAATATTTGTCGAAATAATTGTAACCACTACTTATTGGCAAACATTTATAATATATTATTTAATTCAAATAATATGATAATGAAAGTATGTTATATTTTAATAAAAAATTTAATTAGGCTAAGCGAATATTTTTTCTATATGTATAAACTATGTACGAGTACATGTAGATGGTATAGTGGTTACGTTTATTTCGGTAAATATTTGTGTAATGTGACCGTAGCTTAACACTCATTTGCTACAAAAGCGTTATCTGTAACTCAAAAGTTATTCATTCATTATATTGTGTAAAAAGATCAATAAAATATTTTAGCTCTTGGTCTTTGAGGGTTTGGCAAATTGAAAACTTTAAATGTTTTTTCTATGAATTACTACAACAAAGAAGCAATATAGACATTTCCGTATTCCCTAATAACGCTGTTTACCAGTCAGATATTTCTTTACAGTGGTTGTTTCATTAGTCACATTACAAATTTGTTAGCAAAATATATGACCAGTTTGTAGTAGGCTAATAAAGTCAATCTTCTGTGGATAGTTGCCAGAACAGTGGGAGGCATAATTTGGCTCATTTACATACATACATACATATATGCATATATACATACTAATTTAAACTACGAGTACATTAGCTATAGGTATTAATTATACTTACATGTATATGTATAGGGATATTTGTTTTTCTTATTCACGTCTTGTTATTAATTTAAAAATATCTTACCGTTTTGTTTTTTTTTTTTTAATTATTAATGGTTTTGTCGTTTTTGAAATTATAGTTAATACTCAAAGTTGGTCATTAATTATATCCATATGTAAGTATGTATGTATATGTATCAGCATATTGCTATTTTGTGTGGTATTTATTTTTGATAAATTTGTCCTTGATTAATATTTCTAGTGCAATGACTTAATTTACATAGCTTTTGCATTGCAGCTTAAATATCTGTTATGGAATATAGATTTTTGTTTGTTTGTCTGCATTTTATACTTTACTTTAATGCCAGTTTTATTTTCACTATTTTGTTATTTTCTTTTTTCTTTACTTTCACTTAAAAATTTGTCTTAATTGATTTTCTGAGTAGAATTTTGTTTTATTTAATGCTTTCACTTTTCTTTTTGAGTTAAAAATTTTATTACATGCTTTCCAGGCATTTTAATTGGGAATCCAAGGGCACATGAATAGTTTATTTTATGATTAAAAACAAACTAAGTTCTACAAATACACCATATGTACACAAGTATATGTTTTTGGGATCCTAAAATATTTTAAATCCTTTCGTTTACACATTATTAAAATGGAAAAGTATATTTTAAGCACATTTTGTTATGATTTGTTATATACAGCATGATGTATACACATGCTGATGCAAAACACTCAACTAAAATTACATATTGTATTTGTTTTCGGTATGTGTTATTTGATATAAAATGAATTTTACATATCGTTTTAAAATCCTTTGAAAAATTGCAAGACTAAAAAAAAAATAAAAGGAAGAGAGAAATCTACGAGAGATTTCCTAAAGCTCATGCGTTTTATTAACTGTCATTTTAAATACATAAATATTTATTTATTTATGTGTATAATATGGCCATCTTTAATTGTCAATATCTAGAGCTGGCAATATTAAAAAATCAACAAAACCGTTACTTACTCAATGTGAATTCATATAACAGTGAATAGTGGCAAATACAATTTACGTATAACAGACTGCAACAGCCAATAACAGTGCAATAATGATAATAAGGAAAAGTCAGATAACAATAAAACAACTAATTACATACGTATTTGTTTTACTTACCATAATGCTAAGTATAAAAATAAAAAAAAATAAAAACGTTAAATTCAAAAAATAAAGAAAAATATTTCTACACAGAAAAATATTTAGTGCTTATTAAAAACTTTAGTTTAAAAATATGTGAATTTTAGTAACTGCATCTATAATAACACTAGCATCTACCTCGCTACTTCAACAGCGAAGTACCATACTATCGCTATTTTAATTTTTTATTTCGTTGTAGACCATTTAATCTTAGTTCTAGGTTTTTTAATATCAATAAGATCAAAAAGTATTATTAAAGTATAAAAAGTGCTATTTTGGCCTTTTCTTCATTTTTCTTTTTACTCTGCACAATTTGAAATCGGTCTGATAGCTCTAGATTCGTTAATGATAAAAAATCAAAAAGTACCATTATAGTATTAAAGGGTGGTAAAATTTTAAGGGCCGATGTTGATTTTGAATAAAACATAAATTATTAAGGAAATTATTCTCATTTCTTTTTATTATGATAATATGATGTATGGAACAAAATATCGGCCAAATGACCACCTGCATCCGATGGTCTAAATTTTCGATGACGCTGAGGCATAATTGAGGTTCTATGCCGTTAATGTGCCGAATTATCCCATCCTTTAGCTCTTGAATTGTTGCTGACTTATCGACGTATACCTTTTCTTTCAAATAACTCCAAAGAAAGAAGTCCAACGGTGTCAAATCACATGATCTTGGCGGCCAATTGACATCGCCACCACGTGAGATAACACGGCCATTGAATTTCTCGCGCAAAAGAGCCATTGTTTCGTTAGCTGTTGAAACCACATATCGTCCACATCCATATCTTCCAATTCGGGCTATAAAAATTCGTTAGCATCTCACGATAGCGAACACCATTCCAAGTAACTGCCTGACCGGCCTCATTTTTGAAAAAATACGGCCCGATGATGCCACCAGTCCATAAACCGCACCAAACAGTCACTCTTTGTGGGTGCATTGGTTTTTGACAATCACTCTTGGATTATCATTCGCCCAAATGCGGCAATTCTGCTTATTGACGAGTCCACTGAGGTGCAAATGTGCTCATCGCTGAAGATGAGCACGTTATGCATTTTGATTTGAACGCCCATTTTCATAATAAGCCTGAATAACTTTAACGCGTTGCTCGATTGTGTATCTTTCCATGGTTCAACTTGCGTTAGTCTGAAATTGAGATATGTCAAATGAAAATTTGACGGTTAGGTGCGGTTCACATTCAACATCGGCCCTTAAAATTTAACCACCCTTTACATGAATAAAAACTACTGCTTTCTTTTCTTGATTATTTGACCTCAATCGTTTGATCCCAGTTTCGTAGATCTAAAGTTGTTAATATTAAAAAATCAAAAAGTACCACTAAAATCAGTAAAAAGTACCATACTGTTCCTTTTCCGATTTCTTGTTTCGTTTAGTACCGTTCAATTGTACTGTTACAATTTTAGGTTTGCACATAACATAAAAAATATTAAGGAACAATTGTATTTCTCACTTTTTTTCTTTTTCTCTCCCCTGAGAATTTTTTTTTAAACTGACTTTTATTGGGTGCTACAAATTAATAATAAAATGCTTATATACTGCATCAATTCACATAAAGGTACATATGTAGAAATAGTAGGGGTACAAATTTTACCCCTTATTTGCTCGAATTTTAAAAAAGTACCAACATCTCGTATATTGGAGACTAATATAATTTAAGTATTTGTTGTTATGATTGTTATTTTGAAAGATAAATGGGGTTAAACGTTAGTGTTTTATCCTTTTTATGGCGCAAATATTAAAAAAGTACAAAATACACATTCGCTATTTTTTTAGTAGAATATTTTGTAGTTTGAATTTTGGCTCTGTCGGCAGTACATCCAGAGATAAAAGAAATCCGATTCAATCCGGTTTTACTCTTTTTTACCCCCTTGATATTCGAATTTCCCAAAATCCCTTCTTATTCGCCCTAGCCGTTTGGACTTGGCGATGATGATAAGTCAGTCAGTCAGATAGATAATTAAATTTCAAAAACAGTAAAAGCAAGTTTACAAAGAAAATACTTAATCGCTAATTAAACGGTCGCGGCCCATGATATAATATTAAGTATTGATGATTGACCACATTTTTATTTGAAACAACTAAATATTTTTAATCAACATGATTATTTAGTTCATTTAAAAAATTGTCAAATCAATTAAATATTTAATTGTTTCAATTAATCACATTTTTTAATTAGCATACACATAAATACATATAGTTTTTTATGTAATGCTAATGAAAATGGCTTTCATGGGTTGGCTATGATTTTTAGCACTTGATCATAATGTAACTAACTAAACATCAATTGCCGAACAGAACCATATGTCAACATTAAAAGAAAACACCCGAAAACACACTAACAGTTATCTTATCTAAAAAAAACCACTTAATTTACCTCTTCCAAAGAGTCACTTAACTCTTTAGTAATTTACCAACAGCAAAGTTCGAAAATTAAATACATAACTCTTCGCAACATTTAATTGATTTTATCTTATTGTTATTTGTATTCATATTTATGTGTGTTGGTTTCTTTTATGTGCATCAAAACTCAGCATCTTCATTTCCGAAAACTATTTAAATTATTTATATATCGTTTAATTGGTAAATGCGCAAAAAGCACATTAAATTTTTTAATGCATTACCTTGAGTGCTGGCTCTAATAATCAAAAATAATATAAATATAAAATAGAGTGGCTAGTTCTTTAAAAAAGTCTAATGAAATATAAAGTAAATCCCACTTTAAATTAACGAATTTGTCATTTCTAAAAGGTGTCTCAGTAAGTGTACAATCTTTCATTTCATGCTGCAGACCATCCACTTACAGTTGTCGTAATTTCGGCCTCATCTTCAAAAATCCACACCAGACAGTTGCTCGTTGTGAGTGCATTTGTTTCCCATGAATTGCATGAAGATTTTCTGAGCCGCAAATTCGACAATTTTATGTATTCACTAAGCCATTCAGATGGAAATGCGTTTCATCTGAGAAGATGACCTTTTTCGAAAAATTAGCATTGACTTCACTTTGCTCCAGCACAATTAAAGCACTTTGTTCTTTCGGAAAACGCTGCATTTTTAGTTATCGGACTAAACATGTTACAACTGCCAAATTTGAAAGATGCCACTTCTACAAAAGAATTACACTAAATTCAAAAAGCACACTCTTACTGAGACACCCATTACCAGTAACAAAAGTTTAAAAAATTATTAATTTTATGTTTTCACTAAAAATGAAAATACTTTATGATAAGATCGTACATAGATCACATATCAAACCCATGATTTCATGCGCGAGTGTATAAAAGTAACTGATTTGTAGTGTTAAATATAGTGTTGTTAAAATTGTTGAACAAGTTGTATTGAATAAAGCCAAGTAAGTTTTTGTTTTAAAACGCTTTTAAATTATTTAAAATTTGTCTTTTTTAGTGTTTAGTGTATTAAAACTTTCAATTGCTGTCATTCTTTGGAAATGTCATTTTATTATTGCCAGGCGATATATTAATGTATGCGAGAATGTTGCTGATTATATATTTATACAAGATATTGAGGACTGTAGAAAGTATTTTGTTTGTATAAATGGTATACCTAAGTCTCAACAATGTAGAACTGGGTTTTATTTTAATGATACTCAACAAGCCTGTGTTGCTTCACGTCATGGTTGTTTACAGTGTCCCACAAGTCGTATGATAAATTTACCGCTTGCTAAAACTTGTGACAAATATATTTTCTGTTACTATGGTCAGGCTTTATTAAGAAAATGTGAAAACAATTGGCAATTTAATGTGAAAACCTTAAAATGTGATTTGGCGCAAAATGTTGATTGCGTAGAAAATCGATGTTCAATTTATACTACAGATACGGACTTAGTGTATGTACCTAGTGCGGCCAGTTGTGAAAATTACTACATTTGTCAGGCAGGCAAAGCCAAATTCTTTAACTGTGCCGACGGTTTATACTTCAATACCGCATGTAATTGTTGTGATAATTCGGAAAATGTGAAGTGTTCGGTAAAATATTTCTCATGATCTCTCAGGCTAACAAATGACTTATTTCATAACAAATTATAATACTTGCATATTTATATAATAGTTACTTTAAGATCTAGATAGTTATGTCACTATTACAGTGAATGAGCGATATGTTTCGCATATTTTTATAAATTTTACGAATATATTTTTATAAAATTTGGTAACATTTCGGTTTTGATTAATCTTTTTGTAAAAAAGAAGTCATTTGTGATGCATCTACAAACATATATCTGGATATAAATAATTTCTTGAACTCAATTTTAGGCCAATGACGCAATTGAAACACAAATGGAAAATACACACAATTTATATTCAAAACTAAACCATACACCTCCTACTCTAGTGGGAGAAACCGATAAAATCAAGTGCCCAGCCAAAGGATACTTTTTATATCAGTATATTGAGAATCCCCAATACTATTTTACTTGTATAAATGGCAAAGCATATTTTTATGATTGCGGTAGTGGTTTTCAATTCGACAATAAACTTAAGCATTGCACTAGACCAGAAAAAGAAGAACAATTTAATTTAAATATCACTGAATATCACAACACTGAACTTCTAGCGAATAATTGCCCTGAATTCGGAGCCCAATTTATGCCACACGTAGAAGACAATAAATATATTTACTGTGAGAATGGGAACGCTACAGTTGTTGATTGTCCTAAAAATCATTACTTCGATATCGCAAGCAAATTGTGCCGTGCCGAGTTAAAGCATCAACATAAAATTAAACATAATCTTACAGATTCAATTGATGAGGCTTCTGAAGCTGAACCAGGCAGTAAGTGCCCTTTAAAGGGTAAAATAACTTTGCCCCATGCTCAAAGTAACCAATACTATTTGTGTGAGGAAGGAAAGCTTTTTATAGTTTCTTGCGCTCCAGGCCTTTATTATGAAGATAATTTGAAATCATGTACTATAAATACTACCGCGGAATTTAAGCCCATTGGTTTTACATGCGACGCAGATTATATTTTTGATTTCAAAACAAATAGTTGCCAGCGTAATTTGAGTTTAGCAGTAAACAGTGGAAATCAAACACCAACCGTTTTGAATGAACCAGTGCACCTATTGTGTCCACCCACTGGAGCTATAAAATTTGTTCATAAAAACAAGAATAAATTTTACTTATGTATTAATGGAATGGGCTCTATTTTGGCCTGTGCTGATGGCAGTTTCTTTGATGCTGAAACAGAAATTTGTCGTAAAACATTTGATTTACAAAAAGAAATAAACGTAACAGCCACAGAATCAAATATTACTAAAACTGATGACGAAACTTCTATTGAGTGCCCTTTATTAGGCACTTTTATATACCCTCATATTGAAAAAAATCTTTATTATGTTTGTCTTGGAGGGAAATCTATTGTATTTACTTGTCCCGAAGGATTAACTTTTGATAGCAATAAAATGACCTGCAGCGCTTCTATTGAGAACCAACCTACTACTATAGCTCCAGATGATATTCTTAATATGACTTGTCCTGCTTTGGAAGTTAAAAAATTTTCTCATGTTAACAAAAGTAAATTTTACTTGTGTACTGATGGTATTGCCACAATTCAAGACTGTGTCGAGGGAGATTACTTTGATGCTAAAACTCAAACTTGCCGCAAAACTCTTGCTATTGAAAATGAAGATTACCAAACCAACACAAATTCATCCAAAAATTTTCTAGAAACTGAAGATAAAACAATTAATCCACACCAGAATGAAGAAATATTCAATACTGAGGAGAAGGAAATTGATAATAAATCAGAGTTTTTTGCTACTTAATTATATTAATAACATTTTATCTTGCAATCTGATTGTATAATTAGTTTTTCTTTGAAATAAATTCATAAAATTGCTTAGAATACTTGCAGAAATTTTTAATTATATTTATAATCCATCTTTTGATAGAAGCCATTATTAGTTTACAATTATCACAAAAAAGACGTTCACGCTTTAATTGTAAAATTACTTGCGAGCGTGAATTCATCTATTATCGTTCTTATTCATTTTAAACACCAAAAATGTTTCATGAAATGAATTTATTTCAACTTAAAATTATTTTAATTATTCAATGCAAAGATGTGAACAAATATAAATCATTTGCAATATCGCAATAAATTTTTTTTGATGTCTTCTTATCATACTATTTCTAAGTATTTTTTCAAAAAAATAATTTCATTCAAGTGATAAAAACAAGTAATTAATTAAATTGTTGAAGTAATTGGAGACAGATATTGTACGCCAACATACAACAGAGTGGTGAATCGTGTATAAAACTTGAGAAAAATTTTGGAATTTATTCATATTGCTTAAAACCTTTAACTTGAAAAAAGTAAGTAAAATTTTCCTTATACTCGTACATACACACACATGTATATGTGCATGTATTTAAAATATAAAATATTTCATAACATTTATGTTGCAGTGAAAGTTTTTATTTTTATATTTGCCATTTTTGGTGCATGTTATGCTGCTATCGCTGTAAATATCCCTATAAATGTATGCCAAGGAATAACCGATAATATCTTCTTGCCTGTGCTTAAAAATTGTTCGGCTTATTATGTGTGTATGGATGAAACACCAGTGGAAAGGGCTTGTAAAGAAGGGTTTTTATTTGATGCTAAATCACAATCTTGCACTAGTCCTGATAAAGCTCGCTGTATAAAGAATTGTACCTCAGCATTTTCATCTTTTTCTTATGATCGTACTTGCACTAAATATGTGCTGTGTTATGCTGGTACTCCCGTTGTGCGTGAATGTCGTGATGGTCTTCAATACAATGCTGCAACAGATCGTTGTGATTTTCCTGAATATGTCGATTGTGTAGATAATATGTGTACTATATTCAATGATCTCCACAATATAACATTCCTAAGTAGCAAAGCTGCTTGTGATAAATATTACATTTGCATGAATGGTTTAGCATTTAGCAGAAACTGTTCAATTGGCCTAAATTTTAATCCTGAATGTAATTGTTGTGATTTTCAGGCGAAAACTAATTGTAAAGTGAGTAATTCTATTTATAGCTGCGGAAAAAAAATTAGCACTGAAGTCAAGATTTAACTTATTTACTTTACTTTTGTTTACTCGTTGATATAATTTTCCGACAATAACTAAAATAGATATAAGAAGTGTCTATGCTATGCAAAAAAAAATTGTCAAATTTATTCTCTTCTATTTAAATAATTTACTAAATACGGTTAACAAACAAAATTTTACCGGTAAAAAAATAGCACTATTTTTGATAAAACATTTCAAACTGAACAAAATTTCAAATTTTAAATACAAAAATTTATTATGTATGGCAATATATTGTCACATGGCCTTTGGTGGCAATAATGATAACATTGCGCTTCGGCTTGGTGTTAGTCAGGGCTTTTTATCCTATTTTGGGAATCCTTTCACAAGACTTCTTAACTAGTTGTTCGTTTTTGAGTGGTTTTGGCTAACACATATTTTTCCTAACTTTAGCTTAAAAATTTCATATTATATTAAGATCTGGCAACTCTGCACTTTTAGGCTTTGAACTCTGTGATTTATGGCCTTTTTGGATTGTACTCTTCACTTGGAGGTCGCCTAATTAATATAAGAAGGAGAATCTTTTCCATAAAACAACTTTACTCTCCTCCTTCCATAAAATTTTCCTCCATTTGTAAACGGTCAGTTTCAGTGTTCATAACTAAATTTTAAACGTTTTGCTGATATGCTTTGTAGTCAACAATGGAATCTGGGACTATAAACTTCTATATTATGTTCCCGCAAAACGTTTATAAACCGTGTGGACAGATACTTTTATCCGTAATTCTTTTTGTTAGGTCCGTAGCTAGCATAAAGGAGTCCTTTTTACTATTTCTAGTTAATAGCCTTACCAATAAATGAGACATTACCACTCTTCTCCTAAGAATTTCATCTTTTTAGAGTACGTTATTAGATTACGTATCATTTTATTTTAGTAATTGGACAGTTGCTTTATTTCTGCATAGCTTTTGTCTTCTAAAATCATTCTTTAAATAATAATTTTTGTTTGCTCTATGCAATGCTTCCAACTTCTCATATCTGGCATTTTAAAAATTTTTTTTAAACAAATCTATAAAATTTTGTTTTACACACACTTATTCTAGAATAGGTTTGGCAATAAACTAAAAAATATGTGCTAAAAATAGCCAGTAAAAATTGTTTAATATGGAAGAAACCGTTAGTTTTAGAAAAATAAAATTAACTTCTTTATAAAGGCTTCATATTACTTAATAATACGGTAGTAAATAAAATAACTGCAGTGCGTGCTATAATTTTTCCGGCACTATATGTTGTTTTGCACTTAATTATTATGTATTTGTAGAATCCTGCATTTAAACGTAATATCATACCTCTGTCAAGGACTCCTCCAAGAGTGGCCGATATCAAATGTCCACAAGAAGGAATATATTTTTATCCCCATGTCCATGAAGATAAATATTATTTCTGCATAAAAGGTCGTGGTGCTGTTATGGACTGTACCCCCGGATTGGTCTATGATCCTAAAACTGAAACGTGTCGTGAAAAGAAAAATATTTAAAAAAACTAAAGCAAATAAAAAAAGGAAACCAATCCTTGTTGTTTTGATAACTGATTAAAATATAATTTAATTTAGGACAAAAATAAAATGTTACTAATTAAATATAATTTCTGTTTTGTGATTTAAATTCACCATAAAGTATGTAATTTAATTATTCGATCTTTTTATAAATATTATTCAAGCTTAACATCTTTACATTTTAATTATTATTTTCCAATATTTCGACTTTTTGTACTAAAAGTTTTCTTCATGGAAAATTAATTAAATTTTCACAATAAATTTTACAAAAAATCACTAATTTAACATCATTGAATGTGCATACTCGTATGTGCGAACACATCTTACAGAAAATATTGTTATAAAATTTAGTACTTCAGCGTATTTCGAACTCTTTACACACAGGAAATTTTGATATTGGTTTTTAAAATTGTAAAAAAAATTAAAAAAATATTTAAATAATTACCCTTTAAATAAAAATTTAGCAGGTAATTATTTTTTCTAATTTGTTAAAACTGAACGCATGTATATTGTTTTAATAAATATTAAAGAAATGTGTAAATATTTTTTAAAGATTTGAAAAGAAAAGTCTATTTTTAGATTTAATTTTGTAATATATAATATATATATACGTAGTATATTGCAGTTGGGTAAATGAAAATCAGAAAAACGAAGAGAAGAAAATAAAAAGTGGTAAAATCTCTCTTAATATGTGTTGTTATAAAAAGTAATTGAGAATGTTTGCAAAAAAAAAAATTAATTTAAAAAGGAATTTCTAGAATTTTAACCGATATACTCGTACGAGTTTGACACATGAAAAAATGGAATAGAAAAATTATTACAATTAAAAATTTGTATATCGCAAATATCAGCTAGATAATTAAAAGAGGATTGTAATCTATTTCAGAAATGGTTAACGAAACTAACAAACCACAACTGAGTCTCGAAAATGAACAGCTGGGCCAACGATTGGCAGCCTCTAATCAAGCATTAGAAGACATGCAAGCTGAACACCGTCAACTGTTGGTGGAAATGGCACAGTTACGTAGACGCGCAGAAGATTTACAACGCGTAAGGGAGCAACAGGAAAGAGAGGAGGAAGAAAAGACATTGCAATGTCAGCTTAATATGTCGAAGGCAACACAAATTTTAGAGGTTGATGAAAACACAATAAATGCTATGGAAAATAATGAACAACAAGAAAAAGAAAACAACGAATTGACTAGTCCAGAGGAAGCTGATTATATTAAAGAAAAATTGGCTGAAATCGCACATCTGAAAGCACAATTTAAACGGGTACAGCATATGATCAATACAACAGAAATGATTGAAAATCATATAAGTAAAAAAGATACGGCACAAAAACAATTAGTAAATGAATTAGACAGTCCCCAAACTGAATCAAAAAATAAGATAGAGCCTGAAGTCACAACCACTGCGCCTATTATTAATGTTACATCTAGAGCACCGGAGCTAATTGTCTTGCCAACTATGCCAGACGTGGCTGATTTAAACACTGCCGCAACACCTGACGAAAAGGAACAACTTATTTTAACAATGCTAAATATGTTTCAGGATTTCTCTTCAGATTTAAAATCTCAAGCCGATAATTTAAGAGCAGAAAGAGAACGCATAAAAGAATTAAAAGAAAGTATTATACGCTCAAGAAAAGAACAGCCGAAATAAAATGTACTAGCTGAGTTAAGTAGAATATTTATAAATTGTAACATTGATTTTTAATATATTATCAAAAAAAAAAGTAAAAACAGAAGTAGTGTTTTTTTGTTTAATAACATTTTGTATATTTTATTTTTTCTAAAAAAAAAAAGTAAAATGCTCATCATGGCCCAATTATATACGCATACTAGTTGACCCGGCATACGTTGTTTTGCCTTCAAGTTTTAACATTCTACTCAATTTCCAACTGTGATGAAATTTTTAAATCAAGAGTTCAGTGATAGCTTTCATAATAGTAACATGTTTGCTGATTTTTTTCTCCACAACATATTCCGATGTCAACTATGATGATTCTGCAGTTTACCCATACCTACAGTCATCAAATCAGGATATATCAATTCCTTTTTTCGATTTGTTCACAATTATTCTTAGCTTAAAAAAAGTTGAAGTTTTCATGTAAAAGTGGACCTGATAATATTCTTAGTTACCTCTTAAAAAATTGTGCTGAGGCATTGGCTACACCTTTAACAATCATCTTTAATATGTCAATAAAATATGGTTACTTTCCTAAAACATGGAAAAATTCATTTATTATTCCATTGTTTAAGTCTGGAAACAAATCTGAGATTGTTAATTATCGGGGAATCGCTAAGCTTAGTACTACTCCAAAGTTATTTGAAAAGCTTGTAACAGAACATTTGTCACATCGTAAGGGTTGTTCAACAGTAACTAATCTACTGGAACTAACAAACTTGGTAAATCAGGGTTTTGTACAACGGTTGCAAACGGATATTGTATATACGGACTTTAGTAAAGCATTTGACAAGGTGAACCATAAATTAATGTTAAAGAATTTGGACTTAATTGGCTTTTCTTATAATTGCATTAAATGGCTAGAGTCATATTTACTTAACAAAACTCAAATTATTAGTTTTAAAAATAGTTCTTTTAAAATAATAAATGTTTCATCTGGTGTTCCACAAGTTAGCCATCTTGGGCTTTTTGTTGTTTACCATTTTCATCAATGATCTTCTTGACATAATCAAATATTCAAATATATTACTATAAGCTGATGATGTAAAAATTTTCCGTAGCATTAATAAGTATCATGACCATATGCTACTTCAATGTGATTTGAATGCGTTCCAATTATGGTGTAACGAAAACTTGATGGAGTTGAATCTGAACAAATGAAAGCATATGTGTTTCTATAGAGGAAATTATATGAGGTTAAGCTTCTCACTTGGCAATCACATTTTGGAAAAATTTGATTCAATTTTAGATCTTGGAGTTTTGTTGGATGTAAAGCTGAACTTTATTAAACATATTTCCATGACTGTAAATAAAGCTCGTAGTATTCTTGGTTTTATTAAACGATGGGCGAAGGAGTTTTCCGACCCGTATGTTAACAAACAACTATTTGTTTCGCTTGTTAGGCCTGTTTTAGAGTATGCCTCTGTAGTATGGGATCCTACGTACAAGACACATGAAAATATGATTGAATCAGTACAAAAACAATTTCTGTTATTCTGTTACCCAATCTTCCATCATATAGTAGCAGACCCGCGTTAATTAAGCTGGCTTCTTTGAAAAGTCGGAGAACTATGTTATATATATCATTTATAATGAATTTAATTAATGGGAAAATTTGTTCTTAATTTTTACTTGATCACATATCTTTTAATATACCTCTACGACCTACTCGTCACTATGAATTACTGTCAGTTGACTATTTTAGAACAAACTATGCCAATGCTGATCCATTTCGGAAAATATGTACTGAGTTTAACAGACTAAATCGACTCATTGATTTTTCTTTAAATTCTAATAATTTTAAGTGTGAGATTATATTGTTTTCAAATAATCAATAATATTTGTTTTATATGTACATATATATTTTATCACTATCATTAATTTGTTGAAAATAATTGAATTTTGTTTTACGTTGTAATATACGCTTTCAACTGTCTATAAGCATTTTGTATCCATAGACTTTAATAATAAATAATAATATATATACCAAATTAAAAAAAAAAATCCTTGGAAAATAGAATTTTAATTGTTAAATCATTGAATAATAGAAGTAAATGTGGGCGTAGCGTTATGTTATATAACCTATGTTTCTCCCTGATAATCGGTTCGGTAGTTTTATAGTTTGTGCATTACAAACAAAAATACAAAAAAAAAAAAACAAATTATATATATCCATGGTGCTCATCAAATTAATTTAAGATCATATTATTTCATATAATCCAATACGGGTATGAATTTTTAATTTTATATGTTGTCTTTTTAACGGATATTTAAAATTGCTGATATTATTTGGTATCTTTTAAAATAGAGGTCTGGCACTACTGATTATTCGACATATTTTATTATATAATTTCTTTTTTATATTAATTAGTTCAATTGATTTTATAACCCTCAGTCTTTAACTTCGTACTTAAATCGAGAATTAGTTTATTGTCGTTTTGAACTTAAGTTGCACTTAAATACAGTTTCAGTTTTTCAGTCTTAAATGATTGTTCTTATTTATTTGCGACAAAAGTGTGGCAGCATCATGAATTATTAAAAATTAATAATCATTATCCAAAAAAAAAAAAAAAAACAACTGTGTCAAAGCAAAAAAAATTATAATAAAAAGTAATATTTTGAAAATGGAAAAAACAACATTAAACCAAATGAAAAGAACTGAAAATTTTGTTTCAGCTGAAGCTCACATTTTATTGTCTGTTGTAAAAAAGTACAGCAGCATAATTGAAAAAATTATTATTACTTATTGTTTTTTATTATATTTATTAAATTAAACACAATAACTTTTTTGTACGAGATACACAAAAAAAAAATTTCAAAATCATATGTTTAATATGTGCAACTTAAATGGACTTTAAATGTCCAAGATTGGCCACTTAAATATGATTTAAGTTTATAGTTAGAAACTCAATTTTGTATCTAAATGGAACTTAAAGTTCAAATGACACTAAGTGCGAAAATGTGATTTAGCGATTTAGAAATCGCATTTTACTTTTTTTTAACGACTTTATGCGACTTATATCAAACATCTGGCAGCCATAATTGTCAGCCGGAATGTTTCTCGGTGGCCGGAATATAATAATTTTGCACATAAAATTACTCCCAAGTTAATTTATTTAATTATTATTAACTGTATTAATTAACTTGTTTATAGATATTTTGTTCGTACAATATATAAATGCAATAAAATATAGTTTGCAACAGTCATAGATACAACATATTGCTTCTTCATTAAAATAAAACAAGAATAAAAATTTTTCATGTCTGATGGGCGTGAAAAAGAAAATCAATGAAAATTTTACATATCAAAAAAAGCTTACATTGTAAATTTAACATTCCACAAACTGAAACAACATGGCTCCTGTTAAAAATCCCAACGCGACACATAAAATTTCTGCCAATAATAATTCTCATAGTCATAACAGTCCCTCACCTGGGACTGCCAGCACTAATGCACCTAATTCTTCCACTTCCCAGCGTAAACAGACTGGTACGGTGCCTAAAACGTCAGTAAAATCGTCTACAAATGCAAACAGTCAAAAGCCCTTATTGCAACCAAGTGGTGTAGTTCAAATGGCCAATCGTTGTAGTCCATTAAATATAGTTGCATCATTACAACAACCACATCACACTCGTACTAATCAACAGCATAAAAATACAGAAATTGTTGCACCAATACGAAGGGAACTCAAGGATCTAAATGTAAGAAAACAAGTTTTTTATCTATTGTACACCCCAGTTCCTAATTACAATCCGAGACTCGTTACGAATCTCGTAATTGCTATATATTCTATTAAAAATCTTGAATCTAAAGCCTTCTACTAAATCCCAACTTGCAAATGTAATAAACACCAGTTTGTATACAAGTTTAAAAACGGAAAAATTCCCATAATTAACATATTCAATTAAATGAAACTAAAACTACGTACAATCTAGATAACCATACAATATAAATAAATACTTTTATTATATTAAAATGGCTATTTTGTTAAGCTTGAGGTCTTATTTTTCAAAAATTTATTTTTATATCGATATATATATTTATAATTATATCCTGAAGAAGCTACAAAAATTGGAGCGAAATATCGATATAAAAATAAATTTTTGAAAAATAAGACCTCAAGCTTAACAAAATAGCCATTTTAATTAAAAAGAAAAAGGTCAAATAAAACTTACTAATAAATACTTTTATTATATTTATTGGAATGAAGTATATGTATTTCGCAATGTTCTATTCTTAAACAGTAGGCAACTTAAGTGTATACATATCTACACATAATAAAATAAATTTCATTCAAAAACGTTTTAGGAACTATTGAGAAATTTTATCGTTTACATGTTAGTTCTCTTAATTTCCAAATACATATCTGCTCTTGCTAAAATATTTAACTAAATTTTCAAAAATTCTTTAATTTTCTTATTCTCAAGTCAGTTGGACTTTTAATGTCAGCCGCAAGCAAACGAAACTAGAAGATTATTTGATTAAGCGAATAGATCTTAAAAAAACTGCCAATATAGGCACGTTAATAATATTTCTTACATTTCTAATATTCTATTATTTTAAGGATTACTTACTAACTACTGTTGTAACAACTACAACAAGCAACAACAACAATAATAATTTAAACAATAACCAACAACAACAACAGTTGCAAAGTACAGTAGCACAACAGCAACATCAAAATATTTGTAATACAACTGCTGTCAATAGTGATTTTGGTAAGTCAAAGTGTTAATTTACATTTTATATAATAATTCTAGCCTAACTAAAGTAAATTTATATTTCAAAAAAGTTTATTTAGTTTCATTGACTAAATCGCATATAGTTTTGTATGTATCTAAGTTGATTTGTACCTTTAGTATTTTAAATTTTAATGATCTAAATTTAGAAATTTGTCTATTTTTTATTGCATACTACATCATCAAAGAATATGCATATACATACATACACATGTATGGTATGTACGAGTATGTATATATATACGTATAAAATCAAAATATCATAGTCATGCAAAGAATTACTTCCTATTAATTTATAATTTTAATTTTCTTAATTTTTGGTTAATTAATATTTTTTTTTAAAAAATATGAATTGATGAAATTGCTTAAGCTTTCTATGTGTATGTGTATGTATTAGAGCAATGCATACTTGAAATGGCTTTCAAGCACTTTTTATTATAAAATATACATATTTGTAGTTACATATGTTTCAAGTATACTTGTACATTGCTCTATGTATGTATATCATTGAGCTTTTAATATAAATTTTTATACGATATTTTTAATGTTTGAGTTTCAATTGTGGCAAAAAAATAATTTCAAATATCATAAACTGTTTACGTCAACAGTAATCAGTTTATTTTAGTTTATATGTATTATATTTATTAATTTATTTTTAGAGAGTTCACAAGAAAATCAGCAACGTTTTTGTTATCCGGTACGACCAATACCAAGACGCAATCAGCAGCAAGTGCAACAACAGAACAACCAACAAGCACAAACTGATTTTTTTAACTCTGCTCAAAATACAAACTTAAATACAGCCATTGGTGTAGTTATACCAACCACACCTGGGCTACCCACTATTATAAATACAGCAGCAACAACAGTGCAGCCAGTTCCTTCGAATACAAGTACTAATGTTACCGATAATTCATTGTTGGGGCCACAGTTTGAACAACATTTGCAATTACTAGTCGTGCAACGTTTAAAGCAATTATTTGAAAATTCTCAAAGTCAACCTTTTTTGAATTTAACTGCAAATTTATTGCCCAGTATACAATCGTCCTCATCAGTTAATTTATCGAATGCAGTTTTAAATCATAATACAAACGAATTTAATCAATTAGCTCAACGTTTCCAACAGACTTTAAATTCGAATAACAACAATAATAACAATAAAATTAACTTGGAAAATTCTACACAATTGCAGCAAAAGGTAACTTTTAAAACAAAAATTTAGTAACTATATATTTTGATTTTTACCATTAATTTGAAGGCATTGAAATCTTCAGTCATGGTTCACGAAATAAATCCAAATGTCACAGCACGAGAAGTAGTTGTTAACTCAACTAGTTTGGAAGATGTTCCTCTGAGTGAAGTATGTTTTGTATTTTTTTTTTCTTTAGTTTGTATATGAAAATGTGTAATTTTTTAATTTAAGACGAGCGATCGCGCTCAGTCTATACAATCCTTGCACAGCAATATAGAAACTCCGACACCTGATAATACACCCTCTTATGAGGAATTACAGGAACGTTTAGAGGCTTCTAATCGCAACATACAAAATATGCAAGAACAGCAGCAACAATTGCTCAAATTACAGAATGCTGCGAAACAACATTTGAGTGACATGGAAAAATTGCGGCAACAAGCGCAAACAATGAGCTTTCCGGCAGGCGCTCAACGTGGTGCTGACGGCGGTGATGGTGCACCTGAGTATGAATCCATCGATCAAGTTCATTCAGATATGGCCGCATTGGTGGGACGTATGAAAAACCTTACTACTTTCATACATAATCAAAATGAATTATCTTCTTTAATGGGTGATGATGGTCCTGAAATTATAGCTGAGCAAGAGATATTGCAAAAGAAACTGGAATCCTTAAGAGTTCAACGTGATGAAATGCGAAATTTAGTCAGTGAACTTCAAAGTGTAAATCGATCAGCTGAAGAAACAGCTAAAGAAGCCAGACAAAGACAATTTGAACAAGAAAAAGATATCGAAGAAAATGAACACAATAATTCCCCAAAAATGTCATCCTCTGGTAATAGAAATTCGAACGTAGAACGTGAAAGAGAAGTGGCTATTGAATATAGTCGCAATGTGCCTATTGAATTGTTGCAACAAGCTCAAAGGCAGCAACGAACTTGTAATGTTAATGGTTCTATAAAGTCAGAATCTGAAACGGAAGTTAGGGCGGAAACTGAAGATGATAAAGAACAGCGAAAAATAGCATCTACTTTAATTGAACAAAAAGTAGCTGATATTGTTGCAATGAAAGCTCAACTTAAACGTTTAAAAGACATGATGGAAACAGTTAATATTATAGAAGCTCATACGGCAAAGGATCCTAAACAGATTGCATGTACGCCACCACAAGAAGTATCCGTTGGCTATGACCGTGAACGCACACCTGTAGTTACTCCCAGTGGCTTTCAGGATGAAAACAGCAACGATGAATATATAGCTCGTAAAGTACGTATGCTAAATGAGGTCACATCAGACTTAAGAGCGCAAGCTCAATCTTTGCAATCGGAAAAAGATCGCATACAAGCCTTAAAAAATGAAATAGAAAGACGTAAGCAGCAAGCAGCAGCTGCTGCGCAGATGGGTGAAGATGCTTTAAAAAGAAATAGTTTAACCCCTACACCAGTACCACGTAATCACGAAAGTCGCTGGGAAGAACACGTAAAAACCCAACAGGAAAGAGATCAATTAAAAGAAGAGTACGAAATAAAGAAGAAAGAATTTGAAATGCTTTGCAAGCGATTGGAACAAGAAGATCAACAACCTACACCAACTAGAAGGCAGGACATTGTATCTGAGGCAGATGATGAGGCTGAGGAAGATAATAATGATTCCGACTATGCAGCGAGTACTAAATTTGTACCAACATCAACACCAGCTACTACTCGAGCTAGCGATCAGACAACCAGAAATATTAAAGATTCCTTGAACTCAACGGGCGCTTCATCAAATGCAGGCACTCACATTGCTCAGGCGGCAAGCAGCACTCTTGATGGTGCGTCACTTGAGGCAGCTAGTATGCAATCGGGTAGTTCACGTTCGTTCTCTATACCACCACCAATGTCAGCAATAGGAATGAATTTTCGTAAGTTTGTAATTCTCTTTGTTTTTATTTTTGTGTAAAAATCATTGTATAATTTATTTTCAAGCTGGTCCAATACCGCCACCATTACCAACTGCTTGGAATCCTCATCAATATTACTATGCTACAGGTGTACCACCACCACCTCCACCACCCCAAACACAATTTGGCTTAAATCAACCCTCAACCAATACTGGTGCTTTAAGTACTAATGAATGCATTTGTAATGCGAATAATCTTGGAGCTGGCACTTCATCATCAACTGCTACCAGTGCAGCTACAAATGCTCCTCTTGCAAATAACGATCCCATGTTGCAACAGTTTATACAAACACAACAAATGCTAATAAGCTCCGTATGTCAATGCCATCAAATGCTGTGGCATCAACAAAGGGAAATCGATAGCCTCAATCAAACCATTCACTTACTCCAAGAGAGATTATTGGCAATAACAACGGGAAGTATAAACACAGCTAGTAATGCAAACGAAGTGAGCTATGGTTTACGTTCCGAATCCGTACCTCCACCCACTTTGAGTGGCATACCTACAACTCAAGCTTTGCCCAATAATTTGTATGGTGGTATAAATAGGGCACAATCCGAACAACCAATTTCGTTTATACCTGGACAAAATAGAAATAGTGCATTTAGCAACTATCATCAACAGCAGCAACACATATATCGTCATCAACGTGTGGCACAGCCTCAAGGTGCTTTCAATTTTACATCAGAAACTCAACAGCATAACACTTCAGCTACAGCCAGCTCGAGTATGTATGCCACCCTTAACAATGCTGTACCACAACCGCCTCAGGCGCCATCAACACATTTCAACAATGAAATACCAACCCCGCAATCTCCAGGTGTTGGCTCAGGTGGCCCAGCACCTATCTTTATGCATCATCACAATAATGCCATACATCAAAATAACGCCAATTTGCGTACACAAAATCAACAGCAACAACATCATCATCATAGTAATATATCGCATACACTTAATAATCAGGTACCTCCTGGCAATCGTGCTAATAACTATTGGGATAATTTTAGAAGGTAAATATGAGTCATATCTAGTTTGCATACATTCATATGTAACTTGTTTTATTTTAAAGTATACCACTGAAATTTTGATTTTGCTTTAAAAAAAAACATTTTTCTACAAAATACAACTTTTAAGAAATGAATAATAAGTTTATATAAAGTTTCGGTAATATTGTTTCGTTTCATTCGAGTTTTTGAAGATTAATTTTTAAATTTAATAATAAATTGTTTTCATTTGGTCAGTTTATAATTAGTTTTATTCAACAAAAACATACATAATAATGTAAGTAACTTGTTTTTAGCCATTAGTAGTTTTAATTTAGAGTTTCTTTTTTGTTTTGCTAACCGCGCTAATGCTTAACTAACTAAAATGTCAAATGTATTATTACGTTTTTCACGAGGGTGAACAAAAATTTGCATCCCATTATAATTTATTTTTAAAATAAATAAATATAATATAACTCAATATTCAGTATAAAATTTATGTGGGTGTGAATGTGATTTTTATTTGCTAAAAACTTTAAAGTTTCTTTCGCTCACTCTTCATAATGCAAATTTTCCTATATTTAAAAAACTAATAATAATTATTATTTATAAATTAAGCTCGAATATTATTTTCACTGAATTATTATTTCTTTAGTTTTAAATATTTTAGCAAAATTTTCGTCGTGAGGTTAAAAAAATTATAAATGTGGTCGCATCAAACTTTTAACTTTCAGATTTTATAATTGTTTACAGCCCGTACCGCTTTATTGAACATTAACTTTTAATTTAAATTTAAACAATAAAAAAACTGTTTTAAATTGCTTTTTATTGAACAAAATAAAAGCGAACAATAATGTTCGATATTGAAGAACGAGCTGTTAATGTTTTTATTAAAGCATGTTTTAAATTTTGTTTAATATTTTTACTAACCAATTTCTTGTTGTAAATTTTTTATTCTTTTTTTATTTTTGTTGTCTGTCATATATTACCTGCCTGCTTAATTCAATGTAAAGCTATTCGCGTCAAAATTTACTTTCAACTAATTCTGCTAAAAGTAATGAAGAACAACAAATGCAACAACAACAACAACAACAGCAGCAACAGGAAACGCCATTCGAAAGACCAACGTCAATTTCTCACCAGCAACCGCAACATCCAAGTTATAATTTTCATCAACAAAATCAAAACTTGGATGAGTGTAGCAACAATTTAAATTACGCTGGTAATAACGATGCAACATCTGTAGCTCAAAATAAATATTTGCGCATTATACAAAGATCACGTATAAATCAACAACAACAACAACATCAATACCAACAAAATATCTATCAGCAGCAAAGAGACTTTTTGCAACAGTTAAATTGGCTCGAGCAGCATGAAAATACTACAAATAATGCAAGCAACTCAAATGCAGTCTCAAATAGCACAGACCTAATGTATCATAACTATAATATACAGCACAGTAATAAAGTAGGCCCTAAATCGAATTGGCGATTTCGTAATTTAAATGAGGATTACAATACTCCTGCCACCATACAGAATAGTCGACACACGGTACAGCCATTGCAAAGGTATCAAAACACCTTAACATTTCAGCAACAGCAACATCAACATCAAACGTTGCATCATTTTATAAATCCTCATCAGCAACACCAGCAAACAGCAACTCAAGCTCAACCAAGAAATCAAGATTTTTTATTACGACCAGCCGTCGATGTTGACGGAAGCGAAATAAATTATAATTTTCTTAATACACAGCAACAATTGCCATTGGATTTTTCTAATACTCAGCAACATAATAATGAAAACATGCTTTTAAATGGCAGTGAAAATATTGAAGACGAAGAAGACGAGGAAGAAGATGATACTACTTCTGAAGAAATCAAACGCAATCTCTTGGTTAATGCTTTAAAAAATGACAAATTCACCACAAAATTTTATGAATCCATTAAAGAAGATGTTTTTCGGCGATTGGAAAGTATGTTGTTGGATAAAGATAATATTAGTAATGAAACTGCAGCCTGTAGTACTGGACAACAAAATTTATTATTTAATAATATATCCAACATATCATTGCGCAAATTAAATTTAAATGAGCAAAGAGATCAACTATTGCAACAGCAACACCAACAACAACAACTTCAGAGCCATGTGGATCACAACGTTACTCAAAATATTAACGCAGAATCACATGTTGCCGCTGGAATCGTAACAAATATTGAATCTGAACAGCCTCTTTCTTCGTCAAATAATGACAATGACAATGAGAATGAAAAACCTGAAGATGATACCAACTGGCGGCAAAGTACTATGAATAATTGTAATACGCCAATTCAATTAACACGTACTAATAATACCACCAACATTACTTCTATAACAAAAAATGTAACAAAGAAACGTAAAAATCTACGTAAGCAATCATTAAATCAAGTCAGTGCTAATAATTCAAAAACAAACCAGACTAATGAAGATGACGGTAATGATAATCTTAGAGGTGCCTGCAGTTTAGAAGCCCAGCAGCATCAAAAATTACAAAATGAAACTAAAGAAAAGGTAATTCAAATTTTAGATAATAATTTTTCGGGTAAGATTAAATGAAATTTCCATTTTAAATTGTTTCGATTAAAAATCATAAATACATTATATAATTTTGTCTTGCATCTTAGGAAGAAGAAAATGAATTCAAAAACGAAACAAATATTTCTTCTCCAACGAATTCAACAAAATCGTCAGCATCTGGCTGTAAAGTGATCACACAACAACGTCAATCTGCTGAATATGATCTTATTAAATATATTATTAATCGTATTCGCAATCAAACGCATACTAACACTTTAATAAATGATGCGTTGCTGGTGGATGTTGCCAAACTAACAGCTACGGTAGCCCAAAATGCCCAGCCATTAACATATAACATTAATATGGGAAATAATGCCAGTAATATATCACCTAAAAAAATTTATGCAAAAATCAAGAAACTAGCTTTGCCAAAGGAAAGAGATGAATTTCTAAGGTGGTATCAAAAATATCTCGAAAATACTTTATTTGGCAGTCAACGCCAACAGCACTCTGCAGATAAAAGTAAGTCATTACCGAAATCGTCAAATAATCAACAAGAGCAACAGCACCAGCAACAAAATGATTTGCAAGTACCAACAACTGATGATGGCGATTTAGCTGAAGCCGATCAAAATTGTTCGCTAAACAACAGCGGCAGTACTTGTGTTTTAACAGGTAATAGTAGTATCAACTGTTCATACAATCAGACATTTGTGGAAAATGATGCACATTCCAGTGGACTACTTCTGAATAAAACGGAAACCTCCAATGGCATCATAGAATACGAAAACAATGAAAATCCTGATGAAACTCATTCCTTAAATATTGAAAATAATCGGGAATCCTCTATTTCTAAAAATATCTTAGAAACAACTAAAGCTAAAAAAAATCCCGAAGCAGTGATTAATATAAAACCCAACGAAATATTAGCGGCAACCACTAAAGAAAAAACAGATGCGACATTGGAAAACCCAGAATTCACAAAAAAAGAGTAATTGTAGTAAAGTTCGACTACTATATGCATAGATACACATATACATATTCTTATGTATGATTAAAAATAATATTTACTCGTGTTGCTATTAAATATTATATGTGAAGTACTATCCGCTTTTAAAAGTTTATTACATTTCTTTACAAAACATTCCAAAAAATGTTTTATTGTACTACGCCTTTTTCGAACTTTATTTACAGCTACACAATTATATTAAATATTGCTTTCTTTAATAAAAATTATACAAAAAAACTCTGAAGTTAAAATGAAATTATAGTAAATTTAAATTACGTATTAATTATGCTAAGTTTTAATTAATTCCTCTAGCATTCTGTAGTAACAGTAGCGACTATCATATTCCATATCATACCAGAAATTCACGGCAATACATTTATGACTTTGCCTTACATGATGATACCAATAGTTCGGTAAATATAGCATGTCACCTGCTTGGACTCGTACCCTCAAAGGATTGACTCTTGAATACTGTGGATATTTTTTCAGATCCGGTGCTAAAGGATCAATGCTTATCCATTCAGTAATTATTGATTCATTTTTATCTTCTCCTTGAGAGCATATTACAGGTTCTATATAAAATTTATTTGTTTCTAAGTTTCGCTTATATACACCGGTCGGATACAATTGCTTGGGTATCCAAGGCAGACAATGTGGTGGCAATAGTAAAAAGTCTTTGTAGCCATTTATTACGCAGTACAAATTATCGTAGGGATCTTTATGCATAGATGTTATGGCCCTTTCATGTCCCATCCAAAAATTAATAGCATCCGGTGGTTTATTAAAACATTCTTCAGCGAATTTCAAAACAGTGCAATCAATGTCATTTTTAAGCTCTGGAAAGCTTAGGGTAAAATTTGAATTCTGTTTTTGGATATAATACACGGCATCTATAGGATCATCTAGATTTTGCAAAAATTCCTCCATTGTACACTGCTCTTCCAAAGGTAAAACAAAATATTCCTTTTTATCTTCGCATCTAAATGCCAGACCGTCTGCGTAACCATTTGGTGTTACAGCTACATCTACAACTTTATCCTTGAGTTTTTCTTTAAAGTATTCGGGATTCCATTTCATTACAGCAGGCCATTCGGCAACTGCATTTTTTATAATTAAAGGTTGCTGTTTAGCGTAATATTCCCTAGCAAAATCAATGGCATCCGGTATAGCATGTATTTCCTCTACTTGAGAGCCAATGCATAAATCATTAGCTTCGTTTAATAACAAATCTAGTGCAGAATTTACTTTATTTTCCATTCATTCGGATTATTCTAAAAAACAATTGAAAAACTACCGTGGTCTTTATTATAATAACAATATGAGTAGAATCAAGGCAAATTCATACAGCTGATTGTATGTCATAGCAACCAGCTTTTAAACATTACAAGCCGAATACATATAAATTCGCCTTGAACAGACCGAAGTTTTAATAGCAATCAGCTGTAAGATTGATTGCTGCGAAGTATAAAAATTTGTCATATGTATTATCGTCATGTGACATCTGTTAAAAGTATAGTAGAAATTTTCATTGTTAAAAGTAGTTTTGTTTTTTGCTTTCATGTATATTTTTATATATTAAAATTTTTGTTTAATAATTATAATAATATAAATAAGATGGTTGAAGCTTATGTAGCACCTGTAATTATCACTTGTATATGGGCCTTTATTGGAATAGTTTGTCCATTCTTTGCCAGGGGATCAAACAAAGGGTAATTAACGTCTTATTAATTTTGGTGTTAATTCCAATTATCTTTGGTTTGTAAAATGTACTACCACCAAAAAAGAATAATGTCTTATTATACGTTTTGATTCCAAATAATTTATTACATACGTAAATATTTTTTGTTTATTATAGAATCATTCAATGTTGTTTGATGTTGACAGCGGCAACCTGTTGGCTTTTGTAAGTTCCTGTTTATTATTTATTTGTAATTCACTAATCTATTTACTTTAAGCTGGCTTTGCTGCTACATGGCCCAAATGAATCCCTTAATCGGCCCGAAACTATCCCAGCACGAAATCATGATAATTGCGAAAGAATGGGGTAATGAAATCAAGGAAACTATTGATATTATATACCATTAAGTACAATTTTGTACAAAGGCCAATGTGCATCCGTCATATTTGTAGAAATAGATGTAGTTACTCTTATTTCTTCACTAACTTGTATTATTCATTGTATTACGTTTTGATTATTGGTTTAATATTCCATAATGTGCCTTAACAACTAAGTGACCTTAAACTTAAAATGCACAAATTTAGTTGTATAAAAATGCTATTTTTGAAAAAAGTTTAAATTTAAATTTTTTTAGAACGCTACTTTGTGCTCTATTAAATAAATATTAATGAAACTATTTGTGTAATATAATTTTGTTTGACTTCAACTTAATTCATAAAAAAGAAAGTAGACAAAAACACGTTCCATGTTAAATAAAAAAATGAGCAAAATACCAAGTGCACAGAACTGTATTAGATGATTTTTTGGTAATGGGTTTTTTTTTTGTTTTTCTGCTACAAATTTTGAACGGATAAATATATTCGCATGAGATTTGTATCATATTGAAGATTAGAAAATGGGTTATCCACTTTAATTAGGAAAATGCTTATATAGTTTTAAGCGATACGATTTAAAAAAAAGCTTTCGAGCAACGACAGCACATTTCTCTCTTCATCACCTTGTGCAAATTTCATTAAAAATATAAAAGTTGTACCAAAAAAGAAAAACACATTCCAAAATAACATATGCATCTACTGCGGGTTCTGTTGGACTGGTATTTTACTTTTTTCGTCCAAGGTTCTTTAATTTAATTCTCTCGACAATACGGAATGTGCATTTTACAAATAATTTTCGGTTTTCACAATAACTGAAATGAATCAACATTTTTTAATGAAACTTACTAAGTGAAATTGGCTATCTCTCATATGCTGCTAACGTTGCTACATGCTCACGGCACCACTTGTTCAATCAGAATTTTTTTTAAATGTAGATAAATACGACCCGTGGATGTAAATGAATAACACTAAGTACAAGCAATCATTAACCACTTAGCATCCACAGACATTTTAATCAATAAACACATCATTTATGCACATTACAGATGATTACGATCTTTATTTTTTGATTAGTAACTTCTAAACAGCACAACATATGCAACAACTCGCCATTGGGTTTGTCAAACCACGACAATAATTTGTAACATTTGCTGGCGTATAAAAATCACGGCTACAAATACTATTTTGTTAAACTTTTAAAAACACATGTAATCTTTTAAACAAAAATACCAAACATTTGGTAAGTTATGCTTTTAAAATTAGGGTATTTAGTCGAATAGACCGAAGCCCATGTCATCGTCTTCCTCTTCTTCAGATTCTTCCTTTTTGGCTTCCTCCTTCTTTTCGACAGCAGCTGCACCAGCAGCAGGTGCAGCGGCAGCAGCTGCAGCAGCAAATTTACTTGGATCTTTGATGTACTCCTTGATAGTAGCGGCTTCCTTGAATTCGACTTCGGTTGTGGCTGCGATAGCCAACAAGTTTCTGAAACCATTAGCAATGCTGTGAGGTGCAGAAGCAATTGTGGGATAACCAATTTCCAAACAGACTGAAGCTAAGTTGGCAACACCAGCTTGGAACTTGGCACGTAAGTCTTCGGGCTTGATGTCTAATATCTCGGGAGAGAAAATTGAGCCAGAGTCATAGACTTGGTTAACGATCAAACCATACGAGAACGGAGAGATGTTTAACATATTAAGCAACGTAGCTTCAGAAGCACCAACCTTATCCCCAGGCTTCAAGATGGGTACATCGTTAATAATTTCAATAGTACCCTTAGAAATCTTTGTTGGGATGGACAGAGCCTGGAAGAAAGAAGTTTTCTCGGGACCCAAACCGGTATTTTGAGCAGGGATGATGACAGTTAATGGAGCAATGGCACCAGCACGAGCAGGGGCGCGTACTTTCGATTCCAGCAACTTATCACGCACTTCAACCAAATCACCTTTGGTGAACACAAAACCAACATTACCTTTTATATGGGGCAACAGCTTTTCCAATTGGGCATTTTGTTCCAAATGACCGCGGATGGCTTTACGCATCATGGTATTTTTACCCATTAGGACGACACCCATGCCGCGAAGACTGGTACGAATGGTTTGCATTTGACGGGAACCAACATTGTCTGCACCGACAATGAAGCACTTTGGATACTCGTTGAAAAGATCCTAAAATTTAAAAATACTTTTGTTAGGTAAAACTATTCTCATACGTAAAAAATAATTAAATGTGATTATCTATATCAGACTACTCTAAGAGCATTGCTTCAACTTTTAGACTACCAGAATACCTGGGTTCAGCTTTTTCAAGCGGGGCATTCAGACGGTAGACATTTAGACAACATTTTTTTTCATCAATTTGTGCATGCATTGGAATTAATATTTTTATATATGATACTTACGACTACTTTTAGGAAATATTGAGCTTTCCAGGCAGCTTTGTTCTCCCTAACCATCTTGTATTAAAATGTGAAATTAGGGACTCGAGATATATGAATTTAAGAACTGTAAAAAAAATATTCAAAGTTATTAGCATATTTAGTTATTACTTAAACAACGGGATATTAAAAGCTCTAAAAAATTAACGGATGGCAATTAAATTTCAAGATTTTAATAATATACATAAATAAAATTTTACACACGTACCAAGGCTTGAACGATGTTATCAGATGACGTCTGTGACGAAAATGGACGATGTCAAGGCAAATTTTTTGACACTTTGCAGCCAAGGCGAATTTATTAATAAATAAATTTGCCTTGAAATTCGCCATTGTATGAATTTGCCTTGCAAAAGTCGAATTCGATATGGATTCGCCATTAGCCGGCAAAAATTTGGCTTGGGCAAAAATAAAAAAAGATTTGCCTTGGTCGATAAATGTTCTCAATATCTTGAAAAATGACTGCGTTTGAAGGTAAAATGATTTTTAATTTTTTCTAAATATATATTGATGAATATTGGTTAATTCTTTAATTTTTAGAATTTGGAGTTCTACCAGAAATTGGTAAAGCCATCGATGAAATGGAATGGACGTAAGTTTGTAAATATAATTTATGTTGAAATAATTTAACTTTGGGGATTTAATAAGCAGATTACCAACTGATGTTCAAGCGGAAGCTATACCCTTAATTTTGGGTGGTGGTGATGTGCTAATGGCTGCAGAAACCGGTTCTGGAAAAACTGGTGCATTTTGTTTGCCCATTTTACAAATTGTATGGGAAACATTAAGGGATATTGAAGATGGGAAGGCGTCGAAAACTGGTGGTGGAGGTAGCGTACCAGCTTGGACAATGTCCTTTTTTGATCGAGGTTCGGCTTTGGCTGTAACACCAGATGGTTTGCGCTGCCAGTCGCGTGAATTCAAAGAATGGCATGGATGTCGATGCACAACAGGTGTAAAAGGGAGAGGAAAATTTTACTACGAGGCTACCGTGACTGATGAGGGATTGTGCAGAGTGGGCTGGTCGACTCAACAAGGCAATCTAGATTTAGGTACTTGTCGCAATGGCTTTGGCTTTGGTGGCACCGGAAAAAAATCCAATAATCGCAATTTTGATGATTATGGGGAAGCCTTCGGTAAAAGTGACGTCATAGGGTGTTTCCTAGATTTGGAAAAATTAGAAATATCCTTCAGTAAGAATGGTCAAAATTTGGGTGTAGCCTTTCGCATTGCTGAGAATATGCGCAACGAAGTCTTTTATCCTGCCGTAGTTTTGAAAAACGCAGAAATGGCTTTTAGTTTTGGCAAAAATGAATTAAAATATCCACCTCAAAATGGATTTATAGCTGTTTCGCAAGCAGGAGCACAACATGCAAAGACAAATCCTTTGGCCAATCCTTCAACTAATGCGGCAACAAATAAACCATCACCAAATGCACCGCAAGCTATAATCATAGAACCTAGTCGTGAGTTGGCTGAGCAAACGTATAATCAGATAGAAAAATTTAAAGTTCATTTGTCAAATCCAAATGTGCAAAGTCTGCTATTAATTGGTGGCGTGAAATTAGAACAGCAAAAAAGTGTGTTGCAGCAAGGAGTCCATATCGTAGTAGGTACTCCCGGTCGTTTGGAAGAAATGATTAGTGGAGGTTTTGTACAGTTAACTCATTGCAGGTAATTTTGTATTTTTTTGTTTCCTTTTCTATTCTAACAAATTTATAAATTTTTTATTTAGATTCTTTGTTTTAGACGAAGCTGATGCTCTCTTGAAACAAGGATATACAGATCTTATCGATCGTTTACATAAACAAATTCCTAAAATGACTTCAGATGGCAGACGCTTGCAAATGGTGGTATGTTCGGCAACACTTCATGCTTTCGAAGTGAAAAAAATGGCTGATCGGTTAATGCATTTTCCGACTTGGGTAGATCTTAAAGGTGAAGATGCCGTGCCAGAAACTGTTCATCATGTTGTGTGCATAGTTGATCCACAAAAGGATACTGCTTGGCATAATATACGTCAACATATTCGCACCGATGGTGTTCACGCTCGCGATAATATTCGTTCAAACAATTTAACTCCAGAAACCTATTCAGAAGCTGTAAAAATTTTAAAGGGGGAATATTGTATTAAAGCCATTGAGGAACACAAAATGGATCGCTGTATCATATTTTGTCGTACGAAATTGGACTGTGACAATCTGGAGCAATATTTGAAATGCAGAGGAGGTCAACGTTATTCATGCGTTTGCCTGCACGGTGATCGCAAGCCTGCAGAACGTAAACAAAATCTTGAACGATTTAAGAGGGCAGAAGTAAAATTTTTAATATGCACTGATGTAGCCGCAAGAGGTTTAGATATAACCGGATTACCCTACAGTATGCTTTTTATTATTACAATTTTGAAGTCTTTTTGAGCAACATATTCTCTTTCAGTGATTAATATAACTCTGCCTGATGAAAAATCGAATTATGTTCATCGCATTGGTCGTGTAGGTCGTGCAGAACGTATGGGGTTAGCAATTAGCTTAGTAGCTAGTGTGCCAGAAAAGGTTCTTTAGTCTTTTTAATATTTTTTCTGTTAAATTTTATCGCGGTTTTCTCTGTAGGTTTGGTATCACGGTGAGTGGTGCAAAACTCGCGGCCGTAATTGCAACAATACCAACTTAACTGACGTTCAAGGGTGTTGCATTTGGTACAATGAAAGGAACGTAAGTACAATATATTTTTTCAACATGGATTTTTTGTATATACCTATAACGGCATAAATTTATGTATTTCAGCTTTTAGCTGAAATTGAGGATCATTTAAATATCACAATTCAACAAGTTGACAAAAATATGTCAGTACCACTAAATGATTTTGATGGTAAAGTAGTTTATGGTGAGAAAAACCTAAATACTGGAACTGGGTACAAAGATCATGTGGAACAACTGGTACCTGTTGTAAGAAAATTGACAGACTTAGAATTACAATCACAATCTTTATTTTTAAAACGCTTAAAATTCTAAAATATTCAAAACGTTAATAAATGAAAGTAAATAAATTAGAAATAAAAAATGATATTTGTCAGGAATATAATCCTACGGAAATTTAAAAAGTAATATAAATAAACAATGTTATTACAGCTGCTTTTGTATAAGAAATAATCATTTATCGTATTAAAAATTTGCAATACAGATACAAATATAAATAAATTAAAAAAGCAAATGCGTAAATTATAGAAATGTTTGTTTGCAGACACCATCTTACTGAAAATAAAATTTGACAAAAATTACCTCTATAAATTAAAAATATAATTAAATTAATTTGAGGTCACTTATTAATTTACGTATTTGAGAAACTCTCCATTCAATTAGACAGACTGTTTTATATTTATTCAGTTCGAAGGTATGTAGATTGAAAAATTAAGTTCCGTTATTATTATTATCTCAATATTAGTCAGAAGTTTTGTTGTTTTTATTTTCATTGTCATCTTCTATTCCTTCCTCATCTTCTTCATTAAACTCAGTCCTCATTTGTTGTAAATGCAATAACTGTTTACACAGTTGGTTTCCAAATGACTCTACATATTGCGGACTAATTTTATCTAATAAAGCATACGGAGTTTCGAACACTTCGTCTTCCTTGGTTATTATTTCCTTATCGGAATCAATGGTGTCATAGAGTTCAGAAACAATTCGAAATCCCAAATTGGAAACATGCACACAATATGCAATTCCTTCAAAAGTGAGTATGTTAAGGTAAATATGTGATTCGTTACTGGGTAACTTTTTCGATATATCTATTTCGGCAACATGTGTTCGCACATCCTTTATTATTGCTGTTGCTTCCTCCACCCAATTTATGATTTGCTCACCATTATCATTTTCTACTGTCGACGGCAAAGAGCTTGTTCCACTGGTCATATTTTTATTCACCTAATATCAAAATGTGATCTTTTTAATTTAATTTTTAGATAAGATTTAATTGAGGAATTATACAAAGATGTTGTTTAAAAAATTTACTGTTAATCTAGAAACCTGTTAAACAAAAGTCGATTATGTGTGTACATAATTTAATAATTTCAAAGTATATACAAATTTCTTTTTGTAAATTGCATGAAAGTTATCACCATATACTACAATATTACCACTGACATCTCAATCCCAGTATATTTAGCGAGAAAAAAATAAATTCGACAATTTCAAAGCACTTCCAAGAATTTCTACAGGTGCAAGGCGAATCTATTCAAGAATTGCGAATTCGCTCATCAGCTGTTAATTTCCTAATTTTCAAAATTTATTTAAATTTGAATCAGAAATATTAGTCCATTGAAAAAAACTGTATAGAATCACAAATCTTATATCAATATATAAAATTTTTAAACTTTCATCAACTAAAATATTATAGATTCGCTTTCATAAAGTGCAATTTATATAAATAACAACAGTTATAAAAAGGCGAATTAATTTTGACACATTATTTCATCTGAATTCGCTTAGAATTACTTATGACTACTAAACGTATTTAAATTTAATGTCATTTATTAGGAGCCTACAGTTACTGTACAGTGACAAAGTGACAAGCAAAATTAATAAAAATGGTTTTGGAAAGTACTATGATATGGTGAGTTATTTTTATTAAAATATAATTAAAATTTTATACAAAATCTATAAAATGCGTAAACAACTAGAATCAGGAGCTATTAGGTTTTAAAGTGTTAAACTAAGGATTATAAAATCATAGATATTCTGTGAGGAAAATTTGTTATTTATATTTGAATAATTAACTATTGTTTTTGTTAAAGTTTTGATAATAGTGATTACCAACGCAATGGTGATTACTTCCCCACACGACTAAATGTGCAAAAAGATGGAATCAATTTAGTGTGCCTAACCAAGGTGCGTTCCAATCCGGAGAACAATGTGGGCCTTATGACCATTTCTAAGTATGAAATAAACAAGATGTACATATAAGTATGTGTACAAGAAACTTTACTTTCTAACTTATGTATTCTAGCACGGTAGAAGTTTTGGCCACTCTGACCAGTGATGTTGGGCGTATATTTTCCAAAATGCATTTAGTACAACCTAAGGGAGAAATTAATCTTTTAACAGGTGTACGCATAGCTCATGTAAGTTTTTTTTTTTTTTGTAATGTGTATGAATTTTTAATGTTCTTTCCTTTCACAGTTAGTTTTAAAACATCGTCAGGGTAAAAACCACAAAATGCGTATTGTTGTTTTTGTTGGTTCACCTATAAAGAGTGATGAAGCAGAATTAGTCAAGTTAGCTAAACGTTTGAAGAAAGAGAAGGTCAATGTTGATATTGTCAGCTTTGGTGATCATGAATGTAATAATGAAATTTTGCAAGCATTTATCAATACATTGAACGGCAAAGACGGTACTGGTTCACATCTGGTTTGTGTTCCTCGTGGTTCTGGCTTATCCGATGCCTTATTGTCTTCTCCCATCATTCAGGGTGAAGATGGTATGGGGGGTGCTGGTTTGGGTGGAGCAGGTTTCGAGTTTGGAGTTGATCCTAATGAAGATCCTGAATTGGCTTTAGCTTTGCGTGTTTCAATGGAAGAGCAGAGGCAGCGTCAGGAGGAGGAGCAGCGTCGTTCTGCTGGCAGTTCAGGTGAGGCTGACGCAAGTACTAATGAAAAAACTACCACAGGTACAACAGCAACAGCTACAGCTGCTGAAGATGAACCAAATTCAGAGGAAGAAATGCTGCAACGTGCTTTGGCTATGTCCACAGAACAGGTTTGGTATAAATCATTTTATAAATTAAATAACTACTCTTTCTACTATTTTTATAGAGTGATGATAACTTGCCAGATTTTACCAATATGACTGAAGAAGAACAAATAGCTTTCGCTATGCAAATGTCCATGCAAGATGCTGGTAGGTTTGCTAGTTTTCTTTTACTATACTTTTATTAAATTGACCTTAAGTTCGAAAATGAAAACATTTGTTGAAATTCAGTAAATTTTGTGGATTAATTGATTTAAATTATTTCTGTAAGATGATACTGCAACTCAACAAGCTAAACGACCAAAGACGGATGAAAATGCCCCAATGGATGTTGATGACGATTATTCGGAAGTAATTGGCGATCCTGCATTTTTGCAAAGTGTTTTAGAAAATTTACCGGGCGTAGATCCGCAATCGGAAGCTGTTCGTGATGCTGTTGGTTCCCTTAGCAAGGATAAAGATAAAAAGAACGAAGGTGACAAAACCGACAAACATCAGTAATTGAACTTTAGTAATCAGCATTATTTGAACCACATATTATATGCTTAAAAATATATTATAATTTTTGTATTAAAATCGAAGTCATAAGACCTCAAAATTCATGGTGTACTGGATATTCTTACATGAACTACTAGTAATAAAAATTAGTAAGTATATCCATTATATCAGTTTGGCTAGACCGGTAATGGATGAATAAAAACTATGGTGTTTTTTTATTACAGCAATGTAGGAAATGATTGTAATATCGTTTCATTAATCTTTGGGTGCAACGTATATGTATGTGATATTAATGAAATATTTTCGATATCTATATAAAATCATTGGCTACACATTTTATAAGATTTGACATATATACTAGAGTATATATATATTATCTTTTATTATAATTTTAATATTTTTTTCATAAGATCATTGGCAAGCTTACATCTTACATGTAATAAATTTCATATCTGCAACTTCAAGTTTAGATAAGCGACAACTGAAAATCTTTGATTACTTTAAGTATTTGGGAAAGTGAAAATTTTTTTTACAATTTCAATTCTATGAAAGATGTTTGTATTACTCAAGAGACTTCTCGTCGCCAAAATACAAGTGCTGAAGTGTTGTTCTATCAAAGAAATAATTTTTTTTGACCCTTTTCAAAAACAGTAATCTAGGTAGTTACAATAAATGTATATTCCATTGATGTATTATCAATTTATCAGTTCACTTCTAAAATTAAAAATTAATTCTTAAACCGTACAAAATTTTAAAAAGTTTGGATAATTTCTCATAAGACTGACTTCTTTAAAATTAAAAAAAAAAAAAAAAATACTATAGGTATATATTTCATTTATTTACAATAATCTAGCCTGTATAGGCCCAAATCGGTTAAAAAAATTCTACTAACAATATCGGTAAAACTTGTTAACATATATTAAATAAAGCTGAAGAATACTCTTCAAAATTAATATAATAATATTCTTAAAAAAATTCTGAGTATATATAAATAATTAGCGAATTTAAAAAAACCATGGAGAAAAAGGAATGTTGCGATAATAGTTCTAAAACCCAAAAAAGAGAAAAATGTAAACATAGAAAATCGAAAGTAAAATTTGTTGGAGGACAGACGTTTCATAAATTATGAAGGACTGTGTTGCGACAGTAAAATGCAGTCTCTTCTTATAAGTAGCCACACAAGCTTCAAACTAGTTAGCTAGCGTATGAAAGGCACGAACCGACACAAAACGATCTCTCTAGTATTGTAATAAATCTAGGTATTAACAACTGTTTATATCTGGTAGATCTACTAAACGCAAAGTGCTCAGTTAAATATTCAGGTGCGTGTAGCTTATACATTTTATAAGTGAGTGAGGTTCCTAAATTTAATAAAATCAATAAAAGGCCAAGGAATCGAAAAACAAATGGTGATGCATGTTGCCTAATGCAGAGTGTATAAATATATCTAACAACCCAATTAAACACCAAATTCAGTTTCCTTAATACATATCCTAAAGTTCCAGAATATACCTTCAAACCATATAAAATATTTGCTTTTAACTAAAACAGTGGGTTTCGTTTGTATTTATTACTGTGTATTTTAATAGCATTATATTTTCATATACTAATTAAGCTAATAAAAACCGATATTGATGCACACCAATTTAATTAATACCACGATATTCTTTAATGTGATACAAAACCCAGGCGGGAATTATTAAATTTGCGCAGCACATGCCTCCACCAAGGATATATTTTTCCTAATAATATAAGAAATATATTAAATACAAAAAAAAAAAACATAGCCTTTTCAAGTTTACGTAACCTCTCGAATATAATCGATACGTAGAATTACAAATACTTACAGTTTTAGAAACTTTCCTTGTTGGTGGTCCAGAAATTACCGATTGACAGCGGCGTTGAACAGCATTGCGGATAGCAGGAGCTAACAATTGGGCAGCAGACTTTTGAAACATTTTTACATACAATGAAGAAGTTTCCTCTACTTATATTAATCCAATGCAAAAGAATAGCAAATTTGTGGCAAATAACGACGTCGATGTTAAAAAGTCGTCGGCTGCATCTGAACAATTGAACGGCGGCGGCAAATAGCAGCACAGTTAGTTAATAATAAATAAATACTTTATTTTATGTGTATTTATTATTGTAAATTTTCGAAAATTGAAGACAATTTTTAGTTACAGTTTAATTGGATAAAAAATTGTAAAGAAAAAAACCAAAAATTTTGCTTTGACGATAAACTAAATGAACATATACAAATCAAAATATGATATATTTTGTCCCTATTTAGACGAGGAAACATTTGGAAGAAAAACATTTTGAATTCTCTTTTGCTTTTTCTTTCGCGGTCACACAGACGAACATGTTGCCGGCAACATTCCATTATTATTGGTATTATTTTCACACAAAACAATGAAAGAAAAGAAAAGTAAAGCAAATATGAACAAAGAATATTTGAACAAAGCGTATCGTCGAGTACCGAACACAAAAATGATTCTCTCTTCTCCATCCGTAATTTGCCGACAAACGAAATGTTTCCTTTCTAAATGTTTCTTCGTCTAAATAGGGACTTTCAAGTATATTGTTTTGAATCCAATTTTCAACACATCAAAATGACATTTTCCATAGTGTAATTATATTATGACATTTTCCAAGCAACAAGAATAAAAACTCACCACATACAAAAAAGTCTAATTATTTGCTGTTGGCATTGTTCACATGCATATTTTCATCAGACGCAATTTTTCAAGAAAGCGTAATTAACGAGAAGCATTAAACTTCGTTGAAGAATTGAATATTTCCAATAATCTGATAAAATTAAGGTAAGTAAAAAGAAAAAAAGTTAAATAATTGTTAATCAATTCAAAAAATATTAAAATAAGTGAAAAGTATCTTACATATTTGGTGTTTATACAAGTTTTCTACTGTGCTTTTTGTAAAATTTAAGCAAGTATCAGAGTAGGAAAGAGAATGCCAATTGCAAATTAAAAAAGTTATGTATAAAATCTGTAAAAGAAAAAAAAGTCCAGTGCAAAATTGTGAAAAATGAACTTTATTTTTAATAATTTTTGTGCTTTAAATATAGTTTTCACACGTTGTGGATGCAGTCGCACATCAACAGTGTCAAAAAAGAAGCAAGTCGAAAGGAATTTTAGGAATTGACGTTGTCTACTTCAAATCGTAACGAGTCATTTTATCCGCTTCCTTTGTATAAGCTATTTTTACTGTGCGAATCATTTTACAATTTATCGAGTCTGAGTGTGTAAGTTTAGTTTTTGAACAAAGACAACCAAGGACACCTTATTTTCTTCGCAAAATAAAAAAAAGTAAGAAAAACAACATCTACATCTACCACTAAAAACTACAATGAGTTCTGCAACAACAACTAAGGCAGCGTTGTCTTTAGAACCTTCAAGTTCAAGTGAAGCTGCTTCTTCATTTACTAGCACAACAAATCATAATGTAACGGAGGATGGTGAATTAAATGTCAATGCCTCTACTTCAGCTTCTTCACACCTGCCTTCAAATCCCGCCATTTGTCGCTATTTTCAACGAGGTATATGTCGTTTTGGATCATTGTGCCGGTTTTCACATGACATGAGCGGTAGTGATGGTGTTAAAAATTCATCAGCAAACCTTTCTACTATGTCACATGAACGTCCCAGTACTAGTCGACGTAATTGGATCAATGCTCCCGTATTTATACCCAAGTCGGAGGTCACTGGTGGTGAGTTAGTCAATATAAGCGCAGAGCGTACTTGGGCTGATGTTGTTAGTGCTACAGATTCTCGCATATGTGCAGCTAGTTTGGGGGCAGCTGCTTTAAATACTGGAGAATCTGCTTCAATAAACGAAATTTGTCCTTTCGAAGGTATTTGTCCCTATGGCATATACTGTACCTATGCTATTCATCTAGAACTGTGTGAAATGTGTGATCAATTCTGCCTTCATCCGACGGATGAAACACAACGTAAAAAACATAAAAAGGAATGTCTGCATCAACACGAACAGGCAATGGAATTGTCATTTGCCATAGCACGTTCAAAAGATAAGACATGTGGTATTTGTTTTGATACGATCATGGAGAAATCTGGTCGCGAAAAACGCTTTGGAATACTGCCTAATTGTAATCATATCTTTTGTTTGGAATGTATACGCAAGTGGCGTCAAGCAAAACAATTTGAACATAAAATTACCAGGTAGAAAAAAAAGAATGTTTAAAATTTTGTGTTTTCTAGTTTTCTTTTTCTTTTAATTCCATAGATCTTGTCCTGAATGTCGTGTAGCTTCCGATTTCATTTGTCCTAGTGCCTTTTGGGTTGAAACAAAACAAGAAAAGGACAAACTTTTGGGTGATTATCGCAAAGCGCTTGGTATCACAGACTGCAAGTACTTTAAAAAGGCAAGTTTTTCTTTAAAAATTAAATAAAAGAATATATTTCAGATAGTGTGTCTAAATTAAAACTTTTAAAGGTGCGACTAAGTTTTCCGTTCCGTGACTTTATTTTTATAACTTTTATTTATTTCTTTAAATTAAGTGTCATATTTTTCAAAATATTTCTTACAGTATTTTAACATTTTTGTGAATAATTTGCTTGCTGTTTTGTTTAATTTTCCAGGGAGATGGTAAATGTCCTTTTGGTAATAAATGCTTCTACAAACACGCCTTACCCAATGGTGATTTGGTTGATGTTGGCTGTCCCAAAAAAGTACGAAAATTACTTCGTAGTAATAATGAACTACTAAATTTGCTTGATGTGAGTATAAATAAAATTACGCAGTATATAACCTGTGTTTTAGAATTATTGTGTGTGTTGTGAAAAAATGTCATGTTTCAAATCAATCTAAAATAAAGTAATTTTTTATTATTTAATATTAATCAAGCTTAAGTTCTTAAAAAATTGTTTTTATTTACACTTTCCGATATTTCGACTTTCTTTTGAAGGTCTTCTTCAGGGAAATTTATTTTTATAAATATATAAAAATAAATTTTTTAAGATCTTAAGCTTGATTAATATTAAATAATAATAAATTTATAAGATCGAATAATTTAATAAAATTATTATAAAATAATTAATTTCTTCAACTAAGTTCAGATAAAGAAAGTATTAGCTTTCCGATGTTTTCTAATAACAGTTCAAAAATTATTAAAATAGAATTCAGTTAAAGTTGCCAAGTAAACGACAGTGATGCTGTTATTGCGCTGCTTACGTTAGAGGAAAAGTAACTTAAAAACTTTCAAAATTTATAATTGAAAAAAAAAAATATTTTCTAAATAAAGGTTATTTTTTATTATAATAAATGATGTTTATAATGTACGTCTATGATGATGAATACAGTAAGTCCCCCTTTAACGCAGGGGATAAGTGAAGATGGGTAGACAATTGATTAGGTATTAAATTTAACAATTGTTTTTTTTAATAAATAAAAAAAAAAAAAAACATTGCCCAAAAAACCTAATAAATTGGGAAAAATATTAAAATAAGCTTAGAAACATAAGCTTTATGCTTGAAAATTTTTTAGAAAATATTGAAAAACTATAACGTAACAATTGTAGAATAATCAAAACGGCAACCTTATACTTAAACTTATATGTACTTATACTTGTAATTGTAGAATAAGCTTACGAAAACAATTAATTAACATTTATATAGAAAATTTTTTTTAATTTTTTCATAACCAAAATTGGAAAATAAGATACCTAGATAGATTTAAATTTACACATTTCTTAAGATTTTTTATTGTTTTCATCGCATTATAGGTAGATACATATGTACATAAAATGTTTTAATACAAATATTTAAATTCTTAATGATACATCTGCAACTATGAAATATAGATATTTAATTATTATTTCTTTAGTAAAAATTAATTTACTTAGTATTATCTTTCTTGTGCTTGATTTAATTATGGCTCTAACATAGCTTTCCTATGCTAAGTTCGTCTTTACCAGATTTTTTTCTGAAAGAAGGGGATAAATAAAATTAAATGCAGGAATATGGTTTTATATGTAAAATGCATTAAACTTACCTTACATTTATATTGGCTTTTCTGCGCAGTTTTCTGCAGGAGTTAACTGGTAATGTAGCTTCATAAGGCACTGCAACTATTAACCCTTAGACTTTCTATCGCTCTTCTAACTTTTTCCGTGGAACGCACGCTAAGTTCAAACTAATCTAGAATAGCAAAATTTCGTTTATTACAGACAAAAACATTTTTTTATTATTTTTTTTAATATCAACGGGTCAAATTGTGCCTTTATATATTTTATTTGAAAAATTTAATGAGTTTTTCAAATCTATCTAATAGAAGCTTGATATTAAACAAAACATAAATATAAATTAATTTAATAATTTTGGTTTGGAAAATTATACATATATTTTTAAAATACAATACTTCATATGCCGTCATTAAATGTTCTTGAATTATGCAGTTCGATGAAGATTAAAAACATGTAATTAAAAAAATGAAAAACAAATTTGAAAATATGGTATGTACATACAAATTAAAAAAAAAAAACAAAGTTAATACAGCATTTACGAAACAAATTTTAGCGAGTAATAAGTGATTCTAAAAAGAGCCTTATTAAACTTTAAAATGTGTTAATTAAAGTTTCAACTATGGTAAAAAAGTTAAATAACTTGCAAATTTGACGAAGGTTTATTTACGGTGTTTTGAGAAAAAGTTCCATTGCTTTCATACTTAGTATTAGGACCTTGAATAAGTTCTCGCTGTTTATTTTACAAAATAAAAGCTTTATTTAAATTACACTTGACGCATCTATTTGTAGTGGTTTTCCAAGTCTTCAAACGCCAGAACATTCTTTATCCTCAAGTTCAAAATCATTATTTTTGAAGCGTCGAATTTAGTCTCTGCATGTCGTATCCGACAAAGCATTGTCATTATAAGTCTCAACAAGAATTCTATGTGCTTTAGCTGCAGATTTTTTTGAATAAAGTAGTGCAATAAAATTCCCCGCAAATATACTTTATTTGGCATAAAAGTAGGTATTTTTTGAAGTAAGAAAAAATTACTTTGGTTGCACTAAAATGAACTACCACATACTGAAATTTAAAGTTAGATACACTACTGCCTTGCATGTGTGTTACCTTTCGAAATTCCACGAGCGGGGTACTGCTACTGCCATCTCTGTAGAAACAGCGAGAACTTATTCAAGGACCTAATATTTATTTTATTTTATTTGACTTTAATATACGTGATTTTTCTTATGAGAAAAGTTTCGGTCTTATTCATATGCAAAAATTTTAAAGTTTTGTAAAAGTTTTTTTTTTGTTCACAGTAATTAAAAAAATTTAATTCGTTTTCAAATGAAAATATGAAAACGAAAAAAATATATTTGGCAAGTCGCTGTATTTTACAAAAACAAAATGCCTGTTGTTTCTGTATTGTTGTGTTTGTTGGCAAAGCGGGCTCACCTTGTATGAATTTGCCTTGGTTGTGATGATAAAGAATTTTTATTTTATAAACATCATTTTAAATGATATTGAGAAAAGCTTACTATTTACTGTTTTCATAAGCTTATTCTGAAGTTGTATTGTATTTCGATTGCTATATGGTTTGTTGGGATATTTCTTACAAAAATAAAAACAATATAAACAAATATATGTATACATATAAAAACAAATAAAATTCTAAGTCAATTAGATCATTCAGTCTATTCTGTTTCCAATTTTCTACCTTTTTGTCAAGAAGGCATCTAATGTAGTTTACATCTGTAACACCCCGTCTTGTTTTGAAATTCTGTCAAAATTTGTATCATTTTCAACAAATTGGTCTATTATTTCAGTTATAGTCGTCAAACATATTTGGAAACTTAGCACTGCGAGCAAATTTCGTGGAATCCCCGGGTTGAAATAAAAGAGCGCTAAATGAAAAGAAACTTGTATAACTCTTCAAAGAATCTCTTTAAAATTTGTTTAACCGTGAACTAGTTCAAATAAAGCTATTAGTGCGTTCTAAATTTGTGTCTCATTCAGTTTGTGAGTAACAAAAAAATTTATGTTTATGAGTAAAGCTTATAAATAAAATAAAAGCTTTCGTTGGACAGAGTTGAAATACTAAAAGGTCCACTGTATGTGTACTAATTTATTGCAAATTGTATTAAAAAATATTTCAGAAAGATGAGCATTACACGGACTTAGTTATTGCGTTGGAAGTATGTATCTAAGTTAAGAAAACTAGCATAGGTAGATGAAAATAAGATTTATTTTAGTTAATGTCTTCACGCTAAAACTCTAAGCAATAACCTACGTAAAAAGTTAATAACAGTATGGTTACATACCAATTTTTATCTTGCTCAAAAACAATATTTAGTAACTGTGCTAAGGAAAATTGGTTTAAGTCGACTTAAAAAAAAGTTGACTTGTCGCAATTAACTCAAGAACTTTATACAATAGGCTCAGGGATGGCAATGAACGAGATGGAAATAAAAACTATACCGTTTGCTGGAATCGAAATAATTTTATAAGAACAAATTTTATTTTAAAGTTGTAGTTCTTTGAACTAACAAACATTTTTTTTTTTATATTGCCTCAGAAATAAATAATTTAATTCGTTCGGCGTTAGGCTGTTATTTATTATTATGATCAAAAACGTTTAACTATAAATAAAAATACTTTAAAAAGGAAAGAAAGAATTTTTTATTTAGAAGTGTATTTTGTATGTTATTTTTAGTGTAATTTTGGAAATTTGTATAATATATTATTTTTCAAATTTTTGTTAATTTCGTAGTTAATATATTGTTTTTAATTTTTATCTTGAAATTTTTCATAATTACGAAAACAGGTGTGATATCCTTCAATATGCCTGCCATTGTCAATTAAACCAACTTATAAAACTTCGATTACAAACCGCACATTTTGAATGAAAAAAATTAAAAACAATAATAATAATAATCAAAATGAAGAAAGAAGTAAACAAACAAATTGGTATTCAAAACTTATGTGTAGAACTTAGCAACGCCGTTGCCACCTATTAATAATTGATTTATGATTGGTTTTAAATTACAAACGTAAGAAAACAAATTGATAAGCTTAAATGGTACTCAATATGTAGTAGTATTAGTTAAGAATTCTTGTTTATTAAACAAAACAACATTATTTATTTAAAATTTACGTTACACATGTTGTAAATGTACATGGAAATATGTAGTGTATTTCATGTTTGGCTAAAATAAGCACTTTTCTAATATACAACATACATACATATACATATATATATATATATACTTACATAATGTAATATTAACATGAAGCGATCTTCAATAATGATTTAAAAAAAAGGTTTTAAACTTAAGTGTATTTTTCAAAAAAAAAAATATATTTTTCTGAGGAGGAAAACATAAGAAAAAAAGTATTAGAACAGACAAACTAATTTAATTTAAAGTTAAAAAATACGAATTAATTTTCTTTTTATTACTTAGTTAAGTAGCTTATTTTCGTACTTTCTAAATTATTTTGGGTTGGTTCTTATTTTTTACATACATATATAATAGTTTCTTTATATATTTTTAAGTTAAATACTTATTATTTATTTATTTATGTTACTCACTTTTTCATCTATCTTTTTCTCATTGTAGATCTATCTGTATGAATTTCTTGATCATCGCGACCTCAATTTCTTAGATTATATTACAAGCGCAAGTGATGATAGTGATGATGATGATATATATGATGATGATGATCTTGATGATCTTGATGTTGGTTATTAAATCATACACACAATAATAAGAAAAAAAAGGTTTTTATTCAAATTACATATACCAATTTACAAAAAAAGGAATCTATTACTATTAAAAATTATTACTTACAAACATATGTAAATATATTCAAAACAAGTATTCAAAGTAATTAAAAGTAACCAAAAATACCAGCTAAAGAATAGAAAGAAAACATATAAAAAAAGAACTACATTTACACAAAAGGAGGGAAAAATAATATGAAAAACAAATTTCCCCTCCGGCCCCCTTCCACGCTTTGTGAAATACATAGATATTATTAAAAAAGGAAAACAAAAAAAAAAAAAAAAAAAAAGGAAATATATTAAACGTGTATAGAGATATTAATTACAAAATTAAAAAGAAAACAAAAATGATGAATCATCTTTTTTGATCCTAAATAAAATTTTTCTCACTTACTTAGTCAGTTAAAAAAACTGTTTTAGTCCTTTAAATATTCCACTTAATGCAACGAAATATTATATTAACGGTAATAACATAAAATAATTTGTTCAATTTAAATAGCTAAATACTATTCCACTTCATATGATTTTATGAAGTTGCTGCATATTTTAGTTAATTGTTTTCTGTCTGATGAGAAAATCATAATAACATGTACATTAGTATTTTTACTCAGTCCACTATCATTTGTTTTTTGTTCTCTTGAGTTTTTATGTTCGTTTTCAGTTTTTTATATTTCTTTTTAAACAATGAAATTGATTTATAACACTTTCTAGGTGTACTACTATAAGTTCCAGCAGTTAAAGTTAAAATTTTGTCGAACAAACAAAAGTGAATTAAACATTAAAGGAGAGGTTTCACTTCCATATGCTCGGTATCTTTTAAATCTTATGGTAACTTGTACTAATTGATGCTTAATTGATTGTTTGTTCTTTAAAAAAATATCTTAATTTTTTTTTAAGAATTTTACTTAATATATTTAATAAATTTAGTGTGTTGAGCCGTTGTTGTACGCTTCTGATATCAAGTAGTCAAGTGATTAATGAGATTTATTTTTATAGGCTTACAATTCATTATTATTGTTTTCTTTTATTTGGGAGTAAACACTATTTAACGTTCAACGCTCTCATATTTGTGTATGATTTAATACCACGCGTTTTCTGTACAATAATTATTGAATATTGATTAAATTTTTTATAAGAAATACTCTTGGTTAAATAACTTGTGAAATTTTAGTAAATTATATACTATTAATTTTTACTTTTTGAAGAAACAAACTGTTGATTTTTTCAATATGACTTAAATATTCTTTTGATGTTAGTTTTTGAAAAACATACAGTTAATGGGAAATTCTTAACAGCAAAATGTAATACATCAATGATTAAAAAATACAAAAAAAAAAAAAAAAAAAAAACAAGCACCAGAGTTAAATTTCTTATGTTTGTATTTCTATTCTTCGCGGTAAGTTCGTTGCACAGGTTCAATCAAATTATTGCTCTCAAGAGCAAGAGCTGAAGCAGAAACTATAAAGCTAAAGTCAAATATTTTATGGCAGGGCCTATTTTTGTGAAAGCGAATAATAGTTTGCTTCGTACATTTGTATTTAAAACAAAAACAGATTTTTGTATTTTTTTTTTCAATTGCAGAAACAAATTTTTGTACTTTCTTTTCAATTCAAATGTACAAAATCAGCAGTTAATTTTAAAAGTGTTTGGGTTAAATTTCCTTTAAAAAATAAGAATTGGTGTCTTATGTACTGTTTTTGTAACATTAGCAAGCAACTTGTTTATAAATTTCGTGTCGAAAGTACTCATACAGATTTTTGTTAAATGCAAAAAAAGCTTTCGCATAATTGTATTGAAAACAAAAACAAATTTTCGTTTATTGTTTTCGTTCGTATTTAGCTGAACATGCCATAAATTCTGTTTATTCTTCTATATATATATATTTTATGTTCTATAATTTGTTATTTACTTCGTGTTTTATATAAATAAAAATGCGAGCTTTGGTTTAATTTTAAATTAAAAATGTTATTAATAATTTCTTTTTCATTAATCAGTTAATTTTATGCTAACAAAATAAATTTGAACCTTAATCTCTTCAAACAAATTTTTCCTACAATCTCTTCTGCAAAAAATTGTCACGTTTTGTGTTTTTCCTTTCTCTTGTTTTCATTTTATTTCAAAATTTTATGTTATTTATATTAAGAAGAAAACCATGTACATGCATATATATATATATTAAATACATACATGCAATCTCTAAAATCACAAAGGAAAAAAAGTGTAAAACAAATAGTTAATAATACTTTAAATTAAAAAATATATATATAAAATGTATATCAAAAAGATAATATTGAAAAAATTATCCAATCAACAAACAAACTAAATGCTAACATTTCAAAATACCTCCAATTTAAAAAAATAATAACCTAAATGTGTATTAAAACAATTTATTTAAAACTTAAATCTGTTAAATTTATTTTGTTTATTAAAAAAAATCAATACTTAAATAGTATCTAATAATCTTAATTTTATTCATTAGTTTTTTTTTTTTGTTAATTTAGCTTATTTTTTTATTATTATAAATATACTAAATATTAAAGAAAAAAAAAGGGAAAACAAAGAAACAACTTATTAATTAAAACGTAATGAAAAATTTTGAAAATATTTTTAAAACTGTGTTTATTAGGCTTAGTCTATGATAATAATAATGTATTATTAACATAAAAACAAACAAAATATCATTAAATTAACAACATATTATTATGTATATGTATACCACAAACTTACCTCTTTGAAAAAAAAAATGTATATCCTGTCCCTTTTAATTTGTATACACACACAACAGACATTATTAACTTAACAAGGCTTTAATGGTAAAATACGTACGTACATACCTACAAACATAACATAACAATATAGTATAGAAACAATTAAGGCCTAATTTATAAAAAAATATTTTTCTTTTATAATGTTGGCAGTTATTATTTTACTAATATTAAAGACTTAAGGTTGCAAGAAGATAACAAACAATAATTGTAAAAAAAATAATTTTAAGTTAAACTTGATTCGAGATTTATTTTGTATAGTTTTATAATTTAATAATTGTAGGATAAGTATCAGGCATGTTCTGAAAATCACTTTTTCTCAGTGATTTCAAATCATGAAAAAGGTGTTCTGCGCACAAAATCATTTGACATTTCGTAATTTAAAACCGGCCAGCTAACTTCCTTAGGATATCAAATCACTTGAAGAATTTTGCTTTGAATTTAACAAAATGATTAAATACATTTAATCATTTGAGCTACTTACGGGCCATTGTAGATTTAACTACCACATAAGTAAAATCGTTACTGTCGGGATGGACGGGAAACATCGGAGCAGCATCTGTGCTAGTGTCCAGTGGTGGCAAGACGCAGAATGAGCTGCTTAGGAAGTGGGGCACTGGTCCCAGGGGATCTGAACATGATTAGTCATACAGCAGCTACGAGATTCGTAAGGAGTCGATGACTAAAGTTGGGGACTGGGCTGCACAAAAGATCTTTCAGGTCGCGGTGCGATTATAGCCCATTACATTAAATAAATCAGGGCTGTCATAGAATACAAGTCGGTTTTGCTAATTGTCTGTTTTGCAAACCAATATTGGTTTCATTTGGTGTCATGAAACCAAGTCGTTTTTGTTATTTTCGAAGACAAATAAAACCGATGTTCGAATCAGTTGTTCTATACATTAGTTTATTTGTATGAAATTTTTTATGTAAAAGTTTGATAACAATTTTGATAAAAACGTGTTTTTTTTTTAGTAAAAATTTTTAATATATAATTAGTGAAATAAAATGTCTTGCCGTTGTAGGATTTTTATAATTAGAAGAACACGCTCAGAAAATAAAAAGAAAATTCATAAATTACTGGTTAAATAAAGAACCTGCGCTTTTTATTGATTCAGCTAACTGTTGTCAAAGTGATCATACAGTTGGCTTATCAAGTTTTGTAAATCCCTTCGAAGGATATTTTTCTATAAAATGCATAAGTATTGAGTTTTAAGTACTATTTTTTTTAGAGAAAAAAAAAATTATGAGTAAAAATGTATTTTTGTAGAATTAATATTAGTTTACTTAAATTTTTACTAAATATCTAAATGCAGGTGAAATTTTAATGATAAAAATCCGTTTTAGTCACTTGCTTTATTTGAAATTAAACAAACCAACAACTGTCAACTGATTGGTTTCAATCCAATAGCAATACCGATAACATTGGTTTCTATGACATCTAAAACCGACATTAGTTCTAGTTGGAAAATGAAACCGATAACATTGGATTTCATGACACCAAAGTAATTTTTTTTGCCGGTTTCAAATCCAGTACCGACAACATTGGATTTGTGAACAAATTTTTTCTTTTGTTTATATTTTTCGTGATTTTCATTTCTTGTTCTTTTTCTAAACAAAATTTTATTAAAAAGAACACAAAAGAGCTTTAAACTCGTGAGTAAAGTAAAAATCACTACTCAAAAGCTAAAAATCTCGGGATTTCCAGAACACTGAAAAATCTCTTACGTGGCTTAAATCGTTCGTGGCTTAAGATCATCGTGATATCAGAACATGCCTGTACTCGTATGTGTATTATTAACCAGCAGCTTATTTCTTTATAGGAATACACAAGAAATCAAATTTCAATTTTACAAATAAAATTTTTAGGGAAAAAACACAAGTTTTTAAAGCTTTTTTTACATGAGATTTTAACGCCTGGCTCACGATATCTCAGGTTACTGTTCACATAAATTTTAAGCAACAAAATATAATCAAAAGCTATACCAGGTATGTACACAGATATTTGTTCTTTTACATGTAAGCAGACAATAAATCTACATTTAAAATAAATATCTGTTCTTCATATTTCTTTTGATTACACTCTGTTGTTTATAATTTAAGCGGATGATTAGGTTTGATTTTAATGTTTCTGAAACTTTTAAAGTCGGAATTAGAGATATTTTAAAGCTACAAAACTGACAAATTTTAGGTTATCTTCAATAGTATTAATTTGGCAAGTAATAAATAAATTTTGTGACAAGAATTTAAATTTTTTTTAGCTAAGCATATAGAAATATTTTATGCGATACTGGTTAATAAAATTATGTACTTCAAACATGCGATTTATATTAATTAATATCCTGCAATTTTTTTTTCAAAAGACAAGTTGCCTAGTTTTAGTTTTCAAGTGTAAATGTATTTCTAAATTCTTTGGTATTTGGTAATCGGGGAGTACAATACGCCATTTGTTATTAAAACAAAATTTCAGTTTATTTTAACTCGTTCATGTTAGTTATTAGTGGGGTCTTGAATATGAACTGATATCAATTTCAAGACTGTCGCTTCTGGTTTTACCGTTATAAATAAGATGTTGCTTATAAGCAACATTGCGCCATGGTAATACATTTCATGTTATTTTTATTAATTTTTGATACATTTCATATGTTATATGAAACAAAACAACAACAAAAATTGACTTACTAGTATAATATTAGACTCTTGTGGAAGCTCGTTTTCTATCGCCAATTAAAAATTCAACAATATATATGTTTTGTCCTCTACACAACTACCAGCTATTGGCTACTGTTGTGCTGAAGCACCAGTATACATAATGCGATATACGATTTCTTAGAACGGTTGATTTTATGCAACTATAACATGTCAGCCACATACTGCAACAGTTGAGAATCTAATATTTTCGCGTCTAAGCCATTTGTAAATTTGGAATTTGTATTACTCCTAAATAAAAAAGTACACCAAATATATTTTCAAAACTTCCCATGATTACGTTTTCTTTATCCCTTACATTTTCAACTTCTTCACCAGCATTAAATTTTCTTCAACCTTTTTAGTAATCAAATTTTTTCCAAAGTTTTCTCCTCTTTTTCTTAACTGTACGGGACTTCAATAGACTAAATATAACTAAAATATTGTAACACTTGCCTGATCAATTGTTTCTTCAATTCAACAAATTGAATTCTCTTCACATTATCATAAAACTTTTCTTATTCTTAACATTCTTCATCACCTAAGACTCTATCCCATACATTTCTCTTAATAAGGGTTTTTTGTTATTTTAAATATAAAAAAAACTGTATGCCGTCGGCTTTAGGTGCTACCACTAAATTGTGAATAAATGTAAAATTCATGTATGGATATTAATAAAATATATTTAGTTAATTTTAGAACAAAATTTAGGATTTTCTTTACGAGTATATTAAAATTTTTAAAGAGATAAAAAAATTTTTTTTTTGGAAATTTTCTTAAAAAATATGTTTTTCAAAGAAAACTTTATGAATATCTTCTAAACTATAAAACTGGTAAAAAATTTAAAAGTTATTATGTTCGCGATCATTAGATGGTTTTCCAAGTTTAATCAGAGAGCTAGTTCTGGAATTATTGCAAATTATATGAGTAACCTCCTCTATATAACGGTATATCTCGACAACTACATGTACGATTAAAAAAGTAGATATACAGCTTGAATCGGGGTATCGAGTATTCTAGAAATCAGTTTGTTTTGGCGGCACCAAAATCATTGTAGGCTTGTATTAATTTTGTTATTCGTTAAAGAAATATATTTCAAAATCTAATCTGAATTTAGATATTTTTTCATGGCATAGCAAAAGAATTTGTAAAATTAGTTGCCAAAATTAAATTAAAAATAATTCTATATCGATTTGTAAAATGAACGAGAAACCTACTATTCAAGAGCTAATATTAGAATCGAATTCGATGTAAAATTAAGCTTGTAGAGCTGCGTTAGTTCTTACTGATTTTTGGACAAAAATAGGCTGTATGCTTCCATCATATCTGCTTGTTATGCAGGACCATTAATTTCCAAGTCTTCCTCATTGACGGAGGTTGTTCTGTAATTATCAATGATGGCCTGTTTCACAATGAAGAAGAAACGTTTTCTTTCGTATGCTAAGCGCAAGAAAACTCATTTTGAGTTCTTTCATGCAAACAACGAGTCGAAAGAACGATGACTCAAAAGACCAAACATGATGTAAGTGCTTTCAACAAAATCCGATTTCATTATGAAGAACACTGCAAAAATAAATGTCAAAACCACGACTGAAAACCAGTGACATTGTGAAACCTAAATTGGTTCGAATGTGAGTGGCTGATTTAAATTTTTCGAAATTGTGAAACAGGCTGTAACTTACATTTGATTTGAAAAACTATTTTCTTTGAGCATCGCCATCGTTATTCGCATCAGATAAATTATATTTTTACACTTATTTTGTTTGTTCAAGCGAGATAGAGAGAAAGTAAAAGAAGAAAAATAATATTAAAGAATCAAAAACTAAAACCAAAAAGTCAAAACAAATTAATTAACATTTACATGTCGGAAATAGTATAAGTCAAGTATAGGCAATTAAATGTTTTGGACATGTTTTCCCATAAGTCTGTATATAATAGAAACTTAGGCGCTTGACCTATCTTAGTGCAAAATTGAAACATAAAAATTTTGCAAAAGAAATACATACTTAATACATACTTTAATTGAAACCACAAACCTACAAATTTTATAAACTTAATAATATATATAATTAAACTAAAAAAAAAATAGTTTAAACAATCAAACTAACCACCCAAATAAATACTAGGAACAAAGGGAATACACAAACATGTAGTAGGGACTTAAAATAATTAAAACTAAAACTCCTCTAATTACATAATTAATTAATTAACTAAATAAATAATTTGCCTCTTCAAAGCAAAGACTTCTTTTTCATCTTATTTTTTAAATTATACAACTAATTTAACAATTAATTAGGCAAAATTTAGAAGTGTTATTAATCTATGTCCAAAATCAATTACAAAACAACAAACAAACAGCCTTTCAAAACTAAATAGTAAAAAGAAATAAATAAAATTTTTAAAAAAATTATTAAAAAAAAACAAACAAAAATAAAATAATTTTTCTATTGTATGTTTCAAAATAAATTTTTAATCTAATTTATATTTTTTTATTAGGCACTACTGTGACTAAAAACAAATTATTAAATGAAATGTATCTAATATAATTGAAAATTAAATAGCTTCCTTTGTAAAACTGTTACTATATACATACATACATATGTACATGCTATATTTTTTATAAGCATATTTGTTTTTGTTTTTAAGTTACATATTTTCATTTTTAATAATTTTCTTTTGATTTTGATAGCTTTTTATCTATTAATGTTTTTTTTGTTTAAGAAATATTTATTTAAAGTTAATTTATATATAAACACAGCAACAGCAATAGGGCAAGTGTATATTTAAATTTAAAGTACTGTTCTTTTTATAAAGTTAATTTTAACATAAAAGAAAAACTGAAATTACAATTCAACTCTAATTTAGTTGAAATATTTTGTGTTGTTACCGATTACAACTCTTGTGTTGTGCCGTCGATAAAAACATACAAAAATTACAAAATTTTTAGCAGTTGTTTCATTTTCAACTCAACTGAGTAATATATTTCAACACCCGAAGACTACAAAAAAAGACTACTTTCTTGATCAACAAATAATTTGCTATAAATTTTGTTAAAACGTTAAAATAAAAAAGTATGTGTTGTTTCCATAATATAATCGATCAGCTCATGTAGAAAATTTTTATGAAAAACAATTGTGTGTAGTGCTTTTCATATAAAATTTTGAAACGAGTTGATTGCTTGTACTAAAGAAACGCACATTAATTGTATATAGAAAATATGTTTTAACATGAAAATTAAATTAAATTAAATTTTTGGACATTAACGATATATAATTTTTATTGTATTAATCAGAGAACAAAAAAGTTATTATTAACTTAAATTGGTTTATTTTTTATGGAGTAACTGTGGTCAATTTTTCCTTTATTTCAAATATAAATAACAAATCTATTTAATCTTGTAATATAATTTTTTAAGGAAATTTATATTTTGCAAGTTATGAGCCTACAAAGCTGTCAAAGTTTTAATATGAAATAAATGATTTTGAACAAAAAATATATATATAAAGGGTGTCCCAACAAGAACGCAATATTTAAATTTTAAATAAATGACTGATGCAGCTATTGAATTGTTTCTCTGCCTGTATGACATGTGGCGCCGTCTTGTTGAAACCACAAGCGCTCCACATTCATTTCTTCAATTCTAGGCAAGAAAAAACTGGTTTTCATTTCACGATACCGAACACCATTGACTGTTTGCGCTTGACCTGCCTCATTTTCATAAAAAAAAGGTCCAATGATTCCTCCAACCCAAAAACCACACCACACAGTGACACGTTGAGGATGCATTTGCTTCTCGTGAATCACTAGAGGATTTTCCTCACCCCAAATGCGATAATTCTGCCTATTGACGAAGGCATCAAGATGGAAATGGGCCTCGTCACTGAAGATGATTTTATCGGCAAAATCAGCATTTTCATGTTGTCTCTCCAATACCCAATTAACGAACTCCCTTCGCTGTCTATGGTCATTTTTTACTAACCTCGTACCTTCTACTAGCAAACAATAACAATTTTTCAAATGTCAAACAATGACGCTTCGAATGGCGCCAAATTTAAATCTTGCGTTCTTGTTCGGACACCCTTTATATATATTGCAGGAAATAGTTTGAAAATTTTGTTACAAATTGTACAATGTGTAGTGCGATGACTTTACCTCTGACGTCTGTGTGAATTTTCTGAACCTGAGCATTAAAAAATCTTGTTTATTATAAAATAATAATAAAATATTTTTGATGAATTTTTTTTTTCTTTTCATTGATAGCTGATAAAATTATTTTTATTATTGCAAAACAAATTTTTGTTCCCAAATTTTGCGCCCTTTGTCACTTATGCTGTGTTTATTTACTGTTTGATTAAAAAGATAAAAAACCGAAATTGAAAAAAAAAAAAAAAATAGTGATATTAAAAAAAACCAGCAAACAATTATACACAAGTACTTTTTTTTTTTTTAAAGAAAACAAAACAAGATAAAAAAATGTGATCTTAAAGTTTATTAAATACAATTAAAACAGAAAATCAATAAGCCAAATTAACAAAAAAAAAAAAAAAAAAATCCTAAAACAAATTTAACACAACAAAGAAAAATTCAAAGCAAGAGTTTATTTAAAAGCAAGTTATTCAAAATCGAAAAGCAAATATGAATCCAATAACAATAATAAGAAAATGCAAATAATATTGATGTGTAGTAGCAAATAAGTTTAAAATTCCTAACAAAAAATAAAAATACTCTAACTAAAGGACAAATTTATATACATTTTCTAATACAAAAACCATTTTTGCGAACGATTTCTTAAAACTACAAGTAAAATTTATTAAAATAAATAAATGTTGATACTACATACGTAAAGACCTTACCTTGTTAAATTTTTTTTTATAATTTACAATCATTTGTGGCTTATGTGCGATTTCCATAACACAAGCGTTAAACCCCTCTAGAAAATTTGTAAGACAACACTAATGTGTTGTTTCAAAAACACAAGCATTCAGCATGGACGTAGGTATGAAAAACGCGCAATATTTTAAGTACTTTTCATATAAAACGGCCTGATCGATCGCTTATGTTATGTAAAAAGCACATTAGTCACAGAATACTATTAATAATAATAATTTAATAAACAAATATTTAAAAGAAAAATGATTATAAATTTTTAGATTATATATTATGAAGTGAATCTTGTTTATGTAAATAATTTATATTATTATTGTCATATTTTCACTTAGAAATTTCAAAATGTTAAATTCTACTAGTAGTTTTTAAGAGATGGGCTTCTTATTTTCCATATGTTTTAAAATAAAATTTTATTTCTTACGCTTTAGAAGATTTAAAAAAGTCTGTTAAACAAATTAAATAATGAAATTTCTTCTTTTTTCAAAAATTGCAAATCTATAAAAAAATTGGAATATATTTTCTATGAATTTCTCTTAACATTGACCTTTGACATTTTTATAGTTTTTTTTTCAATATTAACCAAAAAAAGGAAAGATAAAAATGAAAAATTTATTGAAACCATTGTTCTAACATTTGGCTTTGAAATATTTTTATTTATATTTATTAACAGAAACTCAGTTCAAAATAACTTACAATGTGTTTTGCTAGTTGGATTAACTTGAAACTTATTTAAAAAAAAATGTATAAAAAGAATAAAACAAAAACCTTTTTGTATTTTAGTTGATAACAAATATTTAATAAAAAAAAAAAACAAAACTAATTCTAAAAAAATCATCACCATAAAATAAATAAAAATAACACAAAAACCGCGCAAAACACCAAAACAAAGAAATACATCGAGTTTTAATTTCAAATAGTAAACAAAGAAAGCTTAGAAAAAGTTCAGTTTTTTTATAAAAAAAATAAAGGAATAAAATAGTTACATATCCTAATATGTTTCCAAAAAAGCCCTAAGTTATAAAAAATTTAAATTCGACATTTTGATGTACTTATGAGGGTGTATCAATTTACATGTTCCTGCAAAATTTAAATAATGATCTTATGCCGCTATTATGATTTGCAACTCAACTCAGTTGAGTTAAAATTAAAACAACTTAACTTTACAACAACTCAATCTTTTTTTTTTTAGTATTATGTATTACAATTAATTTCAGTTGAAATTGTGTTAACGTCGCCAACCAAAACTTGAGGATTTTACAGATATAAAAAAAGAATAGTAATTTATCCTGTTTTTTGTGTTCTTAATTAAATAAATCAAATAAGTAAAGAAAGTAAAGCAAATCAACATTAAAAAGTTCAGTTACATATTTCCTTCAACACCACAAAGACCGGCAATTTTTAATAAAAGCTCTCGTTTTCAGCAGTGGATTATGGATCGCCATAATTTGAAACAGGAACGGCAATATGAATGAACTTATCAGGCATGTTCTAAAATCACGGTGATTTTAAACCAAGAACGATTTTAAAATCACGTTAGTGATTTTTGGTGTTCAGGAAATCACGAGATTTTAGCTTTAAAGTAGTGATTTTTACTGTTCTCAATCATGAGCTCTTTTTTGTTTTGTTTACTATAAAATTTTATTTTGTTTACTATAAAATTTGCTCATAAAAAGAAGAACAAGAACTAAAAATCACGAAAAATATAAACAAAAGAAACAAAATTCTCCACACAAAATAAAACGTATTTTAAAATTAATAAATTTACGGTTCCGTTGTGAAAAATAATTAGTTTTTTGACAAAAACTAATAATAAACAATTCAAATTAAGTGTATTTAATCATTTTGTTAATTAATTCAAAGCAAAATGCTTAAAATGCTGCAAGTGATTTGCTACCGTAAAACAGTTTGTTGGCCGGTTTTAAATTACGAGATGTCAAATGATTTTGTACGTAGAACACCTTTTTTCGTGATTTTAAATCACTTTGAGAGAAAGTGATTTTCAGATCATTACATTAGCATTTAACTAGCTACTTCGTCAGCAGAGTACCATACTGTCGCTTTTATATTTTCTTATTTCTTTGTAGACCATTTAATCTTAGTTCTAGGTTTTTTTTAAATAATAATAAAACTAAAAGGTATCCTTAAAATACTATTTTGTCAGTTTATTAATTTTTCTATTTACTGAGCACCATTTGAGCTCTGTTTAATAGTTCTAGATTTGGAAACGTTAAAAAATAAAAAATTACCATTCAAATAAATAAAAAGTACTGTTTTGCTTCTTAACGACTTTTTACTTTGCTTAAGAGCATTTGACTCCAATCTCATAGTTCTAGGGTTGTTAGTATGAAAAACTCAAAAAGTAACAATGAAATCAATAAAAAGTACCATTTTATCATAATTGTGATTTTCCACCTTACTTCAGATCATTAGAGCCAAATCTCATATTTTTAGATGCCTTAATAATAAAATGTCAATAATTAGCAAAAATAAAAAGTACCATTTGTCCCCTTAATTATTTTTTACTTTGCTTAGGACCGTTTGAGCTCAATATCGTACTGCCAGGTTGGTTTACATTAAAAAATCAAAAAATACTATTAAAGTGTATAAAAAGTACTATTTTGTTTTAGTACCATCGTTTTAGGCCAGTCTCGTAGTTCTAGGGTTGTTAATACAAAAAAATCAAAAAGTACCATTAAGATCAATAAAAAGTACCATATCTAATGTCCCTTTTACTATTCCTTATTTCATTTTACGTTATTTGCTCTTTTTAGTTTTTACATTTCTTATCCCGCAAATGTACAAATATCGAAAAAGTACCAAATACCCATTCGCTTATATTTTTAGTAGAATATTTTGTATTTTGAACTTTGGCTCTATCTGCACTAATTGCGGAGAATAAAGAAATTTCAACTGTAGTAGGGTTAAGTTGTTAACCATAATAGGGGCATTAAATGGAGGCTTAAGCTGAATATAATTTAAAAAAGTTTGGTTAATTTTTCGTATTAGAGAGGGATCTTTAAAATTCCGTGGTGGGGGCTTGCACAAGCATAGCTTGAATGGCTTTCAAACCCTTTCTATTATAAAATGTTACGCATGCTTGTAGTGATGTGTGACTCATAATGATTTGCTTTTTACATAAGCACAAAAAGCCTGAATTTATGCTTTTACCCATTCAAAAAATGTTCAACTGCATTTCAATTTAAGCTTGATGTTAAAAGAGAGCTTTTTCAACATTACATTAATTAAACTTGTAATAAAGTTTTTGTTTTGTAATAATTTAACAGTGAGAGTTAGCTTTTTATGAGAAGCTTTATTAATAAATTAGTTTCATTTTCACATTATTCCCTGTTACAGTAATTTGACGTTTTATTTCGTGTGGGTTAGAGTTAGTGAAGGTAACAGCACTTAGTTGCGATTTAGTAACAGCCGCGTTCAGTTGTGTTTTTTGTTTTTGGTGTGTGGTTACCTTCGATTACTTTTGTTATGTATTTTTGTTGTTATGTTGTATTTATAAACATCATTAAACTTACGTGTTAGCATTTAAAAAAAAAAAAAACAAAAATCCAAAAAAATGTTAAAATAAAATACAAAATAAAAGTGGTAACTTTAACCTGCAAAAATTATATTTACAAAGCAAAGTAATAGAATCACTCACACATTAATTAAAAAAAGAATCGCAGCGCGAGTGCAGCCATATTTAAATAAGGCTTGTTGAGCTTATACAAATTTAATGCAAACAGGGCTTACTTAAAAATTATTACAAAGTTCTAGCTAGAAAATAATATTAAAAAAATGTAATAAATAATTAGAAAATGCAGTGTTTAGCGGTTTGTTACAATTGAGTGAATTTTTGAATACTTGCATGATTTCATTTTAAGGAAAGTGTTGGTTGAGTGATTAAACAAAAACAGCAACAGGAAAAATATTAGAGTGGCTTCTTTAGTTGTTATTTTATATATATAAAAAATGCATAAATTTACAAGTTTTATTTTCCTACTTTTTAAATGAAATAAATTATCTATATACACGTACATACAATAAATTCAACGGGGCTCAAAACTCACCTATACATTCAAACATTGTAAAGTACAAAAATAGAAAACAAAAAATAAGTTGGCTTTAATAAAAATTAAAACAACAACTAAAGAGGAAGACGAAAAAAAGAAGCAGCATATTAGCAGAAGTTTCTTCTCATACAAAACTAAGTGAAAAAAAAAAAAATACTAAAGTTCTGTGTATTGCTCAGAGATAAAAAATTCCCACACACCTTTTTTCCTTCATACAAATGTACTCACACAAAAACGTCGTTTCTCTAAACCCGGTTTAAGTTTAACATACACATAAGTTAACAGAGCAGAGCCACTAATAACTTTGAAAGTGAGTGAACGAGCTTAAAAATTTACTACTAACGGCTAATTTATGTGTATAAAATGTTTAGGCAATGTGTGTGTGAGAATGGAACATGTAGCGGCTTGTTATGAGAGCAACAGGTGGTATTGAAACAGAAATTGTGGATTTCACAAATACTAAAGCAGAATTCTTATACATTTACTCACTCTCTTTGGATCAGTACTGTTGAATTTAAGCGTAAAATACAGGTAAATTGTATTCAATATTTTACAATTTGATATTTTAATACACATACATATAAATATGCATGTATGTAAACATGTATGCATACAAATCTTGTTTTTAATAAAAATCTTTCTATAAGTTGTTAAAATAATGAACAAAAATTCATTTTTGATTTTAAAAAATAAACAAACCTTCATGAAATTATTAAGGCCATATTCAAAAAAAAAAAAAAAAAACTTGTGGCTTCGAAAATGTTTTTAAAATATATTTCTTATAGAAGTTTTATTAATGAAACACGATTTGAATTTAATGATTACGAGCCTTTAAAATTTCTGTTTTTTTCTTTTAATTTTACTTGGATTTCATTGTGAAAACTGTTTTCTTCCAACATTTTTAAAAGATTTCGTTTTATTGGTGTTCAGAGTAAAATTCTTTAAAGAAAAGAAAATTTTAGTAGTCAGTGAAATAGGGTTGTTCTCCGGAAAGATACTTATTATTGTTAATTTGAAGCATCTAAACATTATTATAATCGCAATAAACATATTTTTAATTATTTTTGACAATACTATTTTTACTGTCATAGTATTTTTGATAAAATTTTAACTGAAACAATAAATATGGTTATAGTAAACATGTTATGATTGCAATAAACATAATATGTTTAGTTAAAAGAGAAAAATGTGGTTGAAAATAAATTGTTTTTAACTGAGATTTGTGGCTGAAGTGGTTGAGTAGCGAGTTAATGCTTCTCAACTGTATATGGCCCACCTAGTTCGAATCCAGGAAGAGTCAAATAAAATTTAAAAGAAATTCAAATCGGCTTTATAATGAAAAAAATATATATACATAAAAAGAAACGAAAAAATTAAAAGAAAAATTTTATTTATACAAGAAATTCATTTTAAAAATTTTTATAAAAATTCTCTATACGAAATTAAAATAAAATTTTTCTTGGCTGACCGGAGCTTGAACTGCTACATCTGCAGTTGAGAGGTATTTTTAATATACGAGTATTTGTTTTAAAAATAAGTACTTGTACATCTAGACAGATGCAAACATATTAAATATAAAAATAATGTGTTTACTATAAAAATACATTTGGTTAGGTGTAATCACATCATTATTTCATTTAAAAATACTATTTTTAAATTATATATATTTTAAAAGAATATGTTTGAAGGGAAGCACTTATACGATTATTGCAACCATGAATCCAATCAGATTATGTGTTCACCAGAATATGGTTGCCTCAACTATATTTTTTCTTAGTGTGCTGATAAGCTTTCTCATTTTCTAAAAAAAAAAAAAATTCCGATTTCCTATTTTATGGGCCATAGAAATATTGCTCAGTACATGATTAGTAATTCCATGAATTAAAACATTTTCAAGATAAGCGTTTCAAATATCAATAAAAATATTTGTATTATTATGGTACTCTGGAAATCATCGATGTATAAATTTTTATAAGATTTTAGGCTGCATAATAAAATTTATAGGTCAAGGTGCAATTTGAAGAACAACTAAATCTGAGCTGACGAAAATAAATTATAAAAGCAAGCTCATTACTTACAATAAAAAATATCTTTATTTTATATTTTAACTTGATACTTCAAAGTGTTTCGAGCTAAACGACAACAGTTGATTCGCGGTTCATTAAAAAATGTCTGTTTGTCTGTCTGTGTAATCATTGAAGTCAAGTTTCTAAAATCCCTGGAAGACCTACAGAAAAGTTTAGTACGCCAAGCTGTTAGTTGTTTTTGTCTTTCAGTTGGTTTTTGTAATTCAACCCAATCGGTCCATAAATTTCTGAGCTTTGAGTTATGAAGTGCAACTACCTCTATTTTTGCACATTTTTCTGAGTCTGTTTTTGCGTATTTTGTCTAAAAGAAGAAATGAACAAAAAACAGGGTACACAGTCTTATAAAAAATAATACCATGCTATCTGTGCAAAAATAAAAACAACCGGTCCTCAAATAGCAGAGAAAAATTAAAAATTTGGTTTTTTTTTTATTAAAATCTTTAAGCTGTACATGTGTCTAATGTTTGTGCACACAAACACGAAACCGGGCAGATGGTCCTATACAAATGTATGCATGTATGTTGCTTTTAAATGCTTTGTGTGCAATAACCTTACGAATACAGAAATCTTAAGGCGTTTTCTATTCTCGAAAAATATCCTGATTTTAAATTATGTAATATTTTAAACAGGTTACCTAAGACTGCTTTCAATGAAACAAAAATAAGTTTTTCATGTAACATTTAACATTAATGCATATTTCGCGTTTTATATAATTAACGCGGTTAAAGCGATTTTGCGCAATTGTTGACATAAGAAAACTTTGCATCTAAAATCAAATAAAAATAAATGTTGCAATAGTGACCATAAAAACAATAGAATTTATTTTTTAGAATTTGTCTGCAACCGTCTTGCTTTATAGCTTCTTCTACTACTGTCGATAAGTCAGTACTTTAAATTCTTTAAAAAAATATATTAATTAAATTTAAAAAATAAATTAAATTAAGTTTATTTCGCATTCTGCCCTAAAATAATTTTTTTTTTTAATTTAGTACCTACAGACACTTTATTGTTTTACAGCGTATTTTTTCGTGAATTGAAATGAATTATATGATTAAGAATTAACCAAAAAATTGGTATGCAAAGAAAATTATTGTATTCAATATGTGGCATTTCATTAAAAATCTTTTTATTATAATTTTTTTATCACAGTGAAAGGTATATAAAACTTGCATAGCCGAATTTAACTTGTTTATGATTAAAACTTTTTTACGCAATGTAATTTTTATTTTATAAAATTTTGCTTTATTTTATTTAATTTTTGTTTTACTAATCTATCAAATTATTTTTAATTTAAGCGAATTAGCTTAAATTTAATTTTAATTATTTCAATTAAACTTTATTTTATTTAAATGCCATTTTAGTATTTACTGAAACAATTTCGTGTTATTCCATTTTTTAAACAAACTTATCTACTGAAACGTGTTTTGAATTTTTAATTTAAAATTCTTTATGCTACCTTGTCATTGTATATTTTATAAGAAACAACTGTTTAAAGAAAACAATTGTTTTACTCTTTATTGATTATTTGTTTACTTAAGTTAATAAATACCGTTAAAATGTCCAAATATGACAGTTATCTAAGCAACACAAAAAAAGTTAAATAAAATAATAAGAAAACTGCAAAAGCAAGAGACTGAAGAAAATAGGTAGAACCAGTCAATAAATTCTTTTATGAATTTCAATTTCTACAGAAGCTATAAAAATGTTAGACAATATGTTTTTATTTCCAGTAATAAAGAAGAAAAAAAAAAATAAAGAAAAAAATTTTTATTCTAGGGATTGTATGTAATATATCAATATATAAAAAAATATATATTTTTACCCGGCTTCCCTCGGTCTTTTTATTCTATGACTTGGAATCCTTAGAGTATCTAAATTGAGCCTATGTATCAGATTTCAGAAAAATCCCTTGAAAACTATACCTAATTATTCATTAAAAATTTAACAAAAATTAATCTTTATTCGTGCTTAATTCCAATTTATATTGGCTTGCAAAATGCATTATTTTCCCTGAAAAATTAAAAAAAAAATGTTTACTGAGTGCAATAAGTATAAGAGGGAAAATTTAATTTCAATTAGTTTATTAAAAAAATTGCCCTTCTTCCCCGCAGTATAGAGATCATAAGTACCAAATTCCAGAGAAATCCGTTTTAATCTTTAAGTCATTGAGAAGAGGGCGTAAAAGTGGGTGTGGTAGTTGAAAATAAATATGCCAACGGTCCTTATAGTATGTAGATTATATGTATGTACCAAACAAACACGCAAATATAAAATGAATTTTATTTATAGAGATGTAATTTTGTTGTACATATTTACAATTGAATATCTGAATACATCTACATACTTGTTGATAATATGTTCTTGCTGATTAACGCATGCTTGGTATGTGTTAGCGTCACAGCAAGGCTGTCAATAGAGTGCTTTGATTGATCTTCTCATTAAGGTAAAATATATCTTGGCTTATATCGTCACAGAAAACAATAACCACATGATAAAAAAAGCATGTCTAATAAAGCATTTTTTGGGTATATATAAAACTTAAGAAAATTTTCCTTTCCTAGTTTGTCTGCTTATTGCGTGTTATTTTAAGACACAAAAAAAGCCAGAAAAAATACAAGGTGGCTAAAAAAAATACAAGTGATTTACCACTAACTTACCACTAAAAATATAGGATTGGTCAAGATTAAGTTAAGTGGGAAAATTTAATTTTTGGGAGCAGTTTAACAGGTAAATGGGGACGTTGTTTTTTTATTTTATTTTCAAATAAAGAAAACAATAAATTGCGTTCTTTTTTCTAACATGAACACTAAAATGTTTTAAGTAGAGACATATTTAACAACACAAACACACATATCAAATTTCAATATTCGATGTCAATAATTATTGGCGAAAAATGTCTTTGTTTTTAATTAAATTATTGTAACAAAATGAAATACGTAACCTTAATATGAGGTCAAAAGGTGACCTTTTTTTGAGGTGTGGGATTGTTTTTTATAGTTTAATTTTTGTTTGTTCATGTACGTACATACAAATGTATGTATATAAATAAGAAAAAAAGGTAATTCAACTAATTTGTTCTGGTATGTTGTATTAGAAATTATTCTGCTTATAAAACACATTCTATTTAAAAGAACTATAATTACTATTCTACTTAAGGCCAAACCTTCTGAAATTCTCATCTATACTATTGTTAGTTTACAAAAACGCAGCATGACTTGACTCTAGTCCGTACTGAGAATAAACATCTATTGTACTCGTGTTTGTAACAATAAAAAAGATATAAAATTGTTTCTAAAAATTCTTTACAAAAAAAGATCTTAGTAAAATTATATGAATAATTTTTTATAGCAAAATTTTTATTTTGTTAGTGTTGCAATTTTCCATAGGAACTTCTTAAAATGTAATTTACGTAATTTTTATTAGCACAATTTATAATAGTCAACTTATTTCAGATAGGCTCTGAAAGGTCTTCTTCTGTTTTCATTGACTCGCTAAATTCAGTCAATGTTATATTGCAGTTTCATTACTTTTTTTATTAATTAAAATCAAATACTTTTGCAAGAGTTTTTACGGAAATAGGGCAATTGTCAATTTATCGTTTTTGATTTCTGTATCACGACTATGACTTTTTCACTTAGAATTATGATAATCTAGTACTATCTTATGACAATGACAATGAGGTTTAAGCAGCAATATTTTTTTAGGGCTAGGAAATATTAAACCAAATGCGTATTATGTAGGTATACTTGGTAGGTATATATTCATATTTTTTTTCACATGCGTGTAAAGTTTTCTAAAACATATTTTATAATTTTAATGAAATTTGCTACTAACGTGACCAAGAGCAATTTAAATCTTTAATATACACGAATACCACACTCATACATAGATGTATGTAAATAGAAACAATAAATTAGTGACTTTTCCACCCCACATAATAACTTCTTTCTGTTTCTTTTTTTTTTTTTTAAGTGAATACATATTGATATTTAATAAATCTTGAGAAAATTCTTTGGATTTGTGAAAAAAAAAATTGTAAAGTGCTGTGTTTGCTATAAATTATTATACATAGGAAAAAGAACATGCAAAATGTAATACCATAAAGATTTTAATAATACTTAAATAAAATAAATATTCAACTTTGTGCACGTTATATTGAATCAATATAGCCAGACATAATACTCATTCATTCATACGTATACTAAGTGATTGTATGTACTCGTATGTATACTCGTATGTGTGTATAGACAATTGTTTTGCTTCCGGTTTTTATAATACACTGTTGTCTTTTTACACATTTTTTTGGTGTAAACAAAAAGAATTTCATAACAGACTTAAAAATCAATTTAATATAAGCACACGTATTTTCAATTTTAACCCTGCATTATTTGTGGATCTAATTTTGTAAGTTAAATATGCATTAAGAAATTGATGTCCTTTTAAAGCAAACACAGTCAACTTTACTTAATGTGAAATTTAATTAATCTGAGAAAAAGTTTAAATAATCGACCGTTCACACTTTCTTTTTCTTTTTTATTTATTCGGCTAAAAGTTGCTATTTTTAAAAGTGGCATAAGTTCACCTTAAAGAAAATGAGTTAGGGGTAATTTTAGTAACATACATGGTGTCTGAAATTACCACTTACTAATTTTTTTTTAAAAATAACAGCTCAATTGTCGAAGCAATTATGCCAATAAACTGAATCAAATGACTATTTGACTTTTATTTAATTTTTTTTTTTTTTAAATTCAGTACAATGAAAATGTCATTGAAATAATTTTAAGTTACCGAGCGAACCAAATTACAATTTCATCAATTTAACAAATATTTTTAAAATTTAAAAACAAATAAATTAAAATTAACAAGTTTCAAATTATAAAAAGTCGACTGTATTGGAAAACTACAAAATATTTCAGTTTTGTTATTGCAATACTGAAAGAAATTATTAACATGAACTTTCTATCTATGGCTATTGATAGTATAAATTCAGGTAAGGAAATTAGAAGGAAAATCAAGTATTCTAAACATCGTACATGTTGTGTAGAGTTTGTGTCGCAAACCAATCTAATTAAGCAGAGACGGAGTTCCAAAAAAAAAAAAATAATTTAAAAAATTTAAGAAAAATCTTGGCAAATTACTTAAAAATATTTGTGCTCTCAAAAGACCCTTAAATATTTTTGTTTTTATTCTTTGGCCACTAACGTTAAAATGCAAAAATCTTGAACATATTATTAAAAAAAAAATTATTCATCATATAAAACAAGCAAGTAGACTTTCTGTTAAAGGAAAAATAAATAACTTTTTTTTCTATGTTTTGAGTGCAAAATATGGGTCAACAAATTCTAGCTTATGAGCTAAGTTATGCCTCTCGCCTTACGTTTTCTCTTTGCTATCATTACAACCCTTAACATTTTTTGAGCACATATGTATTTACTTTCCTATTAAGGCTTTATTTTATGTCTATCTACTAATTAGTGTTTTGTGTATTCAGTTTGCTTTCCCCTGGCTTGAATTATTATTCTACACTTTAGTAAAAAAAAAAAAAGGAAATTTTGGCATGATACTTAAAAGTAATAATATTTTTGTAATTTATTTATTTTTTTATGTGAACTAAATTAGCCTTAAATCGCATGCAAATTTCAGAGTTTCGCTTGCTTTAATTTTTCAAATATTTTGTTTAAGTCATTCGTATTAGGAAGCCATAATTGTTATTGTAGTTTTAATAAAACAATTTAATTTCTGTCATTTGAGATACATATTTGTTAATTTAAATTTATTTTTTGACCAGCTTTGGTAACAGGGATGGAAAATTTAATAAAATAACTAATTGTTACATATTTAACAAATGAACGGTGCTGTGTTTTTAATTCAAGAGTAAATAATTAAGCATTTTAAATCTTATCTGTACTGAGAATTATTATCAAGAGTGGGAATTAAATAGTCACCTCCAGAATAGAGCTATTGTGACACTACTTTCAAGTTACAAATCCTTCTAGAAACTAGTATTCATTAGGAATTTAAAGACATCCTTGGTTGATTTGTCCGTCATGTGAGACAGTTACAGGTAATTATGCTCTAAGTAACGAAAACGGGTTCAAATTACCATTACAGTGACACAGCACATGTTCTGTTGTCTCTTCGTCTTTGCTACATAATCTCTAGAGGTCTTTTAGGTTCTCCGCAATGAAAGAATTTTGTTTATATATTCTCAGAATTTTTTATTAATTCAATGAAATATTCGTTGCTTTTCAACCAATGACACGCTTCATGAGGTTAATGGAAAATTTCATAAAATATATGACATCAATGGTTCAGTATTGTTATTATCATGGGCTACAATCGTACCGCGACCTTTAAAATCTTTTGTGGAGTCCCGTGAATAAAATCCTAATGAAAAAATTCATTTCATAAATGAAACATATTGATTGCGTACATTTTATGAAAGCTTTCATTAATCATTAGTTATTACTTTTAAAAATTCCACCTGATTAGTTATTATTAAAGTTATTATGAAAAATTTTATGAATACTTTCTTTAAGCTAATGTAAAAATTTCATTGACATAAATTTTTTTTTATCAATGAAACAGTTTTAATGAAATCATTTAATTTTTTCAGTTCGTTAAAGCATGACTATATATGAGCTGTTATACTTAAAAGTGATATAAGTCCACATAAAAAAAAAAAAAATAATTAGCAAGATATATTTGGACACCACCTCATTAAATTAATAGCTGACCCATGTTTTTGAAATAAGTGGACTTATACACTTTTCAAATATAACAGCTCATATTCTTTCCCTTTGGAATTTATATCTATTGCTATAAAAAAAAATCGCCTTGCAACCCATTAAGTATATATTTCTTTTATTCTAAGATATCACAAGGTATATTTTTTAGCAATTGAAAGTACATATATTTGACTTGAAATATTGAGGGACCATGAGTTTCTTTCTCTAGCAGTTGGGGTCAACTAATCGATAATGTCTAGTGATAGGATATGTACTAATTGAAAGTTTAATAACTTTTTATTATTGCAGCTAAACTAAAACAATCCTAATATTGTTAACAATGCAGATGTTTGAATTCCAAACTAAATAATTTATAAACTGTTTTGCACAATTGCGTTTCGATTGATTGTAAATTTTAATTTTTCAAACAATTCTTATCCACTTTGCAATTGGGTGCGCATATTGCCTATAAGTAATTGCAAAATATTCGTATATTAATTAAACTAAAATTGTGTAAATGACTTTTGTTTGTTTGCTGTATTTAATAATTTACTTTTTAAATTAAACTTAAAATACGAGTAATAAATAAAAATTTCACTTTTTTACTATTAAAGTAAGTGTTAATGAAAGTTGTGCGTTACAATAGCAAATCTATCATGACAAATACAACACGTTTCAGTTATCCAAAACTAATTCAAACCAAATAAAATCAGTGGTAAAAATTAAACAACAGCTGAAATTCACATGTCATAACAAAGTAAATTCAAACAAAAACGTAATAATAATTTTTTAATATAAAACGTGTTTAGCACAAAATTCATTTTTATTTAGTTGACTGACTGGTGTGTGTACTTTTTTGAAAGCATTTGAAATTAAAGTTTTATGCTGTTTTTGTTTGTTTTAAAACTATTGTTTGCTTCCCCATGAATACTCTTGGAATTCAATGGTAATAATAAAAAAAAAATCAAGTGGGTACATGAAAAATTCGTATGCTGACACTGAAATAAAAGTCATTGAATGATTAGCTTTTGGGTTTAATGAACAGTTTTACCTTTAAATGTACAATAACCGCAAGTTTTAATTGAATTTTTTAAATATTATTTTCAGGTGGTAGGAAAACTTAATAAATTTGTTTATGGTTTTTTATTTGTTTCTTAATACATGACATACATTTATGCAAAAATATTTCCAAAAGAAATTTTTTCCGGCAGCTATTTTAGATTTAAAATTTTAAATGTTTGTTTGTTATTGCTAACCAATTTTTTTCACAATTTTTATATTACAGAACAATAATAGCAACTTTTCTGGCTACAAGGTATGTGTGAATGTATTTTAGTTAAAGTTATTTATTATACCCTTCACTGTAAGTAAGAAGAGTACGTGATTCCGTTTGTAATTTCTACACCGTACATGCGGCACCCATGAAGTATATAAATATAAAGCTTATCCGCATAGACCAATGACTTTACATAGCCCCACAGAAAGTAGTCTAGCGGTGTTAAATTACAAGATCTTGGAGGCCAATTCACAGGTCCAAAACGTGAAATTAGGCGGTCACCAAACGTGTCTTTCAATAAATCGATTGTGGCACGAGCTGTGTGACATGTTGCGCCGTCTTGTTGGAACCACAGCTCCTGGCCATCATGGTTGTTCAATTCAGGAATGAAAAAGTTAGTAATCATGGCTCTATACCGATCACCATTGACTGTAACGTTCTGGCCATCATCGTTTTTGAAGAAGTACGGACCAATGATTCCACCAGCAGATAAAGCGCACCAAACAGTCAGTTTTTCTGGATGTAACGGTGTTTCGACATACACTTGAGGATTAGCTTTACTCCAAATGCGGCAGTTTTGTTTGTTGACGTAGCCATTCAACCAGAAGTGCGCTTCATCGCTAAACAAAATTCCGTTATGAAAATCGGGAACAACGGCAATCTCATTTTGCACTATTTGCAAGCGTTGTTCAGGAGTGAGTCTATTCATGATGAATTGCCGAACCAAACTGAGAATAAATCACTTGACAGCTGTTAAATCGGTCGCCATCTTGAACAGTAATGTCAACTTAAAGTTCTATACGTCTATAAAAAACACCCTTTATTATTAATCCTTATAAATAGAGGTTGGCTGGTTTACGTGCCGACCTAACGGCCCTCAATTAGAATGGCATTAAAAATGACAGTCAGAAATAACAGTCATAATATCTGTGCAAAACATGAGAGCAGTCGGTCCACAAATGATGGAAGAATAGCAAACATTTTAGATTTTCTTTAATTTCTGCTTTGTTTTTTTTGGCTCATAAATGGTGTAGCTATGAGTCAAAAATCTCGTCTACCTCTATTTTTTGACCATTTTTGGTGGGTTTTTTGCATAATTTGTCTAAAATACAAAACGGAAAAAAAATAATGTCTGTGCAAAATATCAAAAAAATCGGTTCACAAATGAACCAGAAAAATCAAAAATACAACCGATATTTCAGATGTTCACTAATTTTTGTTTTGTTTTTGCTTTTGTTGTTTTACGGAAATGTTTAAGTCGCGCGTGTGCGTAATGTTGCGTACACAAACACAAAATCAGGTAATCGGTCTTATACAAATGTGTGTATTTTGTGTATTCTGTGTGTAGTGATGACACTACACAGTAACAGATGGCACTACAGTGTAACAAGCCTACGAATACAGAAATCTTATAGAAAGAAAATTTTTTTGATTTTTGCCGTTAATTTAAAATTATTTATTTGATATAAAATATTTATTTAAATATGTTTGGTTTAAAAAATGCTTATAAACATTTTAAATTAAATTAAATTTATTTTGTATTCCTTTTGGAATAGAATTTCTGCTTTTACAAATAAGGTTCTCAGAAAAGATTTTTTTTTAGAACTCGTAGTTTTAGTTTCTTTAACTGAAATTAGTTATTTATTTTAGGATTAATAAAAAAATTGGTAATCAACAAAAATAATTTTTATAAATTTTTTTTATATATTTTTAAATTAATCTTGAGGTCGTATAATAATAATTTATTTTTATATCTATATTTCGCTCCAATAAATTAAGCGTTTTAATTAGATACATAATTTTTTTTTTAATATTTAAGAAGAATGTGGACAGTGAAAAGTATAAATATTTGCCTAACACAGTGAAGCGTATATAAGACTCGGCACAGCCGAATTGAACTTGTATTTATATATTTAATAAATTAATGATGAATTGCAACAAAAATTTATAAAAGCTTACATATATAAAATTAAACTTAGTTCAAACATTAAACAGAGTATAAATGTTTTGGAAAAGAACATACCCATTAATTATGTAGCGATAAAGAACAAAATTTTTTATTTTCAAAATTTAGGTGTAAACAAAAATTTCCAGATACACTTTTCTGTGTAAAAATTATAAAATGTTTCCCCATTCATTTCGAGTCTGCCACATGATCATTAACTGTTCAAACAACATTTAGCAATTGTAACAAATCAAATGGTCACACATACTTGCTGCACTTAATTATTTCGATCGTTGGTTGGTATGTGTTAAAACCAAGCCCACCTCATGCCATATCATCATGCATTCATATACAATTTTATATACGAGTACATTCAAGATCCATGTACAGTGGGTGTAATTTAAAGTCGTATAGTCAAAAAGAAATCGATAGATAGTTTATGTTTTTTTTTAGAAATTAACTAAAAAATCTTATTTAATTTATTCGATATTGAGTGGTTTCATTTGATCTCACAGCTGTTAAATATACCATTTTAAGTGACACTCACTGTAAAGTGGTTTGCTATTAAATGTTACGTTTATTTTTATTAAATTAAGAGAGCGTATTTAATAATAACAAAAATATTAACAAAACCGGTACCATTAAAAAGTTATTCAACGAAATCAAAACTCATATAACAAGCTACGAGTATATAAATATAGTAAGTAATAACAACAACAACAAATATAACAATAGCAAAAATTTTAACTGGCTCCTGAGGCCTGCATTCTTGTCATACGATCTGGTACATTACATTCCAGTATCCGTGTACATGTGTATGTGTGTATATCATCAAATGAGTGGGCATTTATTGTAAACAAACAAATATTGTTGCCAGATCACTGTGACACAATGCGAGACATCAAGGCCTATAAAATAAATAAAAAAAAAAAAAAAAAAACAACAACAAAAACAAGTTTCTGTGGTTGATTGGTCTTTGGTGCTATTATTTTAATGATAAATAAATTTAAATGCATAGTTTCGCTTGATGTCATTTTTGTTTTGTGGATTTAGTTTCTTTTAACTTTTTTTTTTTGGTTTTTGATTTATGTGTGTATGTAAAATGCCACTCAATTATCCTGTTTATTTAATATTTTTTGTTACTATTTAATCAAAGAAAATTTATTACAATACAAACGTAAAAATAATTAAATATCGACTTTGCAAAAAAAGTTAATAATTTCCAAATCGGTTAAGCTTCACAAGCGTCTATAAACTAAACCTACAACTTATTTTCAAAGGGGAGATTCTTTACCAAGCCTGAGGCCATCTTGCCCTTGTTTGTCTTTTTGCCTTGTCAGTCCCCATTTTCTCTACAGTTCAGTGTTTTCTGTGACGTACACTTCTGTATAGAGTTTTCTTAATTTTACTCAATATTTTGTAAATGTACCGAAATACGAGATTCCAGTTATAATATGATATGATATCACATCATAGTTCGAATTATGTTTTCATCTATAAGTGTGTTGTTGGAGTTCCGCCCTTTCCTCCTGCCATTTCATGTATTCAGAAACAGTGTCTGCATCTGATGCCTTCAGGATGGCTTACTTTTCCCATTCTTTGCGGATTCTTAAGGAAAAATTACATGAGGTAGTAATTCACTTCACCGAAACTTAGCAAACTCTATGATGGATAGCACTATTTCTATGAGTATAAAACAATTCCTTATACGAGTAAAGTGAAAATAAATGCTAATGATTACAAACATTAATAAATTTCTATGTATGTAAATGTTAACATACATATTTATGTATGTTCTCTCCATTCATATTTGTATTTTTTTGTTGTAAAGAAAAAAATGCACCCATAGAAAAACACATGCAAACTTTTTTTTTATGCATCGGCAAAAGAAGTGTGTCTTCGTGAGAGAATTTAACAGGGTTTTAAAACAAGAAACTGTAATTTTAGTTACTTTAGTTAATTTTTCAATTATGTTGAATGATGCTGCTACACCAGTAGTCTATTTGGACTGTGTAGATTTCAATACAGCAAAGGGTGGCAACGATAATGGATCACTACAAATTTGGTAACTATACTAGAAAAATAGACCCACCCGTGAATAGATGGCAGTCATCAAGAAGAGGGCGAGAAAGATAACATTTTCTCTGCTTCTGCAATGGAGGATACGCGAACTGTAGACCTGATTATAAGTGTGTTTTCGTGACATAAATAATGACATGTGGCAGCGCCGACTATATATTTTACAATAGCCCTGATTATGAGTATCGTTGAAGTGACGAAAACACTGATATGTGGTAGCTCCGGCCATATGTGAATTCGACTACGACAACGACACTCATAATAAGGCTGAATAGCTTATCATAAATTCTTTTTCTTTCTGTACTTTTTTTTTGTTCTCCGACTATTCGGTATCGTTGAATTCTTTCTATTTTTATTCCTATTGTATTTTTTAACACAGAAGAATTCACATCTTCTTTGAGCTGCTTCATCAGAAATATACGTATTATTATTACCATCATGGTCCATAAGCGCACCGGCACTTTTAAGATCTATTGCACGACCCAGTTCTCAACTACAATTCAAAACTTCTTTTGAATCTGGTAATTATTGCGGCATTCATTTTACCTAGGTCTTCTCGTGCCAGTATCCCACTGCCTAGATAGTTTACCTTGCGTTTTCCCACCATTGGGTAAAAACACAGAATATATTCCAATGTTTTATGTCCTTCACAAAAACGACAGGAGTTTTCCTATACTCTCTACTATATCCTCTCAGCAATTTTACATACAGCTTGATGTCATTTCTGCTGAGATTCATAATATCCTCTGCTCTAATACGCTCGGGGTTACAAAGTCTTTTTAACTGTCGCATGCTCACTTCGGAATAAATTTATTTTAAAATTCTTTTCAAATGCATTTACATAACTAAAACGCTAAGAGTAGCGTTGCCAACTGAGTACTTCTATGGTTGTTTTAGTACTTTGATCCGCAACTCTTCGAGTTGGTGTATTTTCTTTCCATCGGTGACACTAACGGCTGGACCCAACATGCAAAACATTGTAGTTCGCTTTTATTTTAAAGAACAAAATATTAAACTTTAGAAGTTATACTAACAATAGATATTTGTTGTTTTACATGTAAACGATAAATTTTTATTTAAAACAATACATATCCTTTGCTAGCGTTGATTTTAATATTGTTATTGTTCAAAATTTAAGCGAACGACAAAGTTTGACATAGTAAATGTGGAGTAAATCTGAGTGTAAGTTGCTTTTCTTACAGTCTTAGCTAAATTGGAGCGCTAAACATTTTTTTTCTGTAAAAAGTTTCATACCTATACAAAATGTGTGGAGCATACCGAAGCAACTCGACGGCAGCGCTGAGCGGTTGGAGAATCCAATTTTGATAGCGCGTTTTGTAGTGAAGTTGCAAATTAATTTTTTTTATTTTTGTTTTGTTATTGTTGACCAGTAATGATATTTTTTTTTTAAGTCTAGCGGTCTTAACTCTATTTTTGTTTGTCTTTATTGTATTTTATTACGCACCGCTAGGCGCTAAAAAAAACTACGGTTCCCGCTCCAGTTTAGTTGGACTGTTAGTGTTTTTTTAATACGCGCGTCCTTCCAAGGTTTCGGTGCTCACAACGCTGCCTAAGACAGTTTCGGTTTTGTATACATGTACTTTATACTGGCAGTTCTAACACATGTGTGTATCCTGCTTATGGCCATTATTACAATTTGTCAATAAGGTTTCAAATAGTTGTAGTTAACTTTAGTTATAATGAACAATAAAAAGTGATCTTTAACTTTTTTTATTATTACATCTTCCCACTAAGATAAATGTTATAAAATTTGTAATTTGGCACCACGGCTGTGAATATCGAATTGCTTTTCGTTGTTATAAATACATTGTGGCAACGTCATACGTTTTTTTTTAAATTCTTTTTTACGTAACTAGGAAATTCGATATTAAAATTTTATTGTAAAATTTGTTCTAGTATTGTTTTATATTTGTGTAGTTGAAGTTGTCATATCTATGATCGAAAATATGGCAACTTTAAATGCTTAAAGCCCAGATTAAAAGTTAAAGGCAACACATTCCTACTGTTCATCATTCACTTTTCGTTAAAGTCTACTTGTAACGACAAAAAACCCATTTATCTGTTGGATAACATCCATCCGTTAGTTATGCTTTAGTTGTAATAATGGCCCTTAATTTTCTTTTTATAAAAATTAAAATTTTATTCGGGTGGGTAGCGCGATAACCTATCAATCTGGGGGTCACAAGTTCGATTCCTCCCTAGATGTTGGGAGCCAATGGTCAAAGTCGCCTGTGCTCGTTAAAAAAATTTAATCTTAGAGTTAATTTTAGCTCTTACATTAATACTCTATAGTTAATATTTACTCGTAACATTTGTTTTTATAATTCATTATATCAAATTACATGCAATTAGAAAATAACAAAAACTTTGTGAATAAGACCATATTAAAATAACAATTTTTAATGTTGCAACCACAATAATACTCATACGAGTGATGACAACCCAATAGAATACTACATATGCATGAATGTACGAGTATGTTATGAGTACATGTAAATATTTATTCCGTGAGTTCTGTTTCTATTCTTTGTTAGCTCTTCTTCATTTATAGTTGACTTTACTTCTGTAATATTACATTAATTTGAAGTGAATATTGAGGAAGAAAATAAGTAAAAAAAATTTAGGTCAATCTTCATGCATTGCATTTATTGCAGTTGTAAGCTTGTTTGGTTGGTTGATTGTTGCCTGCCTTCAAAATGTATGAACTGAGTATGAACTGACAGACAGAATATTGTATGTTGATTTAGTTGTTTAGAAGAGTTAAATGAAAAAAGAAATAAACTAAACATGAATACATGCATGTATCGACCCGTATGCATCTACAAGAAGTTGAAGATGTGAAAAAGAAAAAAGAAATTAAGTTAAAAGAGGCTGGAGTTTGACGGTTGAAGTAACAGTTTTCTATCAATTTTATCCAACAGGTAAAGCTAAATAGAGTTAACAAAAAATTCAAAGGGTGCAGCAAAAATATATTCGAAATTGTAACTAGTGATTTCAATCTAATTTTTTAATCCAAAGAAAAGATAACAGCATAAACTACAACTAGACACGACAACTCCAACCGTTGATTCTGAAGAAAAATAGAAAGGGATAGTAGATTGGTTTACATTCGTTTGTGAGCTTCTATCTTTTGTAGTTTTTGACCAGAATAAATGCTTGCTTGTATAGAAAATTCAAAACATGTGATAAGTTGTTTTTTTGTTATTGTTAGGTGTTCTGTATGAGCATTCTGTGGATAAGAGGATGGCTGTTAAATCATGAAAGCTTTCCTGGCTTAGCAATGTTCGAAGTAAGAATCATTAACTCTTTTCACTGGCACTCCTCGAGCTCATCAGTTAATCTTAAGATCTGCATCAGTTAATATGTAGAGCTGTTTTTTTTATAATTTTAATTAGGTTTTATACTTACGCCCAAGTTCATAAAAAATATTATGTGCTTAATAAGGGGTTATTTGACAAATACTGCATAGAAGTCTGTCAAATAAGCCCTTAATAAGCACATAATATTTTTTATGAATTTCTGGGTTAATGTTTTATTGTGGAAGCCGAATTGTGTTAAATAATTTTGTATTATCTAAAATTTGAAGTAGGTTCATTAATGCTTAAAAAGAAACGCATTTGAAATACATATAGAAACCAACTTACTTTCCAACCATTTAAGGGCAATTTCATAAAATAAATTTTTTCAAAATACCTATCAGATTTGAAATTTAAATAAAATCTTAATTAAACTATTTTATGTTAGATTCAAAATTGAAAAACTTACATTTTCATAGAAAATGTAAGGTGTAGTCAGTGCAGTAAGTAGTAATGTGGACAATTTCACGAAAGCTACTTCGATCCTCAGGAGATTACAGTGCAACTTCGATAGTCCAGACATGCGCTAGTCCGGTCACTCCAGTAATTCGGACGCTCTTATAGCATGTTCACACGACGAGTTTCAATGCTGGTTTCGCTGTCTGAACCTCGATTGTGAAAATTTGCGTTCAGACGACACATAATGAGTTTCATTTGACAGTTGCTTTGTTTTGTTTTTTGTTGTTTCGCATTTGCCCGCGTTTGTTTTTTAGTTTTGAAATGGATAAAAAAGGTAAATTTTAATATATAAATATATGTATTTTTAGAAAAAATAATAATTTATAAAAAATTTATTTATTATTTCAAATAATTTAATATGTTGTGTTATTTATTATGTTTATTTTTATATTTAAGCAATTTAACACTCTTTCCTTTGTTTCTTACTAATACATTGAAATGCTTGCAAAACAATAATATTTCTTTGTTTACAATTTGTTTTGTTGGACAGCTAGTTAAGATAAACTAGCGATAGAAACTAGGGATGATACTAAATTTTCATGGTTTCGGCAAGAGTTTCAAAATGAAACCTGCAGATTCGCTCACTTAATTTTGTATGGCGAATCTTCCTGTTTCATTCGAGATTGGGATGTGAACCCTCGAAAGAGAGCGAACCTTGTCTCGTCTGAACATACTATTACAATTTTACCTTTACAATTCGGACAAGCTTTTTTTTTAATGCAAAAAACAATTAAACACAATTGTTTTACCGTTATTTTTTGCACATGTTATTCGCTCTATGATAAACATTTTGCATTGTCATTACTTCAGTGTCTACTCTTCATCTTGTAAGCGTGTTTGTCTAATTTTGTACTAAGTGTAATGTTTTTAAACGCAAACGTAAAACCCTAACTTTAAAGGAAAAGTGTGATATTTTACAAAATCTTGATGAGGGAAAAACTATACTACAAGTTGCTGAAAAATTCCATGTTCCCAAATCAACGATTTGCGATATTAAAAAGAATAAGGAGAAGATTAAACAATTCATTTCGAATACCTATAATAGACCCGGTAAATTTTTAAATGAAGTTTTGGAGTTAATGATGCAGAATTATGCAGGTCATGCTTTATATTGTGTAAAAATTTCAAGTTTATATTGTCTATACTTTCCACGTTTGAAGACAATTTGTTTCTATTTCGTAGAACATTTGCCTAGCGAATGAAAAACTTTTTTGAGTTATGACTCTATTGAAGTAAATGAGCGATATGTAAAAATATGGATTATATTTAATTTTATCTTTGTTTCTGAATAAATATATTTCCAACAAAAGAGAAAATTCATATTTAGTTCACTTATAGTCCGGACAACTCGATAAACCGAACAAGCCCAAAATTATATCGAATATCGAAGTGCACTGTAATCTCCCGAAGATCGAAGTAGCTTTCGTCAAATTGTCCATATTACTACTTCTACAGATATCCTAAAAACTAAAATTTTTTTCAATAAATTTATAATGTGCGAATTGTCAACGCCACTAAAGTTTGATTGGAAACCATAATTAACTCGCTTATTATTTTTTATTTATTTTTGGTTTTACTATAAAAAAATATGTATTTCTTGGTTGAACTTTAAATACCCTTTAGTTTATTTTCTTAGAAGAGGAAATACAAATCATTTGAATTTTCCAACTTTCATTTAAAACTTCACACACACCACAGTAGTCGTCTATTGTTGTGATTGCATAGCATACTCAAAAAATTAGCATAGAGGTTTTTGTAATAAGAAAACATAAAAAATGAAAATCTTAACAAAAACATTTTACTACTTACTTACACATGGTAATAAAAGGTGAAAGTTGTTCATAGTGTTAATAGTTAAATGAAATAAACTTTTTTTTTTCTTTTTGTTTGTTTTTTATCCCGTCTCCAAACATATACAATTTAAAATGTTTATGGGCTTCCGGTATTTAACTGAAATAAAAAGTAGAAAAATCAAAATTTGGTTAGTGATTCTCAACGTAAAAGATGACAGACAAAATGAATTTTGACATTTACAAGCACAAATAAATTTTAAAAAAAATATTAATTAATTAAATTTTTTTTTAATTTTTTTTTTTTTAAATTTTTACCTAAAAAATAAAAGCCTTGGGTCAACATAATAGCCAACAAAACATTTATAACCTAAAGTATGTAAAACGTACTTTTTGAAACCCTAATGGCAAACGAGTTGTCAGTAGACTTGTACTCCATAGTTCATTATAGACAGCGCTCTTTTTAGTTCAAGAATTAAAGAGAAAACAGTTCTTTCATTTAGCTCAGTTGATCTTCTATGTTTAGTGCTAAATATCCCATTCTATTCTAAAAAAATCGAATAGTAACATTAGGCAGTAATCAATCTTTAGTTCGGTCATTTAAGTCATCTGCATCGTTCTTTAATACTGTAGGTCGTTAAGTTGCATATAGAACAAAAAATAACAGTTCTTTTAGTTCAAAAGAGGCAATAGTACAAAGAAACTATTTTGTTCACGAACTATTCAAGGCATATCATCTTGACTAGATTGACTAGATTCAGCAATGCTATCGAATTATTCACATTTAATTTGAAAATCACACTAATTCATGTAAGCAAGACAGCCATTGAAATGTGGATAGATTTCATACCTTTTTCGAGGAGCACAAATAAAACCACCCACATTGTACGTGTTGTTTGTGACATATGCCTAGTACTTCTACAAAATGTATCCCAAAGTTTTCCTTATCCACAAAATAATTTCCAATTGCTCCGGGGCTTATGAATGGACATTGCAGGGTAGTTTAAACAATTGGTAAATATGAGGATCAGTCGAAACAACCTATGCAGGTTATGTAACGAAGACGAAGAGACAGCAGAACATGTACCATGTTATTGTAATGTTCTAATTTGGACCAGTTTTCGTTACTTACGGCATCAGTATCTTCAACTGTCTAACATGGCAAACAAAACACCCAAGAAAATCTTTGAATTTTTAATGAATACTAGACTTAGGTAGGATTTGCAACATTAAAGTATTGGCACAATAGGTATATTTGGCCCGAAGTGTTCAGGTAACTCGTTCCAGCTCCTAATTACACTAGTGGGTAGTGTACTAGTTTCATAATCTATAGATCACAAGTTCGATTCTTTGGATAGCGGCACATATGGCCCTTGAAACAAAAAATTTTCTGTATTGAATTTTCGAATAAGTGTTTGTTAGTTTAAAATCTAAATGTTTATTTTCGATAATTTTTGCAATTAAAAATATTTACTTAAAACTTAAAAAATCTCCAAAGCAAGCAAGTACACTTAGAGAATGTCGTTCATTCAGCCTCGGAATTTTATCATTACTCTAATGAAAAATTCCTTATAAAGTATTTCTTTAGTTAAATGAAATATTTATTCATTAAATTAAATAATTTCAATAATAGATTAAAAATAATTCACTAATTCTTATAATTTATGAAACATTTCATTGAATCAATGAAAAATTTGTAATGAAATCAATTTATTGGATTTATGTCACTCTTGTTTTTTTAAATAAAATTGTTGTGCAATAATTTTTAATGTTGAAATATCATAAAGTAAGTTTGCTTTCTGAAAAATTAACTTTTTTTAAGGCAAAAGCAAAAAAAAATTATATGTTTAAAATTACAAAAAAAAACAAAAACAAACAAACGTAACGTAAATTATTAAACATAATTAAATTAAATATTCTTCTTTATGCCAGACGAGTAATTTAATTAAAAACACATTGAACTTAAACTGAAGAATGTTTTCTCTCAGCCGTTTACTATTTTTTTTAATCAACATAATTAAGCCACATAATAAACTACTGACAAAGCAAAACTAAAAAAAAAAAACAAAAAAAGCATAAAATTAGTCGTACACAATTGTTTTTAATAAATAATTCTGCTTAGCGTAGAAGTATTGATCTTAGGTTTATAATAATTGCAAACTTTATTTGTTTAAAAAAAAAAGAATTTAATTTTTTTTCTTTAAATTGTCTGTGGTTAGTCTTGTGCGTTCAGTTGTTCAGGGGTTATTGACATTGAACTGTAAAAGAGGAATTTTAAAAACTAATTTATGGTTAAGAAAGAAAATACATAATTATAATTAAGTTGGTTTTCTTTTCAAAACAACATGATGTAACGTTTAATTTTCATCTCTAAAATTTAAGAGAAAAATGGATTAGAATTAAAATTTTTCATCCCTGATTTATAAGGCTCTTGTAAAAAATTCGAAATGCGTTTTGTTTCAATTTTTCATTAAATTAAATTTCGGCTCATTCAGTTACTGTTCAATTTCGAAAAAGAATTAATTGATTTCTGCCATTCATATATTTATTTGACAGTTCATTTCAAATTTAAAGGAAAAAGGAGAAAAATATATTTTTGTTAATTATATAATATATTGTGCAAGAACATGCTAAAACAAACCTTTAAATGTTTCACACAGATTCCTAAAAAGCGTTTATTTTCTACCACTCACATGCTCTTGCATCGTGTTACCGTTATTGGTGCTTCTGGTGGTGTAGGTCAAATTTTATCTCTGCTGCTTAAGGCCAATCCTTTGGTCACGGATTTAGTTTTAATGGACATTAAAAGTACAGCTGGCATAGCGGCAGATCTTTCCCATATTGATACCTTTTCGGGAGTTGCCTCATATACGGGTACTGAGAGCTTAGAGAAATGTTTAACGTGTTCTAATCTTGTGGTTATAGCAGCTGGTGTACCTCGTACAGAAACAACTACCATGACAGCCGCATTTGATGCCAATAAAGATCTTATCTATAATGTGACTTCGTTGAAAGCCAAAATATGCCCAGATGCTTTTATGGCCATCATAACAAATCCAATTAATGCTTTAATACCTCTGGCGGCAGAAACTCTAAAACAAGCCAACGCTTATGATGGCAAGAAACTATTTGGAGTTAGCAAATCAGACACAGTAAGAGCGCGCACTTTTATAGCCGACTACTTGGTGATAGATCCACACAAAGTGAGTATTGATGTTATTGGTGGACATTCGGAAAAAACCATTGTACCAGTATTATCCAGGGCCAGTCCCTCTTTGGAGAAAAGTGATCCAGATGAATGGGGAACTATTTATGAACGTGTGCGCAAAGCTAGTAATACAGTGGTGAAGGCTAAAGAGGGTAAAAAGACGGCAGAATTGTCTATTGGTTATGCAGCTTCCACATTTTGTAACTCTTTGTTACAAGCCATGGAGGGTAAATCTGGTATATCAGATGTGGCCTATGTAGAATCGAATGTTGTGCCAGAAGTTACTTATTTCTCTTCAAGATTTGATATCAACAGAAACGGCATAAAAGCATTTCATAAATTGCCAGAAATGAGTCCTCACGAAACAGAATTGTTTCAGAAAGCCATTACCGAGATAAAGGAGAGCATAGAAATGGGCATAAAATATGCCCACAGCAAAAAGGATCAAAAATAACGGAAACATGCAATTGATTGTTTAAAATTAACTTTTTATTTTGTACTCTATTCTCTATTTCATATCTAAAATATATAAATTTATTTGCCAAATAATTTCACTTGACGATCGATTGTGATTAGCAAGCAACACTTTGGCTTAAGGGCGGAATTCCTGAATGTTTTTCTCAAAGGCAATATCATGGCTTGATCACAAATCTAAGGCTAACGTTCGCTTTAGTTTTAAAACAAAAATAATTTTCTTTAAAATAAAGTGAACGATAGTATTAGATATTCAGTTCAGGTCATACGAATTAAATAGGTCTAACCTAATAGAGCTTGGTTTTTATTTATCCATAATAGGTTGTACTTGTGCTTCTTTGCATACATTTTTTAATTCTGACGCCATAAATTTCAATTTAATTTTTCTGATTTATATTTTTTGAAAAACTTCTTAGCCATATCGATATTTTCCTTCACATCTGCCACCGCTTTATAGTACAATTTCGTTTCATATGACGACATCAATGGTAGCCTCTGACACTCTTTTATACCTTCATTATTCAGGGAAAAGTTACAAGCGAAAAACTCCAGCTCATTAATGTCTGCGGGCACATAACCCACCTCCATCACATTTTTCTCACCATAAATGGCACGACATATCGAATCACAGAATTTCGCCACACAATGACCCATTGCCAAATAAGGAACTCCACTAGAATTCGTAGCATTTATGACTTCATCAGCCCCATATTTAATACGTTCAGCAAGCTGTTGCTGCTGTACTGCGCTCAAATGGAATCTCGGCTCAGTTAGTGTTAGCAAAGGTGTAATACTCTTATCGGAATGACCTCCCACTACTGGTACTGCAAGTTTTGAAGGATCATAGTTCAACAGCTGACCTAAAAAAGTACGTGCCCTCATTGAATCCACCGAAGTCGAACCAATTATTTTGCGTGGATTATAACTACCGAGTTCCTTTAAATATTCTGCACATAATGGCAACAAACTATTAACAGGATTTGTTACAATATGTATAAATGGCATATTGCAATGGCATGCACTGTCTATAGCTTTCATTACTTTCAGCAACAACTCAGCATTTGCATCAAACATGGCTTCCCTGGTATTGAATTTGGCACTATGAGACTTGGCTGCCGTTATTACCACTATATTGCTGCAAGTGATGGCATCAATTAAAGCTTTTTCATCACCAGAAAAATCATTTACACGACACGCGGTATCGATATGTGATAGATCTTCTCTTAGGCCTGCTGTGCTACTTCTGTCATAAAGAGTCAAATGAGTCACATGTTTGTTGAGTTTCAGATTAAGCGCCAAGTGACGTCCCACACTGCCATTTGCTCCCACTAAACAAATTTTGCAGGTTTTTAAATTATAAGCCAACTGGGATAAGCGGCACACAGAATTCCACATTTTCTATTTTTAATTAATTTTTTTTTTTTTTTTTTATAAAAACAAACAATTTTAAAGTGAAAACGTTATTCTCTGAGAAACGAAATAAAAATAATTGAAACTTAAACAATGATGTAATTTGAAGCTGAAATGTGTAAAAAGTTATAAATAAATCAAAGAAAAGGGCAAGGTGGAGGCATTAAAGAATTCGCTTAGCAGCTTGTATATTCATTGCAATCGATCAAAATTTTTAATTTATTTACAAATAAGTGACAAAATTAATACATACAATATCACACGTGCCAGCAAACACGGCAAAGAAATACTAGCGAAGGCATATGGCAACATTTGCTTCTGATAAAGTGCTGGTAGATTGACTTTATTGGGAATACAATCAAAACTTGTGCATCAATTTCAATGAAGTATGACTGGTAGGAAATAATGTCACTTACCCAGTATATTTTAGAAGCGTGACGTGATTTATTTTTTTTATAAATTTTTTTATGTCAGTGAACTTTACTTGCTAAGTAAAAGCACATGTGGATTCAGTAAAAAAAAAAAACGCCGAAAGTGTTGTGCAAAACGCTCATTGCTAAAGACATTTAAGAAGGCCGTCCACAATGTGCACAAGAAGATCTGAAAGAAGATCTAAGGGAACATGGCGGCAAATAAAATTATTAGCTCTAAAATTTTTTCTCTTTAAGCTCCGACTGGGAATTATAAATGTTTAGCATGAGTACATTTAGAACGATTAGTTGAGAAATCATAGGACCCATATGTATCGCCCGTTTTTGTCGAAAGATAAAGTTTCGATTGTTGCATTTTCCCTAGATGTAGACTCTAATTTCGTTTACTATGCAAACAACTACTTCCTTTAGCAAAGTACCGATCATTTTTTGGAACGATAATTATTATCTGAATATCAATTACAAAGTGGATTTAATGTGACAAAACAATTGACTTTATAAAGCAAGTTTTGCGGGTTTTTGAAAAAGAAAAGTTTGTCCATTAAAAATTAGGCTTTAAAGGCTTCTGCAGGATTTATAAATATAAACAAAAGTGACATCTAATTATGAAACTGTCCTGACCTAACCCAAATTTTCCGTTTTAAAATGCACTAACAAGCGAAATTAATTTTTTTTAACATATTTTTTGTCTAAACCGCTTAATTTTTCTGTGTTTATTAAAACTTTTTTTAATGTTACTTTAAAGCTTATTTCAACATTTTATGTTGCGCGTATTTAGATTTCTAGTTATTTTAAGTCATTCTTTGAAAACTTTTAAAATTTTTGCGATTCTTTTTATAAAAAGTGATTGTTTGTCATGCAAATAAAATAAAAATGATATTCCAACGGTATTAAGTTTCTTTCTAACTAGACATTTACATGTATTTGAACTAAAAACAAAATAGCAAAAAAATAGAATAGAATAAAAAGAAAAAAACTAGTTACTGTCTTAAAGCCGGCTTAAATCAACATGCAAAGCTACTACTAAATATATAAAAGTTGCAACAACTTGACAACAGACAGTGATGGACAAAATGTTAGATAGTTGGCGCGGAATATATATTTTTATTCAATATTAAAAATTCAGTAAGCATTGAACTGAATAAGCAAACTTCCCAACCAACATTTTAATATTGAAAACTATATATTCTATTTTTATACTTATTGTACAGAATAAATAACTCATGAGAATATCGTGAGTAAAAGAATAAATTTAAAAGTCAACATACTCGTAATTTCTGGAATTAAGCACAAATAAAGATTAATTTCTTGTTTCTTTAAAAACTTTAAGATATCTTTTTTTTTTAATTTTATACTTCACTGTATGAATAAATGCGAAAAGTAGAAACTATTGCCAGCACCAATAGCAGCAACGTCTGTCAGCATTTTGTATTAAAACGACACGTTATTTGGTTGTAGTTGTTGTTTTTATTATTACTATTATTTCTGTAGTACTTGATATTCTATGTTTATAATACATATTTGCCGGTTGAGAAAACATTAATGTTGCAAGTACACTTATCTTTTCACCGCACCAACAAGCTTGCAATAATAAATAAATAAAAAAAATATGCATGCATGCATGTGTATGTGTGAGCTCTTATGACCATGATTGCATGACCATAAACAATCCAACACACAACACAGACTCCAAATTTGAATTAATAGTTTGCAAAATTGCAAAATGAAAAGAACGTATACAAAAAAAAAAAAAACAACAAAATACACCAATAGAATTGAGTTCATGAGTTGATTTCCCAACTTTAACAAAAATATTACCGTTACAAACAACTCAAATAAGAAATGGGAATAAATATTGGAACTCTTCTTCAACAAACCTTAGCTTTTTTGTGTGTTTAATCGTACCAATAAGAACTTGTTTGGGTTCGTGTATGAGTGGGTGTCGTTGGCGGTGGCTTTCAAACAGGTTGCTGTAGTTTCAAACACCAGAATAAAATAAGTGCATTTGCAATTTATTCTAAACATGTTGAGATTGTATGGCACAAATTTTATTAGATATTTTTTTCTGCTTTTATGCATATGCTGATGCTAATGTAAAAATAAATTCATTTTCTGTTTAACATGAATTCTGTAGCAGCAGCAGATGTTAAAAACTAAATGATACAATGGGAAACAATAGGTTTGCATTGAGTATATTAACCTTGAATTGCTGTAATAAAAGTAGTACAAATTATATTGCACAATATCACATGTGTAGAACATCAGTATTATTAAATATAGAACAAACATTCAAATTCATACACTTGGAGAAATTGTAGCTGAATTCATAATATTTCAATTTATTCACAGCCATAATAATATCAAATTCATTTCAAATGATGCCATCACTAATTACGAAAATTATTTGTTTGATTAATACACTTTGGCAAAAGTAGGCATTCACAAATACATGCAATCACAAACATGTTTCTATAGAATTCATATATATATAGGGTGTCCCAAGAAGAGTACACTTTTTCATTTCATTCTGCAATTAAACCGATTGTTTAACGCGCTGTCTGGCTGACTTTTTCGAAAAATTGGCATTCACTTCACTTTGCTTCTCTACCCATTAAACGAATTGCTGGCAGGGATATTTTATTTCATACTTAATCGTGCACTCTTACTGAGACATGTTTTAGTTGACAAACAACTCATACACCTGGCTGTAAATTGCACAAATAAATATTTTTTTAAATATTAAAACAAAATTTTAGGTTAATTTTATTTTTTTTGGTTTTTTATTTTAACTAATAAAATTTTTTTGAAAAATATTTATCACTATTAAATAGTTATTCATCATTATAGGTATGTATTACTCACCATAATTAAATATTCTCCAAGTGTTACACGCAGTCTATTTGTGAGAACAAGACACATACGTATTTTATATGCATCTCACATGATTTGCTTATACAGCTGCTTTAACAATTAACAAATAAAACAAAAAACATTGTCTTAGCAGACACACACTAAAAAAAAGTAAAATTCTGTGCATACGCGTATAACGTAAACTGCAAAAAATTTGTAATTGATTGCCACCAATATTGGTTGATAGTGAATAGTTAAGACTGACAATGCTTACGATTTTACTTCTAAAAATCAAAAGAAAAAAGTGACAGTCAGCCAGCGCACTTCTTGTCTGAAGTGTTTAAGTAACCGAGTGAGTGTAATAACACATTGATTTACTTACTATACTTTTTAAATTGCACTCAAGTGAGTCATTTTTATTGTAGTTAAAGAACACACAAATTGTGGAAATGAATGTGACAGGCAGTGAAATTTTAAATAGATTTGAAATCAGTAACTTAAATTTGTATATTCTTTACCCAAAATAAGTATTGTTGTCGTGATCATCACGATAACAACATAACCTAGACCACTTTAAAACATAATAAAAATGTTGTGATTGTTTGTAGAGAGGGAAGTTGATTTAGCAAAGTTTGCCTGTTCGTGTAGGTGTTGAAATGAACTTCTTTAAGTCTCTACGCAACTTAGAGAAAGTTTGGTATTCCAAACTGTCAATGTGGCTGCTATTGTAAAAGTAAGATTTTTGTGGACACATTATTGCTTTTCAGCTAGAAAACTTAAATTGAAAGTTGAGGAACACTGCAGCCAAAATAAACCTATTGGGACAATCGTAAATCTCCCATGAAATTTTTATAAGCTGTCAGCTCACATTAATTGTTTTAAACAAGAAGAATAAGCTGAGCCTGAACAAATATTTGAATTCAAAACAAAAAATTCAGTAAAAGAATGTTTAGAATTGCAGCAGTATTGATATTACGGGAGCAAGAAAATAGGCGGCGGTCCCTTGGAGTTACCTGATGCCCTGTAAGTGACAAATTTAATTAGGTTTTGTAATAGATTTGAAAAACTTTATAGAATTAATAAAATCTTTTCTTAATAACTCTCTGACGTCTCCTAAAAAAGCATTTGGTATTCCAACGATAGTTAAGTTTAAGATTTTTTGCAAAGGGGAAGAGATTATGAAGTTGGTATGGGACACAATCAACTTTCTGTGAAACGCTTTCACAAATATTGAATGAATTAGAAGAAATTCTTTATCACCAGTGGATAACTTATCCGTCCGACTTATTATGAATAAAAATTTTTCGGGAGTTTTTCACTTTACCTTTTTTACCATAGAAAGTTCTCTGATTTAGGAATTTTTTTTTTCTAAAAACCAAAATTTTCCTTGGGAAAAAAAACTGGGAATGAATATTCGTGACTGAAGTGAAAATATATGAGCGAAAAGTGAAAAAAAAACTCATGAGAAAAATAATTTACGATAAGGGGGAATTTTTTGAAGTAAACATTTTTCATGTTATCGTTCTCCATTGAATTACTTAAAAAATTTATTTTTCATGGAAGTTATTCATGATATCTGAAATGGGAAAAATTTCTTCGTTATAGAAGTGATTGTGTTACAAATCATCCCTAGGCTTAGGATTCATAGAGAACTCAAAGACTTGAGTTTTAATTATTTTTGTTTTATTTTCTGAAAATTACAAAATAATACGACACTACTCTCAAGTTTCAAAACGTCCCTAAGTCTAATATTCATTAAGAATTCAATGGGTAATTTGTCCACGATGTCAGACACTTTTAGATAATGATGTCCTAAATAATGAAAATGCGTTCAAACTAGACCATTATAGTGACATAACGCATGTTCTGCTATCTTTTCGTCGTTTCGATTGATCCTCATATCTGGCTAAATATCAATGGAAATTGTTTTAGGCTGCATTCGCCAATTTATTTCGAACAAAATTTTTGCCTGGAGAAATTTGTTTCCGTATGAAGTGAATATAAGTATGAGAGCGCATTTATTTTACAACATAGCAGCCAAGTCATATTTACTTACAAGGTAGAAACCATGGTACAATAAAACCAGGTAACTTCAAAAATACAAAAATAACAACATTACAAAAAGCCCATATACATTAGGGCGGGTCGATTTGTATGGAGGAAAAAAAATCGCTCAAATTACAAGGAAAATCGTATTTTATTGATCAAAATAAGAAACTTTGCCGAAGGAACCATACCTCTACAATGTATTTTGATGTCCCGACTTTTGACCCGAAGGTTCAATAATTTTTTTTATTTTCTGTTCTATAAGTAAAATTCATCTTTTCATTTCATTCTGACTAAATAAATATCGAAAGAGAAAAATAAACTCCAAAAATAAAAAAACAGAGCCATTTCGCTGATTTTTTTTGTAAAGTGCCAAAATGGTGATTTGGGGAACCCCCCAGGGGTCGTTCCAGGGGGTGTGCCACTGGCATAGGTGGGTCGGCCCTCCAAAGTTAGTGGGGGTCGGTCATACATTTTGACTCGATTGAGGCACTCTAAATGGGTCAAAGTGAAATTTTTCAAAATTTGACCCTTCGGATCAAAAGTCGGGACATCAAAATACATTTTAGAGGTATGATTCCTTCGGCAAAGTTTCTTATTTTGATCCCTAGAATACGATTTCCTTGTAATTTGTGAGATTTTTAAATCGACCCACCCTAATATACATATTTTGTTATTGCTTTTGAGGCTCCTCCTGTCAAAAATTATTTCCGGTGGTTGATATTAAGAAGTGTGCTAGAGTGAAACGAAAAATTTGTTTCAGCTTTTGATCTCGTTAACACATTGATATTTCTTAATTTTTGACAGAACGAGCTTCAATCATGCAGGATTCAGCTGGCGTCTCAATGTCACCTGGTTTTCTTACACCATGGTAGAAGCAATTCTATGGCTGGATATTTTTTTTTTTCGTTTGTTGTACTGGGAACTATCAAATATTTTTTCTCTTTGTTTTTTATTCCTTTAACCAACAAACCATGTAGCAATCAAACCACAGTACAACATGAGAATATTAACAATTCTGAAGGTAATTATTATTATTTACTTATGAAATATAAATATAGGTCTGTAATAAATAAAATTTATTTAAAATATTGCTTAAGGCAAATTAAAATATTTTTTTAAATATTATTAAATTAAATCTTTCTGAAGTGATTTGATTTGATGGGTATGTTAATTTTTCTTTCCACTACTACAGGCAGATAATTCTACAACTACATGCATATACATTCTGACATCTCGGAGGTAAATAATTTGTTTTTGTATTCTCGCAGTTACCTTGTAAGTGAATATGCTTTGATAGCAGCCAAATTCTTTTTTTTTAATTTCTGAATTGAGCTTTTGTGCAACCAATTAATTGTCATTTCAAAATTTTGTCCACAATATTATTTTATTTAAATTGTTTTACGTTTTTTTTTTTTTGTTGAAGCAAATGTAAAATTTTTTCTATGCAAAATTTAAAAATAACGGAAGCACTCAAAATATAAAATTAAACGAATACCAGGGTGAGTCTGCCTAACAAATTTATTTGTCTTTCTCTTAAAGGGAGGCATCATAAAAAAATTTAGTTTTGGTGAATTCATCGTTAGATTTTCGTTGTTGTTTGATTTTATGAATACATACAGTAACTTGTTCCCGACAATATTTTTGTTTCTGCACAAATTTTTTTTTATATATTTGAAGTGTCTTTCACAAAGACACAGCTCAAACTTAGTTTGAAAAATATATTATACGAACAAAAAATTTTTAACGGAACGAGTGAGTGATTTCAGCCTTATATAAAACTAGAATAAGATAAATATAATCAGTTTAATTAAAAAAGTAGCTTTTGCATCTAAGTTTTAAAAATTTTTTCAATTCGCTTAATTTCTTTTTGGCTTTCCTTTATTGGCTATTCTTTTTCATGAAAATCTCCAGTCCACATATTTTTCAAAAAATCTAACGTAGTCTAACGTTTTCTTTTTAAACAATAAGATACGATATAGGTGTCCCCATAAACTGGTTGGTAGTATGCTAATCTATCAATCATGGGGTTGAATTTTTGTTTTCTGCAGACAAGCAAAAAAGGTTCGCGGATTTGTGTTGTTAAAAAAATCACATTTGCAAAAATCTTGGGCTGTACAAAAGCTCGTCTAGGTGGCGCTACCTCCATAGGACCTACTGATTATAAAGAGTGATTTTTTTGCTATTATCTTTTTGGCAACACTAGTTTTGACAGCTCACGCACGTTTTGTATCTTGTGTCACTGTCAAACATCTTCAGTTTGGTCTATAATTTAATCATGAATCGTCTTACAAACGAACAACGCTTGCAAATTATTGAATTTTATTACCAAAATGCGTGCTCTGTTAAGAAAGTTCATCGCGCGCTTCTTCCATTTTATGGTCAGTTTAATCGACCTACTGAGGCTTCTATTTGGGCTATTGTAACAAAATTTCGCACCAAATTTACATTGTTGGACATTAAACCACCAACACGCTTACGTAGAGTGCGAACTGAAGAAAATATCGCAGCCGTATCGGCCAGTGTTGGTGATGACCGTGAATTATCGATTCGGCGCCGTTCGCAGCAATTGGGCCTCTGTTACTCCACTACGTGGAAAATTTTGCGGAAGGATTTGGGTGTGAAGCCTTATAAGATACAACTGGTGCAAGAATTGAAGCCAAACGACCTACCACAACGCCAAATTTTTGGTGAATGGGCTCTTGAAAAGTTAGATGAAGATCCACTTTTTTATCGAAGAATTGTGTTCAGCGACGAGGCTCATTTCTGGTTGAATGGATACGTGAACAAGCAAAACTGCCGTATTTGGAGTGAAGAGCAGCCAGAAGCATTGCAAGAGCTACCAATGCATCCACAAAAAACAACCGTTTGGTGCGGATTATGGGCTGGCGGCATCATTGGGCCGTATTTCTTCAAAGATGATGCGAATCACAACGTTACTGTGAATGGTGAGCGCTACCGTGCGATGATAACAAACTTTTTTTTGCCCAAAATGGAAGAGCTTGACTTGCATGACATGTGGTTTCAACAAGACGGTGCCACATGCCACACAGCACGCGAAACAATGGACCAATTGAGAGGCGAGTTCGGTGAACAGTTTATTTCACGCTTGGGACCAGTCAATTGGCCGCCCAGATCGTGCGATTTAACGCCTCTAGACTATTTTTTGTGGGGCTATGTTAAGGCTAATATCTATAGGGACAAGCCCGCTTCGATTGACGCACTGGAAGCCAACATTGCCAACATTATTCGTGAGATACCGGCCGAAATGTTGGAAAGAGTATGCCAAAATTGGACTAAGCGGATGGACCATTTGAGGCGCAGCCGCGGCCAACATTTGCATGAAATAATCTTCAAACATTAAATTATATCGACCCAACTATCGATCCAAATAAATATTTCATGCATTTTTCTGAATTTTATGTGTTTTTTTTTTAAATTTCCGATAGTTCTTATAAAATCACCTTTTAATATATACGAATAGTAAAAATAATATCAAATGCTGTTATCTTTGAAAGTGTTATAAGTCCACTTGAAAAAAATGATTCAGTGCTAATTTTAGTTAAGTGGTGATCATACATTTTTACTAATTTTTTTAAAATGAACTCATACTACTTTCAAAAATAGCAGCTCAATTATGCATTTGATTTGATTTTATTCGATATTTTATGAACATTAACTGCAAACGAAAAGAATTAAATCCTTTTCACCTCTGCTACAACGTGCATCTGCCTATTGGGAATTTACAATAAAAACATCAATTGTAATAAATTATCATTTGCAAAGAGAAAAACACAAATACAAAAACAAATGAATGAAGCGAAATGAAATGAAATTAAATAAAAGGCAAGACTTGAATTTTTTCTTCTATATTTTATGTGAACATACACACACACATACAAAATATACACGTACAATTCTGAACTGTAATAAGAAAGGCAAGTGATTAGTAAATAAATTAAATAAAAAATAAGAAACAGAAAGTAAATGAAATAAAAGAAATTAAAATTGTAAGATAAATAAAGCAAGAATAACAAAATGCCAGGAGCAAAAAATATGTAACAACAAAAGTTTAAAATTTAAATTTGTAAAATTGGATTAAATCAGAAGCTCATTCAATATTTGTTAGGTTGGCAACATTTTACACAACAAATTATTTGGCCGCCATTTATAAGGTCACCGTTATAGCTGTGTCACACTGACACACTTAAATTAATTCAATATAGACAACATTCGAGAACATGTCAGAAATTAACCCTTTCTTTGCAAAACAATACATGTACCACAATGGACATACATTTAAAGGGCCCTTTAAATAGATTTAATCAAAATAGAGCAAACAATGGCAGCAATAAAACATTAATAGTAAAAAAAAAAAATATATACGAGTATAAAATAATAATAATTTAAAAAATAATAGAAAAAAATTCACTTTAATTTGACACGAAATTTATGAAATAATTGATTTTTTAAAAGGTTAAAAGTTGTTTTTTTTATCAAATTATAATTGAAATTGTTTTTGTATATTTTTAAATAGTTAATTTGTTTTTAAGCAATTACTTAATTTGACCCAAGTTAATTGTACAAAAAGACAAATTATAATTTCGCACTTGAAATATTTTATAAGAAATTTCGAAATCAAGCCAAATAAATGTAGATACGTAAATGTGAGCTAGTATGTGTGTGCAAGTATTTATGTAGTCACTAAAAAAGTTCATAAATTCATTCATTCAATTAGTGAAGCAATAGAGAATTCACAGAATGACTTGTGTTTTCTAATTAATGTTCAACGAGTTGTAAACAAATTATAGGAGTAAAATCAAATGAATCTAATGAATGAAGACAGTCTGGTTAGGAAATAGTGTGTTCTTTTCTTTTTAGTAATGTTGACAAGGCATATAAAGTAAAGGAAATAATTTTAATTTAAAAACAAAATCTAGATTGAAAATTTATAAGCAAAGATTTTTTCAGATTTGGATTTAAAAAGAACCACAACAAGATTAAATAAATTTTTGTTTCCAATGGTTATGTTAGGTTGCACAGGCGCCCTAATTAGAAAAACAAAAGAGGATAGCAGAAGATGGGTCAGAAGAATATAGAGAAGTAAAGAAATAATAAAAAACAAAAACTAGTCCGTCACCTAAACCAATTGCTACTGCTAACGAAGCTAAAGAGATGGCCACCCCTGCAGTCGGCAGCGCAGTGAAGTCCTGCAGGCAGCGCTCCCCCAAGCAAAGCTCACGTTTGTATTCCGCAGTTGTGCCTTTCTCTGAAATTCAGTACATATAATCTTGATACTTCAAGGAAAATCACTATATACTTATAAATATATTGGACAGGCCCACTTTTTAAATAACAATTTAGATTGGTTTTTTCAACAAATTTGCTTAACGAAGGCTGCCTTGTACTTTTTGTTGCAACCATGATCACATTTATAATTAAAAGCTTACTTTTCAATGAAATGCTCAAATAATTTGATACATACGTTCTCTTTAATCTAAGGATTGCAACTTGTAAAGTAAAAGACCGGGTGAGAGGGAGTAAAAACAGTAGTTACTAGATGAAATGATTGAACGTTTGCTATAACCTATGTTTTGGACTAAAAATACCAGTAGTTACAAGTGTGACACGTTACGCTGTGAGTGATTACTGCATACGTTTGCTTTTCAAAGTTTTTAGACAGCATATACTTTTATAGTCTCATTTGCCGTGCTGTTTTCATTTGATTTCTTAATTAATACCCGTTAAAGCTGTAAGCACTTTCTATAACGCAAGAGTTACTTAAAATTTTTGATTTTCTATTTTTTTAAAGGCCATACGTACCGCGACTCAAAGCATCTTCTGTACCATATACTCAGGGTCTTGGTAAGAATCGAACCTGTGATCCCAAGAAGTTTCTAATTAAATTAGCTAAATTTAATTAATATATTACCAACAACAAAAACAGAGGAAAAATAAGTTCGAATTAGTTATATTTACTTTAGAGGAAAACACAATGAATTTTACATTAATGTGGCATGTCATTGCATAGAAGTTGTTCTTTTTTAAAAACTTTTCATTGAGTAAAACGTTAATCTAAGATGCCAACTCTTGGTGTTGGTGGGGAATGTAATAACCTATTAATGTGGGGATCGCAGGTGCGATTGTTGAGTAGACGCTGGATGCTTGGCTGTAAAAAATATACTGTTTGCCGCGGTACATGTGGCCTTTAAAAAAAGACATGAGTTACTTTTTCCTTTGTTATTAAATCCAGTTCATGTTTTTCAGTTTCTATATGACAATTTTGTGAAATATCCAGCCATTCATTGGAAATTCCCAAACAACAAAGCAACCGTTCAACAAAAGCCAAGCAATAAATAGACACAAAACAAAATTTGTTAAGTTTATGTTTAGATACATTATTTGAATACGAGTGTATATATGGATAAATGTGTATGGAAATATTTATATTAGTGTGTTTATACCATTTAATTGTGCATTTTACCCACCCCAAGTGCGTGTTTGCACAAAAATCTGTTTTTGTTATTGACTTTTTTCATGCACAAGCAAACCATTAACCATAAAAAGTCAAATGAATTTAAATGCCCAAGCATTGTCATTTCAGTGCTATTTAAATGTAATTCAAATTAGCATTACAGAATTTCATTCATAATGACGTTTAAATACCCAGTCAAAAGTAGGCCATTAGGCCTTCTTTATAGATCAGATTTTCTTATAATTTTATTATTTCCCTCCTTAATTTTTTTTTTTTTTTCAATTAATTTGTCTCTTTTTTTTACAAAACTCATTGAACTTACAATAAACAAGATTTTACACTATAACACTGAGTAAAACGATTTGTCAAAAATTGAAATTAAATGAAAAAGTGTCAAAAAATACGGATCGAAATTCGACAGTCTTTTCTATTTTTCCAAATGTTTAAATTTTTCATGGTATCAGGCCTGCATTTTTGCATACGAATAAAGACAAAACAAAAACAGCTGACAAAATCCAATTTTTCAATAGTCGTGTGAAATAAAATTTGATTTAGCCTTTTCAAAATCTTATGAAAAATCTTAACTTTTGTCTTATAGTGTAGAGCCCCCACAAGTAAGCAAATCATAAAATAATCATGAACAAACACAGCCAATACCGGATAAAACGTTTTATTTTTCACACATGTTGGACTTCACTTTGTGCGTGTCCTAGCATAGAGAACAATATCATTGCTTTCATTTAAAATAGTTCCAGTTCCAGTTTCGCTTAATAAGTTATTTTATTATTATTACTACTAAGCCATATGCAGCCCTGCCCAAAAGATCTTTTGTACAGTCCATGCGTTCACTGTTGCAGATCTAGGCCTCGAATGAAGCCAATTACCTTATTTAGTGAGAGCCAGACAGTCACAAAATACATGTTCTGAGGTTTCATCATGTAAACCACAAAACCTGCATTGGCTGATACTAATATTCCCTATCTTACACTTGTGGTATCTAAAACTACAATGTCCAGTAAACCATCCCATTAGGAGTTTGAGGTGACTCTTATTGGGGACAGTAACTTGTGAGATGTACTGATGAAGCGCTTTGTTTCTCAAGTTCCAGTCAGCGATTCCCAATGTTTTAAGAATTGTTTTTCGTTTCATACAAGGGTTCTGATCATTTGACAAAACAAAAGTAGGTTTTCAGTTGAATCAAATTTAACAGGGTATCACCAATATTTCAACTAGCATTTGTATACAATATGCAGCAAAATATAAAAAAGTTACAATAAAAATAAAAAAAAACTGAAAAGTAATTTAAATTTTTTTAAAAACTCCTCTTCATCCAAATCAAAAGGTGTAAGTCGTTGTTTGCATATTTTCAATTTTTTTGTCATGATTTAAGTCCTCGAGAATTTCAAAATCTCTGTAGACGTTTTGCAATGCAAACATTTTTTAATTTGCTTATAAAAAATATAATTTTTTTTTTTAAATTTATTTGGAATTTTTACTTAATTTTATTTTTATTTATGACAGGATATTTTTTTTTTTTGTTTGTTTGATTTTCTGTTTCTAAATTATTTAAAAACAACTTCAGTATATTTTAAATTTGAAATCGACTTTTTCGCTAAAAATACATTTTAACTTGTCCTAAAGTACGTATTAAAGAAATATATACTTAAGAACTCTGAAAGTATACTTTTTTTCTGACTATGATTGAGGGCCAATATTTTATTGCCAAATTGCTTAAAATCTAGGTTACGTTTTGGTTTTTTTCTCTATTATTTTCTATTTTCCCTTCATATTAAAAATGGCGAGTATTATTAAATTTAGTTTTTTTTTATTGCTAAACATTCAGCATTTTAAATTATGTTGGGAAAAACTAGCTAATTTTCCTTTGTAATTACAAAATTGTTAAAAAAAATTAAATAAAAGATAACAAAAGTAATTTGCAATTTGTACTTTTCTGCAAATTGCTTTAGCAGCTACTGCTAAAGTAAAAAATAAATAAAAAATTTAGGTAAAAGTTAAATAAACTTTAATAATCAAGAACGCAGACCCTCTTCTTTCCTCCTCCTCCTACAAAAACGCCTTCTTTGTAGTTTTTTGTATTGTTTGGAAATCAGTACTTAGGGAACGAGTGAGACATAGCAAAAGAGTGAAAGAGAGCAAGGAGAGTTAGTATATGATAGGTGAAAGAAAGCAGGGTTGATATTTATTTATTGCTAAGGTAAGTGTTACACTTTCATACCCGCATTGTTTGAGTTCAGGTATTTGAATGTGTGCTAGTAAATACCATGGTAACAAGTGTATTTATCATTGCCACTAAAATATAGGGTGATTTTTTAAGTAATTGACTTTTATAGTAAAATTTAACAACAAAAAAAGTGTTACTAAGGCCATACCAGGTACTTGGACTTGAACTTGTGATAACCTCTTTTGGGCTGCTACATATTACTTTGAATTTATAAAAGAACATTTCCTATGACTTAGTTATTTAAGGCAAGATTAGGTTGAATAGAAGCCCCCCCTCCCAAGTAAGAAGATGTAAGAGGGTTCTTTGTAATGCAAAAGGGTAAAAGTGAAGGCATGGACTGTATAAAAAAAACCCTTTGAGTACATATAGCCGAACAATAATAATAACAAGAAGAAAAACAGTCCGTTACTACCTTAAGCATTAAATACAAATGGCAAGGCCCCATAAAAGCGAACGATAGTTTCGATCGTACATTTGCATTGAAAACAAAAACAAATTTTCGTATATTGTTTTTGTTTTCAATACAACTTTACGAAATAAGTTTTCGTTCGCTTTTACAAAGCCCGGCCGATAATCGCCTATGGTTTTTTAAATAGGGTAAACAGCTGGCTCAAAAATAGTTGAAGGTGTAGGAGCAGGGGTATTTGGTCTAAATCACAGCAAAAGCTTAGTTGACAGTATGGCTAGAAAAAGTTCAGCTTTTGAGGCCGAAATACATGCTATCAAGCTCTAAGATAAGAGCTTGAAAGAGACACAAATAACATTCACATCTTCATTCATTCAGGCAGAAAAGCAGCATTACAAGCACTCAGTGCTGTCGAAATTAGAATAAAACTGGTCTGGGATTGTCCAACATTTCTAAAGCAATAATTGTTTAAAAAAGGGACCACCCAGTATGAGTTCCAGGTCAAAGTGAATTTCTAGGTAACGAGGAAGCGAACAAACACATATTGTGTCACTGGAATGGTTTAATTTGAACTCGTTTTAGTTACTTAAAGTATCACTACCTTCAACCGTCTGACAAATCATAGAAAGAAGTCTTTGAATTCGTAATGAATGTTAGGTTTTGGGGGGATATGTGACCAGGTTACTCATTCCCACTTTTAATTCTAATTCTAAGATTTTCACTTTAATGAGAGCGGTGAGGAAAGCATCAGATTTATGTGTAAAAAGTAAGCGTTTAATGCAAAAGTATGACACGGCTATGTGTGACAAATTAAATCACGTTTACATATCTAAAATATTTTGAACTTTGTCAGATTTTACTTATATTTTTTCATCACTTTAATGTAACCCTTTCTGTAAGCGAAATTTTTGGATCAGTGCTTTACCTAATTTTTTTTTTAATTAAACTAATTTTTAAATAACTTTTCAAATTAACCTCGGTTAGGCAATGGTGAAAAAATAAACAAAAAATTTGCAATAAAGAAAATCGATATTACCAACCCAACGTTTGTTTATCATTTATTTTTTATTTTTATTGTTTTTATATTTATTGTAAGCAGATAATTGTTGTTTTTTTCTAAATTTATTCAAATTAAATTGAATAAAAAATTAAAGTCCATAAATAATTGCTGACATGTGACACATAAACCAGGATGAATGAGCTTGTCTAAAAAAGAGGATAAAAAGGTATGGCAACTTAATAGAAACAAAATTTATTTGACCCACGTGCTTTTTTGAACGTTGCCAATTGGTGTGAAAACAAACAAAATCAGGTCAAAGCGAAATGGTTTTCCTACTAAAATTAAAACTAACGAAGACCCGTTAAGATACGTTGGTCGTTGCGGTTTTTACCACTCAGCATTAACGCTCAATTGTCCTACTTAAATAAAAGCGCTACGTTGTATATGGAATAGTAATGTTGACTACACACTTGTAAACATGTTTATGGAACACGTTTTTCGCCCAGGTTCCATTGTTTGATACACACACTGGAACCAACAAGTAAACCACAAATGCAACATCTGTATTTTGTATTATAGCAAGAACATCACAGGTGAAACACATTTGTAGAAATATATACTTTTATTTTTGTAATTGTCACTCTTCACATTCCATAATTCTGGTAAATTTTTATATAAATTAATAAAATTTACCCAACTCTCATTTCTTTTAATCGCCATTTTTCTTTTTCTTTACTTCAATTAATTTTTTCAGCGGTCGACCAAATCCTACATGTTTACAGCTTGCTTGTTTTAGGTGAACTAAACAAGTAAAAACAGTAAACAACGATACAGACTATGGAACCAACATCAATGCCACCAGACAATATCAAAAAAATTTGATATTTTGCAAACCTCGAAGGGAACACGAAAATAAACTATAAACACGACTACACACTACGGAACGAAACACGAAACATGTCATGTTTACGGAACATGTTTCTAAGTGTGTACTCAGCATAAGAATATTAAAAATTAAATTAAAAACGCTAGTTTCAACGAAAATAACTAAAATAACATTACTTTTCATCAATAACTACACAAAAATAAAAAAACAGCTGTCTTGCACCCAACTTCATGGTGTAATTTCTAAATATACGTTTTCATATAAACGTGTGTTGTTTAATTTTGACAGTTTGCAGCTGGTAACCTGTTGTACTCTATGTGCTTAATGCTTAATTTATAGGTTACTGTTAAGTATCATTCGATGAGTCAGTTGCCAACATTCGTATAAAATCCGTTCAAAGTTTTCTAAGAAGATTTTATAGGTCTACTTTTGCAATGGAATAGTTAATCTGCATAATTTCATAAAAGAAAACACTTTCACTCTTTTTATTCGATACCATTTTTCCAATAAAAGGGTTAAGCGGTATTCATTTTAAGGCTCAAACAAATCACGAGACACTCTTCTTATCACTCTAACAACAACACACTTTATTTTTTAAACAGTCCTTTTAAAAAACACAATAAATTTAAGTTAAAAATGGATTTGCGAATAATTTTTTATTTTGGTTTTGACTAGCGCTGGCCTACATTCCTTAAATGAAATTCTTAAATTAAAACAGTTTTCGTTCGTTACATTTAACAAATTTTATCATTAAAACGTTTTTACTGTATAAACAAATAACCTTTGATTTTCTTAAAGTTTTTTTTATTTATTATTTTCATTGTTTTTTGTTATTTTTATTCTGTGTCTCGGTATAAATTTCTTGAAAAAGAAATTTACAAGAATTGCGTGATTTATAGCAAAAAGGCAAACATAAAATCGTGGTTATTTTAGTCTTATGTCAAGCAAAAAAAAAAAAAAAAAAAAAAAAAAATAGTAACGGTGTATTTTTAACAAACAAATTTAATTTTATCTGGTAAAAATAAAATAAAAAAACTCGCAGAATTTAATTTCAAACACCATTTGTAAATGACATTTAAACATGCTCATGGTTTTCATTGAAAAACTTGTAAAACGAGATGTTTAAGCTCTCAACTAAATGAGGAAATAAACGAAAAAAGAAATAGCAAAAAGATAAAAATGTTTTCACAAAAATAACATAAAAGTGAATATTAAAAAAAAAACTAATAATTATACGTTTACGTTTACCTACTTTTTTTTTTAATAAACCTTTTACCACTCTCCTCATTAATTAGAAATATCGGGTGATTTTTTAAAGAGCGTTAGAACTTTAAATAAATCTAAGGTAATAGAGAAAAACGGCTTTTATATTATTAAATTATTTTTGGAACTACAACCAGCATGTCCAGGAGCTAAAAAAAAGAAACTAAATTTGCCTAAAAAATGGCTAGAAAAAGCTAAATCACTCACAAAAAAAAGCTAGGAAAAAGTTAACAAACTATCGCTTAAAATTCATAAAAAATCAAGAAGAGAACATACAATGACAAAAACTGAAGAAAAAAAGTCGTTTTAAACATGCTTTCCTTTTTGGTCAAAACTTGTTTTTTTTTTTTTTTTTTGAAAATATGATAAAAAAATTTTCTTCCAAAAAGTTATCTTTTTGGTAGTTAAGTCGATATATTAAAAACTGAGCAAGTTATGACCAAAAAGGTAACCAGTTTTACTAAAAAGTGGCCGGAAAGAGGCAGTAGTAGAACTGGTTACCTTTTTGGTCATAACTTGCTTCGTTTTCAAGATATTGACTTGATTTCTATTGCGTTAAATAGATAAAAGTATTGGCTTTAATTCGAATTTTTTTTTTTTTGCAGATAGTGCGAAATGGATTGTTTTCGCCAAAAATTACCATGAACTACCCCCTTTGGTTTTTTTTGAAAAAAATTATAAAAATTTTTTTTCGCACTATCCACAAAAAAAAATTGTGAAAAAGGAAAAAGGCTATTTAAGGCTATTTTGAAAATGAAAAAAAAAATACGAAAAAATCTAAAAGCTAAATCAAAAATTTCAAAGTTAAATGCGAGAAAAAAGGCTAAATCTAGCCTAAAAAAGGCTAAAATGGCAACGCTGAGTGCATCTTTAAAAGCTCTAAAAATTGTACTTTCTAGCAAACGGTATTGATTTCATTGCCATCCCATTTCGTTAATTTTAGAATGTATCGCGTCATCTTCCCAAAGCCACAATTGAATTAACTGCTTTAAATTAATTTTTACTCAAGTCGAATTAAGCTTTTTTTCCTTATTATCACACAAATATGAGCTGTTATTTTTGAAAAGGCTATAAATGCACTTTTTTTAAAAAAATTTGTTATAGACACAATTTAATTAAAATTGTCGCTGAATAATTTTTTTCAAAAAGTGGATTTATACCACTTTCACAGTGATTTAATCCAAAAAAATTTATTCATATACGGTTTTTACGAAACTAGTCTTTATTTGTTGGGTGGATATCAGCTTGAATTAGTAAAAGAGTTTCTAGACTTAGAAATTCTTCTAGATCCTAAATTATATTTTAATAAACACCTCACTATGATGGTACACAAAGGTCGTGGTGTGCTTACATTTATAAAACGTTAGGCTAAGCAACTATAATATAATAACTAAGCGTCTTTACACATCTTTAGTATGGCTATTATTTGGGTTCCTTTTACTAACTGCCTGAATAAAAATATTGAATCTGTTTCGAAATGGTTACTTCCATTCTGTTTGGGAAATTCAACCTGTAAGACTGGCTACAATTAAATTAATCACGTTGAAAAGCAGGGGGGTTACTCTCTATTGCGATGCGAAAGAAAACGCATTTCAACTCAATGTGAAAATCATACAGATGCGAATGGTTTTTCTTTCGCATCGCAATAGAGAGTAACCCCCCAGAAGTTTGATGCTAATGTGAGTTTTATGGTAAATTTTATTCTTAACAACTTCCCTGTCCTCATACAAATCACTTTCTGAATGCTTCACACTCAGTAATTTTTTTTCTATTTCCTTTATTTTCGCTATTTTATTTTGTGACTTAGGAACGTAACAAAAATAATTTTGTTAAGCCGCATTTGAACACATGGACCATAGTGAAATAATTTTGAGGGACAATAACAGTTAATATTTATAGTTTATAATAAAAAAGGCTCCCTTAGTTGTTCAGAAAAAGAGTAACATGTGACTCATAAACTTATTTCAATACGATCTAGTGAGTCATATATGACTCATTGGAGAGGGAAGCAATAAGGCAATAATATTGGAACCAGAGTAAATTGATCTGTAAGGACTTAAATAAGTAAATTAAGAAAAGTGCTTGTGTTGCTAGTGTAGATTTTGTTTACATTTTTCTCTTTAATTTAAACGAGCGGTAACATTAGGTATTGTAAGCCCGACAGTTAAACTGTTCAGGGAATTTTTCTATTTATTACGGACCATGTCATTAACTCATGAGAACTTGTGGCATTTTTGAAATTTGCTGCTGCCTCAAAAAACAATTTCTTAAAATGGGCGTGGCAGTAGCAGAGTTAGCAGCATTTGTAAGAACCTCCCATCCAATTTGAAACTATTTTCTAGCTATCGTAATGCATAGAAAAATTTACTTGACATTGTGTCCGTGTAACCTCGTATAATTACTCTGCCCAAGGTACATATATAATGATTTTCCCCTATTTAGTCCGTAAATAGTAATTGTGTTTGGAGAAAGCCATTTATTCAAAACCTAATTATAAAATATATTACGTCATCAGCCCTGAAGGACAATAATTAATATTTTCTTAAGTCGCCTTAATCGAGTTTTCTTTATTAGCACAGAAATAAAAAATAACACAAAATATAAAACTTGAATCAAAACCATTTTTATATAAGAAAGATCAAAATACAGGGCTTTAACATTTGAAAGTGAATGCGGTAAACGCATTCTAGACTTTCAATTATATCTCACGAGAAATATGAACAATATTTGTCTCTAACCCTATAAAAATAATAGAGGAGTGGCAAATCACACAGCCTGAAAGGCTTTTAATCAAATTCTCGTAAAATTTTTATATCAATACACTGACAGCGTTTCATTAGACTAATGACAACATTTAATTGTTTCAATGAACTATTTCATTAAATGCATGCATTTTTCATTGAATTAATGAAATATTTCATTACACTAATGAGACGTATCATTGAAAAATAATTAATTTTTTATGGGATCAATAAGCAAAATTCTGTCGATGAAATGAAAACAAAATCACATGACAGAAAAACTAGTGGCAAAATTAAAAAAAAAAACAAACTTTGTAATGCAGCTTTAAAATTTTTAAATTAAATTGCAAAAATGTGATACAAAAATTATTAATTGGTTGGGTTTTGTTGCTACCATAACCATACCATAACCATTTCGAATGTGTGGCTCATTAAAAATTTCTTTTTCTTTTTTAACAGGCATTATTAGTTAACTAACCAAATAATAATAATTTATTCTTCTTATAAAATGTTTTTAATTTATTTGTTGTTGCAGTTTGCTAGTGCAGAACAAACAGAGTGCGATATTATTCGTGTGGAAAGACAAGAAAAGAACATTAAAATGGAAAAACACAAAGAAAAATTTGTCTTACAAACAATAAATGAGTACGAGTTCTAGTATTTTTTTTTCTTTTTAGAAAGGCATCAGGCAAATGCACTAGCATTTCAGAGAAAGATTTATTTAAGTGTAACAAAAAAATAATAATTTTTTGTTCTATTAATGTTGTGACCAAAAAAAGAAATTGACTTAAAATTAACTTGGGTGGTTTTGAATCATCGAAATTTATTTGAAGATTTTCTTGAACTTGAATTGATTTATTTTTTTGTTTAAAAATTTTTTCTAAAAGTAAATAATTTTCAATCTGGTCAAGCAAAAATAACAGATGCTTCTTTCATAAAACTTTTATTAAAACTCTTTTGTTTTTGAAGAACTTCTGCCTTATTATGGTTGTCATAATGAAAACAAAAAATCAGGCAACGTTGTTCTATGTTTTATATGGGTACACTAAAGTTTCGACTAACTTGATTTTTTTTTTTTTGTTTTAAACAGAGCAACCTGTGAGTACAGTGAGCTCGGTATTACGTCTACTACTACTTAAAACTGCAAGTCTTGACGTTTATCAGATTGCTGATGTTTGTGAATGTGCAAATTTAAGATCAAAATATTATTGATACTGTAGTCACTTCTCATTTTCACACGTTTTAAGATGTTGACGAAATGGGGTGTTGACTTTATCCCAAACGCACTGAATTTTAGTGAAATGCATTATTAACGGCTACTACCACGCCCACTTTCAAAAATGTCTTAACAATTTCTGCTTGTGCAGAAAATTTCAAACTGTTTGATGTAGTCACGTGTATGAATTAATGACGCGATCCGTAATAAATTGAAAAAAATTTTCTAAATAGTTTGACACCCGAGCCCACAGTACCGAATGTAGTCGTTGGTTTAAATTTTATGATTACATTTTTTCAGATTAAATTATTATTAAATCATTCAAAAAGTTTATCCATGTGAACTGTTATCTGTGAAAGTGGTACAAATCCACTTTTTGAAAAAAAATGAATCAGCAGTAATTTTAGTTAGGTTGTGTTTGTGTCTTACTAAAATTGCTGTTTACAGTTTTTTTTTTTTAATGTCGACTTATGACACTTTCTAAAATAACAGCTCATATTTTTGTGATAATAAGTTAGTAATTAATTAGTATAAAGTGACCTGTCGCAATCAATTCAATTGTGGTTTTGGGATGATGAGGCGATATATTTCACAATTAAAGAGATGAGATGGTAAGGAAAGCGTTACTGTTAGCTAGAATCAAAATAATTTTAGAAGAAACACTTTTAGGCGTTTTAAAGCTGCAGTCTTCTGAAATGACTTAATACGATATGAGCGGTTTTTCCATAATGGCACAGATTTGTTATTTAACTTGTATGTGAGCAATAACTTTTTGATTACATTTTGTGGTGTAAAATTTAAGTGCAAGATTGTGGGCTCGCCTGTAAATACCAGCCACCATGTGAAAACACATTTTGTTTCTTACCTGTCATTATCCTAAATTTAAATGTAACTTTTCTAACAGCTTTATCTTTTTGCCCTTAAGCTTTAATACAATTTTTGCTTATTAAGCTCTTTTCAACATTTTTTTTGCTTTCTTTCTCTTTATTTTTTATTGATAGCCAAGGGCTGCTTTTTTTGGCTTAATAAATCATTTACATAAATCATTTTTTTTCTTTTGATAAATTCTGTTGGCGTTTTGTTATTTTGTGGGTTAATATTTTTTTGCTTGTAGTTTTTAGTTAAAAAAACCTTTAGTTTTGTCTCCTTTTGTTGGCAGTAAAACTTAATATTTATTCTTACTAGTTTTGTTGTTGTAACAATTTCCATTAATGTTAATAACTTTTCTTTTATGCCACCTCTAACTCACGTTTTTTTTTTGTTCTTTTATTTATGTTACTTTTGTTGCTCTAAATCAAAAGCTAGAGTTTGTGCTTGTAGGTCTTTAGTTTAATTTCTGTCTGTCCGTTTGTTTGTCTAGCAAAACTTAAAATTCTTAATCCATTTGTTAGGAAGGGGGCTTTGCTCCCACATAACACTTTTTGTTATTGCTTTAATTCAAACTCTAACAACAACTACAACTAGAAATTTTGTTGAAACTTTTTCTTGTTGTTGTTTTTGCTATTGTTATTTCTCAGTTGGCTTTGTGGCTTTAATAGCTAATCGTGACAATGAAAAAATAGTTTTAGTTTGGTGGCCTCAGAAACGTTACAAAAAAACTAAAAAAAAGATTCGCTAGAAAAAAAAACTGACTTTGCTGGTTGATTAATACGTTAAAGAGTTTTAGAATTTTTTTTCTTTTCTTTTAAAATGATCTTTAGCAGCAGGTTTCTGGGATATCTTAATTTTTTTTTTTTTTTGGAAAATTCTCTGTGAACTGATAACAACTCTAAGGCGGAATTTCCTGGTTTAAATATTTTTTATAGGGCAGGTAAAATAAACTGTTCATATCCTTCATATCATGTCATCCAAAGGGTTTTTGAACAAGAACTATGTATGTGTGTGTGTTTATTTTTCTTGTTAAATCAAAATAAAACAAAGAATTTAAAGGAAAATCATTTAAGTTTTTATTGCATTGAAAAGATGTTCAGAAAAAATTCTTTTCTTTTAACAAAATTTAGTTGTTAACATTTCTATCCGATCATTATTTCTATACTATTACCGTGACCTTTAACATTTGTTATGCAGCCCAGTTCCCTACCTACATCAGCATCCCATTGCCTAGGAAGCTCATTCTGCATTTATCCACCGCTGTACAATGGCACAGCATATGTTCCTATATTGCCCGGCTTTCTTAAATAGAACCAATGGAAGTCATTTTGTATAACACCTATTTTACTCGTGTGATAGTTTAGTCTACAATGGCCTGTCAGCGGCTCAATGTAGAGCTTGATGTCATTTTGCTGAGGTTGCTTGACTGCAGCATGTTAAATTAAATGAAAAACAAGCAAACAATTTGGAAATCAGTATATATTCATTGAAACAATAATGAAATAAATAATATTGAAGTACGAGTATATAAAAAAAACCGTAATCCGTTACGGACATGTGTGTCTTTGTCGTAGCGAAAACAGTGATATGTGGTAACGCCGGCCATATGTTTCATATGGGCTTGTCGTGAATTCGACTACGACAACGACCCTCATAATAAGGCTGAATATGTATCTATCTTGACATTACAGTATACCAACATACAACTTGTATAACTGAGCTTTATAGTGGGTAATAAATAATGAAAAGGCTTAAACAAAATATCTCAGGAGTCTCCTCTTTGCGTAATACGGAACGAGTGAAATTATTAAATATTAACTTCACAAAGGGTATCAGCGCCCAAAGAGTCCGCCATTTTAGTGTTTCCATCCGATATTTGGAACATAAAGCGCTCACTACAGTGACATTGCTCTTGAATTGTGAGAATAATGAATTTTGTTTGTTAAAAATGTGTGTTAATATGGAAAAATAGCTTAAGTGGACTTACATAAGTAAAAATTGATTTGTTGTCGCTATCTACTCAATAACTTTATAAGCGGGGTTTAAGCAATTAACGAGATCTCAACAATACCATACTGTTTGCTGGAATCTGGCTTTTGGAACTGCAATCCTCTAAAGTCACATAATCAAATAATAAAATATAAGCAGTTTTTCACTATTATCACAGAATTGATTTCACAGATTCCAGTGATTTTTAGCACATTTTTTATAACTCAAGCAAAATTGAATTTACTGTGTATGAAATTAAAAGTCAAAACTTTCATGTTTTTCAGTTGGAAGACCAAGTTCTTGTTGAAAAACATCCCAGGCAGAAAAATTCAAATGGGTCAACATTGGCAAAGCGTTTGTCAAATTGTTTCCAAAGTGGGCAAAATATCGTACGTTCCACCATATTTGGAACGTTGCCACAACAATTTATTTTCTGATATTAAAGCGTCATGCCAATACTATGATGGTCCTTTGAAAGACAAGTTGAAAAATTTTATTTTGAGACGCAAGGCAATAGATGAGGTCATTATATTTAGGTCCAATGGCTTGCAATCCTTTCAAAAATCCTCTAAAACTCTTTAAAAACAGAGTTAGTTATTAAATCAAGCCTACCTGGAATTCGCTTGAAACCAAAACCCTTTGAGGCAACTAAAAAGCCAAATTTACTTTACACTATTTTCTTGCATGGTTTAGCTTTTTACATTAAGCCATAATCATAGTCACCCTAAAATCAGTATCTTTTTAAAAACGACTTTAAATTCATATAATTCATATGAAAAAAAGTCAGCTCTTAATAAAATCCTACTTTTTTTAGACTAAAATTATGGCCCATTCTCTTTTTTTAAGTTCAATAATTCTTTTTTTTTTTTTCAAGAAAATAAAAACAATTTTTTAAGAACAGTAACGAGTAAATACAAAAATATTTGCCACTTGACCTACATTTTGTTGGAAGACAAACAAATTTCTACAATTTCTTTTTCGTCTTGTATTCCGCTTAATTCTCCAGTACGTATAAACACTTTAATGAAGTAATTTCAAACATTTGCGATGAGTACATGAAAATAAGCCAACAAACACTTGAATTTTTATTAAAAAAAATTATTTTTTTGTAACTGCAACTGGCCGCAATTAATTTACGAGTATTTATTTACTTGCTGACGCTTAAGCTAAAACCATAAAGTGTCATTTGTCAGTAATGACACTGACATTGACATTCAATATTAAATATATGAAGTGGCACAAAGAGAGACAAAGAAATTCTTATGAAATTAATTTATTTTTTATTTATTTACAGCTTATGATCTCCTTCACGTATTGCCCATGTTGGTTGCCACTGAAGCTTATCTTTGAGCCAGAATTTCCTCCTCCTCGTTATTATTTTCTTTTGCCGGTAGTATTTTCACTACTATGCTGATGTTAAAAAAATGGCCAAATCGAAAATTGCTCTTTATGCTGCTGGCATAACTTGTTTGGGATTTATATGTTTTGGTTTAGCTTCTGCCGCCATTGGCATACCCATATGGGGCTATTATGACTCACAATCAGGTGGCTATGATTATGATCATGGCTATTTTGGTCCCTTTAAGGTGTGCAAGCAGTTGGCCTACAATAGAGAAAAATGCGGCGCTGATGTATCAAAATTTAAATTGTCATGTAAGTATTTGTACTCGTATTTTTTCTAATAAATATATAATTCTCAATTGGTCTATTTTTTGTTTCTTTCTTGCTTATAGCTGTCATTTTTGTTAGCGGTCTGCTTGCTATTTTAAGTTCTGCTGCCTTTGGGGTGTTTTGCATCTTGTCTGTCATACAAATTGCCATGATATCATCAAGAGAAAAAGTGGTCATGTCTTACATAACACTGGTGATGATGAAAATGGTTTTATCTCTAATTGGTGGTGAGTTTTTATTTAATTAACACCCACAAAAAAAGTAATACAAAATAAAACAAATTTAAACAATTTTTAATTTAATTTTAATAAACTTTCTCTATTTTTTTTAATTTAATAAAAGAATAGAAATCAAAACACAAAGTTGATCGCTTATCTCACTTCTCCCCAGGCCATAATTGTGTCTAAACAAAAGTCACAGAAATATTTTTGTGTGTAGAATTTGAGCTTTACTCAAACATACTTAATTTTGGCCTGTCAGAACGTGAGATTACAAGCTGAAAACACTTTTTCCTTATAGTCCTTTAGACATTTGAAATACCACCGTTCTTTTATTTAAGGTATACTGGCTTTAGTAGCGATTGCTATATTCGCCTTACAAATTGATGAATCTGAAAAATATGGTTTTCGTGTATCACGAGGAATATCGTTTTATTTGCAGGTAAGCAAAAAAAACAATTAAATCCCTTTTTTTTAGTTATTTCAGGAATATGAAATAAATAAAATAATTTTTATAGAAAAAAAAGAGTAAAAATATTAAACCTCAAAATGTTTACAAGCTGCAAATTTGAATCATAAATATTAATTTATTCGAAATTATTAAATATTAAATTTTAAAAGTTTTTGTGACTATTTAAAAGGCTTCTTTTGCATTTTGGGATTATTTTTGTAATTTCGAAAGCTCGAATTTAATTTAAAAAACTTTATTTTGGCTCAAGATTTTCCTAATATAAAGGTTCGTAGTGTAAGTGGAATACTAACCATCATTTATTTGAAATTATTAAATTACAGACAATATTAAATTAGAAAAGTTTTTGTGGCTTCGTAGTAAACTTATAGGAATTGTGAAACTATTTTGATAAATTCTAAAATTCGAACTTACTTTCGAAATGAGCCTAAAAATTTTTTAATGTCTATAGTGTAAGCAGACCACTACCCCCAAGATCCCTTTACGATCCTTTCTCGGTTTCTAAATGATTTACGGTATGCGAGCCTTATTTATATATTTAAATCAGAATTAATTTTTTTAACGATCACTGGTGACTTTGACCTAGGCAGAAATTAAATCTGTGACCGCCAGATTGCTAGGTTAGTACACTTTTTCCTCAGCAATATACTTTTGCAATTAAAAACTTTGTTTTTAATTTTGCGTTGTGGAGTTGCAGTACAGTTGCTCATTTGCACATAAAACAGCTTTCCGAAAGCATTATTGATTTAAAACAAAATTTTGTTTTTGTTTGTTTTGCATTTACAGATTATTGTTGTTATCCTTAGTATACCTTTGTTTGTATTGGCCTTGTACGATGTTTTATATTCCAAAAAGCCAGGCGGTGATCCCACTATGATGATCGATGCAGCCTCACCCTCATCAGCAACAACAATAAACAATCCAGGTTTCAAAGAACCAAGAACTAAAAATGGTAAAATAAAATTGTTTAAAACAACTAAAAACAGCTAATTTTTAAAAAAAAATTTATTTTTAACAGGGATTTCCGTGACAGATGCCTCGGGCAAGCCTTATGCTGGCATACGCAATGGCTCAGGCAGTGTGGCTTCTATGAGCACGATGGTCACAAGTGTATCAAATGGTTCCACAGTTGAGTCTGTTACCCGTTCACCATTACGTTCCAGTTTAAAGAAACCACGACCCAGACCAGAAAATGCTTTGGGCATACAAAATCCTGGCTATTCGGGGTCTGGCAATTCGCCACCCATGCGCAGAAATGGTAGTGTAAAAAAAGTGCGCATACAAACACACAGCACAGAAGTTTAGTGCAACAAAAACTTTAGAGAAAATTTATATATTTTTTTCTGTTATTATGATTTCAACAAAATACAAAAAAAAAAGACTGTGTACAGATGTGTAGCTTCACTTATTCTAAAACCGATCTTGTTCTTTTGATATTAATTTGTAACACCTAGACCATTATTATTTTCTTTTTCTATTAATTTTAAATTAACACAAAACAGTAACATATTTGTTTAATGTTTGTACGTGTGTGTTGTCTTCCAAGAAGTAGTAAAAATTTATTTTTTTTTCCAAATTCTTTATTCGTTATTTGAAAAAAAACACCAAAATTTTTATAATGCAGTTATTAAAAAAAAAAGAACGAAATGAAAATAATATTAAATCCGTCCTTTCAGCAGAATGATCTTAAAATATGTATTTAAAACTAAATGGCAAATGTATTTAATATTAAAACGATTTTATTTTAAAATTAAGCCAACGACCAGCCAATTACAAAATCAACGTTTTGTTTTTGTTTTTTATTATAAAATAATTGCAATTGCATTTGCAATTAAACTGTCAGTGTTTTTATTTTAGTTATAATTTCTTCGAATGTATAATTATTAATTAATTAAAGTTAAGCATGCACAAATCGGATCTTATTTATTCTTAATATTTACTTTAAAAAAGTTAAAACAAAAATTATTATTATCTATTTAATTGTTAGATTGTTTTTAAAAAAATTTAATAAATCAAACATGTGTAATATTTTATATAAAAGATTATTTTTAAAATAAATTTTAAAGTAATTATTTTTTAAATTTAAGCAAGAAAAATATAAAATTAAGATTTTATGTAATTTTTTTTGTTAGATTTATTAAAAAAAAAATTACAAGTTATTGTTAATAAAAATATATAGAAAAGATAAGTTTAAAAATAAAGGAATAAATAATTTTATTTAAAAAAACAGGCCAACAGAACCAGCAGTAGGTAGCAAAAAAAAAAAAAAAAGGAAAAACTTGACAAAAACACCATGTTGCAACTTCCGGTTGATCTAATTTTCGGTTTTCTCCCCCTTAACTTTTGAATGGGTTGATATATTGTAATAAAACTTTTAACATGTGGCACAACCAGAAAATGGTTTTGAAATCGCTCTGACTTTTAAAAACTTATAAGCGTTTTTCTAATTGCAGCGCTTTTCAATTAAAGTGTATGTGGCAATATAAGTGGCATGTAGCAGATATCCAATTTGTCACTCTGCCACATGGTTAAAGTTTAATTCAAAAATATTGATCCATTCCAAAGCAATAGCGACAACACAAAATAGCTTGCTAACTGCACCTGTCCTGTAAGACAATTACATTAGAGACTTGAGCGAAAAAAGTAAGACACCAGGCGCACAGAACCAGCAGTAGGTGAATTTTCGGGAATTAATTTTTATTTTTATGTTACAACTTTTGAGCGGATAATTATTTTCGAAAGAACTTGCACCATGTTGTAGAATAGCAAATGTGCTATCAGTAACATGCCACTTTTGCTGAAATATGCCACATCTAAGTTAATTAAAAAACGTTTGCGTTAGAATAATTTAAAAAAATTATTCCAGTAAAATTTAGCCCGTTTCCGACTCTGCCACATGGTGCAAATTTTGTTTTAAATAACCCATTCAAAAGTTATGGGGAAAAACCAAAAAAATTTTAATTAGAACTTGCAACATCTTTTTCTTTTATTTTTTACTACAACTTTTGAATGGATTAATATTTTTAAAAGAAACTTTCACTATTTGATAGAGCGGGAAGTGGGCTATTGTTCCACCGAACATTTTTCTAAAACTAGTCTAACGCTTACAAAGTTATAAGCGTTTTTTCAATTAAAACACTTTTTATGCAACTTATTTGTGGCATGTGGCACCAAGAGTTGCATGTGGCAGATAGCCCATTTCTCACTCTGCAACATAGTGCAAGTTTCATTCGAAAATATTCATCCGTTCAAAAGTTATAACAAAAAAACAAAACTTAATTTCCGAAAATCCACCTACTGCTGGTTCTGTTACCCTGGTGTTTCACTTTTTTCGCTCAAGTTTTTTAAATTAAATTTTTTGACAGAGCGACAGTTACATTTTGAATAGAATTTTGTGTTTTTTCCATAATTTTTAAATGGATAAATATTTTTAAATGAAACATTCACCATGGGGTAGAATGGAAAATTGGCTATCTGTCACATGCCATTTATGTTGCCACATGCCACATACACTTTAGTTAAAAATCGTTTGTTTAGAAAAACTCTTATAACTTGTTTAGCGTTGAAGGGATTTCAAAAAAATTTTCCACAATAATATAGCCCATTTTCCACTCTGCCACATGGTGAAAGTTTTGTTAAGATACATTAATCCATTCAAAAGTTATAGGAAAAAAACAAAAAACAATTCAATTTTAACTTGCAACATATTGTTTTTGTCTACTTTTTCTTTTTTTTTGCTAAAACTTTTGAATGGATTAATATTTTTAAATGAAACTTTCACTAGGTGAAAGAGCGGCAAGTGGGCTATTGTTCCACCGAACATTTTTCTAAAACTAGTCTAACGCCTACAAAGTTATAAGTGTTTTTTCTATTAAAACACTTTTTATGCAAATTATTTGTGGCATGTGGCACCAAAAGTTGCATGTGGCAAGTAGCCCATTTCTTGCTCTCGAACATAGTGGAAGTTCCATGCCAAAATATTTATCCGTTCAAAAGTTATAACAAAAAAAACAAAAATTAATTCCCGAAAATCCACCTACTGCTGGTTCTGTTACCCTGGTGATTTACATTTTTCATTCAAGTTTCTACAAATTAATTCTCCGACAGTGCAACAAGTGCATTTTGGAAGCAATTTTTTGTTTTCGCTATAACTTGGGAACGGATGAATATTTTTTAATGAATTTTTCACCATGTCGCAGAGTGGAAAATTGTCTATCTGCCACATGACACTTATCTTGCCATATGCCGCATCCATTGTAAGTAAAAAGCGTTTTTATTAGAAAGTGATTTTGCTGTTGGCATTTTTACTTCCGTTTTGAAATTGTGGCTGTTGTCTTTGCTGTTTTTCAACAAAGGCACCAACCATCTTTTAGCAAATGACTGTCAATTCGCTTTAGTAAAGCCTGTACACATTTTTGTAATTAAAAAATATTAGTTTTTTTATTAAACAACAGATGGCACATCTTTACATTTAATTTTATACAATTTCAATACAAGTTATTCTTTTTAGTTTCAATCGGTATATTGTGTAATTCTGTTTAATTAAATTTTTTTAATTAAGCAGGATATAGTTGATTTTTTTAAAGAAAACATGCCGAAATAGTTCAGGGCCTTCTATGAATTTTCCATGATCTTCCTGTTTGAGTATTTTGTTGCCAGTTGTCCTGGTGTAGTTTAGTTTTATGCGTTTTAAACTAAAAAGAAAAAGTAAACTTTATTAAGTACGTGCTTGTTAGATATAGAAACTTAATCGTAAATTTTAAATTAAAATTTAATAAGAAATTTTCGTCTTTTAAAAAGAGCTTTTGGAAAAGTTTGTTCAAAATCAATTGTTGTAGTTAAAAAAAAGATAATAAATGAACACACATTTGAATTCATATATATTTCACGTAATTCTTAGTAGAAGCATAGGGCCATATAACCGTAGAAAATTTAATTCTGTTAAATAAATGAAAAGTAACAAAGATAATTCAGAGTGGGAAACCTATAAGCGTTTCCTTTCCCTTCTATTAATTCAGAATTGCCGGCATAAAATTTGCTTAGTGTGAACTGGAGACTATTTGTTGCCGTGTTTTTAGTAGCAAAAGCTCCACAAATTGGTACAATGAATTAAATTTCCTTCTGGAATCGTATTCAAATATTAAAAATTCCTTATGAATATGCGGCATCTATGAAATGATTTTTTAGCGAAAGTCTATTCTCATTTGACTGATGAGATCAAACAAGCTATACTTTTGTTTTGGGTTCTTGAAAATCCAGAAACAATTTTGATAAAGTCTTTGTTGAAGGCTGTAAATGATCTTGCATGGTGCGCCATCGCACGAATCGGCTTACTTTTGATAGAACAAGATCTCGTGGTTGTGGCGAAGATATGCCCAGTATCATTTTTCATTCATAACTGCTAAAAAAACACAATTAAAAGTTTTATGATTTTTTTCTTTTACTTTGAATGAAAGAAACAAAATAACGCGTAATAGAACAAGCGAATTTCTTTGGTCTGCAAGTAAGAATGATGTGTCACCACGCTGAATGCAAGTAAAAGCCTTCTTGTTATCAGATGAATTGACAATTTTTAAGAATCCTAGTGACTGACATTCTTAAAAAAATAATTAATTTTACTATTTTCTACTCTTTTTTTTTTTTTTTTTTGTCTCACAGAAACTTTTTGTTAACGAAAGCGAAATGATTGCAATACTGACCAAGAGATAATAATATTTGATGCTGTTGTTGTTCATTTTCATTACCATAAAATGTTAATAAACGTTAAAGGCATCACACACCCTTTTCCAAAATCACAACGCTTTGTCTGCTGCAAAAAAGTAACACTTTTTATTATTAACCAAATTACTTTTTGAGGGAAAATGGGTACGTGGAAGGCGTTGTGGCATAGAATGGTTGGCTTAACTCTTTGCTAACACAAACACACTGTTATTTTCACTAACAAAATTCGAAAGTTTTAAAATATAAAGAAAAAAAAAATTATTTGTCACAGTAGTGGTCACATCATATTAGACTAGCGTTGCCAGGACCTAGAAAACTTGCCTAAAAAAAGGCTAGAAAAAGCTAAATCACTAATTAAAAAAAAGCTAGGAAAAAATTAAAGAAGAGAACATGCAATGACAAAAACTAAAGAAAATAAACATGATTTCCCTTTTGGTCAAAACTTGCTGCTTTTTTGCTGATACTGCGAAAAACAAATTTTTCGCCAAAAATTACCATGAACTGCCCCCTTTGCTTTTTTTGAAAAAATTATAAAAAAAATTTTTCGAATTAAAGCCAATACGTTTATCTATCCAACGCAATAGAAATCAAATCGATATCTTGAAAACTAAAGAAGTTATGACCAAAAATTTAACCAGTTCGACTAAAAAGTGGCCCGAAAGAGGCAGTAGTAGAACTGGTTACCTTTCAAGATATCGATTTGATTTCTATTGCGTTGGATAGAGAACTAAATTGGCTTTAATTAGAATTTTTTTTTTGCGGAAAAAATTTTGTGTTGCCAAAAATTGCCATGAACTACCCCCTTTGCTTTGAAAAAAAATATAAAAAAATTTTTCGCACTCTTCGCAAAAAAATAATTTCCAAAAAGAAAAAAGGCTATTTAAGGCTATTTTGAAAATGAAAAAAGGCTGGGAAAAAAGTTTTAGGCTTAATCATAAATTTCAAGGCTAAATGCTAAATCTGGCTTAAAAAAGGCTAAAATGGCAACGCTGCATTAGACTAAAGCTTTACTTATGACCCATTCACACCCTTTTTTTAACAAAACCTAAAAAAGTAAATTATTTCAGCAAATAAAGGCAAACGATTAACACAAGCACAATACATACACATGCCAGGATTGGAAAATTTAAATTGTTTGTGATAAAAATATTTTTTAAAAAAATTAATAAAAATTTCTATGAGTTGTTTAAGTCAAAAAATAAACAATTTTTCTATTATTTTTTTTTTTTTAATTTCAGAAAGCACGTTTAATTTCACTTTCAAATAACGCAGTTCTCTTTCTAAAACAAAAAGTATTGAATTTTCCATCTCTGAGTTAAACATTTTTTCATGTGTGCTATATAACGAGTATTTGTACAATAACAAAAAAAAAAAAAATACAGCAACTACTTACACCCTGTTTAGAGTGATCTAGTGATTTTAATTTAGCACCAGACAGGAGTAAATAAAGAGTCAGTATTTTGTTTTACATAAGCGAAAGCCCGGCACCAGCAGCAGCAAGCAAAGCAGAAAATGTTTTTGTTAAAAAAAATAAAAAACAAAAATACAGTTGAAAATTTTGTTGCATTTGCGCAAATGAGCCAGACAGTAGTTAGAATGTTGCCCATTCTTGCCAAAAGGAGTTGAAAGTTGGGGAGTTTTTAGTGCAAACTTCGTTTTATTTTTTTGGGAAACAAACACTGCGAAAAATAATTTAAAGGTTTCAAATTCTAGAGAAGAGAAAGAGTTGAATGCTTAGCGATCAAGTAACACTTATTTTATTATAAAATAAAACTCAAAGTCCAGCACGAGTGCCAGAATTAGCTTTTACCAAAGGAAACCCTCAAACAGAAGGGCGAGTCTAGAGACGTTAAAGATTAAGTAGCACTTCGCTTAGTTAATGAGCAGAAATAGAATGCATATTTCTAGGATTGTGTCTGTAATTACAGGTCATCGAGACTACGACTGCCATTCAACGCATACCGCTGCAATTGTCAGTTAGTTTTTCACTTTCTCTTGTGACTACCTGGCTCTTCGAGCTTCGAGTTACACATTTCTGCATGCATAATTTATGGGCGGCCTATCTAAATATAGCTAGATATTTAAAGGTCACCGCTCAACGTTGTTTTGGGGAGTATCTGGTTCAAAATGGAATCTTGTGATTCTAATTTATGGCAGTTGGCTGTTTCTCCATTTATTGCGAGCTTACTTGAAGGCGCCAATACACGGCTGCTTGAAAAGGGTATGTCAGTAAGAGTGCACTTTTTCATTTTAAAAAAAAACCTATTTTTTAGAGTTTAATTATTTTTATTAAATTGTAAAGAAGACATGTTCCGATTAAGTATGGAATAAAATATCCGCGTCGGCAAAACGTTCAATTTTTCTAAAAAAATCTTCTTCGACGAAGCGCATTTTCACCTGAATGGCTTCGTGAATACACAAAATTGTTGAATTTTGAGGCTCAGAAATACTCGTGCAATTCATGAAAAACAAAAGCACTCACAACGAGCAACTGTCTGGCACGGATTTTGGATAAGCCTTATTTTCTCCAAATGATGAGGTCGCATTTGCGGTGACTGTGAACGGCATTACTTACAGAAATATGATAGCCTCAACTGAACGGCTGGAGGACATGTAGTTTCAGCAAAAATGCACTACGTGCCACACAGTGCTTGAAACAATCGATTTTTTCCATTTTTTTTAATTTCATTCGATATACCAATGCGATTTGGACTTAGTTCTATTGCAGATGACAGTCGTATTCATTCATTAGCACACCAAGGCTGTCAAAGCATAAGCCAATCAAAGATTGATGGCTTGCAAGACTCAGTTTACGCATAACAAAACGTTTTCAAATGCTTGCTTAACTATGGTTATGAGTATTCAAAGCCTCTTGCTGTTTTTGACATTGAAATTCAGTGTGATTCTGCTTGGGGTGAATCCATTTTGTTAGCCTTTCATATTAAAGGCAAACTATTCCGTCGATTTGATCTACTTTCTATTCTAAACGCAAATGGTATACAACACTTTGAAGCAGCCTGTTCAACTTAACCTCAATTATAAGCCCGTAATATAAAGTTTATTTTGAGTTTTTTTATTTTTTTTTATTTAGGCCATATGTACCGCGGCCCACAGTTTCTTTCAAATGAAATCTGTAATGACCCACTAATTTACGAGAGCATCTTTTGCAGTTACTAGAATGGGTATGGCAGAAGGCGAAGACGCTTCAATGCAGCAGGAAATTCAACAATGAATTCTAATAAAATTAGCTAACTTACTTCCTACCTTTACAAATTTCTACATTTTAAACGGTATTCATCAAGAGTTCGCCTGATTGACCGGATTATGTAATGCACAAAATCCGTTCTTCTTAAAAAAAAACAACAAAAACTTCCAGTAGAGGTTTTTACTGCCACTTTTAATGTGGAAAAGTTCAAGTCGAACTTGGGTCCTTCCTCATTTATTTTCCCAGTATCAAGACAGTGCAATGGCTGAGTAGAAGTCGTGCTTCGTGCTTACATCCCATCGTGAAAAAAGAATTAGGAATTAGTTAGGAGTATTAGAATTAGTCCTCGAAGGACGGTAGAATTAAAAGTAAAATTAAGAACGAACACGAATCAGCTGCTCATTGCGGCCAAAATAGACCTATTATGACAATACTCTAATGCCATAAATTTTCCCTAAGTCTAGTACTCACTAAGAATTCAAAGACTTTCTTAGGTGATTTTTTCGCCATGAGAGACGGTTGAAGGTACTACTTAAACAGGTCCAAATTAGACCATTACAGTGTCACAATGTGTGTCCTGCTGCCTCTTCGTAAGACGCTAAGGCTAATTTCCTTTTGTTACACCGTGCTTTGGAATTCAACAAAGCCACACATTTTTAGTTTATGCAAGCAACCATCGAATAACTGCCTGCAGGGGCTTACTGCACTGTTAACTATAGGAGTGGGAATGCTTTAGGTAAAGGACTCGTCTTCTTCTTATTCTTTCCCCTGCTATCTTCCTACTTTCTTTCACTCTTTTATTTAAATTTCTATTGCTTTCACAAAAGCACCACTTCAGACGATGAAAGTGAGTCTCCCTTTGTTTTTCTTTACTAGGGGCGCCCTGTGCAACCTAACGTAGGTTGTGCAATATCTGAAAATACAAGCCATTCTTAGTTTACATTTGACAAATAAACGCAAATAGAAAAGGCGCCACATGTATCGCAACCTACAGAAGAATCGAATACCCAGGGCCCTGACAGGAATGGAATCTTCTACCCTAAGATTGATAGGCGAAGGTGAATTGGATGGACAATTAATTATTTAAAGTTTGCAAGGCAACTGGAGCGGTTGGGAAGTCAATTTAATCCTAAAAAATTCCTAACTTTTTTCCAAGTGTTTTTTTTTTTTTTTTTTTGGAGTTTCGCTGTGGTTTTGTTTCATTGCTTTGCATTCGGTATGGTCTGTTCGTGGGGTGTTCGTAAATGAGTCGAATATGTGTATCTGCAAACTTTTTAAACTAAAAATATTTCATTTATTTAAATCCTTCTTCTTGTTTGTTTTGCATTTTGTTTGACTGACTGTGAGTACATACCCAGTCACTTCACTCTGCCATACAAAAATTTCAGACTTTCGCTTTGGTTTCTATGTATTCAGCCATTTTTTGTTTCCAAGTATGGCTGCATTCGCCTTTTTTTTTGTTTTTGTTGTAGTGGAGTTTTCAATTGTTAACCTGCAATGTGTGTCTGCAGGAGGTACATACATATTTGTGCTACAAACTCCTTTGAAAATGAAGTTGTATTTGTTTTGGGGAAAGAAATTTCAACAGAAAGTATGTCTGTGTAACAGTTGCTGTATTTCACACACATTTCAAATTGTTAACATGTAGATTTTGTTTGTGTGTATAAATGTATTTATGTAAATTATGTATTGAATGGCTTTCATTTGAAATAGTTTTTTTTGGAAATTTAAATATTTCTATCATGACTTTTTGTTTAATTAATAATTTAATTGCAGTTGCGATTTGCTTTAAAATTAGCAACGTAATTAATTTAATTTTTAGGGAATTATTCTTGGACAAATCATAAATTCTTCTTGAGGGGTGTCAGGTCGCTACATAAACCAACCATAAACTCCTTTAGAAAGTTTTAAGGAAAGTCTTCTTTTTTTAAGGAAAGCCCTCCCACACCGACTTGTAAAATCTGTGGTGCAGTTAAATGTCCAACTAAAATAATCTAATGTAGTAATTGTTGTGCGATCCATTTTATTTAAGTTTTTTGGGGCCAGTATTCCATTGCCCAGATACCTCATTCTGTTTCCGCCCAATGCTGGACAAGAGCACAGAATGTTTTTATAGTTAGGAATGATCGTGTACCACAGCAATTTTACATATGCGATAACTCTTTCTACAATGTTCGGTTAGCAGTTCAGCATAGAGTCTGCTGTCATTTCTGCTCTAATACGATTGACCGACGCATGTCCGTTTGGATGCTCCAGCAATTCTCGTTTTTCTCCAATGCCTAGTAAGACACGAATGAAATTATTATAGACTCCCATTATGTTTTTGTTTAAAAGTGTTTCTCTCTGCTAAAGGCTGGTAAAAGTGTATAGAAATTTCAGGAAGGAATAGCAGGTTAAGAAAGTTTGGTGTTGCTTGACTATTTGAGGGCATGTATATTCCGCTGAAGCGAGTGATCTGAAACCATTTAATAGCACATCTGTTAGGCGGGGAATTTATCTTGAAAAATTAAAGCCGTTTTACTTATTAAAGAATGTTTTAATTCGTGAAAAAATTTCTGACCATTTTTTAATGAAATAAATTTAGAGCGGACGCTCTGAATGGGAAATTTTTATAAATTTAACTGATTCTATTCCTTATTGTAAATGGAATTAATTCAGAGATATTTTGCAATAATAAAAAAAATCAAGTTACCCAAGGTATAGCAAAGGATCTGCATTCAATGGCATATCACGGGGATGCCAAAAGGAAATGAATAGACATCCTTGTGGGACATTAAACGACTTTGTCTTCCTTTAACTTCAATAAATTAAGGGGAAAAAACAAAAACCCTACAATAATTCAATATTTGATTCTTGTTGTTGTTGTGTGTCTACAAATTAGCATTACTTGCAAAAACGTAAAATACATTCAAGACACAGACAGACAATCAATTGTTCTTATCCTGCTTCTTTGTTAATTCTATTAAAATAATTTTTAATAAAAATAAAATTTAGTTTTTCTCTTTTTCTGTTTCCACTATTCAAACCGTATAAGTTTCAGACACAAAAGTGCCACATTTAAGCTATTGGTAGCTTGATTTGCTTATCTGGAAATAGTACAACACACGCGCAACACACACACAAACACACACACATGCCCTTACACAAAAATTTCCAAACTGTTGTTTAAAATAATAAAAATAGTAAAACGAAAATAACAAAAACAAAGAAAAAAAAGGAATCTACTTCATCTTGATGTGTTTTGCAGGGTTTAACATTCTCTGGTGGTGTTGTCTGGGAAACTCATACTCGATTACTGACCAAACCTAACAAATATTCACACACACAACAATAGCACACACACACTTTTATACACAAACCCATGCGCAACTTTTTATATAAAACTCATACACACGCACACATGCTACCTTGAATAAGAACTGCAACAGAAAAATATGGGTTTTAACTACAAGGAAATGCAGACATGACTCAGTGTGGTTAATTTTGAGTAAAAAAAAAAAACGCTGAAACCGTCAAAATTTATCAAAATTTTGTTTTTAGAATTGTATTACTTTTAAATCAAAATTTTTTCATTATAAATATTTTCTTGCATTCTGAATTTACAAAATTTTTTTTTCAATCTAAATTTATGAATTTTTTTTTTTGATGCACACCAGGAGTATCCTCACTTTTCATACTCTTCGCTGTAAGTATTTCTAGAGAGTACATAGGGCACCCTGGATGATTATAAATAGCGGAGTAGAATAAGCCATGTCCATCTGTTTGTCTGTGTAACCGTTGAAATCAACTTTCTGAAATACCTAGGCGATGTAAAGCAGAGTTTATCATACCAATCGCTCAGTTGCTTCTGTCTTTCAGTTGCTATTGAAATTTAGCTGGATTGGTTTATAAATGGCAGAGCTGTGAGTCAAAAACCGAAACCACCTTTATTTTACCATTTCTCTGTATGGGTATTTAGCGTGTTTTGTCTAAAATACAAAACGTAAAAAAAACACAGTTTTGCCAGCAATGGTAGTCACAACGTCTATGTAAAAAATCAGAGCAATCGCTTTACCATTGGCCTAGAAAAATTATATAATAAATACAACCGAAATTTTGCTTTTCATTCATTCTTCTTTTTTTAATGGAAATTTTTAAGCTGTACATGTGCGTAATGTTTGTACACACAAGCACGAAACCAGGGGTAATCGGCCTTAAGCAAACGTGTATCTTTTATATGCCTTGTGTGTAATAGAACCACGAATACAGAAATCATATTGAAAGAGAAGTTTTTGACTGTTGTCGCTAATTTAAACTTCTTTATTTGACATAAACTTTTTAATTAACAATAAATGTTTATAAACATTTTAAATTAAATTAAATTTATTTCGAATTTTTATGTGCTGTTTTTAAGAAAAGAACCATCTAATCGTCAAAAAAATTGTTATGAAAAACATATGCATTTTAAAAATTGTTCGTTTTCTGTAAAAAGCATTTTATATACAAAAATTGAGCATCTATAGTCATTTTCTTGGTTTTAAAAATAAGGATCACAGAATGCATTTTATCCTGAATTCTGGTATTTTGGATTTCATTAACTGAATTAATTATTTATTCAAAGAAATTTTTCAAAAAAAAAATTATTTTAATCAATGTTTGCGTTTTATTAAAAATATTTTTTATAATTTTTTTAAATTATTCTTATCATTAATTAAACTTTAAATTAAAATTAAAATTTTAATTGGATGAACACAATATTGTTACTTATAATTAAACAAAAAAAAAAAAAAACCAAAGTTGTGAAATTTAACCTAAATAAAGAATTGTTAAATTTACAATTAAAAAATTAAAATAAAATTCACAACCTCATTTCTATATATAAATGGAAATTTAAATATATTCAAACTATAGCAATGAAGGATATATAAAACTCGGCATAGCCGAATTTAGCTCGTTTGGCTTGTTTTATTTCGATAAAAATTAAATAAGCTCTTTAAAAATTATTAATTAATTAAATCAGCGCAAAAAACTGATTAAAAATGCTCGCTTTTGCTAAAATGTTTAAAACATCAAATTAAAGAAACAATTTATTTTAGCAAAACCTCTGAGTTTATATTCCACTCAGGTCATAAGGAAGTCCTAAATTAATTTAATCGAGTCAGATCATGATATTTGCCCTGCAATCTAATATACCCTAAGTTTCGAACCACATACTCGCCAAAGCAATGTCGTGGAATCCTGTTTACCTCATATAGTTCGTAAATAAAAAGTGTCTTGTACAATTTCTGTCTCAAAGACAGAAAAATTGGCAACTCACAGTTTGTGTTGAATGGTAGTTCTAGTCTGTTGGCGGGCGATCACCCGTAATCACAGTAAAAAAACCTAGAAATATCCTTTTTATTACTTTTCATTAACTGAGTTAAGCGCAAAACCAAATCAGCCGAGCAATATTCTAAGTCTTGAAACTCTGCAATCTAATACCAGTTTTTGCTTCATAATATTCAACAATACCGGAGCAAAGCGACCATTAGAGTCGACCGTAGTTCGTTAGCCTGCCTGCTGCTTGCCAGTGAAACCAGTATATCCAGGAATTCAAATTAGGGATACTTCAAATGAAGCATCAAATTAAATAATTCACTTGAGACTCTCCAATAGCTTTCCCTTCATGGGATACTGCAACATAGCCACCATTACCATCTTAAAGGATTCGAGGTGAGAGTCGACCCTGTGTCTTGCTAGTGACAGCAAAGTTAGCGATATGTTAGCTTGACGCCCTAAATTGAATAACCAGAAGAGAAGAGGTAGAATTTGATTAAAATGCCAAGAGAGCTGCTTGATCATCTAGGAAGATACCAACAGCTAATAGATTCCTGTGGATAGATATAATTTTTCAGTGGAGCTTGAGAATTCAATTGAGTCAAATAATAAAGCACACTGAGAAAAAAACTTCAGTGGCTAGAGCTAAATTTGTTTTCGATCAAAACTTCAGTTGTGATAAGCGTTGTTTTTAATTGTGACAATAGAAATATCTTTTAGAGAACTAAATTTTGGACTATATTAACGAATTGCGGTTGCTACAATTAAAATATTTAAAGTTATTTTCTGTGTGCATAAAAAAAGTTTAAAAGGAAACTTCTTTTATCATTGATAGCTACAGATAACTAAACGAAACAGCCAATAAGCTCTCGCAAGAGATGAATGCTTTACTTTTGAAAAGCAATTTAGAAGCAGAAAAGGGGAGGAAGGAGTTGTGCATAGGATGTAATTATCTCAAGAAAATTAGAAATGTGTGTTTGGAAGACAGATGCCGACAACAATTTTGTCTGCAAAGAGCCCACAGGAATGGAATATACAACAACAAGATTGATAGCTTATTATACTACCCTCTAAACTATGGGGGCTAGTCATACATTTATTATGCGGCCAAACACTTCTCTAACTGAGGTCACATGTACGACATACTACATCAAGAACATAGTACAACATGTCTAGATAGTAAACTGACGATACCACCTTTTGGCATTAAGATTAAGACCAGTAGCATCTTAATTACGGCATAGTGGGAACTGTATATGAACTAATGACTTTGACCTGACAGTTGTGGTTTTCCAAAATCTTATTATGTAAGAGTGATATCCTACAGAAACCTCCATTCCGATAAAACGTGGGAAATCTAACAGTACGATCAAAGCCATCGTCACCGTTAAGTTGGTGGTGTAGTTTCAGCTGACATTGCCTTGATTAATGCGGGTCTAGTTGGTAAGGCGGTACCTCATAAGAGCTTGCCTTCCCTGCCTGCATAGATAACCATAGGACCATAAATGCAACTACACATCGAGTTTAGGTAAGGCAAATGCTGGCAATACTAAAAGACCTGACAAACATAAAAAGCGATATAAATCACTGAAGTCTAAACGATTCTGAGATACTCACTATTTGGAGATGAACACTAGAAATCGTTCAAGACAAACTGGAAAGTGTACTCGGGACAGCAGCGATTGTCCTTTGCATTTATGAAGCGTTAAAATGGAATGCTTTAATCATTGAGTTGGCTACACTGCATGAAATACTCTCAAACATTCACACTCGTATCTGAGTTTGAATAAACTAAAAAGAACAAAATAAAAATTTTATCAAGCAACAAAAAAGTTCACTTTTGTATTCTCTTCCGAAAGAAAAAAAAAATTATGAAAACTCATACTGCCAACAAAAAAATTTGTATTTTAAAATTAAGGGAAATTTTTGTCTTCTTTTGGGGTTTGGGGGCGCATTTATCTTGTTTTATTTTAAGAAATTTTAAACACTCGTGCAAGTAACTGAAATAATATCTATCAACACACGGAATAAAAGGAGAGAAGAACGAAAAAACCGAAAAACTTTTCAAATGAGTAGAACCAAAAAACAAAAAAAAAAAAAAAAACAAACTAAGAACGGCAAAAAGAATGTTCAAATTTAAGTTTGAATTAGAAAAATTTAATTATTTGGGAAAAAAGATTTATTTTCATAGTCATTTTGCTTAATTATTCTGTACACAGCTTCAGTTGTGAGAACTAAATTTATGGCCAAATAAGACATCAGTGGCGAAAGTCGAGTTTTTTTTAATGTGACAACAGAAAATCGGTTTCACAGCTCGAAATATTTTTAAGAGAACAAAATTTTGGACCATTTTATCGTATTCTGGGTGCTGCAACTAAAAAATTTAATTAACACAACTGAAATTTTGTTTGGAAGTAAATTTAGTTTTCACAACCAAAATTATTTTCTGTGTGTATTTCATGTTCCACCAAGCTTATTAGCTTAGTGAACGAGTTTGTGTTGCAGTTTGAAAATAGACATCCAGTTTTCTTCACTTATTTCTAGTTACTAAAGGGTGTTACAGTAAGAGGGCACTTTTGCATTTTGAAATAATTCACCTATTTCTTAATTATTGGATTGTCTAAAAGACATGTTCTGATTAAAAGTATGGAATAAAATATCCCTGCCCGCAATTCGTTAAAAAGTGAAGTAAGTGGCAATTTTTCGAAAAAGTCATCTCTCCAACGAATGGCTTCGTGAATACACAAAATTGTTGAATTTTGAGGCTCAGAAAATCCTCATGAAAAACAAATGCACTCACAAAGAGCAAATGTCTGGTGGGGATTTTGGTTAGGCTTTGCTTTTTGAAGATGGATCTGACCGACATGTGGTTTCAGCAAGGCCTGAAAAAATCAATTTATTACAGCATGAAATGAATAAGTGCACTCTTACTAGGACACTTTTTCTACCACCATTCATTTCAATTGTTTTCTGATAATTAACTTCATTTTTCAAACTTTTGCTTTTTAATAATACGCACACACAGAAGCTCATACAGCCATTTCATACAAGCTTTGTTCTTTCACAAGCATTAGAAATTTGATCTTTTGCTGTGCAATGCCATTTCTCTCATGTAAATCACTCTCAAACTCTTTAAGGAAAATTCTACTAATTATTTACAAACTAGTTTTTGTTTCAAACAACTCTAGAAAATTCTAATGCCAGTGATACCGACAAAAAGATCAACGTTATTTCGTTGCGAGTAGTAATGAATTGAAATGAAATGAATGTAATCATTTCCCTTTCTACCGATGTCTAGAGCAAGTTTAAATTTGTATGAGAGAGTACGTACACACTCGCTCACTCACTCACTCTCAGTTATACTAACATGCTTTCAGGCTTTTATTTTACTTTTTTTTTTTTGTTGCTTCTTTTGCAATTTCAGCTTTTACTCTGTAACACTGCTGGCCTGGTTGGGGAATATTTTATTTTCTATTTAAGCAAAATATATATTAAACACAAACACACACATGCATACACACTTACATTAGTATTAGTAAATGTTTATGAAGTTGTATGTTGCATAAAACTTGCAAAACATACAAACATACTTTAATATGGTTGAGTGCATAGCAAGTCAGTTGGTTGGCATTTTCTTTGGTTGCATGTTGTTTGTTTGTTTGTCTGCTAGAATTTCAAGTTGCCTGTGTGCGTTATTATACAATATATGTTTTACACATGCATATAACAACAACACGACAGACATTATAGGTAAATATTACTCATACATATTTTTCATTTTTATACACACACATACACATACACACACACATGTTTTTTTTTTTTTTGTTGGTACAGTTTAACAAATGCTTTCATTTATGTTCGTGTTAGTAGAAAAAGCAATTGCTCCACTACCCCAAAGTGTTGCAAAACGATGAAAGTCAGTGTCACACACAGTTTACAACAACAAAATAAGTGCGACATTTATCAAACAACAAATACAATGAAAAAGAAAAAGAAGAAGAAGAACTTTACATTATGTTTTGTAGTTTAAACGGCATTAAAAAACAGCAACAACATTAACAACAACAGAAAGATGTTAGAAACAGAAAATATTAATGAAAATGTTGCTGAAGCAGCAACAACAATAACAACATTGCTTTGTGACCGACACAGTAAAAAGCAATCTGAAATCAACTATCAAACAGATTACAATTTAAGGGTGACTTATTTTTTCTGTAACGAGTTTTTTTTTGTTTTAATACCGGAAAATCCTTCCTTCAGCTATTTTTCTGAAGCCGTTACCAAATTTATATATGTATTTGCAAACAGCTTTTGTAGCCATACAAATTTACAAATGGAGATGTAAAAACCAAACAAATAAAATAAATTGCTTGTCTTTGAACTGGAAGAATTGTATTGTCATCGAACAGGTTCTAGATTCTGCATCTGAATCAAAAATATGAATGTTAAGCAGCATAAGCTTAAATATGATTTTAAGCAGAAACAAACAGATTTTAACTTTTAGGGAAAAACTCTTCCGTTACAATAAACAGAATTTTGGTTGGAAGGCAATACAAACAAAAAATCAAAATAAGCAAGAGAGGTATGTTGCGAACACAGCTGGAACCACCGACCTATTTAATAAAACTCTTTACAAAGATTTTTTTTAATAATCCCATGGTGTAAGAAAACCAGGTGACTTCAAAAATACAAAAATAACAACATGACAAAAAGCCCATATATTTTGTTATTGCTTTTGAGGCTTCTCCTGTCAAAAGTTATTTCCGGTGGTTGATATCAAGAAGTGTCCGCTTTTGATCTCTCCTTTTTCACATTGATGTCTCTTCACTTTTGACAGAAGGACTTTAATCATGCAGGATTAAGCTGGCAGACTTTAAAATCAATGTGCTTTTTTTAAGAGCTGACTTTTTTTCATAAGAATTTTTTTAAATTTAATTTCGATTTTAAAAAGTACCGACTTTAGTGTGACTATGATTATGGGCCAATGTTATCGATATTTTTCATTTAATTTTTTTATACATTTTACTTTTAAAGTCTACATCAACTTTGGAGTTTTTAAAGAATTTATCTTACGAGTTTCTTAACGCTTTAACTGTGTTATTCCTTATATTTATTTTATACCCTTAAGGAAAACATTTTTACAAACTTTGAATGCCGTATTTATTTATAATTAATCAACAGCCGAAAAATATAAATTTTATGCTTCCAGTCTGAAAATGACAATACTTTCAGACAACTTTTCATCCCCCTTTTCAACCCTTTAAAACACTTTATTTCAATTAATATGTAGCCTATGTCCTTTCTCAGACTTTAAGCTATCTGTGTACTAAGTTTCATTTAAATCGGTTCAATAGACAGACAGAAAGATTTACTTTCGCATTTGTAATATTTGAAGGCTATTTTATTTACGATTCTAGATTTAAATTTAATTTTGTAGACCTGTGCAATGGTTTTGTACCAAGAATATTCTTGATGTCAACTGAAACGACCTTTGATTTTGAAAGATTACAATTTCCAGTAGGTCTAACATTTTTCTATTACAATTAGTAAAACACTAAGGTGAACAGTTATATACCGAATGCTCCAGAGCTTGGAGCCAACACGAACAGCCAGCCAGTACAAACAAGAAGTTTTTGTATATCCAAAGGGTCTACAAGAAGTAAAATTCTTCAATTCTAAAATTTATTTTCTGATTTATTATCTGCTTACTTTTCAGCAAAATAGTTAAACATTTTTTTTTAATAGTCAATTGCTTTAAAATTCTAAACACTCATAGAGTAAAAGACCGGGCTAGATCGGGTAAAAACAACTAGTTTTAAATAAACAAAGTGAAAATGAATTTGTGATAAATAAATTGATAATAAAATGAAAAGAAAAATATCTACCGCAATTGCTGAATCAATGATATGACAACACTGGTATGGAAGAGTTGATACCACAGAAGCGAAATGAATGATTACAAACTTTCCTTCCTCTTAAATATTGCATTCCGCGATTGCGGAAGGGAATGCATAATTAGACCCAGTGATTTAAAAAAAAATTATTAACGAATTTCAAATAAAATAATTTTCTTTTGCATATTTTTCTTGAAATGCATAATTTTGTAGAATTTATTTGAAATGCAGATTTATGCAGCTTCACTTCTCATATTTTGCTAAAACACTAAAAAGAAAACTTGCCAAGTTCTCCGTTGTTGTACCAGCGAATAAACAAAAATAATTTTTTTTTAGTTTTTAAAAAGAAGTTTCTCAAACTTGTAAGCTAAATAAGGATATTTTTCTTTCTATTTTTTTTTTAAGATTTTTGCAACAACCCCTAAAGTTCTGTCGCCTGCTTTTAAACTTTTATATGTCGTTGCTATAGTCGTTGTTGTCGCCAGTCAGTTTTAATGTTTTAATAGTCTATACGTGTGCTTTGTTGGCAAAAGCATGAGCAGATCAATGACCCGTATTTTGTAAAATTCTGAGACAATTTTCAATCGATAAATGTGCAACGTGTATGTGAGTTGCAAATGCTACGACTGACTGTCTACCCGGCCTGCCACCGCCCTAGGCGTGGTATACAATAAAATTTCATTTGTTCATTCATTCCTTTCTTCAACACAAATGACTGTTTGTTCGTTGCTGTTGTTGCTGCTGCTATTGCTGCTACCAGTGTGCTTTCCATTTTTCCTACTGCTACTGACATTGCAAATAATTGTGATGTCAGACTAAAATATAATTTAATAGATTTGTGTGGAGTTCTTTGCAATTTCGGTTCCATTTTTCTATTTTATTTTTTTTTTTTTTGTCTTTTTTGCTCAACAAATGCTACTACTTTTATAAAATATTTGTATTAAATGGAAATGAAAATCACCAAAGAAACGGAAAGGTAGTTGAATTTCTTTTTCATTCAAAAAATAGAAAAAAAAAACAGGAAAATAATAAGCAAAATCTTTCTCAGAGAAAATTTAGTAAAAACAAAAAGCTGAAATAAATTAGGGGAACCAACTTTTGTTAGCCAATAATTGGAAGACTGTGAGTCTTGGCAAAAGCACTAAAACTGTTTTTGAAGAATTTCCACAATGATTTTACGTCACCTTCGAAACGGTGAAGATAACTGGATTTAATTATTTATTAAATCGAGGTATGAGTGTCTCAGTAAGAATGCACTTTTGGAATTTAGTGTCATTTTTCTTTGTGCAACCTTTCAGTCGACAAAGTTGCCACAGGTCGATCTCTTGAAACCATTGTTGCTGTAAACGAAAGTGTAGCTGAAAAGCTGAAAATATCAATTCGGCGGTGGCTGTGAATGGCATTAGTTACAGGAACATGATAGCGCAGTTCTATTAGCATAAACTGGACGGCAGAGCTCTAACTGACATGTGGTTTTAGTAATACGGCGCCACCTGCCATACAGCATGTGAAATAATCGATTTATAGCAGTAATCTTACTGAGACATCCTATAGCTAAATCGAGTTATCTTCACTGGTTTAGGTGGTGGTGGACCATTCACCATTCACCCTTCCTACTTCCTATATTCTTCTGCCTCCTATTCTTTTACATCTTTCTATCCAGATCATAGTGAATATCTAGGCCACGAGGGGGAAAATGAGCACACATTGTGTCACTGCAATGGTTTAATTTGAAACCATTTTCGTCACTCTGATAGCACAGCGGCACTACAGATACTCAGTATCTTTGAGATAAAATCAAAATTGTTCTGAGATTGCCTAACATTTCTGAAGAGACTGACATCTAATAACAGGGTTCACCTGATATGGATGCTAGATGATAGCAGATATTTAGAAAACGAAAAGGTAGACGAACTCGTAAGAAGAGGTGCAGCTAAAGGGTGGTTAAATTTTAAGGGCCGGTGTTGAATGTGAATCGCACCTAAACATCAAGTTTTTTTCTGCATTTCATTTGACATTTCTCAATTTCAGACTAATTCAATTTGAACCATGGAAAGACACACAATCGTCAATGGTCAGAATGGTGGTAAGAAATGGCAACAGTTAATGATCAATTTTCTAAGAAAATCATCTTCAGTGATGAGGCACATTTTCACCTCAGTGGATTCGTCAATAAGCAGAATTACCGCATTTGGGCGAATGATAATCCAAGAGTGATTCTCGAAAAACCAATGTACCCACAAAGATTGACTGTTTGATGCGGTTTATGGGCTGGCGACATCATCGGGCCGCCAGGCAGTTACTTAGAATGGTGTTCGCTATCGTGAGATGCTAACAAACTTTCTATGGCCCGAATTGGAAGATATGGATGTGGACGATATATGGTTTTAACAGGACGGTGCCACTTGCCACACAGCTAACGAAACAATGGCTCTTTTGCGCGAGAAATTCAATAGCCGTGTTATCTCACGTGGTGGCGATGTCAATTGACCGACATGATCATGTGATTTGACACCGTTGAACTTCTTTCTTTGGGGCGATTTGAAAGAAAAGATGTACATCGATAAGCCAGCAACAATTCAAGAGCTAAAGGATGAGATAATTCGGCACATTAACGGCATAGAACCTCAATTATGCCTCAGCATCATCGAAAATTTAGACCATCGGATGGAGGTGGTCATTTGGCCGATATTTTGTTCCATACATCATATTATCATAATAAAAAGAAATGACAATAATTTCTTAAATAATTAGTGTTTTATTCAAAATCAACATCGGCCCTTAAAATCAGTAAACAGTCAGTAAACAGTCTTGGAGCTCTATTAAGCTCAAATTTTGGGAGTGCTTGAAAGAGAATTACAACAGTATTAGTTGAAGAAAAGCGGTATCAAGATAGTGAAAACCATTGCTTGAATGTTTTCGCTACCCCATGTCTAAACTGAATATCGTTGTGATTCTGTTGCAGGCACTCCCTAAATTTGAGCTAAATAGAGTCCGAAAGAGAACTAATGACTTACCAGGCCTGACTCGGTCAGGAATGGGCATTATAGAGCACTTGGAAAATATGATTTCTGCAGGTTAAGCAAAGAAGATGAAGAAGCAGTAGAGCATATAATGTGTCACTTTCATGGCCAGTAAGCTAAGCGACACTTCTTTAAATTTAATTAGAAAATCAAGAAAACTTTTCTTAAAACTCGCGTTGCTTACATAAACACTAATGCTAAAAATAAGGCCATTGTCTGACAGGATTTTATAAAAAAAAATCCATTTCATTTTTATGAAAAAAAAAATTCTTAAAAACATGACAAACATATTAAAATACTTTATTTTGTAACTTTTTTGTCTTTTGTGTAAAATAAAATAAAATAAATTTTTTTTTTTATGAGAAACTCTCTAGCATAAAATACCTTTGCGGTCATTAATCGTCGCACTCCTACCACCAGTACAAAACTCCCAAATACTCGTAGTAAAAAGAGGTGGTGTACGGGAGGGAAATAGCAACAGCACAGTTGGCCTTAACATTCACCAGAAATTGCAATGCCAAAATGAAATAAAAAATACTAGTCCATATAGACGAAATAAAAGCGCATGCTCAAATAATAGAGCCATGATGATATTTTGGTGGTATAGGAGACATTGAAAATTGCATTTCAACACGACAAGCAGTGCGAGTATGTATGAGGCTAATGGCCTCAAGAGCGTATTCAACATTTAAAAAAAACATTGCAACGAGTATAGAAACAAAAAAGACAAAAGCAACAAGAGACTGTAGAAGTATGCATAGAACAACGTTTGAATGTATGTGTGCTCCATGCATACGAGCATAAACAAACATGTTTGTGTGACGGAGGGATACCTACTCCAACAAATGGAAAATCTCATACTCGTACTCTTGCATGTTACAAAGTGAGTGCAAGTAAGTGTGAGGCGGTGGTGGTGGTAAATATGATGTTGTCTGCACAAAAACAACAAAATTGTAAAGAACCTACCAAACAACCTCCTGGCATTGACAATGGCATTGGTAGGGTACTGCAAACATACACACATGTGCATACACATAATATTTTGAAATGTGTGTTTGTCTTCTGTAGCCTCTGTTTATTTTTGTTGAACAAAAAAGAAGAAAATCATGCTTTTCAATGTTGTCTCTGCTCTATTGCATCTGCATATAGAATTGTAGTGTAGTGGTAGTACGTTATCCACACTCCAACTACTGTAAAACAAAATGAATTTTTTAATGGAAGTTTTGCTTTTCATATTCAATGCTGTTGTCGGTTTCATATGTGTTGAATGGTTTGTTAGTTGTTTGCAAACAATGAGAGGGGGAACGGGGGAGCTATTATATTCAAGTACTTTTTTTCAGGGCCATTGCCATTTGGAGTTTTTCATTTTTTATTCTAGAATTTGTACCCTATAACATAGTCAAGGTGAAGTTGATTATGATGGCCGATTAAATAAATGTTCTTGATCATGATTTCAAACAATCGAAAAAATATGCATACAATTTTATTTCGATTTATAAAAGTTTTATAAAACGATTTGCTCAAAAAATGCATACTTCGATTAAAGCTACCTCTTTTAGGGCTGCTTCGCTTTTGAATTTTTGAAAAAAAAAATTATTTCAACTTTAAAGTATTTTTTAAAGGTTTTCTTTTTCTAATTTCATATGAAAATTTATAAAACTTACTAGCAGACCCTGCAAATGTTGTTTTGCCTTATAAATAAAATAAAAATTTAAGTTGGGTCTTAATGAAAATATAAAATGTTTGTATATTCGATCGTCTTATTTTAAAAAATCGTACTCATAGGGTAAAGGAAAGCGCAAGATCGGGTAGATAAATAAGCCAGATACAGACTGCAGCGCCATCTGCCGGTCGATTTTGTGACGCTAAACCTTCCAAGACGTAACTCAAATGTATACACAGAAATTCAATTAAATCGGTTCAGTCGTTTAGGAAGAGTACAATGTCAACGCAGTTCTTGGAATCTTTGTTTTTGAAAAGAAAAACAAATCAAAAATAATTTTAATTCGGAGAATCCCAAAATGTGAAATTTTGTATTAAATTTATCATTCGAAATACTGATATGATTTCATATAGACCTCAGTAATTTTGTTTAAATAAATAAAATTCATTAAATAAAAAAATCAATAGAACCACAGACACATGGTGCTATGAAATCTAGAAAAAGCATGATGTTGGAGATGACAATGGATGTAATTAGGCGAATTGAGAACGGCGACCTACAGTCCACACAACCCCGTATTTTAATGTAAAAAGCACCTCTTTCAATGCTGTTTCTGTTGACGTTTAATTTTCAGGAAATCAATATGAGCACTAAATAAGGTATGTTTGCATTATTATTATGGGCTATAATTGCACCGGGAACTACAAGGTGGGTTAAAAGAAATCACCCTACTGGAAGATGCTCTTATTTTTGCAAATGGCGGCCAATGTCAAATATGTTTTGACATTTGTGAACTAGACAGATGTAGAATACAAATGAACAAGCCATGGAGCGATACACTCCCCAAGAACGCGGATTAATCGAAGTGGACGATTTTTCCACCAAAATCATAATGAGCTACGAGGCTCATTTCCACCTCAGTGGGTACGTAAACAACAAAAACTGTCGCTTCTGGGGCACCGAAAATCCACGAGTGATGCACGAGGAGCCATTACACCTGCTCAAAGTAACTGCATGGTGCGCTGTTCACGCTGGAGGACTCATCGAGCTGGCCAAACGACAACAGTGGACGGTGTGCGCCCATGTTAACCATGTTTTTCTGCCACAAATGAACGAATTAGGACTGGAGGACATGTGGTTCCAACAGGACGCAGCCAAAGATCGGATGACTTCTTTTGGCCCATCTTTTATAAGATCTATTGTTCAGTTCAATTCTCAAACTAAAAAATTCAAGACCCTTAGAATTTGATGACATTTGTGCTGAGGTTAAAAATAACATCTGCCGTAATGCATTCACATGCCTGCTTCGGCTCTCCAATCTGGTAGACATATTTTTCTTTTCCGGGCTCTGAACTTATCGCTTTTAAATGTTTAGTAACTATTTTTAAAAACCACACCTCTACTTAATTCGTATCTGAATTAAATAATCTAGAATTAAATTATTTTCTTCTTATTAAATTAACTTTTTGGAGAAAAAATGAAGCACAAAATAATTTTAAGAAATAAAACTCAGAGTGGTTATAAAGTGCTGAATAAAATTTTAGTTTTTGAATAAAATATTTACTCTTATTTGAAGTTTCTTTTGTAACTGCGCATATGGAACAAAAAGTGGTTCAAATATTCGGATTCGAATTAGTTTTAGTTGAAAGTATTTCATAGGCGCTTAACTTTAATCATCAAGTAATTTTATGTTTAGTTTTTACTTTAATTTAATTTTAATTTTTTGTACATGTTTTTTTTTTTTTTGCTTATTTCAGGTAAATTTTTCGATTTTATAAAAAAACACAGTAAAATTTACTGACGATCAGAATTGTTTGCCTTAAATAATTGGAAAGAAATAAACTAAAATCACTTTCTATTTAAAAAACTAGCTGATTTACCTAGTCTTGCTCTATTATTTATGTATCCTTAGAATCAAGAGAGAGTATGTTTCAAATTTTAGAGAAATCTGTTGAAAAATAAAAATTTAATAATCAAAAATATATCGAAAGTATATGGACTTTAAAGTGTACCTACATGGCGAGCTTCTTTGAAGTATATAGATCAAATCTACAAAATTTTAGAAAAATCCTACGCAAAATAAATAAACTAATTTCTTTTATAATAAAAATATTTTCCCCCTTATCCAAAAAAATTAACGCAGACTTTAAAGTCAACGTTATCGAAATTTTTCATATAATTTTTTAAAACAATTTACTTTAAAGTCTACGTCAAATTTTTTTGGATGAGAGCATTTATCTTTTTGTCAGGGCAGGCATTTTTTGAACGTATGATTATTTTTTAATTTTATTTATCTAACACTCATACGCTTCCATATCAAAAGAAAAGTGTTTTCCTAGCAACGTTATTTAATTTTTTTCTTTAATAAAACTTTCTCCTCACAATAACAAGCAAAGCAATAAAAAACTTAAATAAAATTGGCTCAGCCGTTTACAAGTGATGCTGTGAGCAAAGCAAATAGGGATTCTTTTTTAAGAAATAAATAAATATTTCAAAGAAAACAAAAAAATATTCATGATCAAAAAAATTTCATTCATGCAATTAATAAAATCTTTTAGTCTTTCGTAGATTCTGAGAACAAAAAAAATTTTTTTAAGAAGTATTTCTTTGCTCGTTTTTCTCATTGTAGTGCCATCACCTAAGTCAACTTTTCCGCTCGTATTTTTTTACAATTATTATTTATGATAAATTTTTTTAGTTATACCTTTTCCATGGAGCTTTAATGCGATAATGTAGTATGTATGTAAAAAACTTTCCCCCTCCTTAATTTATTTTATTTATTTTTTAATTTTATTCATTTTTTATTTTATTTCGTCTGCCAGTATTTCAACTATTGTCAGTTAAGTTCTTTTATTACAAACTCTTGGCTCGTACTATTCTCAGCAATTGAAGCATGAATGCACAGAAAAAAGTTTATTTTTATTTTCTAGCCACATTGCAACATATGACAAAGTAAAATCCACATTAATTATGAAAAACTCATGCCAATTGAATACTTTTTTTTTTGCTAGAATTTTTATTTTATAAAATTTTATTTACTAAAATTTCCAAACGATATGAAAATAATTTTAAAAATCAATCAGAAATATTTTATAAAAATTTTACTGAACACATCAGCAGCATATTTCAGTTATTTTATTTTTAAATGGGCTGGGCAATGGCTTCCAACACATTTCAGAAAATAAGGATATATTTTTAAACACTTTTTTTTTTAGATCGTCAGCAAATTTGTTATTTTCTTGCAAATATTTCCAGTCGTTTATTACGGCCCTCATAGTTGCGTTTGCAACAAGCTAATACGCAACATATGGCCGGGTTGTGACTTATCACTATTTTCGTAACAAAAACTTTATTATGAGTCTTTTGATATCCACTTTTTTAAATAATTCTAAAAAATTTAAATGAACATCCGTGATAAAATTATGGAATTCAAATAAAATCAATCGAGCTAGGCTGGCCTGCTAGATGGGAGATAGAGATAGAGATAGAGATAGAGATAGAGATAGAGATAGAGATAGAGATAGAGATAGAGATAGAGATAGAGATAGAGATAGAGATAGAGATAGAGATAGAGATAGAGATAGAGATAGAGATAGAGATAGAGATAGAGATAGAGATAGAGATAGAGATAGAGATAGAGATAGAGATAGAGATAGAGATAGAGATAGAGATAGAGATAGAGATAGAGATAGAGATAGAGATAGAGATAGAGATAGAGATAGAGATAGAGATAGAGATAGATATAGAGATAGAGATAGAGATAGAGATAGAGATAGAAATAGAGATAGAGATAGAGATAGATTGGCGGTCAATAACAGCTGTTAATCAGAAAAAATCAGCAACTAATTGAGAGGGAGAGAGAACGCACACAACCAATAGCAATCACCGAAATCATGAAATCCTTTCAATCTCTCCGTCGCTAATGCAAAAATGTTCTCCTGGTAGTGCTTACCAAGGTAGCGTACAGTGCAGAAAAGAAGCAGAGACTCTGCTCTACATGGTATAAAACGTTCGAAATTTTTTTAAGCTTTTATAAATTTAGAAATATTTTTTGTTTATGCTATTCTTTTTTTTTTGGAGATTCAAGTTTAAAACTTATTAAAAACCATTCTTCTCATTAATTTGAAATAGTTTTTAAGAATTTACACCTTTAAACTGACAATAGTGTTTTATTTGAAATGCGATTTGACAGCTAACATAACACATGCTAGTTGCCCAGCTGCACACTATTTATTGATGTCGTGATCACGGGGGTTATCACACTATGTATTCTCGCAATAGATAAACTTTTTTAAACTGAAACAAAAATCATGCTTTTAAGCAATTCCATTCTGTCTTTTTCCTTGCAAAATTGCTTCCCGGCAAGCATTACTTTTTTATAAAAAAATTTATGAATATTTTTGTTTAGAATTTTTTTTTTTTTTTTTTGCAAATAAAACGTGTTTATCGTACCCCTTTATATTGCAATTGAAAAAACAATATTTTACTGTCAATAGTTAAACTGAAATGACATTGACGCATTGCCAATCAGAGCTTAGATTTTCCGTATTAACGATGGCAACTAAATGCACTTACACACACTCTACAGTGACTGATATACAACAGGCCTATTGAATAACATCACAATCGCATTTTATTCAATGTTAATGTGTAGTCATGACTTTGAGAACAATAAAAACTCACTAAATCTACAACAACAGTAAGTATTGTACTGCCATGTTATCCAATAATGATGATAAGTATTTTTAACTAAATAAAAAAGAAAAGCAGATGTATGCAATTATGAAGTTGTTGACACCGATTGTCAAACACTACACTCAGAAAGTAACTGCAATATCAATTTATATAATGCACACACATATGCAACAACACGCACATACTCATGCAGAATTTGCTTGGCAGCAAACATCACGAATGGGCCTAGTGTAGTGAGTAAACTAACCAACCCAGTCATTCTTGCTATTTAATGTTCCATCCACATTTAATGGCATGAGGAAAACCAGTGACAAAGAAAGAATAAATATGTATTGCATAAAATACAACAACAAAACAAAACACATTTTTTATAGTAGAAAATATAAACGAGTTGCAAGGTCGACGAACGCCAACTAAATAAACATGATAAAATATTTATTTGTCTTTCTTTACTTTTCTTTTTTTGTTAACGTTTTGCTTTTATTTCTGCATAACTCTCTCACTCTACTCTATTTCTCTCATTATTTGGAGTGCTTGCCACAAGTTGCCAGATTTCAGTACAAGTTTTGAATAGAACTGGAGGGACAGCAACCAAACGAGATGCAGATAGCAGATTTTACGTTTACTGAAGTTCATAATACGATTTGTACAAATGGCAAGATGTTTTACTTATATGACAGCTTTTATCAGTTGATATGCAACTCCACAACACGATTTTACTATTTGTACCTAATGATACTATCTTTTATAAAGAAAACAGTTGACACATTTGACTAGGATGCGCTAGGGTGGCCTTAGATTAGAGGTTGATGTACTAATCTCGTAATCTGGGAGTAGAAGGTTCGTTTCTTGCTAGACCCTGAATGTTTGGCTATACAAAAAATCCTTTGCGTGGCGGTACATATGGCCCTAAAAAAATTTGGAGCTTAAAGTGGAAGAGTATAGAAAGTTTAAAAAATACGATGATACGACCAATGCGACCATAAGTCAGATTAAAGTTTTCGGTTTGAGAACTACAAATCAAATTGCTGTCCACGATATAAAGCAATTTCTCTCTTTTCTCTCTTTATGCGATTGAGAGGATCAATCAATGAAGAGTTGCAAAACGTAGGGTGTTAGTTTCCAAAAAATCTTTGCAAATGAATGACAGCTATCAAGAACCAATTAGTATGAACAATGCAGCCTCACTAAAAATGTATAGGAAGGCGGGAAAATGTTGTAGATACGCACGTATTTAATAAATGTATTTGCTGTTCGTACTTTAAGCATGATAACCCCCGCTGGCTTGTAATTGCCAGCCATACAGTGCATTAAAGATGAGCGGTAATTACCAATTACCTTTCTAAATTACTGGAGGTAGGGTAGAATTTACCGAGAATAAGATATTTGCCAATTGAGATTAGAATTCGTAAAGCATTAAGAATCAAAAAGGGATTGAAAAGCGATCCTTATCATAGTCCTACAATTTTCTATGAATTTTCCTCTTTACAGGTATCAGAAATGGACTAGACAACAGGATCCATATGAGCTCTATCTTAAACTCCTTTAGACACTTTTTTCAATCTTGTTGGCTACGTATTAACTATAAGCAATAACTGATTAAGTGTTGCTTAAACCCCAGGAACAACTTATTTAGAATTTTTGGGTTGAGAGAACTCAGTTTTTCCGGCCAACATATAATACATGGTATCAAACCCTGTCTAAGAGGCTAAAAGACACTATAACAGTCACACCTGTAATTATCTTACAGAATCTCAGTGTCTTTGAGGTAAAATCAAAACTGTTCTGAGATTGCCCAACACTTCTGAAAAGACTAGCATTTATTAAGAGGGCACCCATATCTATAGTGAATAAGCAGGTCTCAAGAAGAGTTCCGGCTAGTAGTTGCATTGGTCTAGAACCATTTTGGTGACAGTCTTGAAGCTCTATTAAACTCGGATTGGAGAAGTCGCTGTATAAAGAACCGCAACAAACTTTATTGAAGACAAGGTGTACCAGGGTAGCAAAAACATCTCATGTTTCGAAAGATAACAAATGACTTACTAGATCTGACATTTTGAGGAATTCGTATTGCCACGAGATTCATAACAGGGCATTGCATAATATTGAAACACTTGGCAAATATGAGGATCAGCCTAAACGACCTATGTAGGTTATGTAATGAAGATCAAGAGACAGCAGACAACATAATGTTTATGTCACTGTAATGGTCTACATTGAACCCGTTTTCGTTATATGGGATATCACTTTCTACAACCGTTTTTTATGCAATCACCTAAGGAATTCTTTAAATTCCTATTGAATACTAAATCTAGAGAGGATTTTTAACTTGAAAGTACTGTCTCAATGAGTCTATTCCCCACTCTTAATTTTAAGTATTACTCCGATATTGAATGCTACGATTTATTGAGAAGAGTAAAACCGAGAATGTTATTCGCGCCTTTAAAATATTTTAAAGCAAATTAATTACTTACGGAATCTTTGACATACAAGACAAGCATAGTGAGCGTCTCTGGAATATAATATCATTTCAGATGCTGTTTATTTCTAAATGCTTTAAGCAAACTTTTTATAAACCCTCTCTTTTTTACTATCTGGCCGACCAAAAAAGGATTTATTTCCATTAAGAATCACAGTGTTTATTAAAATTTTGTCAGGCAATCAGTCAGTCGGAATGTTCAAGTGGCAAGTAAATAATAAGAGTAGATAGAGGTTTCCACTCACGTGTGTGTGTGTGTGTGTGTGTGTGTGTGTGTGTGTGTGTGTGTGTGTGTGTGTAGAAAAGTGTGAGTGTATTTATGTTCAAAATCAGATTGTATAACAATTTAAACATGCTTTCGCAAGCTGTTGGTGCATTGTCATGTGTGTTCTCAGTTTAACACAAAAACTGATGGAAATAAAATACAAAAGGAGATTTCTAGGTAGTGAGAGTGAACTAGAGAAATGTTGATGAGTTTTGAAAACTATAGCAATACAAACACATACAGACATACGTCAAAAATTTTTAAGAAATCAACTGATATGAAAATAGTGAACAAGATTTTTATTTATTTAATTTAACAACTTTTTGTGCGACTATGAAGTTATGGCGCAACTGCAATAACTTCAGTTTGTAGCCTTTGAAAAACACATTTTATATCTCACAAAGGAATCATAATTAAAAGAGTAGCTAAAGCACTGTATAGCACAAAACTACCCAGGTAGATGGGACTTAAAGCAAGTACACGTGTATCGGAGCTTTGAAAGTTTATGTCCGTTCCTATAGCAAATTATTAAATTAGACTTTTTTCTCTTTAACCGTCTAACTCTTCAATTATTGAGTTTTTTTTTTACTTCTATTTAACAAAAACCAAAAAGACATACAAGTTGCAGAATTCAAGTATTAAAATGTTGTAAAAAAATATTGTTGGTGAAAATCTACTATAAATCTTTGAACAAATAGAAGTTGAACACCAGAAATAAGTCAAAAACCGCTATAATTACTTCGCGATCTGTAAGATCTATTGTGCATCCCAATTGCCTACTAAAGCAATCCAAAGCTCTTCACTAATGTCAGTTTACCTAATTTTTCTGGGGCCAGTATCCCTCTACCTAGGTAGACAGTAGTCGTTCCGTAGCACACCGAGTTTAAGAATTAAATTGTATTTATTTAAAGTTGCCGCAAAAATGTACCACAAAAGTGGATTTCATTCAGGACGTTGTTAATATGAAGGAAATATTTTACATTAAAGACTTCAAAAATTAGTGCAATTTTGTACGATTTTCGCTATGAGTTTGAGACACATATAATCTTTGTTCTGAGCGGTCAGACCGTTAGCACGTGCACACTAACAAGCTTCCAGAAGGTAACGGCCAACCATAAAGTGCTGTATTAAACGTTGTTTAATGAAATTAGCTGCTGAACAGTTCATTTATAAAATTGCTTTTGTTACTGTTAAAAATTACATTTCGATCTAACGATTTTATTTATATTGCTACGTTTATTGAAAAAACAGACTTTACTTATATACGACCTACCTTGTTTACTATTTAGAGTCTCAGCTAAGACTCCTCTGTGGCAATTTCAGCATGGCTTTATATACCGTTTCAAATAAATCCAGAACCTTCTAGATTCAGCTCAGCCGAGAGCCTTCTAGATTTATCTAGTTACAACATTAAATTGTAACGGTCATTTTTATTCTAGAACACTTAAAACTAACATGAAGCTATACACATCTTCATAGCTCACACACAAGCATTGCTTACACAGATTCTACGCATTAACTTAATTACTCAGGGCTTTTTCTTTTCTCAAAAAACATTTTGCTTCTAAATTATATAATATTTTAAACAGGTTGCCTAAAACTGCACAAAGTGATCCCTTTTTTATGGTTTCAATAGAACAAAATAAGTTTATCATGCAACTTTTTTATATGTTTACCGCTTTTATAGCGATTTGCGAAATACGATTACGTTAACAAAACTGATAAAAAGGTGACACAAAAAAACTTTGCACCTAAAATAAAATAAAAATTAATTTTTGCTTTAAAACTGACCAATAATGGATTATTATGAAGTATATCTTGACAGAGCAAATGTATAAATACAAATTAAATAATTTACTTAATTGTATAAACAAGTAGTTGACACAGTTGTAAAAAAAAGGGCAGTATCTCACCCTCACTTATAAATTGAGTGCAAAACATGTTTGCATCTTTTATATGCAACATGTTGAGAACACAACGCGATTTTGATTTTAACTATTATATATTTTTGACAATAGAAATTAAACATTCTTGTATGGTAGAATATATGCAACATTTTTATTAGAAAAGAAAACGCCATAAATTGCTATATTTACATACATAAATACAACATGATTTTTCGTAACAATATTTTCGCTTGTATTTTCATTAAAACAAGATCAGTTAATAGTACTTCTCCATATACACACAACTTTAACGCTTTTATTTATTTATATCAGAAAAGACACCAGGCGCTAAATAACCCTACGCTTGATGCGCTGCCCTAATTTAAGTTGCCGTGATGGCAACCAGACACATCGATTCTTTGGTTCTTAAATTGTAGCCCCTGGACAGCCAATTTACAAGTACACAAGACCTGAAGTTTACATACCTTTAACCCCTTTTCTGTGTTTATTTTAATGGATGCCTGATAAAAACACAGACTTTACTAAAAAAATGTTGTGGGAAGATTTCCTCTTTAAGCTGTTTAAGTATTTTTTTAATGTTATTTGCAATTTGTCTCATGAAATCCATTAGCTGAATAATAATATTTTCCCTGGCGTGTCAAAAAGAGTTTTTTTTATCAACTTGATAAGACGCATTTCACTAGAAACTTTTTTCCTCTAATAATTCGTTAGAATTTTCATTTTCTGTAACCACTAGACAAGAGATAGCACAAAAACAAGAAAGAAAGAAGAAAAATTGTTCTGCAGAAAATGTTAAAAACAAAAGTCATTTTCCTTAGCCAGGGAAAACTCGTTTTGGAAAGTAGAAAACAACCACACAAAAAAAAAAAATTACAAATGATGCAACCAGCAACCAAGTGAAGCCAAGCAACCAACCAGCTAGTCAGCCATCATCGTCATCGTCATCGGCAACGTAATCATCATCAGTATCAGTAGAACAAGGAAAACTCAACCTCACTTTTCATTTTTCTTGTTACACAAAAACATAGAAAACTTGAAAAGCAGAGTAACCTATAGAACAAAGGAAATACCAATGGGAAAACGAAATGTACCATAGAAACATGATGACGATAATGATAATGATAATCAAACAAATAAGCAGGAACAACTTTTGTCGTGCTGTCGTCTTTTTTTCTTTGTTGTACTTGTGTTATAGAATAAATTTGAACAAAAACAAGATAAATTTCATGTGGTTTCAAATGTGCTAGTGAGTAAGTGGCATAGAGAAATTTATCTGCTGCCAACTCAATGTAGTTGTTATAGGCAACAACATGAGTGAAGTTATAAAAGCAAAATAACCTAGAACAGGTCATTGAAACTGTGGCGTTTGTAGCTGTTATTAACTCAAACCATAAACGTCTGCAATTTTCTACTAGTTAATGCCTGTATTTTCCTCTCCTTCTTCTTTTTCAGACAAATACAGCAAAAGCATACACAGCATGAGCATACAAATTTTATTGCACGTTTGCTAATGTTTTTCTTTTCCCTTTATTCTAATGCAGAAATGTTTTTTTCGTTTGCTGCACTTCCCTTCCAGGGAGGGTCCCAGTCAGTTTCTATGCTGCTCAAAATCCTACACAACTCTTACGACTGGCTCTCTTTTCCCTTTATTGCTCTTGTCTGGCAGATTTACATTTGGAATGGCAACTACATTCAAGCATATCACTTCAACATTTAGTCACTATTGTATGATTTTTCATTTCAAAGTTGTTGTAGTAGCAGTGTCAAGTTTATGTGGTCATGAACTCTATTTTCAATGGCGCAACAAAAACAAAAAAAACTAAAGCTAAAGCGATAACTAGTCAATGATGTGTGGTGGCAAATAAATAAAAAACGAAAAATAGGATTAAAGTGAATATTACAAGCACCCTATGCCAAAAGTACAAGAGAAAATATTTAATTTTTAAAAAAATACAAAATACAAGTAATCGAATTCATGGTTGGCACTAACAAGAAGCACTGTTTTCGCTCTTTTATTCCACTCGGATGAAAACTTCTCTTTTGTATCTACATATATAAATAAAATTAATTTTTTGTTTGTTTGCTTGCTGATTTTTTAGAAATTTGATACATATAATCTATGTACTCTAAGGAAGATCGCCACATACTTTTGGAGCAGCCATGCCTCTTTTTACGCCCACTTTTCAACGATTTTCATGCATCACTATATAAAAATGCGTGTCCTTACTTAAATTATGATTTGAAATATTTTATTTAAAGCTTTAGTTGGCGCCTCTGCTAATTATGCTAGCAAAGGCATGAGAAACTTTGTAAAGTAGTATTTTTAAGGCGATTAAAGTTATATTTGTGAACGGATTTCTATAAAAATTGTTACATTCGCTTTATACACTCTAAGGATACTGACAAGCTTAATAAAAGATTTGAGTGGGCGAGACCGGTCAACAAAATATAGTATCGCATATAAAAACAAATCTTGCACAAGATGTGAAGCACTTTGCTGATAAGGTTACAACCAAGAGCTTGCTTGGAATGACTGAATTGTTTACTGAGCTGATGAGGGCTGCTATATAAAACTCGGGTCGACAGGCCACATGTACTGCCACCTAGAGAATTTTTTGTACAGTACTGCATGATATAAAAAGGACACCAAAATTATGGCATACTGCTCAGTTCACTGTGGCCAAGCTCAAAATTTTAGTAATTATACGAGTAACTCATTATAGTGAAATTAACTAGAAAACATGGAGGAATTGTATTCAAGAAATTAAGTTGAGGTTTTTTAATCTAAATTGCTCAGCACTGTATATGTTAAGTGGATTTTGCCGCTTTTTGAATTAACTTACAATTAGAACTAACAGTGGGAACAAGTCACCTGGACTGAATAGTCCTATTGTGACATTACTCTCTCAATAATGTCTACCATTCATTAAGACTTTCTTGGATTAATTGTCCGTCGTGTCATGATGCCTACTGTAGTACACACGGTACATGTTCTGCTGCAGATATCATTTAGACTGATCCCCATATTTACCAAGTGTTTCAGTGTTATGCAGTGCTCAGTCATGAATCTCATAACAAAAAGAATTAATCACAGAGTCAGATCTAGTACGCAATTTGTTCTCTTCCGAGAACAGCACATTTGTACTTTGATATATAATGAACTTAATGAAATTTAGCATCTTCTCAGCCTCAGGTCTTGGTGTTAATTTGTACAATAATAATCCAAATCTTCTTATACGCTAAATTTGGCTTTCTTTGTATAGAATAATATCATAACTTAAATACAAGTTGTTTGATATGGAAACTCACAAGGACATATGGGTTTAAGGGCAACTCAATACTGTCCAATAGCAAAAAAAAAACACTACTAAGGCTTCCTGAAATATTTTGAAAAAAAAAATTATTTATTGGGGTTTTTACCGTCTAAATTACCGCAGAAAACTTATTTAAAAAGTCTAATTTTCTTAATCTGAAAAAGTTCTGTGAATTGTCTGTGACTTTTCAAAACAACAGAGAGAGAGAGAAAGAGATTGTCGATTTCGCTATCAGAAAATCGTTACATATTATAAGAACGACTAATGGAATGATAATGATTCACGAATGCATCTTTTCTACCTGCGCCAAAGATTACAAATTTGCACTCATTTCAAATACTCACATGAACTTATTTTTGCTATTCCTCTCTATAAATTAATAAAACAAAAAAACCCAATAATTGTTTTCTTTTTTCCTTCCTTTTTTTATCAACTTCATCATCAACATGAACTTCATAATGAATTTGTTCGAAAATAAGAAGTGCAGCAAAAAGGAACAACAGAGAAAAATACAAAATAACAACGACAACAAAAACACACACACACAAAAACAATATTAAAGCAAAAAAATAATGCATAAAATGAAATAATCATTTCCAAGCTCAACAACGCGGTGAAGGTCATTGCTACCAAAAATTGTAACTCCCTTTGCCCTACTCTACTAGCAGGCATTTTTTTCTTATTCTACACACTAGATACACAGTATAAGCTAAAGCTAAACGTAGTCAGGCTGTAGCACACACACCGGCACATATACAAATGCATGCGAAAGTTTTTTAATGTTTTTGCAACAAGCAATGCATTCATACTACATACATACACGCACACATGCTTAAATACTTTGCAGAATTTTAAAATAGAAATTCAATGAGAGTAAAAAGAGAACAAGTAAAATTGTAGTGAAAGAACTGTAAGAAATTATATTGGCGGTGTGCATAGCAGAATTTAAAGATCTCTATTTACCTTTTCTAGTATTTTTTAGAAATTTTTTAATTTTTTAAATCACACGCATATCCTAACTGAATTCTTTACTGGGCACTGCGGCTTAAAATAGCACCAGCATAAGATAGAGAATATTAATATCAACTAATGCAAGTTTTGTGGTTTACTTGAGGAAACCTCAGTACATACACTTTGTGACTGTTCGTAGGGCAAGACTTCTGGGGAACTTCTTTTTGACTTTTAAAAAAGTAGGAAAGCTTTCACTACATTGGACGTCTAGAACCGGAACATACCATGTGCAAAAGATCCTTGGAGTTGAGGTACAAATGGCCTAGTAAGAATAATACAGAAGATATTAGAGAAAAATTGTCACTATAAAACCTTAGAAAACTTCGTATTAAAATTTTTACGAGGTAAGGCGAATTTTTGCGTTTTCTATTTTCCTTCGACATTGTCTAAATACTTACGTAATAAAAATATCTTAATATCTGCCTTTTTCGCAGAGTATCGCAAATGCAAGATGTTTATCTTACGTCATGCCTATCTCGATCTGTAAACAGAAGTTTAAGCATATGTTTGTGAATAAAACTCGAATTGAAGGGTTTAAAAGGCGTTCTGACAGCCATCAATTAGAATCACAAAACTCCGTTTTGAACGTGGCAAGTAGCGAGCTTGATCTGATTAGTAATATACTGAAGCTGCAAATAGTATAAAGAAGGAATTATTGGAGCAGAAGAGTGATTGTGCCATCGAATGACCACTGTACAACTTGTCAAAAGCCGGATGAAGAGGAGATAATAGAACAATTACTCTGATTCTGCCCCAGGCAGGAAGATCAACGCAGACTTCATCTTGATAAACGCTATCTGGATAACTCTCTGCATTATTGATAGTAATGAAACTTTCATTTTAATTGTACTGAAAATTCATTCGATATCGAATACGGAATACGGATTTGGGAAACTTTAGTTGTCTGAGCGACAATTAATGTTTTTAGTCGACTCCATTGCTTGTATAAAGGGAACCTCAATTCTCACCTTTTCTTAGCTTCACTGCCTTTTATATTTTCGTATAAGATAATACTATTTCAATTTATTTATTGAGAAGAAAATTTTCTGTCTTAATGTACCATTTTCTTCTTTACTGTTTCTCATAAAATATTGTTTTTCACTGTTCTGCTTGATACAACTGCCCAAACAAATAAAGGGTATTTTTTATAGACGTATATAACTTTAAATTGCAATAAACCAACGATGGATTATTCGATTGACATGAATTTTATTTATCCGAAAGATAATCTTGTGGCATTACATTTTAAATATGATTTTTGGCATATGACCGCCACGGCTGGCTCGGATGTAGTCCACTCTGGACATCCAATTTTCGATGACTTTTTCCAACATTTGTGGACGTATATCGACAATAACATGGCGAATGTTGTCTTCCAAATAATCAAGCGTTTGTGGCTTATCCGCATAGACCAATGAATTTACATAGCCCCACAGAAAGTAGTCTAGCGGTGTTAAATCACAAGATCTTGGAGGCCAATTCACAGGTCCAAAACGTGAAATTAAGCGGTCACCAAACGTGTCTTCAATAAATCGATTGTGTCATGAGCTGTGTGACATGTTGCGCCGTGTTGTTGGAACCACAGCTCCTGGATATCATGGTTGTTCAATTCAGGAATGAAAAAGTTAGTAATCATGGCTCTATACCGATCACCATTGACTGTAACGTTCTGGCCATCATCGTTTTTGAAGAAGTACGGACCAATGATTCCACCAGCCCATAAAGCGCACCAAACAGTCAGTTTTTCTGGATGTAACGGTGTTTCGACATACACTTGAGGATTAGCTTCACTCCAAATGCGGCAGTTTTGTTTGTTGACGTAGCCATTCAACCAGAAGTGCGCTTCATCGCTAAACAAAATTCGCTTATGGAAATCGGGAACAACGGCAATCTCGTTTTCGAAATAAAATTGCACTATTTGCAAGCGTTGTTCAGGCGTGAGTCTATTCATGATGAATTGCCAAACCAAACTGAGAATAACTCACTTGACAGCTGTTAAATCGGTCGCCATCTTAAAAAGTAATGCCAACTTAAAGTTCTATACGTCTATAAAAAACACCCTTTATATGAAAATTGATGGAAGTTCCAAGCTTCTTGAATGAAATAATTCGATTTTAGGGTTTCGCCCCAGACTTTTCTAATAGATTTTCAATCTTCCCTTTGCTGGTCAACCTCATTGAGATGTGATATCTTATCTTAGAGCTGTAAAAGGATAAATATTAAGAAAAACATGCCTTATGAGTAAAATCGTGCTGTAAAACTCCACTACTTTTATTCAAAACTACCTTCAGGTTTGCTGAATTTAAATTAGAAAAAATTTTAGGAAATCATATTAGAAATGCAGATTTTGCCTTTGGTTTTTAAATCATTTTTAGACATCAAAATAAATAAAAATAAAATTAATTTTCAATAAATGAGAAGAAATGATTATCGAAAAATAAAACAAATTAAGCAAAAACACATTTTTTTTAAATAATTTTGTATTTTTTCTTACATTTTTTATCGTTTCGTTTGCTTTTCGTGAGAAAATTTCAATTGCAAATTTTGTTTCCACACACAAAAAGCTTTCCGCAAAACGCAGAACGGAATAAATAATTATACCAATTGGTGACTGTTCTCTAGACCCTGTATAGTTTCTGCAAGTATAGAATTGTGTAATAAATACACATATTTAAAGCTAATATGTATCTAAATTACATAATTTTTCTTGGGCAATAAGACAGTAAGAATAATTTTTGTTTGTTTTTATTTTGATTAAGAATATTTAATGCAACACCATTTAAATAAACGATTTCGTATCGATGCACTTCTTTATTCAAATGTTATCCTAAAGCAATAATTTTTTTATTGATGTAGGGCATTTACAGTCTCACAAACTCTGCGCAATAACTGCTCTCCCGCCCAACAGAATTTCTTTACAGAATTGTTCTACAGCTTTCAAATTGTATTAATGTGAGACAAAAAACCCACATGGGAAAATTATGCACAAGAATTAAGTTGTTGTCGTTGTAAATGGAAATAAATAATAGAGAAAAAAAGAAAGAGAGAGAGAGAGAGAGAGAGAGTATGAGTATGACTAGGTTTCAGTTCATAAATGTAGGAAGAGAATCAAACAAATAACAGCAACAACAAGCTACTACTACTACTACTACTGCTGCTGCTGTTGCTGTTGCTGTTGCCACTGCTGCATTATTCATTTACAGGTTCAATGTCTGGTGGTTGACCTACCCATGCCACTTAGTAGATACGAGTACCCAAGTATGTACATTTCCATACATTGACTATTGCAAAAATTATTCTTTTTTTCTCCCCACCATACGAATCAGTTAAAATAAAAACCATTAAAATAATTTATAGCCGGTTGATAAAGAAAATTTTGAAATAAATTTTGCAAAATAATTTGTGTCAATGAAGCTTTTTTTGGGTAACGGAAACACGTGTCCCTGTGCTTTAAGACGGCGCAGTAAAATAAACCCCTATTTTACTTTACACAAACGACTACAATAGATACGATTAGTAACATAGCCACACACATACACACGCACTCATACATGGCCAAATCTTTGCCAAACAAAAATATGTTTTATTCTGTTTTCAAATGGATCAGATTTAAAATTATTCGTTAAGGGTTGTGCTAAGGAAAAAAAGAAACAACTCTGTATCGCACTCAACAATTTTTGTCTGGTTTAGAATCGCTTGTTAACAAGTGAATGAGTATGTTAAAGAGTCTTAAGGAAAAAAAGCATGTCTGGCAATAAAGTGTCCCAGTGAAAAATTTAAGGAAGTGAAAGATTAAGACTAGATTACTTGAAATTATTAAATTTGCAAAAACGTAAAACAAAATTTGCATGACAAAAGTTAAATTTTTTGGTGACACAAGAACTAGAGAGAAAAAGAACTAGAGGAAATGAACTTTCCTTTAGGAAGCCATAACGAATTTTTCTTTAAAAACAAAAATTGATCAAGTCAACTTACACAATTCTTGGATAGGAAGACTCCGGCACAGGGTATACCTCAAACTAGAGGTAATGAATAAAGCAATATGCACAAGCATATTTTATTTGAAAGTCACACATCACTACACACATATGTAATATTTTATAGTAAAGAGTACTTGTAAGCTATTTCAAGTATGCTTTTGCATTGCTGTAGAAATGAACTCCCCCTTAGGAAACCGTAAATAATTTTTACGTGGAATAATTTTGCTTTAACAAAATAATTAATTAAGTCTCCTAATTAATATTTTTGATAAAGAAAACAGAGCAATCCATAGAGACTCACACTAATAATAAATACTGACTACCTTTTGCAAGATTTTAAATATTTAAAATTCTATATCACACAGTCTGGGACAATATTCTAGCATTGGGTATTGAGTCAACGAATAAACGAAATTTACAAGTTTTTTATATGAAATTACAGCCGAGGCTCCTTCCACTAGGACGTACATTTCCTCTTTCTCAGCAACTTGGAAATACGAGAGTTTTAGCTGGAATAATTAAAATTTTTTTAGGACCCAGCTTACACTATGCAATTTTTAGGGCAGTAAATTTCAGTCTATAGAGGGAGAGTTAATAATTGAGTACCGACTTGCTCGTTCTGCCATTTTTCTTTTGTTTTCTGTTCGTTTCTTTTGAAATCTCAAAAAAAGACAGTTGAAGTACTAAATTGTAGTCTTGGGTAGTACACGAACGAACTATTCCCATTGTACTATTCACTAATTTGAACTGAACGAACTAGTCTGTGTTTTGAGTTTCAATAGTTCAGTTCCTTGCTCTTCATTTTAAATGAACGACATATAAATGAACGAACGAACTAAACTTAAACGAAAACAAAGACGAAGGAAGGGAAGTAGCTAATTATTTGCTTTTACAAAAATGGTATTTAAAACAAATTAACTGAAACAGAGAAAATGTATTATTCATGATAAAAAAAACTCAATTTTTAGCTATTTCAAAATTAAATCTTAAGTTTTTTTTAAGCCATAGTTCCTAAAGTACTTTTTGAATTGAATTATTAAAACTAAATTTAAAAATTTTTCGAATTTTGTTATGTTGTTTTGCTTTCTATTTTCGTAAAAAAAATCCTTTCAACCCTATTCGATATCATTTTACATAATAAAGAACGTTCAATGACAATCAAAAATATAAGTGATAAAGATACAAAAGATCAAATGAAGTATAATAAAGAAATGAACTATTCTTTTTTAATTTTTGAACTAGGAATAAACCAAAATGAACTACGGAGCACAAGTCTCCTAAATTCCATCAATAATAATTGCGTATTTAACCACAAAGGCAATTTTAATCGAAATTTTGACAGAATATATAAACTGGCACTGACATTTTAAACTTTTCTTATAAAGTCTTGCGGAATTAGCGGCAAAAAATTGACATTAAAAACAATTTTTAAAAATATACTTTCACTAAAAGCTTCCCGCCATCCCTTAACTTGCTGCTTACATTTACATTTTCTGCTGGGTTTCTGTCATCTATAAAATTTTTAATTTCAGTCAACAACATTTTCTTAACAAATATTATGGGAGTTGTAAGAAAAATAAAATTTTACCAACTTATTTTTAACTGAAATATTTTTATAAATAGATACAACCAACCCTTAGGAAATATTTTATATTTGCTCTCCTTCATTTCTATTTTGCAGTTTTTTTTTATTTAAATTAAAACAAACGAACGTTAACTGAAAGTAAAAATAACAACAACCAAGTATAAAAATCTAGCTAAAAATCGTAGACGTTTATGTTGCAAAAATTTTCTTAAGACTCAATAATTGCGTTGTAGTTTTTTCTGCTTTATATAACAAACGTGCCAAAATTATTTAATAAAAAACTAAATAAAAGAAAAATTACTTAAGTTGTGTTGGGTTGAGAGAACTTTTACTAAAAGGATGACTCCAATAACTACAAATATAAAGGGCGATTACAAAAACATTTTGGCTGTAAATTTAAAGATTTTCAGTAAATTTGTTTAGTTTAGTTTTTTATAACAACCCAAAAAAAAAAGCTTTTAGCTTAATTGCAAAACTACACCCAGGATCTAGGTAATAGGCGAACTTGAAATGCAACAGTTTAGTAGGGCCTCGTACTTAAGGATCCTCACACATTATGTAGTAAATTTGTAGGAAAGAAACTTAAAACTTCAGTCTGCAGAAAATTTAGTAACAGCAAACCCTCGGTAACATGTCCTTAATTAGCTAATCATACTAACCCACAAATTGTAGCGCAAATCATACTAAAACCACTTTTAAATAAAAATGTATGTATGTGAGCATTACAATTCTCATTAAGTTTATACAGTGAAGAATAAAGCATCAAATTTAGATACGTTTTGAGGAACAGAATTACCAAACAGGGTTTCGTGTTACACGAACTTTGCTCCTGTACTGTTGAACATGTTTTATAAATATTATCGTAGTTAGCCCAGCATTTCCGCTCCTAATTCTAATTCTCATTATAATTCTAGCTGACTTAGACCCAACGTATTTATTTATCTCGTTGGATTTATTTATTTTAACGAAGGGTAGTTGGTCAGTCGAGAGATGTAGAATTTATCTCCTTCTAGTATTTATTTTTTATTATCGTATTACTCGTAGTTAGTAGACGAAGAGGCAGTCGTACATGCGTTTTCGTTACTTAGGGCTAGTGTGCTAACCTATCAATTTGAGGGTAGCAGGTTCGATGTTTAAAAAAAATACCTGCAACCATCTGACATGGTGGACAAATGACTCAAGCAATTCTTTGAATTCTTTATGAATACTAGATGTAGAAGAAATTTGTAACTTGAGAGTAATGTTACATAGGTTCATTCTGGCTCCTGATTCTAATTATTGTGGACTAAGAGCTAAAGCAGACCTTTGTCGGCACTGGCAAAACTAAGTCTATCTTAGCAATAAAGGTACAGATACAGCGGATTCAAGGGGACAAGAAAAAAGAAATTTCCTCTTCAAAAGACAGCGAAAATGTCTACTTTTTATACTTTCATTCACTAACACATCACATCACGATTCCTTATAGAATTACTTTCTTAAACTAGGTCTACTTTTAAGCTGTTAGTTTACAACTAAAATAAAATTTAAATTTCGCTTTAGTTAAGCTATAAAGAATTTAAATTGGTAAGTTTTTCCGAAACTCACATGCATAAAACTGGCGCTTCAGTCGAGATACGTCCCAACACTTTCAGTACATTTGCCAAGCGGTGGGAGCTATCCAAGTATAGGGTCCGCCAAATAACATTTTTTTTTGAAAATGCTATAAAAACATCGAGTGTAGCTTCGGCTGTGTGGCACGTAGCGCCGTCCTGTTGAAACCAAATGTTGCCAATATCCTGCTCTTCAATTTTTGTGAACAAAAATTCGTTCAACATGGCCCGATAACGATCGCCATTAACTAACGGCCACTCCTTGCTCATTTTCGAAGAAATATAGCCCAATTATGCCTCTGGACCAAAATCCGCACCAAACAGTGACTAGTTTTGGGTGCGTCGGCTTTTCAATGTATGCGTGCGGATTTTTTTGCTTGTTTACATACCCGCCAAGATCAAAATGACCTTCATCTGAAAAATTGATTTTTTTGGCAAAATCGGCATCTTCTGTAACTCGATCGCAGGCCCACTTAGCGAATCGAAAACACAACCATATTCTTTTAGCGGAAAGATAAAACTTATTATCTGTCAAATCAGACTTGAGCTAAGTGTTACCATTCACGAAATAAGCACTAGTTGAAAAAAAAACGTTCGATGGCGGACCCTATAGAACCTAAATTAGAGTAAATGATGCTTGAAATCAAGCTGTTGGGTCCAAAAGCATCAAAACACACGTATTTAAGAAAAACCATGAAAAAAAGCAATTTACAGAGCGAGCAGGAAGAAAAGCACTAGCTTCCACATTTTGTGAGTGGTAAACTTTAAAAAACACTATAAATCGGGCTGAGTTGACAACATTTTTTGTGCCTCCATCTAACTAAGGAGCTTAGTGTTAGTGTTTTACTCGTGTTAAGAAAGTAGCAAGCACGATTAACCAGGGGTCTGCTTGTCAAGATTTCTAATACGACGAATATCATTATGAAGTGTTTTCTAATAAACTTCACTAACACAAAACAAACCAACAAAAAAACAAAAATATCTATTTGATTCTCTTTGGCAAAGTATTCCTTCTCCTTTGCTTGTTCTCCAACATTCTCTCATTTCTTTTTACCCATAAAACACTCAAGTTAAAACATGCTTCCACCCATAAGGCTAATAAACTATTAGAAAAGTCAAGGCTAAGGTCTTTGCCATTCCTGTGTGCAAACAATGCTGTTGTTGCATCTTTGATATTCCATGCTTGCCTACGTTAGTCAACGATTAAAGTTTTTTCTATGCATTAGAATTTGTATGAACAAGACTGAAATAAAAAAAAGGTGGAAAATGCTATACGTTGCACCAGCATTATTCTAATGCTGCTCTTGCATAATGCATATGAGTGTGTATTTTTATACAAGAGAACTTTTCTAGAATTTGCAAATGGATGAATGCTAGCGAATTCGTTTCAAAGAGTAAAATAAGCTAGAAGTGAAATTGTAAATATGGCAAAAATAAATGTTTTTTGTGGAATATATTAAGGAAAAGTAATCATGACGCTACAATGAAAAGTGAATGGGAAACAAATAAAAAAAAAAAAAAAACATCATCGCATTAGATTTTATGGCATTATGAAGCTGCATCAAGCAAGTTATAGCTGAAATTTATTGAATTATGCAAAATCTAAATCTCTAATTACATTTAAAAATATTTTTTAATTTAAAGTCTTTAAAAACTTGAATGTAGTTTTCCTTCAAATTAGTGGACTAAACCTCCAACACGACTTAATTTACTCAAAAGACATGATTTTGAAAATATGTATGTCTATTTAGGGGCTTTTTACTGCTTTAAGTTTCAGTCATATCGAATGCACCGATTTGAGCTCTCCACTGAGAAAACAACTTCGATTGTGAGGACTAAATGTTTATTATTATTATGAGCTATAATTGCACCGTAACCTGAAAGATCAATTATACAGCACACACTAAAACAGTTCAAAACTCCTAACGAACCTCATAATTCTTGTGGGGTTCATTTTATTTAAGTCTATAAAGGCCAACACGTTCGGGGTTAATGAAGTTCTTTGACTGCCGCATGTCCGCTTTCACTCGCCAGCAATCTTGTAAACTTCGTTTTTCTCCTTCCCTTAGTAAAACACGAATAATGTTATTGTTCACTCCGCTGAAGGGCTCTGAACTTATGAAAGGGGTATCCGTTCCCTTTTTAGCCAGCTAGTCCACCGAATTCCCCTCTGCCAGAGCATAACAAACAACCACAACAACCACGATCCGAATATTAAACATTACCTAGCACAGTTATCACAACCGAAGTTGTTGGTTACCTTTAGCCCAACGAAAGATCAACACCGAGCTGTCAGTTTTAAACAAATACACCTTTTTAAGACGCCTATTTGTGTTCTATACAGCCGTAAACTGAACCTTGATTTATGTATTACGCCTACACAAATTTACCCAGACAATATTTACGTTACGAGTATTTAACGTATGTATGTCTGTATGTGTATAATGTCGTCTACATTCTCTAGTACATTCTTTCTTTTTAAACAAAGAAAGTTCAACTCGCCAACCACATGCACCAATTCATAACTTTCATTTAAAACTTTAGTGAGTCACTACCACAACAACAACAACATATGTTTTGACTTAATTAAATACAGCACATACATACATACAGTTCGAAAACAAAACATTAAACTTAAAAAAAAAATTACTTGAATTTTCATTTCCGTTTCAGGGATACAACAAAACGAATACTTCTTTTGTGTATTTCAACCAAATGCATTCAACCATCTCAAACTGAAAACCATAAAAAACATGACAAAAGAATTAACTAAAAATAAAAGAAAAAAACAAACAAACACCTCAAGCCACAGCAGAGCCTTTCAATGGGTGTTGTTTCTGGAACTGTTTAATATCAGGACTAATAAAAAAAAAACAAACAAAAGTAGGGAGTTGGCAAAAACTAAAATGCTGCTACTTTCTAGATACAGGTAGTTTTACCTGCTTTCTTTAATTAATTTCATTTTGTATAAAACGAAACAAAATAAAACTGCTACAGCAACTTTGTAAACATTTTTTATTCGAGAGTTTTTGCTTTCTTTTTTTTTTTTGCTTATTCCGTGCTGCCACTATAAAAATCATAATTATGGCAAAAGAAAATAGAGTGAACTCTTCCCTACAACAAACACTTAATTACAAAAGCAGCACTTTGGTACCAAAATAATAGAAAAAAGATTACGCTTTCAGCAAAAGTTATTTCTCTCTTCCGTCTCTGCCGTTTAGAGACAGGAATTTCATGAATATTTTCTATACCCTGCTACATATGAGAAAGCGTATTTTATTTCTGAAAGAGCTTTTGTTTTATCAATTCAGTAATTGTCTGTCATTTCAAAATTTTGACGATATTCTTTTAATTAAATTGTTGGATATTATAAGCAAACGTTACAACTTTTTCTCAAAAAATTTATAATAATTCAACAATATATAAAATTGAACTAATTAAAGCTCGTAGTTGACAGAACCAAGGCGAATCTCTCTATACAAGCATCTCTGTGCTTAAAATATTTAGCATTTCTCATAAAAAACATCTCTGGTTTATGGACTCCGATCACGAAAATGTACATAACTTTGACAGATCAAGAAACGCACCCTCTTTCAAAGAGAAATATCAATTTATGTACAAAAGTGTGAAAACAATTATGTTCGAAGATAAATTTTCTTCAGAGCCAAAAACAGATGATTGGAGACACAGAAATTTGGTTTTAAATATCAATCAAGAATAGTGATAAAGAAAAGTTTAAATTCAATCTTGTAATCATGGTGTAAGTAGACTGCAACATTACAAAAAGCCCATACATTTTTTTTATTGTTTTTGAGGCCCCTCCTGTCCTGTACTTGAATTCAAGAGTGTGCTAGAGCGAAACGCTTTGTTATAATTCAAATTCATATAAATTTTGGAAACGGCTGATATTTTTTTAGTAGAGCTTTAAGACAGATATGTACTCTTCAATGCATCACAATGGACTAAAAGAAAGCGGATCGAAGACCTTGTTGCATCCACTTCACCTGCTGCTTCAAACATATTAACCTCGTAATGCTAATGTACTTAAAATTTACGTGAAGGCTTTTTTTCTAATTGTGACTACACACGTGTATTGCTACTAATTTTACTAAATTTCACATGTGCTTTCAACAATATTTTTTAAGTAGAAAAAAGCAAAAACAAAACATCTTTACTCGCAGATATGAAGTCTTGAAGCTTGAGTTACCAAATTTTAGGATGGATTAAATTTAAACAATTTAGACACATGTGCCAAATTTAATTTTTTTATGATAACTCCTATTTTCGCCCACTCGATATATGTCACGAAAATGTGGGATATGTCCTTGCAAATGAGGAACTTAGAGTTTTCTTACGTATTTATGGCCCATATTTTATATATATAAGCCATTTTTCAGCCAATTTTAAAATGTTTTTTAGCTTTTATACCATTTTTAACACAAAGGATATATGTATGAGAGGTGGGCGTATAATTGCACCGGAATCGAAAAAATTTATAAGCACTACCAGCTGACCCCTCAAACCTTGTTTTGCTTTCAAATTTTATTGATATTAAAAAATTATTAAAAAGAGAAGAAAAATATAAGTTGGACTATGCTGTTCTCCGATTTGAGATAAATTTAAAAAGTGGGCGTTTTCAATTTTTGTTTTCATAAAAACTTTTTTTAGGTTGCTCTGAAAATATAAGGAAAAAACTTGCCAAATTGTTTCAGCCATTCTCCGTTTTGAGATAAATTTAAAAAGTGGGCGTAGTAATGGGCGTGGAAAATTTTTGTTTCAATTAAAATATATTGGATTATGCCCAACATATAATAAAAAATTAGCCAAATCGGTTTAGAAGTTCTCCAAATTGAAAAAAATTTAAAAAGTGGGCGTGTTAATGGGCGTGGTATATTTTAAATTTCATTCAAATTTAAGTTGGGTTTTGATGAAAATATAAAATTTTTGTATATTCAATTTTTTTACTCTAAGAGTAAAGGAACGTGCAAGACCGTGTAAAAACCAGATACCGAAAGCAGCACCATCTGACGGGCGGTTTTGTGACGCTAAACCTTCCAAGGCGTAACACAAAGGCATACACTGAAATTCAATTAAATCGGTCCAGCCGTTTATGAGGAGTACAACGTCAAACACACGTGCAGTGTGAACGGAATTAGTTTAAGAAATTTTACTTTTTCTTCTTAATTGTTTTAACACACATTTTTGAGCTTTGCGTGTCCTTGATTTAATTTGGTCAAACCGTTAAAAATATCATTTCCAACGATTATAAAAAATTTCATGAAGTTTAACCTTTTTTCTTACTTTTATGGGGTTTTTAAATTTCAGGATATATGGGAAGCACACGAATTCTTGTTCCGAAACTTTTGAAATTTTGCATTTGGTAATATTTTGCAATAACTCCTATTTATGGCCACTCGTTATATGAAATCACGACACTGTGCGTCTCAGTGTTACCTGGTTTGCTTGTACTTTTTTTCAGCTTATAAATAATTACATCGTTAGAGAGAAAATATTACAATTAATTCCGCAGGGGTATACAAAATTTTTCTCGATAATCACAATTATAGACACAAGCTGGCAGCACTGTTGTCAGCCCTAACTATTTATTTATTTATTTTAATGCAAGTCTATTTCTGTTGTAGTTTTTTCTGGTTGTAGCCATGTCAAGGTTATTGTACTTTATGCTTTTTTCTTTACACAAACAACATTGTAACATACTATTGCACACAGTTTATTTTAATCGTATCCATAACAAATTAAAATGCTTTATGTTTGTATGTATGTACATCTCTTACTTACACTCTCAGCACACGCCGCCTCCCTAAACCCAAACCATTTCTAACTTTTTTTAATATGAACAATTAAAAAAAATAATAAAAAAAAACCCTTTTTAAACTGGAATTAGCATGCCTGTGAATGTGCATGTCTGCCTACATAAAGTAAAACAAAAACAAAATTAACAAAAAAAAAAAGAGTATAAAAAATAAGAGTAAAATCATTGACTCACTTGTTTGTATGTATGCATTTGTATTGGTATTCACAATTGCAATGGTAATTGCATTTGTTTTTCTTTTTACTTTTTTACTGTTGCGTACTCTTTTACTCACTCACATGTTTAGCTTAAGAGCTATTGCCATATTATTTGTTATAAATATTAAATAAGAGATTTTTTTTGCAACAAAAAGTATATTTATTTTGAGACAGACATGTGTGTATGTATGTATGTGAAAGCAATTGCCCTACCTTTAGGACAGCACAATAACACAAAGAAAACAATGAAATTAAAATTAAAATAATGTCTGGTAGATGAATTTGAGTAATTTGGCAAAAAAAATAAAAACAGCAGCAAACAGTGAAATCGTTAATAACCGGCAAATACCCAGTTAATAACTCCACAGTAGCCAAAAATGATAGAAATACAAGATTACGGCATCCCGATCATGAAATTTAAATTTTCTGGGCATGTAACACAAATAACGTCACGCGATGTGTTCCTATTAGCTAATAATGTACAGCTAAATAAAAGAGATAAAGGGAAATCGTGCACATGGCGTAACTTTTGAGGTTAGAATTATGAAAAACTCAGCGTTTTATTTCAGATTTGTATGAAAGAGACATATATAAAGTATTATTATTACGAAAGTAAGCAAAATTAAAAATATTTTGTTTTAAAAATATTAATTAAAAAGTTATTTCGCTAATTACAATTCACACGCCGGACGTACGTATGCAATTTAACGTAAAAGTGATAATAAACACCAAAATTCATGTTTACGAAATGTAATTAATGAAAATGTAAATTTTTTAGAAACAAAATAAGAATTTGAGGTTTGTGCAAATAAGACAGAAAGAAAATGTATACTATATCTGCACTCTCACACCTCTAGTTTCTCGATGGCAGTAGCTAAATACCACAGAATATCCAAACCTATAAATCTACTGTCTCTTTTTGTTTTTCTCCACCATTAGCGGTTGAAGCTTTATATCTAGTTGTAGTTTATGTTAAACACTAGATATAACGGTAATTAAATGAAATTATTTGCATTTTAAAGAAGACTTTTTGTAGTAAAACCACAAATTAATAAAATTCATAATTTTTTTTAAGCTTTTAGTCTTTTTTTTAGATAAAAATTTTTTTAAAAATTATTTTTTAATATTTCAACACGCTTTTGTGTCTTTTTCCAAAAAAAATAAGTCCATACATAAAATTTGACTTTACGTGCGTTTGACATTGTACTCCTCTTAAACGGCTGGACCGATTCAATTGAATTTCTGCGTATGCCTTTGTGTTACGCCTTGGAAGGTTTAGCGTCACAAATACGCCTGGCATTAGACGCTGAAGTTGGTATCCGGCTTATTTATCCACTACCTGTTTTTACCCGGTATCGCACGGTCTTTTACTCTATGAGTTCGATTTCTTAGAGTAAGAAGATTCAATATACAAAAACTTTTTTTGTGAAAACCCAACTTAGATTTTTATGAATATTAAAGTCGACCACACCAATTACCACGCCCACTTTTTAAATTGTTTTGAAATAGGAGAACTTCTACATCGATATGTCTAATTTTTTTTATTATTATTTTCTAAATAATTGTTTTTCAATATAAATAAAATTTGCCGGGTCAGCTAGTGTGTATATAAAAATGAATTTACATTTATTAGTCGCTTAAAAATTCGATAACGGCAGCATTATTTGACTAGAGCAGGACCACACACAGCAAGTTTAGTTGGGCAATTCTTCCTCAATTCTCTTTTAAAATTGCCGCTGTATCTACACACAGCAATTTATTTTCGGCAATTTTAGCATTCTTATTCAGTCATTCATTCAGCCTCAAGCTACCTGTCTTCTTTTTTCACATCATTATAAAGGATACGAAGAGATAACAAAAAGGAATTGCCGAACGAGCAAGTTTATACCCCTTTCCATTCTTCTTCCTTTGCTGTGTGTGGTCCTGATCTTATTTTTGGTTTTGAAATATTTTTAAGAGTTCAAGAAACGTTTAAAAGGTCAGAAAATACAATCACGCCCAGCTTTACATCCACTTTTCAATGATCTTGCTATTAAAACTGCTAGGATTTCTCAGCAATCAAGAACATATAAACTCTATATTCCAAGGAAAATCGCTACTTCTGAGCCGCCCACGCCACTTACTTGTAAGCAAAATTTTCACGCCCACATTTGAAAAATATAATTGAAATTTAACTTTTAATGAATAATAATATTTTTCAAAGGATTTCTGTCATAATTAATGCTTAGCCACTGTTTACGCCAAAAGAAACCGTTTAAAAACAGGTGGTTTATTAAAAAAATATTCATACAACATTTTAAGTTCTTTTATTCAGGCAGAAAATGTCCACCATGCCAAAAAAAAAATCAAAAGTTGGCAAAGTATTTACTTTTTTAGTAGAAAACTAAACGGTTTGCCAACATTGGAATGTAAAGGGTGTTTTTTATAGACGTATAGAACTTTAAGTTGGCATAACTGTTCAAGATGGCGACCGATTTAACAGCTGTCAAGTGATTTATTCTCAATTTGGTTTGGCAATTCATCATGAATAGACTCACGCCTGAACAACGCTTGCAAATAGTGCAATTTTATTTCGAAAATAATGGTTCTGTGCGGAATACGTATCGCGCACTACATCCATTTTATCGTCGACAAAATCGTCCATCAGAGCAGTTAATTCAATTAACCATTTTCGCACCACGTTTACTCTTATTGATAGTGCGTACAGAAGAAGCTATTGCTACTGTAGAGCGTAGCATTGAGGAAGACCCGAATGAGTATATCCGCCATCGAGCACAGGAATTGGATCTGTGTCCATCCACTTTATGTGAGGGTTAAATATTTATGGAAAGATGAGAAAACAACAGTTATAAAATATTATTTATTTAACAGTATTTAATATTAATAATAAAAGCTTGAGGGTACAGAAAATAAGTGGCTGTCGAGAAATTCAGTTGTTAATAAGTTTGTCTATAAAGCCGTATACAGTTGATTAATTAATAACACATTAAAGTCGCCCAAAGTTGTTTGATTATAAGTTGTTTTGATTTTTACAAATTAATATTAGTTAAAATTGTTTAACAAACGGATTTTCAATTTATCTTTATATCATTTCTATGAACTATATAATCAATATTTTGAATAAATAAACTGAATTATTTAACAAACTATTACTTTTCTTACATTTGGGGGCTCAACCCAACTCGACGTAAATAAAAATATAATAATCTTTACTTATGACTAAAATAGTTACAAGTAAAGGAAAGAAAGCATTAAGTCATTCGAGGATCGCAAAAGCACGGTTTACTCGTGCAGTAGCAGAGTTTTATATTAAAAAACAAAATCTAAGAAAATTTTCTGTTGATCAACTAAAACGTCATTTGCAAGCTCTTGGTCAGGAAACAGGGAAAAATAAGAGGAAAGAGTTAGAAACCGAAATTGCAAGAATTTTCTTCGAGCAGGAATTAAAAATGAACGACAGAAGATTGGGTCATCACGAACCAAGTGGCAGCAGTTCATCTCTTGCCGGTGATGGCAGCATAAGCAACAACGATATACAGCAATTACTGTCTCTTCTATCAAGAACAGTTTTAAAAAATGAGGAAGAAGTTAACAAAGGTAATATTAGTGTTGAAAATTTTGGCAGAGTTATTCCCGATTTTGATGGTGAATCTATACCAGTAGAAAAATGGTTTTACAACTTTGAACATAATGCGCTGGCGTATGGTCTTAATGATAGGCAAAAATACGTGCAAGCACGTAATAAAATGTCGAAAACAGCCAGTTTATTTTTAGAATCAGAAACCCTAAGTACTTATGATGATTTAAAAAGAATTGTAATAAATGAATTTAAAAAGGAATATGATAGTAGCGAGATACACAAAAAATTGAGCACACGAAAGAAAAAAGACAACGAAACATTCCATGAGTACACGCTATATATGAAAAATATTGCCTCTCTGGGTAATATAGAAGAAAAAGCAACAATACAATATATTGTCGACGGTTTGAAAATCAAAAACGAATTAAAGTATGCACTCTACAATGCGAAAACTTTTAGGGAATTACGCGAGAGTTATGAAATAACGGCAAAACTCTCTTACGAACAATATAATCAACCCAAAGTTAATAATAGCTATCAGAAGCTAATAACTACGGGAGAAACAAAAAAGAAAAAACATTGTTATAATTGTGGCTCTCCAGAACACGAAAGAATAATGTGTAAGGCAGAAACTAAATGTTTTTATTGCAACAATAATGGACACATATCAAAAGATTGTATGGTAAAAAAACAAAAAGAAGGGCAATACAAAAAGGTAAATATTTTGCTTGATAGAAAAAGGATGAAAAATGCATTGGTAGGTGACTGCGAAACAATATGCTTAATTGACACTGGCTCAGACGCGACATTGATTAGAGAAAGCTTAATAGAAAAGATTAAATATATTACAGCCGAAAAAAGTTTTTCAACTCTGTATGGTTTTGGTAGTGTTCCTGTTAAACCAACTAAAATTATTAAAGCAGAAATAGAAATCGATAATATAAAAACGCAGCAAAAATTTTTGGTGATACCAGATAACAAATTAGAGTACGATTGCTTATTGGGTTATGACTTTATAAAGAAATTCACAATGGTTTTAAATGCAAATGGGTACACTTTTATAGATAACAACGAAAAAGAAGAACAGCTGTTTGTTTATAATATTGTTGAAGAAAATAATAAGTTGGATGTTTGTTATAAGTATAAAAAAGAAGTGGAGCAACTCACTAACAAATATATAAACATAAAAAAAGATTTAAAGTGCCCGATAGAATTGAAAATTATTCCAGACCAATACAGGCCATTTCGTCAAGCACCTAGTCGTTTACCGCCACAACACATGGAAGTTGTTAAACAGCAAACTGAAAGCTGGTTGGCAGAGGGGATAATCAGACCGTCTATATCTGATAGTGCTAGCAGAGTGGTAGTTGTAAAAAAGAAAGATGGTAAATTCAGAGTGTGCATTGACTACAGAAAATTAAATACTATGGTGATGAGAGATTTGTTTCCTGTTCCTCTAATAGAAGATGTTTTAGAAAAAATGCAAGTGGCAAAATATTTCTCAGTGATGGATCTGGAAAATGGATTTTTTCATGTCCCAATCGAGGAGAACAGCAAAAAGTTTACAGCTTTTATAACCAAGGAAGGTACATTCGAATTTAATTTTGCACCTTTCGGCTTTTGTAATTCGCCTGCTGTATTTATAAAATTTGTAAATTACATTTTTCAATCATTAGTTAATGACAATATTATGGAGCTGTATATGGATGATATTATAGTCTATAGCAGAACTGTTGAAGAAAATTTTAACAAACTGGAAAAAGTTTTAGAAGTGGCTGCGCGGTATGGGCTGAAAATTAAATGGGAAAAATGTAGTTTCTTGAAAACCAAAATAGATTTTCTTGGCTACACAATTGAAAATGGAACAGTATCACCAGGTAAAGAAAAAACTAAAGCTGTAGAAAAGTTTCCTGTGCCAAAAGATTTAAAAGCACTGCAATCATTTCTAGGGTTGACGGGCTATTTTCGAAAATTTATAGCAAATTATTCCTTGTTAGCTAAGCCACTGACAAATCTTTTAAGAAAAAATGTAATATATCGAATTGGGGAAGAAGAAAGGCTGGCTATAGATAAATTAAAGAAGGCGTTAGTTTGCGAACCAATTTTAAAAATTTATTGTCGTAATGCTGATACCGAAGTGCACACAGACGCTTCAAAAGATGGTTTTGGTGCCACTATGTTACAAAACTTTGAAAATCAATGGCATCCAGTATTTTACTGGAGTAAACGCACGTCACCATCAGAAGAAAAAGAACATAGTTACGTATTGGAAGTCAAAGCGGCATACTTGGCATTACAGAGATTTCGACATTATTTGCTAGGGATAAAATTCAAACTGATAACAGACTGCAATGCGTTTAAACAAACAACTACAAAAAAAGACGTACCTCGACAAGTAGCGCAATGGATTTTGTATTTCCAAGAATATAATTTTACAGTCGAACACAGACAAAGCGACCGTATTAAGCACGTAGACTGTTTAAGCCGGTATCCTTTAAAAATATATACTGTTTCTTCAGAATTAACAGCAAGATTTAGGGCAGCACAACAGAAAGATGATCACATACAAGCTATTAGTGAGATTTTGAAAGAAAGACCATACGGCGATTACAAAAGAAAAGGAGATTTAATATATAAAGCAATTGGTGGTAATGATTTGCTTGTCGTACCGAAAACTATGGAAGCTCAGATTATTCGAGATGCGCATGATGTTGGTCATTTTGCTCATAAAAAAACTATTCATTCGATACAGCAAAGATTCTATATACCTCATGTAGAATATAAAGTACAACAGTTTATCAACAATTGCATTCGCTGTATTGTCTACAACAAGAAACTTGGCAAAAAAGAAGGCTACTTAAATAGTATTGGAAAAGGTGAAAGACCATTAGACACCCTTCATATAGATCACCTTGGGCCTATGGATACAACTTCAAAAAGATATAAGTATATTTTTGCAATGATAGACGGATTTTCTAAGTTTGTTTGGCTTTTTCCAACTAAAACAACGAACGCAGAAGAATGTACTAAAAAGCTGGAAATATGGACTGAAATATTTGGTCAACCAGAACGTTTAATTAGTGACAGAGGGGCGGCGTTTACATCAGGGGCATTTCGCCAGTTTTGTGAGGAAAATAGTATTCAGCATATTTTAACAACTACAGGCGTGCCCCGAGGCAATGGACAGATAGAGCGGGTAAATAGAGTTGTTTTATCAGTCATTGCAAAATTATCATCGGATGAACCAACAAGGTGGTATAAATATGTTGGTAGAGTTCAAGCTGCAATCAACTCACAAATACACTGCTCAACAACTTATAGTCCATTCGAAGTTTTATTCGGCATTAAGATGAAGAACAGTGCAAGCGATGAGCTCCTTAAACTACTGCAAGATGAGATGCTCCAGAGCTTTAACCAGCAGCGGATAGAAATTCGAGAAGACGTAAAGCAGCAAATTGAGAAAGCCCAGCTGTCATACAAAAAGCAGTTCGACAAAAAGAGGAAAGACGATGTAACTTATAATTGCGGCGATCTAGTTGCAATTAAACGTACGCAGTTCGTAGCGGGAAAGAAGTTGGCAAGTGATTTTGTTGGCCCATATAGAGTAACGAAGGTGAAAAGAAATGGTAGATTCGACGTTTGCAAAGTGGGCAATTTCGAAGGTGCAAATCAAACTAGCACGAGCTCCGATTATATGAAGAGATGGAAATATTTTGATATAAGTGGTGCGGACTTGTTATCATCTGGGACAGATGATGACCAGGATGGCCGATTGTGAGGGTTAAATATTTATGGAAAGATGAGAAAACAACAGTTATAAAATATTATTTATTTAACAGTATTTAATATTAATAATAAAAGCTTGAGGGTACAGAAAATAAGTGGCTGTCGAGAAATTCAGTTGTTAATAAGTTTGTCTATAAAGCCGTATACAGTTGATTAATTAATAACACATTAAAGTCGCCCAAAGTTGTTTGATTATAAGTTGTTTTGATTTTTACAAATTAATATTAGTTAAAATTGTTTAACAAACGGATTTTCAATTTATCTTTATATCATTTCTATGAACTATATAATCAATATTTTGAATAAATAAACTGAATTATTTAACAAACTATTACTTTTCTTACATTTATGGAAGATTTTGCGGAAGGATCTTGGTTTGCGTGCTTGCAAAATCCAACTCGTGCAAGAATTGAAGTCAAACGATCATCAAGTAAAGCGTAGATTTGTCGAATGCGCCCAAAACGAGATTGCCGTTGTTTCCGATTTTCAAAAGCGAATTTTGTTTAGCGATGAAGCGCACTTCTGGTTGAATTTCTACGTCAACAAACAAAACTGCCGCATTTGGAGTGAAGCTAATCCTTAAGTGTATGTCGAAACACCGTTACATCCAGAAAAACTGACTGTTTGGTGCGCTTTATGGGCTGGTGGAATCATTGGTCCGTACTTCTTCAAAAACGATGATGGCCAGAACGTTACAGTCAATGGTGATCGGTATAGAGCCATGATTACTAACTTTTTCATTCCTGAATTGAACAACTATGATGTCCAGGAACTGTGGTTCCAACAAGACGGTGCAACATGTCACACAGCTCGTGCCACAATCGATTTATTAAAAGACACGTTTGGTGACCGCCTAGTTTCACGTTTTGGACCTGTGAATTGGCCTCCAAGATCTTGTGATTTAACACCGCTAGACTACTTTCTGTGGGGCTATGTAAAGTCATTGGTCTATGCGGATAAGCCACAAACGCTTGACCATTTGGAAGACAACATTCGGCGTGTTATTGCCGATATACGGCTACAAATGTTGCAAAAAGTCATCGAAAATTGGATGTCCAGATTGGACTACATCCGAGCCAGCCGTGGCGGTCATATGCCAGAAATCATATTTAAAATGCCACAAGATTATCCTTCGGATACATAAAATTCATGTCAATCGAATAATCCATCGTTGTTTTATTGAAATTTAAAGTTCTATACGTCTATAAAAAACCCTTTATTTAAAAACTACCAAAATTATTGAAATTTCTTTCCACCACATGTAGTTTTTACTGTTAAATCATAATTTCTGTGCTGTCACAAATTAACGATAAAGGGCAGAAACCCTGAACAAGAATCATGAAACATTTGTCATCACTATATTTAATGAGCGCCAACCTACTCATTATTGCAACAACAACAGCCAATACTAAATTATGCTTATTTTAGGTAACAATGCTATGGCAAGCGTGCTCCAATTGCAGTGAATGCTTAAATTTTGCATGTTTTCAACATGCATGTTTGCATGTACATACAAAGAAAATGCATACCAGATTTCGTTGTTATATTCATACAAATGTACTTACATATTTATGTTGAATAAGTTTGCTTCAACTTTGATTATACAGAATTTATTGGCGATAATGCCACGTTTATAAAAGTATAAAAATACATGCCTCTTTTCATGCTTAAACACTACATGTAAAAATGTATTTATGAATGAGTTGAGCAAAGCAACAAAATTTTATTAAACATACAATATCTACCCCAGAGGACTAACTGCCGGTAGCGCGTCACCACCGCTTGTTTTTTTTTACATCAAGAGCCGCCGCCGCTTCCTCCGGCTGTTAACGTTTTAAATTTTCTATTGGACTTTAATATAATTTTAATGAATTTTTGGCATCTCTATGTTAATATGAGATTTAGTATAAGAAATACAATAAAATTCTTTACAGACGTCAAGCGTATCCTTTTTTTTAGTGACCAGCATTTACGTAAAACCGTTATACTTAAATAAGAGCGCTGGCGGTGCGTATTCCCTACAAGAAAAACAAAAATAGATTTAAAAAATGGCTAAATGTCATTACTGGTCAACAAAAACACAATAAAAATAAGAATTGTTTTACAGCCAACTTCACTAAAAAAAAACGCGCAGTCAAAATAGAATTTTCCAACCACTCAGCGCTCCAACCATTCCTGTATGCTTCATACATTTTTATGGTTATGAAAATTTTTCACAGATAATTTTTCAGGAGAACACTTGCCGCACCAATTTACCTATGACTGTCGTCGGCTTCAGTCAGTAAAGCCGAGGACGCCGTCCATTTTTAAACAGGCTAAGACCTCTGATCTACCCTTTATTTTAAATATATACAAAACAAAACAAAAACATACTTGACAAATGAAATCAGCAAAATTATGTTTTTATACAACAACCATTTTTATACACAGAATTGTTCGCTTCTCTGCTGGATCGATAAAGATTGTTTTGTAGATTACGCATACATCATACATTTAGCACAATCACTCACTCAATGCTTCCTCCGCTGCTGATTGCAACTTGCAAGTTGTGTAATTTTGTTGTTTATGGATGTGTGTTGCTTATATATTTTGTTGTTTTTATAAACATAGTATGAGTAAAGTATGACGTAAGCTATTATTTGTATGGTGTAGCCATAGGACAAGGTTAATGACCCACCACATGCATGTGCGTATGTATGTTGTTTGTGTAGTTAGTAAACGGTTGCATACAAAAGGGTAATTATATCAAAAATTATGCAAATTATGCATCAGCACTGTCAACAATTTATTGATTCCTTAAAATAGAATCCATTAGAGAAAGTTTTTTGTTAACTGGCTTTCCTTCAGCACAAATTAACGAAATTTGCATGTACCTGCAGAAAGTGATCAAATAGCTAAATTTAAATGATAATAGACAACGATGTGTGTTAATGGCACATGCAGTTGGTGTGAACTACACAGACAGATTATGTTGACGCGATTAGTTTTTTAGGCTGTATGTACTAGATTTGCATCTAATTTTGTTCAGCCCATCTTAAAACATCTCAAACTCGGTTTAAAATGTATTATGGGTGATTTAATTTTAATTTATTGCACCTTTTCTTCAAAATTTCAGCACAATTTTATTTGAATAGTGGATGGTATTATTTATTCCGCACGGAAAGATATATCGATCGATACTCAAATTGCTATTATTCATTCTTGTGGAATTATATTACTATTTTGTGAATTAAAAAGTTGTGTATTGTGATTGAATTGTGTTATTTTGTCAGCTGTTAGTGAAAACAAAAAAATTTCATTTTTTTTAACATCAAAATAAATTTTCAATAAATAAAACAAATTTTAACACATTTTATTTTTCCGAAATTTTGTATTTTTTTTTTTTTTTTTTTCATTTTTATTTAATCTTTCCGTTTACGTTCCGTGAGAATATTTAAGCGTAAGCGAAATGTAGGAATTTATTTATATTGCGGAATCAGTAATATGGTAATACCGCCACGATAGTGTAGATACTGCAACTGCCAAAGAATACCGCTGTAAAAGAATGAATAATTGCAAATTTTACTTCTGAACAAAAACTGCTTTTCGCAATCACGGAATGAAATGAATAATTAGACCCAGTAAGTTTTTTTTTGTAACTATAGTTATTAACAAAATTAAAAGCTAATTTATAAAAAAATAATGCCAAGGCTACAAAGGCTTTCAGCTCATTAATATAGGCAATAAGGAAAAATTAATTTAAAATTTAAATTTTTTTTTTTGTTATATTTTAAAAACGAGTTGGACGCAATTTTGGAGTTGACAACGATGCAGAAGAGATTGAGCTATTAAATAATAGTCCCGACCAAAAATTATAAAAAATAAGATTACGCATTCTGTGAGTCATTTCTCTCTTTACAAAAGCTTAGTTCTACTGTTACCTCACATCTATACTTATCAAGGATCCCTACAAGAACAGTGACACTCAATTGGTCTGATTGGATTTACATTGTCGATCGAAATATCTATCACAGCGTAGAAGAAAGTTTCTATGAAGTTCTTAAGGGCATTGTGAAAAATGTAATCGAAACTTTTGTGTACGCATGATTTTGTATCTCACTCTTACACATGGATTAAATGAAAAAAGTATTAGTGAAAGAAATGAGTATGTGTTAGTTTCTATCACAAATTTCTGGTACGGTAATCAAGTGTAATTTGTTGTTTACATTTTTAGTAGACTTGTGCTCCGTAGCTCATTTTAGTGAGCGCTCTTCTTAGTTCAAAAATAAGAAAGGAATAGTTCGTTCATTTGATCTTTTGTATCTTTATCACTTATACTTTGGATTGTCATTGAACGTTCTTTATTATGTTAAATGACATCGAATAGTGGTTGAAAGGAATTTTTTATGAAAATAGAAAGCAAAACAACAAAACAAAATTCGAAAAATTTTTAAATTTAGTTTTCGATTTCTTTTTTAATAATAAATATAATTCAAAAGTTTTTTAGTCACTATGGCTAAAAAAATTAAGGTTTAATTTTCAAAACTTAAAATTAAGCTTTATAGCATGCATAATACATTTTCTTTTCTTCAGTTTATTTGTTTTGTAAAAGAAAATAACTTGCAACTTTCGTTCCTTCGTCATTGTTTTAGTTTAGGTTAGTTGAAGTATAGGAATTAAAAATGCGGACTAGTTCGTTCAGTTCAAATAAATGAATAGTACAATGTGAATAATTCGTTCGTATACTACCCAAAACTAATTTTTAGTCATATGGTTTTTTATCTTAAGCGACAATTAGGCGCTGACATGCCGCGCATGATCGTCTAATAGCCGTTTTACTAAATTTTACTAACAAAAATTCGCTCAGTTCAAATGAGGAAATACTCAGTTTACTCTCTCAAAGTATGCTCTTATTTAGTCAACTTTATCACCGACAAACCAGAGTTGTAACTTTTGAGGTTAGAATTTTGAAAACCTCAACGTTTTATTTGTATGAAAGAGACAGATATAAAGTATTATTATTACGAATATAACCAAATTTAAAAATATTTTGTTTTAAAAATATTAACTAAAAAGTTTATGTAATAATTTCTATTTGAAATTTAAAAGTTTAACAAGATATTAATCTTTATTTGTGCTTAATTCTAGATATTGTGTTGGTTTTTAAATGTATTCTTATTATTTTTTATAATTTTTTGTTTTTGTTTTTCATATACTCTTTAATTACATTCAGTAATACCCAGCTGGCATTCGAATGTAAAAGAGAAGAGAAGAATAAAAATAGAATATATAGTTTTCAATATTAAAATGTTGGTTGGGAAATTTATTTATTTATTCAGTTCAATGCTTACTGAGTTTTTTGTTTGAATATTTGAATCTTTTTGTAACTATTGACAAATAATTCTTATTTAGTCAATTGCTTTTACAATATAAAGGTTCTAATGTTTGCAAGAAACGTTGGGAGTAATCTACTGAGGATTCAGAGTAGCGTCTGATGAAATGGTCTTTCAGTACTTATTGTACTAAATAAATAACTCATGAGAATATCATGAGTAAAAGAATAAATTTAAAAACCAACAGAATTTCTGGAATTAAGCACAAATAAAGATTAATATTTTGTTAAATTAAAAAGTTATTTCGCTAATGAAAATGCACATGCCGGAAGTACATATATTTATGTTTTTTGTTATGAAGTATGCGATTTAATGTAAAATTGATAATAAATACAAATTTTCATGTTATGAAAAACATACTTACGAAATGTACATTTTTTAAAAATACCCGAGCAAACCAAAATAAGAACGAACGCGATTTAGTAAAGTGTATCAAAAAGTATTACTAATTAATGGATTCTAGAACGAACCTTTTATTATTGATTTTAAAAGATAATTAAAATAGTAAATTAACAAATTTTCAAGTTACATATTTTAAGCAAATTATTTTCAAGTATTTTTTTCACAGCCTATCAATTCCACCAAAACTAGTATTCAGGGAATAATTAGAAAAGTCATTAAAGTTCTTACAAAATCCGTTCACATAAGCAATTTAATATATATTTACTTAAAGGAAAAAGCTTTTAAAAACTTATTATAATACATAAATTTATAGTTATTTATTGCTTTTTCAGATAATATTAAAAAATAAATTACAATTTCTTTCTTTTCATGAATGTCCGCGTTTCTGCTTTAATAGATCTCATTAACTGCTGCACAACATTTTGATCTACTTGCGCTGCATATTTGGTCAAAATTTTTGGAGTCAGTTACTCTTGACCACTTTTCTCTAATTTGGCTTTGACACTATTGTCAATTGGCCGAAGCTGCGGGCAATTAGGAGTGTTCAGTATTTTTTCACTATATCGACCTAATTTTTTGATACCACTCCATCCTAATTTTTGAGTCATAGCCCCACGTGACATTTAATTGGAGGCAGCAATTTTTGTTTAAGAGTAGAGTGCTTTTTAGACCACAACTGCAAATAGCTTGCCAAACATTGATCTTTTTACCAAATGTGTACTTGTGTTTTAAATCGGTATCTCCACGTTTAGCTGCAATATAAAATATTTGACCTAGCAGGCGTTTTAAGTCAATTTTCATCATGTTGAATTTTCATAAGTGCTTGTGCACAATAGAATTACCTTAAGAGCTTTACAGAAACTTTATTCAACGCTGTGATAGATATTTCGATCAACAGTGTCAATCAAATGACAGATCAATTGAGTGTCACTGTGCTTATAGGGTATTTTTACAAATAACGGTGAATATTTTTAGAAAAAAATTTTTGTTTTTAAATGCAAGTGTTGCCACCAGGTTTCTCTAAAATTATTTTGTAAAGCGGATCAATTTTGAGTGGACATCTTTAGACCAGCTGATATGGTTACTGTACAGAAGAGTACTAAAAATATTGAGTTTTTTGCACACAAGTTTGAAAATATTTTAAAAAAATGTTATACTACAAAAATAGGTACGTACTGCTACATACTTATGGACATATAAAACACAACTAAAACAAAGAGAAATTAATATTCACCTGTGTTTTTGAAAAAGAGATTACCAGCCAGTCAGTCAAGCCGACTACCTGTCTGTTTGCCTGATAATAACAGCCATACGTGTGCGAATACCGACATACTCACATAAGTATGTATGTATGTGCATGCGTACATAAACATTGAGTTAAATTATTAATAGAATATACTCGTATGTATATAAATAAACACCAAATGCCAGTCAGCCGCCACACAAAACTATTCATAATCGTTTCGTCGGTAGAATATCAACAAATTGGCACACAAACCGACATCTTCATTAATGTGTATGACTCTTATTACAAAGACTTTGTATTGTATGCCAACACATTAGTGCTAACAGTACTTCAAACTACTGGATACCAGCTTATTTTTTTTTTATTTGGATACTCGATACTCTAGTTGCACAAAAAATTTAAATTTTGAAATTTTAAAAACGATAGGGGTATTCACAACGCTTTTAGTTCAAACTTGCATTTTGTAAATATGATGAGCATATTGAACTAGATCGTGAATGTATTTTTCACATTATCAGTGCTACTAGCTGATAAGAACGTGGCAACTTTAACTTTATTTATTAATTGTTTAGGTGTTTGTTGTTTTTGGTTGCTCAAGATATTTTCAGTACAAATGAAGGAAAATGAAGCCAACCAAGCATCGCTTGCGCTGTTTGCAAAGTCTGTCGTGAGTACCCTAGATGTATAAAATTTGTACCAAAATCTAAAAAATCAGTGCTGTTCTATGTTTCAAACGCAATTACAAAAAATGTGGAATTACATTTTTTTCCTTCGAACTTTTTTAAGCCCAAAGTATTTAAGCCAAAAAATAATTTAAAAAAAATTCCTTTCAGAATGTAGAAAAGCACTGGATATGTTTTCTTTATTATCATACTCGTAATATATAAAATTCGACTGTACGTGTGTTTGACATTGTACTCCTCCTAAACAGATGGACTGATTTAAATGAATTTTTGTGTATCCCTTTGGATTACGCTTTGGAAGCTGCAGTTGGTATCTGGCTCATTTATCGACTACCTGCTTTTACCCGGTCTATGATTACGATTTCTTAGAGTAAGAAGATCGAATATAGACAACTTCGAAGGCAAAACCACGTTTGCTGGGTCAGCTAGTTCATTATAAAATAATTTGAAATAAAGATTTGACTCCATTGAAGTTCACAACACACAATTTTCGTTTAAAATAAAATTAAAACCAAAAAAAAAAATTGTATTTACCGTGTTAATTTTCATTTAAAAAACGCCTATAAATATAACACTTAATATACTAGACAACCACTTTTGAATTATTGAGTACTCACAAAAAATACTCGACACTATTTCAGCACTACCTCACATACGCCATAAAAACCAACAAATTTAAACAGCCATAAAATAAACCAACAAAGAGTAAATTGCAGCACAAAAAGGGAGAGTATATAAACATACAAAATATTTTCATATTGAGAGAGAGAGAGAGAGAGAGCAAATCCGACTTAATAAACCAAAGCAATGAAATATAAACAAATAAAGAAAACTAAAAAGAGATGACTACACAAAGTTTACAAATTAAAATGCAATTCAGGTACTCGTACCTACATACATATTTACTAGTATATGATTCTCAATTATTGCTTCCCTTGCTCTATGCGTATGCTCATACATTTACAGTTAGTCGGCAGACATCGTCATTGTGCTGTGTGTACTGTAGTAACAACGGCCAGATTACAAAACCAACGCATATAATTTACTTTTTTGTGTTAAAAAAACAAAAAACCAAAATTCATTTAATAAAATTAAATTTTTAGTTTAAAAAGTATAGAAAATATTTAATAAAAAATGAACAATTTTACGACAGAGCGAAATAATTATCGTCGCAAATTAATAATGTTAGTCAAGCAGCATCCAATATTGTGGAATAAAACTCAGGAAAATTATAATAGAAATCGACCACAAAAGATTTTGGCGTGGAAACATATCTCTCAACAGTTGGACATACCAGGTGAGTAAAAAAACAGTCATGTCAACAACTACTTCAAAACAGAAAGCGTTTATTGTTTATTCAACTAAAAATCAGCTAAATGAAAAAATCGTAAATATTTAAATCATTACGAAATAAGCCGACTTTTTAGCTGGGTAAATTAAAAAAAAAATTAATTCAGAATTACAGGAGGTCACCCACGCAATACCAAATTAAAAAAATATCACGTGGTAGCAATTTTAATATTTAAAAGAAACTATTGAGTAAATTTTCTCGCAGAAATTTCTATTGTCCGAGTTTTGGGCCTCCAAACTTTTAATTTGGGATTTTTCACAAAAAATAACAGATTTTTTTTCAAAATTTTGAACATTTCTGTGATATTTTTCTCAAGGATGTCTTAATTAAATCCAGCAAAAAAAAATTGTAAGCGGTATTCGCCATCCACAATATTATTGAATTTCAGAGGCCCATAAATCAGAAAATGAAATTATTATAATTTAAGATCAATTATGCATGCAGCAAATTAAAAAAAAAAAACAAAATGTGCCGTTTTTCCCTTTTATAATTTTTCCCTCTGCTTAGTAAAGAATGTTTCGATCTCGTTTCATAGCTATTGTTAAAAAAAATAAAAAGTACCATTAAAATATATAAAAAGTACTATTTTGTACCTTTTACCGTGTAACACTCTGCTCAGAACTAATTGAACTCAGTTTCATTGTTGCACTTTGTTTCATATTGTGGTAGCTGTGACAAAAAAAAAATTAAATAGAATACGATAAAACTAACCCGTTATTTGACTACAAGCATATAGCCTCGTAAGTCTTAAACAAAACGACCCATATTTCATCAAAATCAGCGTACAACTTTTGATTTTATTTATAATCTTTTGTGGCAGTAACTACTAAAAATCACACTTTGCTTGTATTTACGCAGTCCTCTGTGATTACACCTATCAAAAACTGCTCAAACTCCTGTAAACGCCATATTGATTTTCTTGTTTCGTTTGTTTTTTTTTTTCAGTTGATAAGCTGCGTCGTACTTGGGAAAATTTACGCGACCAATATAGACGTGATTTAAAGCGTGAAGTTCATTTAGGTGTCAAATCTAAATGGAGATTTTTTGCTGATATGGAATTTATACGCAACATGGTTTCTTGCAAAGAACACGAATTAAAGGAGGATGAATTCACTGACTCTGATTCAGAACTTGATGTTAGCAATCATCAACAGGTGTTTACATACACACAATGCAATCCTATAGGCACAACTGTGGCGACACCTACAACTGTACACACCAAAACCACAGCTTGCAGTTCCACCGTACCATCCTTAAATACCGTTCGTTCGACAAATATTTTACCCTTTCAACCTATACTGCTAACTCAACAATGGCAACCTGTGCAAGAGGACGCACCTCAAGCCAGCAATAGCTTAGCAACAACATCTCACAGTACACGCTTAAACCTGCCAATTCATATTAATGCTGATGCTTTTAGAGATTGGACACCAACTAATAATGCTGCATTAGCATTTGAAAATAATATTATTAAACAAGAGGTTGATATTGATATGACAACGAATTCTACTACCACCACCACCACCGCCCCTGCCTCAGTTGCACAGCCTGAGACAACGCCTCCAAGAACTCAGAATCAAAATGCCAAAGACTTTCAGGAATCGTGCGTATCCACTTCCACTCTAAAAATTTCTCGTTCATCCATAGAAGAAATTTTAGATTCGCCCCCAATGCCCAGCACTTCACGTTCGCAAATTAAAACTGAAACTGAGTTGAATGTAAAAGATGATGACTATTACTTTGTTATGAGCCTCTTACCTTCACTAAGGCAAATACCTAGAAATCGTAAATTTCCTCTGCGCATTGCTATAATGAGTCTAATAGCTAAAGATCTTGAGGAAGTTTGCAAGGAATAAAAATAAAACTTATAATTTTAAACAAAAAAATCCAAAATTCCAAATGCAATAAATTGTTTTAATAAAATTTAAAAAAAGAGATTTCAATGCTGGCAGACTCTGAACCAGCGTAAGTTTTTGAAAAAAAATTAAGAAAATAAAAAAGATTTCAAGTAAATTTCATAAAAACTGTCTACGAAACAACGACTTCTAAATCTAATTTGATTTTGAGCTCAAGTTCCTAGTGTAAATTTCAAAATTGTTTACTGAAATTTGTATAAAAATCAGATTAATTTTTTAAACACAGCGTTGGCCCGTGGAGAAGGTAAAACTAATTGATGACCAGAAGGAAGCGACTGTGAAATATAAATTGTTATATAAAGCAGATTAGCTTATTTAAAGTGAAACTTTTAAAAACAATTTTTATTGCGATAAGTCTGATTTAACCTTCTTTGTGATTACGATCTATTCTTTTTTAATTTTGTACAAAAAAAATCTAATATCCAGGAAATCCAATCTTTAAATAAAAAGTGATTTGATGCAGTAGAATCAACTTACGAAATTAAAAAATACAGGGTGTCCGCCGGGAAAGTATACTAAAAGGTGTTTTTTACAGACGTATAGAACTTTAAGTTGGCATTACTGTTGAAAATGGCAACCGATTTAACAGCTGTCAAGTGATTTATTCTCAGTTTGGTTTGGCAATTCATCATGAATAGACTCACGCCTGAACAACGCTTGCAAATAGGTCAATTTTATTTCGAAAACGAGAGTGCCGTTGTTCCCGATTTTCATAAGCGAATTTTGTTTAGCGATGAAGTGCACTTCTGGTTAAATGGCTACGTCAACAAACAAAACTGCCGCACTTGGAGTGAAGCTAATCCTCAAGTGTATGTCGAAACACCGTTACATCCAGAAAAACTGACTGTTTGGTGCGCTTTATGGGCTGGTGGAATCATTGGTCCGTACTTCTTCAAAAACGATGATGGCCAGAACGTTACAGTCAATGGTGATCGGTATAGAGCCATGATTACTAACTTTTTCATTCCTGAATTGAACAACCATGATGTCCAGGAGCTGTGGTTCCAACAAGACGGTGCAACATGACACATAGATCGTGCCACAATCGATTTATTGAAAGACACGTTTGGTGACCGCCTAATTTCACGTTTTGGACCTGTGAATTGGCCTCCAAGATCTTGTGATTTAACACCGCTAGACTACTTTCTGTGGGGCTATGGAAAGTCCATTGGTCTATGCGGATAAGCCACAAACGCTTGACCATTTGGAAGACAACATTCGCCGTGTTATTGCCGATATACGGCTACAAATGTTGGAAAAAGTCAACGAAAATTGGACGTCCAGATTAGACTACATCCGAGCCAGCCGTGGCGGTCATATGCCAGAAATCATATTTAAAATGTAATGCCACAAGATTATCTTTCGGATAAATAAAATTCATGTCAATCGAATAATCCATCGTTGTTTTATTGCAATTTAAAGTTCTATACGTCTATAAAAAACACATTTTACTTTTGCCGCCATTTTGGTAAACATTAGTCTTGACAGTTCATATTTGAGAGTCGTGAAGTAGACACGTGGCAAATTTATTATGGAAAAATATTCGATAAATCAACGTGTTTTAATCGTTAAAACATTTTACCAAAATCAATCATCGATTACTGTGACGATGAGAAAGGTACGTGAAATTTTTGGGAGAAACAACGTGCCAACAAAACGCACTATTTATCGTGCAGTGAATGATTTCGAAGAAAGAGGGTCTGTAGGTGATAGGCCCAAGCATGGACCACAACGTACTGCAAGATCGGCTGAAAACATTACTGCTGCTCAAGAAAGTGTTCACAACAATCCATCGACCTCAATTCGACGCCGTGCTCAGAAGCTTGGTCTTCAAAGAACAATTTTGCACAAGGATTTGCATTTGTTTTCATATAAGATTCAGTTGACACAAGAGCTTCTTCCACAAGACCACTTACGTTATTAACAAACAAAGTAGTATACCTTCCCGACGGACACCCTGTACTTTCAATTAGAATTGAATTTTGAGACTTAATAGCCCACACTGGTAGTGTTACTTCTGCGGTCCGGATACATTGAAGTTCAATGAAATTTCAGTGCTAAAGTACGGCAGCCTCTGGCGTGTTTTTTGTTGATTTATTAATTAATTGAAGAAACTTTAGGATTTAACTTGTATGGAACTTGAGGGCGTATGGCTATTATAGCATGCCTTTCCTTTAAAAGATTTACTTTAGTTTTAGAATATTTTCTTATAGATTCTAACGACTTTGAGGGGCATATGAATCGTTTAAGGATACTCTTCATTCAATATTTTAATTTCATAAGTTCACACTCTAATCGAGAAAACTTTTATGAGGTCAGAAATTTGAAAAGTTCAAAGCATTTTCTACATTTTATTACTTTGTTTTGCTATCCTTGTTACAATGATGTAAAAACAAAAAGGCATTTAATAAAGAACTAACAAAGCAATTGATAAACCATAAAACACACAATAAAAAAGGTCAAAATTCCTTTAAATGTTTATGAACCTTAAAAAATTTTATACGAACATGCAGCCAGACGTGTGCATGTTTGATTGAGTGCTTGTGCTTTAACCTGTTTATTACACCCGACAAATTATTGACACGCATTGATGAAAAATTACCTTACAGACGTGCCATGATAGAATGTTTTCACATTCATACTCCCTTCTTTAAGCTGCAGATAATTTGTTGTCTGTAGTGTGGCTGCCTGGTCTTTAAACAATGGATGACCCATTTTATGCAATTGTAAAAAAAAAAATACAATAAAAAAATTCTGCTGGTATTTTGTCAGCCAGCCAGCCTGATTTTAAATGTAAAAGAAAAAATGTATCGTTTGTTAACCTTTTTTTTTGTTGGCAAAAACAAAACTTTTCCAAAACCTTCACTACAGCAGAAACGGGTTATGTGTTTATCCTAGCGTTTGTTTTATAAAATCTATAACAATTATAAGCACCAGTAAATTTATTATCCAGTTATTGCAACAAGTTGATAATTGAAACAAAAAAAATATTGGCGAATAGCAATTTTGTGTTGTTAAAATGACGATATCAAAGTTGGAGGCGTGGCTGAAAAGATGGAGAATAAGGTTAAATGAACAGAAATGTGCCCACATTACATTTACTCTGCGAAGAGGGACATGTTCACCAGTTACCATAAATAATCAAACTATCCCCCAGCATGCACATGACAAATATCTCGGAATGACATTGGACAGACGTCTTACCTGGAGATACCACATAGATGCAAAAATGGTACAACTTAAACTAAAAGCAATTCAACTTTACTGGCTCATTGGCTCTTATTCTATAATGCAGTTTTAAAACCAATTTGGCAATATGGTACTCAGTTATGGGGCACAGCTTCAGCGTCTAATATAGAAAAAATTCAGAGACGTCAGAACAAAATTCTAAGAACAATCACAGCCGCTCCCTGGTATATAAAGAATTCAAACATACACAAAGACCTAAACGTGTTATCAGTAAAGGAAGAGATAAAGAAGCATGTGTCGTCTTACTTAACAAGGCTGGAAGTGCACGAGGGAGGCTACACTCGCTTGAAACGGAGGGATGTTGCTGCACTTGTTCGAACACAAGATAGATGAGAGATAGAGTATTTTGTCTAGCACTGGCTGGACACAATAATTAATCTTTAGACTTTAAGATTTGAATTCCGAAGATTCAATAAATAAAAAAAGAATTGAAAAAAAAATTACGAAAATCTGTTACAAACTCTTCTGTTATATTGACCATTTAATTTCGTGCTTCATATATTTTGCAAGACTAGAACGACCCGTTTGCGACATCAGCAGGCACGCGCAATCAAATCATTGAGCTAATAAGCTTGAATCACATAAACTATTTATTTCATTAAAGAAAAATAACAGGAAGGATGACAAATTTTGTACTGCAATTACACAAGCTTACAAATTGAAGTTAACTTTCAGATCACAGCAATTGAAAACTACTTCCAAAGTAGTTAGAGCGGTAATTTCAAATCTGCACCTTGTTTTTTTAAACTGCCTCTTTTATTTTATAAATAAAGGAGGGGAGCGATTTATAGTAGCATTACTTGAAAAAGGTTGCTTCGGCCTCAAAATTTCCTTAGTCTGCTTAGTAGTTTTCAAAATATCGTAAAAGTTGTGATAAAAAAAAATTCGTTTTTGGAGTAAAATTAAGAAATTTTTAATTTTCAAGAAATTATTTTAAATAACAAGAGACAAAAATCCCTCGCGTTTTTATCCTTACATGTAGCCCCATAAGTTTTAATAAAAAGAATGCACAACTTTCGATTTTTGAAAATTTATTGCACGTTAATGAAGTCAAAATCAAAATGCAACTCTTTGTTGTGCCCTTAAATATCAACTCAAAAGTGAGAAAAGTTGATATTTTCAGTATTAAAAAAAGAAAACGTAAATAAATTTAAAAATAAATGTCATAAAAAGAAAATGGCAGCCAAAGTTACCGGTATATAAATTTTATAAAACTGTTATTGAAAATAATTTTTAAATAACTAATTTCTTTTAATCAAGAGCTTGCCTTCAAAACATATTTTTTTTAAATTTGACTTTCTTTTCATTTTTTATTTTATAAATACTCAAACAAATTTTCAAAAAAAATGTCACAATATTTTCAGTTGTCAAATGCTTAATTGCGTAAACTTATTTGAATATGTGTGAACACATATTTAAAACTTAATTGACTTCATTAACTTTTACGTCTGAACAGGCTATAACTCGCAACTTCGTCACCGAAATACCATACTGTAGCTAATGCTTATAATTTAAGTGAGTGAAGATAAATCTGCCGAGTTAAATATGTTTTAACGTAATCCGTTACGTTTTTTAGTATTTATGGCATATTTATCAAATACGTCTTACGTCATTAAATATTTTTAAATATGTTTTTAGTATTTATGACATATTTATCAATATCTTTAGAAGAAATATAAGTTCATGAGTACAAATATGCATAAATACGTTAACTTCTCACAAAGATTACGGGATGGGACTCATATCATTTCAAAGGGGAGGTCGTCTAGATTTGCAATCTACCGCCCAAATACTCAGAAGTTACTTTGGACTATTTGTAAATTTTTTTTTTTTTTTGAAATTTCCAAATACCTCTCGGGGTTAATGAGTCTCTTTGACTACCGCATGTCCACTTCGACCCTCCAGCAGTCTTGTAGACTTGATTTCTCTTCCTTACGTAGTTTTACAGTAATGATTTAACGCCTCTAAACTATTTTTTGTGGGGCTATGTTAAGGCTAATGTCTATAGGGACAAGCCCGCTTCGATTGACGCAGTGGAAGCCAACATTGCCAACATTATTCGTGAGATACCGGCCGAAATGTTGGAAAGAGTATGCCAAAATTGGACTAAGCGGATGGACCATTTGAGGCGCAGCTGCGGCCAACATTTGCATGAAATAATCTTCAAACATTAAATTATATCGACCCAACTATCGATCCAAATAAATATTTCATGCATTTTTCTGAATTTTATGTGTTTTTTTTTTAAATTTCCGATAGTTCTTATAAAATCACCTTTTATAAGTAAAACTTGGGGGATATTCTCTTACGAAATTTTGAATTTTCGCTTTTAACAAAAGCAATAAATAATTTTTGAGTAAATTTCAAATACATACGAGTATGTCATGTCATGCCAGCTTGGGAAGAAGTTTTCACTTGATCTCTGGGTCAGAACAGTATATTTATATTTATTTATAATAAAAAATAAAAAAAAATCTGTTAAATAAGCGCTTATTAAACAATTTTCCCTTAGAAACTGTGATTAATAAGCCCTTATTAAACAAAAATATTTTTTTATGAATTTTGCTATTAATATTTTATTTTTTTAATTTTAAAATTGTATCAGCGGTATATTTGAGGGAATTTAAAATCGGTTGAACAAGTTGAAGGCGAGTCTTCAGTTAAATAAAAGTGTAACTTTTTAACTTGTATGCAATCACTGAAGCTCTCCTACGAGCTCTCAAGCATACTCTCAAACCTATGAAGCATTTTATTTGATTGGCGAGCTCGAAAGTAACTTAAAAATTTTATTTTCATCAATTGAGCTATTAAATTTTAAAGTGGTATAAGTCCAAATTTTTTTTACTGAGTCAGTTTTAATTCTAGTTAGATGACATCCTTACCTTATTAAAATGACAGCTAACTCATTATTTTTTTCAAGTGGACTTGTACGATATTAATATATAATATAAATAATATAATAAAACAAAACTGTAGTGCACTTAAAATTCATCAAAACCGACTAGATTTGTAACAAGTACTTTTTCTTACAAGTTGTTTTTAATAAATTTTTTTTTGCTAGTTCATTAACATTCTTTATTGTTGGCAATGTTTTTCTACTTGTATTCTTTTCTTTTTAATTACAGTCCTGTAGGATACCAAAAATAAAACCTCACATGCCACTGTCTCTGCCTCTAATAAAGGCTCCTAAGTAGCTGTAGTAAAGACTAAATTGGAAAACACTAGAGAATGTTTTGGGATTGTTGTAGTTTATGTGAATTGAATTTCAATTGACTCACCATAAACACAGGCCAAGGGCTGAAAAAAATTAGGTAATGGAAAAAAGGAATTTTTAAATACAGAATAGAAAAATGTTACGATTTGTATTTTTTAAGTTACAAAAAAATTTAACAATAGATATTTCGCTTTAATAAACACAAGACACTAGAGCAGAAAAAGCGTGGTTAACAAATAACATTGAATGCTGATTGGAAATGGCAAAAAGTGAATATATGGAGAATGATTCTTTATAATTCCGTATGCGGTGACCTGATTGATGAATATTTAGGAATATATTTCTTTTTTTTTTTAAATAAAATCTGGCCTGTAATTTAAAGTGTGTCTCAAAAATAGTAATTTTTTTTAATAAAAATACGTGGGTTTAAGCAGGAATCGACCGAGCGATCCCCAAATTGGTAGGTTGGGGTGACCATATTCAATCATATTTTTTCTTGGCGTCTAGTGTCAGCAATTGCCAACTGATAGTCTGCATTCTCAGTAGTTGAAAGTACTCGATGTAGCATAAAAAATTTCGCAGGACCGACTGGAGTCAAAAAAGGGCCTTATTTACTTTTAATACGTATGTACAAGTACATGTGATTCCCATTAATATTTTATAAAAATTCTCAATCACTTCTTATCACACTTAAGGCAACTTTTTCCCAAAACTGAAAGATTTACTATATATCATTTACATTTAGCAGACGTTCTTAGATATCTAAATGTCACGGGGTGGATCTAGGTCACTTTACGGCTACATGGTCTTGACGAGTAGGTGGTTCAAAACGGAGTCTTAGCACTCTAATAGAGGGTCTTTTAGACCTCCACGTAAACCAACCAACCAACCACGTATCATTTACAACAAATTAATAATATTTAAAAGTTATTTTTGCTTCAAGTCCTTCTAACAGAAAAAAAAACTAATTTTTTCCAAGTGAAACCCTGAAATATTTTCTTTTCAAACTCAAGTTTTCTTTAATATTTAAGCATTTTTTTCCATTTAATGCCCTTCTCGCTTTAAAGATATTTACTTAACCTTAGCAAAGGACCTTTAAATCTATTGCCACAAGGGAGTCATGAAAGTCCTTTAACATTAAATATAGTTCAACAAGGCTTAACGTAAATAACTATTTTTTTATTCGATATTATAAACATTCAAAGAAATAACAATATTAGCCGGCCGGATTTTTGGACAAAAGTTCATACAAAATGTCTAACATACAAAGAGAGTAAATTCAACATAAGAAAACCATTTGCTGGCAAGTCATTTACTTTGTTGTATGCGCATGCTTAAGTGTCCTTGCCCTTGTATGTTGTACAAGTATAAACACACACTTATTTGCTTTACGTCTGTAGGACAAACAAACACACATGCAAATGAAAAAGTAGCCTTGGTTTAATGTTTAAAAAAAAAAAAAGTCCTTGTTTAAAAACGTGCAGGCACATTTTAAATGTCGTCTGATGCAATGCCAATTTTCGTCTTTGTAAAATTTATTTTTGCCATTTGTCTGCTGTTACATTTGGTTGTGCAGCTATTTTGGTTTAAATGAGGGTTTTTTGTTCACAGTTTTTCTTGTTTTGTTTGGAAAAGTATTGCATTTTTAAGGACATGCAGAGCTGATGATCACACTAAAGAAGGTTGCTGAATGGATTACAAGATTTTGCAATACGCTTTACTCTTTGGAAGGATTTAAGGGGAAAGGAGAGATTTGAATAAATAACCTTAACTAACGAATTGATCCCTTTATCATGATGTCAATAAAATAAACTATTTTAATTTAACAAAGTTAACCATAACAAAGTTAAGAATTTAAGTACGAGACACAAACAAGGGTGGATTGGATTTTCTGTGCCCTTTTAACCAAATTGAGACTCGTTTTTAGCAAGCACTTTTACAAATGTCTTCAGAAAAAAAATCATGACATTATTTACAACAACCATTAACAAAGTCTTCCTGCCTTACTTCCCAGACAAACAACATGAAACTTTCTACACTTATAGCCAAGCAACTCCCTACCCCTGCTCCAAATAAATAGGTTATATTACCAAAAAAAAAAAAAGATTAGCAAAAAATTAAAAACAAGAGCAATAAAAAAATCTACAATAATAGCAAACAAATATAAAAGCAAAAGAAAAAGTAAAACAACCCTTCGGAAAGCAAAGAAATTTTACAAATACAATTTTTATTTGTTTGGTTTTGTGTGCAGTTGCTAGACACCAAGAAAAACTTAAAACTGCGACACTGACCTCATACCCTAAACTTGAAATTCAAACTAGAAACAACATCAACAAACACATACTTATAAAAAAAATTTTCATCTCTTGCCAACAGAAAAGTTCCAGCCAACAAGAATTGTTCAAAGGAAATCAGGAAAAATAGGGAACGATAATACTAAAATAGCAGCAAATAGCGACAACAAAAAAGTGCATTTTATAAAATAAATGAAAAAAAAAAATAATTTTTTTCTTTTTGTTTTGTTTTTGAATGCAGAGTTCTGCTAAGCTGAACTTCAGCGCAACATGGGTTTGAATTATTCACGTACGTTAGTATGTATGTATGTGCGTAAATGTTGGAGAAAGAAAAATTTATCTAGAAGCAGAGATTCCCCAACATTTTAATGCTCCACAGCTCACGTGCTACAGTTTTATTTCAGATTCTACAATTACTAAAGGATTTCTCTGAAATTTAGTACTTATAATAAAATATTAAAAAACATGCATTTAAAGCAAAATATGCAATAACAAATTGATGCCATTTTAATAGAAATATTGTTATTCGCAAAAGATATTAACTTTAAGTGGGCCTCAGAATAACGACAACGACCATGCATTTGGATTATGTTCCTTGCCCTGGTCATTATCTTGTATTATTCTGCCATGATATAGTCGGAGTACAATAAGCCATGTCTGTCTTTTTTGACAATTTGTAAATATTTTAAATGCTGACATGTTTAATGACTCCACCTTGTATGAATTCGCCTTGTATACCCATAGTCTTTATTAAAGATCATTAATTATAGGGTGGAATTTGCTACTACGAGTATGTCAGTCATTTATAGACATTATAAAAGTAATTTGTGATGGAAGACCTTTTATAAATAAAAAGAGTTTTCTTTATATAAAAATATTATAACTATTTTATTGAAAAACTCAAAAGCGATTAACAAAAAATTATTACAATTTTAATTTCAATAAGAAAAATTTCTCAAAGCCTATTAATATATATGTTGAATTATTTAAAATACTTTCTTACAAAGTATATTTCCAACAATTTGCAAAAAAAAAAAAAAAAAGATCAATTTGTGTTAATATTTGGATAGTTCGAATTAAATAGCTTATTGACGCTATTTTCTTTGTATCGTCGGTAGTAGTGCCTGCTGATTTCAACACCTACATCACCGAGCAACCAGAGGTGTCAGAGTGCAGATATAGTATACATTTTCTTTCTGTCTTTTTTGCACGAACTCAAAATTTTTATTTTGTTTTGCTCAGGTATTTCTAAAAATTTTACACTTTCATTATTTACATTTCGTAAACATGAATTTTAAAACATGAAAATTTGTGTTTGTTATCACTTTTACATTAAATTCCATACTTCATAACAAAAAAACGTAGATATAAGTATTTTCGGCATGTGCATTTTCATTACGGAAATAATTTTTTAATTAATGTTTTTTAAAGCAAAAAATTTTTCATTTTGCTTATTTTCTCTTATTCGTAATATTAAAACACTACATCTGTCTCTTACATACAAACTCCAAATAAAATGCTGAGTTTTTCAAAATTCTAACCTCAAAAGTTTCATCTCTGGTTGCTTAGTGCCTACATGAACCAACGGACATTGTTTACTCTACTTTCCTTCCTTTAACAAAGATATTCAAATCGGAATGATAAAAAACTGATTTTCTTGGGTAGAGAGTATAGAACAGAATAGATGCATTGCCACACAAATTTTCACAATAAATACAATATTAATTGAAAACTAAATTTAAGATATTTTTTAAAGAACAATTAAAATTATCGGCATTTTAATATAAATTTTAATGGAAAACTATTTTTAAGATTTTTATAGGACAAAAAAAATTATAGGTGTACTCACATTGCAATTGTAGACAATTAGCACAGGAGTCATCAAACGCAGTCGAATATTATATCAGCTTAAATAATTGAAAATTTACTTTACTAATTCATAATGGACACTAATGGATTTTGAAAATATTTATACCACTTGCATAAAAATAATTTTTTTTATATATTTTAAATGTATGCCATATAGAGTTTTTACTGTTGAAGTTTTATTTATGTATGTGGCACTTTTTTATTCACTTAATATTGATAATTATTTTATAAAAAACACTAGATTTAGTAAACAATAAACCTGGCTAATTAGTTGATTTTTACTACCGATAATAATCCCATAGCTCATGGGCCGTAATTTACGAAACAAGAAAATTTTAGACTTGCCTGCTGTCCATTGAACACACACACAATTTAACCTTTCTGATGTTTTCTAAATATCTAAGATCAGTGATGCCAGCTGATCAAACTAAAGCTACACACGGGTAGTCGTTTAGGCAATTATTTCTAAAAACCGATTCAAAACCGGCATATATAGAATTTGAATAAAAAGTTTGATTTTAACTATGTCTGCATGACAAAAGAACACCAGGTAACAAATATATATAAATATTGGAGGTAACAGAAAATTAAATTTAAAAACAAAAAACTGTTTTTGAAAACTCATATTTTGCGAGTTATACGTTCCTGAAATTTTTGTTGATTGTAATATTCTGCACAATATTTGAGGCAATATGGGTTCCAAATGAAAGATTATCAAAAATACCTGCAGATCAACCATTATCATGACAATTATTAATATTCTCAATGATTTTTTTACTGGGAAAATTTTGGTTTTTGAGAAAAAATTCCCTAAACTTGCTATGTTAAATAAGGGGAAAAATTTTGTTTATTATAAGAGGGAAACGAAAAGTGAAAAAACTCCCGGGGAATTTTTATTCGTAATTGGGCTGTTTATCTTTGAGATGATTTTCTCCTCTATGACAGGTCGAATAGCAGCTTCGAATACAAAGTTTTCCCGAAAAGGATAAAAAAAAATTTTCTATTCTATATACAACCAAACTTTTCATTTTTATTTACCTCTTGCATAGTGAATTTTTATTAAATAGCATTTTCGCATAAAGTGGAATTTTGATAAAAAGAGCTGTAGGCATGACGATTTTTTTTCGATTTTCTTCAAATTTCTTTACAGCAAGGTTTCACTGAAAAATGTATAACAAAAAATTCTTTTCTTTTAAAGTTTAATCCATTTTAATAGCGATTCATTTTTTGAAGTTCTTGAAAAACAATTTTAAAACTGTTTGAATGCTTTGAGTTTGAAAAAATCCGGTTTAGCTTTCAATATTAAAAAAAAATCCGCTGAGACAACAATTAGATATTTTTTCAAATGCAGTCCATATTATTACGCAACATAATTTCAATAATGTAAGTATAATTTGCTAGAGTTGGATTTGATTTGTTTCTTACAGTGATCGTGTAGTTAAAATATATCAAGTACCGATTTATTAATGCAATATTTTATACGTAATATGTATTTAGTCAATATTAATCCAGCAGATAGCAATGTTCTAAAAATCGTTAAAAATTAAGTCAAAACAACAGATCTGGCAGCGCTAATATGTACGACCATATACAAGGCGAATTCGCCCTGACCATATATTTAATAGTTGATCGCCGACGCTTTTATTAGTGCGCAGAAATTGTAAACTAAAAAACTTTTATTGTAAAAAGTTAAGTAAAAAGTAAAAATTTTTTGTTAAAATTTTATTTAAAATGTAGTGAATGTCTTAAGGATAACATAATTTCAGTGTGGCATGTATTTCGGTGCTAAAAAATTTGTTATCAAAAACTGCACTTAATATTATGGGGCTTCGCAAATGGTGCCCATAAGGCAAAAGTATGAAAATATTCTTCGAATTATGGCGAATTTTAAAAAATTTTTGTGCAGTATTTTGTTATTAAAATATTTATGTCTATAACTTTTGTAATGTACATAGTTATTGGGTGAACTGAGGCCTGTCCAGACAAGCGAGACTAATTCTATAGAAAAATGTACTTTTAAAGCGTAGAGCGAGACCGTTCTAGAATATCTCGTATAATTAGTAAACAAAAAGTACATGCACATGCTAGCGAACATTATGTAAAGAGTAAATTGCAAAAGATGAATAATTTTAACAAATTAATTAATTTTAAAGTATTAAAAAAACTGCGTGGACTGAGAAGTAATTTTAGTGCGGGAAATATTTAGAGGTGCGTTATGCGAATTATTGTGGTTATGATCGCCAGTAATAGTGATGGCAATGAAAGGCTGTCCTGCGTAAAAGGGCCCATACACGACGACAGCATGCTGGCGCAATCAAGTGATTGTGCCAGCCGATTGACCGTGCATGAGCTTGTGGTGTGATTGTACCAGCTGCTAGTGCAAAATTAAAATGAGTTTGATATTTTTGTAATGGCACCAGCATGCTGGTATCGTGTATTGTAAATTAGCTCATTTAAAGCAAAATTTTTTAAGTGGTAACATGATAATGAACGCGCTGGAAAATTTTCTTGGGAGGAATTCCTTAATTTATAGTAATCGATGCCGTGCCTATGGAAAATAAAAAGCGAATATTATTGCAAACGTAACCTAAAAAATAAATGCCACAACAAAATGGTAAAGAAATTCAATAGAGAAAAAGTTGTTAAAAAATACTTGTTTTCCGCGCAAACTGTATTCATTCATTTCAACCTTGTTTAGAAACGATTTACAAAAAAATTAAGATTGTGCCAGCATGCTGGTGTAATAGATGTTTGAATGCACCAGCATGCTGTTGTCGTGTATGGGATCTTTAAGAATCAACTGGTAAGTGATTTAAAAAGCTGTCATGCATGAACTTGAATGAGTGCGCGATCGTAAGTAATCATAACAGCTATCATGTGTGAGTGTCGGTAGTGTCGCTCGTTAATGAACTCTATATCACTTAAAAGAATTAATAAACTGCAAAATTGTGATTTCCTGTGTACCCACGCAAGATTCAAGGTGGTTTTGTCCCCGTCACAATTTGAACTACAGTGTTAAAAATAGAGATTGTTTATCTATAGCATTTTCAAGGATTTCGGTTTATCAACTTTCATCATGACAACAAGATAAGAAAAAGAACAGGTTAGTTTATATGCCATTTTCTTTTCATAAAAAGAATATATTGTTACATATCAATTACCTAGGTAAATATGTAATGAAAATGCTATATACCTATTTATATATATAACTTCCTTTTATCTATGTGTAGAAATTCTTAGGCTAAACAAATTGTATATATAAAAATACAGAATAATCTGTTTAAAATCTGGCATTTCATTATCTTGTTTTAATCCGGCGAGCTTCTACCTGACCCTTAAAAACCAGTTAAAAATATTGAATGATTTCGAACAAAGCGAATTAATATCAGATAGGTAGTTAATTATATCCCAAAACCCGTCAAAGGCGAATTCATTAGCCCATAATCATAGTCACACTAAAGTCGGTATCTTTTTACAAACGATTTTAAATGCATAACATTCTTATGAGCAAAAGTCAGCTCTTAACAACAGCCTACTTTTTTGTGACTATGATTATGACCCATTATCTTTCAAAATATATAATTTTTAAAGCAACTTAAAAACACTTTTTTTTTTGTAAATTGTAAATTGAAATAAGTTTTGCCAATTTTGAATGTAACAGATGATGAGCAAGTTCTTTTATTCGTTTAAGTATCAAGTACTGCAATGGAAATTAAAGACATTAAAGAATTAAAGTTATTGTACTTATCTTACATTACACCAAGGCGAATTCATATGTGATATCAAGAAAGCATATGTGCGTTTCAAGTTTTTTTTTCCCGATTTGTTAAAGCTGGTCTGAGTACATAAGCCATCTATCTGTCTTTGTTGAGAAATCTCAAATATTTTATATACAGAGTAGCTTGATGATTCCGCCTAGTATAAATTCGCCTTGCATTACACAAAAATTTGTGAACTACTGACGTCCACAGAATAAATCATACTTGTTTGTTCTATACCTTACTCAGTGTGTCAAATCGACATTTTGTCTGTTTGACAAACCACGTATGTATTTGCTGCAAGTTTATGAAAGCAGGCGCGCATGTTTGTGTTTCTGTGTATCAACTTCTGTCGCATTGACAGTTTGGTACGCTTTTTTTAAGTTTTATAAAATACATTGACTTTTCTGCAATTCATTTTGTTCTTTTACCCCTAATGTTCTGATATTGCTTTATTATTTGTTTTTTTTTTTTTTTATTTAAATGTATTTGTGTGTGTTATTTTGCCTACTACTCTTCTTATTTATTTTTCTTTTTGTTTTCCTACAGCTTGTTTCGCTTCGTCAGTGCTACGAGTATGTGTTTATGTGGTTTTTGTTGATTTTGCATAAAGAACCCGGTTTCGTCTTTTTTAGTTTGGTTTTCTGTTTTTTTTTTCTTTTAAGTGAATTGTTGTGTTCACGTGTTAGAATGTGTGTTTGTGTTTATTTTTCAATTTTTGCCTGAATTTACTGTCTGCTGTTTTGTGTTGTGTTTTTGTCTACTCTGCACTTGCACTACCCGTCGTTATACTCTCATACCACGACCTACCCATACCCCATTCAACTTAAGCTATTGTTTTTGTTGTTGGCGTATCTGCAGCTTTTCTGTTCTTTATTTTATAGCTACTAAAAGCAAAAACAAAAAGTTATGCACATGCAATGAGAGTGTTTTTGTGTGCGTGTGTATTTTATTTGGCTTTGTTGTTGGCCAAATGAAATGTATTTCACTTTTTTTGCCATAGTTCTCAATTTCAGTCTCGTTAACGACTTCATGTCGTACGTTTGTCGCGCTTTCAATAAAAGTGGAGTAAAATTCTATAATTTTTATTTGTTTTTATTTTAATTCATTTAAAATGAAAAACACACACTTATGGATAAACAAGTGCAAAACAATTTTAATTAAAAGTAAAATTAATAATAAAAATGAAATTATGGAGGCTTTTTTAAATACTACTACTACTGCTACTAAATAAAAAATAAATTAACTGGAATAAAAGAAAATGAAAATGAAAAAGTTAAAAAAAATTGTAATAAATCAGAAAGGAAAGGAAAGGGAAAGAATGTTAAAAGCAACTTGAAGGAATATAAATATACCTAGTGGTAGTTATAAATTAAATGTGTGTAAAAATGCAAAATGATCACACAGCATAAAAATTAAAAAATTGCAGATAATAACAAAAAAAAAATGTACGAAAAAGTACGTACATGAATAAAGGCTTTTGTAGTGTTCGATAAATTACAATTAAAAAAGAAATAAATTAATTTATTTAACACTTCGTATATAAAGGATTGTTTAATAATAAAATAAACTAAAAATCAAGTAAAAGTTGTATTTTTTAAGTAAATGCAATAAAAGTTATGTTTATTAAAAAAATCAAAATAAAAAATATACAAACACACTTTTTGCCAGAAAAAGAAATGCAACTAAAACTTTATTTAGTTAATTTTGCTTTGCATAACCGACGGCTTGTGCCATTTCCTGACTTAATGAGAATAAAAATTATTGTTTTCAGTTAAATTCTTTGTAAAAAGTGTGAAGAAATAAAACTATAAAAAATAAAAATTATTCTAAGACGTGACCGCAGCAGTAGCACCAATTAGTTAAACTTTACAAATGGATTTAATTGGATTACATGCAAAATCAAATATAGTGTTTTTTCTTGGGTAAGAAAGTCTTCTTTAAAGAGCAAACTTCAGAAATTTTCAATTCAACTAAAATACATATATAAATTATAAATATTTGGAAAGAAAATGAAAAGCTGTACTCTTATTTAGGGTTGTAATAATGAAATTGAATTAGGTTCTTGCTATTGCTACCTTTTAAAAAATTAATTAACAGGAATTTTAATAAAACCTTATAGGGTATTTACTAGTGTGCTCTAGTGAGCACATCTTAGAAGAAGGCGTAGAAGATATTGAAAATGAAAAAATTTGTTGACACATTTACCATCAACAAAACTGTCAAAAAATTAATTCAGAAAAATCATTTATTATTGGACTAATAGCATGTTCACACGACAAGTTTCAATGCTGGTTTCGCTCACTGAACCTCGATTGTGAACATTTGCGTTCAGACGACACATAATGAGTTTTATTTGACAGTTGCTTTGTTTTGTTTTTTGTTGTTTCACATTTGCCCGCGTTTGTTTTTTAGTTTTGAAATGGAGAAAAATGGTAAATTTTAAAATATAAATATATGTATTTTTAGAAAAAATAACAATTTATAAAAAATTTATTTATTATTTCAAAAAATTTAATATGTTGTGTTATTTATTATGTTTATTTTTATAACTAAGCAATTTAACACTCTTTCCTTTGTTTCTTACTAATATTTACAATGAAATGCTGCAAAACAATAATATTTCTTTGTTTACAATTTGTTTTGTTTGACAGCTAGTTAAGATAAACTAGCGATAGAAACTAGAGATGATACTAATTTTTCATGGTTTCGGCAAGAGTTTCAAAATGAAACCTGCAGATTCGCTCACTTAATTTTGTATGGCGAATCTTCCTGTTTCATTCGAGATTGGGTTGAGAACCCTCAAAAGAAAGCGAATCTTGTCTCGTGTGAACATGCTCTAAGTGTTGCTTTGCTAGATCAAACCCATTTGGCTTTAAAATTAAAATTTTTTTTTTTGTTAATACCTATGTATGTATATATACATACTTAATATGTATACATAATATTACTTTATCAGTGATGACACTTAAATCAGAAATATTCTAATTTTTGTAGTGATGGCACGAAAATTATCGAAAGATGTTGATTGAAACAAAATGATATAGGATTGCGCCACTTTCAAAATTAACACCTTATGTGTACTAGGTAGGTATCTATTAAACAAATAAAATTTTTATAATATTTGCTTCTTTTTAAAAACACAAAATTTCGATGCCACACTACCCACCAATCTATAGCGTGCCCATATATTGGGCAGTTTTTTTTTTTGGTGGTTAATTTACAATTTTGTTTTGCGTTAAAAAGGAATAAGTGACTTACATATTTCTGCAGAGCACAAATAAATTTTAGCTAAATTACTTAATTTTTTTTTAAATAGTAATTAAAGAGTCAAACAATAATTTAATCATTAATTTTAATTTAATTAATATTTTGTGTTACCTATAGACTTGAAAAATGCAGATGGATACTTATCTTATTTTCTTCCGTGTTTTAATAAGCACTCGCGTAAATGCAAATGCTATTCATAGAAAATTTTATTATTTTTGAAATCATAGTGTAAAAAATTTTCAATGAATAACTAATATTAAATCTATTTTAAAAAGTCAAACTGCATATTTCTGTATAAGCGAACGATAGCTTCTTTCGGATATTTGTTTTGCAAACTAAAACAAATTTTCGTAAATTCAATGCTATCGTTCAGAAACAGAAACAGTCACTGTGATATACGTAGGTAGATCTTTTTTTTTTAAATGGAGGACAAACGGCCAAATTTGTTATAGAGAAACTGCAACTTCAACTTAAAATTTTAAATTTCAGATATGTTTAACACAAAATTGTAGCCAAATCGTTAGCGCACGCAATGGATCAAAATCTAATCGAATCGATCATTCTCAATTTTTTTAATATTTTCTCTTGCTTTAAAATGATTTAATAAAATCCCTTCGCTTCAAGTTCAATGTTTACATTTTCATTCATTTTTTTTTTATCAAATAACAGTGATTCATAACATTTTTACCAAAGCATGATCGCATCTAAGTCTCAGTAGATCTAGATAATCTAGTTTAAAAGATAGTGAAATGTTACTTTTTAAGTGTATTTACCGATAATAAGCAATAAAAGTATGATTAATACTAGAGCAATGCACACGGATACTTCAAAGCTACACATATGTGTAATATTTTATAATAAGAATTGGTTGCACAATTTATACTTTTATTTTAAACTTAAGTTCAGTCCAGTTTTTTAGGTTTTTTTCTTTATTATTTTCACAAGCTGGGAAGGCTTTAATTTTTTGCAGCATTAGAAAGTAATTTTAAACTCTTTTTGTTTATGCATAAAGCAGTTTTTATTAATTCCTGAAAAATATAATTGTGTTACTTCTGAGGTTTTGACATGATCCTTTCAATTTTGATCACTTCAATTCGAGATGGAGTGCCAGAGAGATGATGATTTGGCTACAATTTTTTTTGTGTATGACAAATATTTGAAACTAATTTTGTTGCTTTTTCGTAATATTTTTATATTTTAAGAAACATTATTTCTTATTATTATTCATATAGAAAACAGTTTTTCTTTAAATTTAACTATTGAATAGATTCCGCTTACATTTTCTACACGATTTGATTGCCTATAACATAAAATTAATTTTCTAATATATTTTTTGGATGTAAAAAAATTAGTTATTTGTGCAAAATATAAAATTATTTAAGACAAACAAAATTTCCAAGTCTCAGTTTATTCGAAAAGAGCTCCAACTTTAAAACTTTCACATATTTTTATGAGGTAGGTAGTAGGTAGTTTTCTTAAAATGAATATAATATATATGTATGTGCTAATAAGGAAAAATCACTTAAGTCAATTTAAATAAAAATTGACTTATTGTGTCGAAATTAACTCAAAAACTTTCAGGGATGGTGGGGCGATATATTTCACAATTATCGATATGGCAATAAAAACGATACTGTTTTTTTAGGTTCCAGTCATTTAAAATAACTTAATAAGACATAAGCGGTTTTTCAATATTGCCACCATTTTCACTTCACTGCTTAAAAGTAAAATTACTTTCTAAATTTGTTGTTAATAATCTTGTTATAGTTTTCTACTTTTGACCGTCCTTACTTAACATTTTATTTAACTACTGGTTATTTGAGTGCACTTGAGTTGCTCGCTCATTCGGTAAACACTTGCTGTTTTATTTATGTATTTCTTCTAAACTTGAAATGTTCCTTGACAGTCAATGTAACTTAACAATTGGTATTTTCAATGTCATCACTGACACTAACGGTTTCATACTGATGGTCAAAGGACAATGTAATGTATACTAAACAACAATTTTATAAGCGACCTTTATAGCTCAAGGCCAAAGACTGTGCTATTGGTGGAAAAATTTAAAAGATAAATAAACAATTTTAAAACTCTTAATCGTAAAAAACAGATTGTCTTTTTATATAATTCTTTTTTTATATGTATAGAGATTAAGAAAATTAAAAAATCGGCAAACTAACGCTTTCTGTTAATAAAAATTCGTTAGCTTTTCATTGTGCACATCATAACAGTTCTCCAAGCGCTCTTTTTTATATTTTTTTTGTTAACATTACTAGTTTTAAACAAATAAAAACTGTTAAAAATTTTTGTTTTGCTGTAAGTATACACTTTATACGAGTATGTTGGATTGAACTTGAAATTAAAAGGTTTTTCCTGTTCACACATTGAAAAATATGAACTTGTAACATTAACAGACAACCGACATTGAGAGGTTTGTAATCTCTCAACCATGGCTCTCACACAATTACAAATAAAACTGTTAAATTTTCAAGTTTCTATTATATATTTTTTTTTTGTATTTATTTAATTGTAAAAGAGAGTGTATTTCAGTTGTTTTTCTTATACGTAAACGTAACTGTGTTAGTAAAACTGTTGTAAGAAATATGTTTAATAGGGCAATTATTGTGGGTATTGATTACATATTTGAAACAGAAAGCGAGCGATAACGAGCAGTAACAATACCTATATCGCTTGTACTTTTAATATTCATTGTTAAGGTCATGTTGCAATTCACATGGTTTGTTAGTTGGGTATAAAGAGTGATTTTTTTGCTATTATCTTTTTGGCAACACTAGTTTTGACAGCTCACGCACGTTTTGTATCTTGTGTCACTGTCAAACATCTTCAGTTTGGTCTATAATTTAATCATGAATCGTCTTACAAACGAACAACGCTTGCAAATTATTGAATTTTATTACCAAAATGCGTGCTCTGTTAAGAAAGTTCATCGCGCGCTTCTTCCATTTTATGGTCAGTTTAATCGACCTACTGAGGCTTCTATTCGGGCTATTGTAACAAAATTTCGCACCAAATTTACATTGTTGGACATTAAACCACCAACACGCTTACGTAGAGTGCGAACTGAAGAAAATATCGCAGCCGTATCGGCCAGTGTTGGTGATGACCGTGAATTATCGATTCGGCGCCGTTCGCAGCAATTGGGCCTCTGTTACTCCACTACGTGGAAAATTTTGAAGGATTTGGGTGTGAAGCCTTATAAGATACAACTGGTGCAAGAATTGAAGCCAAACGACCTACCACAACGCCAAATTTTTGGTGAATGGGCTCTTGAAAAGTTAGATGGAGATCCACTTTTTTGATCGAAGAATTGTGTTCAGCGACGAGGCTCATTTCTGGTTGAATGGATACGTGAACAAGCAAAACTGCCGTATTTGGAGTGAATAGCAGCCAGAAGCATTGCAAGAGCTACCAATGCATCCACAAAAAACAACCGTTTGGTGCGGATTATGGGCTGGCGGCATCATTGGGCCGTATTTCTTCAAAGATGATGCGAATCACAACGTTACTGTGAATGGTGAGCGCTACCGTGCGATGATAACAAACTTTTTTTTGCCCAAAATGGAAGAGCTTGATTTGCATGACATGTGGTTTCAACAAGACGGTGCCACATGCCACACAGCACGCGAAACAATGGACCAATTGAGAGGCGAGTTCGGTGAACAGTTTATTTCACGCTTGGGACCAGTCAATTGGCCGCCCAGATCGTGCGATTTAACGCCTCTAGACTATTTTTTGTGGGGCTATGTTAAGGCTAATGTCTATAGGGACAAGCCCGCTTCGATTGACGCACTGGAAGCCAACATTGCCAACATTATTCGTGAGATACCGGCCGAAATGTTGGAAAGAGTATGCCAAAATTGGACTAAGCGGATGGACCATTTGAGGCGCAGCCGCGGCCAACATTTGCATGAAATAATCTTCAAACATTAAATTATATCGACCCAACTATCGATCCAAATAAATATTTCATGCATTTTTCTGAATTTTATGTGTTTTTTTTTTTTTTAAATTTCCGATAGTTCTTATAAAATCACCTTTTATAATTTGTTTTATTTATGTTGTTATTGTTGCTGTCGGCCTCGTTAAATCTTGTCAAAACATCTTAATTTGTTGCTGCGGATGTATTTGTTTAAGGATTTAATTCTTTCTCAAACGGTTATGGCAAAAGTTAAGTTGATAAGCCTAGTAAGATTGTAGGAATTTCCTTTAGGTTTGCTTCATTTTTGGTTATACTTAAAGAAAACCCTTAAGCTTAAGATACAGGTCAAAGTGTGTTTAAGCAGTTTTACACAAAATTTCAAGGAGAATTTTTTAGTTGCTTTTTATACTTTTTAATTTCAATTAAAATAATCCCAGCAAAAATTTCATAAATAAATAATAGGTACCTAATTAACTACAGTCTTTGATGTGTCAAAAAAAAAAAAAAAATATGCCTTTAAATTATAAACCCCAACCTACCTCAATATAATTCAGCACACAAACAAAACACATTCATTTAATAAAAGAACACAAGCCACAAAAAATCGCGCACGCACAGGCTAGAAAATAAAAAATGTAAATCATACAAACTTGCATTGAATAAGTCTTGTTGATAATAAAATATGAAGAAAACAAAAATATCTACATACATAAACATACACAAGCCTACATCAACCGAATACTTTTTAACTGCCTGTTTAAGGCCGAGCATCATGTCATATAAAAAACCATGTTTAAGTACTAAGTTGTACGAGAGTGTGAGAAAAAGAGAGAGAAAAAGAGCGTAATATTGTTTTTGTTCAATAAATTAGAACAAGGGGTATGAGGGGGAGGGTGGCTCCGCATGATAAACTAGTACCCCACTTCCAATTGTAAAAAATCTACATGAAAACAAAACTCATACAGGAATCTGTAATTGTGTTTGACACTGAAATTTTAAGGAAATGTTCACAGACAGCAACTGAGAGAAAAGAGATCAGCAGAATTTGCAGACAAAATGCTGACGAAGTTGGTCAAGATTCCGCGTAAAATTATTCTCTTACAAATTTTATTAGTTGTAATTAAAAAAGAAAAACCAAATAATCATGTAAAAATTCAGACCAGTAGGCAGATAAGAGTTGGATGTCTTTTATATATTTATTTAATAAAGCTAATTTTACTTTTTAACAATATTAGCATTTTGTTTTCTTTGTCTTTCAACTATCGAACTTCTACAACATTCAAATTCTCTTACATGATAAATTGCTAGCAGTGTAGAATGTGGAACATTGGAAACCGAATATGGTGGACTGATTTTTAGCTTATGCTCATTCACACCCTCCTCATTAGTCATTTAATTGACTAGAGTTAAGGTAACATGTTCGAAGGGCATGCCTCTTTAGTATTGTCTGCTCTGGGCCAGAATATTTTTACCTCTGCAGCTGGGTGCTGAAGTGATTTTAATAATGAATTCTTAAATCTATCCCATGTTAATGTATTTGTATTATTCTGTTGATTAATTTGCTAAATTTTTAACAGAAAAAACAATCTGAGTGAGCATTCAAACTAAAATTTTAAAGCTAACTTGAATTCATTCTCATTCCCAATATTTCTATATATATATTTTTTTTAAATTTGGTTCTTAATAAAAATTTTGTTAGATTATAAAATATCTATATAATTAAACGATTTTAGTTTTTTATTTTTTTCTTACAGTGTACAAAAATATAAATGTTGATGTATAAAATTTACTTTTAACTTGTACATGCTCTTAACAAAAAAACTTAAAAGAGACAATTTCGTAACAGGTTCGTTTAATTTTCACTTTCATTAATAAACGTTTTTTAAAGAGTCACAAAGAGGATTTGGCACATATAAATACTGTTTAGAATATTTTTTTTGTTGGTAATGAGAGTGAGAGTGAGTGTGTTGTTCTATGCTGATTTAAGCTCTGTCAATGTTTACTGAGAGGCCTTTGTATGTTTAAAATGTTAACAGCGAGCGCACATTGTGTGGCAAATAAAAGCGAATTTTAGTCAGAGAAAGTACGTTAAATGAAACAGTTAAGAAACTCGGTATACCCCTAAAATATTTCTTAACGAAATATTTTTGTGTAAAAATAAACGGAATTACAAGAAAGAATAAAAAATTTCATCTTTAAAAAATTTATATTTAAAATTCAATTAAAAAAAATCCCAAAAAGAAAAATTAAAAAAAAATAATTTATAAAAAAATTCTTTATTGCAAAATAGTGTTGTTCTATCTAAGTTTTATTAAAAATTGTTTATTTAGTGTTTAAATCAAGGTAGATTTAACATTTTAAAATTGCAATATGCTAAGGTTTTAAACAATAATAAATTTTATCTATAAAAAGTAGACAGTGAATGTCCTTGTCCTTGGCTAATGCTAAATGTTATAACGAGGCTTTAAAAACAAAAACAACAATTAGTAAAAGCCTTCCCTTACGAAAAAAAAATTAAATAAATTTAACAGCAACTGAAATTCAATGAAATTTAACTGAAATCTAACGACAAATACAGTAAACAAACTTAGCAGCAAATAAAATTTAACAGGCTGGAAATAATCTTATCAACACACTCGGACTCTGTAATTTCTACTTAAAAGAGATATTAATTTTACACTCTTTAACTGTTACTGCCACCTCCCTCTAATTGCTTTTTTTTTAATATTAATTATTAGTGCTTTTCTATGGGTGTGAATGTGTGTTTTTTTTTTTTTTTCAATAAAAATTTAAATATTATGTTTTTAAATTTGTAGGCAAGTAAGTTTGTTTGCTTGTTATTTTCCTCATTGTCGTCATTCACTGTCACTGTCACTGCCAATGTCAAAGTCGACTGTTGGCTGTTGGTTGGGAGTGTGCAATTCTGTAAATGTTTTTTGTTCATTATTTATTGTTGAAAAAGAGTAAAATTTTGTTCGTTAGTGCAACAATATATGTGAGCACAAGTTTTGTATTTCCACTTACTGATAGTTTTTGTTGTTCACACCATTATTTATTACAACGGAAGTGCGTTGTAATGTTAACATATTTAATTAACACCATAGGTAGACATTTTTTTTATTAGGCCAACCAAACAGCTGTTTTTTTAAGGCAAATCAATGGATTTATGTTAAAAAATAATAAAATTTTAAAACTATTTTCAAATTCTGTTTAATTTTTGTTTTGCAAAAAAAAAAATTTTTCCGGAATTTTATTTATTGGCGTAGATTAAAACTACGGTGTACTGGTAACTCATACACATCGCCATTCTCCCTTTAACTGGATAGGGTTATGAAAACATTTCATGTGGGCAGTACAGCGACTTTGTGTAATCTCATAATCATTCATGTTTTCTGTCACTCATTTTAATCAGTTTAGGGTTACAGGTTGCATATTTTGCTGTTAATGTTTCATTTGAAAAAAAAAAATAACATTTAATTTTCGAATACTAATAATTTAGTTATGCTAATAACTGACATATAGCACTTTTAATATCAATTTAAAATCATTTAGTTTGTTAATTCCTTGGTTCAGTTACTGGTGTTACACTTTAATGCGTAAATCCTTCTTCCTTTGTTGAATTGCTGAGATTAATAACTTCACACTTTTTACACAAGAATTAATGGCAGTGGTTCTTAATACCTATTTAAAATATAAACTAAGGATTGATGAATATGTCTTACCATAAGCTATTATAATAAAATAAATAAAAATATACACAAAGTGATGACAAATTAGATTACAAAATAAATATAAAATTAAATATGTGTTTGCTTGCGTTGTATAATAAGAAATTAAAAAAAAAGAAAGAAATAATTTATTTATAAGATTGCGGCAGCAAAATACTTCAAGGTTATCTCACTTTAAAATGAATTGCACCTTTAACTTAATGCAAAAACAAAAAATACCAAGTGAATATAAATAAAATACACTGCGAAAAAACAATAAAGAAATTGTGTTTAAATTAATTAAAAATAGAAATAACGCAAAAAAATAAGTAATCAAATTATTAAAATTCAACATAACTGTGCTTAACGACTAACTAAAGTGGTTTTAAATAAATGAAAAAAAAAATGTTTTTTTTTAAATTACAATATCTAATTTTGTAATCCTTGCAGTGTTTTAAATATATTTTTTCTTTTATTTTAGGTTTAAAAATGGCCAAAACTTAAAATTTTTTTTAAATTTATTTTCGAAAAATAAATAAAAAAAAAAATTTTTTTTTCACTTTTATTATTAAATAAAAAAAAAATGGTTTAAAACTTGAAACTAAATCAAATATAATTTTATAAATGCATACACATATAACCATAATATAAATAAATTCTCAAACAAATTATAACTATACAATATAATCACATAATAATTTTCTTATATAAAAAAAAAAAAAAAAAAAAATACAAACATAATTTAATTCAACTTGTATTCGTATTAGAAACATATATTTTTGTGGAATATAATTTAATCAATTTTAATATGTATTCAATTACATTAAACAACCACTATTACTAAGGTAAGATTTTGTTTTTTTAAGAAACTACTTAATGCAATGTCTTAGCTATTGAGTTCTAAATGCTATCTGAACAGAAGAGACTAACTTATCTAATCTGCTCTAAATTAATTAGAGCTTGTATTATATACCCTCTATTACTCTAATATATAATTTTTTTGGGACAGTTGGTCACAATGTTGGCATACCAAACAAAAAAACGCAATTTATTTTCCAATCCGGGACCGCTTTCGCATAACTTGGGGTGGATTCCATCCCATCATCTTCTACCTCTCTGCGTCCAGACTCCCTTCTGCTTAATCGAAATTCATCACTGCATCCAGCTCCCCCTTCTTTGCTCTCAAGATGTTCTCTACGAAATTCGCAACTCCATTCCATATCTGCTCATTGCTTCACTTCACTAGGTTTTTCGCAGAAAAGTCGCGCATCTTCATCCGCAGTTCTCTGCGGTGTTAGTCCCAGCGTCCGCACTCAAAAAAGTGTGCTCTAAATCGTCCATGGTTTCCTCTTTTTCATATAACAGTAGGATGTGCGACATTTGCCCATCCGGAAGTAACCGTATCCAGCTCTCTCCAGCTTTCCTCTTGACCCATTTCACCAAGTTCGGGATCAGCTTTCCTCATTTGTTTATCGTGTCTGCCATTTTTCTATTGTCTGTACTTATATGGCTTCTATTGTTGTCCCGACTGGTGAGCTGTTCTGCTTAAGCATGGAAATTCTTCTCCGTTCAATCACCTCTAGATTCACTGATACATTATAGCTAAAGGGTGTTTTTTATAGACGTATAGAACTTTAAATTGCAATAAAACAACGATGGATTATTCGATTGACATGAATTTTATGTATCCGAAAGATAATCTTGTGGCATTACATTTTAAATATGATTTCTGGCATATGGCCGTCACTTCTGGCTCGGCTGTAGTCCAATCTGAACGTCCAATTTTCGATGACTTTTTGCAACATTTGTGGCCGTATATCGGCAATAACACGGCGAATGTTGTCTTCCAAACGGTCAAGCGTTTGTGGCTTATCCGCATAGACCAATGGACTTTCCATAGCCCCAAAGAAAGTAGTCTAGCGGTGTTAAATCACAAGATCTTGGAGGCCAATTCACAGGTCCAAAACGTGAAATTAGGCGGTCACCAAACGTGTCTTTCAATAAATCGATTGTAGCACGACATGTTGCGCCGTCTTGTTGGAGCCACAGCTCCTGGACATCATGGTTGTTCAATTCAGGAATGAAAAAGTTAGTAATCATGGCTCTATACCGATCACCATTGACTGTAACGTTCTGGCCATCATCGTTTTTGAAGAAGTACGGACCAATGATTTCACAGCCCATAAAGTGCACATTATTTTCGAAATAAAATTGCACTATTTGCAAGCGTTGTGCAGGCCTGAGTATATTCATAGAGAATAAATCACTTGACAGCTGTTAAATCCGTCGCCATCGTGAACAGTAATGCCAACTTAAAGTTCTTTACGTCTATAAAAAACACCCTTTATAACCAGAACGTCGGATGCGGATACAGTGCGATATGCCAATGTGACTCACAGTGCTGCTTTTATCTGTCTCTTTTCAAAGTCGGCGCAAATTCTTGCCTCCATACAGAAGAATAGGGTTACATGTCTCCATTAGTAGTCTCCGTTTACCTGGTAGCAGGCCTCCAATATTTCACATTAAACGACTGAGCTGTGCGGTTATACTCACTGCCCTGGATCTGACTCATTTCGTAGTGTATATTGTGGCATCCATCTGTCAGTAGTATGATCGCTGTTTTCTGAGTCGCCAGTGAGTCTTAGCCAGCTTTTGGTTCTTATCATCAAATATCGTAGTCTTCACTGAGCTTCCTCCGTGTTCTTTGCCTTGATGACTACTGAGTAATCTCAAGCATTTCCTTTCTCAAAATCTCATCGTATTTAATTGGTATTCTAGAATTCATGTCCTAGTATGGATCCCTGCTTAACTCCGGAAGTAATCTCCACTCTTCTAATTCCTACATTTGTATTCTATGTGAGCCCTCGATCCCTTAGCTAACTCTCAATTCTCAGCAAATACCCCAGTATCTTAAAATTTTCTCCTAGCGCACGAAGAACATCGGCCCACCTTAGATTAATAAAGACATTCCTCACATCCAGAGTGGCCAATAAGACAACTGGTCTCTGAGAATAGTTTCCCTGCTCCGTGTCTGATACAACGTCCACGAGATCCTTTAGAGTTCATATTGCGGGTCTTCCGGGCCGGAATCCAAGTTGTCGCTCTGATCCACCTACGAGAATTTCTTCTTGTTTTTGATTTTCTTTAAAGTATTTATAAGGTAGTACCCCCCCCCCCCCCCCCCCCTTTGATTCGTCTGCCATTTCTTCTTCTATTTTCCGGGAAGAGTGTTCTCACTATATTAGCATGGTCTCATCCTCCATTACTCCCACTGGGTGTTTCCCGCCTAGAACTAGATTAGATTATCTTATCTACCCTATTTCACTGTAATCAACCTAGTCTGCTATATTATAATATAAGTTAATACACTTTACCCTGAATCTAATCCAATCAAATTTAATTTAATCAAACTAATCTTATCTAATCTTCTCTACTCTAATGTATAGTTATGTTTTATAATATAATCCAATATCATTGAGAGTAATTTAATGTTGCAGGTTGTCTTTCAATAAAATATGATATTTGTCTCAACAAAGATACAATACTGATATTCAGTGGATACATTGCTTTAGTTACATATATTTCTTGTCTGACCGTACTTTATATACAGAAGGTTTCAAAACGTTTTAATGCTCTTAAAACTAGCTAAATTCACAAACTCCTATTAGCTAAGACATTTAGAAGATATTACAAATATTTTGATTAATTATGTGTTTTACTTTCCTTTTACAGTTTTCTACATCTAATATTTTTATATAAAATAATAATTTAATCATTAAAAACTTAAGAGTTTAAATACTAAATCTTAATTTAAAAATAATCTTTTATAAAAAGAACACCAAACTACATCACCTACCACTACAAGTATTATTAGCAGCATATTAACCGCAACGCTCCCGTACTCCACATTATCATTAATAATTTATTGGGACTTTTATGGAATAATCATTATTTTAAACTTTTGTTTATTAAGCAGCATCATTACCCTTAAAAAAAAGTAAGCGTCAACATAATAATTATACTCATTAGCAACATAAGTTTCAAGCAACAGCAGCAGGTTTTAAGAACAACGTGAAAAAACAAATAACTTTAAAAGAAATTGCAAACAGGAGTAATTCTTTTTCAATATAGAATTAAGGAAAAAGAAAGGAAAAAAGGCAACAACTTGTAAAAAAAAGTTAAAATATTTTTAATACAAATTTATTGATTAAAAGGATACAACAAAAAATATAGATTTTCGATTATTTTTGCTAGAACTTTAAGACAGTTTGTAAGATAAGATAAGAGAAACTTTGAAGGCTGATAACAAAATAAACAAAAAAGAGACATTAACAGAATTACACATAAACTACTCTCAAAATAATTAATAAGAACCAACAACAACATCAATAAAATAAAAACGATTCAATCAATCAAGCAGAAATATTTCAAAAACAAAGAGAAGAGACTGATTTTTTTGTAAATTAAGTAAAAATTTAAATAAGAAAAAAAAAAACAAGAAAGTAAAAAAGAACCAGCAAACATTTTAGTAATTAAAAAGCTATTACCTAAACTCATTCATTTCACACACACTCACTCACTTTCATAAGTTAGAAAACGCCGCAAAAGGCACCTAAAGGAAGGAACTAATACCGACCGCCCATTAACAATAAAATTCTTTAAGATCAAACAAGTGATTTGGATTTAATCCACTTATTTAATTTTGGAGTACATATAAACCTTTTTTTAAACAAACAAACAAACAAACAAAATGTTGAAAAAACTAAAATGTCTAGAGGCGGCCAATAATTTGGCCCGTGAAGCCTCAATTTCTAACGTCACAAATCATCACAGCAATCATGCAAATAATAATAATAATAATAATTTTGCGCAGACAACAACTAGTGTTAAAATCATTAAAACTGAGCCATTGGATTTCGAAATGTTGCATCTGGAAGAGAAAGATTTAAGAGAACGCAATTTAACTAGAGATAGTGAGACCACCACCACCATAACATCCTCATCGTCATCCACAAATAGCAACAATAACACTAATAATAATAATAATAATGGGATAAATTTAGCAGCATCAACGCCCCCACAAAGATATCAGCATGTGCAAGTGCAAACAGTGCCACCAAGACAAGGTATAACCAATTCAGGGGCAAACCAAAAAGTGATACTAACACCACGTGTAGAGTATGTACAAGTACCGGTAAACAGTTCGGAAAGAACTTTAACAAATGGCGGTGGCGGATGTGGAAGTGGAGTTGGTGGTGGTGGCATCAGCTCGTCACCACAAATTATTATCACGCGGTCATTGCCCACAGCCAACACCTCAGTCTCTTCGACTAATAATACGCAACATAACCATCACACCCATCACATGCCACGTAGACACTCCGGCAGTCCCTCACAGTATCACAGGGTTTCTCTTAATGTCACACACAATAATCACAATAGTCATTCAGCGCCTTCATCACCACCGCCTTTACATCACCAACAACAATTGCAACAACAACAACAACAAACCGTTCTTAACTCAGGTTCGCAACATGTGCGGGTAATAAGAGATGGTCGCTTATATGAGGAAACTGTAACAAACTCAAATGTGCCCATGCGTAGACATTCGGTATCGCCTCCGCCGTTACAACATTATACGCGTTCCGCGCCGGTTTCACCAGCCAACGGGGTTAGTCTCGTTAGACGTTATACACCACAATCGCCGCCTTTGCCACCACCTCCTCCTAATCCTGCCAATCAATTAAATGCTGCCACGTCCTCAACTTCAGCAAACTGTTTACAAACGGCAGGATCAGCTACAGGTCAGAAATATATCATAACTAATGCACCAGCCACACGAAAATATGTGGTCAATTTAATTTCAAATTCACCATCAGCCTCTGTATACAACTCAACTTCGTCACAATCACAATCACAGTCATCATCGTTATCGTCATCATCATCAGCATCGTCATCGTTGTCTGGTTCTCATTTACAGCAACATCAACACCAACACATTATAATACCAACAGCGCCACAATCACATTCACAATCGCAAACACAACAGCATCACCATCATAATCATAATCATCAGCAGCAGCAACAACAACAACAACAACAACAGCATATAACCCATCATTCCCCCTCGCAATCTACAAACTCTTCTTTGTATCACACTAGCTCCCATCACATAACGTCTCATCATAATTCACCCTCTTCTTCATCTTCTTCTACGTCATCTTCATCCCCATCGTCGTCATTATTAAATTCTTCCTCTAATTCTTTAACAACTCATATATTTCGTACTCCTCCTGTAGTGTCCAGCAGCAGCGGTCATCATTCGTCGTCCTCATCGTTGTCTTCATCTTCAGCAATGTCTTCTAATCAAAATAATAATTGCAACACTGCCATGCGTCCGCCGCCACCACCACCCCCACCAAAACTGAAACACAGCTCTTTGGGACTAAGCAATCATGCTGTCGTTGTTGGTAATGGTGGTGGTTGCAGCATAGGCAGCGGTTCCATGTCAACACAATGCAGCCAATCAACTTCATCGTCCTCATCTATGGCCAGTTTAAATGGCAACTGTGAGGAGCCATCCAGTTCAATACCAGATTTAGGTGAGTCTTAAGCTTAACTTTTATTAATTAAAGTCCATATTTTATGCTATAAATCACCTAAAAACTTTTCTTTTTAAATCATAGAAAAATTAATTTAAAAAAAAAAAATATAGATAAAAAGTATTGAATGAATTTTGGGTTGTAATTTCTCTAAATAGGGCTGCAAGGAGGTCTTTTAATTAATTTTGGAATTGTTGCAAAAAATTTTGTTTTGGGAAAAGAAATTTCAAAGGACTTGATCTTAACTTATAACGATGAAAACGGTTCCTCTTTTCCATTTTCCAGCAATAGACTGCACATAGAAAACAACTTCGGTTGTGAGAACTAAATTTGTTTTCAATCAAGAGTTCAGATGTGATAATCAATTTTTTTAGTTGTAGTAACCACAATTCCATAGTATGGACCAAAATTTAGTTCTCCTAAGAATGTTTTGAGCTGTTAGACCGATTTTCAATTATTACAATTAAAAAAATTAGATTTTCACAACTGAATTTTTGATTGGAAACAAATTTAGTTCTCACAACTGAAGCTATTTTCTGTGTGTAGTCGCTTCATTACTGTAGTGTCGTACGCCCAGAGAAAAAATTCCACTATCCACAAACGATGTCAATAGTGTATCAACTATATTTATGCTCCCTTTGACAATGCATTATTGAGACCATAGCTCTGCAAAATTGTTGTTGAAATGACAACATGCGCTGTCAATTTGTCAAAGTTTATTAATAAGTTGGCAAACGAACATATTATTGTCAATTCAACAACGTTCGGTAACAAGTTGACAAGGTGAGTTGTCAAAAACTAAAATCATACCTCATTTCTAAGTTGACAACCAACCGTTGTCGATTTGTACACGCCCACATATATATATTGTTGATAATGCCACGTGGAGGAAGGGTCAATTGCTGCTATATTTATACTTCAAGGCCTAATGTTGAGCTAATGTAAATACATTCTACGATTGGTTAATTTAGAGCTGAAATAGGTTATTGTTCTAGTCCAATATTTAGTGTAGAACACAGTTTTTATATTTGCCACTACTTTTTTGAATAGTGTTTCCGGGCCAGACTAACAAATCACATTCAGTTCAATGCGAATTAATTAAATTATATAAATTAATTTATGACTTAATTCTAACGGTATTCATAAACATACGCGAGTTATAAACTGCTTTTACTCTGTTACTCTCAATTGTCATCAAGTATTTACAATTAAAATTAAATTCAATAGAAAAATCTCAGTATTATTTAGCTTGATATTTATTACTTTCCATTGACATGAAAACTAGCTGACCCTGAAGGCTTAAGACACACACACACACACATATATACTCGTATATATATTTCAATTTTAAGTACAATTTGTAAGCTAAAAGTACAAGTAAATAACAAACCTATTAAAAACTCTCGTGCACTTGTTGTGTGACACACATATTTAGTTAACAATAGATTTTTTATTTAAACTAGGAAACAAATTGTGCAACAATTGCACAAATCAGTTGTTAATTGTAATAAGAAATTATAAATCAATAATTAACTAGACAATTTGAATTAAAAAATAAAAAATATTTACAAATTATGGTGGCATAATAACAACAAATTAAGGTCAGTGAGAAAAATATTCTCCGCACTTAAGGCGGATATTTGTTTTGCGAGTACATTTGATTTGAAATATGATCAGTTTATTGTTGTTGTTATTGTTATTGTAAATTGATTTGTTTAATAATTGTTATCTAAAAATTGTTTATTAATATTTCAGCTGGTTTTCGGTTTTTAATTTCATTCATATTCTATCGAATTTAAAATTATAGCACGAGAACACAAACACAAATACAAAATTTACAAATCATTCCGTTACTTAACCTCGAAATTATATATTATCGAAAAAAATCTTGAGATTTTAAAATTTTAACTAACTAGAAAAAAAAAACACAAATTCTAAGTAAATACAACAATACACGGAAAGAAAAGTTTTTTTAAATATGAAACCTTAACTCACATTAAAAAATAATTAAACACTAGTGGTATGTACTAAAGGACTGCACAGGCATACTTGTACTTTTTATTATAAAATATTATACATGTTTGTAGTGATGTGTGCCCTTTAGTATGTAAAGGCATAAAAGTGGGAGTGGCTACTGAATCAGCATATGGCGAAGTTCCTTGAATTAAAAAAAAAGTTTTTATAATATAACAAACCAATTCTTAAAAAATTAAGGTTTTAATCATTTAAAAACAAACTAAAAATGACTTTTTTAAGTGGGCGTGGCTAGCAAAAGTTCCTTGAATTATTAAAAGAGTATTTATTTATAAAATTTCAAGACAAACTCTTGAAGAATTGGTTTTAATCAATAAAAAATCATTTTAAAATACTTTGTTAAAAAGTGGGCGTAGTTGATGCAAATGTATGTGCTGAAGTTGCTTGAATTATAAAAAGCTTTTTTTTTATAAAATATCAAACCAAGCAGTTATCAATAAGTTTTTAATAATTATCCAATCCAATTTAAATTTCTTTTTTAAAAATGGGCGTGCCTGCATACAAATTATATAGCAAATTTCTTAAAATATCATTTCAAAAATAATTTATTGAAATAAATGTTTTCATAATTAAAAAAAAAAACGAGTTAAATTATAATACTTTTTTAAAAAGCTTGCGAATTACTATAAAAAAATATTTATACAATTTTAAAGCAATAACATATTTCTATGACTCGTAGCGTTATTGATTTTATTAAACTATGGTCGAAGGAATTTTGCGATCCGTATGTTAGCAAACAACTGTTTGTTTCGTTTGTTAGGCCTGTGTTACAGTATGCGTCTGTAGAATGGGATCCTTCATACAAGACACATGAAAATACGACTGAATCAGTACAAAAGCAGTTTTTGTTATTCTGCCTCCGCAGCTTACGTTGGAGTTCACTCAGGCTTCCGTCATATAGTAGCAAACTCGTGTTAATTAAGCTGCCTTCTTTGAAAAGTCGGAGAACTATGTTAAATATATCATTTATAATGAATTTAATTAAGGGCAAAATTTGTTCTGGATCACATATTTTTTAATATACCTCAACGCTTTGCCCGTCACTATAATTTGCTGTCAGTTGAATATTTTAGAACCAACTATGCCAGATGCATTTAGGAAAATATGTACTGAGCTTCACAGATTAAATTGACTCATCGACTTTTCTTTAAATTCTAATAATTTCAAGTGAAAAATTAAATTGTTCTTAAATAAACAATAATTTTTGTTTTATACGTATATTTTATTATTTTCATTAATTTGTTGAAAATTATTCAATTTTGTTTTATGTTGTAATATGCGCTTTAAACTGTCTGTAAGGATTTTGTATCCATAGACTTTAATAATGATAAATAAATTAAAAAGGAAATTAGTTTTTTAACATAATTTTTTTTAAAGTGGGCGTGGCTAAGACAGAAGTTTATTAAGATCTTTTGTCTAAAATTTCTAAACAATCTTTGGAAAAAATAGGTTTTCTAACATGAAAAGTGGACCTGTCCATTAAAAAACTTATATCCAGGTCTTCCCTGAAGGAAAAAGATTATACTAAAAAAAGAAACTTGCGGAAAATAGAATCCTTATCGTTAAATGATTGAAAAGTGGGCGTGTCGTCGTCATATACATACGAGGTATGATCAAAAAATAACCGTTATTTTCAATTTTTGCAAAAAGTATTTATTTATTCATCAATAACTATCTTGTCCCCTTCAAAGTATTCCCTCTCCGATATAATAAACTTATTCCAGCGTAGTTTCCAATCCTCGAAACACTTCTGAAATGCGCTTTTTGGTATCGCCAACAGCTCCTGTTTTGATTTTTCTTTTATCTCCTCAATCGTAGCAAAACGCTTTCCTTTCATCGGTGTCTCAGTTTTGGGAACAGGAAAAAGTCTCAGGGGGCCAAATCTGGTGAATACTGTGGCTGAGGCATGCTTACGGTGTAGTTTTTGGCCAAAAAAAATTACGAACAAGCGACGATTTTTTTGGTCAAAATTCAGCAATTTTGGAACAATCTTCGCTGCCGCACGTTTCATGCCTAAAACATCCGTAAAAATTCCTTGGCATGAGCCGAGCAATATGCCAACATCATCAGCAACCTCTCTAATAGTGATTCGACAATTATCCAAAATCATTTTCTTCACTGCTTCAATGTTTTCATCGGTTGTTGACGTGCTCGGGCGACCAGGACGAGCATCGTCATTGACATCTTCTCGGCCTTCCTTAAACCGTTTATACCACAATTGAACTTGTGTTCTGCTCATAGTAGACTCGTCAAACGCCACAGTCAACATTTCACATGCCCTTGCACATTTAATTTAATTTTTTACGCAAAACTTAATACAGTTTCTTTGATCCATTTTTTGAAATAGTAAAAAATCGAAGAGCACACCAAAACACGACTAACCTTTTTATCTGTCAAAAACAAACTGACAATCTAAAATGGCTGATATTGTCAACATAAATAACAGACATGTGTACCAACATAAAAAAAAAATGCGAAAATCGAACATACGTACCTCACGAAAATTGAAAATAACGGTTATTTTTTGATCATACTTCGTACATACATATGAAACTTTGGAATTTATCCATTACTAATGAAAATTCCAATCTCTGCTTTTTATAATATGAGTATAAATGCATAACGGCTATTAAATGAAATCAATTTTTTCTAAATGTAATTTTTTTTTTAATCTTAGTTTTTCTCTTTATGCTTTTCATCTTTATTTATTTTTTTTTTTTTGTAAATCTCATGACTGGTCTGTTTTGTATTTATTTGTTCTATTTTCTAAAAAAGGGAATTTTCTCTTTCTCTCTTACTTTGCTTGTGTATTTGTTTTATTAAATTTTTATTCAAAGTCTTCTTTAATTCATATTTAATTTGTATCAGTCATTTGCATTTTGAAAGATACATTTCGGTATTTATAGATAAAAACAATTTGCAGTTAGAGTTTTGCATTTTAATTGTTAATAATTTCTAGGTTTTTCGTAAACAAAAGCAAAAAATGTTAAGACTAAAAAGTCGTACGTTTGATAGATAGAAGAAGGGTGTGAAGATAATTTCTTAAGTTAAATATGCCCTACATCGTTCAGTGTTTAAATAGAGTACAAATTTAGAAAGCAAGAAGCAGACTTAATAGGTCGTCCCCAAGAAGAAGATGGAAGGGTTCTCTGATGAGACGCCAGGAAGTGCACTTGTGTGTAAATATTTGAAAAATCGTTTTGTCAAAATTTATTTATTCTTTTCCCCTTTCTCTACTCTTAATTACATAATTCACAATTTTCTAATTTAATTTTAATAAATTTATATAACATTTAATTGTTTAAATTTTAAAATCATAAACAAATTAAACAATTTTCGTTTATTATTTAATTCATTCTTCTGTTAGAAATGATTCAAACATTTAATTAAAACTGGTTATTTTTGACAATTCTTAGAAATGCTTTGCAATGAAAAAAAAAAAAAAGTTCAAGCAAACCAAAAAAAAGACGTCTGTATTTTGTGGTGGTTATACGTTTTTTTTTTTTTTTACTATTCAAACAAAATTAAAAGTGACAGTATGAGTTTTTGTGTTAAAAACCTTCACTTTTACTGTTCCAAGAATGTGTTAAGCTGAGCAGAATAAATTTACCTAAAGTAAATCATCATAAAATGGGAACAACTGGAAGGATTTGTTGGTGTCTCAAATTGATTTAATGTAGTGCTCCCAAACAAAGTTCGTTAAAATATTGTTGTGTTGTTTTTGTGCCTTTTGTTGGGTTTCAGCTGAATTCTTAATTCTTTTTTTTTTTTATTTCTTTTAATATAATTTGTATACAGAAACTTATATTTGGCGATTTTTTTGTGCTTTATTTTAATTTTGTATGCCATAAAAAAAATCAAGGTCGTCCACATTGTTTCACACACAGCGAGCCAGACAGTGATTAGAGAAAAAAACAAAGGAAAGTGTCTATATGAAGCTTGAGTCGTTATTGTTGGTATTTTGTAGAGAGCGGGTACGGGGAAAAGAATTAATTCTCTTTAAGAACAGGTCTCAAATGAAACTACTGGTTTATGTGTTTCTTTTGCTGCCACTCTATGCACAAATTAAGAAATAAAATGAAATCAAGCAGCCTAATAAATTAATTGGTTTATTAAAAAAAAATAGCCTGAACAATGGGTAGTGAAATAAGCATCCTTAGCCTGAATAAATTTTCCCTCCTAGTTTTTTTCCCATTTCACATAGGATTTGTAATCACGAATAACTCCCAAGACAAATAAATTTTTTTAAAGTAATTCAACTGAGAATGATAACATGAAAAATGTTTACTTCAAAAAATTCAACTTTATCGTAAATTTTTTCACTTTTTCCCAATATTTTTTTTTTACTTTTTTCATATTTTTGCTGGGGAATTGTTTTCCTTTCGAACTACAATATTCCTAACTTACGATCAGCCGAATCATGTATTTTTTTTCAAGGAGAATTTTGGTTTTTAGGAAAAAAAGTGAGAGAACTTTCTGTGTTAAAAAAAGCTAACCGAAAAGTGAAAAATTATATGTAATTGGGTTGAATAAGTCTTTGGCTTCGGATAAATAAGTTATCTACTGATGGCAAAAACTTTCCTCTAAAACATTCAATATTTGTGAAAGCATTTCGCAGAATGTTGGTTGTACTATACCAACTTCATAATCAGTTGCTAATCCCTTTTGGTATTCTCCCTCTGCCAAAAATCTCAAGTTTAACTATTGTTTTAATACCAAATGATATTTTAGGAGACGTCAAAGAGTTATTAATTACATCTAGTAAATAAGAGGAAGATTCTTTACTAATTCAATCTAATACAGAAATTGATTCAAAGCAACTTTATTTATTAAAATTGTCAATTATAGGACATTAGATTAGATGAATCGGGCAAACATCGGCGCCTATTTTCTTGCTCCCATAATATCAATATTACTGCAATTCTAAACTTTATTTTACTGAATTTATTTGTTTTGAATTTGAAATATTTTTCACATTCAGCTTGTTCATCTTGTTTATATCAATTAATGTGAGCTTAATTCATGCAAGATTCACAATAGCATTTTTCACTTCGAGTGAAATCACAATATAATGTGGAAAATATTTCACATGTTATTCACGATAGAGGTGAATAATGCACGAATGATGCTAAACAAAGTTATTTGTTGCTAGACATTTTACAAAATGTGTGGCTAGAAAATATTAAAAATTGAAAAAATTTTATCTTAAATAAAATAATAAAAATGTTGCAGAACATTTTAGAAAACATCTTAATTATAAATGAAAATCAGCTTGCACAATGTAAATTTAATTTTTTTAAATGTATTCATTTACTTTCTGATGCTTACACTCATTGCGAGATTAATCTAATGAAACGATTCATTAAAGTAGTTTCATTAAGTCAATGAAATAATTTATAAATTATGTAAATTAATGAAATATTTTCAATAAAATGAATGAATTAATATATTTATTGATTAATTAAAATAGTAATAATGAAATATTTCATTATCCCAATGAAAGGTGTCACTAGATGAAAAATAAATAACATTTTCATTAGATTAATGACAAAATTCAGAGGATAAATGAGCCAACTACTCTCAGTGTAGTGCTGAAACAAGTAAACAAAAATCAAACTGGAATTAATTATTTCAATCGAATGAAAAAAATTACTAATTTAAATTTTTTATGTTGAATATATTTCAAGAATAAATCATTCAACAAAAGTGGAATAAAATTTTTTATTTGTTAGTTTATTTGACCTTTTTATTTTTAATTAAAATGATATAATTATAATTAAAAGAGATTAATTTTTGTTAAACTTTATGATTCCAAATAATTTTATATCTTCAAAAGAAAATAAAAGTTAAATTAAAACACATTTTATTTGTAAACTTTTTTGAAATTTTTGCTTTGGAGTTTTATAATAATATGCTGCAGAAGCTATGCAAGTTGGAGTGAAATATCGATATATAAACAAATTTTCTAAAATAGCCATTTTCAATAAAATTTTTTAAAGAAAATTAAGTTTCTTCTTAATTAGATAAGAAAATAATAAAAATCAAAAAATTAATTGCAACATTTTTATAAACTTTTTTATTTTATTTTAATATTTTATTTAATTTATTACAATTTTTAATTATTAATGGAAGAAAACTCCTTTAAAAATCAATAAAATAAAAAAGGACGAAGGCCACAGCAGCTAGCTCCTATAATGTTATTAATATGTAAATTTATTTACTGTTAATAAATAAAAATTAATAAATAAATAATTAAATATAATGAACCATAATCATAGTCACCAAAAAGTTGGCTTTTACAGGGTGGGCCAAAAGAAACCAAGGGGTGTAAAAGTTTAATAACTTTTTTGTTTATTAACTTTTTTTTATTTTTTCTTTCAGATTATATAATATACAAAATGAAAATTTTTTTACACTAAGTATAAAAAATGATGTCTCTTAAATGACCACCGTTTTCAGCTTCGCACTGATGGGCTATTTTTAGAGCATTTTCCATAACATCTTTCAAAACTTGTGGCTGTAGCGTTCGAATTTCTGCAACAATGTTTGCCTTGAGTTCAAGGATTGTCTCTGGCTTGTTCACATACACTCGCTCCTTCAAAAAACCCCAAAGAAAATAGTCGGGTGCTGTCAAATCTGGCGATCGCGCTAGCCAAATAATTTCCGAATTATTCGCTCTCCAAAAATTTGACTTAAAAGTGCCATTGTGTCTCGGGCAGTATGGGCAGTGGCTCCGTCCTGCTGAAACCACATACCAGGTCTGTTTTAAAGAGCAGGACGTAAAAAATTTTCTATCATAAAACGATACCGCTCTCCATTTACGGTTACAGGACTTCCATCTTCATTCTCGAAGAAGTAGGGCCCAATGACATTTTCAGATGTGATCCCACACCATACTGTACACCTGATGGGGTGCAATTGGCGTTGATGAATGGCTCTTGGATTTTGAGAACCCCAGAACCTACAGTTCTGCTTGTTAACAAAGCCATTCAAATGAAAATGAGCTTCATCACTCATAATCAAATTTTCAATAAAGTTGATTTCATTTCTGGCCAACTCTAAATAATAAAATTCTATTGTTCTGGTTCTCTGTTCAGTTGTGAACCTCTCCATTATAAATTCTCCAAGTGTTGTCTATATAATCTGAAAGAAAAAATAAAAAAATATTAATACACAAAAAAGTTATTAAACTTTTACACCCCTTGGTTTCTTTTGGCCTGACTTTTAATCATAAGAATTTTATGTATATAAAATCGTTTTTAAAAAGACTTTAGTATGACTATGACTATGGGCCAACCTGTCTGGCCAAAATATGCCACCCCCATACATTTTATAAAAAATAAATTTACATTTACCGCAACTTTTATTAAAAATAATAATAAAATATTACTGGAATTTAATTTTATTATGCCAGTATGTAAGTGTCAGTTAAATAATGATTTTTTTTTCTATATGAAAAATCACTTGGGACTGCTATAAACATCTCAATTCTGTGGCAGAGAGAAACGGGCAACGAAATTGCGGACTATCTGGCTAAAAAGGATGCGGATACCCCTTTCGTAGGTCCAGAGCTCTTCTGCGGGGTAAAAAACAATTCACTCGTGCCCTAATGCGCAAGGAGGAGAGACAGAGTCTGCAAGACTGCTGAGTCAATTGGTGTAATAATATAAGTATTCAAATGCTTGGACTGGAATTTCGCAAGATTTGTGAGTAATCCACTGAAGATTCAGAGTAGCTATATGGATATGCTTTCCCTCTCAGTACTTGTTGTACTAAGTAAAAAAAAAATTTTTTAAGTGCATCTTGCACACCCACATAAATTGGAATTAAGCACGAATAAATATAAAATTTTGTTAAACTTTATAATTCCAAAGAATTTAAAATATTGTAAAAAAAAACTAAAAATTAAACTGAATAAAAAATAAATTGAATTAAAAAAAAAGTATCAAAATTGTATAAAAATAATTATTTAAATGAAACTGAAATCTATAAAAATTAAATTACAAAAAATAATTAAATTAAAAAAAAAATAATTAAATTAAAAAAAAAATAATTAAATTGAAAAAAAAATATTTAAAATTAAATTAAAAACTTAAATTAAACAAAAATTAAATTTGTATATGTAATAATTTCTATTTGGAATTTAAAAGTTTAACAAAATATTAATCTTTATTTGTGCTTAATTCCAGAAACAAATAAATTTCCCAACCAACATTGTTTATTCAGTTCAATGCTTACTGAGTTTTTTGTTTGAATATTTGAATCTTTTTGTGACTTTTGATTAATAATTCTTATTTAGTCAATTGCTTTTACAATATAAAGGTTCTAATGTTTGCAAGAAACGTTGGGAGTAACCTACTGAGGATTCGGAGTAGCGTCTGATGAAATGGTCCATATAGGTATGCTCTCCTCTTCAGTACTTATTGTACTGAATAAATAACTCATGAGAATATCATGAGTAAAAGAATAAATTTTAAAACCAACACAATTTCTGGAATTAAGCACAAATAAAGATTAATATTTTGTCAAAAATTAAATTATTATAAAATAAGAATGAAAAAGAATAACATTAAATTCAACTAAAAATATTAATGCAATTAAAGAATGTTAGAATAAAAATTGGGAGCGGGAACTATAGACTTACTATAACACTACTCTCTTTCCCTAAGGCTTGTATACATTAAAAATTAATAGACTTTCTTGGGTGATTTGTGCGCTGGGCATAATGCTGTCCTAAGTAACAAAAACGGGCAAAAAGACAGTCAAAAATATATTCTTTTATTTTTTTATTATTTTAAAAAGTAAAATAAAACAAAGACTGAAATACAAAAGATAATTCTTTTTTAATTAATTAACTTAATTTTGATAGAATTTTATATTGAGATTTTTTCCAATTTATATTTTTAAATAAATTCTATTAAATTATTTTTAAAGAAAATTAACATCAGACAGTTTATGGAATTAATAAATTTTTTTTAATTGAAATTAAATTTTATATATAACTAGCTGACCCGGCAAACGTTGTTTTGCCATATGAATTATTTCTAGAGTATGAAAATATATCTTATTTATTTCATCAAAATCGGTTAAGTTGAAAAAAAAAATTTTTTTTTTTCAAATTAGTTATAAACATATTCTCATGTCTACTGAATATAGGTACATATTAAATTGCATTAAAGTCGAAAAAAATTTTTTGGGGTGAACCACCACACTAACACTGTCACACGAGAATTTTATATAAATATTTATAAGATATTGTTAAGTGTTTATTAAATTTCGTTTTATGTTCCGCCTTTATATTTTTTTTTTATTATTTCATTTAATTTTTTTTCCATTGTATAACTATAAATAATGCAATCAATCTATTTTATAAAACAAATACAAAAATATACAAGTACGTGTTTAGTAAGGTGTTTCACTGTTATACATTTTCATTTAGATGTAAATGTATCTGGATACATTTAGTTTTGATTACAAGGTCGTTTACTTTTTCCATTTTGCACAAACATTTATAAATGTGTTAGTAGAATATATTTAAATGTGGAATAGCTGTAGTGTGTTTGTAGTTTATTGTTGTTGTTTTTTATTATATTTTTTTTACTGTTATTTTATAACAAAGATTTAATAAAAGTTGTTCTTAATGAAAAATTATTCATAAAAGCAAACAATAACAAAAAAAAAACAAAAAAAAACAAACGTTGAAATATAAATATGGGCTTAATAAAAATATAATATTACAAGATTAAAAATAAATATTTACAGTAATTTATGGTCGATTTTAGTGTCATTATCGGGGCAAGGATTTTCATGCAATTGGTTATTTTTATTGGATTCTGATTCAGTACTTTTCCGACTTCGAAAATTTATTGAAATTTATTTTTATTGCATATTTTGGCTTATTTTTCTATAAATGCATATTTTTGTGCATAATTTCATTTTCACGTACTGATAACCTGCAAAGTATTTCACAAATAAAAAATTTTAGATTCTTAAATTCATCAAAACAGTCAACATGAAAAAATTACTATTAAATAACTGCGTGTCGTTGCTATTTTAATGTTGAAAGCGATCAAACCGTCTAGTACTGGTTGTCTTACTTATTTCAACATAAATTTTTTAGACGATTTGTCCTTTTGTAAAATGAAAAGAGTTGGTTGGCTTACGTGGCGGCCTAATGGCCCTCAATTAGAGTCGCAAGACTCTGTTTCGAATCACATACTCGCCAAGACTGTGTAGCCGTAAAGTGACCTAGATCCACCCCGTGACATTTAGATATCTGAGAAGGTCCGCTAACCTTACTACCGTTATCTCAGGTAGTTCGGTCATCAGATGTACACCGAGAAATCTGTGTCTCGAAGCCAGAAGGTGAAAGACCGTCTCCTCACTCTCGGGTGACCGATAGCTGCGGCAGCTATCGTTGAAGGGAAGTCCCAGCCTGCTGGCGTGCTTTCCGATCATACAATGACCAGTTATTACAGCCACCAGTCTGGAAATGCTTCTTCTATTCCTGCTCACTAATTGAACAAAGCGTTTACCATCATAGCGAGGCCATAATTGACGCGTCACCTTACACGTTTGTAGACTCTGCCATCCGGTAGTGATCAGAAATACCACTCCTGATAATACCAAGCGATACCAAAACTACCATTGACATAGAAACTTCCATATTAGATCCAGCCTGCTTATTACCAAAAATGACTTTGTTCCTTTTATGGAATAATTAATTGATGATGTTGTAAACGTCAGCATTGTCAGGCAACAGTCTTGTAACATATGTAAGCTTATATGATAAGAAAAATATTGAATGATTTTTTTAATTTCCATAATTACATCCTGTATTTTTAAGCGAATGTTTTATGCGCACATTTTCGTTTTTTAAGTGCATGAAATTTTATTCCCTGGTCGTTATAAACAACGTAATTTGATTGAATTTAGCACTTCAGTATAATCAACAAGAATTGTTATATTTTATTCTTATCGTTCATTCCTTCGTTCTTAGCAACATGTTGTTGTTTGCTTTTATGTTTACCATATTTCGTTAGTTTGTAACAATTAATTTAAAATTAGAATAAAATATTTTGAAATTTATTTATAAATAAAGTTTGTTACAAAGAATTTTTTTTCTAATCGTTCTTTTTTTATTTAGTCCTTAAATTTCTTCTAGGCTGAATATGATAGCAAAACAACATGCTTTTCCTTTAGGTTTTCGTTCTAGAAGTTTTCAAAAATTTTAAAAAGCAATAAGTTCTAATTAAATTACAATTATTATTTCGTAATTTTTTGCTAATTTATTTCAAGCATTTTCAGCTTTCTTATTCATACAAGAAAAAACAATATTTTCAATGTCAATGTCAAAGACACAACCAAATTCTTGTGGTTACAAAATTAGATGATAGTTTACAACACGTACAGGCCATGAAATACAAAAAAAAAAAAAATTAATAAATAAAGGCTGCTTCAGTAAGAGTGCACTTTTTGATTTCATGCTGCTCGTTGTATGTTACATGTATTTCTCATGATTTTCTAAGCCTAAATTCGACAATTTTTTTTTTTTTTTTTTTTTTTAACTGGCCTTCATTTGACTTTAAACGAATTCTTGGCGCATATATTTAATCGGAACATATCAGCTTTACGATACCATAAAAAAAAATCACAACTCACTAAAAAAGCAGTGCTTTTATCTTAAAATTATAAAGTGCTCTCTTACTGGGATACCCTTTATATTGAAAACAGCATGAAAAATTGATTAATTAATTTTATGAAAAAAAAAATTATAAGATTAGCCCCAAAACTGAAAACAAAATTGCTGTAGCAAATGTTGACAAAATGTTTTTCTTTTCTTCGAAGAGAAATAATGAAAAGTTGAGAGCTAAAGCAGCCACAAAACTTTTTTTGAATTTGTTGTGTTTGTGTAAAGTAGTTTTATGCTAAAAAAAAATATATCAAAAGGTTCAATCATGAACCTTTACTATTTAAAGTTGACAGTCCAAGTCAAATCATAAACAGATTATATCAATCTGCTTCAGCTATTGAGCTTAAAAACACAGTTGTGTTACTTGCTTTGTACCAATAACACAGTACAACAGTCAATCTGGGTGGTGAGAAATTCCAAGTCTGGGTGATGGTACTAGGTCAGTATAGTAAAACCCTCAAAGGGTTTGGCGTTCGTATGTGTCAGTTTTTTTTTATGACAATAATCCCAAAAATGTTCCATAGTGTAACAAGTATTTGCTTTAGAATTTAAATATTGCGTACATAGGGTAGACCTATAGTTACGTCGTAAGTCAAATAATAAAATAATAAATTCACTTTGATACAAAACTTGTTTAAACAACAATTTAAAACTATTGTGTGTGATTTATTCAACGCACAAAAAATCGCGCACAACATTTGATAAAATGTCTTTGAAGGTCCAATAAAAAACTGCTGGTTTTTTATGCCGTCCGACACCATTGAATTAAAAAACCAAAATGCAAACATTGAAAAACACAAATATGCCAAAAAAATCATTAAATTGAGTAAACTACTGCGTAGTCAATTAGGTGTAATTTTTTTCATGTTTGTGTGTATTTGTATTAAAATACAGCTTTGTATTATTGAATGCTTTAGATTCAATCGTATTGAGCATCAATCAATTTTTTAATCGTGATTGATTGCACTGCTCTGCAAAAAATCACGTTTTGGCTCTCCTTTAAAGAAAACTATGTGGAGTATATGTTGATGCGCTAAACTCAAATCTGTTATTGGTTTTTCTCCATCACGTACGGATTTTTTATGGGCGTGGCAATTTTTTCCCCTAAATTAATCAGGTAGGAAGACATATTTCAGTCTAACTCGAGAACGACTCATCCGATTTTCATAAACAAAACATCAAAAGATGCATAACAAAATTATATTTAATTTAACACCACATAATTTTTTCTATATTTTATTCAAAAATTTAAGAGGGGAAAATTTTTTTTCTTGCAAAATTGGTTTTTTTTTTTAGTTAAAAAATGTAATAAAAAAAGCAAATATTTTATATTTTGCACATTTTTCATAGTTTTATTTAAAGGAGGTTTTTGCTGCTTAGCAGTGTTATACTTAAAAATCAACTAAAAATGCGATTTTTTCAGTTGTCTAAGTTATAAATGCCATGTATTCTTAATATGGCAACATGTTTCTGCAACAAAAATTTATTTTTTTTATCAGAAATTGGGATATACAAGTTCAAATTAAAGTAAGAAGATACAGTTTCTCTAATAGAGCAACATGTTGCTGCTACAATGTAGCAGTAGCTATTTAAATTTTTTAAGTATTTTATAAGACTAAAGCTACGGTCACATTAAACAAATATTTGTCGAAATAAGCACAACCACTAAGTCGTCTACATAGAAGTTTATATATTTTAAAGAAATATTCGCTAAGATTAATTTAATTTTTTATTAAAATACAATCTGCTTACATTATTTAATTATTTGAATTAATTTCATGTAATGCAAAATAAAAATATTTGCCAAAAAGTATTGTTTACGCTTAACGCATGTCTTCTATTAAATTTAAATCTTGTTTACCAACCCTTTAGTTATTTAAAAACTCTAAAAATATAAACTTACTTTCATACAAAACTGAAAAATAAGTTTATATATTATAATTAAATGTTTTCTCAATATAGCAACATGTTGCTGCAACATAAACTTTTTAACTTCTGTATTTTTTAAAATTTAAATTCAAGTAAAACAAATAATTTCTCTGTTAGAAAAACATTTTTAAATATTAATGGTTTCATGTTTATTTTATTTAGTTTTCATAAATTTTTTAACATGTTACTGCAGTATTATTATGTATGTGGTCCACCCAAAATGCACGATGTAAATTGTAACTAAAACAAAAATTTTTCAGAGAATTATTTTAAACATTCTATCAATCTATGACAATTATGTGTGAAACAGAATATCGGTTGGCAGTGACGAGCTGCAATGGCATACCTCTATCCGATGGTCCATATTTTCCATGACTTTGAGACATAATTTTAAATATTCCCAAAGAAAGAAGTCCAGCGGTGTCAAATCACATGATCGTGTCAACTAATTGAATTTCTTGCCCATAAGAGCCATTCTTTCGTTGGCTGTGTGGAAAATTGCGCCATCTTCTTGGAACCACATATCGGTACCATCTCGCGATAGCGAACACCATTCACAGTAACTGGTTGACTGCCCTTCTGCAATCGCGAACGGCAGCAATATTTTAAGGAGAACGAACTGGGTGAGCATGCACAGCTGTTTTCACATTTCTTACATACCCAATTTGCTGATAATTCTCCTGATTTCGGACCCAGTTTGGTTGATTATGCTGACGAGAAAAATCACGAAGTGCACTAAATGCATTTAGATTTCAAAGCCCATTTTCCAAAATGGCTGCAACAATCTTAACGCGCTGCTCAATTGTGTACCTTTAATTAGTTGAATTTGTCAAACACTGAAACAAATAAATATCTAATTAAGTTGGGCAAAAAACTTGACGTTAAGATATGATACACAATTAACATCGTGCATTATGGTTGGACCACACTGTTCTAGCAGAAAAAAAACATTTTGTAAAGTTACATGTTGCTGATGCATAATTTCATTAAAATATAGTTTCTGGTAGTTGTATTGGTACGTACATATATAAATTTTGAAAATAATTTAGAATTAGGTGCAGGTTTGATTCCTGCCTAACCACTGGGAGCAAATGTCTTAACACCATGTTGCTGCAACTTCTAATATTTATTCCAAGTTTTTAAAAGTCACAGAAATTTTTTTAATTTAGTTTAGTGATTTTCCATTCGTAAGCCTTTTAAAAATTAATTTTCAAAAGGCTTAACTTCTTGCAAGTTATTAAAACTTGCAACATATTACTGCCAAGCACTCATATATATCTTTTCTTTCCAACACAAAATGCATATTTGCAACATTTTGTTACAAAATAACTTTTATGCAACATAATCAGCTTATAAACAGTCGTTCTCGTATATAAAATGTTTCGTGTCTCATTGTTCTCATGCAATAAAAAAATCATGTTATTGACCTAAGTCAAGGGCACTGCACTTGCACTAGAAATCTAAATAAAAACTTGTTTAAAAAAGTCTTGCAAAGGATAAAAGCATAAAAGCAAAACACACGAAGGGAAGAAAAACAATTTTAACAAGCCTCTCTTAAACCAGTTTTCTAGCTTAACATAAAGAAAAAAAATTCTTTACTTAAAATAAACTGTGTTGAACATCCCATTAAAAAAAAAATTAAAAAAAGAAAACTTTAATCAATTTTGTATGTTGGACAACGTGACTTGATTTATGCGAAACCAATAAATACAGCACCAGGGTAAATACTTGCTCATAAGAATTTCCTTTAAATGTGTGAGTGTAATGTTGATTTCATCGTTTTTTTATGTTTTTATTTTTATTTTTGATTTCGTTATTAAATAAAATTCAGCAAACCATGACGAGATGTTATTAAGTTTTACTTTTGTTTAAATCTCCATGATAAATGGCTACAACTTTACCAGTAAGTGCTGGTTGCTACTCTGCTGACGCTGCAGTCGGTTGGCTGGCTGTTTGTATTGTGTTTGTGCATCATGCTAAAGCAGACTATAAAGCAAGTCGTTGACAATATCAAGGTCTTTCTTTGCTGTACTTTTGTTGTCTCTAGAGCAGCTTTTACAAAGATTTTGTTTATTTTTTGTATTTTTATACACAACCTACAAAGTAAAAATCCCTTTTTTATAAACTTAAAAAAGAAGTGACGCACTTATGTATTAAAAAAAAAATAACGAGACATACCTACTTTAATATCCAATGCATCCAGACAAGTTCGGTTTATAAAGTGTGAGATCATTCATGTTTAGAGTTCATTAACATGATGTTGCTGCAGCATTGTGCAAGTTTATACAAAAGATCTTTCTGATTTTAGGTTCTAGAGGAGCTGTTGCTGCACTCAGACTTTTTGTTTGTATACGCGTATAAACAGCCCTGGAACGTTTAGTTTGGAAATAATAAAGTCATGTTGGTTTGTTTGCTTGTTTGTACTTGAATAAACAAAAAATAAATGAACGAAGCAAAAATCCCTTAAATTAACTTCTGCCCCAATTCTGTAGTTTTTCTTTTGTATGTTTGTTTTGTTTTGTGGTTAAAAAATATCTCATCATCATTTTGCTATTTATTTAATTGTGGGTTACCCTACAGTAAATATTTTTATTAAATCAATTTGTTTAATAAAATTCTCTCATAAAATATTGTTGTGATTGAATTTAAATGAATTTATTTAGCTTTTTTATCTACATAAAAATCATTTTCTGCTTGTGCGCTATATAAATTTTTTGTTTTGAAAGTCTCCATACATGCCATATATATTTATATATATTCACTCGCCACTGTTTAAAAAGATGTGTATACGTACTTAATTTTAGCCTGAAATTATGCTTTGAAATATTTTATTGGCGCCTCTGATAACAATGTTAGCAAAAACATGAGCCACTTTATAAAGTAGTGCATGGATGGGTTTTTTAACAATAAACATTCTATTTGTAAACGAATTTCTCTAAAAATTAGTACATACGCTCTCTAAAGGTACCAACTCATGTAATAAAGGACCGGGCCGGGCGAGACTGTATCAATATGTTGCTGCAATATAAGTTTTCCTAATTCAGCAGTATGTTCCTGTGAAGAATATGACAAAAATGTGCCGGTAACATGTTGCTATACAAAAAAATGTTAATTCAAATTAAAATATGTACCAAACAAAAATTCTAGAAAAAAAAATTTGTTTTTTGTAAATTCACCATTATTATGCTGTTTGAAAAAAATTTTGCTTAAAAAAATTTGGAGAGAAAAATCATCAACATGTTGCTTTAAGGAGTTGCATAATGGATATTTTTTAAATACCTATTTGCCAGTAGCCAATGTTCTATATGAATTGTATTCAATAAGTAGAAATTCTATTTCTATTTGTGACCAAAAATTTTGAAAAACAAACTTTGCCTGCTATAATTGGTTTGTTGCTGTTTTTATTTTATACATACAAGTCCACATTTACTCCTTTTGTGGTGGTACGTACTTAAATGCATAAAAAAAAATTGAGAATTTTGTAAAGTTCAAGGTTTTTTGGTTTCAATTTTGCTTGTTCTTCTGCTCTTATTTTTATTTTTGTTTATGGAAGTGAGTTTGTTTGTATTTAAATATGCGTTGTTAACTTTCTGTTGCTGCTAAAGATGTTGTCATGTTTGTGTGTTCAGGCATTTTAAGTCTGTTTTTGCCGCCTGTTTGTATGTTCTTATTTTTATACTTTCAACCTCAACGTACGTGTGTGTGTGTGTGTATGTAAAACCATTTGTGTATATAAAAAATTATACGCAAAAAGAAAAACGGTGATCAATGATTTTGTTGTGATGATTCAATACAAATTATTTTTCTGTTTCGCTTTATGTAATTGAATTCTTAGTTTGTGTGTTGTGCTCTTCGTAAACAGTCCTGAACAATATTTTCATTTAAAAATCGCTAAACAGTTTGCTTTGTGTTTATATTAAAGCCACAATGTTGAGTGTTATACAAAATTTGCAGCCTCATTTTCAGTTTCATGTTACAAATTTTTATTTTCCTTTTAATTTTGCTTACAAACAATTTTTTTTAATTGTTATTTTTATTTCTGTTTTAGTGGAATTCTTTAATTAATTTTTTCTCAAGCAATCAATTCATTTAGAAAATTTGTTTGAAAATTACTTCAAAATATTTATGTTTTCCATAAAAAATATCAAGCCGCTTTAAGTAATTGTTATTGTTTCATAAACAGCACATTAATGTTTTTTAATAAAATTTCTTATTTTATTTTATTTTATTCAAAATTAATTGATGGATAAAAGTGTTTATTACCAATCAGGCCCCACACCGTAACCCAGACACTCGCATTGTAGCTAAGAATTATAAGATATCGAGTGTAGTGCTCTGATACAGCCAAAAATGTTCTCAATGTTTTTAAGAAATGACCAGGACCACACACGGCAAGTTTAGTTGGACAATTCTTTCTCAATTTTCTTTTAAAGTTGTCGTTTTGTTCACACACAAATTTTTTGGTTCTTATTCAGTCATTCATTCAGCCTTCAAGCTACCTGTCTTCTTTTTTTTTCATCTTCATAGTCCCTATTTAGACGAAGAAACATTTAGTTAGAAGGGAAACATTTCGTTTGTAGCCAAATTACGGGTGGAGAAGACAGAATCATTTTTGTGTTCGGTACTCTACGATACGCTTTGTTCACATATTCTTTGTTGATATTTGCTTTAATTTTCTTTTCTTTCATTGTATTGTGTGCAAATAATAACAATAATAATGGAATGTTGCCGACAACATGTTCGTCTGTGTGACCGCGAAAGAAAAAGCAAAAGGGAATTCAAGATGTTTTTCTTCCAAATGTTTCGTCGTCTAAATATTGACATAACAGATACGAAGAGAGAACAAAAGGGAATAACAATTCTGTATTATCCATACTTTTGGTTATTATTTATTTTGTAGTTTTTTTCCTTTTTATTCTATTGTTTTTACATGTAAATATTATCTAGCTGTTCATTTAGTATGTAGCACACTCATCAAACCGCTTCTAAGACGTAACTGTTGTGCTCGACAGTTGCGTAGCAGTTGATCTCCACAGTTACGTCTTATGCTAGTACACACTTGGCAATCAGGCATGTTTCATATTTGGTTGCGTAGTGTGTAGTCGTGTTTATAATTTAATTTCGTGTTGTATTCCAGGTTTCAAAAATATGAAAATATTTTCTGGTTGCATTTGTGGTTTATTTGTTGGTTGCAGTGTTTGCAATCTGAACGAAAAACTATAGCGATGATTACTAGATGTTGTGTAAACATGTTGCATAGTCTGCACCTAACATTATGAACATACCCATTTTACATGTGTAAAAAAACTAATTAAATAAAATAAAATCAACCATATTCTGAATCGAAAGACAAGAATGTTTTTATTTCAGCTATTTTGTTATGAAACGTATAAAATAAGAACTAGAAAATATTAAAAGAAAGTAAATTTTTGTGCAAAAAATAGCGTTAAATAAAATAATACATGAAAACAATATAAACCAAATACCTACTATAGAAACTTGATCACTTTGTGCTCAAGAGGACTAATGCGCTGTAAGTGACAGCTGCCTGCTCATTACTTTCTAGTTAACTACCAGCCTTCCAGTCAATCCACACCTTAAATATTTAAATTTAATACTTTTTTCCATGCAGGGCCATTTTTATTTGGTGACGTTTATGTTTTCCGCACGCAATGTCCTTTGTTGCCATTACTTTTTACCAGCTTTTGATATTGCCCCGGTGTTGATGTTTTTGACTTATAATAAATTTAAAATTTAAAATATCGATAAAAAAAATGTAATTTTTCTTATTGCACTTTCTACTTACATATCCTTTTGTAATTGACACTTTTTATATAAAAAAAAAAAAAAAAAAAACAAAACTTGAAAAAATTCCGCCAACAAATTACCAACTCAGAAAAACGTAGCTACGCTAGAAATGCAGAATATAAACAATCGTAAAAAATTTTATTGAAACTGAGTAGAAGAACAAAAAAATCAAAGGTAGCAAACAGAGAAATTTCTATTCTGATCGAAACGTAGAATACCAGAAAATTCGACTCAGAATAGCGATGATTACTAGATGTTTTTGCTCGGTCTCGCCCGAACAAGTCCTTCTCATGTTTTTGCTGGCATTATTATCAGAGGTGCCAACCAAAGTGCTAAATAAAATATTATATTTCAAAACATAATTTCAGGCTTAAATTAAGTACGTACACCCATCGTTTTGAATAGTGGGCTAGAAAATGGGCATGGTCGATCCATAAGTATATTATGATCTTCCTTAGAGTATAGAGACTGTATGTAGCAAAATTTCAGACATTTTCGTTGGACAACAAGAATTTGTATAGCGAAAAAATGTTATAAATTAAAGCGAGGTGTGTTTAAAAAGTTAACAAAGAATAACTTTTGTACAGAAATGATTTTGCATTAAGTTAAATTTAATTTAAATAAATTTAATGCCCAAAATATCAGCTTAAAATGCAATGAATTTGTTAATACAATTTTTATTATGCAAACAAGTTGGCCAAATAATCCACTTTAATTTTCAAACTTTGCTTTAGCCATATTATATGAGGTATTTAATAAAAAGGACTATTTATGGTGTAGAAATTACTCGTACTATCCCTTTTAAGCCCTCCTCGCAACACAGTGCCCGTAAATAAAAGAAACACACTATTAAAAACTATAAACTAGTGACATAAAAATGAACTTGAACGAAAAAGTCCTTGGCCTTGTATGTTTATTATGGCCTGTTAAATGTGGCTTGCCTTGCCATCATCTCCTCACTGCACCTCCCTTGCTCCTGAAACACAGAGAAAAAAATGAAAAAGGAAAACACATACCCACAGCATTAGCAACAAATATTTGCACACTTGCACAAACTATTACAAATAATCGAGTGTGATGATGAAATCTCTCCAACAACTAAATACCCGTACATAGCAGCCGACTGAAATATTGTGAGAGGACTTGCATAAAGTTGAAATATATTTTACCGGATTTGACCATGAACAAGAACTAAGCAATGTCACAACCTTAAAATAGCAAAAACAAAAGTAAGAATTGAAAGGAGAAAAATAACAACAAATTGTTGATAAATATTGAAAAATCTTCCTATTTTAGCCTCTTAAAATGACCTTCATACTCAGTAGCTTGTTGGGTGATGAGGCAAAAATTTTACAAAATTTCTTTTTTAACAAACTGACTCTTTTAACATAGAGTAGAGAGAATTGAGAAGAGCGAAATATTGCTCTTCATATTTTTCTACTGTTTAAGAGCATGTGAAATGTTGTTTAAAATTTCTTTGCTTAAAATTTCTTTCTCTATAGCGAATATATGATTTCCTACTTTTAATGACTGACATTGAACATGAAAATTTGTAGTTTTTTTTATGAGACTGTGTGCTTGTATGTATTTTTCTGTTGGCATTGAAATTTTATTTTAATTTTAATTTTACTCTTTTGTAACGTAAAAAGTAGCGATAAAAAGCGCTCAACTTGTCAATGTTTTGTTTTTTTATTATTATTTTTTCAAAAAATTTTAAAATTTAGTTGTGCTGCCGAAAAACGTGTGTTTTTCTAAATTTTAAAATTTTGTAATTTTTTTTTTTATTTTTTGCTGCTGAGTGCTTTACAAAACAAAAAATTTTTTGTTTTTAATTTTACCGTATCGTTGGTGATTATGAAGGCGAAGGTTGCTTTAGGTCATGGCCAAACTACTTGACATTTGTTGAAGTATAAAGTGTAAGAGAACAAATAAATAAATAAAAAAAAAAAAAAAACTATAAAGTAAAATATGGTATGCACAGTTGAAAATGGATTGGCTTAGTTAAGGGTCATAACGATAATTGATTACGAACTTGAAAATAAATTAATTATGGCGTAAAGGTAAATGAGAAAAAAAATAAGAAAGGGAGGAAAGAAAATTACAAAGTGCTTGAACTACAAGTCTAAGTGTAACATACGACTTATATATGATAATGCACTGCGAGAAATTTCACTGTAAATGTACTTTCTTGCTAAAACTAAATAATGAAAATTTTCGGTACAACTCAAAAAAAGAATTACCTACATTAATGCTTAAAAAAAAATAGCGTAGATTTTAAAGTAGAAATTTTACTTTAAAGACTACGTAATTTTTTTTTTTTTTTTTTTTTTTTTTTTTTTTTTTAAGAATTCATTAATTCGGCTTTCCTAATTTTTATTATTAAAAATTAAATTTAAAATACAGTATGCCACGGCTAGTTACCTGGCCAAAATATTCACGATTTAAGGGTAATTATCCGGGGAAAGCATTTAAACGTGCACGTTTAATTACCTCATAGAAGTAATTATACAAGAGGAAATTATCCAAACACTTCTAATTATCTTTAAGGGAGTACTTATCCGAATAAAATCTATAAAACATGATAATATTTATTAGTCAACTAAAATGTTTTATTGAATTCTCCAGACGCATTTTGTTAAACCATATCGTGAGAGCTTTTTCAACATCTGCATAATTGGATTTTCGGAAACGCTTTAACTCCACATTCTTGTTGGACTCTGCTATTGCGCGAATTCTTGATTTCTTTCTTATTATTCTATTAACTGTAGAAATGTCACATTTAAAATCGGCGACCAATTCTTGCTTTGTCTTTTCCTTTTTTTATTGTCTGGGAGATCAGCAGAAGTTTTTGTTTGATTGATAAAGCTAAATTCCTCTGGGACATTTTTACGCCATTTAATATACAAATTGTTAAAAATAATCGCCTGTTTTACGGCATAGCAACAATAAATATACAAATTTCAAAATAAATTTGGTTGCTGTACCAGAGTTGCAGTCAACACGTGGGAAATTTAAGGGAAATTTAATTTAAGGGTAACACTTTTATAGGTAATTACCCGAAATGGGTAATTAAGCGAAAGTTAATTAAAGTGGACTTTTGTTTGAAAAACAATATAAAATAAACGGGGTCTTTAAATTTTAGGCAAATAAGCGTGAGGTAAATAAACGGGTTATACTGTATTCTACTACACTATTGTCAGGTACCTCATAAATATTAGCTGTTTAGCAACATGTTGGTGTTTTAGTTTTATCTTTGTTAATAGATTTTGCTTAAAATTTAAAATTCTCCTTATTTCCTTCTAAAAAAAAAATATTTTTTAACAGTCTTTGAGTAAAATTTAATGATAATTTGATTCTACCATATCATATATACGATGATACAGTTCTAATAAATGCAACTAATGCGTAGTGTTCTTGCTACAAGTCATCTTGTAAAGAATTTATACTGTTATTTCAGCAGAATTAATTCCTTAGGTTTTAAAAGTTTTTATTATTAAAAAATAAATATAAAAAATTTTACTAAAATAATGTCTAGTAAATTGTTAGGAATATGTTGCTGTTTATATTTTATTTATTATACTATTTTGTTTAAGATTTTAGTTATCGCTGCAAGTTAATTGAAAATTCTTGTTTGGTTTATTTATTTTTATAAAGTTTTTTTATTATTTAAAAAAAAAAAGAAAAATATTTTTCACCGATTGTAGGTTAAAATTTACTGATGATCCTACAGTTTATGTTAGTAATAAAGTAATAGTTTAATAAGTTGCCTTGAATCAATTGCTTTCTTATTTCTTTTTTCAAATAACAATTGCCTAAGTAATTATTTAAATACAATTATTTTTAATTATTTTTTTTGCTTTTCTTACGTGTTAAATGTAATAGTTTTACTTAGTGTACAAAACAACATTTCTTTTCTATTGAATTTTCTTATAAAACATTTATTTTATTACTTGCACTACTGCTAACCCAATTTATTTATTTTTTTTTTTTCCTTTTTAAATTTAAATAGGAAAAAAAATCTATGTATTTCCTAATTGCATTCAACTGTGTATTTTCACTTTCATCAATATTTTTAAAAGGTTTGTTGCTGCTGACGTTTTCTGTTTTTAAAAACAAAACAAAATAAATAAAATACATATAAAGAAAAAAAAAAAAAAAGAGAATACAAATTTAGTAACAAATGCAATTCAAATACAGCAAAAGTTTTGTTTTTGTTTTGTTTTTCAGGCGGTTACATTTTTTTTTTCAAATGCATTTTCAAGGTCGTAGTAAAAATTTCCTGATTTGCTTGTTCGTTTGTTGAATATTTAATGAAAGTCTCAAATAACAACAAATAAACTTGATGCAAAAGCATTTATGTATTTAGTTTGTCTCTGTAATTGTAACTGATAGAACAACAAGAAAAATTGTTTAAATGATTGGTGACCTTTGCAAGTGTGTATAAGGAAAGTAATAAGCAACAGGTTGCTAACAACCCAGCAATATGTTGCTAAGAGAGAGGGAGGAGGGCAGAGGCTGTTTGAAACAAATAAAACAAAAATATAAAACTCTGAAAACTAAGTTTAGCTGCTGACGGGCCATTGTAGACCACAAAAGAACAAAAGAAAAATAGGTGTCAAGACGCAGAATGAGCTGCTTAGACAATGGGACATTGGTGCCAGGAGATCCAGGCATGCTTAATCCTAAGAGTAGTTGGAAACAAAGCTGCGCAATAGATCTTAAAGGTCGTGGTGCGAATATAGCCCATGATGATAATGAAAGCCCAAACATAATTAATTTAATATTTTTTTCATTTAGTTAGGAAATTTCTTTTTGTAAATTAAATTTTATTAGTTTAAAAAACTTTAAAAACATTTCTTTATTAACTTAATTGTCTGCTGCTAATATTAACTACCCATTAACTTATTTGTTATTCTTGGCTTAAACACGTACCCAGTAGTCTCTTGTTTTTTTTTTTTAATTGCACTCTTGCGTGTGTTTGTGTTTGAATTATTTTATTTTAACTTGGCAATTTGCCGACTGTGCTGCAATAAATAAAAACATGCAATTTTATACAACAACAACTAAGCAGCCACCTATACTAAAAAGCGAAAAAAAAACGCTACGTCAATAACAATGACCTTAAGAAAATTATAAAAATAATTCTACAACGGAGAGTAGTAGTGCTTATAAAAATATTTCCTGGTGACAATAAATTATTAAATAAAATATTTGGCTTTGTGCATTAAATAAAAAAAATATTTTTAAGCGACAGCAAATTAATGAAAAAAAAAATTTTTTTTGTGAAGTTTAAACAAATTAAGTAGAGGAATAGGTATATTTTAAAATGGACAAGTAGGCAAGGAATGGGCTTAGCAATGTAAGAAATGCGACCCAGGATGTCATATATATATGCCAGATTACATGTAACTAAACAACAAGGTTAATTTGAAACAAGCATGACTTTATGAACCACATTTTAATGCACCCCCTCATCGACGAAAAAAAAAAATATTTTCAGCAACCAAGGAACATTTGTTGTTTTAATCTCATAAAACAGAAAAAAAAAATTCATTCAAAACAGAGCCCCTATTATGGCTTATAATTCAGCTCTACTTTAATTGAAATTTTCAAATTACAACTTTTTTGTGTTATTTTTTACAAAAGTTAAGATACGACTGCCAAAAAATCATGCGGAGGTTTTACACTATAATACAAGCTTTAAGATTTTCATTAGATTTTGTCAGCTGTTTTTGTTATTTTTTATTTGTATGCAAAAATGCAACCCTGGTGTAATGAAAAGTATAAACGTTTAGAAAATTTTATAAAAATGGTGGCACCAAAATAGTGACTGCCAAATTTCTATCTGTATTTTTTGATGGATTATTTTCATACAAGGTGAGCTAAAAGAAATGGCTCTTATTTTTACAAATGGCGGCCAATGTCAAATCTGTTTTGACATTTGTACAGACAGATGTAGAATACCAGTGAAGAAGCTATGGAGCGATACACTCCCCAAGAACGCGGAATAATCGAAGTGAACAAACAAAACCGAAAATCCACGAGTGATGCACGAGGAGCTATTACACCCGCTCAAAGTGACTGCTGGAGCAGTCATCGGGCTTTTCAAATGACAACAGTGGACGGTGCGCGCTATATTGCCATGTTAACCGAGTTTTTTCTGCCACAATTGAACGAATTAAGACTGGAGGACATGTGGTTCCAACAGGACGGAGCAACGGCACACATTTTATTTTCATTTAGAAAAAAAAAATGATACCCAAACAACATAGGATAACTTTTTTTTGGTCCACCTTGTAGTATTATACTTTTTCATTTCAATTTTTGACAAGTCGTTTTACTGAGTTTTGTAGTGTGAAACCCCATTTACTGTTTCAGCTCTGTGTAAGTGCATTTGACAAATATATAAACAAAAACAAAATACAACTCATCAACAATAGCAATTATTATTATTATCATTATGGGCTATGATCGCACCGCCGACCTTTAAGATGTATTGTGCAGCCCAGTTTCTAACTACAATCCTAGACTCCTTACGGATCTCATAATTGTTGTAGGACTAATCTTGCCTAGATCTTCTGAGACCAATGCCCTACTACCCAAGCAGCTTATTTTGCGTCTTGTCACCGCTGGGCACTCGCAGTGAATATGTTTTGACGTTTCCTGTCCTTCCCGACAAAAACGACAACAGTCGTCTTGTACCACATCGATTTTACTTCAATAGCAGTTGTTTCAATTTCAACTCAACTGAGACGTGTTTTTTTACAAAGCAAAGAAGTATATTTTTATTATCAATGAAACAGGCGTTAAGGGACAGACACTTTTAATATTAATAGCCCTGATTATGAGTGTCGAAAACAGTGATTTGTGGCAACGCCGGCCATATGTTTTATATGGGCTTGTCGTGAATTCGACTACGACAACAACACTCGTGATAAGGCTAAATATTTGAATATGATTTCGGCGCGTACAAGGCGCAATCTGCAACAGCAACTTTCACAAGCTTTTCACCGTATTTCGTAGACAAGTGACTTTATATAACCCCAAAGAAAATAATACAATGGGGTTAAAGCACACTACCTTGGCCGTCAATTAATTGTTATTCGAATTAGTCGCTATCAAGGACGATTATGTACCCGATAATCTGTTGAATTTCTTGTCAAATAAAGCAGTGTTGACAAACTCAAAGTTGTGCACCTCTAAAAAAAAAATAAAAAAATCGTCTACTCTCGATAATCTCTAATTTGATTTAAAAGCAAAAATAAATGTCTAATCTTTAATAATTATAAAAACGCTAATAAAATTTTATTTACTAGCTTTTCGGTATTGCGTTCAATAATTTATGTGCGCTGAATAATTTCCTAATCTGTTTTGAGTTTAAAACTATGTGTTCTGTGGTAACAAGAAGTGCTTAAATCGTCTTAGGTGATTTGAATTTTAAAGTGATATAGGACTAATACGTTCACCCTACTCCAGTTGTTATTCATCGATTAAATACGCTTTTCACAATAGCAAATGTTTTCAAGAATAGCGTGAGATTTACATACATTAGAACCACGTTAATTTAAAACTGTCGCCTCCAATTGTTTGAAAAATTCTTGTTAAGACCCGAATCCTCAGTAGGTTACTCCCAACGTTTCTTGCAAACATTAGAACAAATAACATTAGAATAAATAACTCATGAGAATATCATGAGTAAAAGAATAACACAATTTCTGGAATTAAGCACAAATAAAGATTAATATTTTGTTAAACTTTTAAATTCCAAATAGAAATTATTACATATAAAAATTAATTCCTACAAAATTAAGTGCATTTTTCAAGTACAGGGTCTTAACAAGAATTTTGCAAACAATTGGAGGCGACAGTTTTAAATTAACGTGGTTCTAATGTATGTAAATCTCACGCTATTCTTGAAATCATTTGCTATTGTGAAAAGCGTAACAAAATAAAGATTAATATTTTGTGGAATTAATTTTTATTTTTGATTTTAAAGGATGTTTCCCAACAATTCCGCACGGTTTTTAAATTGGTCTATATTTATTTTATCTATTTTTCTGATTTAGTACTTTTTTGAGACTTTTTAGTCGTTACATAAAATACACTAACGAATTTAAAACTATCAGACCGAACACAAATGGTGCTCAGTAAATAAAAAAATCAATAAACTGACAAAATAGTACTTTTTCTATATTTTAATGATACCTTTTGATTTTATTTGTATTAAAAAATCTAGAAATGGATTAAATGGTCTATAACTAAATAATAAATTGTAATGGCGACTGTGAGAAGGTACTTCGCTGACTTAGTAGCGAGTTAAATGCTAGTTAATGATATATTTTCAATACAATAATTTCATTAAATTAATGAATGTGTCATGGATTTAATGACATCATGTTTCATTAGTCTGTGGCATTGCTTGAAAAAAAATCGCTGAAATCTCGAAATGAATAGACTTAAAAAAATGTAAATAAAATAAATTCGGTCATATCTCTAGGTGCTTTCAGTTTTTTTCCTTAATTTTTTTTAATATAGATACATACATACGTACACAATAAGTTTAAGCTAAAAAATTATTAAAATCACATTAATATTTCTTTGTTTTTTTTTTGCAAATAAAAAATAAACACAATAAACAACAAAAATTATAACACAACCAAATTGATAAAAAAAAACACTGAGAGAAGAAATTAAAACAAGCGTTTGTAGCAATAACAACAAATACAGAAAGTAAAAATATTATAATACAATGAATACAAAAAGCCGCATGTGCACACACACACACACACACAAGCCCACCTAAAGCGAAAATAAAAACAAATTATTGCGATGGTCAAGGTCGACTGAGACGTCAACGTTGTGATGCCGAATTCTTACGTTCGCACGCTTGTTGTATGACAGACCAGAGTGTGTGTGAGTGTTGTGTAAACAAGAGAGTGTTTATTTTTTGTATGAGTAAAAGTAAAACGATACAACAATGATTTACTCTACATTTTGTGTGAGTACATACTGCCCTGAAGGCAACTCAACTAACTTTAAACGAGCGTGAAGTTAACTAGTACCCCTGGGTATTTTTCAATTATAGATGTTTAGTTTACTTTTAAGGGAGCTAACTGACTATAACCATGCCTTAAGCTATGGTGACATTACACAAATATTTGTTGAAATAAGCTTAACCACTACTTATTTTTATAGTCTATCAGGCATGTTCTGAAATCTCGATGATTTTAAACCGCGAACGATTTTAAAATCACGCTAGTAATGTTTTTGTGATCTGAAAATCACGAGATTTTAGCTTTTGAGTGGTGATTTTTACTGTTCTCAATCACGAGCTTAAAGCTTTTTTGCATTTTTTACAATAAAATTTGCTTAGAAAAAAAATGAAAAAAAAAAAATTCTTCACACAAAATAAAGCGTATTTTAAAATTAATAAATTTACGGTTCTCTTGTAAAAAATAATTAATTTTTTGACAAAAACTAATAAAAACCAATTCAAATTAGAAAGCGCTTGTAGTTTTTTTGAAACAAAATGAACCAAAAATTTAAAAAAGTTTTTTTTTTTTTTTTGAAGAGAAATGATAGTCTACTCAATTGAGTCTGCTAACCTCCTTTATGTGAAAATTTTCGAAATATGGTTTCTAAACACAAAGGCCTATAATCATAGTCAAACAATAAAGTCGGTTCTTTTTAAAAACAACCTAAAAATTAAAAGCTGTTACTAAAAAATTTTAGTACTATAGACAAAATAAAAGTAGGTTTTAATTTGAATCAACTTTAACAGGGTATCACCAATATTTCAACTAGCATTTGTATACAATATGCAGCAAAATATAAAAAATTTACATTAAAAATAAAAAAAACTGAAAAGTAATTTAAATTTTTTTAAAAATCGTTGTTTGTATATTTTCAATTTTTTTACAATTTAAGTCCTCGAGAATTTCAAAATCTCTGTAAACGTTTTGCAATGCAAACGTTTTTTAATTTGCTTATAAAAATTTTTTTTTAATTTATTTGGAATTTTCACTTAATTTTTTTTATTTATGACAGGATATTTTTTTTCTGTTTTGTTTGTTTGATTTTCTGTTTCTAGATTATTTAAAAACAACTTCAGTATACTTTAAATTTGAAATCGACTTTTTCGCTAAAAACACATTTTAACTTGTCTATAGTAGACCTAAAGTACGTATTAAAGAAAAGTATACTTAAGTACTCTTAAAGTATACTTTTTTTCTGACTATGATTATGGGCCAAAGTTTTTTAGACATTTTTTACATGGCCAACATGCTTTAGAATGGCAAATAACACAACGTAATTGTTTTTTTAATTTGGCAGAAAAATATACAACTTCATTTTGAGATATACCGTCAAATACTGATGCCGATTGACACAATTTCTTTTGTTCATTTTGGCGTAAATAATATCGAGCGATGTGACAACGAAACATTAACTGGTCCATGTGATTATCATTAGTCAACAAAATAACAGGATAACGCTTGACAACAACTTTTTGTTTACAAGTTAACGCATCTTAAACAGCTGTACTCAATTGAGTACAGTGAATTCTAAATTAAGGAATTCAAAGTAAAATGCTTAAAATGCTCCCAGTGATTTTAAATCACGAAATGTCAAATGATTTTGTAAGTAAAACACCTTTTTCGTGATTTGCAATCACTTTGAGAGAAAGTGATTTTCAAAATTTACACAAAAGGAAAAAGTATTGATTGAAAATATTTCCGTGTCAAACACTTTAAAAAAGCACTAAAAACAAACCTTAAAGCGCGTAACAGCGCTTGATAGGCTTGATTATAAGTGGCATAATCGTAACAAAAGCAGCTTATCCTAAATTCGAATACGACAACAACATTCGTCATAAAGCTGAATAAATATTTCGTTTTTAACTTAAGCCACTTCACTTAATAAATTTTTCTATGTATTTCTTAATTTATAAAGATTTTGCATTACGTTATAGTTAATTATATCGTAAAAGTCAGCTCGAAATGTATTTTGTAGTCGACTACCAAATTGCTTGCAGGGTACTGGTTAGATATGAGCCTACGTGAGTATCGGGAGGTGCTATTTTGCAAAAGAACGCGCAATGTATACTTTGTTATTACTGCTGTTTTGTTTATTTATTTTTATTTGTTTTTGTTACTTAATTCGTTTTTTTTTTTAATTTATTAAATTGTGATATTATTTTTTTACTCTCTTAGTATGTATATTGTTTTTATTATTTTATTAAATTATCTGCTTGGATGCTATGTTATTGTTGTTGTTTTAATGTACCTACGTGGTTGGCCCAAATAACAAATGATATCTTTAAAAATCTTTGGAAATATTTGTCATAGAGGTTTCAGGGTACATAATTAGTAGGTTTTTCAAATTTAAGCAAGTTCATGCAGTTCGAAGTTGAAAATGATATGCCTTCGTAGCTCTGCCTATTTACACTGAAAGAAAAATGCAGTTTAAATGCAATGAAACAAATTCATTAAATTAATGAAATAATTCATTAGTCTAATCAAGCATGTTGCTTAGTTGAAAAATGTTGAATTCTATTTTAAATTAGTAACAAAATTGTGGGATAGGTATATGAGTAAAATTCTCCCAGTGTTTCATTTATATTGAAAATAATTTTTATTTATTTTCTAACATCTTAACCATTTTGCCTTTTCTTTGCAGGTACGTACTGAATTTAACATCCACTACCAATATGAATATAAATTGCAGTAAGTTGTTTAAAAATTATTAATATTTAGGTTTTGTTTTTAAGAAATGTCAGGGTTTTGAATTTTATTTATTGAAATTTTTCGACATAAACTTTTGAGTTTTGCTAATCTAGTCAATTTCAGTTCACACTTGAATATTTTTTAAGCAACACTTCAATAAAATTTATCTTTAAAATTGCATTTGGATGCGCACATGCAGTTTAAGTTGCTTGAATTTCTTTAATACGCTTGCTCTAATCGAGTTTTAAATGTCTAAAGTGAAAGAAAAACCTGCAGCCAACTTCAGTTTAGTTTAATTGTAGAGTATAAGCAAGCCTGCTTTGCTTTACAATTTTCTTTCTCTCTCTCTCCCTCTCCTGCTCCTGTTAACTTATACAATTTGAACTACAAATTATAATTTTAAAACTTTTTTTTATTTATTTTATATGAAAATAGTGAAGGCATATTTTGAAAATAATTTTTTACATTAAATTTTTTGACTCATGCAAATGTCAAATGATTAATGATGGCAAACTTTCATAATGAATGTATGTATGTATGTGTATGAGTCTCCTAATTAATGTCAAGGCAACGCCCCTTCTTTTCTAATAGACTTTTAATAAAATTTTTTTTTATTTTTACATTCAAGATTTGGATTGTAGTTGTTAAATTTAAAATGCAAAAACAAAAATAAATCAAGCAAGAAGAAAACACATACACAATAACCCCTATTTCAATGTCAATATCAATGATGGTCAATGTCATCGAACAGATTGTTACATGAAAGCTCATTCCCTATGTTAACCCCTTTTCTCTTTTATTTTACAACAGTTTTTTTTTTTCTTTTTTTTTGCTATAAGTACCAACAATGAGTGAGTGTCTGATGTAACATTTATTGTAGTTCTCTAGCTAAATATCCTATTCCATGGAAGTTGTTGTCTGCAATTGGCTTTAGAGTCAATACTCTGATATTCAGAGTCTTACGTTGATTTTTTTTTAATTTCAATGTTTTCTGCTTATCAAAAGACTCCTCACTCCCTTACTTTGAGCAGTAATAATGAGTAAAAACAGTCCCATTAGTTTTTGTGAGTATAAAAAACCATATCTCTTCTATTATTTTAACAATTTAAATATTTCTCTCAAACTTGGGCTGTTAAATAAGCCGGCATTTTGTGAGTTCCTCTTCCTGTTAATCTGCCATATTGAAATACAATTGCAACTTGTTGTTAGATTAACTAGTTTGCTGGTGAGTAGTAAGCACGCGAGTATGTGGCCTTAAAAAAACAAACAAACACAACATAATTTTTTTTCAATAACAGCAAAACTTATTTTTATAGGAAGGTTTTCATAACTGTAACTGTTTCTCTATAACAGGCTGTGAGAAAATTTTGTTCTAAACTTTTAAAGAGAAAATTTAAAAATAATATTTTGTTGCCTTTTCTTTGCTGCTGTTAATTTTTTTTTTCTAAGAGAGAAGAGTCAAGAGATTGAGACAAGTTTTATAACCGGTGTTTATAACATTAGAAACGAATGCCTTTTATTTAGTCAATTAAAAAAAAGTACAAGTTGGTACTCAATTTTAAAATGAAAACAAGGGAACATTTCAAAATTTTTACAATAAAAAAAAATTAATTTCTATGTACAAGGTGATCCACATGTCTTTAAACTTTATAGTTTTCTAAATTTAATTTCTCATCTTTTGAAAACTTTAAAGTTTGAAAATTTTTAAGAAAAATTTGTAAATGAGCTGAACGTTTGCATTACCGAAACAATATTGCACTTGAAATTGTAGAAGAATTTTAGGTTATTATTCGAAAAGAATGTCGTTCAACTTTCCATGTCTTATGAATTCTGGTGAAGACAAGAGCTTTTTCCTGTCAAACAAGCAAAATATGAATAACCAAAAAAGAACTTAAATTGGTTTTTTTCTTCATACAACAATTCAATTTATTTATTCTTAAATGTTCTCTCGCCTGTATTTAACCGTTGATCGCGGCAACCAACAATTTTTTTGTCGTTGTTCAAAAATAATTTTTTTTTTTTTTTGTCAAGGTAACTTATAAAGGCTAGAATGTACAAAAAATCCAAAATTCATTTTTGATATACAAGAATGCCCAGTAAACAATTTAATAAGCTAATTCCCAACACATTCCATTTCAAAAATAATAAAAAAAAAGAATAAAAATCAAAAATATGATGAACTCGTCTAAAAAATAATTTTTTTTTTTTTATTAATTTTTGTGTATTCGTTTGTTTTCAATACAATTATGCTAACGAATCTTTCGTTCGCATTTAGCTCAACATTTAAAGTTTTTGTCTGCAAAATTTCTAAATGTGTTGATCGCTTGTGTTATGGAAACAGCACATCAATAAAACGTGGCACAGTGGCTTGGCTCTGTGTTTATTATTACCAGCGAATTCGAGAGTTTTGTTACAGTCCTCATTCCAACTTCAATAAACTTCAAATTTTCCTTTTCATATGCTGAGTCAATATTAATCTACTTTTGTTTAGCGCACTCTTGGTAAATCCAAGAAACAGTCGTTGTCTTGTGGTCTTATTAAACATAAATTTCTTGTCCTTAGACAAACCAATTTTTAAAGTTTAATGAAAGTGATGAATTTCTTTCCTTTATTAAATGTCTTTCTTTCCATTCGTTTTAGAGAAAAGTTGTTGTTGTAAAATATGTTTGTTTTGAATTTCTATTTAAATTTCTTTTAATCAGGCAGCTTTACGCTACAAAAGTTTTTCGTTTTCTAATAAAGAAACGTAAAGTTTAATTTGTAACATGCACATGTTATGCAGTTCAAGCTTTTAAATACAACCAACTAACAAAGCTTTTAATGAAAATCTAATGCAGTTTTGCATTTACTCCCATTAGATTTCAGTTGCAATTTACAGGCCAAGAGAGCAAATAAAGAAAAGCTTTCAAAATGCATAAGTGAGTTGAGACAACAACCGGAAGTGCATAACATTTAATGCAATTTCAACTACTAACAACCAGAGGTTGTTAAATTTTAAATAATTTAAAATGGCCGTTACAATATAAAAACCATCACTAGTTAAATATTGCACAACTGCACATGTTAATTTAACAAAACTAGAAACCATAAAGAAAAAAACTGTTTTTATTTATTTTAATATGCTAAAGGAGATTTGACTATTTTTATAGCAATTGCTTATAGCCTGAAAGCATTTTCCCCCAAATTTATTTGTAATCAAAAAATATTGTTGTTGGTCAATAAAATTTGTAATGTCAAAGGCAAAACATTCCACACCATTCTATACCCTCTGGATGACAAACATAAAGTCGCAAAGTAAATACTAAAACTCACCCTTAATTCTACTTATGACAACAGCCCAACAAGTTATTTATAAAACGAAAACTGCGTATTTTCATATAATTTTTTAGGCATTAAACATTATATAACCTAAAGGGAAAAAATAGAACAGGAGAGAGAGAGAGAGAGAGAGAGTAGAAGAGAAAGAGAAGTAGAAAATAACTACACGTGTTAGCTGTTTATACGCTTTTTATCACCCACCAGGATATCAAGTTGGACACATTTTGAATATTTATTGTGTATGGTTAGGGCTAAATATTTTGCTCCATTTATGTATTTACAAATTCTGTATGTATACGAGTATACAACAAAAAGTTCAATAAACACATTGAAAACTTTTTTGGTGGTTGATTTGCTTTATTTTTTTCGTGACATGAATGAATATGCACAAGAGGGATTGATGGCGTGTGATATTAAATAGCATAAAGCGAGTGTGAGTGTAAAAAATTTCCTGTTTACCTTTAATTTTCTAAAAATTAAAGATTGAATGTCAAATAGAACAGAACGGAACAGAAGAATGTTGTATTAAATCAAACACAGCTGGATTCGTGCTTGTAAAAATTTTAAATGTGCGGAAGTGACCTTTTTCAATTTAATTTGTATAATTAAAATGAGATTAATTAATAACTAATGAATTTGGAATAACTAAAAAAATAATATTCTTTTTAAGTTTTCAAAAATAACGAATTTAATTAATTAAACAGGCTACCAATAGTTAATTTTAGAGTTTAGTAGGACTCAAATCCTACTGTCCTTGATTTACTACTCGATTTTAGCGAAAAATAATTATTTCTTGCCTCCCCTCCCCAAATCTTAATTTCAACTAGACTTGACTTAAAAAGAATGAACAAAATTATAAATAATTTAAGGTTTCTAAACTTGTTTTTAATAAAAAAAAAATATTTTTGTTAAAAAAATCATAAAGCATTTTCAACAAACTTTCAAAAACTGTACCCAAAAACTGTTGTCAAAATAAACACTACAGTCTGGCGTTAAAATTATTGGAACTGATTTGCGACTCACTAAAAATTTTTTACACGACAGTTTTTCTGAAAAGATAATCTAACAACAGCGTAAGCATTTCTATATGAAATTGCGGCTCACTAAAACAATTTTTTTTTTCTGTACGAATACAAATATCAAAGTCAGTTGCTTGTTGCCGTTAAGACACTTTTGCTTGCAAAACCAACGCTTAAATTAGAACAAAAATTTTTTTTCTATCTTCTAAGTGATTTTTTAACAATCAACTTAAAATTTTCTTTTTAATTAAAGAAATAAAACTTAAAGCTTTTCTGTTTACACAATTTGTTTTTTTTTTTTTTTTTTTTTTTTTTTTTTTTTTTTTTTTTGTGCGGACTGGCAAACGTTTTTTTGCTTTCAAAAAAATAGAAGAAAAATGTAAGTTGGGTTATGCCGAATATATATATAAAAAAAAAAATAGTCAAATCGGTCCAGCCGTTCTCCGATTTGAGAAAATTGTAAAAAGTGGGCGTTGTAATTGGCGTGGTCTATTATAATTTTTATAAAAATTTAAGTTGAGTTTTCATGAAAATATAAAATTCTTGTACGAGGGCGGATTGATATTGAAGCTACCTAAGTTTGAAAAAAAATTTTTTTTTTTTTTCAAAAACCATTTATTTCTCAACATAGTCTCATTTTAGCTCAATACACTTAGTAAGACGATAGTCCAACTTTTTTATACCATCTGAATAATACGATTTTGGGAACCCCTCAAAATACGCGTTAGTTTCGGTAATCACTTTTTCCTTTTAGATGAATCTTTTTCCTACGAGCCATTTTTTAAAGTTTGGAAACTGGAAAAAGTCACTAAGAGCTAAATCTGGACTATAAGGTGCATGATCAACCAATTCGAAGTGGATTTCACGTAATTTTAGCATCGTATCTAATGCTGGGTGACGCACCGGTTCTTGAAGAAAGAGCACCCATCTTGCCGATAGCTTTTTCATATGCAAACGTTCAGGCAAAATGTTGAACACACGTTCATATGATATGTTTACCATTTCACCAATCTCACGTAACTTGACTCGGCGATCATTCAAATAATAGTGTGTAATCACTGCACGAAATTCACTTTTTTCCATTTTTCAAGAAACACAAAAGTTGCTTACTTCAAACGACCACAACAAATAAACTAATCGATTAATTTGGGTAAAATTTTAACAGCTGACGTTTGACAGATGGCAATTTCTAAAAAAAAAAGTTTTTGTGTTTGTTTCGCCATCTAGCGCTAGGTAGCTTCAATATCAATCCGCCCTCGTATATTCGATCTTCTTACTCTAATAAATCGTACTCATAGAGTAAAGGACCGTGCAAGACCGTCTGCACCGCCACCTGCCGGGCGGATTTGTTACGCTAAACCTTCCAAAGAGTAACCGGTCCAGCCGTTTAGGAGGAATACAATATCAAAGACACGTACATACATTAAAATTTTATATATTAATATTTTTATTTCTTCGTTGAGAGTTAAGGTAGTGTACTCGTATCATGTTTTTTTTAAGTACATTTTTATTTTACAGCGGGTTCTCTTTGAAACTGGCATTTAGTTTATGAAACGGTTGTTGTTACAACATGATTACGTTGCAAAACGAACGATACGTCAAAAGTTTGTGAGCCCTGTTTTCAGTCGAAAATGAAGGACTGGTTTTCTTGCGCTTTCGCTTTGCATCGAAATAAGGAGCCTGGCAGTACATGTATATATTTATGAGTGTATGTTATGCATAGTGAGAAAAGGTTTTTATTTGCTTAAAGAAAGAATTCATATAAAGTTAATATTTTTTTAAGCACTGGAAATTATTATTATTATTATCACTATGGGCTATGATCGCACCGCTATCTTTAAGATCTATTGTGCAGCCCAGTTCCTAACTACAATCCGAGACTCCTTACGAATCTCTTAATTGGTGTAGGTCTAATCTTGCCCCACTACCCAAGCAGCTTATTCTGCGTCCTGCCGCCGCTGGGCACTCGCAGAGAATATGTTCCAACGTTTCCTGTCCTTCCCGACTGAAGACACTGGAAATAGTTAAGAGCGTGTTTCAGTTTGCTAGCGAAACCACAATTTTTGTTAAACATTTCAATTTATTTTTCTTGTTAAAAGAGTTTGTTTAATAAAAGTTTTATTAAAAATAAATTCAACACTAAATACTCTTACATTAAGTACCAAAATCCAATTAATTTAATTATATGTTTGTTTGAAATCTGCTCAAAAGGCTTTCATATTCTATTATTTTTATTTAGTGCTTTTGGCAATTGTTTGATTAAGCCATTCATTATCTAACTTAACTTAACTCAACTTCCTTATTCTTACAATATACATAATTAATTTTCAAAAAAAAAAAAAGAAAAAACACAGAAAACAAATTTCTTTGAAGGATTTGCCGCACGTGTTTCTACTTAAAGATTATCCTATTATGGCATGTAATTTTTCAATCCTAGGTCTTCGTAGCTCACTTTCCTATTTTGACTTGATATCAATTTTTTTAAACAACAACAGTTTTAAAAGGCAAACAAAATAAACACTCTGAGAAAAAAACATTTTAAAAGAATTCAATTGAGAGCCTAATGTTGTGTAGATGCTCCTAAATATTCAAGGGTAAACAATTTTAGGCAGTTGTTTGTGAAGGCCTTTTTAAAAAACAGTGCTTAACAAAATATAATTACTCATAAAATGTGTTGGTGATCACTTCGGCGTAGATTACTTTAAAAAAAATCTATTGACAGTGGCAGCATGGGCTCATTTCTGTTTATAAAGGGTGTTTTTTATAGACGTATAGAACTTTAAATTGCAATAAAACAACGATGGATTATTCGATTGACATGAATTTTATTTATCCGAAAGATAATCTTGTGGCATTACATTTTAAATATGATTTCTGGCATATGACCGCCACGGCTGGCTCGGATGTAGTCCAATCTGGACGTCCAATTTTCGATGACTTTTTCCAACATTTGTAGCCGTATATCGGCAATAACACGGCGAATGTTGTCTTCCAAATGGTCAAGCGTTTGTGGCTTATCCGCATAGACCAATTACTTTACATAGCACCACAGAAAGTAGTCTAGCGGTGTTAAAACACCAGGTCCAAAACGTGAAATTAGGCGGTCACCAAACGTGTCTTTCAATAAATCGATTGTGACACTAGATGTGTGACATGTTGCGCCGTCTTGTTGGAACCACAGCTCCTGGACATCATGGTTGTTCAATTCAGGAATGAAAAAGTTAGTAATCATGGCTCTATAGCGATCACCATTGACTGTAACGTTCTGGCCATCATCGTTTTTGAAGCAGTCCAAACAGTCAGTTTTTCTGGATGTAACGGTGTTTCGACATACACTTGAGGATTAGCTTCACTCCAATTGTGGCAGTTTTGTTTGTTGACGTAGCCATACAACCAGAAGTGCGCTTCATCACTAAACAAAATTCGCTTATGAAAATCGGGAACAACGGCAATCTCGTTTTCGAAATAAAATTGCACTATTTGCAAGCGTTGCTCAGGCGTGAGTCTATTCATGATGAATTGCCAAACCAAACTGAGAATAAATCACTTGACAGCTGTTAAATCGGTCGCCATCTTGAGCAGTAATGCCAACTTAAAGTTTTATACGTCTATAAAAAACACCCTTTAGTTGAACACAAAATTTGCAAGCGAAGTTACCACCAACTTTCCTAATTCTCTTCTCTCCTTCCCTGAGCATACAAATTACTTTTTCTATTTCTGAAAACTTAACAATTTATTCAGATTGGAGTAAGTTAGTGAGCTAATCCATCTTTCAGACTTTTGTTGCATATCATTGCAGCCTAAACGATAGCACAGCTCACAACGCTATACACCTTTAAATAGTCCTGTTAGAGTAGTTCTTCTCTAGCCCTTAGAAGCAAATGTGGCAGATTTTTATAAGTAATAAGATTGTATGTATAAAAATGTATGTACGTGGATATTAAATCGTTTTAATAAGGCCCTTCGTTTGCCTAAAAAAACTTCTTTGGTCTCTGGTTTTCTGTCGAACATGCTGGATTCTCCTAAAATTATACTTTATTTTACAGGTTGCATGCGTGTGAGTGACTGTTTTTGTGTATATTTTCCTGCTGTTTTATATCCTAAAATTGTGGTTTTTTTTTTTATGGAAGAGTATGTGTGTGTGTATTTGTTTTCAATTATTTTTTTTCTGTTGCCGTTCGTAATAGTATATAAATATAAAACAGTAAATAGGTGAACGACCGTAGATAGAACTCGACCTTCAAATACAATCTGGGCCAAGTGAAAAATATAATTTGTTGTTGTTGCGTTTTGTACTCGCGTGTGCGAGAGAGAGGGTATAAAAGTGTATTTCGTGTGTTTGTTTGTTGCTCTTTTAATTCTGGTTGTTTACGCGCTTTCCCATTCTCTTGCTTCATGCTCTCGTATTGTTCGTATAAAAAAAATGTGTTTATTTTCTGTTTTTCATTTTGGCAATGCTGTCTTGCTAGTTTTGTAACACCATCAGGGTTGGATATTGCTTTTAGTTATAAGTGAGTTAAAGAGTATAATAAAATGGAAAAGGTAGGAAATGCAATGAAAAAGCGAAATAAATAAAAATTATATTTTTAAAATTTTCTATAAATTAAAAAAAAAAGTCACTCTACTACTATTTTTTCAAAGTTATTTAATTACTGATTTAAAAAAAAAGGCCACTAAAAGATTTTACTGTAAAGTTTGTTTAAAGAGGATTTTTTTAAGCCTTTGTCTAGTAAAATTTTACTTTTATAAATAAAAAAAATTAAATTGTGCGATTTCTACACAAAAAAAATCAGAGTAATTCAATTTTATTACGCCCAATAAGAAGTAGTAGGTCTACTACTATTTTAACAAATTTATATTGAGGCTGATTTAATGGGAAAAAAATTTATGAATTTTTTATTTTTTAATTTTTCAAACAAAATTTAATAGTATGGCAACTTTAGTAACAAAATGCAGGAGCCCAAAAATTAAGGGGCTGGAAGTAGAGTAAATAACTCCTTATCAGGGTTAAAAGTGGAGGGAAACGTGGAAAAATCGACGAAATACTCAATTACTGTCTCTGACTCGTTCTTAGGGGGTAAAATATAAAACAGACTTCAAGTAATATCTGCTTACCCTACATATTTCGTGAACATCTATCTGTCTTCCTTTTTTTTATAAAATTAACCCCCGCCATCGTAACTAACTCCACAGTGTTCCTGAAGAAGCCATATTTTATTTTTAGAACATACCTAGCCTTCCTTAAGGGGGCTCCCATACAAAAATTTAATAAAAAAAATTTATTTGGTTAAAAATTTTTTTTAATTAAATAATTATTATATATTTGTTAGTTTATTTGACCTTTTTCCTATTAATTAAAATGGCTATTTTATTAAGCTTGAGTTCATATTTTTTAAATTTATAAAATAAGACCTCAAGCTTAATAAAATAACCATTTTAGTTAATTATTATAAAAATTAAATTAAATCGTATTTATTATGTAAATGATACTTTCTATTTTCCTTCTTCGTTACGGCATAATATAATGTCGTATTCCACAGCATTAATTATTTTCTAAGAATTTGGCTGATAGTGTTTATGTCACTACTGGAAAGAGCGATATTTCATAAAAAGAACAAAAACTCTACTTAATTGCAAAATTTTTATTATTTACACATGTAAAAGGCACGTGTATTTTTAGTAGAACAAGAATTAGGAGCTGCTATAATAGACCTATTGTGACACTAGCTTAATGTTACAAATTATCCTTATGTCCACTAAGAATTCAAATACTTTCTTAGGTGGTTTGTATACTCTGTCAGACGGTTGTGGGTAGTGATGTCCTAAATAACGAAAACGGGTCCAGCTTAGACCTGGTATTTTTGCAATCGCTATAAGTCCTTTTTTTTTTAATTAGTTAACTGTAATTTTAGCAAGATATAGACAACTTCTCTTCGTATTTATAATCAGAAACTCACTCAATGGAGTAAAATTAAACAAAAGTCTTTTTGCTGTATCTATTTGTAGCTAAAAAAAAGTTTTTTTTTTTTTTTAATCACAATTGAGCTCTTATTTTTGAAAGTGGTATAAGTCCACTGTTTAAAAAAAATTAGTTAGCCGTGAATTTAGTAGACCATAAAAAATTACAAACACTACTGTGCCCAACCAGTGATGCCAACTCCAAGAAACTAAAAGTAACAGCTTACCAATAAAAGAAAAAGAGAAAAGATTTCATATTATTAAAGCAATAATTTACGTGGCGGCTTAATGGCCCTCAATTATAGACGCAAGACTCCATTTTGAACCACCTACTCGCCAAGACTATGTAGTCGTAAAGTGACCTAGATCCACAACGTGATATTTAGATATCTAAGAAGGTCTTGATATCTGAGGTAGTTCAACCATCAGATGTGCACCGAGAAATCTGTGTCCCGAAGCCATAAGAGCTGGGCACTTGTAGAAAAGGTGAAAGACCCTCTCCTCACAGTTGAGGCAGCTATCGTTGAATAGCAGTCCCAGCCTGCTGGAGTGCTTTCTGATCATCCAATGACCAGTTATCACAGGCACCAGTCTGGAAATGTCCCTTCTATTCCTGCCCACTAATTGAATACCTACTTTTATTACTTTTATTATAATATTGATCAGAACAAAAAATCAAAGTAAAATTATTTTCCACTTTCGTCTTCAATTGCTCCATCTTCAGTATTTTCAGACTCATTTTGCTTTTAAATATTTCCTTAGGCGCCTGTGTAAGGCGATATGCGATATGCTGTTGGGTAATTTTTATTACTCTATTTATAGCTGAAAATACCATTTGCTCAGTGGCGCTGAAAGCTAATTGAAAAATTGTAAAAATTATAAATGAATAGAAAACAGGTTCATCAATGTGAAAACAGCACATCTACTTTTAAAACAGGAGGGTCGGTAGCACGGGTGCCAACTTTAAAGAAATACATTTTAAGTCTTAACTTATTTGTGGCGTTACTGTTCAAATTTCAGCATTGGTGTGTGTTCAGAGAAATATTTTTGTGCAACATTTTAACTTATGGGTCTTTTTTTGTCCTTTTTTAAGTTGAGGATCAGAAAAAGTCTAATTAATTGAAGAGTTAGATGATTAAAAGGCTCCACAAAAATATTTCTCGTATTTATTTACATAAGTTTGCCGAACATTGCATGTAACAAAAGTTGAGGATTCGCATGGTTACCTGCGCCGATTTAAAATTAAACTCTGAAAAAAGCATGAAACTTTAAGCACAATTTTTACATAGGGCCAGATACACGTGTATGTGTTTTTGGCCCCCCTTTACCATAATCAGTCAGAACCCTGTACAGTGTTATTTGTTGCCATTGTTTGTTTCTTTTTTGAAGAAAATTGTAGTACATCTACTACTAAAGGGTGTTTTTTATAGACGTATAGAACTTTAAGTTGGCATTACTGTTCAAGATGGCGACCGATTCAACAGCTGTCAAGTGATTTATTCTCATTTTGGTTTGGCAATTTATCATGAATAGACTCACGCCTGAACAACGCTTGCAAATGGGCACAAAACGAGATTGCCGTTGTTCCCGATTTTCATAAGCGAATTTTGTTTAGCGATGAAGCGCACTTCTGGTTGAATGGCTACGTCAACAAACAAAACTGCCGCAATTGGAGTGAAGCTAATCCTCAAGTGTATGTCGAAACACCGTTACATCCAGAAAAACTGACTGTTTGGTGCGCTTTATGGGCTGGTGGAATTATTGGTCCGTACTTCTTCAAAAGCGATGATGGCCAGAACGTTACAGTCAATGGTGATCGGTATAGAGCCATGATTACTAACTTTTTCATTCCTGAATTGAACAACCATGATGTCCAGGAGCTGTGGTTCCAACAAGACGGCGCAACATGTCACCCAGCTCGTGCCACAATCGATTTATTGAAAGACACGTTTGGTGACCGCCTAATTTCACATTTTGGACCTGTGAATTGACGTCCAAGATCTTGTGACTAGACTACTTTCTGTGGGGCTATGTAAAGTCATTGGTCTATGCGGATAAGCCACAAACGCTTGACCATTTGGAAGACAACATTCGGCGTGTTATTGCCGATATACGGCCACAAATGTTGGAAAAAGTCATCGAAAATTGGACGTCCAGATTGGACTACATCCGAGCCAGCCGTGGCGGTCATATGCCAGAAATCATATTTAAAATGTAATGCCACAAGATTATCTTTCGGATAAATAAAATTCATGTCAATCGAATAATCCATCGTTGTTTTATTGCAATTTAAAGTTCTATACGTCTATAAAAAACACCCTTTATTTTTCAATTGCTTTTTGCTTTAATTTTTGTTGAAATTGACTTGCTGCTTTTTAAAATAAAAAATCTTTTGATGAAGTTTTAATTAAAATAAGTTCAGTGCAAGTATACCATCCATACTAAATAGTAGTAGATCTACTACTCTTTTTCGAAAGTTATTTAAAGGTTACTTTAATGCAAAAATTTAAAAAGAAATATGTTTACAATCTGTAAACATAATATTTACTTCTTTAAAAAAGAAAAAAAAATTTTTTTCAAAAAACTAAAGGGTATTTAATTATTTTAGTGTATCTTCTGGACTTAATTTTTTTAATTTTTATTTTATTTTTAATAGGAACAGTTTTTATAAAATAAACAATAATTATTTTTGGTGTTGGATTCGAAATTTATTATTTTATACTAGCTGATCCGGCAAACATTGTTTTGATTGCAAATTTTATTTATATTGAAAAATAAATGAAAAAAAGAAGAAAATTTAATTGGGTTGCTCTGAACATAAAAGGTGATTTTATAAGAACTATCGGAAATTTAAAAAAAAAAAACACATAAAATTCAGAAAACTGCATGAAATATTTATTTGGATCGATAGTTGGGTCGATATAATTTAATGTTTGAAGATTATTTCATGCAAATGTTGGCCGCGGCTGCGCCTCAAATGGTCCATCCGCTTAGTCCAATTTTGGCATACTCTTTCCAACATTTCGGCCGGTATCTCACGAATAATGTTGGCAATGTTGGCTTCCAGTGCGTCAATCGAAGCGGGCTTGTCCCTATAGACATTAGCCTTAACATAGCCCCACAAAAAATAGTCTAGAGGCGTTAAAACGCACGATCTGGGCGGCCAATTGACTGGTCCCAAGCGTGAAATAAACTGTTCACCGAACTCGCCTCTCAATTGGTCCATTGTTTCGCGTGCTGTGTGGCATGTGGCACCGTCTTGTTGAAACCACATGTCATGCAAGTCAAGCTCTTCCATTTTGGGCAAAAAAAGTTTGTTATCATCGCACGGTAGCGCTCACCATTCACAGTAACGTTGTGATTCGCATCATCTTTGAAGAAATACGGCCCAATGATGCCGCCAGCCCATAATCCGCACCAAACGGTTGTTTTTTGTGGATGCATTGGTAGCTCTTGCAATGCTTCTGGCTGCTCTTCACTCCAAATACGGCAGTTTTGCTTGTTCACGTATCCATTCAACCAGAAATGAGCCTCGCCGCTGAACACAATTCTTCGATAAAAAAGTGGATCTTCATCTAACTTTTCAAGAGCCCATTCACCAAAAATTTGGCGTTGTGGTAGGTCGTTTGGCTTCAATTCTTGCACCAGTTGTATCTTATAAGGCTTCACACCCAAATCCTTCCGCAAAATTTTCCACGTAGTGGAGTAACAGAGGCCCAATTGCTGCGAACGGCGCCGAATCGATAATTCACGGTCATCACCAACACTGGCCGATACGGCTGCGATATTTTCTTCAGTTTGCACTCTACGTAAGCGTGTTGGTGGTTTAATGTCCAACAATGTAAATTTGGTGCGAAATTTTGTTACAATAGCCCGAATAGAAGCCTCAGTAGGTCGATTAAACTGACCATAAAATGGAAGAAGCGCGCGATGAACTTTCTTAACAGAGCACGCATTTTGGTAATAAAATTCAATAATTTGCAAGCGTTGTTCGTTTGTAAGACGATTCATGATTAAATTATAGACCAAACTGAAGATGTTTGACAGTGACACAAGATACAAAACGTGCGTGAGCTGTCAAAACTAGTGTTGCCAAAAAGATAATAGCAAAAAAATCACTCTTTATAAGAAAAAAAATTAGCCAAATCGGTCTAGCCGTTCTTCAATATGAGATAAATTTTAAAAGTGAGTGTGATAAATTTTTTTTCATAAAAATCTAAGTTATGTTGTTCTGAACATATAAAAAAAATTCTCAAATTTGAGAAAAATTAAAAAAGTAGGTGTAGCAATGGGCGTGGCAAATTTTTCTTTTCACTAAATATAAGTTGGGGCTTAATGAAAATATAAAATTTCTGAATATTCGATCTTCTTACTCTAAGAAATGGTACTCATAGACCGTGCAAGATCGGGTAAAAACAGGTAGTAAATAAATAAGCTAGGTAACGACTGCAGCGCCACCTGCCTGGCGGATTTGTGACGCTAAACCTTCCAAGGCGTTATCCAAAGGCATACACAGAAATTCAATTAAGTCGGTCCAGCCGTTTAGGAGGAGTACAATGTCAAACACACGTACAGTCGAATTTTATATACGAGTATTAAGATGATATTTTTATGGAAAATGTAATACAGTAGATAGAATCTAAAAAAATTTAACTCGCGTAAAATTTAAACTTAGTGTTTCAGCATCAACGTGCCGCTCTAAAAAGTCAACTTTTCAGAGCGTGTGGGATGAACTGAGAAGTTCTTAAAAACCATGGAATTAGATAAAAAAAAAGTGGGATAAAAAAGTGCGATCAGCACGATAGCGTAGACAAAATTCCACTCTCTGAAATGAATAAATCAAATAGTGCATGCAACGATGCACTTCAAGAGGTTCAATTGCGGAAGTCTAAGGTGGCGGATAATGTTGACATCATCAGCATTAATGAAATCGCCAATTGAAACAATAATCAATTTTCAGAAAATAACTATGATTTCGAAGTTTCCGAAAATGAAAATTATAGAGGCAGATATGCAACAATCTAAAGTGAGTTTGTCGAAAGCAGCTGAAAGCATCAATACCGTGACGAAAATCAAATGGCACACCTTGTCAATATGTGCCCAAAAATGATATAGACCTATTATACAAACAAGCCTTGACTGCTTCTTTAAACCACTCCGTATAAATTAAAATTTTTTGTGAACGAAAATATTCAGGGTGTCTGAAATCTGAGATGTTTTTTATTTTACGTATTCACTTCTTTCTTTCATTTTAAAAACAAGCTTAGAAACGTTAAAAGTTAGAGAAAGTTAACAGCCCTTGTAACATTGCGGTTAACTTTTTAAGATTCTATTTTATTTGCTCTGTTTTAAACACGTACTGACGGGATATCATATCCATATATGCCATTTCAAGGAAGCTACTCCGATCTTTAGTACTCTTATAGATTCTTAGCATCTTTTTAATATAAATTTAAAAGAAAGTACATAAGGACCACTAACTACTAGTTCTTTACCTTTTTGTTTGCTCTCCAGCCTTATTATCCTTGATATAATTGTCAAACCAAATGTTTTACGTCATACACGGCTTATATTTGCACATACTTTTATGTAGAACAACTTGTTATATTGTGTTTGTTATTTAAATGTTTCTTCGTTTATTCGTTTCTTTTTTGTTTAAGACGAAGCTTTTATAAAGTCATTGTACGCTTTTGAACTTTTTTTTTTGTTAAAGTGTTGTAGATGTGTAATATTTGTTTTGTTGTTGTTAAAATTACAAGGCAACCACCTTAAAAAAAAAAAATATTAAATAAATGAAAAAACGTTGCATACAATCACTCACGCCACTACGAACACAATGTATTAACCATGTAGAAGGCACTCCAAAAACTAAATAAAAATTTAATGCCAAGTGACAATAACAAACACCTACTGAAACACATCAATGCTCAAATTCTTTATAGATACTGAAATAACAGATACAAATGGTTTTTAAAAATAATTATAACCTGCAACAAATGCAAACAAATACAAACCTTAAGGCTAAAAAAACACAATCTGAAAACCAGCTTTAATATTGTAACTAAAACGACAATAAATAAAAATTAAACACAAATCTTTAAAATATGATACAATTATTGGCTGGTGGAGGCAGAGAGACGACGGCAGGGATGACGTGTTACATTCACTTGCAAAACAAAAGGCAACAAACATGCAGCAACAACTAGTTGCCAATGATAACAAAAGTGTTTGTGTTGATCTTAAAAACTAACAAAACGCCACCTTATTTGTGTTACCAACACACTAGCACACTTGCATGCAAACATGTTGCAATTGTTATGTTTGCTACATGCTGAGGGTTGACTACACAGATCTACATAATAAAATAAATTGTAGATGAATGACTGTTGTTGGGTGCCATTAAATGTTTGACTAGTTGAGTTTGTTGAAATGACTGGGTTACTATATACGAGTACTCGTTGCACTCTTACGATTATAATTGTGCTCAAAAATATTGTACGCGAGTATATGTCGTTGCACGAGTTCAGGGCCAATTTGTATGGTTTTGTTTTTTTAGTTCTGTGCATTCTCACAACATTCAATTTAACCTCCTTTTTATAAGTAATTGTATTTAAGAACAATTTAGGCGTAAAAAAAAACAGTGGGACTAATATTATTCAATTCTTTTACTGAAAAGTTTTTTGGACAAAAACTTGAGGCATAAATTGGTAATGATTTTTGGTTTTTAGATTTTAGTTATCAGCTAAAATGTAGCAATTTTTTAGTACATACATTTTAGCAAAGTGCTTACGTACACACATTTGTTACTATTGTTTTCTACTACGAAATCCTTTATATTGGATATTTAGTTTACTACTCAACATTTAGTACTAACATTTTACTGATAAATGTTTTTAGAACTAAATTTATATTACAGTCTTTGTACTAAATTTAAATTATTACATTTTTTATGTAAATTTTTCCTTATAAATACATATTTAGTACCAAATTTGTAGAGCAACATTTTAGTGCTAAATTTTTTCATAATCTGTGCTACTAAATCCAACAATCCTTTTAGTAATAAAATTTTTATTATTGACATTTTGATTCTAGTTTTTGTTTAAATATTTTTTCAGCATTAAATTTTTAGAACACAGTTTTTAGTACTTAATTTATAGCAATAATATTTTGATAATAGTTTTTACTGCTAAAAAAAATGTTTATTTTACCAAATTTTATTGTACTAAAATTTTTGTACTAATTTTCCATTTTAGCATTTGCTGCTAAAATGTTGTACTAAATTTATGGTGAAAAAATTTATTTCATAATTTAATTTTACTTTTTTAAAAAAAATTATCTATCCTGCTTCAAGTTTGTACTAAAACATGTTTAATATTTAATACTTTTTGTCTTTTACGTTTTGTTTGTGATAATAAATTTTTACTATTAGTCAATTCACAAACTATCGTAAATGGCTAAGTTATAAATTACTGCTTAGATAAAATAGTACTGTGGTGAACGGCCTGTCATATTGCCAAAGAATACACTCACTTAAACGTCAAAGATTATATGTAAATACACAATTTACCTCAATATTTCCTTGTGTTTTCTCCATTTTATTAATTTTTTATTGCATCAATTTAAATTTTGCTTCCAATTTTGAATTCATAAAAATGGGGGGAAATTTTTTTTGTATCAACAAAAAACAGCTGATTAAATAGCACACTAAAAAAACACAGGAAACAAAGTAGTAATGTCCTAAATCTCTTTTATATAATAAATACCAACAACATTTTTACGACAGCCATAAATTTAGGACGAATACTACACTTAGGACACTTTAACACACTTTGTGAATTGGCTATATAAAATTTTGTGTACTAAATTGTAAAACTTAGTACATCAAAATTCCATTACAATATTTTTTAACTAAGGTTTGGATGTTATGTACTAAAATTTGTACCAAATATTTTCTTGTAAGTAAATATATTCTTACCTCTAGTTTGTAGAACTTTGTTTCTCCTACTAACTTTTAAATGTATATAACAAAATTTTTTTACTAAATTTGTAACAAATATTTGCTTTTAAGCTTCTATTAATAACTCTTAAATCTTTTTTTTAAAACTTTCATTTTACAACTAATTTCTTCTGTTAAATTTTTATGTAATGAAATTTTAGTACTAAATTTTTTGGATTTTTTTATTTTAAAATTTTCCTAGTATTATTTTTTTGTACTAAATTTTTATGTAATGAAACTTTTGGTACTAAATATTCGTTTATGAATTTTTTTTGTACTTATTTTCTAAATGCAATTTTTAGTTCTTAATTTTTATGGCAGCATTGTTTGTACTAAATTTTTATGCTAACCTTTCAAATGAAATTTTTGGGACAAAATTTTCATATCTGATTTTCTTTTGTAGCAAATTTTTGTACTAAAGTTTTATTATTGTTACAGATTTCTATAAGTTTTACACTTGTTTATTGTAAAAAAATTTTTTTTGAATAAATTTAGCAGCTTTTACAGCAAAGAGAATTTCGTTTTCAGAAAATTTTGGTGTCTGCGTGTGTGTAAAAACTAAAATTCATTCTGTAGATAAAAAAAAGTAGACTTTTTTTTAACTAAGAGGTCTGTCGCCAGCCTAAAATTTTTAAATTGACAACTAAAATTACAAAAAGTAAAAGTAAAAATAATAAAAAAAATATTTTTTACTTGTGTCCCACTGTGCCAAAGCATTGGCTTGGATAATTTAATACAACGAATTTTATATAAATTTTTTTTATTTTATATTGGGCCATAATCATAGTCACACTAAAATCAGTATCTTTTTAAAAATGACTTTAAATTCATATAATTCTTACGAACAAAAGTCAGCTCGTAATAAAAGCCTACTTTTTTGTGACTATGATTATGGCCCATTCTATTTGTTTTATATTAATAGAAAGTAAAATTTCTTTTTCTATTTCAAATTATGAGCCCTTTTTTTATTAGGCCCTTATATATATTTATATGTGTTAACAAAGTAACAATTACAGCTGTGTTTTTCTTATGGTGACCTTCTTTAGTTCATTTACCTGTTTCAAAGCAACAAATCAGGCTCGCCTGCCAGTTGAGCTTTTGGAAGGAAAATTTTAGAAATTATTTATTGTTTCTTGTTAGCCACTCAAAGAAAAACTGCTAGTTAATTAAAAAAGGAAATACCTATTTTTTTGTGTCTCCTCCCCTCTGGAACCACGACTGTCTGCATATTACAAACATGCGCAGAACTGTCTGCCTATAAACTCTAAATTGAATTATTTTTGAATTAATTTCTTTGTGATTAAACAAATGTTGTAGTTAAAAGTAATAGAATTTTTCTGATTTTATGTTTGTTATGTATTTGTTTGCAAATCTACTGCAGTAGTTGTTCATGACATTTCAAATTTTTTGATAAGCGTTTTCATAGTGTTTGAAAAAATTAAAAAAAAAACCATTTTTTTTACTTTTCTTGTGTGTAAATTACTATTCAAATGGTCTGTTTTTTTAAGATTCTATTAAATTTGCATTTTTTTAGTTTAGTTTAGTTTTACCAAAAGGAGGTGGAACAAGGCGGGAACTAGGGCTTTTTTACTGACTACATTTTTTTAATAAAAAAATGTTTTTTTAAGTTCACTGCAACAAATAATATACTTTGTGTGTTTGCGTGTGTGTTAGCTATAGTTTGCAGTTAAATAAAATTGTAAAGTGTCATTGGCTATGTCGTTGAACCGATATTTGGAACAATGGCGTACTGCTAGCAACAACAGTAACAACTAACGTTCATTATTTATACATAAAAATAGTTAAATACATGCACACGCGTACTCATGTACAGGCTGTAACAAATTTTTATTTTATGTTTTTGTTAAGAAAAAATTTATTAAAAAATAATAAAACCAATTACTTGTAACATGGCAAAGATTTAGTTTTAATACGGTTTCTATTTCAATTCGCAATTAGTTGTTACTAATTGCGTTAATAAATTAGGTAAATATTAAAAACTGGCGAGTGGGGTGGTGGAAAGGGGGCTTTCTAATTTGTAAACACATTTTTTCACAGATTGAATAGCAAAATTAATTAACAATAACACATAAACTTACATAGATTTAAATAAATTTAAAGCTATCGGCCCATAAAGTCGGTGTTTTTTTAAAAACGATTTTAAATTCATGAAATTCTTATTAACAAAAGTCAGTTTTTAATAAAAGTATACTTTTTTGTGACTATGATTAATTAATGAATGTCTGGGTTTCTTTCAATTTTTCTTTATTTAATAAAAAATATTTTAATTGTCAAATTGAAAAATAAAATATGATTTGCTTTTAATAATTAAAAATTAATACGAAAAACTGAATTAAAGGATGACTCAATAAGAGTGCACTTGAGAAAGTTTTGACTCTTTCAAAGACTCGGTCTGATAAAATATCCCCACCGGCAATTCGTTCAAATTGAAGTCAATACCAATTTTTGGAAAAAAATCAATTTCTCTCTTATAAACTTGAGAGTTGAGCAACTAAAATTGCCCTGTGTGTTCCCAGGCTTAAGATCTTCTGTTTACCGTTTTCATTTATATTTTTTAAATATTTATGAACGTAGTTTTTGCATGGGACCTCCACAATTTTTTTTCATTTTTGTTTCAATCATAATTTCTTTAATCTGAACACATTTTTCTAACCTTCAAACATTTCCAAGTCATTCACATTCGCATTTAAGGATTTTTGTTTTGTTTAGGCTCCTTTTTTTTATTATTTTGTAACGCAACAGCAAGAAATATAAGAAAAAGAAAATACATTTTAAAACATACAATTTTTTTGTTTTTGTTTCGTTTCTTTCTTCTTTCAAAACACAAGTTTATTCTGCATGAAAATAAAAACAAAATTTAGTACAAGGCAAAATGTTATTCAGATGGCTCCGTTCATTGGCATTAAAATGTGTATATGTATATGTGTAACTGTAAATGTATTTGTGTGTAAATGTGTGGTGACATGGAAGGGCATCTATTTCAGCACACAGCCACCAAACATGCTTTTATTAAAGCTTATGCCTTTTTAAAAGGACTACAATACACTAACACACTCATTTCTACATAATCATTATTTCTACACTGAATTTCACAAACACATTGGAGCGTTCGCTTAATCAATTTTATACTTTTCCTTGATAAGTTTTTGGACACTGGCTTATATTTTTATTGCTGTTTTTGTTATTAATATTTTAGCTGTTCCTTTTCTAAGCACCTCGTGTCATTGGCATCTTTATACTTCATTTAGCTTTGAACATCAAGCAAAAATAAAACAAATTGGCCTTGAAAGGATATTTTTTTTAAAACATTTTGGTGAAAATTGGTTTTTAAAAACGTGTAAATGAAAACTATGGCGACTAAAAATAAAATCGTATAGTATTCACTGCAGCTTCCCTCTCCCTCCCTCCTCTCCAATAAAAAATTGTTTGTGAAAGAAACAAAAATTTGTTGGCTGCTTCAGGCAGCCTCTAAAAAATAAATATTACTGATTTAAGCAAAGTTTAAAAATTATAAAAAAAAACAAAAAAGCTCTTAGGGCCATTATTACAAGTTACTGATCGTTGGTTGGACATTAAATTAAAAATATTCATAGTGTGTCCTTAACTATCTACCCAAATTTGGTTCCAAAGTTTTATCCAAGACCGTTTGTTATTTAACTAATTTTAGAAAAACTTCAACTTTTTAATATTTTCAATTCTAACACTCATATTTCGGAAAACGCAAAACTCCTAACTTTGGCGTTTACAATTTGAAATTGCAAAATCGGTGTTCTGCAAAAAGCAAAACTTAAGCGAAGTGATGAATTTTGCAAAAACTAAGAGTCAAAGAGAAAATAAAATGCAGCAGAGTTCAAATTAAATAAGTTTTCTTTTTATTTCAACCAAAATTGAAAAGAAAATTGGCCTTTTCCATAAAAAAATATGATTTAAAAAAAAATTACTTTGATTTTGTCAATTGTGTGTGGCAATTGTTCACATTCTATGAGAAAAACGTAAGCAAAACGCGAGATTTCCAGAACATGCTTTGGCGTTTTGCAAAACGTTTTTCATATTTTCTCAGAACATGGCCGTAAGGTTGTATGAATTTTAGCATTTAAGATCGTTTGAGATCAGCTGAAATAGTTGGGCACAAGCCGAATTTCAACAGCATTTATACGGAACAGAAAAATCCGTATTTCAGAACTTTTGTAGCTGTGTATGCTAAAGATATTTTTTTTTAGTTACAAGTGAACTTGTCTGCATCAAACAGTTCAAGCTCTTTAATTAAACTTTGGTTCAAACCATTCAGTGGACCTCAAACATTCTAGATGTGATGAAATTTAATTAAAGTTAAAAATATTAAAAACGTGGAATTTTAACCAATTAAAGCAAAAACTTATTCAAATAAAATTGTGATATTTTGAAAAAACAATGTGTCATTTTAATTTTCAAATTGAACAATCTTCATGTGTTTGAAACTGAATTTGAGATCGTTTGAGATATGATGAACGAGTTGGAGCCAGGTCTACTCTCCAACAAGCTTTACAACACGCTCTCGAGATGCAAACTAAAAATAAATAAATCGTAAATTGTTGTTGTTGTATCAGATTTAATTGTATTTTTTCGAACTTAATTTCACACTTAAGTCGCATATCATTACATGCTTTGAGAGCTGATAAAGCAAGTCTTTTTTTTTACTATATAAAAGGTAAAGATGCTGTTTAAGCCATAAAAAATTAACCGATGTTTTAGGAAAATTTTGATCCAGCAATTTTGATGTACAAGAAAGGACAGTTGGAGCTGATAAAGACATGGTAAAGGTATTAGTTGATGCAAATCCGCAAATAATAACACGTAACTTCGGTGAGAATTTAAATTTATCAAAAAAAAAAAAAAAATACTTTCCGAACAATCCAATATTTATGTACCTCAATTATAAATATACTTTTTTTGAGAAGTAGTACAACAAAACTACAATGAATTACCTTGCGCTGGCAATCGCCTCCCTCCTCGTAATATGTTTACTATCAAACCTAATAAATTGAAGTTGCATCACTTTTAATATGTTCGAGAGCATGTTGGAGAGCCTTAACTGTTCATCTACCAGTTTATTTTCCAACAAGTACTCAAACATGCTCTCGAACTTACGAATACTTGCAATTTTATTTAATTTTATAACAGGTTTGTTGAAAAAATCTTATAAATCGAGAAAAATTTTATTCAAGAATATATTTTCCTGTTATTTTTAGTAAAAGTTGTAAAATTTTTTTTAATTTTCTAGCCAAACAGTTCAGTGACCAAATTACGGAATTCTATATCGATAGAAATTTTCCTTTAAATTTAATTAAAATTTCGTTCGAAACGAGATCTGTAATTTGGGCCCAGAACACATGTTAAGAAAAAACGAGTTGTAAGACTATTTCAAAACTTGTCTTGAGAGTAGAAGGGAAAAACCAAAATTTTATGCATCAACTACCAAATAATAATTAAAGAAGATTGCAGAATTCTGGAAAGGAACGAGAGGGACTGTTTGTAAATTTTGAATTCTGTCCAGCACTGGGTGATCTGCATGAACTCTATCTTGCCGAGGATATCTCTGTGCTGTCGCTGACATGGCTCATTAGTAGCAGCAATTGGTTTAGGCCATGATAGGCTCTTTTTCTTTTCATCTCTCTTACCTTCTTTTTCTCTATTTTACGCTATTAATGCCTTTATCGCAATTTATATCTTTTTTTCTTTTTCCGTTACCACAAGTATCACAACCGTACCACATCACAGGACCCACGTGAGCTTCCTTCTCTGTTAACCTAATCTAATTGAGGAAATTGAAAAGCCACAATGTGTAACGTATTCGCTAAATTTGTCCTAGTTCTTTTGTATCGCTCGATTGTTAAAAAAAAATATTTTAATTTTCTTTGTTTCTTTAGTTTTGCTTAAGATCTTTTTGTTCTATTTTCCCCTCTTTACAACCCGAAAGCTTTAATTTCCTTTTTAAAATAAAAAAGAAAATTCACAAAAAATTAGCGCCACTATAAAAATCAAAATATTAAAAAAAAGCTTTTATTTTGTGAATGTTTGTTTTTGCAAAAATACTCAAATAAAGTTGTTAAATAATAAACTTGAAATGTTAATGCTCAATATATAAAAAAAAAAAATGCAATTAAAACCTGTAAGAAAATGTAGGACATCAAACTGATTGTTATAAACAAATCGATAAAAAGACAGCTTTTAGCATCAAACCAACCAAGTTCATACTAAAAAACACACGCGCTGCAACATGTTTGAGCATTATGTATTAAAAAAAGTAAAACAGTCGTGACTTATTATAGAGTAATTACGCTAAGAAATGGGCAGTTTTTGAGAATGAAAAGGTACAAGTTGTTTAGTATGTATTAGCATACACTTGGAGTTGATCAAGAAGCTAATCAGTCTGCTAAAATTAGGACTTATACCAGCCTACAACATTAAAATTAAAATAAACATTTTGCTGCTTTTTTTTTTATAAAAAAAGACAAATAAAGGCCTTTAAATTATCACTTTATTGTAAATTAATTAATTTGTACGGAAAACAAGAGCAATTTTTATCATCACTTGAAATAATTTTTAATTTTTCAAACTTCTAAGTAGGCAAATTTTGCTACTGACTGTTTATTTAACCTAAAGTAGTTTGAGCTTAAAAATCAATACAGTCTAGCAGAACATTGCATAAAAAAAAGCTTTTTTTAGTTTTATTTATTAAAGAGGGTGGTGCGGTATACTTTGAACATGTTTGAACAAGCAACTGGTTTAAAAAATTTTCTTTTCTAATAATGATTCTAACATGTTGCGAGCACATGCAAATTGCACAGCCACACAATTTGTTTTTTATTCCACATTCGCCAAGCGCCAACGACACATCAAGCAGCTTAGTGAAGCCAAAAGTTTTGCAAAAAAAAAATTTTGTGACAAAAGAGTAAAGAAGTGAATTCCTTAAAAAAGGCGGCAAAGTAAAAAAAAAAGTCAGAGAGGAAACTTGAAAAGGACTTGAAGTAAAATTAACTGAGAAAGTAATGAACGAATATTTAATAGAAAAAGTTCAAACAAAAGCCATAAAAATTTAATTAAAAATGAGAATTTAAACCAATAAAAATCCATTTTGAACAGTTTATAAATAAATAAATAACATTTTTTTAAGTATTTAAGCAAACAGAAACAAAAATTGCCATATAACTTTTAAACTGATTAAAAGCTCCAACTAAATGCCAATAGAAATTAAAAAAAAAAAAAAACTTTACATCAAAAAACGATCTCAAAAACTAAAAAAAATCTTTAGGTGGTACTAAGGCAAATAAACTAGATGCCGCTTGTTACAAAAGTTCATGAAGAAAGCCTGCAAGAATTAAAAAAAACCCCCTGCAAATATATGAATTTCTTCAAAAAAAGATAACAGGACTAGATAAAAATTTATTTTTTAAAAATACAATAACAATTCAATTTAATGAAATATTTTTGCACAAAAGCCCTATTTTGTGGAAAAACTTTTTAATAAAAACGAATGTAAACTTTTCAAAACTAATGAAATTAAATTTTCAAAAAGATTTAAAAAAAGTGCTCAAAAATTAAAGTGAAAAACTCTAGCAAAGTAATTTATAACCAACCAAAAAGTATCAAAAAATATTTGACGAAAAAAAATTTTTTGACATTAAAAACTTATGAAAAAAAAGCCAGCAAATAAATATTAAATTGTAAAGAAAGTAAATACAAGTACTTTTTATGAATATAAAAATAAAATATATTTAAAATTGGAAAACCAGGTTAAAAAAATAGTACCAAAAAAGTACTAGTTCGCGGACAAGTAGTTCAAAAGGCAAAATTTAATAAATTTCATAAATAAAAAAAGTACAACAAATCTTAAAAACAGTACTAGTTCGAGGACAAGTAGTTCAGAGATAAAATTTAATAAATTTCAAAGTCTACTTATAAAACTATCAAAAAAAGTACAACAAAGTTTAAAAAAAGCTACCAAATTCAAAACGTAGGTTTTATTCTAACAATTTTGAAGCGTATATCTTTAAAAAAATAAACAGTTTTGAGAAAAAATACTACCTTATATTAAAAGCTAAGACAATAGAAGTCTATTTTCTTAAAGAGTACCAAAATAGTACTTTTTTAGTTGAAAAAATTAAATATTTATTCTTGGCTGAGTTAAATGGTTGAGCTGTCAGATGTATGTATGTTTACTAAAATAGTACCAAAAAAGTACTCTTTGTAAAAGATAATTCTCTTTTGAAACAAATTATTACCTTTGCAAAAATTTACCTTCTATTGTAAATAAAATTTGAAAACAATTCATTTCAAAGAAATAAAATAATTAATTCAATCTGTATTGAAAATAATTAATTAATTAAATAAAACTGAAACAATGCAATGAAAATTAATTTTAAATAAAAAAAAAAAATAAACAAAAATAAAAATAAATGCAAATTTAAAATCACTTGCAAAAAAGTACCTACTTTTACACAAATTGTACAAGTAACAATTGGTCAAACATTACTAAATTTGTAAAAAACAAAAACCATATTATTTAAATGAAAAAATTGTTAAGAACTTATTTAATAAATAAGAAAAAGTATTTTTTTTAATTGAAATAAAGCTAAAAAAAAATCAATGTATAAAACATTCTAGAAAGTACCACCAACATCACTAAAAAGCTTTGAAAAGCTTCAAGAACAACGAATGAAAAGAAAGCCTTGATTAAAATAATTAAAAATTAAAAATAAATAAAACAACATTTCACAAAATCAGGTGTTTCAACACTTTTTCAGAATTCAAACACCAGTTAAGGAAAAAGCTCTCTTTTGCTAGTTGAAAGTTTAAAATAAAAAAATGAATTTTCCTCAAATGCCGTGCTATTCATGAAAATGCATAAAGACTTGACAAAAAATAAAACCCGTAAAAAACCTGTTTTAGTCAAACAAAATTATTGTGTTTTGTGATAAAAGAATTTAGTAATAATAATTTATTGTTAATAAATAATTTTAATTAAATTAAATTAAAACAACAATTGTTATAAGCAAATCTCCTCAATGCAAAAGTTAATAACAAAGGTGCCATAACTAAAATAAATAAGAAATTTTATTTGGAAAGCAACAATAAACAAATAAGTGCCGTTAACTCTTCCTCTACAAGTAAAATTTGTTCAAATTGAAAGCTCAAAAGCGCAAGCATAATTAATTAAACTTAAAAACAATAAAGTTCAAATCCTTAGAATTTATTAAATTAGCAGATTAAGTTATTTAGAAAAAATCAAGATTCAAAAGGACTTTTCAAAACTTAAACGTTGGTTTCTCATTGCTGCACAAAAATTCCCTCAAAAGTCAGGCAACCAAGACGACTAGTCAAAATGACAGTCGGTTCAAGAGAAGATCTGTTTGCCAGTGCAAAGGCCATAGATGATACAGAACGTTTGATAGGACGTGTTTTAGCGGGTAAGTGAGCTGGCTGCCAGAATTTAGATTATTTTTTTTAATAAAAAAAATATTTTTTTTTAATAGGCTGACTTTGAACATTATGTCTAAAAGGAAATTGATTTACATTTACAACATTTTTCTGCCCTTAAAAAAAATGAAAATTTAAAAAAAAAGTACACAGATACAAAAATCTATATAAATAAAATTTATTTACTGTTTGTTTGTTCGCTGTACACATTTTTCTTTTCCAATATATTTGTTTGAAATGTGACACATCTTTATACTTTAGGATCAGTCACGCCCACTTTTCAACGATTTTCACTCGCCACTGTTCATAAAGATGTATTTTAGCCTGAACTTATGCTTTGAAATATTTTATTTAGCACTTTGGTTGCCGCCTCTGATAATAATGCTTGCAAAGGCATGAGCCACTTTATAGAGTAGTGAATGGCTATATTATGTGAATGGGTTTTTAATTATTAAAATTGTATTTGTAAACTGATTTCTCTAAAAATTGGACGTGGCTGGGCAAATCGGGGCTAAACTATCTAGTCATCTACGAGTATATAAATAAAATTCATTTTCTGCTCTGATTCTTTATTTGTTTGTTTGTTTGCTATGAAAATTTTTGTTTTTTAAACGATTTTTCTGACATTTGGTACATACGCTCTCTATTCTTCAAAGGATGAGGTTGATATCAATAAGTTTGATGTGTGTATCAGCCAATTTAATTTTTTTACCAACACAAATGCATAATTTGACGTTGAATAAATGATAATGTAGCAGCCGCTTTAGATTTACTTTGCATTTTCTAAAGAAAAACTTAACATAATTTTAATTGCGCAGTTGAGTTTTTATGCTGGCTGTGGCAGTAGCAGTAGCATTTTGTTCTAAATTTTTTTTTACTAGATTTTTTATTTTATCTCTATAAATAATTTTTGCGTTTAGCAAAATGTTGGGAATACGAATTGTGTGAATTAGTTTGGAGGCAAAACAATAAAAACAACACAAATTTCATCATAAAAAATATTTTAAGTGTGAGCGCATAAAAGTGGGTTCAATGAACTTTTTCAAATATTTAACCTAATTTTGTTATTTTTGTTAATTATTTTTTTAGCTTAGTTTTGTTTATTAATTTTTTTTGTTGGTATAAGTGTGCATACTATCACTTTTCTTTGACCGAAATACCTACTGTGTACCTACAATTGTTTGTGTATAACAAGATAAGCTTGTTTTGGTATAAAATGTTCTATTTAAATTTATTTGCTTCAAAGTATTTGCACGTGTGTTGATTTATTTAAAAAAATAACGTTACAAAAGAAAACATTATTAAAAACAAATATTTTTGAACAGTTTTAATAGCAATTTTGTTGTTGCAATACTGGGTCATACATATTTCAAATATCAAATTGAAGAAGAGTTAAAAAATTGTAGAGCTGGAAAATTTATGGAGGCTTAACATCCAAAAAAGTGGACTTTGTGTGCTTGTCCTTTCCTTTTTTATTCAATTTTTTAAATGAAATTTGGAAGAATTAGAATTACATATTTTCTACTTAAAAATATTCCACATACGCACTCTCACACACTCAAGCATAAGTTCGCTTTGATTCATACGTATTCGTATGACAAACTCGATAAAACGTTTCATCGTTCGTGTTCGGCATTAAATTTGCTTTTACATTTAATTTTTATTCACATGAAAAAAAAGAATCCATAAAATGGTAAATATTAATTCACCACCACCATTAAAATTATAGTTGAATAAAACACAGGCAAACTTTCACTCTCTTTTCTACACTTAGACGCATACATAAGTGTACATACGAGTAAACCTCCATACAGAAAAGTTCAATGGCCAAAAATATCCGTGGCCTACTTTATACTCAAACAAATAAATGTATCGTTTGTATCTAACTCTATTAAATAGCAAATGTAAAAAAAATTATTAATAACTACGAGTATATGTATGTATATGTAGGTACGCTCATTTATAGTGTGCTTGTTTTTGATTTTGTCCCCTTTCTTTTAATAAATGATTTTATTAGATCTTCTGAAAAAATTACGCTTCATAAAGAAGTACTTTTATAAAAAAGTACTTTTATAAAAAAGTACTTTTATAAAAAAGTACTTTTATAAAAAGTACTTTTATAAAAAGTACTTTTATAAAAAAGTTACTTTTAATAAAAAAGTATTTTATTTAAAGCTGCCTTTAAAAAATGTATCTTACTTTTATAAAAAAGTACTTTTACAAAAAATACTTTTAATAATATATAGACAAATGTTTTAAAGGCAGCTTTAAATAAAATACTTTTTTATTAAAAGTAACTTTTCTGAACGCCTGTTGAGTATTTTACTAAGTTGTTCGGAAAGTAATTTCGTTCTTTCCCGCCAGAGGATTTAGTTGTATTTTTTCTAATCCAATTTCACAATTAAGCCGTATAAGCATTATATGCTTATAGCAAAAGCTTATGTGTGAAAAAGTTCAATTAATTCTACTCAGTAGTTTTTGGTTTATTGCCCTTTCAAATATGTAGAGCATGATGGTACTTTTTTACTATAGAAAAAAAAATGCTGTTGAAACTAGAAAGAAATTGACCCATGTGTAGGGAGAGAAGATGTGTACGCCTGAACTGGTTTTGCAAAATTTCAATATGGCAATTTTGATGTCGAAGATGCACGTTCTGGATGGACGATTGAAGCTGATAAAGACACAATAAAAGCATTATTTGATGTAAATCTTCTTGTAACAACACTTGAGATGGGTGAGAGGTTCAATTTATCGAATTCAACTGTCTATGACCACATTGAAAGAAAATTGTCTTTAATTTTTCCAACAACCCAATTTATTTCTGATATTGTGATATAAAGTATGCCCCTATTGTGGTTCACAACTGAACTTAGTTGAGTCTAAAGTCTATTCCGGCTTCGTTTTATGGATCAGAATTTTTTCGGTATAACTATCGAGCATTTTTAAAATGAAAAATTTTGCAATGAAGAGGTTATATTGATTTTTTCGTTATAACGAAGTTTCACTGTATTATGGAAAATGACACCTTTTCAACCCACATTTATATACTCCTAATATTCTCTATATAACTTGCCTTTTCTCTCACACACACTCTCTCTCTCTCTCTCTCTCTCTCTCTCTCTCTCTCCCTCTCTCTTAGTGTACGAGTTGTAGATTGTAGGTATATCCTAAGAAACTCTTACATAAAGCTAGATATACTGGGTATAGAAAACAACAATAACAACAACAGACAAAAATTACACTTTCAATGGCTTTGGCCTTGGAATTGCTTTCAGCAGCAACTGGCGTTCATTGACCCAACTACACACTCGCGCAATTGTAAAACATAAAAGTTACATATACCAGCACACGTTGTTATCTAAAAAACAACTATAAATTGTTTGTGTGTATGTAGGTTTGTTCATGCAAACGTATTTACTCGTATGCACCACGTACTTATTTATTTATTTATTAATAAAAATGCAAAAAAACAGAAAATAAAATACAATTTGCATGAGCTCGTACAAACAGCATTGATTGTTATTAAAAGTTTTTATTTAAATACACTTTGTTGCTGCAAAGAGAATAAAAGAGAGAGATAGAGAGAAAGAAGTAGGTTAATAGAGAGAGGGGGAGAAAATGAGAAGAGGAGGGTTAGTTATAGAAACAGAGAAGATAATTATAATTAAAATAGATATCGTTTGTTTTTATGAATGTGACGCAATAAGAAACCGAAAAAATCTATACATTTACTAAAAAGAGAACTTGTAAGACCCATAATTTAATACTAAAATTAGATTAGAGCGGGAACGTGTTACCTGGTCACTGCGGTCAGAATATTACTATTGCTGTGACTCTACTCTCAAGTTGCAAATTCTCCTTTAGTTTAGAATTATTTAAATTTGTCCGCCATGTCAGACAGTTGTAAGGTAGAGAAGCCCTAAGTAACGAAAACGGGTCAAAATTAGACTATTAAGCTGACATAAGATGTCTTCGGCTCTGTCTCCCTCTTCGTTTCATAACCTACAGAGGTCGTTTCGACTGATTCTCATATTTTGTAACATCCAGACTAGCTGTAACAATCGAGCGTTACAAGATTGCATTAAAAACAAATAAAATGAGCAACAAGTAAAGTTGTTTTATAAATTGAAGCCGGTCTATGTATCAATGTCTCTGCTTTCACACAATAAAGGCGTAACAGACGAAGGTGCAAGTGACCTATTACTTGACATTTTTTTCAGCTATTTGTATCTCTTTCCATCAGCATTGTCCAATTAATGTAAGTACTTTTTTCCTAAGCTTGTGCTGCCTAAAATTTGGTTTTTGGAAGCTTCTTTTGAAAAACTCCGTTTCTTTTCGGTTTTAGTGCTTTCTCAAATTCAAAAGTTAACAAAGCTGAAACCTATACACCCTATTTTTCTCTCTTTCTTTTTAAATCGAGAGTTGAATACCTAAACTTGCCATGTGTGTTCCTGTTTGATATTTAAAGGATAAAATTCATCGATGCGTAAAGAGGCTGAGCCCTTGTGTAGCAGGGGTCTAGTTTCTAGCGAAATTAAATACTTTTATTTTAGTATAAATGGAAGTATGTACTTCTATATTGCCAGTTTAAAATATTCCAACCGCAAATGTAACAGAAATGTGTGCCCCATTATCATACAGGCCATTGTACGTCCTTCTATTTATTAGTTTTATTTTTAATGGCCTGTTGACTAGATTCTATTATTATTTATGTTACTCTATATTGTTAATAGGTTTTTCTAGTTGTTGTTTAATTTTTATTGCAACAATCACAACAACAAGAGTTATAAATTCAGAATGATGACATATAAAACTCAACTCCAAACAAAAAAAAAGACAGACTCACTTTCTTTCAGCTCCATTGTCTCGCTTTTGTTTTTACACGCACTTAAACATACACACACACATTCTCTCTCTCTCTCTCTCTCTCTGTCTCTCTCTTTTATTGTAATTTGCATTCATGTCCCTAATTATTTATGAGGAAAATTTAATGCAGGCATGTGTTTAGCTGTGTGCGTTTATTTAATGCTGATTAAAGTAAAATAATTGTTTATTAAAACAGAGAGAAAGAGAGAGAGTGATATAGAGAAAGAAAGATAGATAGATAGAGAGAGAGAGAGAGAGAGTGAAGCATTTTAAAACAGAGCTTTAGAGCTCCAATTAACCAACCTTGCTATTACAAATGTAATACATTTTTTTAATACGATTATTGCCAATATGAGTTATGCCACATGAGATTCCTAAATATGTAAGTGAACCGTTTTGTGGGTTGCCAATTAAAGCGGGCTAGGGGGGCTTAAGTGTTGAGTGTGTGAGTTTGATTAGTTTTTTTTTAACCCTGAAACCTCGTATGCAATGAAGTTTAATAACTTTGTGGTTTGTTTGCCATTAATGTTTTTAAAGCTTTGTAACTGTTGTTTCTTTTTTTTTTTTTTTTTGTATACAATCGTATGAAGTTTATTAACAAAGTCTGTCAATGTTGCCAACAAATAGTTTCGCTTACACTCGCAATACAAATTCAAGGTGATGAGAATCAAGTGTTTGTAGAGTCGTTGGAAATATAATTTTTTTAAATGATTTAATATTTTATTGATTTTTTAAATTACAGATTTCGAAAATGTATTTCGTTAAAAGAAATTTCTTGTAAAATCTAATTTTTAAAAATGTTTTTTTTTTGTAATAAAAAGAGCTACTGTAGGCAGAAGCTTTTTTTTGGTATATTCAAAAGAATTGACTTTGTTTATTAAGCATTTAGAAAAGCAAGGCTTGTAAGAACTCTAGAACTATATTTTCACATACGAGTACCTACTGCCTTACATAACTAACGCTGTTTTTTTTTTAATTTTTTAAAATATTTAAAAAATATTGTGAAAATTATAATTTTTTTTAAATAAAAATAATTTAGAACTGATTTTTTCTGCCTACTTGCAGAACGTCAAGTATTAATTTTACAATATTAACATCGCTCACGTTTTTCTTTAATGCTTGATAGGTACCTACTTGAAACAAATTCTATTAAAAAATCTAGGTTTATTACAATTAAATATTTTCACGCTTTTAATTTGGGTTTTTTTTTATTAATGTTGTGTCCTGGATTTTATTGTACCAAGCACACACACGCACGCAGACACATAAGTATTCGCACTTAAACGACATTTTGGTTTGCTTTTCTTTTGGAAGAAAAAAAAAACAAGCTAATGGTTTTACGTGGAGGACGTATCACTTGTTTAATAAATGAAAAAAAAACGCCAAAAAAAATCCTTGCAATAAAATCTTTTTAATCATTTTCTTTTCGTTTTGTAGACGTGCATGCACATGTCGCCACTTACCATTAAGTTTAAATATTTCTTTTTGATTTTAACCTAAATTACAACTACAAACAACTTCATAAATAGCCACAGAACATTCACTCATACCCACACACACACACACACGATTTACATTTGCAAAGCATAAAAACTAGAAATTAAAAAAAATTACAAACAACTAAACATTTCAAAAGTTGAATGGACTTTTTGCATCCAATGCAGCTCAATAACCTCGATCTAAATAGGTATGCATAGAACAAAAAGAAAAAAAAAACTTGCATTTGCATACTCACACACACACTTATAGTACAAAAATATTCGTTTTGTTTACAATTTGATAGCATCAAGGGAAAAGTGCTGCCGTCAAATAACGTTGCCAGAAATCACAACTCAAATTGGGGCATAAAAATATTTTTAATCTTTTTTATGAAATAAATTTTGAAATTTTCTTTGCTATCGTTTAGGTTTCAGATTTTATGTTAAACAAAAATCGTTATAAAAATTTTATTAAAAAAATGTTTCCATTTAACAATGAGTTTCATAATAAAAACAGCTAGTTTTTTCAAGCTTAAGGCTTAAGGCTTAAATTTAAATTTATTTGTTTTTATGTCGTCCTTGTTCAGCTGATCTCGCCTAGTTCTTTCAAGAACAAGAGAAGGGAATAAAATTTCAGAGATTTTTCTACAAGTGAACGATAGCTTCTTTCGTAAATTTGTATTGAAAGCAAAAACAAAACACGAAAATTTGTTTTTGTTTTCAATACGCACGTTCGTTTATATGAAAGAGGCAGCAATTGCTGCTACTTATAATTTCTTACAAATCCTCCACTACCACTGTGACAAGCGAAAAAATATCTTTTCAAAATGTTAACAAAATCAAAAAACAAATCACCGCAACTCGTGTCGAAATTTAAAATTTTTTTCATACAAAAACACTAAAATTACAATAGTGTTTATTACATATTGATGATTTGGGCCCCAACACTGTGGCAAGGCTGTAAATGAAATGTGTGCAAATCAGGTTGTGAGTGGCTGTTTACATGCCTGTTAGTGTGTTTGTGACAGCTTTATTTTGTTATTGTGTGCGTGTATAAATTGAACTTGCTCTGCTTAAGTAAATTTTTCTAAATGTCATTTCTTACGAATTTGAAAAAAGTTTTTAAGAGAAACAGCTTTTCGAAGCTTTTTTTCTGTAATTATTTTAACGGTAACTTAAAATAAAAAAAAACTATTTTTTTTTAAATTATCATTCCTGAATTTGATACATGAGTTTAACTGATGGTAAAATTTTGCTCTTTATTTTTAGCAAAATTAAAATCGTTATTAAAAAAAATAAATTTTTAACTATCAAGACTTCAGATTTTTACGACTGTTTATTTAATTGAGAGCTTTAACTTATTAATTTTAATTGAGCGGTTTTTCTCTTAAAGAATTATTACATTTCATTTGAGTTAAAATTATACAAAGAACATTACTCATTAGTGCAGGGCCGGACTTGCGGTGAACAACGACCAAATTAAAAAAAAAAAACAAATAAAATAAATTTTTTTTATGAGAAATTCGCTTTTATTAAACAAAAATAGCTTTTTGGAATTAGTCTGTTAAACACTAAAAAACATCACAATGTTAATTCTAGTTTTACTTTTGTCTTTTATAATGTGTTGCTTTCATATTCTGCACAAAAAGATAGGCCTGATCCGGTCAGGACTGGACATTGCAGAGTATTGAAAAATTAAGTATCTTAAAAAAATAAGGATTTTAAATCCATGAAATTCTTATGAAGAACCGTCAGCTCTGCATAAAAGCCTGCTTTTTGTAACTCTAAGGGCCGTTATAACAAGTTACCGATAGTTAAAGCTAAGATTTTATAAGTCAAATATCAAGCTTTTGGTTGGACATTGAATTAAAAATATCGATAAATTAAATATCGGACAGTGAGTCCTTAACTATCCACCCAAATTCGATTCCAAAGTTTTAGTCAAAAACCCGTTATTTAACTATCGAAAGCTAGCTTAAGCTATTTAAAATGTTTTGCAGATGTAAAGTAAAATAATTTTTTTTTTCTTTTTTTTAGATTAAAATTTTCTGACGATCACTAATTGACAACGGGAAATTACTTACAAGACAAGACATGAAATGATGTAGAATTTCAGAAAAATTGTGCGAAAAAATCATTTTTCCTTTTATTAAATGAAATTTAATTAATAAATTTTTTTTTTAAGAAAAAGTTCATTTAGACTGTTGCTAAGCGCCTAAAATTAACAATTTCTAGCATTTTTTTTAATGATAATTTTATAATTTAATTTATTTTTTGTTATTTTATTTTTGTGCAAAATGAGTTCAATGTCGTTCGTTGTTCACTCAGTTGGCTCAGCTTAAGCATTTTTTCCACTAACATTCAGTTTATTCTTTGTTGTTGTTTTTATTGCGTTCACATTGTCCTCCTGTTTCATTTACATTAACAATCAACATTCTCTCCATGCTGGGGTTCTTATTGCTGTTATTTAACTGAAAAAAAAACGTGCGTGTGTGTTTCCTTGCAAGTGCATTTGCTTAGTCTATGCGGTGGTTTAGTAATATTTAAATCGTTTTCATGTTTTTTTAATAAAACAAATTACTTGTGTGTTTGTTTGTTTTTAAAATTATTTATTGTTTGTTGCATTTGCTTTATTTATGGTGTTGCATTCTATTGTTGCAGTTTTGCGCTTACAAAAAAGGAATTTTTATTGTCTTTTCTCTAGCATATTAAATGTTTTTAGAGCTTTCATAAGGAAAGAAGATTTCTTTTTAAACAAAAAAAGAGGCTGTAATAAAATTTACCATAAATTTGAATGTCTATTTTTACTGCACCAGAGAAATAATTGAAAAAAAAAATAAAAATTTCGTTTGGTACGGAAAGTCACAATTTTCCTACTGCTTTTATATCTTAAAACGGCCGAAGGTGGCAATTTTGCTCGTTACAAAACCCCAACTTCTTCTAAAAAAAATTGTCAAAAAAACCATATTTTTTAAGTAAAATTTTTAATATTTCAAAGTCGCTTTGTCACCCGGTAGAAAAGATTTTATTCTTAGATTTTCTAAGAATTTTTTTATCAAATAAATTTTATATCTAATTTATGATTTTCTCGTTATTCCCCATAACTAACACTTTAAAGTCCTTTCCAACATTAATTTTTTTAATTTATAAAAATGCTTGGTTGTTTTTTCGCGCTATTGCTTGTTGTTTTACATTTGAAAGTATATTTTTCTGCTGTTTTCATTGTTTATTATTAAGAAAAAAAAAATAACAAAAAAAAACTATAGAATTATATTTAGAGGTCAATTTAAAGCGGGTCAATTTAGTTTATTCGCCTTCATTTTATCAGCGAGCTTTGCAAAAAGCACCATATTTTTTCTTCACCCCTGGTGCTGCTCAAACTTAAAATCACTCTCCGTTCTCCGTTGAAACAACATTATTTATGACAGTTTTTTTTCTAGTTTAAATATTAAGAAAACAAAAACAAAAAAGCACTAACCTTGCAAAGCGCAACGACATAAAGCAAATGACTTCCAATGAAAATAGTATTCGTAAATTATAGCAACAACAGTAAAACTGCATGCAGCACAAACTGTGTTAACAACTCGTTAGCAAAATAGCAAAAGCGTTTTTTAACGTTTTAAATTAAAACGAAAACACGCTTAGTTGCACTTACTTCTCTTAATTTTGCTTAATCAATCTAGTGTGTGACTGTTTCAATAACTACACGTGCATGCCCAACATTTTAGAGTAGTTCTTGCCCTCCATCTCCTCCCCTTGACCCCTCTTTTCAACATATGAATGCATTTTCTAGCATTCTCTCCGGGTTCTTATTCGTATTTTGTCGCAAAGCTTTTTTTTGCTCATACAATGTGTTACAGTTTATTTGGAATGTTTGGAGCGCTCGTGTGTGTATGTTTGTGTGCAGTAAGCATTTTCTAATATTGTTGCTTTTTTACTTAATATTTGTTGTATGCATGTAAAAATAGCAGCAGTTGTTGTTGTTATTTTTTCTATTTATCCTATAAAAATTTGCACAAACACATGCACACAAAGTGATTGTTTGTTTGTGTGTATGCTTGCACACTTTATCATTTTAGTCTTTTTCAATTGAAGTCGACAAACGTTCATGAACTCAATTTTTATTTTTTAAATATTTTTTTTATGCATTTCAAATTGTAAAATTCAATGCACTGTGTGTTGTGACGTCAATTATCAACAATATTAAAATGGTTTTGTAAAAGTAGTAGCCTTAAGACCTAAAAGAGACAAATAGTATGTTGATAGCAAATGAATGTAGAAAAATTGTTAAAGTGGGGGATACAAATGTCAAATTTCAATATTAATCTATGCATTTGAGGGTGCGTTTTTACCCGGGGTCTATACCTGATGTATTTCTATCATGCTAAATGTCCAATTCATATCATGATAGACTCTATTTGTTAGTGTTATCATAGCATTATGATAGAAAAAGCATGCTATGCGGTATGCTATTTCTATCTTGATATCAAATGTAATTTTAGATATTAATTTGATTTTGAAGCTTGTTTACTTTCAACTTTTTGTTTTCAGTTATGAAATACAATTTTGCCTAAAATAATATGCAAATGAGTGGTTTGTATGCACCCTAGCACATGTTATTTCTATGATTTTAAATTTATTTTAATATTAAATTAATTATTAACTTATTAAAGCTTGAGTAAGGATTTTGAAATGCAAATTCCTCAGTATTTTTTTTTAACACAAAACATTAAAAAAAAAAAACAAAAGCAGGTAAAAATATTTTTTATTGGTTTCCAATTTAACCTTTTTAAACTGCAAACGTTACGTTCACTTTAAAAAACCTTTACTTATATTCTATTTCAAACTTTACGTGTGAATACAAAGGGGCTGCACAAGCATACTTGAAAGTCACGCGTAACTGCAAACGTGTATAATATTTTATAATAAAAAGTGCTTGTAAGCCATTTCAAGTATGCTTGTGCAGCCCTTTAGTGAATACTTTCAATTTGGTTTTTAACGCCATCTGGTTGTTTGTAGCTTCAATTAAGTGTTTGTGTCTGCAGTTGCAAGCTTTTCTATTTCAAAGTTTACCGCTACTAACAGCGTGGTGCTATTGTTGTTTGCGTACTAACAGCACAGCATGCACAAACAGAAACTGTTAAACTTAGCTTTTGCTAAATGAAAGCTTTTGTTAAAGTTAGTATTGTTGTATTTTTTTAAATAAAAGAAAAACGTTACAAATACAGTTACTACCGTTACGTTATATGGTTTCTTTTCAATACTTAAAAAAATAATACATCACTGAAAAAAGGATATAAATAAAAATAAAAAAATAAAAACAACAAGAGAGAGAGAGAGAGAGAGAGAGAGAGAGAGAGAGAGAGAGAGAGAGAGAAAAAATAAAAAAAATATAAAAAAAAAAATAAAAAAAATTAAATTAAAATATTAATGAAAAAATTAAAATTAAAAAATTTAAAAAAAATAAAAAACAAATAAATAACAACAAGAAAAAAAATTAATAAAAAATAAAACAAAAAAATATCAAAAAAAAATTAAAATATTAATGAAAAAATGAAACAATTAAAAAAATAATTTTTCATTAATTAATAATTAGAAAAAAATTATAAAGAAAAGAAAAATTCAAAAAAATTAAACAAAAAGAAAAATAAAACAAACAAAAAGTAACGGAAAAAATATAATTAAAAACTTATTTAAAAAAAATAAAACAATAATAATAAAAAATAAATAAATAAAAGCAAATATAATTAAAAAAATTATGAAAAAAATTAAAAAAAAAATTTTAAAAAAATTATCAAAAAAATAAAAGAAAAATTAAAAAAATAAAGCAAAATAAAAATTCAAGTGAAGAAGTTAATATAAAAATTGTCTAATATAATTTAATAATAAGTCTTATTACGACTGTAGTCCATTTTTCGAATTTTCGACATATCACCACATTCGTCAGTCACTCTTTATAAGGACTAATATTTCGACGATCCTTTCTTAGAAAAATAAATTCCTATTACAACATATGGAAAAATTATATTAAGCGATTTTCATTTTGGAAACTTTAAGCATGAAAAATTGTTTTTAATATCAAATTTATAAAGCGCAAGTATACTTGGTTTTGGACCAAAGGGATTAAAAACTGTTTCGAAAATAGTTTGGAGCTCTGCAATTCGATTTTCTTAATTTTTTAAATTGACTTTAATATCCTCGATACACATGCATATCGTTATTTCTTAAATTTCAAAGTGGCAAGACAAATCTGAGATTTACTTATGGCGCTACTTATGCCATCCAAGAATGTTTGTGTTCTATTGTCAAAAAATGTAATAGTTAAAATCAAAATCGTGTTTTGTTCTCAACATGTTGCATATAAAAGATGCAAACATGTTTTGCACTCAATTTCTAAGTGAGTGTGAGATAAATACTGCCCTTTTTTTACAACTGTGTCAACTACTTGTTTATACAATTAAATGAATTATTTAATTTGTATTTACTATATGAAAAAGAAGATTCAACATTTTTTCCGTCAAGATATTCTTGATAAAAATCCATTATTGGTTCTTTTTTAAAGCAAAATTTATTTTTATTTGATTTTAGGTGCAAAGTTTTTTTTCTCTTTTTCTGTCAACTTCTTATCAGTAGTGATGTTAATGTAATCAGATTTCGCAAATCGCTTTAAAGGCGTTAACCATATAAAACGCTAAATAAACATTAGCGTTAAATGTTACATTAAACCTGTTTAAATGATAAAACGAAACACGTCCGCAATCGAAACGATGACTAAAACTTCACGAACTGTAATTTAATGTTTTTACATTTCCACAATTCTTGCTTTCGCTACATATTTTTGGAGAATTTTTACTGAAATCAAGTTTTTAAAGTAATTTTTCATCAATGTCAGTCATTTTACTTACAAATTTAAAAAAAAAAAATTATTAATTTAATTGAACTTTCAAATATTCTTTTATTTTCTTTTGTTTACAAAATGTATGAAATTTAATAAAAGTGTGGCAATATTGTTAAGAGCACTTGTGTTTCAAAGCATAAGAAAAGTCGCTGCCAAAATAAAATAGATTCTATTTCAGAACTGCCTTCAGTAGAGAGTATGAAAACTATAATTTAAAGGCAGAATATTTTTTTAGAACAGAAAACGCTATTAATTAAATACATTACACAGTTATTATATTTTTATTAATAATTTTTTTTTTATTTATTTATTTTTTTTTTTTTAGGTAAGTGAAGACTGGAGACAGATGTTTTTAAATAATTAAAAATTCAAAGAAAAATTTTAGTTTGTAAGTACAAATAAATTAGTTTCTGTTCAAAATAAGTAGTTTCGTTCCGTAAAATTTAATAATATTAAACAAAAATAAGTTTTATTTATTTGTGTTCTTTTTCCGCTACTAGTGTTGTCGACTTAGTGCTTTAGTTTAATGCTTTTCCTCGTACTAGATTTTTGGGTCATAACAATTTTTGCTGCAAGTGATAGGTTATGAAAAAAATACTTGAAAGTAATTTGCTTAAAATATGTGGCTTAAGGAATAAGCATTTGAGTCAACTAGAACATGATTTATAATCTCCATATACAATTAGTTTGTACGATTTACCAAGAAGTTATAGTAAAATGATTTTTAGCTGATCTTATTTGAAATAAAAGCTTAACAAGCTATTTTATTTTTTAAATTTCAATAAATTAAAAAACAATAAAAAATTTCCAGTGTTTCTAAAATTTTTCATTAAAAAATTAAGTTAATTTCAGCGCATTTGCCTTGTTTTCTTATTTTATTTATTTATTTTTTTTTTTTTCTAAATAAACAAAACTAAAAAAGTAAATAATTTTTAATTGTTTCGCGCAGCACTTAACTTTATACGCTTTTAAAAATCATTTATTACTTGCCCAGCTTAAGTACTCGTACTCATATTAAAAAGAGTAGGGCCTATAAATAGATAAATTAAATACGAGTGTTACGAGTAATAAACACTCATTTCATAGTTTCTTTGTTAAACAAGTAGTAAACCTTCAACTGTATGCGACATTGAACTTGAAATACACCACAAAAAAAGATATAATTTTAAAACAAAGTAAAAATTTGTTGTAAACAAAACTACGATTTAACTAATTAATCATCATTTGAATAGAGAATAGAATAGAATCTACACCAACACTCACATACACATACCCAGTCCGATTGTAAAAATTAAAGTTTTATTTAAATTTTTAAAACAAAAAAATCAATTTAAATGACTGTAATGAATTAATCTCACATGGAAAGACCTGCTTTCATATGTTTTTTTTATAAAGAAAACATTCACTAATTGTCAATTTCATTAAAATTATATTAATGAAAATTTTCATAGTAGGAAACGCGTTTCATTAGAAATATGAACGTTGTTTCAATAGCTAAAAGAATTATAATTATTTTTTCTCTGAATAAAAAAAAATATTAGGCTTTTTTCGTTCTTAATTAAAATTATGTGAGATGGCTAAATGATATTTCCATTAAAAATTTACTATTGTTCATGTGAAATATTTATGTAAAGGGTGTTTTTTATAGATGTATAGAACTTTAAATTGCAATAAAACAACGATGGATTATTCGATTGACATGAATTTTATTTATCCGAAAGATAATCTTGATTTCTGGCATATGACCGCCACGGCTGGTCCAATCTGGACGTCCAATTTCCGATGACTTTTTCCAACATTTATAGCCGTATGTCGGCAATAACACGGCGCATGTTGTCTTCCAAATGGTCAAGTGTTTGTGGCTTATCCGCATAGACCAATGACTTTACATAGCTCCACAGAAAGTAGTCTAGCGGTCAATTCACAGGTCCAAAACGTGAAATTAGGCGGTCACCAAACGTGTCTTTCAATAAATCGATTGTGGCACGAGCTGTGTGACATGTTGCGCCGTCTTGTTGGAACCACAGCTCTTGGACATCATGGTTGTTCAATTCAGGAATGAAAAAGTTAGTAATCATGGCTCTATACCGATCACCATTGACTGTAACGTTCTGGCCATCATCGTTTTTGAAGAAGTACGGACCAATGATTCCACCAGCCCATAAAGCGCACCAAACAGTCAGTTTTTCTGGATGTAACGGTGTTTCGACATACACTTGAGGATTAGCTTCACTCCAAGTGCGGCAGTTTTGTTTGTTGACGTAGCCATTCAACCAGAAGTGCGCTTTATCGCTCAACAAAATTTGCTTATGAAAATCGGGAAGAACGGCAATCTCGTTTTGTGCCCATTTGCAAGCGTTGTGCAGGCGTGAGTCTATTCATGATGAATTGCCAAACCAAACTGAGAATAAATCACTTGACAGCTGTTAAATCGGTCGCCATATTGAACAGTAATGCCAACTTAAAGTTCTATACGTCTATAAAAAACACCCTTTATAAAAAGTCCATATGGAGCATTTAGCAAACCAACATAATTGCACTTCTGTACCAGAAAAGATTAATGGTATTTTGTCAAACTTTTCCGTGAAGCTCTCATTGAAATGCATCCAATAAGACAGCTTTGGGATTAACGGAATTGTTTCATTTGAAACTGTAGTGATTATGAGTGTGAAATGAAAAAATTCATTAAATTAATTAACTAATTTCTTTTGAAAAAAAACAAAATTCAACTATTTCCTGATAAAATCGTTTAGGCACAACAGTTGACACCTTTACCATAAATTCCTCCAGTAAAAATAATATATTTTTTTCTCTTAAAATCTCATGAAATTTCAGAAATCCTTTATTTTCATATAAAAAAACTGAAAACTGTTTAACAACAAAAGTTGATACCTTTACCACAAGAACTATTTGTAAATTAGAAAATTTAATAAATTCTCCTTTATAAACATCCACTCTGCACTAATAACGTGAACAAAAGTTCACGTGAAATTCATGATTTCAATTTTCTCTTCGAGGGGAATACAAATTTAGGTTTTGTTCACAATAGATGTGATTATTTGTGAAATATTTTATTGAATCAATGAATCAATTTCAGTATATGACCTTTTTTTCTATTAAAATGCATTAAAAATCCAGTGAAACGATTTTATTAAATTGTTTCATTAATTCAATGAAATATTTCATAAATCCAATGGAACAATTTCATTAAAACTGTTTCAGTATTTCAAATTAATGTGATTTCATTAAATAAATGAATGAATGCTGCATTCGATTTAATAAAATATTTCATTAGGCAAAAAAATTTTCTTTACATTAATGCGAAAAAAATTCAATTTATGAACAAAATTCTCTCAGTCAACAATTAATTACGTGCCAGCTTTACAAAGTTTTCTTTCTACTTTTTCTCTTTACAAAATTACATAATTTAGATGCTTTTTTTTATTGACTTTAATGTGGCCTTCAGTTTTCTTTTCTTTTACAGAGAACTAACACCAAAAACCATTTAAAAAAAGAAAGTATTTACGAGTAGTTTTGTTAAATAATATTTGTTGTTGTTGTGTGGCTTAAAGAACCATAAACAAGCGTGTTTTGTAAAGAATAACTTGGCTGCGCAAGAGCCATAACAAACGTTGAAATGGTCATCGAAGAAAGTAAAAAAGAAACACACAAAAACGTTTTGTTTTTATTTTTCTTTTCTTCTTTTAGAAAAGAGAAAAGAACACACAAACAAAATCAATCTTACAAAGTGAAACAAAGTAAAAACTCTTGATTTCAAAATCGCAATTTTAAAAAAAAATTCACAAAAAAAAATTAAATGGAAAAAAAATTTTTTTAACAACAATTCTGAAATGCTTAGGGTTTTGTTTAGCCAATATTACATTACAAATCGTACAAATCATATCAAAACTTTTGTATGAAAAAAATTAAAAATTTCGACCGAAGATGTTCGACATCGAATGCGATGATTTGGGCTCATTTAATTGGTTTCTGTTAGGTCATCAATAAGGTGTAATACCTAGCGTATCTAAATGTTTATTAGAAGTGTCGTTCTCGTTGTCGAATTTGAGATAAGCTAATCGCCGCCAGGACATTTAGACAATCTAATATAAAATATATGGCCGCAGCTGCCACATATCATTGCAGCGACTACGACACACATAACGCCGGTTTGCAAAACTCTTTTTGTTTTGAAAACACCAAATTTATTAAAGCCTGTTCTGGAAACGGCCCTTTTTTTTACAAAGAACATATAGATCAGCTGCTTGTTAAAAACGCCGGCATATTGATAAACAATTGACAGACAATTGCGAAAACCAAAGTAAATTTTTTTAAGTGATATTTTTGGATTAGAAAAAGTAAATTTGCTGTTGATGTTTCTTTAAATAAAGAAAAAATATTTAAATAATTTTAGTGAATTATTCGATCTTATATTTTTATTATTATTTAATATTAATTTTTGAGATCTTAAGCTTGATTAATATTAAATAACAAAAAATATTTAATTTTAATTGTGCTTCATTTCATTTTCTCTTTAAGACCAGAACCACACACGGCAAATTTAGTTGGGCAATTCTTTCTCAATTCTCTTTTAAAATTGTCGTTTTGTCCGCACACAAATTTTTTGGTTCTTATTCAGCCATTCATTCAGGCTTCAAGCTACCACCTGTCCGCTTTTTTTACATCTTTATAAAAGATACGAAGAGAAAACAAAAGGGAATTGCCGAGTACAAGCACGTTTGTACCCCTTCTATTCTTCTTTCCTCTTTCTCCTACAAAATCAAGAATTGTCCAACTAAAATTGCTGTGTGTGGTCCTGGTCTAACACAGAATTCTTCAGTTAAGTGTATGCGTCCAGCGTTTATGTTTGGCATTTTGCGTTTTGTAAAAGTAATACGCTAATTTCTAACATTGCGTTTTACAGAACATTTATTGTGTGATTTCAAATCGTAATTGAAAAATTAAAACGTTTTGCGTCTTTCACAACATGGACGATAATCAGAGGGCAAATGATTGCACTCGATATCGAATGAAAATCATACACAAATACGATTCTTAGCTTAATAACGCCACTCGATAGCGAATGAAATTTCCATTTAAATTGCATTAAAATTTCGTTTCAAACCGCTGTTTCCATGCAGTGCCAGCAACAATGACAAACGATATATTTTTTTGGCGGGTTTGTGGGCTTTATCCCATAGTTTTATATCGATTTTATAAATCTTTTTTTGTCGTCATATGATTTCAAAAAAGCCCTTAGTTGCATTCAAAAAATTGTATAGGACAAGCCACAAGAGAAGAAAGTGAAGATAAATATGTCGAGTTAAATATGTTTTAACGTAACCCGTTACGTATTTTAGTATTTATGACATATTTATATGTCTAGGAGAAATATAAGTGCAGGGGTACAAATATTCATAAATACGTTAACTTCTAAAGAAGTTTACGGGATGGGATACATATCATTTTAAAGGGGAGGTCGTCTAGATTTGTAATCTACCGCCCAAATAGTCAGATGTTACTTTAAACTATTTTTAATTTTTTATTTTTTTTTTTTAATTTCCATATACCCCAGTACTATTGTTCTCAAGGATTTTGGCAGTTTACGTTTTGCATCATAAAATAAAAACCAAGAATTTTTCCAAAAATGCTAAAACTCTTGCAGAAAGCTTAGAATCTACAGATTAAATTGCTTTTTGAGTTTGGTGATTTTCATAGGCAAAATCGGGAATGGTACCTCGGCAAAGTGAGGAATGGTACAAATCCCTCACCGCAACAGCACTGGCGTATATGGAAATTTCAAAAAAAAATTTTAATAGTCCAAAGTAACTTCTGAGCATTTGGGCGATAGATTACAAATCTAGATGACCTCTCCTTTAGAATGATATGTGTCCCATCCCGTAATCTTGATTGGTTCGTCCGGAAGTCACTAAAATCCCTCAGAGAAACAGCACTATGGTATATGGAAATTTCAAAAAAGAACAAAACGAATTGCCGAGGACAGGCAAATGTGTACTGAAAAGTAAAAATTATCTTCCCTTCAACCTGATAATCCACAAAGAGACTTGCCAAGCGTGAAAGAGGGCTCTTATGAAAAATTACAAAAACTTTAAAAAAAAATTTAAAGTAAAGGTTGTTTTTTATAGACGTATAGAACTTTAAATTGCAATAAAAACCGATGGATTATTCGATTGACATGAATTTTATTTATCCGAAAGATAATCTTGTGGCATTACATTTTAAATATGATTTCTTACATATGAGCGCCACGGCTGGCTCGGATGTAGTCCAATCTGGACTTCCAATTTTCGATGACTTTTTCAAACATTTGTAGCCGTATATCGGCAATAACACGGCGAATGTTGTCTTCCAAATGGTCAAGCGCTTGTGGCTTATACGCATAGACCAATGACTTTACATAGCCCCACAGAAAGTAGTCTAGCGGTGTTAAATCACAAGATCTTGGAGGCCAATTCACAGGTCCAATACGTGAAATTAGGCGGTCACCAAACGTGTCTTTCAATAAATCGATTGTGGCACGAGCTGTGTGACATGTTGCGCCGTCTTATTGGAACCACAGCTCCTGGACATCATGGTTGTTCAATTCAGGAATGAAAAAGTTAGTTATCATGGCTCTATACCGATCACCATTGACTGTAACATTTTGTCCATCATCGTTTTTGAAGAAGTACGGACCAATGATTCCACCAGCCCATAAAGCGCACCAAACAGTCAGTTTTTCTGGATGTAACGGTGTTTCGACATACAAATGCGGCAGTTTTGTTTGTTGACGTAGAAATTCAACCAGAAGTGCGCTTCATCGCTAAACAAAATTCGCTTATGAAAATCGGGAACAACGGCAATCTCGTTTTGGGCCCATTCGACGAATCTACGCCTTACTTGATGATCGTTTCTTGCACGAGTTAGATTTTGTAAGAACGCAAACCAAGATCCTTCCGCAAAATCTTGCATAAAGTGGATGGACACAGATCCAATTCCTGTGCTCGATGGCGGATAGACTCATTCGGGTCTTCCTCAATGCTACGCTCTACAGCAGCAGTACCTTCTTCTGTACGCACCGTACAGCGTCTCTGGGGATGCGAGTTATCAATAAGAGTAAACGTGGTGTGAAAACGTTCCATGGTTAATCGAATTAACTGCTCTGACGGACGATTTTGTCAATGATAAAATGGACGTAGTGCGCGATACGTATTCCTCACAGAACCATTATTTTCCAAATAAAATTGCACTATTTGCAAGCGTTGTTCAGGCGTGAGTCTATTCATGATGAATTGCCAAGCCAAACAGAGAATAAATCACTTGACAGTAATGCCAACTTAAAGTTCTATACGTCTATAAAAAACATCCTTTATTTCAAGAACTTTACTTTATTTTAGAGGTAAAAAATATTGTAAGAACTTGTAAATTGATGTGCCGCATCAAAGTTACAAGTTACTTGTTGTAACTTAGGGCTTTTTTTTTTTAAAACATACGACGATAGAGTCCTAGTTTTTATTTAATTTTTTATGTCTTAAAAATAGTAGTTTTTAAATTTAGACTCAATGAGCTGTGACATTCTTTATTTACTAAGAAAAATAATTTGTTTTATGTGAAAAATTTTATTTATCTTCGCTAACAAGGAAAACTTGCTTAAGTCGGCTTAAGTTAAAATTGTCTTGTCGCACTTAACTCAAGAACTTTATTAATCTGGTTCAGGCGTTATTGTAATAAAATTAAGGAGACCTCAAAGAAAACAGTACCTTTTACCAGGATCTTAATAACTTTATAAGAAAAACTTAGGGATTTTTAAGTTGTAGTTCTCTAAAATAGCTTAATATGACATAAGCGATTTTTCCATATTTTGGTACAGATATTTTCTAACTGTATATTTTTTGTTTTTTTTTAGTAAAAATTTTCAATATTTTTTTTTAAATTTTATTTTATATTCACCTGATTTTTTTTATGTGAATTAATATTTTCATACAAAATATATATTTTTTTTACTCTTAGCCGATTTATAAAACTTGCAAAAATAAAAATTAACTTAAATTTTGCTTTAATGAGTTTCATTATGGAAAATAATCTAAAATCATAAATTTTAGTTTGTATTTTAAGCCCGTTTTTTCGCGCTAAAAACTTTACTATTTTTATACAAAACCGAGTTTTATTATTCTCTTTTTTTTTTTGAAAACTATTTGTTAACAATTTAATAGTTTTTATAAAATAGCTGCTGTTGTCTTTGTAAAGCTCTTTCAAGGTTGTTGGGGCATTGACATTTTTTTTTATTTTTTTTGGCAAAATTTACTCAACTTTTGCTAATTCTCTTTTGTTAAACTCAATGTTTTTCAAGCTAAACAGCAAATAAAATTTTTATTAATGTTGGCATGATCTTTAAGCTAAAAATTAAACAAAAAAATACTTGAACATGCGTATGGCATAAATAAATTAAAACTAAATGAGTTTAAAAAAAAGTGTATCTTGTGTGCGTTTAAGATTAAAAATTTTTCCATAGAACTCGGTTTAAAAAAATTGAATTAATGAGTTTAAGAAATGAGAAAAGAAGACAAACTCTAGATGATACTGCAGACAATTTAGAAAACTTAGCGTTGCGGGCTTTAGTTTAGCTGAGTTTACCTTTTTATTTTTTTTTTTATATCCTCCAACCGCTTGTAATTTTGAATATAAAGTTCCCGATTTATAAAACAGTTTAGGTACAGTTTTAGGTACACAAAGTCGTTTTCAAAGCTGGATTTTCCATTGCAGAGAGAAGCGGCCATGCTCATGCGCACATTTTGTGTGATTGTACGTTTTGCTACTACAAACAGATTATGATATTTTGCTGATGATACCAGTATGGCAAAATTAGCCGAGTTAAAGAAAACTATCAAAGACCAAACATGGCCATTGGCCAAACTACGCGTTAAAAATTTAGCAATTGTGGTCGTCCAAACATACTTGTTGGGAGAAAATCTTTCTACTGCAGTGAAAGATTGCTTTAGCCTGAATTATAAAAGCGCAACACGGTGTCTTCAGTTCAAAAATGAATGTTAAATTTATTTATTATATTTTTCTCATTTAGTTTTTGTACATTTTTGCTTCTAAAGGGTGAACCCAGTAAAAGTGTACTTTTCCTTTCATGCTGCAATAAATCGATTGTTTCACGCGTTGTACGGTAGGTGGCGCCGTTTTGCTAAGCCACATGTCGTTCAGTTGAGGCCACAATAACTCCGTTATCATGTTTCCGTAGCGAATGTCATTCACAGTCATGGCAATTTCGAACTTGTCTTCAAAACAGTAAGGCCAGACCAAAATGCTCACCAGACAGTTGTTCGTTGTTGCTGCATTTGTTTCTCATGGAGTGCATGAGGATTTTCTGAACCCCAAATTCGACAATTTTGTATATTCAAGAAACCATTTAGATTTTCAAAAATTGGCATTCACTTCACTGAACGAATAGCCGGCTCCGATATTTTATTCCATTTTCAAACGGAACATGTCTAATGGAGAAACCAATAAAAACATCTTAACATTCGCTAAAAATACGTGTTTTTATTTCAAAATAAAAAAGTGCGCCCTTTAATGAAATTAAATATTGTACCCGTTTGATGGTATTTTATCTGATTCAAAATTTTAAAAAGACTTTTTTGAACAGTAAGTTTGGCATAATATTTTTTTATTTAACAATTAAAAATGAAAACGCGGTTTTTAATCACTTGATTGCGGGTGCATGCTGCTCTCGTGTATATTTATTAGTTTAATATTACGACGTTTAGATTGTCTGTAATTTTGAAGGGAATTAAAAATGTCCATTCTTTATCTCATATATAGGCTGTAAATTTTGATCTGAAAAATCATGACGTGAAATTATTTATGTCCCTAGTGTAGTTGTAATTGAAACAACTGCTAATAATGAGTTGTCACTTTTGTTTGTTTTTTTCTACTCCACGAATCAGTAATAACACAAATAGGTAGTAGCATCAAAATTACAACTGAAGCAGAGTTGTTGAGTTGTAAACCATAATAGGGGCCTTAGTATTCCCAATTTAATCCCAACTAGTGCTTAATTCAGTTGCTTAAGAACACAAATTCTTAGCACCTGTGCTGTCTGCGAGTTGTTTTGCTTACCACATTGAATAAATAAAATTATACTCATACATACGCTTTATGTATAAAATAATCAAACAACACTAACCTTAATTTTTAACAAAGAAAAAAAAGCAAAGAAAAAAATTTCAAGTAAAGAATCTTACTTCCTGCTCTGGTGAAACACAAAAAAAAAAAATATAAAAAAACTTCTTTCAAAATAAGTATGTAGAGAAAAAGGTAATGAAACTCACTTACTACCATATAAAAATAAGTTTTAAATCAAATTAAAAATGCGTACGACGAACTTGAACTTCAAAAAAAAAAAAAAAAAATTTACATTCAAAATTTTTTTTTAAAACACGAATATTTACGTGTTCCTGTATAAGTAAATGGGTATGTAAAGTAAAGTAAGGAAACACACTGGAGTAAATAACTAAAATACATACGAGTACACTCATGCTCGTTTTTTTTTTTCTGGCAAGGTTTTTTTTTTTAAAAAGTCAAGCTGTTAACATGCTAACACAGCCCAGACCTTCAAAACTTTATATCAAAAATTTTGTCTTAATTTACCCCCTCTAAGGAAAGAAAAAAAAAGAAGAAACTTGATCATAAGGAAGAGAGTAGCACAACATTTAATTTTAATTCATTTCTTTATTCCACAACTGTTTACAAATCTACGTACGTGCTTGAAATGTTTAATTAAAAATTTTTTAAATTTTTTAAATCATTAAAAAAAAATTAAACAAAAAATATGAATTATAAAATGAATGCCCTCTAGTTTACTAGAATTCTGTGTTGCTGTTTCGAAGCAATTGCAATGAAAATTATGTATTTTTAAAGTACAACCCTGTTCTGTAAAGCGAATTTGAAAAAAACATTTTCGTTTTTGGTGTCCTCTAAACCGAAGTTACAAAATTTTATTTCATTTTAAAAATTAAAAAAAAAAAAAATAATTGTAGTAACGACTAACAACTTAAAAAAAGCGATTGACATACATGATTGGAAGCCCTTTTTTATTCATTTTAGTAAAATTTCTTGCATTTTGATTTGTTTAAGTTTCAAAAAATATTAATTTAAAAAAGACTCAAATTTTCACTCCAAATATAAAGATTAGTTGAATGAATAAAAGCAACTTTTTGGACAAATTTTTATAGACATGTAGCAGTGGCAACACTAAGAAAAATTTAATTTAATTGAAACTGTGGATTGTTGATGAGGATAAATAATTCCCGTATTCAATTTCTAATTATACTTGAATTAAATACTTTGCATTAACAGTACACACACAGCATCCCAAAGCTGGTGAGACATTTGGTGCTGATAAGGAGAAAGGCATTTCTCGGAAAGTGATCGCTCCACCAAACCAGTGGTGTCTGGGCTTAATATAGGATGGTCCAACCAAAACTGGCTTTTGTTGCCAGCATCCAGACAAATTCTTCTTATGGTACTGGTGGTATACTGGTGTTATATTTTTTTGCACGATCATTGCCAGATAAACCCAGCTTTCGCTGTATTGAGCGTTTCTTTTAGCAACTTTTTTCTTTTCTTTTTGCTTGCGATCTGTACTTAAGGTTTTGTTATATCTTTTTAAAACCACATTTACAGTGCTTTTTGGAAGCTGCAGTTTTTTTCCCAATGATTGCACCTGACCATGTCGGATTTTCTAGATATTTGTGCACAATTTTTTTTCTATTTTGATTTTCCATGACCAACCACACTTACAAATAAACTAATGCTGAAAATGTTTTCTACAAAATAACAGTGAATATTTTTAAAACAAAAAAAAAATTTTTTTTTTAATTTAAGTGTTGCCACTAGGTTTTTTTAAATGGTAAACAGAAAAAAGAAATGTTTCTTTAAAAAAAATTTATTATTATTTAAAAACACAAACTACACACACACACACACACAGACACAGACACACACACACAGACACACACACACACATACACACATACACATACACACACACACACTAATGTGTTCTACTTTCTATAAAAATTCATAAATTTAAATTTATTTTTATTTATCTTTTGTACACGCAGTGATAATTTTTTTATTTTTAATTTGTTTTGCAAAGTTCAAGGTTAGTAAACTTGCTCTAATACAAACGTATAAAATATGCTCTTTTACTATTTAAAACCATAAAAATTTACTCTCGCATTTTTTGTGTTATCACCTGTAGATCCTCATCAGGGGCGCATCTAAGGAAGGGCTTAAAACCAAATAAAATTCTTTCTCGCACTAGAAAAAATTTTAATGTTAAAAATAACAAAATATGTACTATTTCCTAGGAAAATTTCCTCCTGACAATAGCTACCTACGATCTACGCATGTGTTTGTCAGTGGGTACATTAAAAAAGAATTTGTAATATATGTGTCTGTCTATCCATTGTCTATTTTTTTTTTTTTTCGTCATAGAATTTGTCCATTTTTTTGTGAAATTAACTGATAAAAATATTCTGCATTAACTAACTAATAGACTAAATTTACGTGGGGAATTTTAAAACTCTGCATTGCTAAGCCCTTAATTTTAGTTAGCAAAACATTTCAGGCAAGGGGAAAAAATTAAAAAAAAAATTGTAATAAAATATAAAAGAATAATAAAACAAAATAAAATAAATAAATAAAAATAAGTTAAAAAAAAAAAATTGGTTTAAAGAATTCAAATAAAATTCTGCCTCAGCGGCAGAAAATAATTTTAAAACTAGAAATCGTTGTAGAATAAATAATTAAGAAGCAAATACATAAACACAAATAAAAATATTTTTTTTAATAGATTCTTACTGATGCTTAATATTGCCTTGAACTTATAGTTATAGGACCCAGGCACAAAGAATAACTAATAAAATACATAAAACACACACGCACACATGCCTACACGAGAACATTCTATACTAAGAACAAAGAATAATTAAATAGTTAATTTAAATTAGCAGCCAAGGCAGGTTAGCAGAAAAAACAAAGTACCTTACAAAATAATCTGGCGTCTAATCGCCTCATACTCAGGTCAAGCAGTTATTGAACTAATTTATTTCCCTGATGAAGACATTTGAAGAAGTATGGGAGAACTAAATTAAGAGATTTTTTCTAATTGAAACTGTTTATGTGGCCTAAAAATCTCTAACTTTATATAATGAGCCTATAAAACTATAAAAGTTATAAAAAAAATTTTTAAAGTTATAGCAAGAGAAAAGTTATAAAAACTTAAAAATAAAAAATTTTAAAAATATAAATGTTACAAAAATATATAAAAATTATAAAAGTTATAAAAATAATGTAAAAGAGTTTTAAAGTACAAATGTTATAAAAACAATTAAAATCATGAAAAAATTATAAAAAAGTATAAAGTCATAAAAATACACAGTATAAAAATATTAAACTTATTTAAATAAAGAGTGATTTTTTTGCTATTATCTTTTTGGCAACACTAGTTTTGACAGCTCACGCACGTTTTGTATCTTGTGTCACTGTCAAACATCTTCAGTTTGGTCTATAATTTAATCATGAATCGTCTTACAAACGAACAACGCTTGCAAATTATTGAATTTTATTACCAAAATGCGTGGTCTGTTAAGAAAGTTCATCGCGCGCTTCTTCCATTTTATGGTCAGTTTAATCGACCTACTGAGGCTTCTATTCGGGCTATTGTAACAAAATTTCGCACCAAATTTACATTGTTGGACATTAAACCACCAACACGCTTACGTAGAGTGCGAACTGAAGAAAATATCGCAGCCGTATCGGCCAGTGTTGGTGATGACCGTGAATTATCGATTCGGCGGCGTTCGCAGCAATTGGGCCTCTGTTACTCTACTACGTGGAAAATTTTGTGGAAGGATTTGGGTGTGAAGCCTTATAAGATACAACTGGTGCAAGAATTGAAGCCAAACGACCTACCACAACGCCAAATTTTTGGTGAATGGGCTCTTGAAAAGTTAGATGAAGATCCACTTTTTTATCGAAGAATTGTGTTCAGCGACGAGGCTCATTTCTGGTTGAATGGATACGTGAACAAGCAAAACTGCCGTATTTGGAGTGAAGAGCAGCCAGAAGCATTGCAAGAGCTACCAATGCATCCACAAAAAACAACCGTTTGGTGCGGATTATGGGCTGGCGGCATCATTGGGCCGTATTTCTTCAAAGATGATGCGAATCACAACGTTACTGTGAATGGTGAGCGCTACCGTGCGATGATAACAAACTTTTTTTTGCCCAAAATGGAAGAGCTTGACTTGCATGACATGTGGTTTCAACAAGACGGTGCCACATGCCACACAGCACGCGAAACAATGGACCAATTGAGAGGCGAGTTCGGTGAACAGTTTATTTCACGCTTGGGACCAGTCAATTGGCCGCCCAGATCGTGCGATTTAACGCCTCTAGACTATTTTTTGTGGGACTATGTTAAGGCTAATGTCTATAGGGACAAGCCCGCTTCGATTGACGCACTGGAAGCCAACATTGCCAACGTTATTCGTGAGATACCGGCCGAAATGTTGGAAAGAGTATGCCAAAATTGGACTAAGCGGATGGACCATTTGAGGCGCAGCCGCGGCCAACATTTGCATGAAATAATCTTCAAACATTAAATTATATCGACCCAACTATCGATCCAAATAAATATTTCATGCATTTTTCTGAATTTTATGTGTTTTTTTTTTTAAATTTCCGATAGTTCTTATAAAATCACCTTTTACAAGCAAAGCTACTTTAATTATGGTACGAAGTTGATATTCGCGATTGTTCCCATATATAGCCTAGTGTAAGGTTTTTGGTATTTACCTACATTCGTCTCTAATATCTTATGCATTAAACAAATTCGAGACAGCAGGATACCGACTACTTAATTATTTTGGAAGCGGCGGCAGCAATTTTTTAGGAATCTAAATACGAGTACATAGATGTTGGTTATAGAAAGACATATTTCAGTGGCCCCACGTTTAATTTTTTAATATGCGTTAAAATAAAATTATTTATTCAAACTCACAAAAAAAACATAAACACACATTCATTTGTGTACATAGATAGACTTATAACACGTAATAATGTAAAAACAATTCGATTCATTTCTTTAGCACCTCTTGGTTGTCAAATAAAATGAAATATTTTCAAACGCTCATTTTTTATTATACTGGCAGCACTAAATTGTTTATTGCCGCCGACAAAAATAGAAATTAGGCGACAGCTACAACAGTGGTCGTTTAGCCATGTAGCCGTGCTATCGTGAAAATAATCATTTTCATATAAACACATGTATGTTGTAGTCGGTAGCCTGCTGTCTCGAATGTGTTTAATGCATTATTCGTAGTTAGCCGAGTGTAAGGTCTGTGGTAAATAATATTTTATTCGCGTCTAATATTTTATTCGTCTTTAATATCCTATTCGTTGTTATGCGAGTGTACGGTCTTTGGAATTTACGTACATTCGTATTTTAGTTAGCCAAACACAAAGTCTCTAGAAATTGCTTTGTGTTCGTAACGTAGATAGCCGAATTCAATTCACTACTAACACCTAATAAAACCTAAATACTGACGTTAGATTCGCAGCCCAGCCAATCTAAGTGTGGCTCAACTGAGCAAGCCGAGTCTCAGTGCATCGAGTGGACAAGGAGTTAAAGTCCGAGCGACTGGAAGGTGTCGCAAAATTAAGCATTTAAATTTATATATTTTTTTGATCTTCGTAAATACAAATTGAACTGTGTTAAACATGTGTTTTTATTTAAAAGGAAGCAGACTTTTGGTAAGGCCCTATGTTGACTAAGTCATATCCCGACTGGGAAAACAAAATGAGTTACAACTGTAGCATGAATTTAGGCAACAATTGTGCAAAATATTTTTTTTTAAATATGGATGAACAACTGCTTCTTCTGATAAAAATTTATTAAAAATTGCAATAACTAATTGTTTTAACTTAAAACTAAATAAAACTTAAATATTTTAAACTTGTTGTTAATTGTGCTTGTTAAAAAAGTAATTTGTTTTGGTTATGAAAGCTAGTTTGCTAACGCTTTCATTTCAAATTATGATACATTTTACTCGCTATCGAATGCCATGATACTAAAGTGAACAATTGCCATCAATTTTACTCGATACGGATGAGGTAATGATCAGACCCTTGCTTTTGATTTTGGATAACTAAAACTGTCCTAAATAGTTTATAGTGAACTTTTTCATTTCATGCTGTAATAAATCTACACGAGCGCCGTCTGGCAGATGGCGCCGTCTTGCTGAAAGCACCTGTCACCTAAATCTATTATATGCCGTAAAATTGAAGCCACAAAAGCTTCGTTATCATGTTCCTGTAACGAATGCTGTTCACAGTCACCATAATTTCGGCTTCATCTTCAAAAAAGTAAGGCCTGATCAAAATCATCAGCCGACAGTTGTTCGTTATTTTCTGAACCCCAAATTCGACAGTTTTGTGTATTCACCAAGCCATTCAGATGGAAATATACTTCATCGGAGCAGATGACTTTTTCCAAAAAGTGGCATTGACTTAACTCTGCTGCATTACCCATTCAACGAATTGCCGACTCGGATATTTTATGCAATACACAATCCGAACAGTCCAATAAAAAAAGTCACAACTTTTTCAAAATGAAACAGCACACATTACGTCAGATTATGCCGTTACCGTGTTGAAAATATTTATATATGGCAACGTCGATCATATACTTTTTATTAGCTTTTCGCAAATTTGACTCTCGTAATCTTTCCCAATGAAGAAGATTACTGGAAATTGCATAGTTCTATTTGTTATAAAAGAAAATAAGAAATTTCGCAACAAAATTTTCTTTAAGGCGTATCTGCATCGTTTTTAAATCTGCTCAGTAGTTTTAAAAAGAAAACGCTTTTAGGTAAAATTGAGAAGTTTTTAGTTTCCAAAAAACTTAATTAAAAGAGAAGGAGACTAAAATCCACCATTTTTTTCTTGCAGGCGTATAGCCGCATAAGTTTTAAACAAAATGAGCCATATTTTACTAAAATCGATGCTGAAGTTTCGATTTTATTCACAATTACATCAAACTCTTGCCCAGTAAAAGCCAATATTCTGTTAAAAACAAATGTTGCCACATACGTGGGTTAGGTTTCTTTGCTGTACGCATTAAAGGGCTGCGTAAGCATACTTGAAAGCCACACAAACATGTGTAATATTAAAAGTAATTCTAATGGCGTTTTCTTTTATAATAAAAGTGTTGCATATGGTGGTAGAACCAAGAATGTTTGCTTTCTATTGTCAAAAGAATTTAATAGTTAAAATCAATATCACGTTCTGTTCTTAACAGGTTGCATATAAAATATGCTAAAATGGTATGTGTTTTGCACTCAATATATAAGTGAGGGTGAGATACTGCCCTTTTTTACAACTGTGTCAACTACTTGTTTATACAATTAAGTGAATTATTTAATTTGTATTTATACGAATATGAAAAAGAAGATTCAACATTTTCTCCGTCAAGATAGTCTTCATAAAAATCCATTATTGGTCACTTTTGAAGCAAAAATTAATTTTTATTTTATTTTAGGTGCAAAGTTTTTTTGTGTCACCTATTTATCAGTTGTGTTACCGTAATCGTATTTCTCAATTTGCATGATAAACTTATTTTTGTTCTATTGAAACCATAAAAAAGGCATCACTTTCTGTAGTTTTAGGCAAACTGTTTAAAATATTACATAATTTAGAAGCAGAATGTTTTTTGAGAAAAGAAAACGCCATAAGTGATGCTTGTGCTGCCCTTTAGTACGCATATGACAATTTTTTCACAATGAATTTTTTAAAACGAACAGATTCAAATACATTTAATTTGCATTTAAATAAATTATACTTTTATTACATTCTTACTAATAAATTTACTATTTTTCCAATTTCTTTGTAGGTAAGTGAAGGCAGATTTTTAAATCACAAAAAATTTTACTTTGTAAGTACAAATTAATTGCCTAAATGTTTTCTGTTCTCTAAAGTTTTTTTTAGTTACATGATAAAAAATAATTTGAATTGTAACCCAGTTTTTACTGGTAAAACCAATTCCGCTTTGGCTTTAACAGCAGCACCATTTTAATCAAAATTATTCTTGTATCAGTTGGGTTCTGGTTCCTGGACAAGATAAAGTTCTTCTTGCTCTGTAGTCTGCATAGCATAAATAAGTGTTTGTTAAACTTTCATTTAAGTTTTTTTTTTTTTTAATTATTATTCATTTTCTTATTTACACGTTTTCTTAACTCGTTTTACGAAAAAAAAAAAATTAAATTTAAATTCTGACTTAATGTGTCGAAAAACATCAAATTGAATACATAATAAAATACATGTACGTACACATACATACATTCACACTGTACATAAAAGGCAGTAAATTAATGCTAATTTTTTTTATTTTTTTATATTTTCGTTAACAATAAAAATGTACAAAAACACACACAAAAAAAGGGAAAAGAAGAAAAAATTTGCAAACTAAAAAAATATAAACGAAATTTTGGCAATGAACTTGAAACACGTGTAGAGCTTACATACATATAAATAAATACATGCAGTATAATAGTTTATACGTATGTACGTACAAAATGTGTTTTTAAAATGTATAAGCGGGTATGAACTCCCGTTCATATGAATAACTGCGTAAGCAAGCACCTATAACAGATGAAATAAGTTGAAAACATAAATGAGAATAATTTTGTTGTGGCAGAAATTAATCCATTAATGCCAACAAATATATTGTTTTATGGCAAAAAAAAATTTAATACAGGGAGTGAGGAAAATTTATCAAAGTTAACGCTTGGTTTTCTTCTATTACAAAAAAAATTTCAATAAAAGTGAAATGCTAAAGTTCCGCAAAGTGCAAATAAAGCTTGTAAAGCCTATTATACAAGTAAATTAATTATTATTGGGTTTAAAGCTGTGGCGAAGAAGGCAAGATGTAGGCTGTCCCAGTAAGAGGGCACTTTTTAATTTCATGCTGCACTAAATCGATTGTTTCAACGCGTTGTATGTCAGGTTTCGCCGTCTTGATGAAACCACATTGCGTCTAGATCCGGCATAACTTCGATTTCAAAGCTTGAAACTGTTGGATTTCGTATTGGAGAGAGAAGCGGCCCCTGCACATTATCAGCATGCATGCGGTACGAACATTTTGTGTGAACCGCTTTGTTGAACGGATATCAAGCAGCTTGTGACGGCGAAATTAACTCAATTAAGAAAGCTGTCAAATACCAAACATGCCCTTAGACCAGGACCACACACAGCAAGTTTAGCTGGGCAATTCTTTCTCAATTCTCTTAAAATTGCCTCTGTGTCTACACACATCAATTTTGTTTCGGCCTTCATTCAACCTTCAAGCTAACTGTCTTCTTTTTTTAAATTTTTATAAAAGATACGAAGAGAGAGCAAAAGAGAATTGCTGATTAGGAGAAAGTTTGTACCCCTTTCCGCTCTCTCCTACAAAATCAAGAGCTGCCCAACTAAAATTGCTGTGTGTGGTTCTGGTCTTAAAAATATTGGGCCATAATCATAGTCACACTAAAGTCAGTATCTTTTTATAAACGACTTTAAATTCATATAATTTTTATGAACAAAAGTCAGCTCTTAATAAAAGCCTACTTTTTTGTGAGTATGATTATGGTCCATTATATAAAGGGTGTTTTTTATAGACGTATAGAACTTTAAGTTGGCATTACTGTTCAAGATGGCGACTGATTTAACAGCTGTCAAGTGATTTATTCTCAGTTTGGCTTGGCAATTTATCATGAATAGCCAAACGATCATCAAGTAAGGCGTAGATTCGTCGAATGGGCCCAAAACAAGATTGCCGTTGTTCCCGATTTTCATAAGCGAATTTTGTTTAGCGATGAAACGCACTTCTGGTTGAATGGCTACGTCAACAAACAAAACTGCCGCAATTGGAGTGAAGCTAATCCTCAAGTGTATGTCGAAACACCGTTACATCCAGAAAAACTGACTGTTTGGTGCGCTTTATGGGCTGGTGGAATCATTGGTTCGTACTTCTTCAAAAACGATGATGGCCAGAAAGTTACAGTCAATGGTGATCGGTATAGAGCCATGATTACTAACTTTTTCATTCTGGAATTTAACAACCATGATGTCCAGGAGCTGTGGTTCCAACAAGACGGCGCAACATGTCACACAGCTCGTGCCACAATCGATTTATTGAAAGACACGTTTCGTGACCGCCTAATTTCACGTTTTGGATCTGTAAATTGGCCTCCAAGATCTTGTGATTTAACACCGCTAGACTACTTTCTGTGGGGCTATGTAAAGTCATTGGTCTATGCGGATAAGCCACAAGCGCTTGACCATTTGGAAGACAAAATTCGCTGTATTATTGCCGATATACGGCCACAAATGTTGGAAAAAGTCATCGAAAATTGGAAGTCCAGATTGGACTACATCCGAGCCAGCCGTGGCGCTCATATGTAAGAAATCATATTTAAAATGTAATGCCACAAGATTATCTTTCGGATAAATAAAATTCATGTCAATCGAATAATCCATCGTTGTTTTTATTGCAATTTAAAGTTCTATACGTCTATAAAAAACACCCTTTTTAAAAAAAATTTAGAAATTTTTTATTAAAATTTTTTCTAGATTCCTTTTTTTTCTAATTTTTGTTTCTAAACGGTGCTCCAGTAAGAGACTTTTTCCTTTCATGCTGGAATAAATCGATTGTTTCACGCGCTGTACGGCAGGTGAAGCCGTTTTGCTGAAACTACATGTCGCCCAGTTGAGGTCAAAATAACTCTGTTATCATATTCCCGTAACGAATTCCATTCACAATCACCGCAGTTTCGGCCTTATTTTCATATGATAAAGTGCACTCTAACTGATGGGCTTTCCTTTGTATTATTATAGATAGTTTATGTATAATGTTTTTCCGCATTAACTTTTTTTAAGTAATTCTTTCAATTTAAAAAAATTCGAGAACAAATATGGAAATGATTTTGATATTCTTCAGTTAACTGGTCAATCAACCAAAAAACATACACAAAAAGTACTCAAACGCGCCAGAGGCTGCTGTACTTTTGCACTAACATTATATAGAGCGTGAGTGTTATACAATTTTGGAAACAGTTCTTACAAATATTTTCCACTGATGCTAAAGTCGTGCAATTAATATTGGAATTTCTATGGAATTTTTAGAATTTTTTCATACAAAAATATCAAAATTTCGTTCGTTTTCATTCGACATCGAATGTGACAATTTGGACCCAGACTACTGTCATCACGAAAGCCAATCGCGTTAACTGTTTTTACTACCGGTTAGTTAAGCAATCGTAAGAAATATTTTGCCTACTTTAAAATCTAAAACGCTATTTATTTCAAAACCTTATAACGGTGACCTGTTATACATGGTCTATTTCAAGTTCATAATTTATGCTTAAACTTATGGATAGAGACTCTCTTAAAGTTTTTTAAGCTAATTTTAAAATTTAAAATCGTAAATCCAGCTCCCCATAGATTAATTTACATTTGGCTTACAAATACCATTTCGTTTACGTGTGTATTCAGTTCTTGATAACAAAATGTTTAAACTTGATTTTTTTTTTTAAACAGTCATAAAAAACTTAAACGAAAAATTAAAATTTTCAAGCGAAACCATATTGTCCATCCAGTTAAATAATTTAAATTTACGTAAACAATTTTTTATGTCCATGTAAACATATTGTTATTGTTAGTTATTTTCTCTCTTTTGAATTGTTATATTTGCTAACGTTTATTTATTTTCGACGCAATAACCTAGATTTTTTTAAATAAATGCTGAACAGCAAAAACAAAATGAAAAGAAAAGCAAGAAAAAAGAAAAAGTTAAAGCATAAAAATATTTTTCGAGGTTTTTTATTTTTGTTTCTTATTTTAATTTTTTTTTTTTTTTTTTTTTTTTTTTTAGTAAAATAATTTTGTTTTTTTACGAATTGCTGAATATTTATTTAGGCAGTTTTTAATTCTAGAAGTATTGAGTCACGATACAGTTGCTATTTATTTTTTTTAATTGTCTCTTATGTTAATGAGATATTTTTATTCACGCCATAGTTCTTAGTAGTAAAGTGTGTTAATGAGCACTGGTAACTTTGAAGTTCGGCTGTCAGGCTCTGCGACCCCCAGATTAATAGTTTAGCACGCTACTTATTAATCTACAGGGCACCCAGCGGTAAAGTAATAATAATGATAGTGGCAGTAGTGGTAACACTGTTAGCTAGTAGAGTTGTGGTAGGAGTATTATATGTAGCAGTAGCCTCAGTGGAAGTGGTAATGACTAATTAGTAGCGGGGATATAAACAAAAGAAGCAGCACTAAGAGCAGCAGCGGTAATAGAAGTAGCAACTATGACAATAGCAATAGGGGTGTTTCTAATAATATTAATATATGGCAATAACGCAAAAAAATAACAGTAACAATACTAAAAGCAGTAGCAGAAATAGTAGCAGTACTAAAAGCAGCAGCGGTAGTAGCAGTAGCAGCAATGACAGTAGCAGAAATAGTAGTTTTTTTGATAGTAGAATTATTAATAGCAGCAGTATTAATCATGGTAGCAATACTAAAAGCAGCAGCGGTAATAACAGTAGCAATAATAATATTATTAATACATAGTAGTAACATTAAAAAAAAATAACAGTAACAACACTAAAAGCACCAGCGTTAGTAGCAGTAGCAGAAATAGAAGTTTTGTTGATATTGGAATTATTGATAGCAGCAGTATTAATCATAGTAGCAGTACATAAAGCAGCAGCGGTAGTAGCAGTAGCAGAGGTAAAAGTATTATTGGTAGTACAATTAATAATAGCAAGAATATTAATAATACTAGCAACATTAAAGTAAAAAAGTGTTAATAGCAGTAGCAGCAGCGACAGTAGCATCACGAGCAGTAGCAGCATTATCAAAAGTAAAAGTTTTTCGGATTTTTTTTAGTAGAAATATTAATAGCAATAGCATTTATTGTTAAGTTACAATACTAAAATTAGCAGTGGTAGCAGTAATAGCAGAAGTAGCAATATTGCTCTTAATAGAATTAGTAATATCAGCAGTATTCATAATAGTAGCAATAATACAAGCAAGAGTAGCAATGTTCGTAGTAGTAGTTAACTAAGTGGTTTTAGTAAGGAATTATCAGTTCTCTGTTATCAGTGTTAAACGGGTGCCCTATTGACTGATAGTTTTTTTAAAGTTTCGTGTTCGTACAACATTTTTGACGGTAAATGCTGCCTAAAACGTTTCAAGAAAAATCATCACCGTATTTGTTTGCTCGTAATTTATTGCAAACAAAATATTACACTTTAGTATAGGACAACATTTACATCTTTTGTCAGTTCCAATCCATAGAAGCCAAAATGTATGTAATAAATGTCATTCTTTAAAATTATGAGTGTTTGTAGGTATGTTTGTAGTTCAAGTCAATTATAACAGGATGTACGTATGTATGTATATATTACTAATCTCGCAATTCTTCTTAAAAATCTTTTTACTTTCTTGGGATAGGTATGATTTGCATAAAATTTAGCAAATTTTGTTTACCCTAATTAGGAGTGTCTATAGTCTAATATTTAAAAAAGTTTTTCCTAGAGTACCGAAAAACATGTAAAAACCATTTAAATAAATTAAAATATTTTTTTTTTCTCATAGCAATATAATCTATAACATTCAAAATATTTTACCCTGTTGTTATTGTAAAAAACCAAAAAAAAACTACCTATAAGTTGACGTAAAAAATGCATCTGTTTAAATTTGATTAAAACAAAAAACCCGACAAATTATTTTAGACATGCGGCAGCAGCAACAACAACAACAACCAATTGAGGCAATTGACCGTCTCTTAAAACGATATTAACTCTCATTCATTTACACAAAATAAAATATGCAACAACAACAAAAAAGTAAAAATACAAAAAAAAACGTCCTGATGACATTCACCCCAATTCGTTAAAGCTTTAAAAAACGTAAAAGCAACAATGTGAATTAAAATAATTGCAAAGAGAGAAAAAAAAAAAAGAAGAAAAACAAATCTCCAACAATCAACCGACCATAACAGAACAAATACAGTCAAGTCTCCTATAACGCGATAGTTCGTAACGCGTTATGGAAAACTTTAAATTAATCCAAAATCGGATATGCGTATTGAGAAACATATAAACAAGGCAAAACAAATTAATTTATACGGCGTTATATGGAAACAACCACCGGGTTCTATGAAGACCGCTTTATAAGAAACTGAAAATTATATGTTATTTAATACAATTGAATATTGTATAGGTATAAGCTCACAGAAATATTTTGTTTTAAAATCTTGGTTTTTTATAGATTAATAATATGGAAAGTATTCGACAAATAAATTTCTTTTCTTGTGGTAAAAACACAACAACACTAAATGCACTATAGTTTTCATGGATTTTTACTTATCAACTTTTTAACTTCGTATTTAAATATGCAATTAGTTAAATATTACTTAAATTTAAGTTGTATTTAAATACACTTTCATTTTATAGTCAATAATTAAGTAACACATTTACTTAGTCCCCATTTACATTATAGACATTTCTGTCCGGACAGACGAAGTTTGTAGGCGAGGGGGCTAATATGCAAGGTGTACTAGACATTTTTTGTCTCTCTTTTCAACTTTTCGTAATCGTCTTGTTGCTTCATTTCAGTTTTGTACACTGTATTAATTTGCCCATATTTTTATAAATAGAATTAAATTTATTTATTATTAATTTAATTTGGTTTGCTTCAAAATTCTTTTCAATTAACTTTCATACAAATCAATTAAGCACGTTACGAAAATAAATGGAAAGAAGAATTGAAAAGAAAAGAATTTCTATCTGGGGGGTTACTCTCTATTGCGATGCGAAAGAAAAACCATTCGCATCTGTATGATTTTTACATTGAGTTGCGATGCGTTTTCTTTCGCATCGCAATAGAGAGTAACCCCCCTGGACATTAATGTCGGAAATGTAAACGGTTTAGGAAAGAACAAAAGAGAATTGCAAAAATATCCGACAAGAAATGAGGACTTACCATAAAGAATGGCAGCACCACGAAATTATCGACTGTATTATCGACAATAAATGAAACACAGCTGTTCAGAGAAAATAAAAATGTTATGAATAGTGAAAAATAAAATCTAAAAACATTAAAATACAATAAAAGAGCAAAACAAGGGTATGCAAATGAGATGTCCTAATTTTTATTGGACGAAAGATGAGTTTCTATATATTGTTTCAGTAAAAATAAAAAATTTTATCGATGGCCAAAAATACTTGTTGTTTGCAACAACAAAAAGCTGCTAAAAACATAGGATAATTTAGGTAAACTTTAAATGGACGATTTAAGTATTACTTAATTTTGAAATATAAAAATAGATTTTCGCATTTAAATGTCACTAAAAGATAAATAACATTTAAATACAAAGTCAAAAACTGGGCAATAGTGTCATAAAAGTATTTTGTTATTTGAAAATAGAGTTTTTTTTATAAATTTTAGATTTTTTTTTTTACTCTACTCTTGCCATCGTATATTTCACACCACGCTATAGGAGACTTGACTGTAGACGAACGAAGAAATGGATTAACGAAGCGAATGAATGTTATTTCGGTTTCCATTTGTAATGCAGTTATTATTATTGCTGTTGTTGTTATTGTATTATTCGTATTGTTGTTAAAAAAAAAGAAATTGTAAGAGAGAAGACTGCATTTTGCACAACGTCATCGTTATTCATAATGATCATTTAAATTGTTTAAAACATTATGAAGTTTTAATGCGACATAGAGAGCGAGAGTATAGAAAAGAGATCCATTGATTTGCGTTGCATTCATTGGGGAGGGAAATGCAAACAGACTCATTTACTCATGCTGTTTATTTTTAGGAGATGTTGTTGCTGTTATTGTTTTTTTTTTATAATTGAGGTGATTGTACTAGGATGAAATTTTGTTCTTGTTGTTGTTTCATATTAGCAAGGTGTGCTTTTATTTCTACCATTTAATGACTTGCAGTGACGTTTTTTCATGTCTAATTATTAATATAAAAATTGGGTTTCTGTTGAATAATTTTTTTTTTAAATAAATTTAACAAACAATTTAAACTTTTTGATATTAAAAAGAATTTTTACTACAATAAAATTTAGGAAACAAATAATCTTGAAAGTAGGAATAAAGTTTGTACAGAACGGCTTGGCAAGATGATTTTTCTGTTGTGGAATGTTTGGAAGAAGGGTGGTAGAGGCATATACATATAATACAAAAGCAAATGCCAGAAAACTAGTAGCAGTAGTAGTAAATAGAAATATTTGCAATACTGTCATAAGTCAAAAAACATGTTTTTACGGCAGAGCCATTTTGAGTTTGCAATTTGCTGGTATTCTTACGCGAAAATTTTTAAATATTTTATTCTGAAAAGAAGAATTTTTAAAAATATTTTTACACAAAATAAATTAAAACTTTGAGAAAAAATTAACTTATTGATTTAAAAAAGTAAATTTATCCTGTAAGTAATTTGGACACAAAGCAAATATTTAATATCCCAATTCTTTTTTTTTTTGGGGGGGTTCTACTACATGATTTACAAAAAGAATGAAAGTAAGATGCTGTAATTATGTCCAAGTAAAGAATATGCAATGCGATTGAAAATGGTTTTTGTAAATACAACCCAAAAATTCACTTTTCTGAAGGCAATTGCCCTTCTCAAAGAAAACTCACTTAAGCTCATCCGAATTAATATAAAATAATTGTTAAACAATTTTGTATTTTAAATTAAATTGCGCTAAATTTAAATTTAGCTTTTGCAAGAAAAGACAGTTAACGACATGAGCAACAAATTCTGCCAACAGTAAACTTGAAATTCTTGGCGGTAAAAAGCAGCGCAATACAATGTAAAACAACAAAGACAACTTGAACTTGTTTCATGTATTTTTTTTTTTTTTTGTTTTTGTTTTCTGTTCAATCTATACTCGTTCTGCAATCGGTGCAACCCCAGCCAGTAAATAAACTTGAAGAATTTTATTTTTAAATGTTACACTTCATAATATTTGCTTTTTTATTATCGCCAAGTGAGTTTATTTTTGTATGTAGACTGCACAGACAAATGTGAGAGGGCATTAACTTTTGTGTTGTGTGTTTAATATTTTATTAATTTTTTTTTTTTGCATGAAAAAAGATTGTCATCGTGCCAGCCAGCATGCCTGCCTGGCTGTCTATCTGCCGGTATTTGTATTGTTTTGTATGTGTTATACGGTCACATTCAGTCGTTTTTTTTTTTCAATTTGTTAAACTGGAGTTGACATTTGGTTTGCTATCCCATTTGCCTGATAGTAGGAAGTGTTCTTTGGGCTGATGCCTTATTTACACTTTCAATAAGTTTTTTTTTTTCACAGGCTGTTAGTTTTATTTGAACTCTTTAAAAAAAAGTTTATTCAACTTTTAAAAGGAAAATTGTTGCAGCAGTTTCTGTTTTTCTCTTTTCTATAAATTTTTCCTTCACTTTCCCTGGATTTTTTTTAATTTCACCTTGAAATTTGTATTATTTGTAATTTATGGCTACTTTTTTGTTTGTTTTTTGTTAAGAAAAACTTTTTTTAGAGGAAGATGCTTATCTTTGTTTATAACAAAGTTCAAGAAAACAATTACAAAACAAAATTACACAGAGCAACAGGAAAAAAATATTTTTTTTTTTTTGTTAAAAAAAAGCAATTTATCTAATGTTTTGTTACCTTGTCTTTGCTATTAGACAAAATATATATTTTAAATTTGAGTAAGGTTTTTTAATTATCAATTTTATATATAATATATGTATGAATATGTTCCCATAATTCCTATGAGGGACATAGGGCCTCACATAATTGATTATCGTAAAACTGAGGACAAGTAGCATTCGTTATCGAGCAAATTCTATGGAATTTTGAAATTTTTTCTTACAAAAGGACTAAAATTTTTACTGTTTTTATTCAATATCGAATGCAGCCTGATTTAAAATGAATATTTTTTTAAATTACAAAAAAAAAATTAATTCATATTTTTTGGTTTTTAAAAAATTCAGTTTAATTGTTTTTAAATAATGCAAGTCATTTATAATATTATTTTTAAAAACCCACTTCTTTTAAAACTTGGCAAAATTTTGTTACACAGTGTTTATTTTCTCCTTAAATTTCACATGAACGAAGTAGAAAACTCTTTAACTTTCCTTAAATAGCTATTTTTCTTGTTCCTTACAAAGTCTTTTTTTTTTAATTTTAATGAAACATTAACAATAACAATAAATACCAAATAAAGTTCAATAACGTGAGCTTAAACGCCTAGTCAAACTTGAAGCTTTTCAAAAGGCTGGAAATACCACTGCAACAGCTACAGGTAACATGAAAAATGTGCCTGTAGTATTTTTAATACAACCCACTCACTCGCCAAGAAAACGATGGGGGTTTTTCTGTTACTTTCAGGTTATCCTGGTTGTTATTTAAACGATCACTGTTTTCTATGGTTAATCGATAACGAAAATAACAATTACAATGTTTCACACACTCACACACACATACAGATACAGATAAAAAAAACTCACAGTGAAAAAATGCTTTCTTCTACGTGATGTTTTGCTTTATCATACTTGTTTGAGTGTATTTTTAGTTGGTGTTGTTTCTCTTGCAATATAAAAGTAAAAAAATCAATGTAACAAAACCAAAACAAAAACAGAAGCAGAAAAAAAAACATTGTTAAAATATGTTGCTCTCTGTTGTTGGGTTAGTTACCCCATGCTTGATGGCAATGAACCAGAGCACCATTGACCAGTTAAGCCAACGCAATGCAAACAAACGTCAACTGCAAGTATGACTTGAATTGCAACAACAGCAACAAGCACATTGGCAGCAAATTATTTAAACATCGTCATTATCACAAACGTCATCTTCATTATCCCTCTTGTTGTAGTGCTCACTCACTTACATGTATGAGTCGAATTATTTGTTGCATGTTGGCTGTAGTCATTTCGTTTTTAATTTTTATTTTTTCTTTTCGTTATGATATCATGCCTCATGCTACCAGTTTTATTTATTATTTTCTTCTTTTTCGTCTTCTTCTGCTGTGCAATTTTTGCATTTCATTTCTGTTTTATTCTCTTGTTGTGTTTTGTAATTTTGTGCTTACACTGTTGCTCTCTTGCCTTCTTTTAAGCTTCAACTAAACATTTTTCATTTTTGTTAAAGCGGAGTTCATTTGTGTTATTTTCTCATTCCAAAAGTGCAATGATCTTTGGTAATCAGAAGGCAATGAAACTTTTTCATTTTATTTTATTTTAGCTGCCTTCGAATGTAGGGAAACATTTTAATGGGTTTAAAGCCATCAAGAATGTGTTACAAAAACAAAGATAAAACAAAAAGACAGTTTTCATAAAGTAAAATATTGTTTTTTTTTTCTTTTTGTAAGCAACAAAAATTTACAAAAATCATATTGAATTAAAAATATTTTTTTCTGATTAAAAATTGTCTGGCTTGAACACAAAATTAAAAAAAAACTTTTTTTTTTCTGAATTAAACACAAAATTTTCTATAGAAAAATTGGCTGACTTGAAAACTAAATTTCTATAGAAAAATTGATCGGTTCCAACACAAAATTTTCTTTAAAGACAAAATTAAAAAAAAAAATCTAAATTGAACAGAAAATTTCTTACGGAAGAATTGTCTGAATGGAATACAAGATTTTCTTTAAAAAAATTGCCTGACTTAAAAACAAAATTTCTATAGAAAAATAGTCTGACTTGAACACAAGATTTTCTATAGGAAAATTGTCTGGCTTGAGAACAAAATTTCTATAGAAAAATTGTCTGGCTTCAATACAAAATTTCCTTTAGAAAAATTGCCCATCTTGAACACAGAATTTTCTATTAAAAAATAGTCTGACTTGAACACAAAATTTTCTGTAGAAAAATTGTCTGGCTTGAAAACAAAATTTCTATAGAAAAATTGTCTGGCTTCAACACAAAATTTCCTTTAGAAAAACTGCCCGGCTTGAACACAGAATTTTCTTTAGAAAAATTGTCTGGCTTGAACACAGAATTTTCTATAGAAAAATTGTTTGGCTTGAAAACAAAATTTTTTATAGAGAAACACAAAATTTTCTATAGAAAAATTGCCCGAATTTTTTATAGAAAAATTGTCTGGTTTGAACACAAAATTTTTTTGAGCTTGAAACTTTTTTCTTGTGTTAAAATTTTTTTTTTTTAGTTTATTTAACTTTCTTTAAAAGTAATTGCAATTTTTTCTGTTCATTTGAAATTAAATGTGAATAAACTTTACAAAATCTTTTTTTAAGTTTTTTTTTTTTGTGAATAAAATGCCAAAACTTTCACGCTGTTCAATGTTCAGCTGTAAACGTTAGACAACAATAGAGAGTCATTGTGACTTTTAAATTATCAACTCAAGTTAAAATTGTTTGTTGTTTGTTAATTGCATTTGTTACCTCTACAAACTCACACACTCATACAGCGTTTGTTATACCCCAACAAAATGCAATGATTTTTTTTAAATTGGGAGCCAAAGATTAAATAGCAGTCAAATTTAAATGCTGTTTGCTTTCTTCTTGTACATTTTCTAAAGGAAAAAGAAAAAAAAATTTTTTTTTTTTGTTGTTTTTTGCAATGTGCTGATAATAGACCAAAACAAATAGCTTAAATGCAGCCATGAACCTACAAAAGTCAACCATTTACTTTTATAGTTTCCAAAAAGAGAGCAATGAAACCAAACCTTTCTTATTTGAAATGTGGTTGGTGGGTAAAATGTTTTAGTGATTGTTGAAAATAGATAGAGCTGATTTTGTTTTTTATTTTATTTCTTTTGGTACTTAAGGCCTACGTTGTTAACCATTTAAGGTGTGAAGGAATTCTTGTTAGCAAAAAAAAATGGTATATAAGGACTTATGATTCATGGCTTTTCTAGGATTCCACGCACTGAATTTGGTATCTGATGGCCATTTGTAGGATTGGTAACATCTCATCAAACAGCACTTGCTGAACTTTTTGCATAGTGTCAGGGTAACATTTTTGATTATCGATTACACCGTTTTTTTTTTCGTGGTAATAAGATTTCTGCCTCCTAAATTTTTAATTTTTTTTGTTTTTTATATGAAAGTCTGTTGAGAGTAATCTCAATTAAGCGAAGAGACAGTTACTTTCTATTTCTTGAACGCTCTTTAAAGGGTTAAATATTTTTTTTTTTTTTTTGTCTTTAGCCAACCAAAGCCGCCTTGCCAGGGGTTTTTTGGTTTTGTTTTTAAGCAGAGTGTTTGCAAGCAAGAAAAGCAAACAAGTAAACACACAAAAAATAATAAAAATCTACCAGTTGCATATTTTCACTTTAGTTTGGAAGGTCAAAATCCTCTAACATACACTGCATATTATGCAGTGTATTAACCCCTGTTTCTTTCTTTTTTTTTTGCTTATATTTTGTGCATTCAAACCAGCAAATTTAAAAAAGTACGAAACAAAATAGTTATAATTTAACCAGTGATACGTTGGTATTCAGTTTAAAATACAGTCTAACTGCCTGCCTGCCTGCCTGCCTGCTAGCCTGCCTTAAACTTCCATGCCTTGGCAATTTGTTTTTCTCTATAAGTCAGTCAACTTTCATTCAAACGATCAGTGACTTGAAATGTTTTTTTTTGTCTACAACAATATAAAAAATAAATAAATAAATAGCCTTTTTATTAAAAAAAGACAATAACAATAACAATAAAAACAACAACACCGCCACTCTAGAGAGCCAGTGGTACGTTTGTTGTACGTGGACATTGTAATACTCGTAATCGTTATCACATGAAGAAAGAAATAAAGAAAGAAAGAAGTTGCGAGTGGTGGCATGCACTCGTATGTGTCTAGCGTAAAGTTAAGCCAGCCAGGTAAAGAGTTGCATTGGGATTTCAGCATTTATAAACTTTAAATGTTGTTGGTGTTGTTGGCAAACATCTATTTGCTATTCAATAGTTTAAGAGGTCTTCTGTTGTGGTTTGACTGGCTTTTGGCTCTTGTGCGGATGAAATGTTGGCATTGGCACAATCTCTCCTTTATAACTATCTGGCTCTCTGTCTATCTGTCTGTGTGTCTGTCTATATAATAAAAAATAATGTGGGTTTGTATTATCTGCCACTAGCTAAAAAGCTGTTGCTGTGACTGTTACTGCTGCTGTTGTTACTGTTGCTGCCACTGTTATCTCTTGCTGTTGTAACTCATGGTGAATGTCTCTGTCACTGCCATTGTTTAATGCGAGTGGTTGCGTTGTGTCTTGTGTTTATTATTTCTATTGAGAGTTTAGTCACCTCTTTTTCTAGCAATTTAATATTTGCAAAAAAAAAAAAAAAAAAAGGCTTCCAATGGCGGCACCTTCACTTGGCGACACACTTGGTAGCATTTTTTTTATCAATTTATTTATGCGTAATTTGTGATCGATATATTGAACTTTCGTTGCATTGTGAAAGTTTTTTTTGTTTGTGCTGTTTGGCTTTCAATCTACCAGATAAGGTTACAACATTTTTTAAAACGCCTACATAAATTGTTTTTTTAGGGAGAATTTGATATAAAAAATTTATTATTTTATAGATTTTTAAGAAAATAAAAATAAAAAAAAACAAGAAGAACAGAGCGTACCATGAAAGAAATATTTGGTTTCATTAATTTAATGAAATAATACTTACAATGCATTAATAACATTATTGCATTAAATGAATTTATTTTATTAAACTAATGAAATATTTTATTAGGCATTAATGAAAAAAATTATAAGAACAAAATTCTTTATTTAGTTACAGCTAATGAAAAAAACAAAATTGTTTTAAAAAAAGTGTTAGTGAAATTGGTTAAAATTTTTTTGTTGTCATGTAGGCGTTTTTTTTCTTTTGTACGTTAAAGATACAAGTGACCTTCCCATAGTTCAAGTTGCTCTAATTTATTGAAAAATATGTGGGGTCACACCTAATTGGAAAATTAAAATTTTTTTGAGATGATATTTAAAATTTTATGCAAAAGTTTTATCTTGAGAATTTTTTTTTTTTTTGTTTAACATGAGGTATTTGAAAAAGCTGCTTCACAGATCTTATTCTAGCCTGGTAACAACTACTCAGATTTTATTTCGAAATAAGCCAAAACAAAACTTAAATTTTATTGGGAACTATTATTTTTATTCAGTTATTGAGAAAAATTTTATAAGAAATATAAAATATTTTTTTTTTTAAATTGTGAAGTTATTAATTTTTAAAAATTCACAAAAAATAAAAGGCACTAAATACTAACCGATTTAATTATTTAATAATCAAAAAGTACCATTCAAATCAATAAAAAGCCTGTTAACGATTTTTTACTTTGTTTAAGAGCGTTAGACCCCAATTTTATAGTTCTAGTGTTGTTAGCATTAAGCACTGAAAAAGTACCAATAAAAACAATAAAATGTACCATTCTTTCCCATTCATGGTTTTCCACCTTACTTTAGATCATTTAAGCCAAATCCTGTACTTTTACATTCCTTAATAAGAAAATGCCGAAAAGTACCAAAAAATTATAAAAGTACCATTTGTCCTCTTATTGATTTTTCACTTTGCTTGGGACCATTTGAGCCCAATATCGTACTGCCAGGCTTTAATAGTACCATTAAAATGTATAAAAGGTACCATTCTGTCCCTTTTTAGACGAAGAACATTTGGAAGAAAAACATCTTTTGCTTTTTCTTTCGCGGTCACACAGACGAACATGTTGCCGCAAAATTCCATTAGTATTGTTATTATTTGCACACAAAACAATGAAAGAAAAGAAAAGTAAAGCAAATATCAACAAAGAATATGTGAACAAAGCGTATCGCCGAGTACCGAACACAAAAATGATTCTCTCTTCTCCACCCGTAATTTGCCTACAAACGAAATGTTTCCCTTCTAAATGTTTCTTCGTCTAAATAGGGACTTAATGGTTTTTTCAATTTGACCTGAACTCTTTGAGCCTAGTCTCGTAGTTCTAGAACTGTTAATACTAAAATATCAAAAAGTACCAATAAAATCAATAAAAAAGTACCATAATGTCCCTATTACTATTCCTTACTATTCTAATTGTAGGTTTTGCACATAACATAAATAATGCCACTAAAGTTATTTAAATATAGAGTAGCAACATATATCTCCCTTTTAGTACTTTTTTTTCTCCCTTGAAATAAATTTTTTTCTAATTGATTTTTATTTAACACTACAAATTATTAATAGAATGTTCACATGCTACATCAATTTACATAAAAGTACATATTTAGAAATAGTAGTAAAAATTGGCACATATTTGACCCCTTATTTGCTCAAATTTTAAAAAAGTGCCAATATACATTGGAGACCTTTTTAAGAAGAGAAGAATACAGTTTAGTTTTTGTTGCTGTGATTGTTACTTTGAAAAATAAATGAGGTTAAAAAAACGTACCAACATTAATTTTTACCCCTTTTATGCTACAAGTGTACAAATATTGAAAAAGTACCAAATACCTATCCGCTTATTTTTTTTTTTTTTTTTTTTTTAGAATATTTTGTAGTTTGAACTTTGGCTCTATCTGTAGTAGTTCCGGAGATATAAGTTCGATTTTACCCGTTTTTAACCCTTAATATTCGAATTTCCAAAAATCCCTTCCTATTCGTCCTACACATTGGGACATGCACCTGCTTACCGAATTTCAAGTCCATAGCTTTAGCCGTTTGGGCTGGGCGATGATGATAAGTCAGTCAGTCAGTAACGTTACTCTTTTATATGTACGAGATAGATTAAACAAACAAAATTTTTTTATTTATTTTTGGAATTTTTTTTCGAATTTAATTTCGAATGATTTGCATTAAAGCAAATAACCATTTTTTACGAATTCGATTTACAAAACAGAGCCGATAAATTTTTTTTCTAAACTGAAAATTTTGAAATAAATTGACGATTGCAAAAATATTAGAAAAATGTTATCGATATAAAAAAATTACCCATATAAAAAAGTATAGAAAAGAAATGATCGACTTAGAAACATTTATCGATTATAAAATTTGGAAAAAACATCACCGATTATGAAAATTAAAAAAAAATATTGATTAAAAAAATTTTAATAAAGTTTATCAGTGCAATACAGCAAGAATGATCTACACCAGGGAGTAAAATTAAGGAATGTCGTGGCGGCAATAACAGGCCGCTGCAGTTTTGGTAACCATGTAAGTAAAATGAGTACTGTAGAATGTGTGTACTGTGAAATGACTACTGTAGAAATTGTCAAGACGAAGAAAAGGAGGCGACTATGGAACACCTTCTCTGCCTCTGCCCTGCCCTGGTGGATCAGCGAGACCTGCAGGCAGGAGCAGCAATGAGTTTAGATGATGGACTTGTCTTCTCCTTTTTGTTCTTTCTCCTATTATTTCCTACTTCCCTTCACTCTTCTATCTCTATTGCTATCCGCCTTTTCTCTTAAACAGGTATCACAAAGGGACCACTTCAGAGGATCCAAGTGAGCCCCCTCTGTTTTGATATATAAAATTTAGTTGAATATTAAATATATTTTTTTTTAATACAAAACGATAAAGTTATTGTTGATACAAAGAGAAACAAAACTTTTATAGGGCATTTAAAAAATCTTGAATAGACCGATACACAGCATTCGAATTATTTCCACTTAATTTTCTTTCATTTGAAGTTCAAAGCCACTAGATAGAAGAGAAACGAAATGAAATGTTGTTGGCTGACTGCGAGAAAATAAGCTGACAACAACAACAACAATTTATTCAAGAGGAAAATGATAATGAAATTATTGCTGTTGCTGAGCCATTTTCAACATCATTGTCATCATTATTGTGTTCTTTTTTTTCTTCATTTACTTTACAAATGTTGATGTAGGTTCAAAAATTTACAAAATACAATTTACAGCAATCCAACCAACAACAGCAGCACGACAACTACGACAAAACAAATAAAAAAAATAAAATTCGTAGTTTAATTTAATGGAAGTGCTTCAATGGCACTTTTGTTTGGTTTGTTTGTTTGTTGTAGATCTTGTTTTGTTGTACAACAAAAGCCAATGATCTTTTTTATTACAACAATAAAAATGATTGTTCGTTTGTGGTTTTATAGCAACAGCAACAGCAACAGCAAAAACAAGAACGAAAATTACTAATGCAAAGAAAAAGAAACTATAATAAAAAATAAAAGCAAGAAAATGCATCTCTTCTTCTCTACTGCGGCTGCCAGTATTTAAAACACGTTTAATTTTATTGCATATTGACTCACTAGCTAACTATCTGTTAGTCACGTATGTATGTCTGTTTGTCTTACTTTCTGATGTTTCTTAGCCGTTTTTTCTTTTATTATAATATTTTTGCATTTCTGCCACAAGGGTCTTTAACCCTTTCCCAACATGCACACTAAGCGTTCAATGCACTTTTTTTCTTGCCAACAACAACATCTAGTAACTAATGTGTGTAAGTGTGTATTATTGTTGTTGTAGACACACCATAAAAACGTCATCATTTAATGCTCTATTGCAATTCTTCTGGTTCTTCTTCTGATTACAAGAATTGTTTGTTGTTTAGTAAACAACCAACAGGGAAGATCATTTTTGTTTTCTACGCGTCTCTTCTCTATTTGTGCACTCACAACACGAAATAATACTACGAAATAACATTTACAGTGGCGATCATAAGTGTTTAAAAAAATATGTCTGTAACTAGTTGTTTTGAACAAAATTTTCTTTTTCATATGCAGTTTGAAGTGACTCGCACAAACAGAGCTCAAATTAAATACGTATAAAATGGAACAAATTTGGTATCCTTCTATAGTGGGAGTTTTTTTAAGAGTATTTTTTAGAATATCTTTTCTTAAACAGTTTTTTTTTTTTAATTTTTTATCATCAAATTTTTTAGAGTACTTTTTTCTGACAATACTTTTAGAATACTTTTTTCTGACAATACTTTAGAGTACTTTTTTCTAAAAGTACTTTTAGAGTACTTTTTTCTAAAAGTACTTTTTAGAAAAATTTCTTAAGCGTACTTTGTTTTTAAGTATTTATTAGCTATTTTTTTAAGTATGTACAGCTGAGCGTATTTTTGTTCTAAAAGTAAATACTTTTAAGGAAAAATCCTAAAAGTATTTTTTTTTTTTGGAAATCTATTTTTAAAAATACTTTTTTGAGTACCTTTTTCTAAATTTTAGAAAGATTTTTCAAAAGTACTGTTTAAAGTACATAATTTTTTTAACAATAAACTAGATCTTCTAGAAAGTTTGAATAGAAAACCTTAAGTTTTATTTAAAATGTTTAATACAAAGCAGCTTCTTAAAAAAGTATGTACTAGAAAGATTGTATGTATCTTTTTAAGTGCTAATTTTAGTAATTAATTTCTTTGCCACACATTTTCTTAAAAATCTTTTATTTAGCAGATTTTTGTTTTTGCAAATGCTGCTGCAATTCCGAACAAACATTTTCCTTTTATATTTATTTCAATATCTTTTTTGCTACACGATTTTCATTCAAACTGTTACTTTCGTGACTCTAGAGAACCGTGTAGTAAATCTAATCACTTCATTTAGTGCGAGCTGATGGGACTGTGGGCCTGCCAATTTTTTTTTCGCTTTACACACGTATTTAAATGTTTACTTATTTATTTATTTTTGCTTTCATACTCATCATACCTAGTGGTGTTTGCCACATGTATTTACAAACAACTTGCCTGAGTGTGTAATTCACATATAAACACAGTTTTGTAACTGTTTTCTTTATTGAAAATTATACTGCACTGCGCTGCTAACAAGCAATGACTTCTGGCGTAGATACATAGATTCCCCTTTTTCTTGCCACTCCTGCCACGTACGTGTGGAATTCCTGTTTAATTTTCTGCTATTTTTTTCCTACGTCTTTTACTTGTTTTCTATAATTTTCTAGAAAATTTCTCCTAATGGCCGGCAATAATGTGTGAGTTGCATGCTGATAAGTACGAGGAGTTAAAAAAGTGTTTATTGTGGCGATTGGCATACTAAAAATGGGCGCTGCACTGGACTTGATTTGTTATTACAAGTGTTTTTTTTTAATAATGATTTGCGTTTTAAGTGTGCCTGTCTGTCGTACAGTTTACACCCAGCCATATGGTTGGTAAGCAATTATGCAAACAGGCAATTGCCTAAAAGGGAATGAACTTTCGATATTATGATTAAAAAATGTAATAATGAATGGCAAAGCCAAACAGCCTCATCAAAGGTAAGAGTACAAATGAAATAAAATGTACAAAAGAACGTTTCATTAAAAAAAAAAAACCAATTACGGGGAATATTGCAATTTAAAGAAAACCATTTTGAAATTTGAATGTTTCTAGCACACAATTTTCTTTTACTTTACTTTAAGATTTATCAAAAAGAAAAAGTTTATTAAAATAATTTTTATTTCAAGAACTTAACTTAAGAAAATCTCTTTCTAAAACGAATTTTGAAAAAAAAAAAAACAATTTGTTTTCTTTTTATAGACAAAAATGTTGCGTAATATTTTGTTTTTTTGAGCTCTTCCATTCTAAAGTACCAGCCTTAGCAAAGAAACAGGTTAATAAATTTCACTTCATTTCTGCTTCGTACACTTAAATACTTATTTGTGTTCCTAGAACAACACTTTCTAAAATTATGCCACCATGCCTGACTTAATGAGTTTTTTTTTTCTTCAAATCTTTCAGCCACTTTTTATTATGTTTTCTATTTTATGCTGCTCTCTTCTATTATTTCTTTTCATGTTCTAACAAAATTACAAAGACATCAGGTAATACTCTACCAAAAAAAAATTATATCGTTTTTTCGAAAGCAAAAAAAAAAATTAATCAAAAATACACTAAAAGTTATAAACAAATATGAGTTTAAAACAAAAATGAAAAACATAATTATTTACATTACAAAAAACAAAGAAGAACAAATAATGTTAGAAAATGTTAAAAAGAAAAAAAAACAAATTTAAAATAAATGCGTGTGTTTATTTAAAAAATGCCGGCTAATCGACTTCAGTTTTATTGAGTGAGAAATAGAAAATTAGACAGTCCATTCACAAAACCCATGATTAAACAAAATTACAAATATTTTTTTTTAATTTTCATAATCGGTAATTTTTTTTCCAAATTTTATAATCGATAAATGTTTCTATAAATCGATCATTTCTTTTCTATACTTTTTTATATGGATAATTTTTTTTTAATATGTTCTAAATCGATAAAATTTTTCTAATATTTTTGTAATCGTCAATTTATTTCAAAATTTTTTGTATGATAAATTTTCCTAAATTTTTATTATTCAAAATTTATTATTTTTTTAATCGATAATTTATTTCTAAATTTTTGTAATCGATAAATGTTTCTAAATCGATCATTTTTTTATATGGATAATTTTTTATGAATCGATAATTTTTTTTTCTAAATTTTTATAATCGATAAATGTTTCTATATTTTTAATTGTTTTACATATAAACTGCGATTCTGTACATGTGCCACCCTATAAAGTATATATATTCTGGATCGTTATAAATAGCGGAGTCAATTAATAAATGAGTGGTTTTCTTTAACAAATCATGAGTAAAAGCACAAAATTTAATGAAGACTAAAAAATCGAACAATTAAAATAAAATAAGTAAAACTCTTGAAGGTCAAATTATTTTTAGAAAAAAATTATATTTTTCAACACTTGTAAATGTACTGACTGACTATCCTACACGATCGTACGATTATGTCAAAATAATGTGTGACAGAATTCTGTTCTACTTGAAGAAATCGCTTTAAAATGGCGAACTTTATGCCACACTATTATACAAAAAGAGATGCAAAAACATGTGTTTACTCACCTTTAAAAGTATTCATTTTCTTCTTTGCCGCAAAATATTTTTTTTCAATATGTACAATGAAAAATAACCTAAAAGGTTGTATAAATAAAACACAAGCTTGGTATTGGTGCTATTTTTCTGCCTTGAACATAGAAAATGCAACTCTGATCACACAGATAAAATTTATTTTATAAAAATTTTCATAACATTAAAAAATCGGACAGACCTGTCAAAAAGTCTGCTTGTTCAATACACACTATCATACCTTTTTAGCACACATGGGTTTTTAGACAGATCGTACGACTAAATAGGATAGTGAGTCCTAGGCTTAAGTTGCAACACTTTTATAACCAAAGACTTATACGAAATCCCAATGCATTTTAATTTTGCTTATTTGAAAACCAGTTTTCACCCCGTTTCCATACTTATACTAATAATTAGTTCTTTTTTAATTTCCTGCTGAATAACTAAAATTAGAATAATTTTTTTTAAATGCATTTCTAAAATGCATAAACTGTAGTCTACTTAATAAACTCTATATCACAAACAACACTTGAGATAATTTGTACACTTCACATTGAAATGGAAAATGTAGTGAAAATGTTTAACTACAAGAGAAATACAACAACACCAACACTAGCAACAGCATCAACAACATCATTCATTATATGCCAAACACTATAAAATACTCATTGTTGGTATAAATTTTTAAGCAAACAGATGAATAATAACAATAAAAAAAAATATGTACGAGTAATGAACATTAAATCAAATGTTCATTATTATAATGATGATCTTGTACGAGTATTTCTACTTCATCATTAATGGCATTTATAAGATCAATGGCTCTTGAATTCCCTACTCTGTATGTGAGTGAGAGTGTGTGTGTTTGTGTATTTAGGCGAAGAGTGCAATGACGTTGTTGTCTTATTCCTTTTATGTGTGTGTGTGTGTGTGTGCATTGCTACAAGATGTTATTTCAGTGGATGTAAAATAAATCTGCGGGTATTTGTAAACTGTGTACGAGAATGTTATGTCTGTGTGTGTGTATGTGTGTGGGTAAAGCAAGTATCTTCTCTGTATATTTTGTAGTTTCAATGTCGAGATCATTTTTAAAGATCACTTTTTATTTCTGTTCGAAAATGCATGCAACTATAAAATGTTTTGTGTCTCAATAAGTGTATGTGTTTGTTTACTTGTAAGTCTCCCTCTCTGTGTGTGCGTGAAGTTGCATAGAAAAAAAAGAAGACTTTTTTCAATCTTGTTTCCATAAGATCATTGAACGTTTTGAAGTGAATCGTAATCATTTTTATATGTTTTTGTCTCTCTTTTACTTCTGCTTCTTTAAGCGAGGCGATTTAAAACTGCATGCAGCTCCATAAAGTACAATGATCCATTATTGTAAACAAAATGAAAATAAAAATAAAAACAATCTCTGCCAATGCAGTGAGTGCAGTGCTGCTTCTGCTTAAATCTTGTTCAATGTAAAATAAGAAAGATTTAACCCAGAAGAAGGAATTTTTATTTCGATTTTTATTTTCCAATTCAAAAAACCACTAATAGGTTTAGGCTTAGTAAAGCAACATTTTCCAGTTTTCCTATTTGCCACGTTTTTATTTCAGCTGCAGCAGAGAATTTTCTTTAAAATAATCTGGCTCAACTTTGTTTTTAATTTTTTTTTTTTTTTGTTAAAAAAGCACTTCCTTGAAAATTTCTTTTAAGAAACTTCTAGCAATTTGTTAGTTTATTTGTATTTTTTTATGTTATTTATGTTGGCTTCAAGTTATTTTTGTTACGTTTTATTTTCTTTGTGTGCTTTTTGGACATCTTTTCATGATCACGTTTTGTTTCATGATCATGTTTCATGCATTATTTATAAGTTTGGTTTGGTAATCTGGAATTGAGTTCAAGTGCAACGATGTTGCAACTACAGTAACAACAACATAAGGAAAACCAGCAGAAAACTAGAAGATTGTAAAAGAAATTCTATTAAGAAAAATGAATTTCAATGGCACAAAGGAAATAACAACATGACTTGTAAAAAACAAAAAAATAAAATTAGAAAAACATTTTCTAATAAATTTGGTTTGATTGGTTAGTAGTTTAAAATGTTAGTAATTAAATATCTTCGAAGAATAATAAGAAAGATAAAAAATAAAATGTTTTTCATTTAAAAAAAAAATCTAAAATAAAAAGGTTGTTAAAATTTTTTTAAATTATTTTACGAGATAAATATTGATAACATTAATAGGAAATAACAATCATGAATACTGACACCAACAAAAAAATTTTTGTAATTGTAACAAAAGCACTAAGTTTTTAAACATTTTGCTGAAAATATTGATTTTTTTTAAACAGGAGCCATTTAAATTGTATTGGAATTTCTTTATCATTAATATTTTAAACGAAAAGTATTAAAAGAAATACTATTCTACTCGTAGTTTTCTTTTTCAAAAACTTTTTTTTTCTTGTGTGATTCAGCAAAACCTAAGTCATCATTTAGCGAGCATTCTTAGTATATTTTTCAGTTTAGCTTTTTTATGTATTAAGCTGTGCTATCGATAACTTTTAAAAAAAATTTAATTTAGATTTTTTTTAAAGAGTCTACAATTGGTAAGATTTTGGTGATCAGTAATTAAAAAAGATATCCGATAACTTTTTGATTTTCACAATTTATCGGTAATTTCAATAAACTTGCAAATTATCGATAAGTTGGAAAAACTAATTATCTAATATTTTATACAATTTGTAGCTTCTTTCTGTTGCCGTTAGTTTAATAAAGTTAAAATTTTATACATTGTATCGATAACTTCAACAAAAATTTAATCAAACGATAACTTTATTTGCATTAATTTTTTTTTAATTACACATTTACATATATTTATATAGTATAGGATCGATAGTTTTATCGTTTTTCTAAATTATTGATAACTTTCATTAAATAATTAGTAAATATTTTATTTGTAAATATATATATATATTTTTGTTAAATATGAGCGATAAATTCTTTATCGATAATATATCGATAAATTTTTATAATTAATGGCTTATAGTTACTTGAGAAAAATATATGCTCTTATCCAAAAAAAATTTTACGTTGACTTTAAAGTAAAATTTATGAAAAATTTCGATAACGTTGGCTTTAAAGTCTACGTTAATTTTTTTGGATAAAGGGGTTAGTCAATTTTACCTTTTTTGTTATCGTTTTCACTTTACTTTTTTTTGATGCGAAAAAATTTTGTATCTTTAGATTTTCGTTTAATTGTTAAGTCAGGCTTATAGAAAAAACACCCGACTTAGCCCCAAAATATAAACAACGATGACACTTTTATTTCTTCTTGTTTTTGCGAAATATTTTAAAAAATTAAAAAAAAAATACCGGGCGGTTATTTTTTTAATTTCTTTTCAACAAAGTTGTATTAAAAAAAAACAGAAACAACAACAACAAAATCTTAAATTATACTAAATGCGAGTGAATTCTGAATATTTGACTGAGTTTCTGTGTGTTTGCTTGTCAGTCTGTCTGTTAGTTTGTTTGTTTATTTATTTATTTGTAGAAATGTACATCTGAATTCTTAAGTATCTGCTGGATGAAATATAAAATGGTGTTTGTGTGTGTGTGTGTGTTGAGAGAGTGTGAATGCGTGTGTCAGTGCTTATGTGAGCATGGGTGTGTGTGCGTGTTTTTGTTATAATGGCGGTTAATGGAGGTCATTCACTTTCGCACAAGTTGTAATGTTTTCTGTATATTTTTTTTTTTTTTTTGCCATTTGCAAAATTGTTTTTTGCAAAGACTGTCTTGAAAAGGCGGACTTTGATTTTTTCTTTTGTTTTTTTCTTCTTATTTTGCAATAAAAAAAGTGTTTTTGTACACATTTTTCGTTAAAAAAACGTTTTGCTGTTGTTTTGTTTAAATTTAAAACTTGGTTTCATTTTTGTTGTTGTTATTGTTTTATTATTTTTTTTTTTCATTTGTCTTTATTTACTTTTTGGTATTATAAGTTATTAGGTTTCTTGCGTTTGACTTCTTTTTAAATCTTTTTTTTTTTTGTTTTCGTTTTATGGGCAGAGTTTTCAAAGAAAATTGTTCTGTAGTTTTTACTTTAGAAGCTTCATGTTTTCTATAGGTATCAGTATTTATTTATTTATGTAGGTATTTGCTTTATGTTTCGGTGGGGCATTTGTTAAATTTAATTTTTTTTTTTTTTTTTTTTTGTTCAAAAGGAACAGGTGGTATACTTTAAACAATTTCTTACTCACCAACATATAATTCATGAAATAAATTTGATAAATGAAACTTGAACTAACTTGAACAATTTCAAATAAATCTAGATAAATTCTTTATAATTATGAATATTTTCAAAGAATTTTTTATTATGGAAACTTTTGTTTTCCAGTCAAGTGATTGTGCTTAATAGTGATTTTATTTGCATAAAGTAATTTTGTGGCTTTCATATTCACTTCTAATGCTGTTAATTAATTTGTTTAACTTTTAATTTAACCAGAAAAAATTAACAAAAGTATGCACAATCGATTTTTTCGCTTAAAATAAATATTTAAAATAAATATTTATTTGTAAGCTTCTTCGGCCTTTTTCTTTTTAAACTGAAAGGGCTAGTTTATTAAGCCTGGGGTCGTATTGTGAATATTTATTTTAATATCGATATTTCGCTCCAATCTTGTAGCCTCTTTAGGATATTATTGTAATTTGTATTATTATAAACTAGACTTTTTAATTTAAAAATAAAAATTAAAATAAATAAAAAAAATTAATTAAAAAAATCCTATTTTTTCCTATATTATTATAAGTAACTTTATTAATTTGCAACTGTTACTTTAGCGTGAATTCTTTTTCATTAGTGGTGTTTAGTTAAACAAGTAAGAGTATTTGCATTTTCAACCGTGAATGCTAACTTTAAAAAATTATAACTTTTTAGACTTCAAAGCAGGAGCGAATCCAGCTTACGTTTTCAAACAAAATCTTTAACAATAAAATTAACATCAGATAACCGTACATGGACCACCCTATAAAGAATATATATATGTCTGGTCTGTCCGTTTAGTCTTTGAAATCAACTTTCTGAAGCCTCTAGAAAACTTACAGAACAGTTTAGCATACCAATCTGTCAGTTGCTACTGTCTTCAGGTTGCTATTGAAATTCAGCCCGATCGGTTAATAAATGACGGAGTTATAAGTAAATTTTTGAAAATTTTTTACGTATTTTTCCTAAAATACAAAACCAAAAAAATAATAAATCGTAGTATGCAGTTTTATTAGAAATAACAGTAAGAATGTCTGTGCAAAAAATTGAAATAATCGGTTCTTAAATGGCCGAGAAAAATCAAAAAATACAACCGAAATTTTAGATTTTCATGAATTTCTGCTTTGTTTTTTTTTATGGAAATTTTTAAACTGTACACGAGTCAATCAGTCTGTATATGTGTGTGTGTGTTTTAAATGCTTTCTTTTTGATTTTTGGCGTTTATTTTAAATTCTTTATCTGAAATTAAATATTTGTTTTAAGCATTATGTTTGGGTTGAAAAACGTATTTTTTGTGAATGTCCTTAATTTGAATTTCTTTAACTGAAATGAATTACAAATATTTTTGTCTTGATTAAAAAAAATATTTAAAGAAAATTATTCTAATGAAGACATCCAGATACTCTCTTAGTATTAGAAGATTCCACAGCGATTCCTCTGAAACCGAAGTTCCTCTGAAGGAAAGGCTTTTAAGTGACGTGTAGTAGTCAATGAGAAATCTCGCTTCAAGTACACTGCAAAATGAATACAATTTTTGTAACATTATAGCATCCAAGCTTACAGAAGAGTCAATTAATTAATACAATTCATTAAAATTTAAATAGATATTAATCATTGGATCAGCGTTTGCATAATTTAAACTGAAATATTTAATTACCAGTAAATAAAAATATCATGTACATTAAATGATTTGCCATTCGCTTTTATAATATTATGTAAATTTATTAAATATAAAAGCCTCTTTTTTTATTTCATATGAGAACGATTTTTCTTGCTGTGTACTGACAAAACATTTACAACACGTGCCTTGAGCTTACAAACATAAATTACATTTTATTTAGTAAAAGAAAAAAAATTAATTTTAATACACATTTTGTAGTAAATTTTGTACACACACTTAAAAATTTATTAATAGAATAAAAAATCAACACAAATTTTACACACAACAAAATGAAAAAAATTTCGGTAAAATTTTTTTTATTTAAACAAATTGAAGGTAAATTTCATATTAAATGAGCGCAGCTTTTATACTTAAAAAAACAGACAAACAATCAATAATAAAAAAAGAAAAATGTATAATTTGATAATAAAAAAGGAAAAAATAAGTTGAGGGCTTGTCAGAAACATTTAATAAAAAATTCCTAGTTTTGATAAAAAATAATTTATTTTGCTCGTGGTTTTAATTAATAATTTTTATGTTTATTTCCAAAATAAACTTGTTTCGCCTAAAGGTTAAAAAAAATAGACAAATGCAAAATTTAAAATTAAAAAACAATATTTTGTTTACAAAAAGCGTTTGCATTTAAATAACAAAATTATAAAAAATATTTTATGGCGTTTTCTCTTCTCAAAAAACATTCTGCTTCTAAATTTTAAACAAGTTGCCAAAAACTGCATAAAGTGATGCCTTTTTATGCTTTCAAATAAACAAACATAAGTTTTTATGTAATAATTGTTAACGCTTTTAAAGCAAATTGCGAAATCTGATTACTTTAACATCACTGAAATCAAATAAAAATAAATTTTATTTCAAAAGTCACCAATAATGGATTTGTGTGAAGAATATCTTGAATCTTCTGTTACATATAAATACAAATTAAATAATTTGCTTAATTGTATAAACAAGTAGTAGACACAGCTGTAAAAAAGGGCAGAATCTCAGCCTCACTTGTAAGTTAAGTGCAAAACATAATATACCATTTTTGCATCTTTTGTATGCAACATATTGAGAACAGAACGTGATATTGATTTCAGCATTCTTGGATGGCAGAATAGATTCAAAATTTTTGTTATAAAAGAAAATGCCATTATTTTATTCTGCTATTCAACTAAATTTGTTAAATAAATTTCACTTTTTTTAGTTGCAAATAAATGTAAGCCACCTTAAAAATATAAAGGGTGTTCCAGTAAGAGTGCATTTTTCATTTCATGTTGCAATAAATCCATTGTTCCATTCCAAAACTTTGTGTTTTCCGCTTAACCATAGTAGATGACTTATTTAGAAAAGCTACCATTGACTTTTTTTTGCTTTATTGCCCATTAAACAAATTGCTGCCCCAAAAAAAATTTTTTTAATACTTAATTGTAACATGCCTTTTTTACAATCCAATAAAAGAAGCAAAAATCTCTCAAAAGATACGTGTTTTTTATTTTAAAATGAAAAAGTTCACTCTTACTGAGATACCGCTTATAAACATAAATAGGTTAGGTTAAACAAGGCGCCCAAAGCAAGAAGATGGATCGATGTGATACTTGTAGAAGATAAAAAAGGAAGATAAATATTTCAAAAAAAAAGCAAAATAAATGCCAGCATAAAAGAAAATTATAAAATTAGATAAATAACTTTTTCAAATAAAAGTTTGTGTGGTCATTAAATTTGAAAAAAAGGAATTAGTCACTTGTTTGCTTTGTGTCGTCGTTAGGATACTTTTTTTTGTAAAACTAATTACGGCCTGAGGCACTTCTGTCTTGTAATAAATAACAATTGTAACAATGTAAACCACCCGTAGGTAATAGTTTAGTGATGTGCCTCTTTTGAAGCAGTCACGGATTTGTTTTCTTATGCTCTAGTCTAGGGATGGGCACATTTAAATTCATTGTTAGAATTGTACAAATGAAAATATAAAATATATTTACGGGTTTTAGCACAATACTTAAATTTTTAACTTTTGCATTCCCGACAAGTATTTTTTACGCCCACGCAGGTGGGTCCATTAATTTTTTTTTTTTTTAATATTTTAAGTAAAAGGGTGTAATTTGTTTCAAGCTGCGTATATATTTAATCAACAAAATAACGAAGACCTACACACCCTGTTTAAAAAGATGCTACATGTATCGTGAATTGAAAAATCTGCAAAATCTGCAAAATCTGCAAAAAACCATGCATATACTGTAAATACTAAAGGGCTGAACAATCATACTTGAAAGGACTTACAATCACATTTTATTATAAATATTACACATGTTTGTAGTTACGTATGGCTTTCAAGTATGCGTATGCAACCCCTTAGTAAATACTAATTTGTGTTAAGCATTACCTTATAAATACAAATCGAATATGAAATTTGTTATATATTATTTGCCTTCTGGTTATAACTTCACACGCAAAGAAAAAACATGATTGAATATGGTCACCGCAAACATAGTTTGTTCTTCACAAAAATATTATTATCAATTTGAAGCATCTAAACATTATTATGATCACGATAAACATATTTCTAGTTATTTTTAACCATATTATGTTTACCATATAATTATCATATTATTTTTAATAAAATTTTAACTGAAACCATAAATATGTTTATAGCAAACATAATAATGAGGAAAATATGGTTGAAAGTAAATTGTTTTCTATTTTATCGCTTCCGCAACTATATAAATAAAGTGAGTATAAAACAAAAACTTAATCGTCCAAACTCAACTGAGCTTTTTGGCTAAAGTGGTTAACTGGCGAGTTAATGCTTCTTAACAAAATAATCCCAAGTTCGAATCCTGGTAGAGTCAAATAAAATTTTAAAAGAAATAATTCAAACCCGCTGTATTATGTAATAAATAAATATAAAATAATAGAAAGGAAAAAGTCAAAGGAATAAAAAAATTATATTAATTTTTTTTAAATTCATATTAAAAATTTTCTAAAAATATTTTTATAAACAACGTATGTACTTAAAAAAATAATATCAAATTAAAAAAAAAAATTTTTAACCCTGACCGGGGATTGAACAGCAGCATCTGCAGTTGAAAAGTATTTTAATATCTGTGATTTAAAAATATATATGGTTAGATGCAATCATAAATCTAACCATACCATGTTTCCACCAGAATATGGTTGCCTCAACCATATTTTTTCTTTGTGTGTTGATATAAATAATAAGTCGTTGTTGTTAATAATTAAAAATGGAATATATTCTCAATACATATACTAAATCCGAAATAATTTTTTTTTTTAAATGTGAAACCTACCCAGGTGGGCTTTCGGGGAACAACGCAGTAAAAATTGAAAAAAAAAAATTAATAAAATCCATAAAGATATATTAGTTAAATGAATTAAACAATATTTTTCCATAAAAGAAAAAACAAATAGTCACTGAGTTGAAAGCATTTTTTGCTTTTGCAAAAATTGTGTGAGTTATCACTGATTGAAAATTTAAAATCCCACCCGGGTGGGTTACTGGTATGCGACGGTTAATCAGGCTTTAGATAATTTAATGCCATTATAATTCCTTAATGAAAGTCAAAAATCTGGTATGATAACTCCCAATTATTGAAATACAGAAAAATGTAAATCAATCCAGACGCTGGCTTAGTTTAGGGATCACCTACAGAAAAATCCTTTTTCTTAATGGGCACTATTTTTTATTTTTTTTTTTTTTTTTTTTTTTTTTTTTTTTTGTAAATAAGTAAACGACGTACTAAAACTTAAATCTGTTTTTTTTTCTTACACACATTTCAATTTAATTTATTATTGGTCTCTTAATTGTTTTTAAAAAAGTTTTTTTTTAGTGCAGAATTGAAAGAAAAAAACTTCCTTATTGCTAAAAGTTTTGCCAGAAGAAAAAAACGCTGCATATTTCGATTATTAAACGAAATATTTAAACCAAATTAAATAAAAATTTATAACCAAACCCAGCAACAACCACTTGATAAGAATTAATGACGAAAACAACAACCACAACTCCAACAATAACAATAACAATTAAGATGATGATGAGAGCACGTCCACATCGTTTTATTTTTAAAACGAAAATTGCATTCCCAATTTTGTTTTATTTTGCAAACAAAAGGTCAATGGTATGAAGCCAAGTTCAGTGGAGTATTTTTTCGCACATTTTTTTTTCTCTTTTTTATAAAAACAAAAAACAAAACGTACTCAGGCTGGCAGACAGACCTAAAAGTTGAGTGTTTAAGAAGAAAATAATGTTTGTGAATTTTATAAAAGAAAACAAAGTCTTGGTGGCATTTCCTTACAATACATACACACAATAAACGATTTTTGTGTATATGAAATGTGAGTAATAATTTTTATTAAACAAGAAAAAAAATTATTTTATTTGGAATTTGTATTTCAATTTTTTTCTTAATTTATGTTACTTTTGTAAACTGAGATGAATAAACTTTTGTATTAAAAAAAAAAACAACAAAATATAAACAATTTCACTTTATTAAAAAAAAAACAAAACAAAAAGTTCAAAAACCTTTTGAAATAAAAAACAAAACAAAATAAAACTGAATTTTTCAAAAATTTATGTTGAATTGAAATTGTTGATAAAAATTTTTGTTTTTTTTTTCTTCACACAAACTATAACTCCCGCTTGAAACAAAAATCACTATAATAAAAGTTCAAGCTCAACTTTTAAAAATTCAAATTTTAAAAGCCGGCTTTTAAATTGTTTCTAGTATTAATTTGCTTTTTTTCGTTTTATTTTTCTGCAATTAAATTTTAATTTTTTTTTTTTGCTCCGGCAATTTTTAACCATTAAAATTAATAATGCAGTGAGATGTAGTTTTCTCTTTTCAAACTAAAATTAAATATTTAATTGCGCAACACATACCAATTTTAACGCCAATTGAAGAATTTTGTTTCAATTACCATGAATGGGCTTTGGTTTGTTGTCCCTCAGGGAGTTTTTTTTAAAATGTAAAATACAACAAAATTAGCGGGACTTGCAGAGAATGTAGAATTAAAATTAGAACTAGAAGCATTTAATAATGCTTTGCTGTCAGAGTGAATGCAGATGTCATTATTATTTGTGTCTAGTTCAAGTTCTTTCTTAAGCAGGGCTCATTAGTATGAATTTCGGCCTGAAATATTGAATTCTCCCGATCCATACTGCTAGAATTAAAACTGGAATTTTTATTAAAATAATTTTCGTTTTCTTTTAATTTTTTTTTTAAGAAAAAAAAATTCAATAAATTTATTTCATAAAAAAATTTTTTTTTTTAATAATATCTTAATTATTCAATCTTCTATTTTCATTTTATGTAAAATGTAGCGAAATATCGAAATAAAAATAATAAAATTATATTTTATAAAAATAAAAGAATAATTAATAAAAAAGATTTTAAGCTCAAATAAATTTTACATAAAATTTTTTTTTAATTTTACATTTTTTTTTAATATGAAAATTACATTTAAATATATGTATGTTAATTTCATGTAATTTAATTTTATTTAATTGTTAAATTTAATAGTTCATCTCTGAAATATGTGAGTAGTGTTTGTTGTTCATAAATTATACTTAAACGTTCAATGACATTTTAACTTTATCAACTGCATTATTTTTTTTTGCCAATTGCTAGTTCACTGTTCATGTTCATGTTGATGTTGTTGGTGGTGGTTATGTTAAAGTGTTTGCCGTTTTTTGTTGGATGTTGGTGCAATGTCATGGATACGATACACAACACAACTCCACTCAATACAATAAAGCACTACACTCTCACTTAAGATCAATGCCATTTAACAACAATTTTCAATGCATTATTGTTGGTGTTGCTGTTGCTTATGTTGTTTTAAAAATAATTTACTACTACATATTTTGGTTTTGTTTTATTTTTATTTCAGTTGGCTGTTGCTACTATTCATTATTTAGATTAGAGTGATTGAAAATCATTTGCTACAACAATAAAATTTTTTTAAATTATTTATTGTTGCAAATATTGTTGGCTATTCATTTGGCTACTGATTTTTTTATATTTTTTTTTTATGGTGGAGAATGTCATTAAACCGTTTTAATGTTTTTCTTTTAATATTATTTGCAAAATAATTTCAATTACAAGCGCTTTTTGAAAATATAACTTTTTTCGAAAAAAAAAATAAAAAAAAATATTACAACAAACAATCAAATTTGTTTGTTGCAATTTTATTAAAATTAACTGTTGCTGTTAATATTGTTTGCTTTTCGTCGAGAAAAAAATTTTTTTTTTTGTGTTTTATTCCTTTGGCTTTTTTCAAATAAAAAAGAAAGTGGTAGCACGACTTTGCTTAAACCAAAATGCAATATTTAGTTTTAGTCAAACATTTTTGGTTTTTTTTATTTTTTTTTAATCTTCCATTGCTTTAAGGAAAGGTTTCAAACTTTAATAATTAAAAAAAAGTATCAATTACTGCAAACTAAATAAGTTATAGTTAAAACTAAAACTCTACTCAACACTTTTGTTTTTAACTCGCAAGCATTTAGGCTTTTTATCTTTCCTTGCTTTCCAATTGATTAAGCTTGATTAAGGTTTACCTGATATTCTAGATCTTTGTTTTTTTTTTTTTTTTGTTAATAAGGAAATACTAAATACTGAAACAGCCTCCTTCAACTCTCTCAAATGGTTCATTTCCTTTTAAACTCAATTTAAAATAAAAATAAAAAAAACACATCAACTAATGTCAACGACTTTGTTATCGAGGTAAAAATTGAAAAAAGCTTTTAAAATAAATGCAGTACAACAAAGTAATAAAACAAAGGGTGCTCCAAAATTTTTGAATTTAAATTTAAAACATTTAAAATTTGTAATCAAATGAAACATTGTTAATTAAAAAAAGAAAAGTCAATAAAATAGCACATAGAGGCATAAACAGAAAGTGAGAGAGAAAAGAGAAACAGAAATCGAGATTGAAATATATCTTATGAAGTTAATTTAGATTACTAAACGGTATTGTTTTCATTATCATCTCGTTAATTGTGAAATATATTGTTGGGCTGAACTACAATAATTAAGTTATTGAGTCAATTTTTGCTTCAGTAGACTTAAGCGATTTTTGCTTATTAGCACGCTATATGTGCAGCCTTTTTTCGCTTTAAATCTCTATAAAACAACTGGAAACTTTGCACTTTGTTGCGATTCAGTAACTTTTTATTACGAAAATTCGTCTCGAAAAAACAAGTATAACGAAAGTTAAACGAATTCGGTATTTAGTAACTTTCCAACAAATATATTCGATACGATAGAAATCGTTATTTGCGATGATTATTTATATGCTGCTAACTTCGTCGCAACCTTCGAATATTTTTGTAGGAAAATTGCTGAATAGCGAATTCGATAAAATATCGTTATACTTGTTTTTTCGATACGAATGTTTGCAAATAAAAGTTACTGAATCTCACTACTGAACGGCCTAGCTTAACTGGCGATTTGTCTGGGTGGTTGCGCTAAACATGAAATCTAATTTTCGTAAGAAAACGTAGGGCTTTCGGGTAGCGTACGAAATACGAAAGCATTGACAAAAAAATATCAGAAAAAGGAATTAACAAAATGATAAATCACCTGTGGTATCTTAGTCCTGAACTTGTTGCCCTGCCATTGTGCTCCAGAAATATGCGACCCAAACTAAAAAAATAGGCTGCAGACTTGGTTTTAGCTCACCAGATATTTCTTTTTAAACCGAACGGTAGGCGAAAAATTAAGATTAAAACCTGAGTCCAAATAATGGCATTCTAAATGCAGCAAATTCTACCGAAATTTTCCAAAAAAATTTATACAAAATTACTTAAATTTCTTCAGAATTTATTCGATATCGAATGTTACATTTGGGGCCTCGCTTTCAAAATAGTCAGTTACATAAAAGCATCAATTCTTTCAATAAATTTTCCACAGAACTTTTTTCTTCTTAAACAAGAAACAATGACTACTTGAGTAAATTTTTGTACCCCCTTTCCACAAAAAAAATAATAATTTTAACATGACTTAATTAAATTTATGTATGAAACACTTACTATAATAATAACGATCAATGAACTCAATCAATGTACATACCCACGAGTACAGGCTGCACAAAAAAAAAAAAAATTAAAAAAATACTTAAAAGTGCTTAAAAAAATTAATAAATTTTAGTTATCGCAGTGAATTTTTATAGATCACACAGATACTCACTCGCAGTATAATAAGCAGCCAACAACAATAAACAGTAAAATTTGAAGGGCGAAATAAGTTTATTAACCTACAAACACACACGCGCGTCCAAACAGAAATAGCCATAGAAAACCATATACTCGTAAACCAACAAAAAAGGGATTAATTTTTATTTATTTGTGATACACACAAATTAAAATAAAATTTTAACAGAAAAAGCTGGCTGGCTGGCTGGCATTTCTGGAAAGGGAAGATTTTATTTTAAAGCATACATACACACTTGCAAACGATTACATTTTCTTTTAAGCCTAGGACAACATAGAGAAAGTTACAGGCTGACTGTTTGTAGCTGCTGCATTATTTCTCATATATAAACCCACACATGTAAATATACAGCCACATACATTTACATTTATAAATAACTATTTGCTCAAAATACAAAAATAATCTAAAAAAAAAAACAAAAATAAATTTTTTGAGGGGGAGGCAAAAAAACCTCAAATTTAGTGAAAGAAAAAAGACTTGCTTGTTGCTGCTTATCGAAAATGATTTTAGAGCAGAATGTATACTCATTCGTGTGTTGCTGCCAGATGTGTGACTAAAGAATCCTCGTTTTTGTCGATTTTTAAAAATAAAGAAAGAAAAAAAAACACAAAATTAGAGACCTCAAACAACACCATAAAAAATAGACAGTAAATAATTTTTTTTTTATTTTGGCAAATATTTCGTCAAAAGAGCATAATTTTTGACTTCCTATTGAGGATTAACACGCTTAAGCACTACGTCAGCTACGTTTACTTATTTTGAAGAAATACTCTTAAATTAATTGAATTTGTTATTAAAATACAGCACACTTGCAGTATTATTCAATAAAAGTCATGTTAGACTATAAAAATATTTACCAAAAAGTAATGGTTGTTACGCTTATTTCGACAAATATTTATGTAATGTGACAGTGATTGCCATTAGTTAAAATAAGTTTACACTTCTTTTATGGCAACAGTTTCTCTTAAAGTTTCTAGCCAAATGCTTTAGAGCATCCTTTATTAAACTGTAGGCTTTGATGATAAAATATTGTCCAGTATTTTATAAACTTTTTTAACAAAAAAATAAATTCAACAATAATGCATTCCATTATTCTGATATGGTACGGATTGATGGCAGACTTCTAGGAATCATAAGTACAATGTGACAAAACTGTTGTCTTGGTAACTAATAGCCTCTCAGAAAAATTTCCTCAGAAGTTTGAAGAACTAACTTTCACTTGAACAATAAATTCTCATTGTAGCCTCCAGCTGACTTGGTTTCCATCTTATTAAGCTTAAGTGCTTCATCATCTTGGGGCTTAAAACATTCCCTTGGCAGACCATGCCTTTCTCCCTAGAATTAAGGTATATTTTGCGCGATACGCTGGATTTGGGAAGACTTGTCTGTCTCTTAAATGGTACTGCTTCCTAAGTAGCTGTTGAATGTAAACAGAAAATTGGAAGTTTTTTTAACTCAAGACATAGAAAAGAGAAAGAGAGATAAAAATTATTAGCAAAATATTTATGAATTGAATGAAAAATAGTTAAGTTCGAGTGAAGGAAAAATTAAGTGAAAACTAATATATTGTTACTGATAAAAAACAGAAATTTTTACCATTTTGCGAGGGAAAATTTTCTATTTATTCTTCCTCTGAATTCCTAATTTTCTTTTGTAAGGTAAAATCGTTTTAAGAAGTCAAAAAGTTTTCAGATTTTTTTTTAATTTGATTAATACATTTTCGTGTATGTGTCGTATATTAGCTTATCGTAAATACGAAATTCGTAATAAGACTGTTTTAAACAATTTTTTTTTATTTTTTCTACTTTGGCTGCTTTAAATTTATTACGGTTTTTAAGCTCTTAAATGAATATTGAAAAAAATATTTTTGTCCATTTGTAAAATGTTGGTTGGGAAATTTGTTTAAAGCTTTTGAAACTTTTTTTTTCCTATTTATTCTCATTTAGTCAATTGTTGTAACAATTTAGTATTGAGATATTTGGCCAAAAATTTTAAAGACACTTGAGTCCACTGAGGATTCAGTGTAACGTCTAATGAAATAATCCATATGGATATTGTACCTACTAAGTAAATAATTTTTTTTTAATTTTCCTTGAGAATATCATGGAAAAAACTTTTAGTAAACCAACATAATTAGAATTAAGCCCCAAAAAAAAGATTCATTTTTGTTCAACTTTTTGACTCCAAATAATTTATGTTAAACAAATGTTTTTTCTTTTTTTCCCCTCAAAATTTATTGAATTGTTGATGTAGATGAAAACAAAATCGTCTTACAATTTGTAATTAATTTTATCTGGCAACTATGCCCACACGTGTGTTGGCTCTAATTTAACAATCTGCTCTGCTCTCCCCCGTTTAATAAACATTTAGCCCTGAATACTCACAAATTAATAAATAAACATCCCCACTCATCAATTCATAAATTCGATTAAATAACACTAAAAGCAAAAGCAAGCAAAATGTGTGTACGTGATTATAAACAAAGAGTACATGAAGTTTGCACTCTCATTGCAAAGAGTACACGTATCTCCTGATCAAAATGTACACACAGAAATAAATTTAAAAAAATAAAATAAACATTGGTAATGACTAAGCAACAACAACAAAAACGTACACAAACCATGAGAGTGGAGTCATACGTCACGATTATTATTTGTTTTTTTTTTTTTCATTTATTTCTTGAATACAATTTCAAGAGCAAGTGGGTTCAACAGCTTTTGTTATCTGAACAAAATATGTAAAGACAGAGAGAAAGATAGAAGAGTGAGTATTGTGATGAGAGCAACAATCCCAAACTCAGGGTTACTAACAATAAGGGGTGTCTGGGCATATTTACTGAGTGTGTGGCGTTCAAGTTGTTATACGAAATACGCCAGACTGAGTGTGTGTTGTTTTTTTTGAAAACGAACAAGATCCAACGTAAACGTTGATTTTCCTTTCATTGACAAGCGGCGCTTCGTAATGTACAGATCGTAAAATACGCTTAACGGAAACTATGTGAACTTTTGTGAAATATAAAAGACCCAAAACCAAACAAACTAAAGAAACAAAAAAACACAGCTGATGGAAAAAAAGAATTGATTAAAAGAAATTAAAAAAAAAAAAAAAAAAAAAAATGTGTGTTTTAAAAACCCCTTAAAAATTTAAATAAATAAAAGAAAAGAAAAATATTTTTTTAAAAATTTGATAAAAAAAAATTTTAAAGAAAAAAATTGTTATTCAGAAGAAAAAAATGAAAATGGTCATGTCAGCTGACAGTTCAGACTGTCATCCTTCTAGCAGTAGTGTTGTAGTGGGAGCTGAAGCTCCAACCCAAAGTGCAAAAATTTCAGTTATTTGTCATATAGCAAATCAAACACAACAACAACAAACGGTTAATAACCAACAACAATTAAGTGTTGTGGAGGCTTCCGCAGCCTCATCGACCACCTCGGGTCCACAAATCATAATGGGTCGTTCCCATTTAGAAAATGCTTTAAAATTACCACCCAACACTAGTGTTTCGGCTTATTATCAAAATACCAAACTTTTAACGCAAAACACAACAAATCACAACAACAGTAGCTCCAATGTGGAGCCACCACAACAAAAACAAACTGTAAATAATTACCAAAACTCTTTGAATATAACGGAATATCAAAATAGATCCACAAACTTTTTAAGAACTCCTCTGGGAGTAACAGCAACAGCTACAGCTGCAGCTAATAATACACCTGTCACAGACATGGATACTGTGCCCACAGGTGCTTCACCAGCATCATCCTCATCAATAACAACTGTTGTACCACATAAACCTCCAGTAACTCCTTCCTTTTCTAACCACCCTTCCACTAATTCATGCACTTCCCCCAATTCGGTTATTTATCCAACAAAATCCTTACACAATTCCTTAATATTATCGCAGGCCCTACAACAGCCTTGCAGTGTTAATCCCAATAATATTTATCATCAAACTCAAAATCAAAACAATAATATTGTATCCACTTCAGAAAATCTAAATGCATCATCGTACGATAATTTTCTAAATTACCACCATGCCACCAATGAAGGCATTTACCACCAGCAGCAACATCACCATCATTTGACACAACAGCTTACCACAAATTTGCAGCATCATCAGCATTCGTCTGGTGTTTTGGTAGTGGCAGCTGATTCCAGACCCCAAACACCGGATTATATTAAATCTTATCCTGTCATGGATACAACAGTGGCCAGTTCAGTCAAAGGAGAACCAGAACTTAACATCGGTAAGAACACCAACTGATACCTTAGCTTTGCAACGATAAAAAAAATATTAAACACACAGGAGGAAAAATGTTGGATACAAGTTCTTTTTCCTAACCTTAAAACCCATGTTCCTCAATCGAAAATTTTCAAATTATTTCTTACAACTATTTTTGCCCTAAAAAGTTAAATATTAAATTTTTCCCAATTTTTTCAAGCATCTTTTCTGGTGTATCCTAGTAAGAATTAAAGCATTTTTTTTCAAAGGGAAAGTAGGCAAAAAGTTTTTCTCCCTAACCTCAAAACTTAATTTTGAGAATAACACACTGGCTATTAAAAAATTTTATATTATGATTTTTTAAAACTAAAATTTTTAATTTTAGCAATTTAAAAAGGTTTTAAAATAGTTGCTTTAACAATTAACAATAATTTGCTTTACTGAAATTTTTAAATTTATTTGGAAAAGATTTTAAGAACACTTTTTTCGATGGTTTTACAAAACAAAATTGCTCTTAAATTCTCCGCTTTTTTTACTTTAATTTTTTTTTTAAGGATTTAGTATCATAAATAAATTTTATTTTTAAGATAACCTTTTTAAAAGAGAAGTTATTCTTGCAAATATGAAGATCCTTTTAAGAGATTGTCCAGAATTTTTATACCAAAATGATTTATTAAATTAAAAAAATTTTGCTTATTAATGAAATGTCTAGATTTTTTGGGCTTTAGGTGCTTTTTGAATTAAAAAAAGTTATATCTTTTTATGCTGCAACACTTGTTTAATGAATTAAAAATTTAATTTCAATTACGCTATTATTTTTTAAAGTGGTATAAGTCTACTTAAAAAAAAAAAATCTCAGCGATAATTTTACGAAAATTACTCATTTTTTTTTTAATAAAAGTGAACTTATACCACTTAAAAAAAGTAATTTATTTAAGCTTAAAGTCTTTTAATTAAAATTTTTTTTTCAATATTTCGCTCTAGAACAGTACCTATAGCTTCTTCAGCATTAACTCTCTTATCCAAAAAAAAAAAATTCAAAACAAAATTTATAAAAAATTTTGATAACTTATGCTTGTATTCAAAAAAAATAAAGAAGATTTGAAATCGATATTGTAACAAATTTGTATGAAAAAATTTTCAAAATTTCTACTTGAAGTCGTTATTAGTCATTTTAAATACCAGCCTTTGACTTTACAGTTTACGTCAATTTGTTTTTTGGATAAGGAGGTAAGAATTTTTATTTAAAGGGGCTTGATAATTTTGTTTTTAACTTGAAAGTCAAAATTTTATTTGCCAACAATAATTTTTTATACGGCTGTGTTTCTGTAAATCAAATCGTTTTGAAAGACGAGAAATTTTTAATTTAAAAAAAATCGTTATTGTTTTGAAATCATTCAATTTTTAATAAGCTCTAGTTTTTATTCAAACCTCAAATTCAAGTTTTGGGGGCTATAAAATTAATAAATATTGTTTTCTGTTGTGGTGAAGTGGTTCTGTTTGTAATTCTTGTGTGATAAAAATTTGGTCAAAGAGTTGTTCATACTTGTAGCGGAAATTTTTAGAAATTTCAGTGTTTCTTAAATTATTATTTTTTAACTTTACATAAATTAAAGTGCAAGTAATTTTACTACAATTAATAAAACAAATTTTTTAAATTTATGTTTTTTTCGGATTTTAAAATTAAATAAAATTGCATTAATAAAATGTGAATTCGGTTTGGAGAACACCAAAAAATGTAAATTTCTTTTAAAACAATTTTTTTAATTCGATTTACAGAATAGAGCCAATTAAATTATTTGTAAATTAATATGACCTTAGGCCCAGTTACGAAATCTGCATTTGAATTGTAATGAAATTTCGATCGCTATCGAGTGATCCCTGAAGAATATACATAAATTTGAAGCGAAATATCAATATAAAAATAAATCAAATTATAATCGCACCTTCAGTTTGAAAAATAGCTACAGTTAAGCCTCGACTAACGGGGACTCTATTAATTGGTTACATCTATTAACCGCCATGCGCTTCTTTTTATTTTTTCCTTCTATTATCCATGCTTTAGATCTATTCCTCTAATAACCGTGCTTTACATCTATTTTCCGTACAGCATTCACATGTTTTTTATTATGTAAATTTAAATCCGGTGGTTCCCCTTTTTAAGTTCATGTACCCACACATAAGACCTTATTTGGGTTTTTATTCATTTAGTAAGTGAAATTTGATCTGCTAACACCTGTTTTGGAATGATGGCTCCTTCAAATAGTATATTTGAAAAGAGCAAGAAAAGTTCTTTCAATTAAAGACAAAATTACTTTGATTCATGACTACGACAAAGACATATCTGTTAAGTTGCTGTCTGAAAAATATGGAGTTGGTAAGCAAACTACGCGATTTGGTGGAAAACAAAGAACAAATTTTGCTATATGGCCTAAAGTAGATACCTAACACTCAAAAATTCCGAAAATCCGAAAGTAGATTTTGCACTTGACGACTGAAATAGAAACTCTAACGTTGGCACAAGCGATAGAGGCCTGTAATGTTCTGTTAAAGTTTGTGGAAAATTCTCCAGTTATATCAGAACCAGATAAAATCCAGATGCATCGTATTCAAAACCAATTATTGAGAGAAAAATTAAAAGCAAAGAGGCAAAGTAATATAAAATAATATTTTAAATAAACAAATATTTCATCAGAAGAAATAAATTTCTGTATACGAGTATTTTAATATAACCTCTATTAACCGTGTATTTCGATTATCCGTGCTGGTGCCGGTCCCACGAGAGCCGGATAATCGAGGTTTACTGTATTTATTAAATTATTTGATATTTAAAAACAATTTATTTCCCTGGAAAAAAAGTTACGAAAGCATAAATAAAATAAAGACTTTTTTAATAATAAAAAAAAAAAAAACTTAATATTTTGTGTGAAAAATTTAATTTTTTTAATAAATTTTATAAAATCTTTTAAACAAAAATATTTGTTAGTTTTAAATAACTTAAGCAAATTTTTAAACTTTTTATATTAACACAGACAAGAATAAATTAAAATTTATCTCTTTATTTCACTGTAAATTTTAATATAAAAAAAATTATTTTAAAAAAAAGAACGCTGTTATCATGTTCCTCATATTCAAAAAAATTTGTACCAGACAGTTGTTCGTTGCGGATGCATTTGTTTCTCATGGATTGCATGAAGATCTTATGATGCCAAAATTTTATAATTTTGATGGAAGTGCGCTTCATCGGAGAAGGCGACTATTTGGAAAAATTAGCATTGACTTGACTTTACTGTATTACCCATTGAACGAATTGCCGGCGCGCATATTCTATTCAATACTCCATCGGAATATGTATTGTTTGCAATCCAATAAAAAAATCACACAAAATGAAAAAGTGCATTATTACTGCAACACACTTCATTAAAAAAGTTTTTCTCACTAACCTTAAAAAAAATTTTTTGTTGATCGCCAAGCAGACTTTAGAAACATTTAATCGGGTGATTTCTGAGGCTGTAAGGCTTATAATAAGCACGGGTTTGGTACTCATAGTATATCGTGAAAAATTTAAATAAAAGTAATTAAATTAATTTAATAAACAAGTTCATGGCCCATCAATATTGGGCCACATATACCACTACCACCGAGAGTATTCTTTAAACAGCAACTCATTGATGGTTTTTATTTTTAAAATTATAATTGCAATTGTTAAAAAAAAGTTCATTGATTGTTAAGTAATTAATTAATTGTTTACTTTGATTTGCAGGGTTTATAAGTCAATACACCCACCTACAACCAACCAGTTCCTTTCAAAATTCTAAATACGGAAATTGATTTCACATCATTTCAAATTCCAATAACACATGGTTCTGGCAAAAAAAAAACAGATTTCCATACAAAATTTTTAATTATTTTTTAAACCAAAGTCTCTTTAAATTAATTTTTTTAAGTATTAACAAGCAAGGTCATCCTCTCTTAGTCACACGTTCAAAACGAGTCGGTTTTTTTAGTTCCGCATTTTTTGTTTTAACTCATTAGCTGCTCAATTTTATTAATTCTCTTAAATTATAATTATAAATTATAAGGTAAGAGGAAAAAAAGGGGGAGCAATAAAAAATATTTAATTCAAGTTTAAAACAGGAGTTCAAAAAACTTTTTAAAGGAAACATTTTTATAGCAAAACCCGTCAAATAACCGTAATATGGTTTATAAACAAAATTTAATTTGTATTTGAGCTGTTATTTTCGAAAGTGCTATAAGACCACTTTTAAAAAACAAATAAGTCAGCGGTAAATTTGATAATGAAATTAAAATTAACTTTTTTTAAATGGACTTATACCACTTTTAGAAATAACGACTCGTTTATTAAACACAAAATGTAAAAACGGCTTATTCGCTTAAAACTTAAATACTAACAGATTTTATTGGCATTTTCATTACACTGAAAAAAAAATTTATTTAAAAAAACTTCCTTAAAATTACTTCATTGATTCAATGAAATATTTCATAAATTATATGAATTAATGAAATATTTTCCTTGTATTAATGTAATTATTTCCTTAAATAAAGAAATATTTCATTGAACTAATGCAAAATAACTGTTATTTTTGAAAGAGGTATAAGTCCAATTTTTTTTAAATCGAGTCAGCGGTGACTACGAGTGCATCTTACTCATTTTTTCTTTAATGAACTTAAACCACTTTTACAAACAATGACTGAAATATTTTATTAAACTCATGAAATGTGTCATATGATTGGCTGAAAAATAACGAATTTTGTTCATTCGATGAATGACAAATTCAGAATATATGAAAGAAAATTCTCTGTGCGTATAAAATAAATATTTTTAATAAAATATTTAGCTTTAAATTTATTTCAAGGTCATTAGAACGAAATTATTTGTTTATTAGGTATTTAGTGCCAGGCTGCGATCTAGTCAGTTTGTAAAGAGTGTTGTCAATTGTAAAGAATTAAACTTTAAAGCGGGTTTTATAACAGCAGCTGTTAAAATGTTGAAAACTGTGCAAATAATATATCACTTTTATTGTTTTAAACTAATGAAACATAAATAGTTTTGCTTCTAATATGAAACGGCTGATGATTGATGGATATTTTCTATGAAACTCAAACACTTGAGTTGAAAGCAGTAAAGGGCAAACTAAAACACTTAACTAGTTTTATTAATAAAATTCCAAACAGCAAGCAAAAGAAATTGAAGCAAAACAATTAGTCATGAAAACAATGAGCATAAAACATTTCACAAATGCCCTCTGCTAACACGCTTCATGATCAAATCCTATTTTTCTTTAGTCAACAAAAACAAATGAAAATAAAATCATAAAAATTATTAAAATAGTTTTCAAGTTCACATCAACACATTCAATTTATGTGAAAAAAAAGCGGCCACTGACTACGTATTGTTCCCCAGTGGAGGCCTTATCAGTACCAGAAATTTATTTAAACAACATAAACAAAAAAGCAAAACACTCCAACTGCAAGACAATAATACTTTGCTTTCTTTCTTTTCTACTTTGAGAAAGAGAAATAAACAAAATGTTCGTTATCAAACAGAAAACTTGATAACAAAATCAAACAAAATTAAAACAATAACAACAACCAAAAAAAACTTACTTTAAATGTACTTTTTCTTTAAAAATAAACAAGATAAAGCATGAAATGTAATTTGTAATTTAATATGAAGAAACGAAAAAATTACTCCAGCATCTAAACCTTAAACCTCACAAAAATGTCTTCCTTTCAAAACTATTTATGCAATTAACCCTAGAATGTATATTTAGTTCTTTATTTTCTATATTTTTAGTTTATTTTTTTTTTAAATTGATTTCTCATACCGCATGAGCCGAGGCTGTGCTCTTAGTATGTGTCAACTTGTGTCAATATTTCGTACCAAAATCGCACACAAAAAATTCTCAAGAAAAAACTTATCTAAAGCATATGAATTAATGAGGCAAAAATGTTTGTTCCCATTTGTTGCGTGTTGTGTTTTTTATAAATTGAAATATTTTATTTTTCAAATTGGGACTAAATATTTATTTTTTTCCTTAAAAAATCTAACACAACAAAAAAAAAACCTTTTTGATTTTAAAATAGCAGGAGGCAACTCACGGCATTCGCTAATGATCAAAATCAATGTAATTTAATTTTCAATTTTGAATGTTGTCGACTGCCATTTTCCAGTTACAGGAGTTGTTTTGCTTGCCTAACACACACTAATTGCTAATACTCAAAGCTGACACTGTCGTATACGAAAATTTTAGGCCCGCTTAATGTCCTGAATTTAACTTTCCATTTTTATTTATTAAACACACTCACAAACAATTTGTTTACTTTTTTAATTTAATTTTTTCAAAAGCATTCACCTCGCAAAAAAAAAGTTCATTTACTTTTTTGTTGTCACTATTATCTTTTTCTTTTTTTTTTTAACAAGGTGATTGACTTTGTGACTTGTGCAGTTATTATATAATTTTGATTTTTTTCTACAAAATCATTCACCCCATGAGTCGTTATCTTGTGCCACAACAAGCCTCCTCCTGCTTTCGTACAAAAAAAAAAAATTTGCATTCCACAACACAAAAGTTTATTTACCTTTTTCTCCTTAAATAAATTTAATTTAATTTAATTTAAAAAAAATTTAAATAAGAAATTGATTTTCAAAAACGCCAAAATGACCTCACTTAGGTTTTTGAACTTTTATGTTAATTTAATTTAAGCAATTTTGTACGCAGTCTGTGACCGACCATTGATTAAAAAAAAATATTTTGTACAAAACCTGTTTAAAATAATATTTAACAACTAAACAAAAAAAAAAAATATTTCCGCATTTGTTAAATGAATAAAAAAAAGTATTGCTTGTACTGTGTGTGTTAGAAGTACAACACACACTCAGCCAACTAGACTTATTTTTCTTTATGGCATAAAATTGTTGTTGTTGTTATTTTTAATTTACTTTATTTGTTTTTGTGTTCAATGTCAAAATATATCATGTTTTTTTTCGATTTCTTTTGTTTAAAATTCATGAGTAGGCATTAAGCATTTTATGATTTATTAAGAAAAAGAAAAAAAAAGGAGATCAATTGTGTCAATAATTATTTCAATAGCTTAATTCTTTATTACGCTCTTGCTAAACGCTGGCACATGCCAAATCGACACTACATCTGTGAGCACATCTAGCGTTTTTAACACGAGTGAATGAAACTTTCAAGGTTGTTAATAAAACTACAAGTTTAAGGTGTTGGAAGCAACCAAAAAAATAAAAAATAATAAAACTTATTTGTCTTTAATATGCTCTTAGCTAAGCGATAATTTTTTTTTTAACTATTTACCCATCGAACTTTAAAAATGTCTTTAAAAAATGTATACCGTTGCCACTATTTAATTTATAACAACGAAAAGACGGAACAGTGATGCCTCATTACAAATATTATCTTTATATATAAAATGCGACTGTAGATGTGCTGGACCGATTTAATTGAATTTCTGTGTATACCTTTGGAAGGATTAGCTTCACAAATCTACCCGGCAGATTTCGCTGCAGTTGTTATCCGGCTTATTTATCTACTACCTGTTTTTACCCGGTCTTGCACTGTCCTTTACTCTATGATTACGATTTCTTAGAGCAAGAAGATCGAATATACAAAAATTTTAAGGCAAAACAACATTTGCCGGGTCAGCTAGTTATATCTTATTGGAATGTCGTAATAATGGGCAACATTTAAAGATCACTTTATTCTACGTTATAACTAAAGTTAACTATAACGATTAGAGCTTGCACAATGGCTCTTAAACGTCGCGGTGCCACAACTGTTTGAGACCTTATTGGCAAATTTCTTTTCTTTATAAAACAAAAATTGTGACAGCAACTTACTCAATTTAATATATCATTTCACTGCATTAAATTGTTTTTAATTTGTTTAATTAATTTTTTTTCTTTCTTTAGTTTTACTATATTTAAATACAAATTCATTGTCAATGTAAAACTTAACACGTCATTTTCTTATATTTTATGCAGTGGATTTTTTTTAATTGCAATTGCGTTCATTGCACTTTTGGCTCAGAAAAAAATATTGTGCGTGTTATTTTACAGATAAAAAAAAATTGTAAATATGCATTAAATTGAAACCATTTTTTTTACAGCCGGCTAAAAATAAAAGTGAAATTTTAAATAAAACAAGTGAAATTTTTATTGAAACTTAGCCAAAGAAATTTTGCTTTTTTTTTTTTTTGTACGTGAAATTCCAAAATGCAATAGACACTTCACTTCGACTAATGCAATAGTTTATGCAGGTGGCGCGGCGCGTATTACTTAGATAATTGGAGTTTATTTGCTTAAAAATTAAATCCAGAGTTTTCCAATTTAGGCACCACATTGGCTTTGTTGTGCGTGCATGAATTGCTGCTAGATGCTTTAAAAAATATTTTTTAAATATTATGCGCCAGTAAAAATAAAAGGTTTTTTATAGGCTGCCTGAATTTAACGCAGCTGTACTTGTTCGTACACAGCCACATACGCATACATACTCGTAACTACCTATGTACTTTTGAGAGCCTAGTTAAGTGCTGGGCTATTTTTAGTAAAATTTAAAAAATTTTCCACATAAAACTTACACGAATTTTCTAATTACATAAAGTGGAATTTTCCATAGATACACACTTGAAACAAATAACAATAAAAGCAAACACAAAAACTTGTTTCGAATATTCTAAAACCGAAAAAAAAACAAGAATAATTCCCCCAATTTTTATTTTATTTATTTATACAGTGTTAAGTAATATAATTAAATCACACACACACACACACACACACACTAATTGTATAAATAAAATAATTTTCAAGTTCACTCACACTAACACAAAAAATAAATAACAGAAATGTGGATTTTATCCACACACGAACGAGCATATTAAACACGACCTGCACGATCTAAGGAAAACACAATAGCAACAACAAGAAAAAAAGAATAACTGAGAAAGACTTTCTTTCGTCAGTCGTTCACCAAAACCAACAACGCAAGAGTAGCAGCAGCATTTGTTGTAATGTTATTATTGTTGCTGTTGCAATTATGTAAACAAATTCCGATTAGTGGAGAGAAATTCTAGACCTTTCTCTCTGTGTGTGTGTTTTTTTTTTATTTTTACTTTGTAAAACTAACAAACAAACAAACAACCTGTGTGTGTGCTAAACAAAATTGAAATCAAACAACCAGTTTTTTTTTCTTTAATATTTTATTTTCTTTCTTCTCATTTCTTTTACGTTTGCGTTTATGTTTTTGTACTTTCTTCGTCTTGAAAATAACGATAAAACTTGTTTTTAAGCCGAAAACAAGATTGTAAATAACATTTTGTTACTGTCATGAATGGTTTTATTTGTTTTCGTTGTTGTTGTTATTATTATTGTTATGAATGAAAAGAAAGAAAGTTATGTAATACTACACATCTGTAACTTGAAATTCTTGGCGATTATGTTATGAACTTTCTTCTTGGCTGTGTGTGTGTTTGTGCTTGATTAAAAGCCACTAACAAGCCATGATGGCATGCATGCTTATGGCAGTGTGTGTTTATGTGTTTGTATGCTAGATTTTGAAAAAGAAAGTAATTTTGCTTTTATAGGTCTACTGCTGTTGGCATTATTTTACATTAAATTGTGTAGCCAAGGCAACAAGTAAAAGTTATGTAAAAGATAAAAAAAATTAAAAAAAAAAAATTAATTTTTTTTAACACAACTAAATCAATCGCTTTAAGTTACAATATTTTTGTCATAAAGGAGTTTCTTTTAGCCAAAAGCCCAGTAGTTAATAAGGGGCAACAATGTTGCCTTTCCAGAAGGCAATCACAGCTACTTGGCACTTTAAAAATACTCGCCTACCATAAAGTGATCTTGCAGGTCGCGGTAAAATTGTAGCCCTTATAGGACCAAGGAAATGATGTCTTAACCAACACTGAAAGAAAAACTTAGCATTAATCCATCATAAAATAATTTATAAAAATTTAATAAATTTTATTAAAACCGTTTCATTGATTCAATAAAATATTTCATAGTTTATAATGAAAAAATTAAATGTTTACTTTTTTATTAAATTAATTCATGAAATTAATGAAATATTTTGCTTACACTAATAAAAAGTGTCCCTAGTTAAAAAAAAAATTAATTGTTTTATTAGAATTCAAAGAATACATGAATAAAATTCTCTAAGTAAAGGAAACTTGTCTGGCTATTAGTCTTTCGAAGCAATAAGGGGGCTGAGTTAAACAACTATGGCGATTATAGGTGAGATGTTTAAAATTGTACGGAAAGGCCCTGAGCAAGTCGATTACTAGAACTCAACTTTGTAATATAAAAAAATTTTATAATAATTAAAATATATAAAAAGACCTAAAAGCTTAAAAAATATTTTTAATAATTTTATTGAATTATTCGATCTTATAAATATTATTTAAGCTTAAGATCTGAATAAAAATATTTCGACTTTCTTTTGAAGGTCTTCTTCAGGGAAATTTATTATTATAATAAAATAAAATTTCATATGTCAAAATTATTAAATTTGAAAAATTGAAAAATGAAAACTATATAAATATTTTCAATACACTATGAAACAATTATTTACATAAAATACTTAAATATTATTCAAGCTTAAGATCTCAATGAAAAAAATTGTTTTTATTTTAAATTTTCCAATATTTGTTATAAAAATAAATTTCCTGCAGAAGACGTGCAAAAGAAATTCGAAATATTGGAAAATTCAAATAAAAACAGTTTTTTCACTGAGATCTTAAGCTTAAATAATATTTGTTAATAATAAATTTATTAGATCGAATATTTACTAAAATTATTACAATACTTAATATTAATAATCATGATAATTAAAATAAAGTTAATATATGAAAAACATTAATTTTTTATTTTTTATACTCGTATATAACTATTTTCTCTCATTTTTAGCAATTAAATATCTATAACTATGAGCCTTAAAATTAATTCTTTTTTCCGAGGGAATATTTATTAACATTTCTAACATATATCGCCGTTTTTAATTATTTGCTGAATTTAATACTGCTGTATTATCAAAATCTAGAAAATGATTACAATTAAAAAAATGTAAATATAATGCATTTTTTAGTGAATATGTGTTATTTCTATTTTTTGATCTGACTTATGAACTGCTAATCTATTTTTTAATTTGTTTTTCATAGTACCTAAATATATTTTATTACAATTTATTACCTTACATGGTATACTATAAACTACATATGATTTTACTGACATTTTTGTCTTATCTTTTATATTATTAAATAATTTACATTTTGTGTGCTACTTTAAATTTCTTATTATCAAATATAGGTATTTGACTTTTCTAATCAAAAGAAATTAGAAATATTTTAAAATTAAAATTTTTTTTAAATCTTAAGCTTGAATAATATCTACTAATGAAAAAAAATTTTCAATAAAGAAAATTTTTCCAAAAAAAATTTTTTTTTTTAAATAAAAAAATTTTTAATATAAATAGCTGTTTTCAAAAAATATTTTTCAAGAAATAAATTTTTTTTTCATAAAAAAAATGGGTCAATAAATAAATTTTTTTATTATGTTTTTTATATATATTATTACTCGCGCTTTTTAGTTCAGTATATGTACCTATTATCAATAATATTTCCATATAATTCCCTATTATTGAAGGTACATAATGCTTTTTTTTATTTGTTATTTTAATTTCTGATAATTTGATATTATTTGAATTGCAGAAAAAGTGATTTTGACCCCAGACACAGATGGTGCTGATGAGGGGAAAGGGATTTCTCCGAAAGTGATCGCTCCACCAAACCAGTGTCTGGGGTTAAAATCAATTTTTCTGCATTTCAAATAATATCAAATCGTCAGAAATTAAAATAACAAATAAAAAAAAAAACATTATTTAAATTCAATAATAGGAAATTATATTTAAATATAATTGATAATAAGTACTCGTACATATACTGAACTAAAAAGCGCGAGTAATAATATATATAAAAAACATAATACTAAAACAAATAGTTCAATGAAAAAATCTATTAAATACATTTTTTTTCCATAAAAAATATTTTTTTTTTCAATAAAAAAATGTTTTTTAATATTGGAAATATTGGAAAATTAAAATAAAAATAATTTTAATTTAGATCTTAAGCTTGCATAATAAAAAATGTTTTCTAATAAAAATTTTTAATAAAGAATTTTTTTTAATAAAAAAAAAAATTTAATAAAAATAATTTTTTTTTTTCAATTAAAAAAAAAAATTTTTTTCAATAAAAACCTTTTAGTAAAAAAGTTTTCAGTAAAAATAATTTTGATAGTTAAATAAGAAAATAAAAAAAAAATTTTAATTTTTTAAATAAAAAATGTTTTAATATAAAAATTTTTTTATTGAAAATAAATTGAATTGTTTCCAATAGATTTTTTGTTAATTTCTGTTTCTAACCTTTCTTTAATTTCCTTTGTTATTATTGCAGAATTTGATGGTACCACTGTTTTGTGTCGCGTCTGTGGTGACAAAGCTTCTGGTTTCCATTATGGCGTTCATTCTTGTGAAGGTTGCAAGGTAAGTAATTTCTTTTTTTTTTTTTTTTTTTTGTTATTTTCTTAATAAATTAAAAAAACCTTGAAATATTCATTAAAAAAAATCCAAAAACCCAAAAATATTTTAAGACTTCTGCACTTTTTTTTGTTGTCTAAAATTTGACATTGAAGCAAAAGTTAAGGAAAAAAGAGTTCATTTGCTTAAAAATGAATAAAAAAACTTTAGCAAGGCTATTTGTTTGTCTGGCAGCCAGACAGATTTTTTTTTTTACCTTTTCTTCTTTTATCAGCATAATTTTGAGCGTTTTCTTCCGTTGGTTACTAAAAAGATTGTGCTCTGGTCTGTTGTTGTGTCTGAGATGTGACACCCTACACAATAAGGGGTGGCTTGTGAAATTTGATTTATTTCACAGCAAACACATACTAACTATTTTCCCAAACTTTTGATTTCATTGTTGTTTCAAATTCATTTAATTGTTTGTTTTTTTCTTTTTTGGTGTATAAGTCTGGCTCCCTGTTTTTTCTCTTTTCTTTATTAATGTTTTAAATTAAAACAAAACAAAAAAAATTGCCCGACTTCACAGCCTTGAAAAGTAGTTTGCCCTATTCCCTTATATACCTAAATGCAGTCAGAATATTCTGTTTTGTTTTATTTAATTGTATTTTTTCCCTTTTCGTATTCGTATTTATTTTTATAACAACCAGACTCACTCACTACTGCACAGTGTGTTTTATAAATGTCTCAATGTTGTCCTTGATTTAGGTTAAAACACCATACATGCACGATCGTGCAAATATGTACATACACACGCATACACACAACCATATCTTCATTACATTTGCTTATTGTTTTCGCTCTATAAAAAGAACAATGATATACAGAACCCTTCTTTTTTAATCAACATTAAGCAATTTTAAAATTGAACTTAAAAAAAATCAACAGCTTAAATTGATTATTGCAAGTGTTTATAAGAAAAGCCCTTTTTCCAAAAAAAAATTAAAAAAAAAATGGGGTGGTTTTTTAAATCAAACTAAACCGTGCTTGCACACCAACAAAATAATTATTAACGAACACCACCTTTTCATGTTGTACGTACAAAGCTCCATACACGATCTTTTTTCGTATTAGTTGAGAAACACAACAATACTAAAACAAAATTTTTGAAGTTCAAGGTTAAATACATTTTCTGCTTGAACTCATTTTTGTTCAAGTCTTCTCTTCTCCAACCAATCGATCCTCTTGTGATTTACTTGTATTTTGAGACGTAGGTACAACAACTTTTTCTTGTCTTGTTTATAGTTGTTGTTGTTGTTGATGTAGCTGTGTACTTTTGGATGAATTTGTTGTTTTAGGGCTTTTTTCTTTTGGTTACCTGTTTTTGTTGTAGTGTTGGGCAAAAAAGGTTTTAAAAATTTTTGGACTGGCCTGGTGTGTCTGTCTGGCGACAAGCATTAAAGTGCGTGAGTTTCAGTTTCTTTCTTTAAATCTTTTATTAAACCAGCAGCTTTCACAAAAAATAAAAAAAATTTTATAGGCAGACAGACAAGTCATACATACATCTGTACTTAAAATGAAGTACATTTATACAACGTCTGCATTTTTTTTCAGTAATTTCAGTTTTTAAATGGCCTTCATTCATAACGAGTAGGTATTGACCTTTAAAAATTAAATTCTTTTAAAGTTAGAATCTTTGTTGTTGTTGTTTTATATTTAAAAAGAATCAATAAAAGGAAATAATTTGTAGTAAGGGGCTGAAGGGAGGTTGGGTAAATAATACAATATTATAAGCCATAGTAGCAATGTGAGCTGCAGGATATACCTACCTATTGTGCAGCTAAAATAACAAAAAATTTCGTAATTTTACCAAAGTTTTTAAGATTCCCTTTCAAACCCAGCTGAATCTGTTGAGAGGTGTGAACACGAAAAATTTTAATTTTTTTAACTGGGAGGCCATTTTGCAGGTAATGGCGGAGGCTACACAATTGTGCGATGTCCCGTTCACAAAAAAGACTTTTGAAAATAAAATGGTTAATAATTTAAAGGGAATTATACTCAAAAAATGTTCAGATCTGAAATGGATTAGTATCTCACTACGCATTGTGCCACTCCTAGTAACGCATCAATATCTTTTAAAAACAAATTAATAAGAAAATGTTTTAATTTTTCTTTAAAAATTTATTAAAAATTACATTTCTTCACTTCAATTACAAACAATTTAACTATAGTCAGTTTTGCTGAAGTTTAACTTCAATTTCTGACATACTCGCCAAGGCAGCGCTATAATTACGTGACCTAGACCCACCCTGAGGCTGTTAGGCTACTCAAAGTCCTTATAACTCTTTAATGCAATTTCTAGAATTTCATTGCTGATTGAAGCTTAAAATATCGCTAGTAGTTGGCTGCATTAAAATTAATTTAAGAGTGTCCCCACATAGTAGCGTAGGGGTCGCAGATTCGATTCCTGTCTAGACCCTGGGTGTTTTCTACAGATAAGCCAAGAAGCTTCGCGGGTTTGTGTTGTTTAAAAAAAGATTTCAAAAAATTCTCTTCTCGTTATCACATTCTTGCCCGAAATATTTACAAAATGATATAGAATTGAAAGAGAGAAATAACAAATGATAGAAAGAACCAAATACACGAAAATATAAACAAAACTGTTGTTGTTAAGAAAACACGTCAAAAAAAAAAAAAGTTCAAAAACGAAGCTTAAATTCGCAAAATTCTTGCATAAACCAAAAAGTGGCCCACATTTAAATGATTCTAAGTTGGAAATGTCAATTTCAAGTTGAAAATTTTAAATTTTTTTTGACAGACAGTCATTTTTTTATCGATAACACTGAATATACATATATGTATGTGTGTGTATTTGAGATTTTTGTATTTATCTTGCAAGAAAAAATAAGTGTCATAGGTATGGGCTTTAAATACATACCCAAATAGGTAACTATCTGGCTGTAAAAAAAGGTTCAACCTCCGCAGCACCCTATTTGAGAAATAATTATTTTAAAGTAATTTTATTTAGTAAAAAGACTTGTGCAAACTGGGCTCAAATCATTGAATGCGATATTGAATGAAGACGAAGACCCTAGAAATTTTATTTTTTTTTTTGTACCAGTAATTTAAAAATGTCCATTAAAGTTTCTCAATCAGAAGACAAACCATTAAAAAATCAAATTAAAGTTAAATAAATTAATGTATTCATACACACATACATACATACATAGCCATACGTTGCCCAAACTAAGTTATTTAATTAAATGTAGAAAATTAAAAAAAAAATATATGTTTTTATCCCAGCTCTTACTCTGTCTCCGGCTCTCATCTTCTGCCTCTATTTACATATTTCATTTAAACAAGAACGTACACAGGATTGCTTAGTATTGCAAGAGCGTGTGTGTGTTTTTCTAGTAAACTATTCTGGGATTCTGATAGTAATTTCGTGTTGTTTTTATTATTGTTACTGCTATTATTATGGATGGCTGCATGTGTGTGGTACGTTTTATTATTATTTTAGTTTGTTTTGTAGTTATAGTTATTATTGTTTTCCTTATTTCCATTATTATTCTTGGTTTGATTTTTCTATTTCTGTTCAACATTAAAACAAACATGTATGAGACGACAACGAACAACATCGGTAATTGACCAGAGCCAAAGTGGAATGAACTCGTTCAATGTCAACGCGTAGTAGTTTTTTTAATACTATTCTTTTCGATAAACTCTCTCTCTCTCTCTCTCTCTCGCACTCTCAAAAGTATAGTGAGAGTTAGTTTGGGGTAGTAAATAGAACATGAAAAAAAAAGAGAAAAAGAAAAAGTAAAATAAGGAAGAGAGAGTATGGAATAAATATGAGTGCCATAATTCTGCCGCAGGCAGAGTAATTGTTGTTGCTTTTCTGCTTATTTAAAAATGTGGGTCTTTTTTTTATCCCTCTGTTTTGTTTGTTTTGTGTGTTATTTTTCATGAGTTTTATATAAGAATTTATTATTGAATTTTTTACTTCCTTCTTATTTTGTTGGCTGGCTGGTGTTGTAGTTAATGTAAATATTTATTGGATTATCTTTAATGAAAATGTGCACATACATACATACATGCAAAGCTATATACATACATGCATAACTACATACATACATACAAATTTATATAGGCAGGTACCTATTTATGTAGGTATAATTGAAATTATTTTTTCTATAGGTATTTTATTGTTTTTAGATATTTTGCTAATAAGCAAAGTTTATACAAATACAGAAATACATAAGGTAAATGTGCCAGTAGTCGGCAGTTTAACGCGTTCTCTTTTTTCAAATTTGTTACCATTTTATACATGATCATGGTATTACTCTGATATAACTCTGTAATGGTACAGTTTTAAATGGATAAAGCTATTTTTAAAATTTGTTTTTATTAAAATTGAGTAATTTATAGTTTTTTAAAAATATACCAATTGTGCCAGAAGTCGGCATACATGTCCCAGTGCTCATCACACTGTGATCCTATTGTCGGCATATCATTTTGCCTGTAAATTTTTTCAAGGCAACCAGATGCCGACTCCAGAAACATGATCCTGTATTCGGCAGGCTTGAAATTACTTAATAAAACGTTCTGCCGACTACTGGCAAAACACAATTTGCGAATAGTCGGCACCCAATGACGACTACAGGAAATTATACAAAATTTTTGTGCCTGAAAACGGCATCATTAAACAGCAAAAAAGTATTATTTTTTGCTAATTTTTACTTATCAACAACAATATTTCAACTCTTTTCTTTCCATAGAAACCATTAAAATATGGAAATTGTTTCAAATAATAGCTTTAACAACCCATTGAAAATTAGCCTTGCCACTAAATTTTTCCTTAGAAAACAAGCACTTTTGCCGACATTTCAGAGAACACATTGGATAAAGGCAAATTGTGAATAAATTACTCATTTCAGTAGGAGGAACTAATTAGAAATAGAGAGTTAAGTATATTATTTAATCAAAAATTGTTTTTTATACATTGAAAACTCTCTGTTATACCTGTTTATTTGAGTTTTAAAAACAAAAATGACGACTTCTGGAACATGCCGACATTAGGAGCGTTTACCTTACATACATTTGTATTTTGTACATCCGTGTGCATACTGGTGATCACATCAATAATAACAATAATAACAAGTTGACTACATAGTGTTAGGTGCCTATAAAACTTGTGAAAAAACAAATATTAGGCCAGTAAACAAAATGTTGCAAATTGAAAGAATATACTTTAATTAGACCAGGACCACACACGGCAAGTTTAGTTGGGTAATTCTTTCTCAATTCTCTTTTAAAACTGTCGTTTTTTATTTCGGCAATTTTAGCATTCTTATTCAGTCTTTCATTCAGCCTTTAGGCTACCTGTCTTCTTTTTTTCTTTATAAAAGATACGAAGTGTGTACCCCTTTCCATTCTTCTTTCCTCTCTCTCCTACAAAATCAAGAATTGCGCAACTAAGATTGCTGTGTGTGGTCCTGGTCTTAGTGTAAGTAATAGATATTAACTCGTACATACCTACATAATTATAAAAAATATAAATTAGGGCTACAAGCCTCTTTTAACTGTCAAAAAACAGCTCATGTACAAAATGTATGCAGCAAACCGCAATACCGCTATGGCAAACCTGAGAGCTTGGAAATTACAATTAAGGCAGTCCGTTACATAGTGAAGTAGGCTGCGAAACAATATTTTTTTTAATTTTTTGCTGTGGTATTTTTGAAAAGTAATGGCATTTTAATTATTATTTTCTTTTAATCTAACGTTTTTAACTCTATTTTTGTTTTTCTTTAGACGATCATAAACCTTCATTTCACTGATTCGTTTAGATTTTTCAAGTCATTTAAATGAACTAGGTAATTTTTCTCGTTCATAGTTCATTTCAGACACTGTATGATGACAGTGAACGATGAACGAAATAATTTAAGAAAATTAAATCGTTCTTTCATGAACGCTAAAGCCTATTATTTATATTATATTTAAAAAAGATGTGTGCGCCTACTTAATTTCAACCTGAAATTATTCTTTGAACTTTTTTATTTACCACTTTGGCTGGCGCCTCTGATAATAATGCTACCAAAAACGCGAGCCACTTCATAAATTAGTGTAGGTACTTACCTTCAACTTGAAAGCCAGTAAAGCTGCGGTCATATTATACAAATCTTTTTCAAAATAAGCGTAACCACTACTTTTTAGCAAATATTTATAGTCTAACATGACTTTCATTGTATAAAAGTAATTCAAATAATACGATCAAGTTGTTTGGCTCTTTTTGCAAGGCCTAAAAAAATTGTTTCTGTGACATTAAAAATTTAATTTATGATGGTGTGATTGGGTGACAAAAATTATGCAAAAAAAAATATATATAAATAAAGAATTTAACTAAATTTTAGAATAAATCAGAGAAAAAAAAGCTGGTTAAACATAAAATATAAATTTTAATAAAAAGAAGAAAAAACTTTATAAAAATATTTTTTTTTATTCTTAAATGCCTATTGTTGATTTTAATACTATGTGGGCAAAACAAATTTGAACAAGTTTCTAAATTATTTTTTGCTATTGAATTATTCATTTATTAAAACATTTTGGCCTTTTAGCAATTTTTCTTTCTTCGAAAATTTAAATTTAAATTTTTGTATTTGAAATAGCAAAAAAAAAATTTAATTAATTTTAGCCAAGTTTTTACTGCTTAGTTATCGTAAATACTTTTAATGGCTGTTTATAAATAGTAACGAATTAGTTTAGTTTATGATGAAAGAAATATTTTTTTCTATTATCGGCTAGCTTAAAATTTTATTTAAAAAAAAATCTAATTCTAATTGGTGACAGAACCAAAACGCAAAATGTAAGCAAGCCTTTTTTATTGCGCTAAGAATCTATTTTATATAATTTCCATAATTTTTATCTAACAAAATTTCACTAAATCATCATATTCTAAATAGCTATTTACAGGCATACCTCGATAAACGCTATCTCTTTTAGCTCTGTTTCGCTATAGCGCTATTTAGAATTTTTGAATAAAAAATTTTTTTAAAGGTTTTTTTTTTTCTAATTTGATATAAAAATTGATAAAACTTAATTTACAGTTCTTGCAATCCTTGTTTTTGAAAAGAAAAAAAATATTTTAATTTGGAGAATTCCCAAATGTGAAATTTTGTATTAAATTGTTCATGCGAAATACCGAAATGGTTTAATATAGATCTCAATCATTTTATTTAAATAAAAAAAAAATCAATTGAACCACAGACACATGTTGTTAAGCAATCTAGGAAAAGCTGGATGTTGGATACGAAAATGAATGTTACTAGGCGCATTGAGAACAGTAAATGACAGTCCAAATTGTATTAGTTAGGAACGTAATCCGATATTTTAGTGTGAATATCACCTCAATTTTCAGGCACACAATATGAGCGCTTTGCTATTGCAAGTTTTGTCTTATTATAGGTATAGAATAATTTGATAATTTTATTTTGCTTTTAATTGTGTGCTCCGTATAGAGTTTTCAAAGCAAAGTTGCTGGCTTTTTTTAATTTTTTTTTTTTTTTTGCAAATTTTAACTTTCGGCTTATAAAATTTTAGAAAAAAAAACAGTTAATCTTCTAATTATTTCTTTTTCTTTCTTTCACAGACATCAAGTAGCAAATTTTAACATAAAGTTTTAACAAAAATTTATTTGAAAAGTAAGGCCCATAATCTTAGTCACTCTATAGTCTGTATATTTTTAAAAACGATTTTAAGTTCAGAAAATTCTTAGGAACAAAAGTCAGCTCTTAATATAAGCTTACTTTTTTGTGACTCTGATTATGGCCCTAAAGCTACGGTCACATTTGTCGAAATAAGCGTAACCACTAATTCTTGGCAAATATATTTGTAGTCTAGCATGACTTGTATTGCTTGAAATTAATTCAAATAATATAATACTGCAAATATAAATAATTTTTATAAAAATTAAACTAATCTAGGCGAATATTTCTTCAAAATATATAAACGCATATGTAGGAGATATAGTGGTTATGCTTATTTCAACAAATATTTCTTTAATGTGACTGTAGCTTAAGTCTTTTTATTATATTAATACAATTTGGAAAAATTCAATCAAAATGATTAAAATTTTTAATGTTTTAAACCTTAAAGTTTCATCACCTTCATATGTTTGAGATCGGCTGTACGAGTTGGACCCAAGTCTATCTAATATAGGTATTTTTACTTGAATTTTATTCGACTTTAATTTGACATTCTCTTTTGCCATCTATGAGAAAACTTTATTGCTTAGGAGAAATAAATTTGTGGCCAATCAAACAGAAAATCATGCCAATAGTAACTTTTACTGCTCGAAATATTTTGGACTGTATTATCGATTCTACAACTACATATGTGACCCTGGCTAAGAAAACGTGGTTTATGACTCAAAAACGAAATTGCGAGAAACAGCTGTTAAAGATAAACAATGCATTTCGTCAGTTTCTTAGTAGTTTTTCTTTTGCATTATGAACAGTCATGCCCAGTCGTGTGTGTATATAAAGAGCGATCCTGTTTTTAAATTTTTCAATTCCATTTATTATCTTGATTCTGGATTTTCAATAAAATTCTGTTTTTCTTTCATTTGTGCTCTTCTCTACATTCTCTACATTTTTAGTACACTTCTAAGCAAGTTAGGACTTTCTAGTTTTCACCACGTGAAAGAGCGTCTCAAAAACTATCGAAACCAAAAAAAAAAAAGTTGAAAATTTTTTTTTTTAGTCATAAGCCACCTTTTCATAGCCAGGGTCACATATATAATTAGTTTATTGCATTTTCAATTTTTTAATTTCTTTATGTTGCTATCATTGGTTTTTATCTACTACGAGTATCACAAAGGCACCACACCAGGGTAGCCCTAGACTTGAATTTATAAAAAATTTTAATTTATTTTTTCATGTAATTTTGTAAAGTAAAATTTTCTGCTCTTAAATCCCTCTTAATATTTTTTTTTTTTTACCCTCAGCTTTTGCTTGCTTTTCTTTGCTATATTTTCATAGAAGCTATGCATGTATGTGTAATATATCTTAAGCAGAACTAAAATTGTGTCAGCCTTTTGTGTGTTTCTTTATTACAGTCAGGTTGAATGACCGATAATGCACTTGAAACTTATTGTAACATCATGCTGTTGTACAAATACTTGCATGCATATTGTATGTATGACTGTTTTGTATAGGTATATAAAATTTATATGTGTAAGTCTGTATGGGTGGATGTGTTGTGTCTATACATCATTTTACATTGTAACATGGGGTTGAAATTTTCAGAGATTCGTAGCCAGAAGAAAAAAACACTCGAACAAAAATTACTAAGTTGGAAAATTACAGCCAATTGGAGCTGAAAACAAAATTTCAATTATGAGTTTAAATGTTTTTTATTTTGGAATAGCAAAATTAGTTGTTGAAACTCCAACAATTCAAGATTTCACTAAAAGGTATTTAAAAATGCACTTGAAAATTCAATAAAACACTAGATACCTCTATTTAACGCTTAAAGTTATCCTAAATTTTATACAAGCATACTACATGCCTATAAGGGTTGTCTGCTTGACACAATAATAAACCTCCAAAATCTTAAGGTTTACTTACGTAAATACATTCATACATACTACATACATACATGCATGTATACGGAGGTATAGGTAAGAATTTGTATAATAAAACAAGTCAAGCGCCCCCATGCTTCTCCTTCCAAATTCACTTTCACAGGGATTTTAAGCTTTCTCACTGCATACCATAGCCAGACTTATGTATTTATGTGTGTATATACATATATACTCGTATACATACATAACTACCTATTTATTAGTCTTGTATGTATCACATATAGGATAAATTTTTTTATTTATTTGGTTTTATTTATTCCCTTTTTTTTTTTTTGCCTTTACACAAAAGGTTCAATGCACTTTGCAATTTAGGTCAACAACCTTAAACAACAAATTCATGCTAAGAAGTGTGTGTGCTCTATTTAGGTTAAGAGCAGGCAGGGATGTAAACAATGTTTTACATATAGACATCTAGCTATAGCTACATACCAATGAAATAAAATAAAAAGTAAAAGAAATACTTACACACTGGCAAATACATACATAAATACTAACACACACAAACACAGATGCATAAACGTAAACGCACCAGAAACTAAATGCAACACATTTTACTACAACCAAACACATACATACTGTCATACAAAACAACGAAAAACAAAAAAAGAAAAGAAAAACGATGAGGCACTCCGCACAAACTAGAAAATTATCTCTAGCCATAGAATACTCTTTGCAGAAAAGAGAGAATTTTACACAACGTTGTCAACTTTTAAATTTTCAAAAAGCTCCAAGTTATTTAAAAAAAATTAAAACCGATAAAATGTTTTTAAAACCAAGAAATTTCAAAGTTGTTGGAATTCAATGAAATTTTCGGTATATGATAAGTCGTCCTAAAATAACATAAAAATTTATTTTTTATGTCCATACAAAGCTTATGTGTATGTGTGCCTTGGGATTTCATTTGGAAAAAATATAAGTATATAAAACTGAGACATTTATACATATGTAAACCTCGCTCTTCAAAATACATCAAATTTACCTACACAAGAATAACCATGTAATTAATGATTATTGTAAGCTCTAGTTTTTTTTTTTAATATTTATAATTTTTCTGACCAAGCTTTCCACAGGTAAGCGAAATATTGAAAATAATAAATAATTAAAAAAAAAAGATTAAAGCTCAATTATCATTAATTATATTTATATAAAAATAAAAGTCTAAATAAATAATTATATAAATTTAAAGAGGAATAACCATCTTAATAAAAGTCCAAAAATGACTAAAATTATAGGGCTTTTATTTAACATGTTGTTATTAATAGAGGTTTTAGAAGGTAGAGCAAAATCAAATACTTTTTGATACGACTAGTCGCGACTATCGAAAAATCTTCTGTGTATTTTAGACTATAATGCCAGTGTTAAGTTTTGCAATTGGCTTTGTCACTTGATTTTTTGTTCGTACCTATACAAAACAAAATTTTTAAAAATGATTAGAGCCGTATGACTAAAATTTCTATCTATATTTTTGACATAATGCTTTAACACTAGCATACATTTTTTATTTGATTTGGTATTTTTCCAAGTACTTTTTTTCAAGACTCCCATAAATTTAATTAAAAAGCCATTCATTGACTTAATTTAATTAAAAGGCCATTAATATAAGGGCAAAAACAATTTTGTAGAAATTAATTTTGTAAAAATTAAATAAAAAACAACGCTTTTTTTTAAAAACAGTTTTATTGCAAAAATTATTAAAATCATCAAAAATGTTCTGAGTTAACAACTCTGGCTGTAAAAAATAATCAGTCGTTAAAAAAATCATCATCTCATGTATCTCATGTTTTTAATTTTTTATATATAATTTCTGTAGCCTACTTTTAGCTGCCTGCTATTTTACTTTAGCCCCCCCCAAGATAGACTTTAGTTTATGTGGCAAAAGATCGTTGTTAAGCTTTTTGGGTATTTGTTCTTCAACAAAATATTTGAATAAGCTTTTTTTGGGGGTAGCTTTTTAATGACGTCAATTAAAGTGTATAGCTTTTTAAGCTTTTTATTTAGCAGTTTTTTTTTTTGTATAAAAAATAATTTTTGCTTCTATTTTAATTGAACAATATAAAGCAAAGCAAAAATAACAACAACAATATAAGTAATAAAAAGATAGAAAAAAACAGAAAAAAGTAATTGACAAGTACGAAGTTGATTGCATTTTATGTAGGTTGAGGTAAATTTGTATTTACGTACATGTGTGTAGGTATTTGATGCTATTTGTTGTTTTTGTTGAAAATGCAAAAATTTTAAAATAAAAAATACTAAAAAAAATTACCAAAAACGAAATAAAATTTACAAATACCTATAAATAAATCAAACTATTAGTGTTTAATACAAGAAAGTGAAAGCTTTACAAAGAAAAAAAAAGAAGATGAAATAGATATTGATCGCCAGTTTTAAATTAATAAAAAGAATTTTTTTAATTTAAATTTTTTGAATAGAAATTGACACTTGAAATCTTCAAACTGTTTTTAAAGTTTTAAAAAAATTTATCTTGCTAAGCGCTAATAAGCTCGCACCGTGGAACATGCCATCAAAAAAATGTAATTAAAGGGTTGTTAATTGTAAATGCGTTTAAAATACAAACAAATTAATGAATAAAAATAAAATAATGTAAAAAGAAAATGAGAAATAATTTAAAGACAAAAACGTATTTTTACGAGGAAATGGCTTTATTTCCAAAAAATTATATATTTAATGCGTACTATTTGACAATTTTCCTCAACTGAGCTATTTTTGCCATACACAATGCCAGCAAGCTTGCGCCATCAGCAAAATATCAAAATATGTTTGATATCGCTACAGCACAGCATACACAAAGGCTTGATTGCATGCTGTCGTCGTGTATGGACCCCTTTGGTTATTAAAAAAAAGCTTTTATATTTTTATTAATTTTTATAAGTCATATATACTTAAATACAAATGTATGTACATAAAATTAAAAAAATCAGAGTTTAGCTCCGAAACTTAAACTCATTTGAAGAAAATTGTTTAATAACAATTTTTCACGCTATTAATTAAAACTTTTTTTGTACCAGTTTTCTGAAACTTTGTTTTTTCAACCAAATTTTGTAATAACGTTTTTCTAAATATATAATTTATAGTCACCTTTATCAAAAATATTATTTCCCTTGAATTTTGTTCACTTTCACTGGGATAGCAATCATGAATGAATTCCCTGCAAATTTCCCTTTTTGTAAATAATTTTTTGCCTTGTTTTGTTAAATTTCTTGCCTTAATCTGTTCACTTACTTTTTGCAAGCAGAATTTAGCAATTTTTTCAACCCAAGAATTAAAAAGTGGTGGTCTACCTATAAAAAATTCAATTATTTGCTGATAAAATCGTTTATCCACAACAGTTGACATCTTTACCATAAGACCCATTCGAAAATTAAAAAAATTTGTTATTTGCCTTTTGAAAACTTTGAAAATTTAATAAATTCTTCTTTATTATACATTCACTCTGCACTGATAGCGTGAACAAAATTTCACGTGAAATTATCTATAGCAATTTTCCCTTTGAGGGGAATGAATATTTCAAAGGAGTAAGAATTTCATTTTTATTCGCGATAGGGCTGAATACTTTTTTTAAGCACGTATTTCTCAATAAAGTCTTAATATTTTGTTATAACGTTTTATTACGGTTATTGTATGGGTAAATATTATATAATAATCTGACAACGCTTTTGTTTGCTTAATTTTAAGTGTCAATTTTGATTGACTTTTGAAATACAGTAAAACGTATGCTTCAGATTTATTGTAAATTTAATTTTTATATAACGACTTTTTACGTTATTATGTTTAATATATTTTTGGTTTTATTGTTTTGTTTAAAAAATATTAAAAACATTTTTTTAAAAGCGTTTTCTAACAGTTTTTTTTTTATTAACGTTTGTTTTCGTTATAATTTTTCATTGTTCTACGTTATAGTTTTTTTTTGTTAAATTCTAATTCAAGTAATGGTATAAAATCAATTTTAGGTTTATTTTTAGTTTAAATATTCTGCATAACTTTATGCGTTATTAACAAATTATTTATTTAAATAATTAAAGTTCAGTTAAGTTGAATTCGTATCAGCCTGCTAATGCTGATTTGTAATTTTTTACTTTATGTTTTAGAAGTCATAATAAAAAACCAAAAGAGGTGGCAACACTTCCCACCTGTTTTTTATTGATGCTATCGCATTGTAACTTTAACTTAATAATTTTTAATTTTAGGTGGCAATTTTTATTTTTGATTTTTCTGCTGCTAAATAAAATTTTAAACTTAACTTTTTTATAATTATTTTTTCTTAGCTGTCCGCTGTAGTTTACTGAAATAAAAATAATTTTGGGTTTATTTTCCCTAAAATTTCTAATAACGTTATTACGATTTTAAAGCTGTTTCTGTTTGATTCTAGATTTTTATTAAAAAAAAATAATTTTTTAATAATTCTTTTGTTTTGTTTTGATTTTCTTAAATTTTATGTTTTAGTTTAGAATTTTTAATTGCTAAAATTATAGAAAACTTGTTATGAATTTGAATTTTTGTTTAATTTCAATTGCAATTATTATAAATTTGTTAAAAGATTATGCAATATTTTGTTTATTTTTCGTTAAAAAAAAAATGTTTTTTTTTTGGTTTGTTGTTGTTTATTATGTTCATTATGTATTTCAAGGTATTCAAATCAAGTTAATTTTGTTTTTTTGTGCTTGAATTAAACAATCATAGACATTCAAGCAAAAAGCACACATTACACTCCTCAGTATAATTGTGGTGTGTATGTGTGTTAGTGTTTTCAGTGTGTATGTTGGTTTTTAAGTAACAATATTTGTTTAACAATCACCTTACAAACTAAACATTACACGAACAAATCTATTATAATTCTCAAAAAACAAAAAGAAAAAACATCAAAGTGCTGTAAAAATGTGAGTGTAGTGAGCTGCTGCATGCCTAACTGCCTGCTTACTTATTTGCTTGCTTGCCTGCTACATGTCTTTTGTTGCGGGCTGTTGCTAGTGCTGCTGATTTTGCTACTGCCACCACCACACCACCACTTTTAATGTTGTTGCTCTAAATCTGGGGCGAGGGCATAGTGCAATGAACTAACCTACTGCTTGCTTGCTTGCTGCAAATCTATCTACAATTGTGCACACTTAAAAAAATGCACACATGCATGCACACACTCATAAGTCGTTCAGTCTTGTAGTCAGATAGTCAGGCAGTTAGCCAGCCATTCACTTATGTTAACGTGAATGTAATAGTGCAGCTGCTATTTGAAGCGGGGCTCTGCCTCGTTTTGAAAACACTTTTAAAATCTAAAACAAATTTGATAACAAAAAAAAAAAATTTTTTTTGTTAATTTACCATAATTTTCAAAGAAAAAACAAAAAAAAAAATTAAAATTCAAACTGAAATTTTATGTTATTTGCCTTGGCAAAATTGCTATTATTGTTTTCTTTTAAATAAATTTGAATTTAATAGGAGTTTATAATTGCAACATAAAAATATCAACATCGACAACATTTCAACTGAACTCAAGTACAAAAACCTGTAACAACCCTTAAGAGATTGAAATGACCCAGTTATGGGTTATTCACCTTTTTTGCCACTTTTCTACATTTTATTTCAGTTTCACAAACACTGAGGGAGGGTGTTTTCAAACATCTTGCAAGTTCTAAAGAACAAAGCCAAAGAAAGGGTGTAGAAATTGAGGGTTGGGGACATGAAAAATAACTTATGAAGTTTGTGTATGTGTTATGTTAACAAAGTGAAACAAGGGTAGATGGGGAGGGGAGTGTTCAACTTTCTTTAGATTTCATTTCATTTGCCTTTGTTCATATTGTTTGAATTACAACAATTTATTTAAAACTAAAAATATTTTTTTGTTTTATTTTCTTCATTTTGGGGTGAGGGTCACAAGAAAAAACAAAAAAAAAAAAACAAGAAAGGCAACAGAATTGCAACAAAGATCTTAGAGAACAATTTTGTGCTTTTATTTTCTTGGCATAGAAAAAGCAAAATTAATGAAAATTGAAAAGTTTACAAATTTGTTATTTGATTCGCTTAATGAATGTAAAATGATTTCATGAGAATGAATGACCATGAGAGAAATCCAAAATCTAAACAAAATCTCAAAGAAAACGAAAAATAACTTTATTTAAGGCATGGAAAATTAAAACGTTTGTATGGTATCTTTTTAGCAATCACAATGATATTTTTTTTTTAAATAAAAGTTTTAATAATAATCTATTATTATGAAGTTTTTAGTTCTAAAAAAAAATTCTTATGTGGTGAAAAGTTTAATTAATTACGCTTAAAATAATTTTTTTTTTTTAATTTAGATTAAGTTTATAAGTATAATTTTTGTACTCAAGGACTTCTCAAATTAATTTTATATTTTTATACTTTTTACATAACTTTTTTACTTTAATAATCTGTAGGCTATTTTTATAAATTTTATGCTTTTATATAACTTTAGTTTTTTTTTTATCAATTTTATAATTTTTATACTTTTCCACGACTTTAATTCGTTCTTATACTTTTTCATAACTTTTATAACCTTTAAACTCTTTTTATAACTTTTTTACATTTTTTATAATTTTTTTATATTTTTTACAACTTGTATATATTTTCATAAGTTTAATATTTTTATACTGTGTATTTTTATGACTTTATACTTTTTTATAACTTTTTCATGATTTTAATTGTTTTTATAACATTTGTACTTTTAAACTCTTACATTATTTTTATAACTTTTATAATTTTTATATTTTTTTGTAACATTTATATTTTTAACATTTTTTATTTTTAAGTTTTTATAACTTTTCTCTTGCTATAACTTTTAAAATTTTTTTTATAACTTTTATAGTTTTAAAGGCTCATTATATAAAGTTAGAGATTTTTAGGCCACATAAACAGTTTCAATTAGAAAAAATCTCTTAATTTAGTTCTCCCATACTTCTTCAAATGTCTTCATCAGGGAAATAAGTTAGTTCAATAACTGCTTGACCTGAGTATGAGGTGTCGTTGTAGAGACAAAAACAGCAATACGGTATAAAGCAGATTTTTATAAGCTTTTAATAAAACTGAATAATAATAAAGAACTTAAGCTTGTCAAATATTTATTTATAAAAAAAAGCTATTGTATATCTTTTATAATTTTTATACTTTTATAGATTTTCTTGAAAAAAAAAATTTTTTAAATAAAAATTTGCAGTGTTTTCCACACCTGTTACATATTGCCGTTAAATAAAAAAATTTCTAAATGTTGCCCAGTTAACACAAACCTTGATTTCTGGCCCTTAAAAAAATATATGGGGAATTGGTGTGGGAAATCCACACATGATCACATGAGATTGTGGTCATAAAGGACTTTACCCACTTGACATCTAGGCTTCCCAACCTGTCTCTGGTTATAAACTAATATGGTTTCTAGTTTCCTTTGTATTCCAGCAAGTGATTAAAAAAATTTTTTTTAAATAATTTTAAAGAATTATTTCGTTTATAAAATATTTCCAGCCTACAAAGACTTAAAAGCAGAATCATTTGGGAAATAATTATCCCACTAAAGTTTGTTTTATTTTCTTTTTTTATTAATTCGTATTTCACTTTTTAATTTAAAAAAAACCCCTCACTTTATTAATAAAATAATCTATTGTAATCTGTTGTTAACATATTTTTTTCAATTTTTATTTTATTTGTTTTCTACAAACATGCCACCTTCATAATTCTATTTGGCTAAATTGATTGTTCTATTTGCTCAAGTATCTGGTAACGTGTAACGCTTATACATTAATGACGCATTTTACGTGATGACGTCGTGTTGGTTAAAAAACAACAAGTTTCTAGCCTTAAAAAGATGTTAAAAAGAAAATTAAATTTTCTTTAGTAAAAGAAAAATTTTAGTTGACTTGCTTAAAGCAGGATTACTACTACGCAAACGGAAGTTTACGTAACAAGAAAAAGCTGTCTTTGTAATTCAATTACAGCCAAATTCATAAAAAATATTTCTGTTTAATAAACGTTTATTAAACAAATTTCCAATACAAAATGTGATTAATAAGTCCTTATTAAACAAAAATGTTTTTTATGAATTTGGCTGTTAATATTTTGTTAGTTTTTAAAGGTTTTATTATTATTATTTGGTATTAGAAATTAATTTTAGGGTCTAGGCATGAATCGAACCTGCGACCTCTAGCGTGCTACCCACCAATCTACAGGGCAGGGTAGTTTTTGCAAAACTTTAGATAAAATGCGCCTTTAAGCTACGATTTTTTTAAGAAAATTAAATTGTTTGCTGTAATTTACTTGAGTCAAAATAATTTTTATTTTGTTTTTTATAAAATTTTTTTAGCTTTAATCTGGGGGTCTCAGATTCAATTTCTGCCTAGACCTTTTTATTATAAAATATTTTTGTGGTAGTTATGTGCGATGTTTTGAGCAGCTTTGTAATAAATATGGCCTAGTTTAAAAAAATATAAATCTTGATTATGTGACCTTTTCCATCTTAAAATAAATAAGTAAATATTGTTTAAGTTTTTAATAAAATTATTTTCCTTGAGAAAGACACACGAAGGTGTGTCGAAATATTGGAAATTAATTTAATAACAATTAAAATATAAAAGCTTAAACAATATTTATTTATTAAAAAAAAAAATTTAATTAAATTTCTTAAATTTAATTGTCTTATGTCTTCAAAAAGAGTTTGCAAAGTCTCTAAGTTTTGAAAGAAAGTCTTAACGGGCAAATTAATTCTTCTTAGGCCCATTAATACAGCTTTCAATAGATAAAGTTAGTATTTTGTTTGGCAAAGAACCGGTTTTTGGCTAAAACTTTGAAACAAATTTGGGTGGATAGTTAAGGACACAATATTTAACGTAACGATATATTTAATTTAATGTCCAACCAAAACCTTGATATTTGACTTATAGAATCTCATTTTAACTACAGGGAACTTATAATAATAAAAATTAATTGTTAGAGCTTCTTGTTCTAATAAAGATTTACGAAGTGGAATTTCGCTTGAATACCTTTTTAACCAAAATAATGATAAGACTCGATTTGCTTTATTTATGAATTCAATATAATTAATTCATTTATTAAACATGTTATTCACACAAAGGTTAGAAAAGAAAAGGGAAGAATAAAAAGGTGTATTACTAGCGGCGTAATACAAGTCACAGTTGTATGCATTTGGGTTGCATTAATAATTTAGCAAATTGAAGTTTTTCTCAGCAAAAAAAGTTAAGCTTGCAGTTTTTTTTTTATTTCCAATACAAAAACCGAAAATGGTGTGCAGCTTCCTTAAAAAAAACTGAATTTTTTTATAAGCCATAATGTTGAAAAGGCTACTTTTACGTTTACGTTTTTCAGTAACTCCCGATTAATCAATGGTTACGTGAACTGAATTGTTGTTTGTTAACATGCAATCAAGTTAAAAAAGCCAATAACCTTATGAAACACACACACACACACACACACACACAAACACTTGCTGTAAAGCCTAAAATAAAAGAACAAAAAACAACAACAACAAAAGGAGTTCATAGAATATTCTATTTGTTTTTTCGTTAACAAAAAAAAAAAGTTAAATACAGAACCCATGAACAGCACTAACTAGTAAAATAAAAGAAATGCAGTTTTAAAATAAAATAATAAAAAAGCTATGATGATGATTATTGTTGTTGTTTTTGTTGTTGTATTTATTTTATTTCATTTCATTTCGTTTTGGTTTTTTTTTCTTGCATTTTTGCTACAAAAAGTCATTGACCGTTTGCTTAGCTTTTTTTTTTTTTTTTTTAGTGGAAATTTTCTAGTTGCATGGAATAAGCCGCAAGAACTATAAAAGAGCTTGTGTGAATTAGAGAGGGGGAGGGGGGCAAGAAATGGGAAAAAAAGAATGCGTGCGAATATTTTAATGATAATGATGTTTACATTGGTGATAATGATGATGATGACGTTAGTGGCACATCTTCCTGTTTTAAAATAGGTTCTTTTTGGCTCTGAATAAAATACAAAAATAAAGAAGAAGAAAAAAGAACTCTACTCGCATACACTAGCACAAACTCACTCTTTCTCTCTCTCTCTTCAGCTAACAAACAAAACCACAAAAAAAGTTCTTTCTTTCTCTCATTTACTTGCTCTTTCTCTGCATTCGCCATGCCATTTTAATGAGTTCAGTTATACGTGTTTAAATGCATTTTACTACTACAACTACTACTTCTAGTAGTTTTATAGTATGTAGTTCATTTATGCATGTGTAAAAGTGTGTGGCTGTGTGAGTGTAACTATTGAAATAAATATATTAGTTAGAATGTGTTTGTGCGTGTTTGTATGTTTAACTAAAGGCATAATGAAAGTCATTGCACTTTGTTGAGGCAACAGCATGCTACGGTACTTTCATTGCTGCCTCGTTTAGGTCGTTGACATGTGCAACAACAACAAAACAAACACAAGTGTATGTGTATACTTTTACAACAATACAACTGAATGGATAGATGGTACATAGGCAAATAATAAAACTTATTTAGGTACCCAGTTTCTTTTTTCTTTTTTTGTTAATTTTTCATACACATTAAGAACAAACTCCCTGCGTGAACTGCCACAACGGGTGAGCTGTAGCTAAAACTATGAGTTTTTTTTTAAATGCTCAGGAGTCTTGCTACCTCTAATCGTAATTAAAAATATTAAAAAAATAAAGTTTTAATTATTTCTAACAAAGTTTGCTATTAAATTATTTAAATTTTAATTTATTTAAGAAAAAAAATTTAGTTGGAAAACTTTTCTTTAAGAAATTTGTAAAAATAACATGTTTTGCTAGAGAGTTTTAAAACAGTGATTTAATTATGTATCTACGAGTATATTGATAACCAGGGATGGAAGCTTTATTTTTGTTTGTTGAAAAACAAAATTTTTAATGTTGGTAAATGTCCAGAAAAAATCGTGTATACAATTTATTTGTCCAAGAAATTGTTTGTTTTTTCATTTGTTTACTTAAGACACCCATTCGACGTATGTAAATACTGGCAAAACTAAGACCAGGACCACACACAGCAAGTTTAGTTGGGCAATTCTTTCTCAATTCTCTTTTAAAATTGCCGCTGTGTCTACACAGAGCAATTTTGTTTCGGCAATTTTAACATTCTTATTCAGTCATTCATTCAGCCTCAAGCTATCTATCTTCTTTTTTTACATCTTTATAAAAGATACGAAGAAAGAACAAAAAGGAATTGCCGAATACGAGCAAGTTTTTACCCCTTTCCATTCCTCTTTCCTCTCTCTCTTCTATAAAATCAATAATTTCCCAAATAAACTTGCTGTGTGTGATCCTGGTCTAAGTTTTATCAGGTAATAATGTCTACGGCACTATGAAAAAACCACTTATGCCTTATTGAGCTATTTTACAGGACTACAACCTTAAAGGCCCTGAAAGTGTTTTTTATAAAAACATTTCGATTGTAGTCATTTCGTTAATTGTAAACAATATTGCCCCACCATCTCTGAACCACAATAATGAAGTCAAAAAGTAATTTTTTTTTTAAATTGCCTTAAGCCATTTTTCCTTAGAAACAGCTTTCATCCTAAAAAAAGATGGGCTACGTGGTCACTTTTTATAAAAGGAGGTAGTGCAGTAGTAGAATATTTTGTTTGCACACAAGCTTGTATTGTTGCTAAACAAAAAAAAATTGTATTTGTTGTTTTAGAAAAAATGATTGCCAACACTCACAGACCATATGGTGTTGATAAAATTTTTCTACTGGTGACTTTGTTGCCAGTGGGAGGACAATGGTAAAGTCATACACCCAGAGAAAAAATTACACCATCCGTTGTCAAAATGACCACAAACATTATATTGTTGTTAACGTTTGTTAACAAGTTGACAACATTCGTTGTCAAAATAAATAAAATCGGAGCTGTTTTTCTAAGTTGACAGCCAACCGTTGTCGATTTGCACACGCGTGTTAAAAAATTTAAAACACTAGTTTTCAATAAAATAGGCAACGGGATGGTGTTAAAATGACTACATACGTTTTTGATATGCAACGCGATTTTTGGTTCAGTGCATAGACTTGTTCTCCGGCTATTGCGATTTAGGGCAAAATTGGATTATATGTTGGAATCGGATTATGCTTACCATGCTTGTTTTAACAATTGGGATAGCTTTGTATTTACTAGGAGAGTTGCTCTGGCCCAAAACTTTTTTACTTGTGTTATTATAGTTGGTTTTCTTTTTTTTTTAATTTGAATTCACAAATTCAAATTGATTTAAGCAACGGTAAGCCCCCTACAGTCGTTAGTTATCTAGAGAACTAACTTCGAGCCTTAGCCGGAATGCACCCACTCGTTACGCAGTAAATTTTTGTTCAAACAAAATTTTTTTTATACGTTCTTTAAACTCTCTTTTTGTAAGAATTCTAATAGTGCGATTTGTAATTTTAGTTTTTCTTAAAGAACCTGAAGAAGGTTCCACTACTTTTTAGACATTTTTTTATTATTGATTTGGAAATCTATAAACAAAAGTTAAACAAAATTATGCTTAAAATTAATATATTTTTTTTTTAATAAATTCTTTAAAAGTTTGCTTTTATTCTTGGTTTTCTATTTTAATTAATGAGAAGTGGTTTCACGTTGAACTTTTGTTTATTAGAATAGAATTCTATAAAAAATAATTTTGAATTGCTGAAAAAATTGGATTGAAACAAATTTATTTGCCATTATTTGCTTGCCAATTCTTACATACATTCTTCCAATTACTTACATACATACGAGTACATATAAAAAAAATTTATGTGGACAAATTATTTAGTTCGTAACAATTTCTCGAAATTGTAAAGAGGCTGATACACACATCAAATTTCAACATCAATCATGCATTTGTGTGGGGTTTTTTTTCTAAGGAAATCACATGTATTCATTGTGTGTGAATCGAACGAAAATGAAAACTAGTTTGATTATTTTGATACGTAGACAAATGCATAATTTGATGTGGAAATTTGACGTGTGTATCAGCCATTTATCATGAAAAAAATGCAGCAAATTTTTTAATTCGGCTTGTTCATAATATATGATTTAAATCGAATTTAAACAAGGCTACCGCTTTAGCGAATTCGCTCAACAGCTGCTATATTTCAAATTGCCAAAATTTATTTCCAAATAAAATGAATGAAAAAAAAAGCTTTTCAGGATCACAAATTCTGTATGAAAAAATAAAATGTACCCAAAAATTGAAAACAAAGAAAGTTTGCTGTAAAAATTTTAACAATTTGAAAGAAAATGATAAGAGTATTTGCTAATGCGGTCACCTTTTATAAATTTACCTTGATATGATTTATATTGAGGAAAATTCACTTAGACAATTTTAGTTGGGCAGTTCTTGATTTTGAAAGAGAGAGAGGAAAAAAAAGACAAAAACCCTTTTTTCTCTCTTCGTATCTTTTATAAAGATGTAAAAAAGGCTGAATTGCCGAAACAAAAAACTTGTGTGTGGACAAAACGACAATTTTAAAAGAGAATTGAGAAACAATTGCCCAACTAAACTTGCCTACCGCACACAAGCGCAAGACAAAAAAATAAATTTTAAAAATGTTCACAACTAAGGATTTACGGAGGCGACCACCTGTATTTCTCTAATTTAAATAGTAAAATTTTGTTTTGCTATTGCATAATCTGCAAAAATATTAATTTGATGTGAATTCTTTAAAAGTGCTTAAAAGGTATTTCTGTTCGTTTTACAATCCACCTTGTCAGAGCCAGTTTGCTGGACATTTGTTTAATGCGCCTTGTATGTTTTAGCTTGGCGTTTAGAAAGGCTTTTAGTTCAGCTTTAAATAGGAATTTCGTTTCTTTTGTTTCTGTTAACGGTTTAAATAATGTTTGTTCTTTTTGTTGTTGTTGTACAAAATGTTTTAGTTCGTTCTATTCGTGGCCATTTGTTTCATGACGTGTCTTAAGTTCTAAGCTTTTGTTTTGTGTGTATGTGCATGTGTTACAATATTTTAAAGCTTAACTCTTTACGTTGTGCGTTAGGTTAGGGTTTTTGTGTTTTGTATGTTTTGCTTCTCTGTAACGTTGTCTTTTTTGATTTGGCCTGGCTTAAACTGTAAACTATAAAAGTTTAATGAACTTTTTATTCTACAAGAAGTGTATGAGCACGTGTGCGTGTGTGTGTGTGTGAGTTTAGGTACACTTATTTGCTGTAGCTGCAACCAAGGCTTTGACTATGAATTTTTTTTTGTTTTGTTTTTTGTTGTTGTATATTATTGGCTATGGTAATGGTTGTGAGTAATTGTGGTTGGTGTTGTGCATGTGTTTGCGTGTGTGTAATAAGTTTATTGAGAAAAAAATATTTTTTAGCGACTAAAAGCAAAAACGTGATTGATTTTTTAAAACGTGGTCTATGTTTGTTTGATGAGGAAATTTTTATATGCGTAAAAATTTATTTATTTTTTTTTAATAAAGAAACTTTGCTAAGCGCTAGAATATATGATAGTAATTAAAAAAAATTATTTTAATTGAATACAATAAAAGTAATTAATAAAAAAAGAAAAAATAAGAAAAAAAGGCAGAAAAAAAATTATTTAAGAAAAAAAATTTAATTGTTAAAAAAAAGGTTTTAAAAAAATTCTTTCTAGTAAAGTTTGCAAACGTTTTTATTTAAAAATTCAGCGTCGAAGTGATTGTTCTCTATGGTGAGTGAAACGTAACCAAATTCAAATTTTTTGTCTAGTTAAAAAATATAATAAAAATTTTGGCTTAAGCTAAAAAATAGCTTATAAAATAAAGGAGTTGATTTTTTTAATTTTCCTTTTTTTTTTTGTCACAAATTAATTTTTTTTTACAAAATCAGCTAACAAATTATTCGATGGAAATTCCAATGTAATTTTAATTAAAGTTTCGTTCGATATCTCTAGTTTCATAAAAACATTGCTCTTGTAAATCAAAAATAAAATTTCAAAAGAAAAGAAATTCTTTATCATTAATGCAATTTCATTTCATCCATATTTTATTTATAAGGATATTGTAGGCTTTATTGTTAGATTTCAATAAAAATATTAAATTAAATTTATGTTTAAATTTTTTTAAATGAAAATAAAAATAATTTATTAAAGAGGTAAAGCTCAATGAATTTATTAAAAATTCTTCTCATTAGAAAGCTTCTTTAAGAGAATATTTTTTAAGGAAATTATTTAAAATAATAGAAAAATCGAAATAGTAATTGAAACTTAAAACTTGAACTCGAGCTTGTTACATTTTTGTTTAATTAAGCTAATTTTTTGTGGGAATTTGTTTAATAAACAAAGCCTTATTAAACGCAAATATTTTCATGAATAATGCGTTATTATTTAGATTAAAAATTTTTTGTTCAAGGTTTAATAAATAAATTTAAGAAAAATCGTTTTATAAACGGTTTATTAAACTTGCTTGGCTTTTATAAAATAAAATAACATGGTTTTTGTAATTTTTTATTTTAGAAAACCTTTTATAAAAAAGAAAATGTTTTTCTTTTTTATGAATTTGTCAATTATTAGTTTAAATTGCAGCAGAGTATAAATTGCAACAATGTATGCATTTTTTAAGAAAGAAAAAGCTTTTGAACTTTTTTGAGGTGAATGATTTCTGCGGTAGTTGACTTTAAATCAACATACACATGTTCTCTTTGCATGAATTTAAATTCAATTCTGTAGACTGAAAAAAAAAATTCGCTGAAATTTGCAACCAAGACTAGAGTTTGTTTCTGTCTTTTTTTTTTTTTTTTTTTTGCTTCTACAAGAGTGTGCGAGTGATTTTCTTAAGTAAATTAATTTTTTTTCTTTAATATTTGCATTGGTGCCGTCAAATATGTAAATTTTTGTTGTTGTTGTGTTTAAATTCAATTTGTTGAAAAACAGAACAAGACGTTGAGTTAAAAAAAAATTGATTTGATTGTTGTTCTGAAAATATCATTGATTTTTTTTTTTTTTGAGAATTTTTCCATTTAGACGCACCCATTCAGTTGAAGTAGTCACGTTTTGTATAAATTTTTTTTTCTTTGTTAAAACTATTAAAAATTTTTTTAAATAAAAAAATAAATAAATAAATACTTTTAAGTCTAAAGATTTATATTTTTTTCTATTTCGTTTTTTAAAGCAAACGTCAATTTTATATATAAAAAAAACTAAAACTTGAAAATTATTAAGCATTTCATTCTAATAATTCGAATAGTTAGTCTTTGCAATGACGGTTTGTTTGCTTGCTGGTGTGTGTTGCAGCCAGTTTATGCACCAAAGCTATCGTTTTAAGTGGAGGTTATTGATTGTTTAGTTTATAAGGTGATTGTACTAGTTAACAAGACGAATTTTTTGAAGGCTATTTAATATTTCTATTGCATTTTTACATATTAGACTAGTTGTAACCTAAAGTTTCTTTATGCTTTTAAGCAGGATTTATTATTAGTAGTTTTTCTCTCTTCTTAAAACCTCAAAAGCTATAAAAAAAACTATTTTGTCTTTTAACCAAAAATTTAGGTTAAAATTGTTTCACATGACTTGAACATAAAGTGACATTCTATTTTAATTCGCTTTTAAATGAAAAGAATTGATTATGACAGGCGTTAAAAAGAGGTGTTTTAAAAGGTTTTTTTTTTTTTTTGTTTTTGGGTTAACGTAAACGAAATACAAAAAAACACCTTAAAAATTTGAATTGACATTTTGTGGAAAACAAAAATTAAAATAAAAACGATGTTGTAAAAAAAACTTAATAAGCAAAACTTTATAATGACTCACATTTCAAATTAATTCTAAATTGTAGTTTAAAAATAAAAATCTTGGAAACGGTTTTGTAAGAAAAAAAATTATAGCTAAAACCAGTAATAAATATACTCGATTTAATATATAACAGTTCAACACAAATATGTAGTATAACAGTTTAATTTCTTAAGAACTCTATAATCTGTTAAGTAGTGCAATAACTCGTATTAAGAGAGTATATGTATTAAAGTATTTGGGCCATAATCATAAATAGTCTCACAAAAGTCGGTATTATTTTAAAAAACGATTTTGAATTCATAAAATTCTTCTAAACAAAAGTCAGCTCTTAATAAAAGCCTATTTTTTTGTGACTATGATGGCTCAATATCTTTCTCGGCCTTTCATTTTAAACTAATTTTTACAATTATATTTTTTTAGATTTTAAAAGCAACAGTGATTTTAATGAAATGAAATAAATATTAGTGTGGCCACAAATATTTAGTATTTCAATAAAGTGTAAAGCTAATTTCTGAGTTGTTTCATAAATGTTTATTAAATAACAGTAATAATATTAAAACTCTGAAAAATAGCTTCACACATATATAAATGCTTTTGTATGTATAACAGTTGGAAAAAAAACAACAATTAAAATATAAAATCTTTTTTAAAAATACAAAACTTTAGTAGTTAAAATTATATATAACAGTTTGCATTCGCATGCCAAATTTAATATTATAAAAACCAATTTCGTTAGTATTCTTTAAGTAGAATTATGAGCACTAAACGGTTCCTTTAATCATTACCTCTTTTTGTACTAAAATACAAAAAATGAAAAATAAATACTTGTTTAGCAAAACAATTATTTGTTTGGTTCCATATAACAGTTAATTTATCTGCAATATATGCATAATATACTCGTACCTAATATATGTAAATTATGTTTAGTTGCACTGAAGAAAACATTTTTTGTCATGTTTTATATTCCTACATATAGTAGTATAACAGTTTAAAAAAAATTTTTCTTAATTAATTTTCCAAAATAATTATGTTTCTTATTTCATTTCATGTAGTATAACAGTTATAAAATTCATATAACACTTTGAAATTTTTTTTATTCAATAAAATTAAATTAAGTAAAGAGTGATTTTTTTGCTATTATCTTTTTGGCAACACTAGTTTTGACAGCTCACGCACGTTTTGTATCTTGTGTCACTGTCAAACATCTTCAGTTTGGTCTATAATTTAATCATGAATCGTCTTACAAACGAACAACGCTTGCAAATTATTGAATTTTATTACCAAAATGCGTGCTCTGTTAAGAAAGTTCATCGCGCGCTTCTTCCATTTTATGGTCAGTTTAATCGACCTACTGAGGCTTCTATTCGGGCTATTGTAACAAAATTTCGCACCAAATTTACATTGTTGGACATTAAACCACCAACGCGCTTACGTAGAGTGCGAACTGAAGAAAATATCGCAGCCGTATCGGCCAGTGTTGGTGATGACCGTGAATTATCGATTCGGCGCCGTTCGCAGCAATTGGGCCTCTGTTACTCCACTACGTGGAAAATTTTGCGGAAGGATTTGGGTGTGAAGCCTTATAAGATACAACTGGTGCAAGAATTGAAGCCAAACGACCTACCACAACGCCAAATTTTTGGTGAATGGGCTCTTGAAAAGTTAGATGAAGATCCACTTTTTTATCGAAGAATTGTGTTCAGCGACGAGGCTCATTTCTGGTTGAATGGATACGTGAACAAGCAAAACTGCCGTATTTGGAGTGAAGAGCAGCCAGAAGCATTGCAAGAGCTACCAATGCATCCACAAAAAACAACCGTTTGGTGCGGATTATGGGCTGGCGGCATCATTGGGCCGTATTTCTTCAAAGATGATGCGAATCACAACGTTACTGTGAATGGTGAGCGCTACCGTGCGATGATAACAAACTTTTTTTGCCCAAAATGGAAGAGCTTGACTTGCATGACATGTGGTTTCAACAAGACGGTGCCACATGCCACACAGCACGCGAAACAATGGACCAATTGAGAGGCGAGTTCGGTGAACAGTTTATTTCACGCTTGGGACCAGTCAATTGGCCGCCCAGATCGTGCGTTTTAACGCCTCTAGACTATTTTTTGTGGGGCTATGTTAAGGCTAATGTCTATAGGGACAAGCCCGCTTCGATTGACGCACTGGAAGCCAACATTGCCAACATTATTCGTGAGATACCGGCCGAAATGTTGGAAAGAGTATGCCAAAATTGGACTAAGCGGATGGACCATTTGAGGCGCAGCCGCGGCCAACATTTGCATGAAATAATCTTCAAACATTAAATTATATCGACCCAACTATCGATCCAAATAAATATTTCATGCATTTTTCTGAATTTTATGTGTTTTTTTTTTAAATTTCCGATAGTTTTTATAAAATCACCTGCTAAAAACAACTGGTTAAAATTGTTCATTAGGAAAATATGAGAATATAACAGTTATAGAATAACAATTTTATAGAATTACTTAAGAAAAAAGTTTTGCATAAAAATGTTTAGTTTAATAACACTTTCATTTTACCAGTTGCTATTACATTTTGTTAACATAAAAATGGTTTGAATGCAACCTGATGCTTAACAAACAAATTATAATTGTTATACTGGTAATATTTTTGTCTCCTAATTTTTTCTTTGCAAAACGTGTTGTAATTTGCTTAATTTTTCTAACAGTGTTTTTCTTTTTTTTTTTTTGTTTAAACGTGTGTTAATCTAATTCTTGTTTTTTTATGGCCAAGATTTACGGCTGTGCAACATTTAGCATAAGCCTGACTTTGGAACCAAAACAATACATGCATACCAGCCAGGCTTGCTAAAGAACTGTAAATAAGCAAAAATAAAAGCATGTTTTATCTAACCAGCTTAGCCAGCCAGTGGGCACATGAATAGGCAGACGCACAGACGGACACTAGGCAAATGACCGTTGGTTATGGTTGTACGTTACATGTGGCATAAGAAATAAATGCCTTAAAAATTTATTACGCATATTTGCTTGATTTTGTGCTCATTTGGGGAGGGGTTTTCATTATACGAAATTGCTGCTGCCCGCCAGTACCGTCTTAGAAAGCGTTAGACCATGCCGCCACAACAACATTTTTAACGATCTTGCTATATACTGCTGCATAGTAATTATGCAACCAAATGCAAATATATGTGGTACGTGCACATATGTCGGTCTGTGTATGTATTGCACATGCATGCATCGAATAAGTGCCTTTATATTTCTTCTTTTTTTAATTTTGTTTTATTATTTCATTTTAATAATTAAAATTTGTTTATTTAGTGTCACATGTATGTTTTATATCAAACTCAAGTTGCAACACAGCAATTACTATTCATAAATATATTTGCAAACGAATTGTTTCCGCCTCAAACACTCGGCACAAGCTGCTTAATAAACTCCCCCTCTGTGTTACTAAGCGATTTGACAAAAAAAAAATAAAAAAGACTCATGCCTTAAGAATTTCTTAGTGGTCATAAAAATGAATCATTTACCGGAAAATGTTAACGAAACATGAGGCAAATTAATTGATTTTTTTATTCATAGTCCAGCCTAGTTAGCAGCTACTAAACTGGCCATAGCTAGCTAGAGTCTTATTATAATTAAAGTACATTTTGTTTCATATGATATTTTCTAATTAAAAAAGTTTTTCTTAAAGAATTCTCTTTATTGAAGTGATTTTCTCCCATTAAAAATCACTTTAGAATTTTGTCGTAAAATCTAAAAATATTTGTGTGCAAACAGCAACATCCATCTAACCCATTTTTGTGCCTCAACAGAAACGAATATTAATTTTTAACAAGATTTTTGCATATTTCTTCTTTCTTCATCATAAAATTTTGAAATTAGAACACTTTTGACTTCGTTAAAGTGGATGGGGGACTGCTGCCAAAAAGGCCACAACAAATTTATAGTGACAGCCATGACGTTTAATGTTTTTTTTTTCTTTCTTTCTTTCTTTTTCTCATACAGCGAATGTTTGTTGCACGAAATTACTTTTAATTACCTCATATTCAAAAATAGTGCAGACGCATAAAAGTAGAAAGCGAAAAATACATCACCCTTTTTAATAAGGTGCTGAGAAGAAATATTTCGTAAGGAACGGCCAGTGGTTTTTCTAATAACTTTGTAACATAACCCAGCAAATAAAAATTTGACACCTACTCTAGTACTAAAAATTGCTTAAATAAAAAAAAAATAAAATAAAATGAAGTGAGGAATGGTAGTAACTATTTTCTTTAAACGTGTTTAATATTTAATAAATTTTTAGCATGAAATAGTTCAGATACTAAATTTTTTGGCAGCATATCTGTTATTGCTGAAAAGAGTTTTTAGTTTAACTGGATTTAATGACAAAATTTTACGCCCTAATAAATTTTTCTAAATAGGTTAGGTTAGGTTACACAGGGCGCCCAAATAAGAAAAACAGAAGCTGGGCTCACTTGGGTCCTCTAACGTTATGCCTTTTTAATACCTGTATAGAAGGAAGTGAAGAAGGATAGCGATAAAAGAGTGAAAGGAAAGAGGAAGACAGATAGAGAATGTGATTCCGTCACTTAAAGCAACCCCTACTTCTAACGAAGCCATATACGAGTAGCATGTCGACCCTTATATTCGACAGCGCAGTGAGACCCTAAGTGCGCCGCTCTTCTAGGGCTGGACACCTCCTCTTCTTCCTCGTCTCTACAACTTCAAAATATTTTTTGCATAAAATTGTACTAAAAATATCTTCATTTCTGTTGCTCAAATAAATTTCTTTAACGCTTTTTTAAATATAGTTGTTTTGCATTTTTTGTTAAAAAAAATTAGAAACTTTTTAAAACTCAGAGCCATTTAATATTACTAGAGTAAATATTTTTAGTCTACTAAAACATTTGGCCATAAATATTTTATGCTTTAAACTGAAATTAATTTGATTGTTTCGTCAAAATGTTGGTACATTAATTGTTATGCTATTCTTTTCACAAAATTTTGTAGACATAATACGTATGTACTAAATACTAAAATTATTTAAACATAATATTTAGTACTAAAAGAGTTTTTATGATTTTTAGCACTAAATTACTGAAACATATTAAGTACTAAAATAACCCTCAACTAATTTGTAGTGCTAAAATCATTAAAAATTAATGTAAGGTTTAAATTTGTTTTTACCTAAGTGTGAGTGCTAAAATTTTTATAAATTAATTTTTTGTATTAAACTGATAATAAAATTAGATTTTATTTAATTTTTAGTACATATTAAAAATAATTATTTAAACATTATATATAAAACTAAATTCTTATATGGTACTTTTTAGTACTAAAGATTTCAGTACTAAATTATTAAAAAAAATAGAACTAAATACATAAAAAAATTTTAAATTAGAATCAAAACTAAATTTTTTTTAAAAAAATTTTGATACTAAACTCATTCTTAACCCTAGAACGTCATCCTTCGTCAAAATGACGACGCCCGATCTTATTTTTGAATTAAAACCTGTTTTTTCTGTTTGTTTTGATCTCATCAATGACGAAGGATGATGTGTCGTATTGTATAGCTTTTATGTTATATAATCCTTTTTTTAAAAAAAAATGCCAATTGAAAGAAGATTTTGCAATGTTAGTTTTACATTTAAGAATTGCAAAAAAATATATAAATTTCTTTATTTATTGATTAAAAAAGAACTAAATATGAATAATAAATCTATTTTGGTATATATTTTCGCTCACGGCGTATTTTATAGTTCCTTGAAATAGGTCGTAGTCAAAATGACGAAGGATGACGTTAGTGTACAAAAAATAAGGATGATATTCTAGGGTTAAATAAATGGTAGTACTAAAAGAATTTTATATTAAAATAATTTTTGCTTACTCGTATGTATATACTTAAATCATATTGCTATGAGATGTAAAAGTTATATTAAAAACTGTTTGCAACAATTGAATAAGTGTGTTGTACTAAAAATACTTTGCTGTTTATATTTTATATCAGAATTAATTTTATATAAGTTTTCGCATTAACAACTTTGTTTCTTATTAAGCTTTGACATTGTAATTTCTTTATATAAAAGTTTGGTAAAAACCCGTTTTTGCAATATGATTTATAGTTTTAAATACATACTTAACTTTTTTTTATTTTTTTTTATCCATTATGAACTTTTTTTTGAGAAATTTTCTATTTTTCCTGGAATTTATTGTGACTAAATACCTATTTGTTCAACTTTTTAAACTCAACTTTCTTTAGAGCAATTTTACAAGCAATATTTTTACATTTATTTACTGTTTAATTTAAATTTTATATAAGCAAAATGTTTGCTGGTTTATTTTATGTTTTAAAAAGAACTCATGATTGTAGGCCAGTGGAAAATTTTTTTGTTGCTGTTGTTATATTTATACAATATATAGTTTTATTTCAATACGTTGTTTTTAAGACAATAAAAATAAAGAAATTTTATTTTAAAATAACATGCAGTTTTGTATAGCGAATGTTGTTGGCTGGCTGGCTGATTGTGCTTATTTCCACGTACACCATCACATTACAGCACCTAAAATAAAACGACGACAACAACAACAACAAAAAGGAACGTACATAAGAATCCAAAATTAAAAAAAAACCAACAACCTACCTCACTAAACAAAATATTTTAACCACAACAACAAAAATAAAAATAAAAAAAGAATGTTTTTTTTTTTTTTTTTTTACTTGGAAAAAAAGAAAAGAACGTCACGAATATCATTAAAAAAGGAAATGAAACTTTGTTGTTCTTTCATTTTGTTTTATTTTGTTAACGAGTGAAGAAAAAATTATAAATATTTGTTCAGATTTTTTTAATGTTGTTGTTGTTGCCACTAATAATGATATTGTATAATTCTGTTGTTGTTGTTGCTGCTGTTATTTATTTTTCAGTAAGTTGTCTTACTAACATAATGACTGAATGACTGACTACCAAGTAATTTGACTGTAAGAAAGACAACTTCCATGCATGATTTTAGTTTTAGGTCTATGAGTATCTTATCACTTATAAAATGTACTCGTACACACTAACACGTTCATATACAGATTTTAATACCTACACACATTACGTATTGTGTAAATGTTTAAGTGTATGTGCATTTAAAGTTGTAGGTCGTAAGCGGTCGTTGGTTTACAATTTTATTTTGTTGTTTTGCGTAATGTAAGCTTCAATTTATTTAAACACATACTCACTGGTTGACTGACTGACAGAATGACTGACTGGTAAACTACTGACAGTCAAAAAAAAAAAAAAAAAAAAAAAAAAAAAAAAAAAATTGAGTATATCAGTTTTTGTTTTAGCTACTTTTTGTTCTTACTTAATAGTAAATCTAGAGAAATGTAAAAAATATAAGCAACAACAACAACAACAACTTAAAACTTATAAAAAGTCAATGAACTTTTGCAAATTACAGTGAGAAAAATTTTTTTTTCTAACTGAAAAAAGAAAATCTGATGTGAAAAAATTTTAAGTGTTTTAAAACAAACTAATATGTAGTACTAAAAAATTTAACACTAACGATTTTAGCACCAAAAAAAGTTTAGTACTGAAATTTTAGTACAAAAAATTTTAGTTCTAAAAACTCTAGTACTAAAAGTTTTAGTAGAAAAAATCTTAGCTCTAAAATGTGAGCATTAAGATATTAGTTAATATTGTTTGTAGCTTTATTAGTAAACAATTTTTTAAGTCAGCCTTAGCTTAGTTGTAGATACTAAAAATTTTAGTGCAAAAGTTTATTATTAAAAAAATTTTTAGTGAAATGTATTTATTGTACCTTTATTGTTTTTTTTATTGATATTGTTTTTGCACATACTGTCATGTGTAGAATAATATTTAGAAATTAACTAACGTGAATTTTGAGTAAAGAAATTTTTTGCAAAATTGTAGATTAGACGAAAATTCCAATTCATTTCATTTTAAGTAAATTTCAGTGCTAATCAGCTTATGCAGCTAGTTCAATAAAATGCAATTTACGCTTTCGCTTTTAAAGTACTCTTGCAGAGAGCAATTTTCTTGTGTTAAATTTATTTGAAAATTTTGTTCAGTGTTGAAAATTTATTGCGTTTCGTCTATGACTGGCTCAACGCCTGCATTTTATTTAACTAATCTACGTTAAGAATTTTTAATATATAAAATAGTTTTAAGCTTATCGCAAGTATTCCTTACGTGTACAGTGTGAGTGTGTGTGCGTATTTAAATTTACATATTTCAATACTTGTATCCATAATATGAATTTATAGAATTTAAGTATTCGCTGTGGAGAATTCAAATAAAAAAAAGTTTAAACATTCTTTAGCTAATCAAAAACTTACATTCTTAATTTTAAATAAACTCTATTAAAAACGCATAAACTGTTGTCATGTGTTACACACGCACATTTAGAAATTTATTGCCGCTAAATTCAAATTGTAAGACATAAATGCATTCATCATAAGCAAAAGTATAGATGATACAAAGCACACACATATGCATAAACTTGAGTATTCAATACTCATATTTTTTTTATTTGGTTGCGAACAAACAACGAAGACACGACAATTTAAACGAAGATGGCAACGAGCTTGTTAATATTAATAATAATAATAACGTAATAATAATAATAATCATCATCATTACCATCATCGCGAATGGTAATGATGTGTGTGTGTGTGCTTAAATTTATGCATTTCTTTGTAAATTTACACTTAATGTGTTGAGTGTGCTGGGCACTTTATTGCATTCATTCTTTTTTCTTTTTTTTTAATTCTAATAGCGTATGACTGACTGCATGCGTATGTTAATGTGTGTGTTCGTTTTATATGGGCTTTTGTTCGTTAAAAAAAATTGTTTTTTTATTTGTTTTTGATTTTTGTGAGTGAATTATATGCAAGTATGACGACAACTGTAATAATGTGTAGAATATCAAGGGGTTTCTGTTGGTTGTTCAGACAAAAAAAGAAGAAAAAATAAAAAAAGTTACAGTAGTTGATGGAGTATGCGTGCTTGTTTGTGTAAGTGCATGATTATGATACTTTACGAAAGGTTATTGACCAACACAATGGGTAATTGGGTTAAATAAGAGGACTGACTGATAAGCTTTTACATACATATAACAAATAAATATTAAAAAAAAATACAATAAAAAATTAATTATAAAATAAAAATGTAATGAAAAAGTAAATAAAAACTACCAACACTAAAACAATAAACCGAACTCAATACAAAAAAGGGGCACAATTATATTTTAATAAGCTAAAATAACAATGCAGGCAACAATAAAAACAGCAACAACAACAACCACAATCTCATATAAAGTGTATAAACAAATGGGAAACATACAATTTAATTAGACAAATAAATAAAATGAACTGACTGACTGCAAAGTAACTAGAATGTTCTGTAATGGCGGTAAATAGGGCAAAGTTGGGGAGTTATTTTTTTTTTGTTTTTTAGAAAAAAACTGTTTGATAATCACAATTTAAAAATATTTAGGTACAATCTGTATATTTAGAGCTGATGAGAAATTAAAATGCAAAACAAAAACTATTTTATCTCGGTTTTTTTTTAAGTAACAGGTAGCGCATTTTTTCACATGTTGCCTTGGAATTATTGTCCCCTTTTTTTTAGTTTGTAACTCAAAAATATTTTTGCAATAAATGCCAAATTAAGCCTTATAATTTAATTTCTATACTATTAAATTACATTAGGGGAGCTCAATGTTTGCAAAATAAAAATTTAGAGTCTTGAGGACCGTTAGGCCGCCACGTTAACCAACAATATTTTACACTTGCTACTTTCTCTGGAACTTGTGCATTAACTACAGAATATCTTTATTATATGAATACTTATAAAACGATATCATCATCATAAATCAAAAAATGTTTTTTAAGTTAATTTTCTCTCAAAATTTTCCACTAAATTTTTTAAAAATTTTAGAAAAAGATATATTTTAAACGCTTTTATTTTTAGAAAAAAGAATGTCTAGCAAACTGCAACTCTATTTTAGGCCTTATAATGCCAGGCCGGCTGCCTTATGGTGGTTTGCTACGTGTTATACGTTCGTTCTACAAACTTCTAAATTTTTCCACTGCGCTTATGTTTACCTGTATTTGCTTTTTTCGATTTCCTAGAAGCATTTTATTTTTTTCTTCTTTTTTTTAAATTTCTTTTGGTCATCATTTCCTTTCTAACTAATTTCTATTATTTCGTTGTTTAAAATAGTTGTTTTGCGCATGACTTTTACGTTTTTAACTCAAATAATTCGATGGCTGAACATTTTCACTCAAAATGCATTTTACTTGCTTGCCTTGCATATTTAGCTTTTTTTCTTTGTTGTTGGTGTTGGTGTTATTGTTGTTGTACAATTTGATTGTACTATTTTCGTAGTCCACAGAGTATTTTGTTGTTGTAGTTGTTGTTGCAAGTATTACGTTGAGGTTATTGAACGCCAGCGACCTAAACTTTGGCTGACTGGCTGGTTTGTCTCTAAATATGCGATTGTTTTGGCTGACTAAATGGCTGGCAATAGAAGCGAAATCTAAAATAAAATGACAAAAAGTATGTACTAACGATTTTTTTTTAATTTAAAATAAATTTGTTTTTTTTTTTTTTGGTGGGAGGAAATTGTGTAGAAAAAAGAGCGGGATTTTTTTTATTTGTTATAAATGGACTTTAATTGAAAATATTGCTTTGAAAATTATTTTCCTAAAGTTAATTTTTCTCTTTTAAAAAATTTCTTTTTTGGTTGTAAATTGAATTAAAATAATTTCTAAAAAAATAATAAGTACCAAAACTTGTGCAATAAAAAAAAAAGATTTTACTAAAATATTATTGTAATAAAATTTGAGTATTAAATTGCAACAAAAATAATTAAGTTCATGCTAAAAACTACAAGTACTAAAAATTTTTTTTTAATAAAGTATAGTAAAAAAATTTATCTTCTCACAGTATGTTTATTGTGCGGTCTGTAGTCACTGTTATATTTAAAAATAAAAAATTTAATTCATAAATTTAACAATTTTTAAATTATTTTTTTGCAAATATTTGTCTATAGCAAAAAAAATAAAAAAGTTTTTGTGGTGCCTCAAGTTTAGTACAGAAAATAAATACTAAAATTAAGTTTCCTTAAACAAAAAAAAATTAATAAATTCAAATATTATGTACTAAAACTTTTGTACTAAAATTTGATTATATAAAATCATAACTTCTATAGTCTTTTTAGAAAAATTAAGTACTAAAAACTACAGTAATAAAAATTTTAGCACTAAAACTTTTTGTTTATTAAAATTTTATTATTATTAAACATTTAGGCTTAATCCTTTTAAAAAAATTAGTAAAAATTTTAGTACACAAATATAAGTATTAAAATTTTACTACCCGTTCGTTTGTAGGTTTATATTTGAAAATGATCCGATCTTCGGGTACAGTTTATAGTTTAGGGCAGCATTTGTGCCCAGAAAAATAATTGTAGGTCATTGAAATGTCAGCATTTAGAATCTACTTTCAACAATTCATTAGTAAAAAGCATAAAAATTCATGGAAATAAAGCGTCTGACATGTGTTGATAGTTGAAGATAAAAAGCTTCAAAAAACCATTAATAATTAAAAGCAACAAAATATTTTTAATAAATAAAATACATAAGAAAAAAAATTTTTTAAACTATAAAATGACTCATAGCGAGTATGAATGTATTATTTATATATTTTTCAGACATTGTTCACTTAAAGAAATAAATTAAATTTTGTTGTTGCATTTGTTATGCAATAAAACGCCCTAAATATTCAATACAAAATGAACGACCATAAAGAATAAAAAAAAAACCAAAGACCAGGTGCTTAAAAGCTCCACATTAAAACACTAAAATGTGTAACTGTATTTCTTATTTCATTTTAAAACTTTATTAATGAAGTTTCAGATAATGGAAAAAATAAGAAAAAGAAACCAACACAAATCATTATTTTGTTTGGTTTTGGACAATTTTTTGCATGACTCACTTGCAAAAAAACTTTTTTTTTTTTCAAATTATAACGCATATTTGTGATTTAATTCAAATCAACTTATATACGCACACATGACAAAATTTAAACAAGTTTTTCATATAGAATTTCCAAAGCACAATATGTGCAAATAATGAAAAAAAAAAAAATTGGCAAGTAACTTGGCTTAGAAATAACGTTTATATTGTATCTATAAATGTATCTTAACAACAACTCAAAAGTTCATTAAACTCTAGGCCAGTTGACTTTGTTACAATTTTTGCGAAATGTTGTCAAGACTTAAGACACAAACAAACACCCAACTAATAAAAAAGAAACTTGATTTTTTTTTAAACAACAATAAAACAGAGATTAAGTGATAATAAAAAATTTTATAAATTGAAAATCAACTGTGAGAGAATAGTTGTTGAAAGAAAAGTATCAAAATTATAAGTAGAATTGTTGGACTATAAATTTTAGTTCTAAAATTATTTTCAAACTGTATTTAATTTCTTTGATTTTAAAATGTTTATTATTCAAGTATAAACTTTTAAAATGGATAATGGTTTAGTACTAAATTTTATATGCTTCAAAAAATTTGCTTTATTTATTTTTTAAGTTCCAAAGTTTCAGAACAGCATAACATAAAATAAAAAATAACATATGTACTAAAAAGTTTATAGTACAAAATTGTTATTTGCTTTTGGGCCAAAAATATTTTTGCACTGTTTTTAACAGATTTCATTTTAAAATAAAAAAATTTATGAAAAATTTTATTTCGATTCTTGTTTGTTAAAACCACATTTTATTACAAAGTAATTTACTTAGTAAAAAAAGTTTACTAAAATTTTTAGTACAACAAATTTTTCTATGAACATTTTTAGTACAGTTTTCTACTAAATTTTACCTTTTAAAATTAAAATTTTTTGCCTCCACATTAGGGCTAGGACAGTTTAGGCCAAATATATTTTTTTGTACCAGAACTTGTATCACAAAAATTCTATTTTCCATTTTTCTTTAATGTTTTGGTACCAAAGTTTTTAGTACAATTTTAAGTTTTGATACTCTTCTAAAGATTCTCCAATTGGCACTTCAGTTAGTTCTAAAATTCACAAACTGAGGATATCAGAAGTCCCCATGAGCCCACGTTCTGGTTTTCTTATTTTTGACAAATAATATACATACATACATATAATACATTAAAAAAATATTATTACAGCAAGTTTGAAACAAAATATATGAAATTTAATTGTGTAAATTTAATTTGTATCCTTTTAATGAACCCATTCTATATGTTTTTATTAACAATTTCATGTTTGTTTTTGCATGTGCAATTTTTTGTCACTCTTTTTTTTTAGATTTTACTTTGTCGCACATTTTTGTTGTTGCTACAATTTCTTTCCCTTTTTAACAAAATTTTCTTTTAGTTTCTAGTGCAAAAAGTGAAAAATTTATATTATGACCAGCTCAGTTTATTGAACTCTGTGACATTTCAGTACATGCTTTAACATAAATTGCTTGTTATTGTTAAGCCCTTAATTTATTGTTGTGCTCCAATCACTACATAAAAAAATATTGTTCGAACCAAAAAGAAAACAAATTTTTAAGGTTACATACTCTCCTCTCCCCCTCTTATTGTTATTTTAGAAACCAAACCCTTTTCATATAATTACCATAAAGTAAACACTCTTTCCTTTAAAAAGCTCTTAGCAACACTCTGAACACCCAGTCCAGTTCAGGCCAGCCATGCAGACATGCTGGGAAGCAACACTAACAAACAGCTCCAACATTTAAACATGTATGCACACGAGCCAACAAACGAAGCAAACCAATAAAAATGAATCTACCAAACGAAGGATAAACGACTTTAAACGAATCTCGGGCTGAAAGCAACATTCATTTGCAACCATGTGCGAGTTTAAAGATTGTTGCTCGTATAAAATGCCTACTGTGCAGCAACGATGGCTGCCTCAATTGCTGCAGCTAAAGCTGCTGCATGTGGTGCTGTTGTGAGTGTTGCTAGTTGTGACGGTCATTGAACGTTAAGTCGGTCAAAGCAAACAACAACCCCTGGCTGCAAAAAAAAAAATTTAAAAAAAAAACTACAACAAATTAAACTGAACTGAACTCTATCAATACGAAATTTAGCACACTGAACTTTAATGACTTCAAAGGTATAAGCAAAAACAACAAAAACAACTATAAAAGGGCTTTTTTCAAGACAAAAATTAGAAAAAAGAAAAAAAAAACATGGCAGGGGGAAGCTACAAGGCTGGAAATAATTTGAAGAGTTAATTTTTTATAGTTGGATAGATTTACAGAAAAAATAATAATATTCTAGAAGTTTTATTACAGCAAATCAGGGGGGCACATTATGGCATTCGATATAGATCGAAATTTACATAAATATTTAGAAAATCTTTATAAAAAATATTAAAAATTTCTAGACGATTTGCTTCTTCTTAGTTACAAAATTACATCAATTACATCCAAAATTATATGAAGAATTTCGATAACGTTAATTTCTGTGGATAAAGGGGTTAATTTTTTATATACTCGTAGACTAAAAAAGAAGAGCTTTTCGATAAAAATTTTTTTAAAAATCATTTTATTCTAAAAGGGAAATCTTTTTAGATAACTTTAACCTAAAAGCTTAAAAAGCTTTAATTACTGGAGGTAATGAAAGAAAATGTTTGACAAGAGCCATTTTGTGATTTAATAAAAAAAATTAACTGCATACTTATTTAATTGCTGCAGAAAGAAAATATTTTGCCATAAGTTGTAGATTTCCCTACCCTTTTACGGTATAAAAACTAACAAATTGTAACAAAAGGTTATTTCAGTTTAAAGCCCTCAATTGGTGAAGCACAACAACAATTGAATGGCAAAACGACAGGCAAGCAGGCAAACAGACACTCACTCTGGCTGACTAACGGCCACAGCATTACAAGCAAGCAGTCAGTCAATAATTTTTTATATTTATAAAGAAAATGTATTTTTAAAAAGGGAAACAAATTAAAAAAAAATTAAACAGAAGCAAATCTCGAAGCATAAAGCTAAACACAAGAGAGTAACGAAGAGTAGGGCATAACAATTTGAAATTGCAGGGACTGATAGTCGGTATAAAATACCAACAGCAGCAGCTGTTTGGCCCCATCAAAATATTATTACAACATGCAGCACACTGAAATATTTTGAACACATAAACATTTCCGTTACACGCACACACAAACACTCACAAACTTACACTTTATTTTATTTTTTATTCAATTAAAGTACTTTTAGGTTTAATAATAGTTTGTCAATAATTTTTCAAAAGCCATTTTTTTCTGTTATTCTTTTTTACTGCTTCAAAACAACTTTTGACATTTTGTTTGTTTCAATGAAGGCATTAATTGATGTTGTGTTTCTTTATAAATATTAACTGGGTTACAGCACACTTTTGTACAGACACTTCTAAGTCTGATGACTTTTTAACTATAGAACAAATAAAATTTACACACTATTAAAAAAATGATTATAAATATTTGTAAAATACATACATACACGTATTAACTTTTGATATTTTGTGTATTTGAAAAATAAATTTATTATACCATGAGTATAAAAGGCCAATAACATTTGTTATTAATATTATTTAGTAGTATTTATTACTGTTGTTGTGTAGAGATATATTTTCAATAAAAATTGACCAACCCATTTTAAGTCAGGCCAAAAATAGAATGAAAACTTAAACAACAACCAACAAGCTAATGAAACGTGGTAGCAAATCATGCAAAATGTTGACATTTCAATTACAAGTTTCAAATAGCACTCCCTTTACAACTAAATATAGAGGTACCAAACAAAAATAAAAAACAAAATTAAATATTCAAGCAAATTGAAAAAATAATGATTTAAGTTGATATATTTTTGTCCAGTAGTGCGATTCAGTAACTTTTATTTGCAAACATTCGTATTTAGTAACTTTCCGACAAAAATATTCGAAGTTTGCGCCGAAGCTAACAGCATATAAAAAATCGTCGCAAATAACGATTTCTAGTTATACGTACTTGTTTTTTCGATACGAATGTTCGTAATAAAAGTTACTGAATCGCACTACAGAACTATGAGTTTTTTGTTAAAAAATGAAAGCGAATTAAGACAAATTTCATAAAAACGTATGACATGACATAAAAAAACATAGAGAAAAACTTTTGTAAAAAGCAGCACTTAAAAAAAACTGCTTGTATTTCTTAAAGCGAATTGAGGCGAATTTTGTATATAAAACAAAACAGCCAAGAATAGCTGAAATAAAAATTATAAATAATTTGTTCCTAAATAAAAAAAAATTCCAGAAACTCCTTAAAGTGATTTAAGGCGAATTTTGTATATGAACCAATAAAATAAATTTTTCCTTTTTTTTTTTTTTTGAAAAAAATCATTTAAGAAATTGCATATTGTCCTAAAGCGAATTGACACGAACTTTGTTTATTTAGCTAAAAAGCCAAAAATTAAATAAAAACTAAAAAGAAGTATCTTAAAAATTGCTAATTTTTACTAAAATGAATTAAAGCGAATTTTGTATATCAAACAAAGAAGCTAAAAAGTAGTAAAAATATGTGCTAGAAATTATTTATTTTTCTTTTCAAAGAAGAAATTTTACAAGAAACTGCTTATTTTTGCTAAAGCGAATTAAGTTGAATTTTATATACATAAAAAGCAAAAAAAAAAGCGTAAAATTAAATAAAACTTGTAAGCAAAGTAAGCATACTAAGACACCATTTACACAGGGAAAGTTTACTTTGACAAATTTTGTTGAATTCTCTTTTAAACTTTCTTTGGTGTTTATACAGGGAAAGTTTTGTTTCTCAAATTTTGTTTTCCTTTGTTTGAGTGTTCTTAATTTTTTGACATTTCTCATTTGGTGGTTTGTGAATTCTCTATCCGTTTTAATTGTGAAAAACAAAATCTACACCCAACGAAATAAAATATAAAAGAAAACGTCAAATAAAAAGTTGCAGCTAACTTCAGTTATATAAACTACGAACAAAGAACAAAACGAATTTGCGAGTACAAGAAAGTCTGTACTGCCTCCCGTTCTCTTCACCCCTATCTCCTATAAACTCAAGACTTTGCAAAGTAAACTTTCCCTGTGTAAATGGTGTCTAAATAAGTTTTTTTTTATTAAAAAAAAATCTAAGAAACTGCTTATTTTTGCTAAAGCGAATAAAAGCGAATTTCGTATATAAAGTTAAAAACCCAAAAATGAAATAAAAATGCACTATACAACTAACACATTCTCTTATTTAAAAAAAATCATCTGAGAAACTCCTTATTACTAAAAAAAATATCAAATAATTAAAAACGGTGAAATGGGTTATTTCCCTTAAGGCGAATTAACGCCAATTTAGTATATAAAACAGAACATTAAAATTTTTTTAAATTTAAATTTGTTTACATTTTATAAACTAAAATTTATAACATCACCTAAACGCAAATTGCGGCGAATTCTATATTTGCTTTTACTGCTCTTATTAGATAAAATTAATTTGAAAAATTTTGCTCCAAAAAAGAAGAAGAAAAATCATAGCACTTGTTAAAGAGACGAATGAACTTTCACATTCGTAATTGCTTGTTTGCTTACTTATTAACCAGGTTAGAGTTCAATGAACTTTGGCCATTAAGGATAACTTTGCATGTGTAGGAAATAAGAAAAAGAAAAAGCACATACTCATACATCGTTCTCACTTACTTTACCCACTAATTACCTACCTACCTACCCAACTGCCTACCCTTGTTTTAATATTATGGTGGTGGTTTTGGCTATAAAGCTTACTTCCTGTATTAAGCACATTATAAGTACACGTACTCTGAAAACTTGTGGGACAATTAAAGTTAAAAACAAAACAACCACTCACAAAATCGAGAGTGGCAATTGTGTAGCTATTTTATACTGATTTGTTTTGTATTTCTCGTGTGTTTTTTTCTTTTTGTTTGCTTTTTGATTGGTGGAAAGAATATTTTCTCTAGGCTTGCTTTCAGCCTTTCTGGTGTAATAAATAATATTGTGCAAATTGGTGTTTAAAATGTTTCTATTATAACGAATAAATTGCTTGTTGCCTGCCTGCCTGCTTTGAGACTCGTTAAGTAATTTTTGGCAAGTTTTGCATTTGCCAACAACTCCTTAACCATTTTATGCCTCTTCATCATTTACATTTTGCAACTGGGCCTTTTCTGTGTTGTGTGTGTGTGTGTGTATATATAATTTCCCATCATCACTGCTAAATATACAATTGACGTCATTGTGTGCAGTTACGAGAACAAGTAGACAATAACCTCGAGTTCATTTACCTCTTGTGGTTACAAACTGCATTATCACCATCTACATCATCATCATCATGATTATGCTTATAATCAGCTTCATCATCATTTTAACGATGATGAGTTTGTTGGCTGTTGGTGCATCATGTTGTTCATGACGGTGTAATGAATGTGTTGTTTGCTGCCTGCTTGCCTGCCTCCCATGGCCATTAATCTATGAGCTACATTTTCTCTGTGTAATTTCAAATGGAACACGTTTTGCCTTTTCTTCTGAGTGAAAAAATCGAGTATTTGCTTGATGAGTTAGAGAGAGAAAGTTTGTGCCAATATTTAGTTGCACATTTTCAATAAAAAAATTTTTTTTTGCTAGTTCTAGTTAGTTAGAAGAGTAGAGGAACGAGATGGAGTATAAGACCAGATAGGGTGAAAAATAGAGTGAGAGGCAAGAGGGTAAAGAATAATTCTTACTTACGAATGCAGCAGATTGAGTTGTGTAAAATTGTGTTCGAATATGGAGGGAAAAGTTATGTGTGTGTGTGTGTGTGTCTGCACAGAAATGTTCAGCCAGTTTTGTGTTTTAAGCAGGTTAGTAGTAGCAGCCTAGCAAATGTTTTCAAAGGGGTACTCGTTCGTTTGTTTTTTTCTCCAAAGTCAAACTTGTGTATAAAATGTTTCGCTGGTACTCTTCAGGAAACCTTTCCTCTGCTTAAATTTCACTGTATTTATCTTTTTTTTAATGCTTTCCACATTTCTTTTCTTATTTCAAAATATACATCTTCTTTAAAAATTCCATTGAATATGACTCAAATTATTCATTCTTTTGTTACAATCAAAATTTATGCTGTTTTTATGATTCATTTGCCCTCATAATTTTTGTTAATAAATTCCGTGAATATAAAAAAAATGTATTTCTAGAGAAAAATGTTAACAACATAAAAAATAAAAACAAACTTCATGCTGTTTATAGTTTTCAATTAAAAAAAGAAGGAAACGTAAACAAATTATGAAACAACCAGTCTATGGTCATCAAATGAAATATTAAAAAAAAAAAACAACAACATACCTTTCACAAGTTATTGATGCCGTTTTTAATTTAGATGATTATGAGAATGATAACGATGATGATGATTATAATGATGCTGTAACATAGATGTCGCTTGTATTTTTTTTATCACTTTATGTGTATGAATGTGTGTGTGTGTGTTTAAAAGTGCATGTGTATGTGCTATGATGTGATGTGAAACTTTTGCTCTCACTTTCTATGAACACATGTTTTGGTATGGTAGTTGTTGTTGCTGGCGTGGCCTCACTTTGTAAGAGAAAGAGGCGAGTAGCATAGCATAGTTAAAGAAAGCTGGTTTTTTTTTAAACTTAAGAAAAAAGGAGTAGGAGAATCTCGATTGCATCTGCTTATGCCAACTCAGTTAAGTTGTTTCTCGTTATGTTTGTTTCTTAGTTTGTTTACAGCTTAAAAGCTACTGAACTCATCATCGTCATAACAAATATCATAATGATGATGGTATGGTGTTGCTATTAAAGCAAAGAAGAATATTTAAAAAAAAACAACTTTAGCTGGGTTCATTCACTTTTGCTGTGGCAAAAAACACACACAAAAGGGGAGAAGCAGAGCACTCTACTCTAGAAAAAAAGTAGTAAAAATAAACGGAGAAAAAGGGGTCGTCGCTTGAAACCAAAACAAATATGGCGCTAAGTTTTATTTATTTTTCTTTTAAGAAACCCCAGTAGAGTTATAAGAGGAAGTAGAATTTTTTGGAACAAAATTATGCATAATTGCTAGAAATAATTTTATTTCTAAGAAAAAAAAAATTTGTTTAGGTTTTTTTTTTAATTATTAAAAGTTTGCTAGAGTTTGTTTATGAAAAATTATTTTCAGTATTTGCTTAATTTAAAATATATAATTTTTTTGTAATTCTTTAACATTTTTTATACGGCTTAAATATTTTTTTTTTTAATTCACAAAATGTTATTTTATGTAATTTAATTTAATTTAATTAATCGTAAACTTGTATACGTATTAATTTAATATTTTTATTTTTTATGTAGTTCTTTTGTTAATTTCAAATTATTTTACTCAAGTTTTTTTACTTTATTTTAATTTTAGACTTGAAATTTGTTTAAGCAGCCCAATTACCAATTATGAATATTCCGCGAAAATTTTATTTTTGGGAAAAAAATCTAAATTAGAATAGAAAAACCAGAAAATTAAAAAAAAAACTAGAGAAATGTTTATTAATGTTGTTATTTTTGAAAGTGGTAAAAGTCCACATAAAAAAAATTGGTTAGCGTTAATTTTAGTACGATACTTTTTTTTTAAATAAAAGCTCGTTTTTTTTTTTTTTTGTTTAACAGTTTTCAAAAATATTTTTTTTTTTGGTATTATACAATTTTTATATTATTGTTTTTATTATTTTTATATTATTTATTTTTTTTTAGGTTAAAATTTTTATTGATACCTATATGATTTGATGTTATTTGTGTAAATTTAATTGGTGTTTCTTTGGACTTGGTTTTAGTTTTTAGTTTTTAATTTTTTTTTTGTTAATTTTGGTTCTTCACAAAATTAAAAAAAAATTTGGGATTTTTTTTTTTAATATTACAGCTAATTTTTTTTTTTTAAGAAAAAAAAAATCAAATAATAGCAATAGAAATAAATTCAGCTGACAAAAAAAAAATAATAAATAGAATTTGTTTTTACATATGTATAGCAATAGATGTAAAATAAAATAAATTTTTGATATTTATTTTTATCCTTTTTTATATAAAAATAATCAGACCTTAAGCTTCAAAAATATAAGCTTAATTAATATCGAAAATTATATTTAAGAATTCTGTATACAAGAATAAAATCTAATAAGAAATGTAATTTCTATTCTAAAATTCGTTATTTCCAATACCTATTAAAAAATGGACTTCAAATATAATAAAATTAAAGTTTGTAGGTCATTGCACTACTGTTAGCTGAAATGAACTCTATTCATTTGTTTGATTTTTTTGTGCTTTAAAACACAGTTTGTATATATGTATACCTACATACATACATACATACCTATTGATGTAAATTTGAATGTATGTATATTAGCTTGTGCAAAATGCACTTTATCAAACTAAAATAAAAAAAAAATTAACTATAACTCACTCAGCATAAGAAAATATTCAACAAAGAATGCAACAAAAGTATTTCACTCAGAAATTAATTTCCTCTCTTAATTAATTGTCTCTCTAATACTGACGCTCTCAGTGTATCACACTCATCAACATAACATGACAAACTTATACAATCAATCGTCGTTAGGCACGTAATAGTGCATTAATTTTAGAAAACAAAACACCCGAAAAAAAACCATCATTGTGAATGAATATTGTAAAAGCTCTCCCTGCATATCACACTTTTGGCTGGCTTGTGCATAATTTGTAAAATAAAAAAGTCTCATTGATAGTGTTTTAAGTTCGTTTTCTGAGTTATTTTACATCGTTCGCAACGAAGTACAAAAATGAAAAACAATCACACATAAACACACACACACGCACACAATCGTCGCATGCATGAAAAATATAATACAAAACACAAAAAAAGAGCTCCATATTTCGAGGTTTTTGACCGAAATGTGGGTCACGACAATGGCGAGTTCGATGAACTAAGCACAACCAAAGCAATACAATCGGTCGTACAATCATACAAACGCATTCATACAATTGGTTGTTGATGTTGATGTTTATGTTTGTTTTGTTTTGTGCATGTGTGTGTGTATGTATGAGTGTCGCTTTAATGTTTGTGTTGTATGTATGTTGTGTGTTTTTAAATCGTCATATTACATTTGTCGTGTAGTGTGTGTATGGGTGTATGTGTAAATATGCATTTGTGTGTATTGCTGTATTTAATTTTAAATAATAATTAATGATGTTAAGAGTTCGACAAAAACAAACAAATGAAAGAAAAAAAGTTTTTTTTTTTTTGGTGGGAGTTCATAACCAGAGTAGGGAGTAAGTGAATTGTTTGCGCAAATAAAGTGAGGGAGGTGTACATTATTAAAATGTTTTTGTTCCTATACGTTTCCCGAAATTTCTTTTTAATATTAATAAAATAATTTTAAACCAAATATTGGTCATGTGGGTAATCGCAAGATTCTTGAGTTTCAGTTTTAAAGAAATCTGCAACCTGGTTGCATATTTAAATTATATTTATATAATTTAAATATTTTAAAACTGCTTTGCTTTTGGTTACAGAATTAATGATTTTATTCAGGGTAAGTATTAATTAAGCTGTTACTTTTGAAAGTGGAATAAGTCCACTTCAAAAAAAAAAGAATTAGCCGTAATTTTAGTAGGATATAGAGACCATCTTACTGAAAATACCACTGGCTCTTACTTTGAAAAGTGGACTTATACCACTTTCACAAATAACGGCTCGATTATTGCTTTAAAATGTAGTTGTTTGAGAATAACAAATGCTTTTAAAAATTATTTTCTATTAAGAAAATATTTCGCTTGTCATTGTTTAGTCTGGAATAATCTTTTTGCGCTCATGTTAGAGTTATTAAATTTGTATTTACAAAATTGCATAAAATGATCTCCAATTAGCCAAAAAAGTCAATGAATGGTACCTATGCTGAAAATGTAAGGGGGAGTAGAAGGGCAGCTGTTGTGGAAAGAGTCTTATATTCTTTTCACAATTTTTTTTTAACAAAAACAGTTTTTTAAGCTAAAAATTTTGTTGATTAGATGAAGATTGAAAAAAAATGTGCACATTTCTGCTAAACTTTACATCAGCTAGTTTTTGTTGCTTTAGAACAATTTAGCTGAGGTTTTTTTCTATTTGCAAATTTATTTTGTAAAATGTGAATGTCCTCTGTTAGCCCACAAAAATAATCAAAAAGCAAGAAAACAAAAAAAAAAAATGAATGTAGCGCGAGGTTGACGACTGCTCAGCTCAACTCAACTCAGCTCAGCTGGCAGTCTTAAATGCATAACACAACATAAAGCCCCCCTTTTACAAAACGACAAAAACAAACACACACAGGCAACCATTTAAACACCAACACATGCGCACACATACATATCATACATATCACACACAAACCTACAAACGAAAAAGTGCATATGCAAAAATACTGCACTAAAACAGAAATAGAGCCTTCACTACACACATACTGATAGAACTGAATTAAAGCCCCCTGTAAGCTCTCCCCCCTACACACTATATTTTATAAAATACAGTGCTCACGTGTTTATTAAACACTCATTTACACACATTCGAACTAACTGCAAAGAGTATATTTATATTGATAACACAGTTGCTTTGAATCACATTTTCTCTCGCTCTCTCCATTTCAAACCAAATTTTGAGTGAGTTTTATTTCAAGAAAAGCGTACAAACTATTTGAGTGCTTAGAGTGAGTTATCTAGAGAAGTTAAATTTAAACAATCATTCGCAAATTGTGTATCAAACGTAACGGACGTGTTTACGTGAGAGAGTCTTGAAAAACAAAATAAATAAATAAATTAAACACAATTTTAAATCAAATTTTGAAAAGCAAAAGCTATAAATCAAAATAAAAACGCGCCGTAATAAAAAAAAATTTACAAAGTTTATTTTTGGAATACAACAGAAGAGTTTTAACAATTGAAGAGAAAAAAATATATATTTATTCAAATCACAAACTGAAAACCCTTTTTTAAGGGGATTAAGAATATTATTTATTTAAATAAAAAACAAAAGTTGTTTGCAAAGAGTGGGGTTCTAGTTAAATTTTTTAGCAAATTTTTTTAAAAGCAAAAAGCCTAGATAATTTGGAGCAAGTTAAAAAAAATAATATTTTTTAAAAGGAAACTGTATTTAAATCACAACAGCAAGTTTCCAAACATAAAGAAAAATGTTCCTTATTAGCAAATTTTAGAAAAAGAAAAAAAAATTGATTAAGAAAAATATTAGTTTTTCTAACAAAGTGTCATTTAAACCAAATAAAAAAAATTAATTTAGAAAAAAAAAAATATTCAAAAATGGTGTGTGCTATGCAAGAATTAAACACCACACCTGTGGCTATAACAGATCCTCAACAACAACATCATCATCCACACCATCATCATCATCATCTACAGCAGACTACAGCAACAACAGCGACCACTGCACATCATAGTTTGCATCAGCAACAATTGCAACAACAGGTTGACATTGTACGAGCTTTGCCCACACAATTTAACAGTAATTTAACAAACAATCAGGCCCCACAACAAATGACCACTATTGTGGTATTAACAACTCCCAATAATACAACAGGCCAACAGCAGCAAACTGTTATAAATGTGCAGCAACAGCCAATACCACAGCAATACCAACAACAACATCATCACCAGCAACAGCAGCAGACACAACAACAACAGCAAAGACATAACAATAAAAGTCAACAATTAAAGAAGCAACATGCCTCTTTGGTTAGACTATTGGAATCGGCGCCCATAACAAAGAAATCTTTAAAAAATAATAAAACACAAAATACTAGTCCTCATTTACAGCAACAAATTGTAAAACCTCAATTACTGCAGCAGCAACATCACCTACAACAACAACAACAACAACAACAACAACAAATTATATATGTGCAACAACAGCAAACGCCGCCGCAGCAGTTAACATTAACGCAACAGCAGCCACAATTAGCTCAACAATTGGCACAACCAAAAAGACTGAAAACAAACTCCTCCTCATCATCTTCATTGACAACATCAACCAGCCCTTTAAAACAGATACAACAACATCATCAACAAGTAGTAGTATTACCGCCACCAACACCATCAGCACTAGCATCATCATTATCAGCGTCATTATCTACTAACAGCAGCAACAGTGATAAAAGCAACATTATAAAGACATTAAACACCTCCTCTAATCACAAGTTAATTAGTACAGTTACAACAGCAACAACAACAAATTTAAACAGAAATCAGGAATATCAACAACCTCAAGAGCAAAAACAGCATCAGCAACAAGAACTGCCTCTTAAAACAGAAATTGAATTCGGTTTAGATGAAGAGCCACAAGAAAGACATAAATTGAGCCATCAAAAAGACAAATCTAATCTGGAATTGCCGTATGAGCCACAACAGTGTCCGTGGAAGAAAATAAGATTTGCCCGTGAATTAAAACAAAAGGAACAATTGGAAAAACAGCAAGAATTTAAAGAAGAAGAGTTGGCCACAAGCAGTCCATGTGATAATGATAACCAACAACAACAGTTTAACATTAACAACTCCACCACCGTTAGCAACATTAATAAGACAAACTCCAACTCCTCTGCCTCAACGTATGCAAATACAAATACAAATTATGAATTAAACCTCGCCGAACAAACCCACAAAGAAATTGCCATTTTGCTACAGCAGCAACATCAAAATTATCAACAGCAACAACAGCATCAGAAACAGCAACAGCACCGCCGAGACAGCTCCGATAGCAATTCATCATTAATCAGCAACACCTCCAGCACACATTCCCTTAGCAATGGTTGTACTTGCACACAGCAACAACTGCAATCCCACAGGGATAACAGTGATGATGATCTCTATTTGGAAGAGATAACACCACCTCCGCATCGACCGAATTCACGGCGTTCTAGTCTCCTAATACAGGAGGATGGTGTCGTTGAAGGTGTATTAACACTGGCCTGCCAATGTAGCGATTGTCATTTGGACAACATGGATGATTCAGGCTGTGATGATGATCAAAAGGAAGAGGAACAGTCTACATTAAATTATTTATGTCAGAAATTTGACGAGAATTTGGAAACGGGCAAACACTGCAATACAAATGAAAATACCACCGATTTAGATAAAGTGGCCATAGTTAAATTAGAAAGAAATTGTAAAGACATTGACGGAGATGTGCAGCAGCAACAACAACAGCAGCAGGGAAAGCAAACAAAAGATGATGTAGGTTTTATTGCTCGGGTAAAGGGCACTGGACAAAGTAGGAAAATATATTTTTCTTGCATTTAAGAAAGATTTTAAATAATTTATTTCATTAATTCAAATTAAGTTCTCAGTTACACACAGCAGATTTTTAGACAAAAGTTTTTATAAGTAAACATTTTTTCATTGCAGCAAAAAAATTTATGTAAAATTAAGCAAATATAGCAAGTACTGGTATTTTTGAAATATTAGGCCCGATCTTATTGTCGAAAAAGGTTTTTATTAAAAAAAATTCAAAAAGCTGCATTTCATTTTCATTGATTTTTCTAAAAACATATAAATATTAAGGGTTCTTGGTTTTTTTTTTAATTATGAATTTATTTTCTAATATATTTTTTTTAATTGAAAAACCAAAATTTTAATATTAATTCTTAAATTCTTCTCTTTTTTATTTTTAGGGCTTTTTCCGCCGCTCCATACAGCAGAAAATTCAATATCGTCCCTGTACAAAAAATCAACAGTGCAGCATTTTACGCATTAATCGCAATCGTTGTCAATATTGTCGCCTGAAAAAGTGCATCGCCGTCGGCATGAGCCGTGATGGTAAGTCAATTTATAAATTAATTAGGGCCTTTGAAAATGCAAAAGAAATTTTTGGTGAAATTAAAACAAACAACAATTTACACAAGACGCACAACAGACTCGATTTGGTTTTTTTTAAGGTGTTTGTGTTCTTAACACTCAAGTTCATTAACCCCGTATTTTTAAGTCGGAATAGCAAGCAAGTTAAAGAGATTTAAATCAGGTTTATACATATTTTATACGCGCGTGTATCTTTTTTGTTTGTTTTGTGTTCTTAAGAATTCGGTCATGATTCACACAGGTAGCAGGGGCAATCAAAACAAATTTATTTAGCTCAAGTTTTTTTTGGTTACGATAAATCTAGAAACTTAGAAAAAAAAATTAATTGTTGTTTTTGAGGTTGTAAAATGTTTTTTTATTTTGCTGTGTTAAAAACAATGTTGCCAGATCATAAAATAAGATTGAAAAAAACGTTTTTGATTATTAAGGTTATCAAAACAAAAAAATTTGTTGTATATAAAAGTTCGACTAACACTTTGACAACAGTGATAAAATATGGCAACTCTTTTTGTATATATTAAGTCTGATTACAAGTATCGTTTTTGTGGCTGATGTATTAACATGTGGCAACGGCAGACATTTATTTTATCTTGGCTTGTCGAAAACTGGACTAAGAGAATGATACACATAATAAGAATTTTTGGTTTTTCCGTAAAAAAATCAAATTCAAGATCCCCAGCCAGTATCCCATAGTCTGCAGGTGATCTCAAACTGCCGCATTTAAAATAAATTTTTTTTAGTAACTTACAATTAGCTTATAATTGCAATTGTGTTTATGAATTAAATAACTTATTTCATAAGCCTGTGTGATTAAAAAAAAATATGCACGGAAGTTTCGTTTTTTTTTGTGAAAAATTTTCGTTCGAATTTAGCCAAACAGGCCGGAAATTTGAAATATGTATTTTGAAATCTAAAACACCAGCATGCCTGATAGCGAGTGTCGTCGTGACGAAAACAGTGATATGTGGCAACAGCGGCTATATGCTTTATTTTAACTTGTCGAAAATTCGATTTCGACAACGACACTTGTAGTAAAACAATTTTCGGAATTTACCAACTCCAAACTAAAACTTATTTTCATGCTTATTTCGCTAACCGTAGTGCTCTAGCAGCACTATTTGTGTTTGTGTATGCGTGCGCGTGTGTCTAATACCAACCAGCTCTGAGTGGGTGTTTATTTTGTTTTTTTCTTTGAGTACATTTGTACTTTTTTTTACTGTTTGTTGTTGTTGGTTTGTTTTTATTTCAGTTTCCTTCATTTGATAAATAGCTGCTGTTAATATGAGAGCAAGTGTAAGCGTGTTTGTTTGTTTGTTTGTGTATTTTAAAATGGTGTTAAAAGTTGAATGAACGCACTTAACCTAAATTTTTGCAGGCTACTTTTTTGTTGTAGTTATTTATATAAACATACATACTCGTACATGCATGCATTCATACTTATTAATTTTGTGAATGTTGTTGTTATTGTTGTGTTTATAATTATATGCAAGAGCTTTACTGTTAAGATTACATATTAAAATACAAAAATAATTCCATATGCTTGTTGATGATGATAGACAACAAAAGAGAAAGAACGAGAAACACATTGAGATAGGAGGAGAGAGAGAACGAGATAGAGAGTAAGCAAATGCAGAGAGCGCTTCAATATACAAATGGCGTCTACTGTGCAGCTCGTTTGAAAAAAAGAAGTTAAACTTTGGGGTTTTGATTGTTATTAATAATATAATATTACTTAATAAATAACAAAAAAAAAAAAAAATAATAAACAGGAAATGTCTATTACGGCAAATAAAGTTAAAAAAGCAAAATTGTATACCTACAATAAAATTTCTTTAAAATATACAGTGTAGGCTGTCATATTAACAAAATAATTAATAATTTTGGGCAGTAAGTAGTTATATAGTTTAATTCCTTGTCTAGACAGCTGTATGGTTAAATATGTATAAATTTTCCTAACAAGTTATAGGTACATCGATTAATAATGAAAATGAAAGTGTTTCTTTATCTTCTGCTTTCTTTTTTTTTATAGGTATAATAGAATAGCAAATGTTTGATAAAACAACTTTGATATAAAACTTACTTAATTCGCGCAACAAACAAAAAATATGTGGCCATGTGCTTATTTCATTTCATTATCTTTCAAGGAAACTCACAAAAAAACAACTTTTTTATTTTAATAAATGCACAAGGTCTTTTCATTCATACTTGTACAAAAAAAAATAATAAAAATAGCACAAGCTAAATAATAAAAATCAAACTGAAACGAATTGCTAAAATCCCTATAAAAACAGGAGAATAAGTTTAAAAAAATCTCTTTTAAAATTAACAAAAAAATTTAATAAAAAAATTAAATTAAATCAAATTAAAAAAACATAAAATCGAATTTAATTAAAAAAAAGATAAAATCAAAAAAAAAAAATTAAATTATACAAAAAAAAAGTGAAATACATTTAAATAACGTTGAAATAAAAAATATTAAATTAAACAAGCACTCATGTTTTGAAAAACGCAAAACACTCAACTTTGCCGTTTTCAAACCGCAAGCATACACTGAACCGGATTTAAGAGTTAAAGAGAAAACAATTCAAATCAAATATGTTTTCTTTTTATTTCAATCAAAATTGAAAAGAAAAGTTTGCCTTTTTTCATTAAAAAAAAAAAATTTAATTTGATTTTGTTGTTTACTTATGAACTGGCGTTTTCCCATTCACATTCTATGAAAAAAAACCTAAGCAAACGATTTAGCGTTTTCAAAATGAAAAGCGTTCTTCGCGCGTTTTGCGAAGAAATAAAGTTTGATAAGATTCCTGTGTAATTGTTTCCTGCAGCAAGCAAAAACTAAATATAATTTCATATTAGATTTTAAAATTTTTAATAATTTAATTCCCAACTACAAATGAAAACAAAATAAGCTAAAATTGAAATAATCGAAATTAAAATAATAAAAAAAATAGTCGGCTTTTTTACGGGTAGTCGAATAATGCAAGACATATATCGGGTCCTGCCACAAATCACTGTTTTATGCCCATATCTTATTTTTTGACATAAAAATTTACCATAGATTTTGTTTGCATAAAATGTCAAAATCAACACACATACAGAAAGAAAAATATGTATTATTTGGTATACATGGAAATTTGAAACTAATTTTGACATTTAAATTTAGCACAAACATAATGTAAGCACTAATCAGCTGATTATTTGCAACAACCTTATGTTTTACACGCTCGTTTTGAAAACAATAAATTTTTTAAAGTATATTCTGAAACCGCGCGTTTGGCTTACGCTTTTTTCATAGAACGTGAAAACCTCAGTTTATAAATAAGCAATTGAAATATTTAAAGTAAATTTTTTAAAGTCACAAAATTTTATTTTTTCTTAACTCTTAGTTTGGCGTTTTCAAATCGTAGTCGCAAAAGTTAAGCTTTTTGCTTAATCAGGAATAGGTACTTTGTTTTTTATGAATTCGAACTTTCTAATGATAATAAATATTTTTGAAATTTCTAAAGACATTAGTTTGTTTAAATAAAAGCACTAAAATATTTAAGTAGGTATTTTGTAATGCCAGCAAGCTGCAAGCAATGGAAAACTTTCACTTTCTTTAATAGACTGACATCTATTTACCACTTTCTTTTTCATTTACCAGCAACTGCAACAACAATTTTACTCCACTTTGATAGTAGGTAGCCATAAAAAATTGTATTTTTAAAAGTTTTTATAAAAATATTTAGTAAACGCTATAACAACAACAACAAACATACCAAATGAAAATGAAACTGAAATTTCTTTCCAACACAAATTCCCTGACGTTTTAAACTCTTCTCAGCTCTAAAATCACAAATTTTATGCCTGGCACTCACCAAAAATTTTCAAAAGTGGTGATAGCAGTAGTAAATGTAGTTGGAGTGGTAGTAGTAGTTGATGTAGTTAAACAACAAACACAACAACAGCAGAAGCAAACAGCCACAATATTTTATACATTTCAAATTGAACTTATTTTGTAGTTGGTTTCATATGACGAGAGCTTTTTTTTCATTTCATTATTTCAATGTTCATGCATATACACTCATGCATCAATCAGTACGTTCGCATACATTCGTACATACTTACATACAAGCGTGTGCAAGTTATAAAAAAAAAGCAGCACAACAAACACACCACAAGATAAAATGGAAAAAAAGTAAAAAAAAAAAAAATAAAAATGAAGTTCATTGACCGTTTGTCTGACGTTGTTTAAGTAAAACTAGGTCATAATCAACCAGCCATTTTTTATATATTTTTTGTTGTTTATTTTATAAGTGATACTTCTCTCTCACTCTTGCACACACCACCAAGCAAACAATGCAGTGCAAATACATGTATACACTGTTATTCAAAGTAAAAATTAAAAAAAAACAAGATAATAAAAATACTTATATGAATTTAAACAAATTAATTAAATAATAAAAAAAATTAATGGAAGAAAGAATTGTTTTGTGAGGTTTTATTTCATCAAATATTTTCTAGATGTTTTTTTTTTTTAATTTTTGGTTTTGCTATGTTCTTACTTCAGCTTAGATAGATAGCAGTGTTGTATTAATTAAAATGAATTTAAATTAGCGCGAGGTCATATGAATTTAAAATAAATAAATAAAAACAAAAATTATTTTATTTTTATTTTTTCATAGTTAAACAAAGAGAATTTGAAACGGAATTGGCCAAAAGTAAACATATACCTATTTAGAAATTTAAGAAAACAAATCAAAGAGAGATGGAAATTTTATAAAAATTGTTTAGGAATAAAAAAAAAATAAAAAAAAGTCAAGTCAAGAAATATGTACGTTTGTATAAATAAGTTGAAAACAGCTGAAAAAAATTATATATACAAAATACCCAACTTTGACAGTTTAAAAAGTATTCCCAAATTTCTATACCAGCAAGCGTTCTTTGTGTATCGAAAACTAACAGAGATAGAAGGTCACAGATGTATGTAAGCCTATAGATCTATCTAGTTGTAGTTTATGGCACTGGGTACCATTGTATTGCATTCCATATCACCTGAAATTTATTTAAACAAGTCACTGCAAGTCATGTCAAATGTTGCATTTAAAAAATAAAAAACCCATTACAAACATTTTAATTATTTTGTATTAAAATTTTTTTTCAAAATAATTTTTTTAGCCAAATATTTTTTAAGGCAAACAATTCAACAAACCTTATTTTTAATTATACTAAATACTAATCTACAGGGCCTCTCTAAATTTGAAAAAAAAAATTGTGTAGAAAGTATTTGGCATAATTTTTAAAAAATTAATTGTTCATATATAACGAAATTTATATAAATTTTTATTTTTATTAGTTATATTTAGAAGTAATTATTTCATTGATTATAACGAATCTTCTTTGACTTTTCGAAATTATATTTAAATTTGCTGTTTTTGTTTTTTTAGATAAAGTTTTTGAAATCAACATTTTTTTTATTTATCCTTGTAATTATTTATGCCTTTCAGTTTTTTACTTCGTTGTTGAAAAATACGTTTGTTTGCAACGAAAAAAAAGCCTTATGCACACACACACATAAATAATCACAAACACTTTCGTGTGCACCAAACTCTTATAAAAATACGTACATACGTGTGTGACTGGGTAGTGATGTAGTTTTAGGAGCAGATGAAGAGAATGTTAGAGGGAAGGTCTCTGCACATGCATACATACACGTACTTTTATTTATTATATTTGTAGTAGGTAGGTAGGTATGTATTGTAAAGCATAAAAGTTATTTGAACTTTATTCAGGTCAATTACAAATATATTACGTATTTGCTGCCAGCCTGCTGCTGTGCTTGGCTACATTTAAATATTGTTGCTGTTGTTGTTTTTTTTTGTTTCATGTACGCAACAACACCAACAATAAAATAATAAACGCGATGAATCTACGTTGTATGTATGTATGCATGGCTGTGCTGCAGCAGCACAGTAATATCAATGATTGTATAACACAAATTCAAGCGTACGATAACATTTTAATACTGTTGTGCACATAAAGTATAAAAAAATAAAATAAAATAAAAAAATGGAGGCTACGCATTACAATAAAAACAACAACAGCATACAACTAAGCATTAATAAGCGGCCTCTACTGAAAATAAAAACTAAATAACAATAATTACACACATCCATTCAGACAAATAGACAAACAAACATTCAAACTTGTGCACACTATTTCATACAGAAAATTACACTTAATGAGAGCAAAGTGACATACATCCATACGTCCATACAAATTAATGCAATAGTAGTAAAATAGAGAAAAAAACTCAAGTTATTTACATACATATGTACATACACCTAGTTTGTAGAAATTAAAAAAAAAAAAATTTTTCAGAAGAAAGGTTCGGCTGAAATCATACCTCTACATGTTTGATGCATAACAAATACCTTAAAAATATTAGTTTTTAGGACACTCCAAAGACATTGTTATGTGTGTGTGTGTGTTTGTGTGTGTGTGCAAGTCTAAAATATTGAAATCTAAAGTAGAAAATACAATTTTATACTAGGAAAATGAGTAAACTGTAGAATATATTAGAGAATCTGAATTATATTCAGCCTGCTAAGCTTGATTTTAAATTGCATTGAACTATGGCTACTGCTACAATTTTTACCATTTTTGCTACAAAAAATAAAATAAATGAAAACACAACTCCACTGTTACTGTTTAAACCAACAGTCTAGTTATACTATTTGACTGATGCTACCACGATTTATTTGACTGATGCCACAACGATAAATACTTTTACTACTGAAGTTAGTACTGCTACAATGATTCAATTTATTTCTATCTGTAATATAATTTAAAAATTTTTTTTTAAATATTTACATTATTAAGTTAATTAATTAGAGGTATCTGTAGGATATATGTACATACGTGAAACTTTTACATACATATATACCTATACAATATATATTTATATATATTGTATTTTTATTTAATTTTATACTTATTTAATTTATACTGCTATTAAAAGGACTACTTTTACTCTCTATTTTATACTAGCGTAATGAGTGCTACTGCTTTTTTTACAACACAAATGTTGCAGCAATAAGTATTTATACTACTGCTACTACTGAATTAAAAAAAAATACTCTAATGACTGCTACTCCTGTTACCCCAATGGTAACTACTTATATTACCACTGCACCAACTTTTACTACTACTGACCTCATTGACAGCTTCTTCTAAAAAAAATGTATTAGGACTACACTACTACTACTTTAAATCCCAAATAGGTTCTATAACAAAATTTTGAATTGAATTGAAAAGAAAGCCACTGCTACAACTGCTTTGTCGTTTTGCAATCTTCTCTACTATTATTATGTTTTAAATAAAAAGAAGAAAAGATCACTAATTATTCCATAGAATTTATTTTGTCATAAAATATTTTTAATTAAAAACAAAAACAAAATTTATTTCCTGACATTTTTAAAACAATTTTTGCTTTAAAAATGTTTTAAACATTTAAGTATACCTACAATATAAAATTGTACAATTTCTTGAATAATCTTGCTAACTTCCTCATTACGTTAAGAAATTGTTTTTATTTGTTTTATTTATTTTTTTTATTTGATTACATAAATAACCGCAAGCAGGTTGCAGCTTTAAAAAGACGACACAAATACATACTTTTTTTAAATGAAAGGCTGGTGAAATTTTTAAGCATTATTAATTTTTTTTAAAGAAAGAAGAAAAAAACGAGAAACAAACAAGTAAAAAAAAAAACCAAAATACATAAACAACCTCCTCTTGCATAAACGTAATAACAAGTTTATTTTGTGGTTTCTTTTTGTTGTTGCTGTTATTTATAATAAACACTTTGTTTTTTTTTATTTATTTTTTTTGTTGTAATTAATGTGTGCTTTACTATGTTAAGTGAACCTTCAAAAAGTTCATTTACCTCAAAACTCGTTTTTTACTCTTGCTTAAATAAACTCATTTTACACTCTCAGTATGTTTCTTTCTCGTAGTTTCTTTTTATATAATAAACATCACTCAATTTCAGAAACACTTTCATTTTTCAATGCCTCTCAAGCTGGTTTTGTGCTCCACCTCTCTTGCTCCACTTCTCATGTTTGAGCAGCATAAAAAACCATACCCTACCCTACTGCCATTACAAACAACTACAGTTACAACAACGACTACTACTGCTGCTAAATGGCGCTTACACAATAATGCTCATTTTTAGAGAGACTCACTATCTCTCGTTTGGCCTCTCTAAATGTGTGTTATTTGTTGGCTTATCACGTTGCATTGCTCTAGAATTGTCGTTTATTAAAAAAAAAAAAAATGCATTGAAATATGTTTCAATATTTGTGTGTGTATGTAAACTGTATGAGGAGTTCAACGACTTTTGGAAATTTTCTCGAAGGTTTCAAGTGCTTTGCTAAATGCAGTAGCAACAACAGCAACTATACCAACAATTGCATGAATTCGTATTTTAAACAATTTGGCGCTCTTTTTCTTTTGTTGTTTGAAATGAAACACTCATTAAATGCAGCCAACCAGCCAGCCATTAGCAGAGTCTTTTGCTGCAGCAGCCTACTAGCAATGACGTGCACATGCTCATTGTCAAAAAAAATATGCATTTTCATACAGCAGCAACAGCAGCTACAACGACAATGAGATAAAAAAAAATAAATAAAAAAAAAAAACAAATGATTGTGCTGAATGCCGTTCATTGCTCTTTTTTTTTTTTAGATGAAACCCGTCGTATTTGTTCGTTATACATTAAACGATGTTAATATTTAGCCTCGTTTCTTGGCTGAGAATTGAATTGAGGGAATGCTTGAGGGAGGCAAAAAAAAAAAACAACCGAAACACACACAGCCATGCAAATAAATTGAATGCAATTTTTGTTGTACGAGTTAGTGACAAATACGTACGAACAGTTTTTTTTTTCGTATTTTATTTTGTATTTTGCAAAAACAACTACTGCACTCAGTCTTCATTGCTTGCTTATTACATACATTGAGTTGCTGTTGTTATTGTTGTTATGCTGCTTTAGCTGCTTGTCGTTGTCTGTGCAAAAGTGCAAAGACTTGTATGTGGGTCAGGCACGGTCATTCAACTTTGTGTTCATCATCATCACCATCATCATGAAGTTTTGCTTGATATTTTTTTTTGCTTTCAATACTGCCAGTCATACGGATAGTCAGCCAGTCGGTTTGATCTTAGTTAGTTTTTGAAGTTGGTTGGTTGGACGTAGGCTAATAGCGTGTTGTTTCATTATGAAGTAGGCTTGTTTTACTCGTATTTTTTTTTCAAGTTTGCTGGCTATCTGATTAGTGACAAAGCAAAGTGAGAGATTAGATTTCTGTGTTAAGTAAATGTTACTGATCAGTTACACCACTATTGTGTGGCAACTGTAATAATTTGTTGAAGGGAATATTTGTATAAAAAAAAACCTTTTTTTTTAATTATAAAAATCTCTCGCGTTTAACTCGAACTTGGCTATGATTTCAAATTCTGCAACAGTAACAGACGAGGCAATTATTGCTTTAAATATCCAACCCAAAAAATATTAAAAAATAAAAATAAAAACCACTTTTTATTGCCAAACTCGAAAAAGCCATAAAACCTATTGGCTTGTGTTTACGTCACTAAAATCAAATCAAATTAAATTAAATCCATCAAAGTAAAACCAATGAATTATATTTTTACTGAATTGTTATTTTGTATTAATATAAAAAATTGAATAATTCATGTTAAAAAAAAAAAAAAAACAATAAAAAAATTTTGAAAACCACCGTTAAACAAGAGCTTTTAAATTCAATATCATAAAAAAAACCAGAAACGTGTATCCATATATGAAACACTCGTAGTCGGTCATTGAACTAGGGTTAATGAGGCCAATCCAATACAGAAAAATTGACTTAAAATCTGTTTTTATAATAAAATAATTTTAATTTCAAAACATAGTTTTTATTTTCTGTTGTCTTTCTTTGAAAAATGATAAAACCACATCTGAAAGAAAGAAACACTCACACTGACATTCGTCGTGCCGCGTAAAATACATTTTTTCAACATTTTGTTTAATGATGCAAAAGTAAAAGTGAAAGTTTTAGTTTGTTAACAAAATTTAAAACGTGTTTTGTTTATTAAACTCTTAATTTTTTCAATGATATTTTACTTTAGTAGTAACATTTTTGTATATGTTTTTTTCATGATTTCATTTTTAACAAAAAGTCATTGACTTGTTTGTTGTTTAGTTTTTAATTCAGTTGAGGAAAATAATTTCACTTTCACTTGATTGTTATTAAAAAAAAAGAACACTCAAAATAATAAACAACACACAACATATTAATGGCTTATACTTGAAAAAGCTGCGTTTTTGTACGAGGGTGGTTCTTAGAATTTAAGGATTTATTTATTAAGACGACTAAAAACTAAAACATTTTTATAATCAGACATAGAGCTTGTTAAGGGAAAAAATTAAAATTAGAAATTCTTCTAAGTTACATCTTTCATTATTAAGAATTTAAAATTCAATTTGGGAAAATCTTATTTTGCATTTGTAAAAATCGTGCATCTTTTATTATTTTTTAGTCACAATTTGATGGCTGAAATTGTTTTCTGAATGTAAATTCAGTGTCTACAGTTGAAGGTAAAAAATTACTATTTAAAATCTTTTTTATTCATTATAATAATATTTGTTTATTTACTTATTTAATATTAAAAATTATTTTAAAATTAAATTTGCTAACGAGCACCACTGGGTTACCTGGACAATTGTCTTCCAGGGTCTAAGCGGGAATCGAACCTGCAATCCCCAGATTGGTGGGCTAGTACACTACTTACCAATCTCTTGGGCACTATAGAGTTATTTAATCAACTAAAATGTCTATTATTTATGAATCGCATAATTTTGAAACTTTCCTCGTGTACATTTTGTTTTTGTTTTCTTGTAAAATTGTTAACCTAAATCAACATAATAGTAAACGAAACAATTTAATCAAACTTTCTTCATTACAAACATAAAAAGAAAAAAAAAATATAAATTTTTTTACAAAAAAAATTAAATAATTTGATCAACAAATACCTATCAAAGTAAAATCAATGGAATAACGTATAACACTAACAAAAATTACAAAAAAAAAAAATTAATAAATAAAATAAAAAAAAAAAAAATTAATAAATAAAATAAAAAAAAAAAAATTAAATAAATAAAATTATATTAAATAAAAAAGATTTGCTACAAAATTAACTTTATATAAATTGCAATTACATAATTGTTATATTAAAACTTGGATTGAAAAAAGGGGAAAATTAAATTAAATTAAAGACTCAAATAAAAAAAAATTAAATTAAATCTGAAATAATAAATGAAAAATAAATTTAAAACTAAGAATTAAATAAAATAATAATGAATATTAGACTTAAGGCAAATTTGTAGCTTGAGAGTAGTGTCACAATAGGTCTATTTTCGCCGCAGTGACTTGTTCCTCCTTCTAATTTTAATTCCAAAGATAAGGCTAAATTTTATTTATTTAAAATTTATGTAATTTGAATTGAACATTAAAAAAATAGCTGAAATTACATACCTATAATGACAAAATAAAATTTAAATGAAAAATTTGAATAACAAAACTAAAAAAATTTTATTAAATGTTATTCTATGATTATTAAATCAGCTACTGACAACCTTAAAAAATCTCTCTTACCTACTTACTTACTTGCTTACAGCAGTAGAAATGAAACCGCTTAACAAACTGCCATACAATGTCTATAAAACTTATTGATAGGTTTGTCATCTCTCTGATCAACGTTGCAGAAAACCTACCAAACAGTTTTAAACTCAAAGTGAGTTTTGTTTTACTAAAATGTCTCATATTTTTCAATATCAATGTGTCTAACTAAAATGACAGTGATTGCTTTTGTTTTTATGTTTGAAACACAATTACAATGTTTTTCATTGTTAATAGCATGTTCACACGACGAGTTTCAATGCTGGTTTCGCTGTCTGAACCTCGATTGTGAAAATTTGCGTTCAGACGACACATAATGAGTTTCATTTGACAGTTGCTTTGTTTTGTTTTTTGTTGTTTCGCATTTGCCCGCGTTTGTTTTTTAGTTTTGAAATGGATAAAAAAGGTAAATTTTAATATATAAATATATGTATTTTTAGAAAAAATAATAATTTATAAAAAATTTATTTATTATTTCAAATAATTTAATATGTTGTGTTATTTATTATGTTTATTTTTATATTTAAGCAATTTAACACTCTTTCCTTTGTTTCTTACTAATACATTGAATGCTTGCAAAACAATAATATTTCTTTGTTTACAATTTGTTTTGTTGGACAGCTAGTTAAGATAAACTAGCGATAGAAACTAGGGATGATACTAAATTTTCATGGTTTCGGCAAGAGTTTCAAAATGAAACCTGCAGATTCGCTCACTTAATTTTGTATGGCGAATCTTCCTGTTTCATTCGAGATTGGGATGTGAACCCTCGAAAGAGAGCGAACCTTGTCTCGTCTGAACATACTATAAATCTATAAAAAAAAAAAAATAAATTGAAATGATTTTGTCCTTAAGTCTGGCTGACTAATTATGTGTGTATGCATTATTTAATACACACAAGTCAACCTTTAAAAGTTTTCATTTAATTTATTATCTATTTTTGTAGTTGTTTTGTATAAGTTTTTGATGATCACATATTAACCTTATAATTCACATATAATAAGCTAATAAAAACCTACATACTCGTACATGAAAAAAAAATTTTTGTTTGTTTGTACATTGTTTGCACAATGTTTAATAAAACAATTATTTACTTTTCAACAATTTGTTTATTTAAAAAATTTACAATTCCCATATAAATGAAAAATTTTTTTTTCTTTCTGCAAATCGAGCAAATTAAGTCATTGAACCCAAGGCAATTCTATAAAATACAATACAATCACTCGCGAAAATAAAAAGCAATAAACTTTGCCCTCGTTCTACTTTCAAATTAAGCATACGGCACATCGCACACAAACACAAACGTCATATCACACATTTCTAGTCACTAAGAAAAATAAAAAAGGACAAATTATCAAAAAAAAAAACTAGCAAAGTTTATTTAAATTAAATACACATTTTTTTTATAAATTTTTTTTTGTTTAAAGTCAATTTAAAATAGTTCATTTCTAAAAGTGTCAATTGAAGTTCAAGGTTGTTAGAAACTTTTCTCAATTTGTTTGAAATACAAAAAAAAATAATCATAAATAACATTTAAATTTTAATCATTTTAGTTACACGTAGAAAAGTAGCCAGTCAGTCATTCATTTGTATTTAGAAAAAAAAATATTCTTTAAAATTATAAGCTTTTTTATTTAACTCAAACAAAAAGCTTTAAAAAATTTACGATTTAAAGAAACTTACAGTGGTGAAAAGATTTAATATAGCTCATGCTTTTCAACTTAGTAAAACAAGCTTTGTAAAAAGCTTGAAATGCTTTTTTACAGAGATAATTCGTAAAGAGTTACTCTCTTTTAAATATAACAGTTTTGTAAGAGAGTGTTTCTTTCAAATTGTTTAAAAAGAAACTTGTAAATATAGAAAATAGAAAATGCAAAACCGGCAAATTTGGTAAATATTTACTACAGATTTATTCGTTTGTATATGAAAATTATGACTAACAAAATACACATTCAAAAAAAAAAAAATTTTAAGTGTTATTAAAAATTTTATTATTTTATAAATTTAAACATTTTTAGTTAAAAAACTTAAATTAAGAAATTGAATTTAAAAAGAAAATTTAAAAAAAATTTATAATAAAGTAAAAAATTATATTCCTAAAAAATAAAATTAAATTAGAAAAAAGATTCAATTAAAAATTGAAAAATAAAATGAAATAAAAAAACTAAAATAAAATACAAAACATGAAAAAAAATTATATAAATAAATCAAAAATATATAAAATAAAATAGAAAAGTATTTTTTTCAAGCTTAAGGTCTTCAATACCAATCGTTTTTTTTCTAATTCTAATTCTATTGACAACTAAAGCAATGCACAAGCATACATATATGAAAAACACACATCATTCAAAACATGTATAATATTTTATACTTTAGAGTGCAGCCCCTTATTGAAAACCTTAAACATGGGAAATATTTATTAATATTAAATAAAATAAAATATAAATATATATAAAACAGCAATATAAATAAAATACAAAAAAATAACGAATACACTCAATAAAAATAATTAATAATTATAAAATTATATTAAAAATATAAAAAAATATATTAAGAAATTTAATAAAAAAAAATCAAGATTTAATCGAGTTAAAATAAATTACAAATATAAACCCTGACTTTAAATTATTAATATAATAATAAATAAAAACAATACAGGTATAAAAACATGAAACATAATAGGTCCTATTGTCGTTGTCGTAACGACAACAATAATATGTAGCAACGTCGTTTATACATTTATTTGTATTGACTTGTTGTGCATTTTGTCTACGACAACCACACTCGTCATAACACTGAATAAAAAACAAAAATATAATTGAATAAAATATTTAATAAAAAAATTTTTTTTTTTTAAATAAATAAATCAATATATATTTTATATATTTTTTTCATATCTATGATTTTTTTTTAGTTCTTTTGACTAATTTAAATTAAATAAAATTTATTGAACTTTCAAATTCGAAAAAATAACGTTTCATTTCATTATGATTGATTGTTCTTTAAAATAGAAAACAAAAGAATAACTTTGCTTGCTTACTAGCTTGTGCTCTTTTTATAGAAGAGTGTAAAAATAAGCTTTTATGTAGAAAAAAAAGCTTTATTTTTCTTAAATTCTCAATACAAAATGCTTTTATTTTGTTTAAGCATAAACAAGTAAGACGGAAAAAAGAGCAGTTCTTGTCATAAAAAAATGTTCTCTTTGTGTTATACTGACTTTTAATAATAAAAATCTGATATTTTTTTTACTCTTCTTCAGTTGCGCATTATCTCGCGCGCTAAATATACACACAAGTTTTATTGAATAAAGCGTGCGGCAAGAGTAACTCGGCGTCACGAATTGTGGTATATTCGTAACGTGCTTAAGATTTTTACAGTTAGTCGTATTCGAGACCTTGTCGAGTTTTGTCATGTTTAAGCAAATTGGAAATATAAAAAGAAAATAAATTTATTTTATATACAAAACTAGTAGTTTACACAACAACAACATTGACATAATCACAAGCTAAAAATTATTAAAAAATTAAATAAAAATCAACAAGAAATTATTTAAAAAAAATTTATGAAAAAAAAGTCAGATTTTAATAAAATTTTAATTATTTAAAAAAGAAAATGAATAAGCCTCAGTAAGAATAAGAAAAGCAAGTGGATTTAAGCCTCAAACAGAAATTTTATATATAAAAAAAATTAAAAGGCAAAGAAAAATAATGAAGCAAAAGTGAAAATAATTTTTTTATTTAAATTGAAAAAAAAATAAAAAAAACAACAATAACCAAAGTTAAAATAACAATACTAAAAAAAGATTTTGGATTTTACGCCATTAACCAGAGGATTACGCGCTAAAATTCCAAAAGTCTAACAATTATTTTATTTTTATAACGGAAAAAAATAAATAAAATTCAAATAAAACAAAGAAATTTAAAGTTCCTGTTTTAAGACAACAAATATATAACAAATAGCAAAAAATTACAGAAAATAAATTATTTAAAAATTAATAAAAGAAAAAATAAATAGAAAGCAAACGCTTAAAAAAGTACCTGCTGTTTTACTTACAAAAAATTTTTTTTTGTTTTAAGAAAAGAAATTCAAAAAAAGAATATCAGAAAAATAAAAAAAATTTCTCGGGAAGAAAATAGAGCAAATTGTAAAAAAAAAGTTGTGCCAATTTGTTTCTTCTTTTTTTTATATAAAATGTTTTAAAATACTTTACACAAAAAAAAAATAATAATAAATAAAATTACCAAAAATTATAAATTTAAAATTCAAACAAAAATGGCTGAAGAATTACCCATTTTAAAAAGCATATTAAAAGGCAATGTTAACTATCACAATGCGCGTAAGTAATTTTATTATTTGTTTTATAAAAAAAATTAGTTTGAAATTGTATGATTTATGGCAGAATCCCAAAACTCGTTCTTAGGACAGGCTCTTGGCTAGCGTTCTGAATGATGAGCCATTCGCTTTAGAAAATTTTTAAAAATTAAATATTGTTTGGTTGGAAATCAGAAGCCTCAAACAGAAAACTTTCTTCTATGGAAATTTCATTAGCATTCTTTTCATTGGCATGAATCACAATAATAAAGTTATTGAGTTAATTGTGACAGAGCAAGTCCATTTAAGTAATAAATCGCCTTAAACGATTTTTCTAAATAGCACAGAATTATTTGAAACCTGTTTATTTGCTATCAGTTACTTTAATTTAAATTTTCTTTTTGTTTTGCTGCTTTATTTAAGTTTTTCTTAGTAGATTTTTAAAGAAAGGACACGAAGGAATGTTCAATAACAAAAAAGCGTTTTGGGAAAAAATATTTAGTTTTTTATTTTATGTTGAAATTAACTTACAAGTCTGTGGAACTTGCTGTTTCAAATTATCACAAAATTATTTTTTCTTTTAATGCCTGAGGATTGACTAAAAATGTTTTGTGACTTTTACACTTAAAAAGGGACAATTCTATTAACAAAAAAAAAATACTGTTTTTGTAACAGTCCATGTAGAAAATTTCTATGAAAACTCAAGCGATTAACTCGTCCAAAAAATTTTTATGAAATACACACATTTTCTTGAGAACTTTTCCTATAAAATTTCCAGACGAATTGATCGCTTGTGTTATAAAAACAGATCTTAAGTAAAACTTGAGTGTTTTGCATACATATTTTGTAGCCTGTTTAACAGCACATATGATCGATCATCTACGCTCAAATAAATTTCTTTATTTATTTTTAAATTTAAATATCTTAGTCGCCAATTTATAACAGAAAATAAATATTTTTGATTTTTTAAAAGCAAAAAAAAATTTTTGTAGTTATCTGCTGTATTTTTTTATTTTTTTAATATATTTTTATTATGACACTTTTGCCCAAAATTAGCTTTATAACCAAAAATATTTTTACTTATAAATAATGCAGTTTCTGATTTTATTTATTTCTAAATATTTGCTTCAGGATTTCTAAATTAAAAAAAATATTTTAAATCGTCTTTTATTATAAAAAAAAATTTTTTTAATTAATTAACTTTTTTTCTAATTTTGTTTACATTCATGTGCATGCCACACTTTTTTTTTTTAAATTAAATTAAAAAGCAACAAACACAAAAAACTAATTTCTCTTTATTTATTTTCGTTTTTGACCAACTTTTTCACTGGCGCTGTTTACAATCATCATCACATGAAAGTTGGTGGTTGGTTGGACTCTGTCTGGTCTCTGTCATACAAGTTTAAAAAGTTTCTTTGTGTGCATAAATGTGTGTTCACAGCTTGTTTGGTTAATTTTGAAAAAGCGCGCTCCAATTTTTTTATTGCGATTTCTTGTTTAACTATAAATTTTGAAAAAAAAAAAAAAAATTATTTTAACCAAGTTTTCATTTTCATTTGACCTGGTTTGTTTGCTGAAGCCAGTCTGTGTGTGCAGAGCGTATGTGTGTGTGTAGGCTGTGGTAAAAGTACGTACGTAGTATTTGATTTGTAAAAGCCGGCTTTTTATTGAAAGAAAGAAGAAAATATAAATAAATAAATAAAAGAAAAGAAAAGAAAAGTATGTCAGTAGTACTATGATGATTATTTGAAAGCTAGTTTTGGTTTCGCTTATTTTTTATTTTATTTTTTAGTTTTAGTTTTCTAAAAAAAGAGAGATTTCCTCTCACTTTATGCAGTTTTTTTTTTATTGCTTGTGTATTTCACAGATATTTTGTAGTATCTTCCGTATTTTAAATCAATTATTAGTAGAATGACAGAAAATAAATAAAATCCATTTTTTTTTCTAATAAAGTATTTCACTTTTTTTTATGGTTTAGAAAACATGAATATTAATTGGGTACAAGGTTTGCAGTTTGAATAAAAGAGAAATTTTGTGTGAAATGCATTTCTTTTGTTTGTCTAATAAAAGTAAAACTTTATGAAAAATGCTTTAAAAAATGTGAAATGTTCCATTTAAAAAAAAAAATATAAAAAGTAGATAATTTTTAAATAAATTAAAGAAAAATTTATAAAAATATAATTTTTACGGTAAAAAACATAAAAACATATTTCTTTAATTAGAAAATTTTCTATGTTAAAAAGTTCTTATGAATTTGTCTGTTATATAAAATATAAAAATTTAATCGCAAAGTATTTTTCTTTAAACAAAAATTTTAATTAAAAAAATAATCTTATTAAACCACCAAATTTTAGAAAAAAAAAATCAAATTATTTTTTCGTATATTTGTTATATTTTAATATTTTTTAAAATTAATTTGTTATTATTTAAACACGCAAACATTTTTAGATCAATTTTAATTGGTCTTTTAACTCTTACAAGAAGCATAGGCCCGATTCAGTTCAATTAATACACACAACATTTTCTTAAAATCTTAAAAATGATCGAATTTAAATAAATCATTTTTCTATTTTTTTAAATTGAAATTTCAATTAATTAAAATATTTTTTTTTTAATATTTCTTAAATAAAATTTAAATTTATTTAATGTTAAGAAATTTCAAAAATATTTAAATAATTTTGTTAAAAATGAAATATCAAGATAACAGAAATATTAAATTTTAATTAATTAGCTTAAAAATTGTTTAGTTCGCGATTTTGAAAATTTCACTTCTAAATTTTTTTTACATTATTAAGTTTTCAGATGGTAAATAATGGTTGCATTAAAAGGAAATGTTGTTATTCATATACGTATAAATTCATAAGAGATTCTTGGAAAACACAAATTTACTTGTTAATTTTTCTGTATATGCCCAATGGCAAATTTCAATTCCCAACTGGAAGGTTCAAACTTGTTCACTTGCATTCCCTAAAATACCTTGACTTGGCGCAGACTCATACACTCAGCACACATTTGTTTTTACTATTTATTAACGAACTTTAATAATAAAATTTAAAAAAATTAATTAAAATTGATTTTTTTCTAACATCGCTACAAAAGTTCACAACTTCTTGAGTTTTTTGTTTTACATTTATTTTTTGGTTCAACTTTACTAACCACAAAAAAAGTAATGTTGGAAGAAACTTTCTTTCTTGTTACCAAAATCATCACTCTCTTTAACAAATACATACTACTTGCTTCCACACACACACACTCATACAGACAAACAAACAAACTCCGTCTTTAACGTATTCAATGGAAAGTAACAAACAAAAAAAAAATATTTTTTTCTGGGTCATGACCTCTTATCTAGAGTTTCTAAAGCAAATTTCAAATACAAAAAAACGTGACTTCTCAGGCCAAAAACTCTAAAATGTGGGTGTATAGTTTTGTCATTAAAAAGCAGAAACAAAAAAATAAAACAAGAAAAAATAATAATAAAAAAAACTATTAAGACAACAAAAAAGTTTAAAAAAAATTAAGCAAAAAAGAGAAAGTGTAACAAAAAAGAATTAAAAAAACAATGACAGCTGTAAGATACAATTTACAAGCCCAAGATTCAGACATAAATATTACATTTACAAGAAACAAGCTACACATACATTTAGTGTGTCTTAAGCATTAAAAACAAAAAATTAAAAAAAAAACACGCAAGACAATGACCTACTTTAGTTAAAAAAAATAAAAAGAACCAGGCTTACACATCCAAACAAAAAGTAAAAAACTCCTGTTAAACGTTAAAAGGAAAACAATGTAATTTCCTGTGCACAACACAACACGTATTACTTCAACCCTTAAATTAAATTAAGGACTTTAAAGATTACAGCTGTTTAGTTTTATGTGCATATGAAACCACCTGTTCTTTTTGTTTTTCAACTATAATTTTTCTTTTTAATGTTACTTCAGTATAATTAATATTTTTTTATTTTTGTTTTTTAATATATTTTAGCGGTAAGATTTGGTCGTGTGCCGAAACGTGAAAAGGCTCGCATATTGGCTGCCATGCAACAGTCAACACAGAATCGTGGCCAACAACGGGCCTTGTCCGGTGAATTGGATGATCAACCGCGTTTATTGTCAGCCGTTTTGAGAGCTCATTTGGAAACCTGTGAATTTACAAAAGAAAAGGTGGCGGCTATGCGTCAAAGAGCGCGTGAATGTCCCTCTTACTCTATGCCTACATTATTGGTGAGTTATTAATAAAATTGAAAACAAAACGGTTTGAAAAGCAAATAATTTCTTAAAAAAGAATTTCAAATAAAATTGTACCGTTTTGTTTTAGAAAATCAGTGATGACGAACGTTTAGGAACTTAAAAAAAAAGTGATAACCAAAGAAATCCCTTTTTTTCTTTAAGAACTAAAGTGCAACAATCGGTTACTTTTAGGCCATAGTTTTGTGTTAAAAAAAATATGCAGGAAATCTAAATTTCCCAGCATTTTCTAGACAAGATTTTCATACTACAAATATATACTACAAACAGAAAAATTGCCTTTTTTAAGTTTTTCCTTATTTAGAGCCGTTATTTTTGAGTGTTTTAAGTCAACTTTTTAAAAAAGGAAAAGAGTTAGTAGTAATTTCAGTAAGATAAGGACACAATTCTACTAAAATTACAGTTAAATAGATTTTTTCAAAAAGTGAACTTATACCACTTTTAAAAATAACGGCTTATTTGTTGAAAATATCTAGCCTAATGCTTTTTCTTTAAACAGCAGCTTGTTAATAATGTTCACAAATAATAAAAATTTTTTTTTTTAATTAAAAATAATTTAGCTGATTTTAAAAAAGTGCAATAATATTTTTTAGTTTATTCTTGTTTTAATCTCTCTCACTCTTTATCTCCAGTTTAAGTTCTGGTTTAATTGTTGTTTTTTAATTACTTAAAAAAAAAAAAAAAAAAAAAAAACAAAAAAATCAACAAGGTTAACTGCTACAAGTATGCTTTAGTCTCTTATTAACATATTTGTATGTCTTTTTTAAGAAACCTTTAGATTTTCAATGTTTCTTTTATGATTTTGATTTTTCAAAAGGTGTTAATCATAAAGTTTGTGTTATTTTGTTAAGCGTTTGGCTTAAGGTCTTTAAACCAGGAAATTATTTAGTTTAAGATTTTTCATTTAAACTGTCGCTATTAAATCACAGCCTTCAATAAGAAATAATTAGCAACAAAATCATTTTAAAGCAACACACAGATAACAAAAACAAGGTTTTTCCTTAAATAATAATTTTAAAAAAATATATAAAATAGAAAATGTAATTTTTATAATAATTTTTATTTCATTTCATTTCAAATTGGCTCAAATTATAAAACTTGTAGGTGAATGTGAATTTTTATGCGTTTTTTTTCTGTCTAAGCGATAAACTTAATTATTTTTAATTTTCGCCAGCGCTTTTTCTCTCTCTCTCTCTCACTGTTTATAGCAGAATGCAAATGACATATGAGTAGTGCATAATAATAAAAAAATAGAAATTATTATGAGCTTTACACTGTAATGCTTTTGTGTTCTAGAAATTGGAAATATTTCCTCATTTAATTGCAAGTATGCAATTTTGCAAGGTCACTTAGTATATGTGTATTTACAATATTTAAATATGTACGTACTAAATTGTGTTATTAAAAACAATTAAGGGAACTTTTAAATTTCCAACTAAAAAATTTGGTTTTCTCTGAATTTATACAGCCCACTGTTGTTATCTTATGAATATTTTATATGTAGGAATATTTTTTTTTGTTAAATTTATTAAGTATTATATTTATTTTTTTATTGCATCAAAGTTCTAAATTCTTTTTTTTTTTGGGAATTTTGTTCTTTTTTGTTGTTGTTTTGGTTTGCTTTGTATAGATACGAAATAAAATTTTTTTGTTAAAAATTCAAGGTTAAAAAATAACACTCACCGTCAAGGTCGTCTGTGCTGCGTTTTTTATTTTATTTTCATTTTTTAATAAATATAAAAAAAAAATAATGTTCTGTCAAGTGCAAATTTTGAATATAATTTAAAGCTTAAATAAAGAGAAAGATTAATAAGAAATTAATTATTAGAAAAAAAAATTAAAAAAAGAACAAATAAATAGCTTTTACCTTGAAAATACTTAAAATAATTTTTTGTTTTTATTTTTATCTATTGCTTAAAAAAAATTTTTTTCTAAAAAATGTATTTTGAAAAATTTTCCTTAAAAAATTGTTATCGAAGGCGGCGTTTTGTCCATTTTAACACTTGTCATTAAAAAAAGAAAAGAAAATTTATTAATTAATTGCTTTCAAAACACATACACATTTCCCAATAAATATTTAAAATTTAATTAATTAAAAAAAAACAAAATTTTTTGTGATACCGAAACAATACACCAATAAGCAAACAAAATAAATTAAATAAAACAAGCAACAAATATTATATAGAACAGGAATTCAACAAAAAAAAATTAAATAAAATAATTACGTTCTAACTGACCTTGGCTAAAAAAAAGCATGTTTAATAAATTGTTTATGAACAGAAATTAAATTAAAAAAAAATTAGGGCAAGCAGTATTAAAAATTTTGGAAACAGAGAGGTAGCAGTTGTGCTCATTTTGTATTTCAATTTCAAGAAAGTTTTTTTTTTAATTAAAAGAAAATAAAATTATTTTCAAACTAATTTTTTTAGAATTATTTTAAAAATAAAAAAAAATATTTAAAGCTGAATAAAATTTTTAGCAATTGGCCAAGAAAAAATAATATCATACAAAAACCGCATAAATAGGTATATTTTTTTATAACGGGAAGCCCTTAAAATAGTTTCTAAAAATTCTATTTCAGCTTTGTGCTTAGATACCTACTATTTTCTTTTATTTATTTTTTTCCTTTTTTATTTTTGTTGTCGGTTTAATAGTGTTTTTGAATTGCCGGTCTGTTATTTTATTTAAAATTTTTTCTTTTCTTTTTGTTTTTTTTTTTTTTTTACATACAATACCGGCGATTTGCACTTGACCAAGGCTGAAATGTATCACTAACTTGGCTTCTCTCTCTTTCTTTCTGTGGCTCTTTAAAATGCAATAAAATGCAATACAAACGCACAGACACAACACTCCACCAACACCTTGGGTTTTTTCTCTCTTTTCTTTTTAATGGCTCTTACAATTTTTACCGTTATTCAGATAAAAGTTCCCTACCTAGAAAAACATAGAAAAGAATAATTTTTTTTTAATTGCTGCTGTTGTGTTTGTATTGTTTTATTTTTCTACTATAAAAAAAAAAAACTTCAAGGTTAATAATTATTTTCTATTGCATTTTTCTAGTTTGTATTGTTGTGCTTGTTGTTGTTGTGTATTTTTTTTTTAATTTGTTTTGTTAAAACAGTGAGCGCGTGTGAGTGTGTGACTGTAGTTTAAAATTTAATAATATGACGTCACTTATATTCTAAACGTGTTTGTTTTTTTTGAGTAAAAAATTGTTTTTTTTTTATTATCATCGTTGTCGTCGTTATTGTTGCTATTGTATTTGTAGAAACCGGAAAGAAATAGTTTCATTTTGTCACAAGAAATTCATGTGCAAGATAATAAATAAATTTTACCTTGAACTTTTCGGGTTTATTAACCTTGACTTTTAATAGTTTTTAAGTTTAAATTTTAACTCTTCTTCCCAATTTTTCACTAGACTAGCAAAAAAAAAGCTTTTGCAGTAAGTTTATATACATATTGTAGTTTGTTTGTTTGTTTTTCATTAATTTTATTGATTTATTATAAATATTTGTATGCCTTCTTGTGGTTGCTGCAGGTGCGTTTTCAATCATGGAAGGGACAAAAATCAGCTGAATTTTCTTTAACAAATTAAATTATTCATGTAATTGTTTAATGAGATGGGGGATTTTAATGCTCCCCTCACTCTTCCTTGATCCGCACCTGACCAAAAAAAATAAAAAAATAATTATTAGATGATTTATTTATTTATTACTTTTCCTGTTGACCTTCATGAACTTGCTTACTTGGTTTGTTGTAACGGGCATTTACGTATTTTGTAACGTGTATTTTAATATAAAATTTTTAATTTCCTTAAATCATGCAAGGTTTTTCCGTAATACACAGTCATTGACACAATCTCATTTAAAAGATAGAGATAAAGATAATATAATAATAAAAACAAAATCCATAAAAATTAAGAACGAATACTACGTAGATAGGGACTGGCTGTACAGAAACTTAATATGAAATTTAAACTTTAAACTTTACTTTACAAGCATTTTCTTTTCTTTTGTTCTTTTTTTAGGCCTGCCCTCTTAATCCCGCCCCAGAATTACAATCGGAACAGGAATTCTCTCAGCGCTTTGCCCATGTCATACGTGGAGTCATTGATTTTGCCGGCATGATACCCGGATTCCAGCTGTTGTCACAAGATGATAAATTTACTCTGCTTAAGGCTGGTCTTTTTGATGCCCTATTTGTGCGTTTGATTTGCATGTTCGATAATTCAATTAATAGCATTATCTGCTTGAATGGTCAGGTTATGAGACGTGATGCTATACAAAATGGTGCCAATGCCCGTTTCCTCGTCGATTCAACATTTAATTTTGCTGAGCGCATGAATTCAATGAATTTAACAGATGCCGAAATCGGCTTGTTTTGTGCTATTGTCTTGATAACGCCCGATAGGCCGGGTTTGCGCAATATTGAATTGATAGAGAAGATGTACAGCCGCTTAAAGGGATGCCTGCAAACTATAATAAATCAAAATCGTCCGGATCAACCTGATTTTATGAATAAACTATTGGAAACTATGCCAGATTTGCGTACTTTAAGCACATTGCATACGGAGAAATTGGTAGTATTTCGTACTGAGCACAAAGAGCTTTTGCGTCAACAAATGTGGTCCATGGAGGATGAACAACCTTCTCTGTCTAAAAGTCCGAATGATTGGGAGGATCACCGTATGGATGTAGAAGCCAAAAGTCCTTTGGGTTCTGTGTCTAGTACAGAATCAAACGATTTGGAATATCAAACAGCCTCTACCACCACCAATAACAGCACGTTGGCGGCACAAGCCACAAATCACCATTTAAATCATCATCCTACCCCCCAGACATCTTCTTTGGCCTCATCTGCTCCTTTGTTGGCTGCCACTTTGTCGGGCACATGTCCCTTGCGCAACCGTGCCAATTCTGGCTCATCAGGTGACTCTACCCATGAATTGGATATGGTGGTGGGTAGCCATGCCCATTTAACACAAAACGGCTTGACTATTACACCCATCGTGAGAGCTCATTCCCATCAGCAGTTGCATCATCACTTGACGGCTGCTAATGCTACACACCGTTATCGCAAACTGGATTCACCCACCGACTCGGGCATCGAATCGGGCAATGAAAAGAATGAGTGCAGTAAAAATGTTAGTTCAGGGGGTTCGTCCTCTTGCTCCAGCCCCCGCTCCAGTGTTGATGACGCTTTAGATTGCCAAGAAAATGGCCAAAATGCCTCAACTTCACAGGTTACTGTGTCCGTGTCGCCAGTACGCTCTCCTCAACCATTAGCCCAGCAAGCCAGTTCCACCTCCAACACGACTAACTCTTCAGCTAATTTAAAAAGGCAAATAGTGGATGATATGCCGGTATTGAAAAGAGTATTACAGGCTCCTCCTTTATACGATACAAATTCCCTAATGGATGAAGCCTACAAACCGCATAAGAAATTTAGGGCCTTGAGACATAGAGAATACGAGTGCACGGAGGCTGATGCCAGCAGCTCTACAAATACTCCTAATTCAAGCATACCCGCCGCTGCTAGTAGTCCGCTACAACAGAACAGCAATGCCCAAAGCCCACCACCGCAATTATTAACAGCAAATGGAAATTCAACGGCCCAAAACCAGATTATATTGGTGCCACAAGCCACGCATTCCCCACAAGCTCCATTGGCTGCCTCACCACCAACCATTGCTCAACACCAAAGCCAATTGCACATGCATTTGACCCGACCAACACCCACCAATTCTAATAGTGGAGCACAACAGGCTTCTTCCTTGTCCAGCACCCATTCGGTACTAGCCAAGTCTCTAATGGCTGAGCCACGCATGACTCCCGAACAAATGAAACGCTCGGATATTATACAAAACTACATCATGAGAGACAGCCAGCCAGCTTCCTCATCGAGCAGTAATTTACTGGTATGCTCGCCTCATGGCCCGGGTAGCCGTAGTCCTGCACCTTTGCATCATCAAATGCAAGTACACAATTTTTACAATAATGGCAGCAATTCACCAAATTCAAGCACTTCACCCAATTCCCCCTCTACCACAACAAGCATAAATAATGCTTTGGCTTCACCGACCAGTGCGCCTAATAGCACAAGTAGTCCAGCAGTAGGGCGTTGGCCCGGCCATTCCGTTATTACCACCACCTCAATCAATCAGCGCCAGCAATCGGTATCTCCTAGCAGTAATGGCTCCTCCTCATCCTCCTCATCAACGTCTTCAACATCCTCCTCATCCTCTACATCATCCTCCTCAGCCACATCATCAGGTTGTCAGTATTTCCAATCACCCCACTCCACCTCAGCCTCGGTCTCACCGCCACGGCCCTCACCCACACAAATGCCAACACCGCCCCGCTTACTGGAATTACAAGTGGACATAGCCGATTCCCAGCAGCCTTTAAATTTGTCCAAAAAATCTCCCACACCACCACCCAGCAAGTTACAAGCTTTAGTGGCAGCTGCCACAGCGGCCCAACGTTATCCCACAGTCTCGGCCGATATTACAGTAACGGCCACCTCATCTGCAAATAACGCCACCACCAATTCCGCAAATACCACCACCATGCAACAACAAAAAGTTATGCTAGAGGCGTAAGTGTAAATGTTTGTGTGTGACAAACGTGGTAACAAGAAGAAAAAAGGTTTTGCCAGAGAGCAACAAGCTAAAATTTAATTCTCTGCTGCCATCTGCGCAAATAAACTTTTTGCTCTCTTGTTGCTTTTGTTTTTTAATTTTAATTATTTCAATGATCGAGACTGAAAAACAAACCATTAAATTACAATTAAAACCTCTAAAATCACATGGAAGCAGAAAATCATTTAAATCATAAAAGGAAGGGGCAGAAGGGTTTATTTATTGTGAAAAAAAAACAAAGAAAATAAAACAAATTTCCTTAAATGCAGAACGAAAGAAAGAAAACAAAAAATACTTTATAATTTACAGGGGCGGGCAAAAATATTTGAATGCATTAAAGAAACAAGAAAAAAAATTATTAAATAATTTTTTTTAATTAAATTTTTTTTGCTGTTAATTATAAATAAAAAAAATCAACTATAAATTATGGAAAAAAAATATTTATTGTACAAAAGTAATAATAATGAATTAATTATAAACAACAACAACAAGAAAAAAATATGCATGCAATTAAACAGCAGAAGAAAAAAACAATTGTCCTTTTTAAATATAAATTAAATGTTATAAAACAAAAACAAACAAATATTTTTAAACTTTAAGCTTGTATTACATAATTATTATAAAGAAGAAGAAAAAAAAAACAAAAAATATATTTAAAAAGAAAAAAAAAACAAAACATCTATACACACACACATAGACACAAACACACACACACAGCCACATATACCGACAAAAAAAGAAATTTGAAAGAACAAAATTTATTAAAAAAAAAAAATAGAAATGTTGAAAAACTTCTAGAACTACAGCCAGGGCAAGGAACTTTCATAGAAAAAATATTTTCAATGATTTAAAACAACTTTAAAATCACCTTTGAAACATTCATTTTAGACATTTCTTTGGCATCAAAAATTGATATCTTTTTTTTAATTTAAGTTCTCCACAGCTAAGGCCGTTTTAAATGAGTTTTTGCTAGGCTAATAAATTTCATTATTCAAAACAAAACTATTTCTTCTTTTAAGCTTTTATTAATTTAAATTAATTTTAAAATAATTTAATTTTTAAGTTTTATTTTTTCTAAAAAAAAAAAAAAAAAAAACATTGAACAAATTGGGTTAAAAAACCTTTTTAAAAATTATTTTGCAAAAAAAAAAAAAAAACAAAATTGTTTTAAATAAAAAAAGAACTCTACGAGTTTATTTAAAAATTATTTAACTAATTGTTTAAGCGACAAGACAAAGATAAAACAAACTAACAAAAAGTGGCAAAAAAAGAACTAACTTTTTAAATACAAATTTTTATTATTTAACCACACACACACACACGGATACACACACACACACACACACGGATACACACACACACACACACACACACACACACACACACACACACGGATACACACACACACACACACACACGGATACACACACACACACACACACGGATACACACTTATGTTTAATTAAAATATTTTCATGTTTTGTTTTATTATTATTTTTTGTTTGTTTTATGTATTTAATTATATTTTTATTATTATTTAATTTTAAGTTTTACTATTATATTTTATCATATTTAAGTTTGTATAGAAACAATTTTATTATTATTAATGAAAACAAAAAAAAAAAAAACAAAAAAAAAAAACAAAAAAAAAACAATTTCCAATTTTATTTTTTCTTAAATAAAATAAAAAATTATTTTTTTTAAAATCCTACATAAAAGTTTTTATTTTTTTTCATTTTTTTTATCATTTAATTAATTTAGTTTCACTTAGGAAGTGAAGGCGCCAAATTTAGTTGCGAAATCTTCGACAGTTCAAGACTTATTCGCTCTCAAAGTTAATGTCTAACAGCGTTGCTAGTAGGCGATTCTAATTGTAAAGCTTGTCAGTGTTTTCTTTATAACTTTGTAAGCACTAGAGATATTTTGGCTGAAAAATTTTTGACACATTAAAAAAATCGTTAACATTTAACACTTAATAATTATATTAAAAAGAGGCGTGGCATGGTCTACTCCATTCTTTCCTGTATCTCCTGGACAAATTTCATTTGTGGGAGCTGTGCTAATTTGTTATTTTTTTCAAAAAAATGAGCTGAAATACCAGGCGTACAGAATCGAGCACTAGGTGATGTTTTTGTTTTGTATTTTTGGTTTTCTGCTTATTACTTTGCTATTTGCCGAGATTTTTGTGATGATTTTTTTTTACTATAGACAGAAGGCATTTTGGGCCATGCCCGGTTAAAAGTTAAGGCTTAGCAGTATTGAAAAGTAAGCGGTTGCGCTTTTAATGCTTTTCAGTGGTTGGCTAATAACTTTTTTGTTAGTTAAAATATTTTAATGATTTTTTCTGTTTAGGCTATAAGATGATGATGGTCATATGCCGCATTCCATTTTTTTAAAAACCTGCTGCAATAACTACACAAAGAAGGGTGTGTCATTGTCAATTTTATATGAGAGAAAAGCCTCTAGCTTTTCATTTGTGGCAGCTGTGATAATTTAAACATTTTGCTAAATAAAAAGCTTAATCGAGCATTAGCTGATTTTACTGTTTTGCAGTTTTAAAATATTTTAGAAAATGCCGAACCTGCTTTACAAATTTTTTTTTTTCGATGGAATTCGGTTTTTAATGGGGCAAGTACATTTCCTGGGGAACTTTAATATTTTGGGTAAAACGTGTGTTACAAGTAGGAATTCTATTTTAACTTTATTTGTATTATATGGAATTTAATTATATGAATTTGTTAAACATTTATTAAGCAAACAGAAACAGAAAAATAGATGTAAAATAAAGCACAAAAATTAAAAAAAAAAAAGAAACATAATTGTAAAAAAATACACAAAAATATGTTTAATAAAAGAAAAAAAAATAATTTTAAATTTTATCAATATTTAAGCAAAAATACAAAAAGCAGTTTTTAAAACAGGCAGGAAATTTAAAAACAAAACAAAAGAAAATTTGTTGAGTAAGAGAAAGTTAAAGAAAAATATTTATAAATTTAAACAAATAATATTTTCTTAAAATTATAAACAGAAAGTCTACAAATGAAAACCAAATATCAAATTAAAAAAAAAAAAAACAAATAAATAAATAAAAATAGTTTTATGTGTATGAGTGTAATTTGTCCGTTAAATTTAAATTTAAAATAATTAAAATTAATACAGCAGAAACCCCTGTAAATTACAACACAAAACTGAAACAATGAAAATGATGACAATTTTTAACATTAATATTAAACAGTAAAAAGAAAAAAAAAATAACAACAAACAACACAACACAACATATTTGATCAAAAAATTTAAAAAAAAAAACAATTCTTTTTTTGAAATTAATTACATAAAAAATATTTTGTTAAAAAATAGAAAGAAAAACTCTGTATATAAAAGAATATTTAAATGAAAATAATTGAAGCAAAAGAAATACATTTAAATAAAAAACAAACAGAAGGAAAACAAACGTAGTAATTAATTGTCTAACAAATTTAAGCCATCAAACAAACAAATAATTGAAATGAAATTAAATGTTAAAAATTGTTAATGAAAACCACAAGAAAAAAATGAAACGAATTATTGAGACAAACACTCTGAATTATTGTTTTGAGTGCATGTTAAATTTAAATTAAAAAAAGAGAAAAAAAAAACAAATAAAACTATGAAATTGTTTATGTATTAAAAAGTTGCAAAATTTACAAAAAAAAAAAGGAGAAAAAGTTCAGATAACTTTCAATGAAAATTTTTAAAATTTCAGAAACATTTTTCCTGGGAAAAATTAAACTTGAAAATTTTAAATGCAAAAAAAAAAGAACAGAAATTTCATAAATATTTTTTTTTTTTCAAATTAAATGGACAACCAAGAAACCAACATGAAAATAAGATATGAAGTCAGTCAGTCAACCTCTTTTAATCAGAATCGCCTGTGTGTGAAAGGGTGAAAAACAATACAAGAAAATTAACAAACAAACAAAAATATGTAAGAGATTATACAAAAAATTTTTTTTGTTTTAATAAACTTAGAAAACAACAAAATGTGAATACAAAAAAAAAAAAAAAAAAAAAAAAAAAAATAAGAAAAAATAAAAAAAATGGCAAAGTATTTAAACATAAAAACACAAAAAAAAATCGTTTTATTATTTAAGGAAACAGGATTTACAATAATTTAGAATTATTACAGACAGCAAAGGAAAATACACAGTAAGTAAAGACCAACAAAAGAGTGTAATTAAAAGCGTGCTAAAAAAAATTATAAGCGGTTTTTATTAAATTAGGGTGAGAGAAGCAACGGTACAAAAGGCATGTCACCTCTTCCTTTCAAAATCTGTGGCAAAAAAAAACTAAATGCACACGCAATCGGAAGAAGCAAAAGCGATACTCAGTGTTTGATGCAAATGGTCTTGCGTCATTGCAAGTGCAAAATATCGTAGCTTTTACTTTGCTACCCAACAATGAAATACACACAGTTGCACTTGCTACATTATTGCGTTTGTGCAATACTCAAAATGGTATAGCTCTTTATGTTGCGTGTGTTGCAATATCATTACCAATGATGTTCATTTGCGCAATTTACAAAGTAGCTTGTTGACAGTCTCAAAAAGCGATTTTTTTATAACTAAATTTATTACTCGTAACTAAATTGCACTCAAGTTCCATTAAAATCGCTAAATTCATTTAAAGTTCGCATCGTGTTGTTATCACTAACACCAGCAGCTGACACTTGTAAACAACAAAAAAAAAAAAATATTAACTGGTGTCAGCTGTTTTTTATGTTGCATTGAATATTGCCACGTTTGGTTAAACAGCACTCACAATTTTAGTCGAAAACAATGCAATTGCAATGGGTGCAATTTTTAAACGCACCAAAAATTGAGTACCGCTAGTATGTAGCAGAGTGCAAATTGGCTACAGTTTTTAAGTCTCCACTTAAAACGCTTTTTTTTTATACAGTGGATGTGGCAATTAAAAAATATTGATTCTTTCTAAAGTTCTTGCTAAAACACAAAAATGTATGCAAAATCCACCTGTCCGAAATTTTTGTTTTTTTGAACGAATAAATATTTTCGCTTCACTAAAAAAATATAAATTCGTTCAAAAGTTCATTTCTGTTTCTTTTTTTTTATAACTTTTGAATGTATTAATATTCTTTATCTTCTTCTTCAGCAAAATTTTGTAAAAAAGCATTAACTCTAAAATAATTATCATGGTTTTTATTTGAATATATCGTCCCCATTTGAATATATTGCCCATTTTCCATTCTGCCACATGAAATTAAACTTAAATTAAAAAATATTAGCCCATAATGAAAGTTATAGGAAAAAAAACTAAAAAGTAGATCAATCGGAACTTATAACATGCTGATTTTGTCAACTGTTTCCGTTTTTTCCCTACAACTTTTAAGCGGATTAATATTTTAAAATAAAACTTTCTCTAGCGGGAATCACCCTATTGTTAACTTGAATATTTGTTTAAACGCTTAAAAAAGTTATAAGCGTTTGTTCAGTTAAAACGCATTTCTTTCATTTTGGCTGTGCCATGCATCAGAAGATTTCATTTTTTACTCTGCATCATGGGGCAAGTCTCAGGCGAAAATATATTAATCCCTTCAAAAGTTTATGGCGTAAAGTGATAAATATAACCAAAATATTATGTTTCTCCTTTAATTTAAAATATTATTCAGGTTAGCATATGAAGGGACCCAGAGCTCAACATTTTCAGGAAAACCCTGTCTCTTAAACACTGTTCCAAAAGCTTTGCATACAATATCGAAAGGCATTGTTGAGAATTTCGTTAGAACTTGTTGGTTGATATTCTGTGCGGCTAATAAAGCTCGAGTACAGAAGTGATTTTAGCACTAAAATAGGGTTCGATTAGTTATAACTACGTGACTATATGACTATCAAATTAAGCTGATTCAATAAAAATAGTAAAAGTGTGCATTTTTGAGAACTTGAATCAAGTTCGAGTCTTTTTTGACTCTTTTTTGCGTTCATTTGCTGATCATAAAAGATACTTTTGTCGGAAGTAAATGGTACGCTACCTGTGACTCTTTTTGATGACTCATTTGTGATTTCTTTGTCTCATCCTTTTAGTCATCCACGAGCGCATAATATGACTACAAGCAAAAAATAAAAATTATCGCATTTCAAACGCATGCAAGATCTGTTTGTGGCCAAGCACGTTTTTTCAATCGCCTACATGAGCAAAATACGATCATAAAAAACGTTAAAAACACTTTTTTAAATCATAAGTGCGAATCATATTCGGGTGTTTTTCTCAACATTTAAGTAATAATTCATGAAAAGTGCTCGAATAGATGATTTTCGAAAAAGACGATCTTGCAAATGTTGGCTGGGATACTACAAAGTTAAATTTAATTTCAATTAAAAACGTATTTTTTTAAATTAAATATTTGCCTTTTTATGATGGTGTTCACTTCGTATTACTAGTGTTTAATAAAGCCACTCCACCTTAAATAAATATTTTTTTTAATTTCATTTACGTCTAAAATCATACATACACACATGCTCATTGCACACACACTTTGTTGTATTTTTTATTTATTTTAGGCTCTTGTTTAGAACCCCATACTACCTCATTCGTACATACAGAAGTTCTCTAGCAATAATTATTGAACTGTTGTATTTGTTGTTGTACTCTGGGCATTATTTGTGATTCTTTCATTTATTGATAACACGAGCAGAGCAGCAGCACTCATCGCTAGCTGGTTGTTTTTGTTGTCGTTATTTTCATTACTCGTGCGGCTGTTGATTTAATTTTTTTTGCTTTCATTTCATTATTATTTTTATTGTTCTGTTTTTTCTGCTGTAGTTGTTGTTTTAATTTGCGTCTGTTATCTCAAGGTCACGGTTAAAATATAAATTCGACATTGAGAAGCCTTAGGAAGCAAAAAAAAAAGAGAAAAGAAAGAAAGAGGGAACAATAAGCAACAACAACAGTGTAATATCAATATGAATAACTAAAAGAAGCTAAAGTCGGCCGTGCTGGGTCTTAAATACCCTTCACTGTTATAGCTAAATATTCATTCCTGCAGTTTTCCACATTTTTCTTAAATATTAAAAATATTTTTAAATAAATTTTAATCAAAATAATTCTCTTTGAATTTTCTAATGAATGAAAACTAATATTTCGGTTGTATTTTTAATTTTTCTCGACCATTTGTGGAGCGATTGCTCACAGTTTTAAACAGAGTTTTGTCATTGTGATTTGTGATAAAACTGGGTGCCGAATTTTTTGTTATTTTTGTATTTTAGATAAAATACGCAAAAAATTCACTCAGAAACTAGGAAAAAATAGAGATAGTGACGGTTGTTAGCTTATAGCTCCGCCATTTATAGAAGAAACGGGTTGAATTTTAATAGCAACCTGAAGGCATCAACAACTGTTAGATTGCTAAACTCTTGTTAAGGATTTTTGGGACTTTAGAAATTTGATTTCAACGACTTGACGGACAAACAGAAACACACCACTAATTCTATTTATATTGATAAGGATCCAGAATATTTATACTTTATAGGGTGTCTCATGTACGGTATAGAAATTACAAACGGAATCTCAAACTTATATATCCCCTTCTTACTTACAGTGAAGAGTATAAAAACTCACTCACTTCTGCCTCACACTACTAATGTTTCTGCTTCTTCTTTTTCTGCACTCACATGTATTTTCTTTTCAATTTGAATTTTTTATTTTTATTATTTTGTGACCAGCTCACAGAGAGGAGAAAAGCTGCCAGTCACATTTGGTTGCGGGTGCACAAGTAAGTGTACTCGTAAATAGTGAAAATGTTTTGTTGTTGATATTTTTACCGGTTGTTGTTGTTATGATTGTTGCTGTTTCTATTTTTTTTTCTATTTATTCATTAAAGAATATTTATATCAAGACCCTTTCAGAGTTATAGAAAGAAGAAAAGGTTTTTAACCCTCGAATCTTAAAGGTCGCACAAGCGTGTGAAGGGTTTTGTTAAGTACAAAAAATAGGTATTCACTGTTAGCTGTAAATGATGCTTATCACAGCTTTGTACTTGCATATTTTTAAAACACAAAATCCAAAACTGAATTTAAAAACAAATCAGACAACTTAAATTAAATTTTTTTGAGTAGGATGAAACATTTTTGCGCTCATTTGCGCTGTTTGTTCAGCACCAGCTGGCCTAAGTACCCTTAATAAAACATTATTCATACCAAATCCGCTGGCATGCGCACTTTAGTATATACTTAAAGGCAGAAGCTTTTAAAAAACTATTATATTATCCAAAAATCCATAGTTATTTGTTGGTTTTTCTTATAAATTTCCGCGTTTTTCTGCTGCACAACATTTTAATCTGTTTGCGCTGCATGTTTGTTCCAAATTTTTAACATATTTTTGATACCACTCCATCGCAGTTTTCGAGTAATGACAAGACGTTAATCAGCCCAAAATTTTACTACAGAATGGTGATGTGTAACTAGAGGCAGCAATCGTTTCTATAAGCTTTCTTTGATATTAATTTCGGATGTCATTGTTGAAGAGGCGACAAACTGCGTGCTTTTTAAACTACAACTGTAAATTGCTTGCCACATCATATCTTTAAAAAATTTATCCATTTAATTAACTGCATCTTCACGTTTCGCTGCAACATATTTTTGACCTGTCAGCTGTTTTAGGTCCATTTTTTTCTAATCATTGCACCTGGCAATGTTGAGTTTTTAAGTTATTTGTGCACAATTATTATTTGATATTAGAAGTTAATTCTAAGATAAAACTTTTTAACGAGCAGGGTAACTTTGACCATTTTCTACAAGGGTCTAGGCAGGATTCGAACCTGCGACCTGCTTAGCAACATGTGTATGTGGTTCAATTGATTTTTCTATTTAATGAATTTTATTTATTTAATCAAAATTACTATCAAATCAAATCAACAATTTAATACAAAATTTGGCATTTTGAATTCCACGAATTAAAATTATTTTTGATATTTTTGTTTTTTCTTTTCAAAAACAAGGATTCCAAGAAGTGTGTATTAAATTTAATCAATTTTCATATGAAACTAGAAACAAAAAACTTTTTAAGTTTAAAATAATTTATTTTTTTTTCAAAAATTCAAAAGAGCGCTATATCGTTAATCGATGTATGTCTGTATTAATTATCAAATTACTATTATTAGTCATATAGCAAATTATTATTAGAAATTTTCTATTAAAGTTGTTTACTCCATATCAATGTAGTAATTTGCTTCCAGTTTTTACTTACATTGGCAGCTTGCGCAGATTAGTGGGTAGTTTACAATAACCTATGTGTTTTTGTGTGTTTTTTACAAACAAGCCAAAAAGATTCCTTTAATTTGTGTGTTTTTTTAACCTATTAACCTGGCAATCTAGAAAAAGCTTGACATTGGAGATGAAAATGAATGTCATTAATCGAATTGAACGACAGTTCGAAGTGTCTTATGGCGTTTTCTTTTCTAATAAAAATGTTGCATATATTCTACCATTCAAGAATGTTTGCGTTCTATTGTCAAAAAAAATGTAATAGTTGAAATCAATATCACGTTCTGTTCTCAACATGTTGCATATAAAAGATGCTAAAATGTTACATGTTTTGCACTCAATTTATAAGTGAGGGTGAGATACCGCCCTTTTTTACAACTATGTCAACTACTTGTAAGTAAGTAAATTATTTAATTTGTATTTATATGAAAAAGGAGATTCAACATTTTCTCCGTCAAGATATTCTTCATAAAAATCCATTATTGGTCACTTTTGAAGCAAAAATTAATGTTTATTTTATTTTAGGTGTAAAGTTTATTGTGTCAGCTGTTTATCAGTTGTGTTAACGTAATCGGATTACGCAAATCGCTCTAAAAGCGGTAAACATATAAAAATGTTGCATGATAAACTTATTTTTGTTCTATTGAAACCATAAAAAAGGCATCGCTTTGTGCAGTTTTAGGCAACCTGTTTAAAATATTACATAATTTAGAAGCAGAATGTTTTTTGAGAATAGAAAACCCCATAACACCTCTTTTCACGCTGTTTCTGTTAACGCTCAATTTTCAGGAACGGAATATGAGCGCTAAGCGAGGTATGCCTGTATTTGAAAGTGATATAAAACCATTTTTTTTAAAGATTAAGCGGTAATTTTAATTATTTTTTTTAAACTGGACTTATACCACTCATAACAACTCATATCATACAAAAAAAAAATATTTCCGATCGTTGCCATTCGATTTCGAATGCTCAATATGAAACGTCATAATTTGGCCAATAAACAGTTATTTCAATGTAGAGTTGCTAGTCGCAGTACATGTACTTTATTTTGTTAAAAGTACAGTGGTACCTCGACATATGAGTTTAATTCGTTCGAAGCAAATTTCCCCATATAATACAATTGAACTACCATTAATCCGTTCCAACCCCCAGTTATTTTTGTTACGCGGTTTTGAATAATAAAAACGTATTATAAATGACAAATATTTATTGTACAAAAGCAAAAAAGAGAATGTAAAGAAATAAATTAGATATCTTCACTGGTCTTTGCCTTTTTGCTATATTTTTCTCGCTTTCACTTGTAGGCCGTTTAGAAAAAAACATGTCCAAGGAGGCCTGTTGCAACTTTTTCTGGGTGATTATTTTAAACGAACTGTGAAACTCTCTCCCACATTCCTAAGATCTCCTTTATCTCACTTGTAGAAATAACCTCTTCCTCTGGCTCCTCGAAACCAATTTCTTGCATAACCTCCGTATGCTGCTGTGTCTGTAACTCTTGTATCTCCTCAGTCGTCAGTTTCTGGGTGTACTCTTCGACGATCTCGTTCACGTCTCTCTCTTCCACCTCTAGACTCATATATTTCCCCAGCGACATAATATTGTGATGGGCGCGGTCGCCTGCTACTACTGGCCGACCTGCTAAACCGAACTCGTATCTCGAATTTCGCTCGTAATCGTATGTTGGGGCACTCGTATGTCCAGGTACCACTGTACTGTTTTTTAAACAGTAAATTTTTATAGTTTAAAAAAAAAATTAAATTTTTGTTCTTTTTTTTTTTTGTACATTTTCTTGGCTACCCTATTTCAATGTTGTTGTGGAAAACTCTTTTTCATTGTAAATGAAATATTATGAAATATTACACTCACTTAATCACATGTACTGCCTGTTAACTAAAAGCTTAAAACAACTTAAGCAGTTTTCCCTCATTCCCCCTAAATTATAACAGGCACGTGCGTTTATGAATCGAATAAATGAGTAACACTGTTGTTTCTTCTTTTTGCCAAAGTCACTTAAAATTGTTGCGATATTCTAAGCATCTGCGTCGTTTCTAATATATACTCGCAGTAAGTAGGCGAGTAGAAGAGCAACAAATACCACAAGCACATTTTATTTGATTTTTCTTCTTCTTTAATGTACTCGAGTAAATAAACATAAATTGTTGTTGTTTGATTTAATTTAATTTTTCTAACTTTATTTACTTATCTGAAAAGTCAAAGCCATTAAAGAAACAAAATGAATAGTGATTATTTACCAGGGGCCAAATTACGGCACTCGATAGAGATCGAAATTTCATTAGAATATAAATGGAAATTTCGATCGATAGTGAGTGAATTGAAAGCTAAAATAAGTATTTACCGTACACAGCATAAATATTTTTTTTGTTATGATTTTCAAAATGTTGCTGACCCAGCAAACATTGTTTTGCCTTCAAGGAAAGAAAGTATTTTTGAATGATCATTGTAGTAGGTTTAATTTATATTTAAATTTACAATGAATCGTTTATTTGCATAGCATTGCCTTGCTGTGATATCATAATTCTAACGCTGTATAATACACGACTGCTGATATTGATCAGAAACGGGAATAAGTAACATAAAATTGACCATAGAAGAATCAAGGCAAGACAGGCAATGACTGACATTGAATTTTGTTAATTCACATTGGGCATGCAAGTCGTACCGGAAATTGCAATCGGAACCCACCGATTTGTACTCGTATGTCACAAATTCGCCACCAATTTCACTTTGAATTTGAAAATTCAATTCATCATGTGTTTCTATTATTTTTTAGCGTGAAGACTATATACGCAAATTAATCATTAATAACGAATTAAATGAAAAAGAAATGCAGATATATATTGTTCTTATTGAAATTTATGCTCTTGACGTGATACTTTGATTTGACAATTGAATTTGTACATGAATTTACACGAGGATTTAAAAAGTTGGCCATAGAATTGGTTGTTTACAAAAAATAAAAAAATTTACCAAATCGGTCCCAGCGTTCAAATGCGTATGATAAACTTAAAAGTCTGCGTGCTAAATTTTTCTTTCCCTAAAAACCTAAGATGGGTTGTGACACACACAAAAAAAAAAATTTTGTCAAGTCAATCCAGCCATTCTTAGTTTTAGATTAATTTAAAAAGTGGACGTAATAATGGGCATGGTGTATTTTTTTCCATAGAATAGTTGAGTTATTCTGAACATACATATAACAAATGATTTAGCCAAATCGGGTTAGCCGTTCTCACGTGATGCAAATACAAACGAGCGACATCTTACTTCTGCTAAACGGCAGGACCGTTTTAATCGAATTTCTGTGTATGCCTTTGTGTTAAGTCTTGGAAGGTTTAGTATCACAAATCTGCTCGGCAGGCACTACCCGGTCTTGCACGATCCTTTACTCTGTGAATACGATTTCTTAGAGTAAAAAATCGAATATACAAAAATTATATATTTTCACAAAAATTTTATGAAAATTAAAATAGACCACGCCCATTACCATGCCCACTTTTAAAATTTTTCTCAAATCGGAGAGCTTTTAGACAAATTTGGCTAATTTTTTAATTATATTATATTCGGCATTGCCAACTTATATTTTTCTTTTCTTAATTATTTTTCAATATAAATAAAATTTGAAGGTAAAACAACGTTTGCCGGGTCAGCTAGTTTATATATTTGTATATGATTTAATGAATTAAAGAGAAGTGGATAGATAGAGAAAGCGAGAGAAAGACAGTGAGTTATACAAAATGTGGAGAGAAGTGTGGAATTGCTTACACTAGCTTATTAAATAATAATAACTTACATACGTACCTAGTACGGGTATGCACGAGTACATAGTAGGAGAGTAAAACACATCGCTCACTTACTTCAATACAGGCATAATTAAAAAAAAACATGATTTTACAGGAGAGCCATTCAACGTTTGGAATTTGCTGGTACTCCCATAGGAAAAATTATAATTTTTGATGGATTTATTTGTATTGCTGAATTTTCTATATTCATTTAAATAAAAATTTTAATATTGTATTCTGAAAAGAAATGACTGTTTAAAATATTTTTTTTTATATTTTTATAGAATATAAAAAAAGATAGGTATTGTTAAAAAAAATTAGCTTATTAACTTGAAAAAAAGCCATTTTTGAGTTCAGACACAATTGAATCAACTGAAATTTATGAGCGATTGTAATATTACATTCATTATATACAAATTTATTTCTACTAGTCACAAATATTAGTATTTTTTTAATAATACAATTTAAAATTAAAATGCCGCCATTTTAAATTAAATGAAAACTTAATAAGTCAAATGCAGGTGCAGAGTCCAAAAGCCACAAACAACGAACATTTTTACGCTTTCGAATTAAAAAAGAATTGTCTTTTGAATAGTGTAATGCTATAGGATGTCCTCGTTAGAGTGCACTTTTTAATGTTAGGGCCTTTTCAGTTAAATGCAAATGAAAGCTTCTTTCGCATAATTGTATTGAAAACAAAAACAATACACGAACTTTTGCTTTTGTTTTCAATACAGTTATGCGAAAGAAACTTTCGGTCGCATTTAGCTGAACTGGCCTTAGTGTAATTTTTTTGTGCAAGTAACAATTCTGAAACTTGACAGCTGTCGCATGTGCTTATTCCGATTATTAAAAATGGAGCTCCTTACTAAAGAACAACGCAGTGAAGTCAAAGTCAGAAAATCTTTATGCAACGCATGAGAAACAAATACACCCACAACAAGCAACTGTCTGAAGCGGATTATGATCAGGCCGAAATTGCGGTGGCTGTGAATGGCATTCGTTATAGAAACATGTTAATGGAGTTTTTGTGGCCTTAACTGAATGGCACAGCGCGTGAAACAATCGATGAAATGAAAAAGCACACTCTTGCTCGCCTTATTAATTTATAATTGAATAAGAAAAATTTAGGTATTAAGAAAAAACTACTCAAAATTGATAACTCAGTCGAAGCCTCATTGTACACACAGGATTTACCTCGCATCACCTGCTCCGTTCCTTAATAATAATTACTAATGCGGGTTTGCCACTTTAATACAAGAATTTAGATTTTCAATTTTACCGCTTTAAACGTTAGCAGGACGAAGACGAGGAAGAAAAAGAGTGTGTGAACCACTTTATCTGGCTCTGCGCAACACTAAAGCATTACGCGCCCATCCGGACTTTATACGCTTTCGACTGTGAACTGGCGGGCTACGTATAGCTTCATGAGAAGCAGCAAATTTTTTTCCTATTGCGACTCAAAGTGTCTTTGATCAATTTTCTTACTCAACAAAAACTATGCGAGAGACACTTTTTTTTTTTTGAAGAAGTATGTTGGGACTGGTATAATTCTGAGCATAATCTCTTTCTAACTTAAAAAAAAAATTTTTTTAATTCATAGAGAAAGTCATGCACAGTAATAAAAACTATTAAAAGTGCAGCTAAACGTAAATAATTTTGAAAAAAAAAAACAATTAAAATAAAAATTAATTAAATTTTGTTTAATTTAAATTTAACCAATGTTATTACAGTATGAGAAAATTAATAGAACAAAAAGTTTTATCACCATGATAGACTGTTTGTTTGTATGAGTATCGGGTATTGTTTCATTTACCTTGAAATAAAATGCACAAACACAACAGCAATAGCAAAACCATGCAAACATTCATCCGCTCAGTCATTCTTAACGAACAGACGAGTGCCACTTGCATTCATTTACCCGTACTCGTACAATACACTTTACACGACGCAACTGCAGTTCAAGTTCAATGTCAAGCAGCGCAGTGCATTTAATTCGTTTTTGAATATGATTCGTGGAAATTACATTTTGCCGTCGAGACGATGGTTAGTTGATGGGAGAGAGAGAGCATTTATTTTGTGCATTCTAAAAGCTTGTGTGTGTCTATGCGTTTGTATGTATGCAAGTAAGTTTGCTGTAAACAAATAATTCTAAGTATAAACACGACAGATGTTCTAAAGCATTCACTATTTCTCTCTATATTTTTCTCATGACAAAAACAAAACTTCCAAATGTAAATCTAAATCTGTTGACGTAAAATAAGTTTTATTTTTTTATATGTTAGATAATTTCCATATAAAAACAAACAACACCAACAGTAACAGCAATAATAAAAATTCCAAGAAATTTTGTTGCAAGTGCTTTAAATGCAGGACGGGGTAGCAGGGTATAGAATTCTGCCAAATATTTGTCAACATTTATTATTGCTTATTTGCAAAAATGTTATTTTAAACAATAAAATTGTTGCTTTTATTGCAAAACAAAATTTTTTTTCAAAAGTTTTTGTGAGTTAAATGCAAAAAAAAAAAGAAAGAAGAAAAACGATCAAGTCAAAGAAAATCAGAGTGGGTTTATGATTCGTTTGATACCTATACAAAAGCAGATCGTAAAGAAAAATAAGAAACAAATCGTAATCATCATTTTAATGAGTCATCTATCTACAAAACATTCTATAAAATATGTATGCATTTAATGAAATATGTCATTGAATCAATGAAGTGTTGCCATTAGCCTAATGAAAGGTAGGGTTGTGTTGAAAATTTATTAATTATTTTTTCAGTGAAAGATTTTTTAGGCAGCCTAATAATCAACTAAAATAATGCAAGACTTCTCACGACTGTTTGCCTAATTGTGGTAGAATTCTCGAGTCACTATCCCACTGCCTAGTTAGCTTATAATGCTCAGCGTTTGATTTAGAAAACAGTGGAAACATTATTTAGAACAAATAAACTTGTTGTTAGAAAACACTCCAAAATTTTTGGATTCAAGTAGAATTTGAATATAAAGGGTGTCTCACCATTAGTGCAGTTTTAAATTCAAGCTATGATAATTAGTTTGTTTCTTGTATTCTGTATTGCAGGTGGCACCATCTTGCTGAAACCACATGTTGTCCAGATCTATGCCATCTAGTTGAAACCACAAGAACTCCGGTATCATGTTCCTATAACGACTGCAGTTTACAGTCACTGCAATTTCGAGTACGGCCTGACCATAATCCGCATCAGACAGTTGCTTGTTGTGGGTGTATTTGTTGCTCATGAGTTGCATGGGGATTTTCTGAGCCCCAGAAATGCACTTATTCAGAGATTAATTTTTTTTCGAAAAATTGGCATTGACTTCATTTTGTTCCATCACAATTACAGCCTAAAGCGCTATATTTTTATTATCGGAATAAACACATGTAACAGCTATCTAATTTCAGAATTGCCACCTGCACAAAAAAATTTTCACTAAACTTAAAAAATTTGGCGAAACTCCGTTTTAAGTCTAGATTGTAAGCTCTTACTCTATAATGCAGTTCTAAAACCAATTTGGCTATATGGTACGCAGTTGTGGGACACAGCTTCAGCGTCTAATATAGAAAAAATTCAGAGGCGTCAGAACAAAATTCTAAGAACAATCACAGCCGCTCCCTGGTATATAAAGAATTCAAACATACACAAAGACCTAAACGTGTTATCAGTAAAGAAAGAGATAAAGAAGTAAGACGACACGTCTTACTTAACAAAGCTGGAAGTGCACCCAAATATACTGGCCCGCAACATTTTGAACGAGAGAGGCTACATTCGCCTGAAACGGAGGGATGTTGCTGCACTTGTTCGAACACAAGATAGATGAGAGACAGAGTATTTTGTCTAGCACTGGCTGGACTCATTATTTAAATAGAAAAAAAAAGAGTTAGTACGTAAGAGTCACTGATTTAGAATTATTGTCAACAGGTGTTTGTTGAACACTTTCTACACTGTAAAATTCTTTACAGTTCAAACTGAATAACTAAAAGTTTTAAATTACAAAAGAAAAAAATCATTTGATAACAGAAGACAAAAAAAGTTGCTGAAAATTAACTATTAAAATAAGAATCTAACCAACAAGTAGTGGCTGTTAGCATAATCAAATATTTTCAAGGTCGGTTAATCAAATAGAAAAAAATAGAAAAAGAGACACACACGTTCCTAAATTGGAATATAATTTAGGAGAGAGATTGGTAAAGAAAAAAAAGCAATTTTATATAAAAAAAAAAAATCTACCAGTACACAAGAATGGGTACGATTACACAGGCCTACAATGATTTTGGTGCCGCCAACACTAACTTTTATCTAGAATACTCGACACCTTGATTCAAACTGTAGCAGTTCTTGAGATATTTTGTTAGCGCCATATAATTTGCAATAACTCTTCTCGAGTTTGAAAAAATCGGGAATATAATAATCTTTAAATTATGTTATATTACATTTTTTACCAGCCTTGTAGTTTCTGAGATATTAACAAAGTTTTGTTAAAAAAATTTTAATTTTTCAAGAAAATTTATTAAAAAAAAAATCATTAAAAATTTAATATAAAAAAAATTTAATTGTGTTCTTCATGTTGATATCTAATATATTATCGATTCATAAGTTCTAAATTCATTTACACATTGGTGGTGCCTCTTAAGACCTCGCGCCATACAATTTTTTATATTTTAAAATAAAAAAAAACACTTGTTAAGAAAATTGTAAATAAATTTGGAAGTTATGAAAGAAGTTTGATGAACTATGCCTCATTTTATTTATAATATATGCTGCTATCAATAGTAATAACAAAATTTAAGATTTTCTTTATAATAAATTTTTTACAATTTGAAAAACAAAAAAATTTAATTTAGGAATTTTCTTGAAAAAATTTGTTTTTTTTTTTTATAAAACTTTTTAAATATCTTCTAAACGATAAAACTGGTAAAACAAAATTTATAATAATATAATTTAAAGATTATTATATTCCCGATGTTTTTTTGGTGTTTTTGTTTTTCAGTTAATGCGAATCATGTGGCGCAACCTAATTGCGCCATACATGAACTACATTTTGGATTAAAAAAGTAATTTATAGCGATTGAAGCTAACCTGTGATACATTCAGTGTGCCCATGAAACCTCCGAAACCCCGAAAAAATTTCATTTTGTAGGCCTGTGTTATATTTATTTATTTATTGAAGAAATTAGAATTAGAAACATTTTTAGAAATGCTAGCACAATTTGATAAACACACAACACGAAGAGTACTTAAGTACGAGCATGTTGATGGCAGAGTATGCTGAGACCAACAATAATTTTGTTGCTTTAGTAGGGGTACACTAAAATTTATTAAAATTTTGCCACTTCTCTGCTCGCACTCAAACTAAAATTAGAATTAACCAAATATTTCAAGAATGATAAAAATACCAGATTACCCTACGCACGTAATTTCCCGTGAGGTGACGCAGATTGTCCACTGTTTGCAAAAAAGAAAAATACATTTCTTTCTATCTCTCTCTTAAGAACACATCGCATGACTTCATTTGAGCTATATGTGCAGAAAATTAAAATTTTGTATTCGTGATGGCGTACTCTTGTATTTTTATCATTCTTGTATGTGTTTTTTTATACCCTTCACTGCAATTTTGGTTTGGAATAAGCGATATCCATCTATCTGCCTGTCTGTATAATAGTTGAAATCAACTTCCTGAAGTCCCTAGGTAGCTCACAGAAAAGTTTAGCAAACCAATCTGTCAATTCTTGTTGCTTTCAGGTTGCTATTAAAATTCAGCCCAATCGATTTATAAATGCCCGAGCTACTACTACTTCCATTTTTTTGACCATTTTCTTACTGGTTTTTGCTTATTTTGTTTAAAATACAAAACGGACAAAAACGTAGTACCAAGTTTTGTGTAAAAAATGGGAGCAATCGGTGCAAAAATTTTAGTTTTTCATTCATTTCAATATAAAAATTGAGTAGCTGTAGTCAGTTTATTGTCATTATTTTGATTTCATTAACTGAAATTAATTATTTATTTTAGAAAAATTCTAAGAGGATTTTTCGATTTCATTAAAAAGTTTATTTATATTTATTTTGTAATATTATTTAAGAAGAATGTGCAAAACTGAAAGTATGAATATTTGGCTATAACAGTGAAGGGTATGTTAGACTCGGCACAGCCAATTTAGCTTGTTTCTTTTATTGCTTAAACTAAGTTCAAAAAAACTTATTAAGAGGTTATTGACTCTTCATAAAAAATAGAAATGAAAAAAATTAAAGATAATTTGACAATTGCTGCAATAAGCAGGAAAACTACAAATTTTCAGTTTTTTTTTGTTTTTGATAGCACATGCCATAAAAATTTTGCTAAATTGTTATTTGTTTATGAACACAATCTTTTTTAGTACATGCGTGTGCAAAATTTTTTTATGCGTGTAGTAGTAAACATTTATGACTTGAGTGTCCTTGAAATTTATTTCAATGTTTAGATGTGTGGGGCTGGTTTGGCTGTTTGTATTATTTTTTTTTCTATTATTTTCTATACCTAAAGTTTTCTTTCTAGTCGCTAAGCACACATTTTTTTAATTATAAATTTTTTTATTTAATTATTAAATCTGCCTTATAAGGGGCACATAAAATTAAAATAATCGGATGGACATGGATAAAATAATAATAAAAGTAAGCATTCCCTTAAAAAAGTAGTCGATTTATTTAGAGAAATAAGCGGTTGATTTAAAACATAACCGAAAATTAACCAGTTTATTTAGAAAATAAGTAAATTCTTGAATGTAATGAAAAACCAAGTAATAAAAATAATTAAACAAATTAATCGTTTTATTTAGTTTAGAAATAAACGATTGTTTAATATATGAAAAATAGAACGTAACGATTGAAGAATATTTAAAATTAATTTAGAAAAGAATGAAATATTAATCAGTTAATCAAAATGCTTATTTAAAATAAAACGAACAATTATTTGATCCATTTATAAGAATACAAAAATTATTTAATTCATTTTAAATAATTTAAAAAATTTTAATATTCACCACAGCAGAAACAAAACTACTCGGATCACTCAGAATAAAATTCAAAAATTACCCGGTTAAAGAAATGAGCTGTTCACTTCAGCGTTAATTCATATTTATTTAGAGCTGGCACAACAATATGTTTGTTTTGTTTTATTTTTGAATACCCATTTTACGTTTTGACTTACTTTTGGCGTTATGCATTAAACACATTCGAGAGAGCAGGCTACCGACTGCAAGCTGTCAAAAATAGAATACATGAGTTTATATTGAAATAATTATTTTCAAAACAGCACGGCTACATGACTACACAGCCTTTGTTATAGCTGTCGCCAACTTAAGCTAGGTATACACATGTGATTTGTGCGCACGGATTTGTTGGGAGCATTTACACCACTAACATTAAACAAATCAGAATTACAAAAACGAGTAAACATGAATTGCGAAGCGAACGACGCAATTTCTCTTTTGGTTATTTTTTTGTGTACTAAACAAGAAAAAAAGAAAAAGTAAATGGCTTTTAAAAAGAAATAAGCGTTCACATGTAAATTTATTAATTTTTTTTCACTGTTTCTATTGTAGCTCTTTTGTCTACTTCTTTATACTTTTCTAATAGTTTTTCCCAACTGTTTTGCAGTTCTGTCTTATAAATCACTTTTTGTTTGCCAAATGGCAGTTTGCTCTTTTAAAATTTCAATAAATTCTATTAAAAATTCTTTGCTCGCCATCTCCGCGATACACACACTGACATCTCGTAGCACACTAAAATAAAAAAATCTCGAATGCTCGCGTACCAGCCCATTAACATCCAACAAATTTATTGTAATTGAAAATTTTCAAACTCATTCTGACATGTTTGCTAACAGCGCCATACGCATCCAACAAATCAAAAATCAGACACACAAATCATACGTGTATGGGCAGCTTTAGGCTAATTTCTATTTTTGTCGGCGGCAAATGAGCGTTTGAAAATATTTCATTTTATTTGACAATCAAAAGGTGGTAGAGAAATGAATCGAATTACTCTTACATTCTTATATGTTATAAGTCTATCTATATACAGAAATGAATGTGTGTTTATGCTTTTTTGTGAGTTTGAATAAATAATTTTAATTTCACACATATTAAAAAATTTAACGTGGCACTGCTGAAAAATGTATTTCTATAACCTAAACAATTGCTGCTGCCGCTTCTAAAATAATTAAGTAGCTGGCTACACGGCGATATTTGTAGTCGTGTAGTCGGTATGTGTTTAATGCATAAATGTTAAAATTTCAGCATTGGTGTGCTCAGAGACTCTCTAACTTTTGCGGGGTCAAAAAAGTCGCACTAATTAAACACTTTGCTAAACATTGCATGTACCTAAATGGAGGATTCGCTTGGTTAGCTACGCCTACTCACAATTAAACTCTAAAAAAGGGGATCTTTCAGCCTTATTTTGACATAGGTCCAGAAGTAAACTTTGAAATCGCTGATATACGTGCACGTTTTTTTGATCCCGTCTACCATAATCAGTTGTCAGAGCCTTGTTATTTTGAAAAAAAAAATCGACTTTATTGCACAGTATAATTCAAATAGTTTGGAAAAATTACATTATGAATATGCAATAAAAACAAACCGGTTGCTAAAAACCGGTTTATTTAAAATATCTATAATAACAAATCTACTTTTTCAAATGAAAAAAGTGATCCGATATATTAAAAAAAAAACGGAGTAAACATTTTTAAAGTGTAGTAACCGATTAATTTCAAATTCAATTAAAAATCAAAGAGTGAATAAATACAGAATTTATTTAATAATAAATAAACCGGTTAATTTTTAATGGAGTGAAAAATGTTGCGCTTTATTGAAATTAGGGAGGATTCGCCGTTTAACTTACTAAAATAGTGTAAAACACGAATTATTTAATTTAGAATATCTTAAAATATTAACCGGTTCGTTTGAAAGAAAATCATTTAAAAAAAAGCATTTCATTTAAGGTACAAATAAAACTCAAATTCAATTATTCCACATCAAATGAAATTAATTTGAATTGTATTTGCAAAGACATTAACTGTAAATAATTTTTTCATTTTGTCCGGTGGTAGCGTGCAGGCAATCAACAAGACTGCAAATTTTCTAATATATTCATGCTCGTAGTATGTGGCACGTGGAAATAAGCAATCAACCATGTTTATTATTTGTCATTCATGTTAATAACAACAACAACAACAACGACAGCATTATTAGTAACAACATACGAACAAAATGTTCAAATTGTTCCCTGAGTTAACTTGAGGTGTCCTGATGGGATACAAATTTTGCAAAAAAAAAGTTTCCATTCTCTCTTTGCAGATTTTTTTACACCCAAGTGAGCAAGCAAAACTGTTAAGTTTGGGTTGCCTTCTTTTGTTTCGTTTTATTTTTATTATAGATTTGCCTGTTGGCCATATTGCACAATGTGTAGGAGTATTATAACTGCCAAGGACGTTTTGCCAATTTAGTAGTTGCTGTTGTTATAAATGCTTCTTCTTTTATTTTTATTTGTATTTTTTATAACAAGATTTACACAAACATTCTTAAGTTTTACTTTCAATGGGTGTTTATTTGTTTGCGCGATGTGCCGAGATGAGCCTGTGTAGATTTTGCTTATGTTTGTAGGCTGTAGATGTGGCTGTGGCTGTGGCTGTGGCTGTGGCTGTGGCTGTGGCTGTGGCTGCGGCTGTTTGTGTTTGTTAACCTTGACGAAGGAGAGACTAAGTATAACGTTTTACATATAAAAATCTTCTTTGGCCTTTAACAAATCATTAAAAACCTCCACTTCCACACCGCAGTTTAGATTTACTACTACAAATTCTTTTTGCATTTATTTTAACTGTCTTTCTTTGCTTGAAGCATTAACTTTTCCTTTTAATTTACTTGTAAATTACATGAGAAATATATAAATTGAAAAAAAAAACAAGCTAAATTCGGCTGTGTCGAGTCACTGTAGTAGTATATTTTTAATTTTGCATATTCTTCTTAAATATTCCACAAATTTTTTTTTTAATTTATAATGAAACGGCAAATATTGATTAAAATATAGTAATTTTGTTTAAATTTTTTTTTGTTAATCCTAAAAAATATTTAGGGATTTCACACAGAACTCTTAAAGTCATATGTTAACTTAAGTTACGGTCACATTACACAAATATTTGCCAAGTAAGCGTGACCGCTCTTTTTTATAGTCTAAAATGGCTCGTATTACATAAAATTAATTCCAATAACATAATAATGCAAGTATGTTGTATTTTAATAAAAAATTTAACTATTCTAAGCCACAATTTCATCAATATATATAAACGTATTTGGCTAATGTGTGACCGTATCTTTAGTCTGTTACTTCAAATGTGAGTTTATTGAGTAGTTATGACAAAATATTAAACACAGCAGAAAAAGTCTTATTATTTTATTGTTTCAATAACAACAAAATTATTTTTAAATTATTCTAAAATAATATGCCTTTGAGACGTTATGACTGATACAACATTTCAGTTAACGAAATTAAAATTAATTTCTTAATTTTTATATATAAAAAATAGAAATTTTAAGAATACAAAATAAATAAAATACAAAATATTCTTTAAGTAAAATATATTTTTTAAATTATATATTTAATATAAAAAATAAAGAATTTCAAATTAACGGCAAAAGTCAAAAACTATTTTTCAATAAGATTTCTGTATTCGTAGTTCTATTACACACAAGGCATTCAAAAGATTCTTTTTTTTCTTATATGAATCTACTTAAGGTACTGACTCACTATCCTACTTAGTCGTACGATCTGTCTAAAAACGCATGTGTGCTAAAAAAGTATGATAGTGTGTATTGAACAAGCAGACTTTTTGACAGGTCTGTCCGATTTTTTAATGTTATGAAAATTTTCATAAAATAAATTTTATCTGTGAGATCAGAGTTGCATTTTCTATGTTCAAGGCAGAAAAATAGCAACAATACCAGGCTTGTGTTTTATTTATACAAACTTTTAGGTTATTTTTCATTGCACATATTTGTAAAAAGAATATTTTGCGACAAAGAAGAAAATAAATACTTTTAAAAGTATTAAGCTGAGTAAACATATGTTTTTGCATCTTTTTTTGTATAATAGTGTGGCATAAAGTTCGCCATTTTAAAGCGATTTCTTCAAGTAGGACAGAACTCTGTCACACATTATTTTGACATAATCGTACGATCGTGTAGGATAGTGAGTCAGTACCTTTACTGTTTTTGTTGTGTTTTCAATCATCAACATGTGCTAATAATATTGCTTGCAGTGTTTGTTTTCTCACAACTGCTTGCCTTATGTTTACTCTCTTTTAAATATGCCGTTAGCAGTAACACATCAAAAATTAATACTGCTTTTTTTATATTTTTATGCAAAGTATTCATAAAAGTTGAACACAGTAAAATATCACTGCATTAATTTGTTTTAAATAAGATTTCGCATGTTATTTAAGAAACAAAATTGGTTTAATCGTGATAAAATGCACTCCAAAATAATAAAAATATTGAAAATGGTGTTTTTCAATTTATACAAAGCAAAAGAAAAATTTTAATTTTTTTATATTTATAAAAATTTTGTTATAAATATAAAACAAATTTCTAAAGATGCTATTAGATGAATAGCGAAATATAGGGAAATAAATAAATATTTAACTTTTTTATATAAAACACTGGGATTAAAATTTAAATAAAATAGTTGTAATAAAAACATAATAATATATTGAATTTGAAATATTGCCTTATATCTTCTCTTAACATCTGAAAAATGTCCGAAATTTGTTTTAAATATTTTTTCTGTAAGATAAATACAACTAAATACAGTCTAAAATATAGTTACTTAAAAGACTTTACTTAAACAGCTTTATTTAAAAAGCTTTAATATTATTAATTGATTCGCTGATTTTGTCAATAGTAACTGCTTATAGAAAATGCAAGCATGACATGCATTTTGTAACAAACTACTTGATATGGTGAATCCTGCTATGACAGCATTCTTTTAGTTAATGTTTAGTGACGAATCAATACACATAAAAAAAAGGCATTTGAATCGGATTCATGTACATCTCTGATACATACACATGTGTGTATAAAACCGATTTTGTGTTTGTGCACACACACATGACGAATATGTGTGACTTAAAAATTTCCACAAAAAAACTAAACAGAAATTAAAGAAAAACCAAGAGTTCGGTTGAATTTTTTATTTTTCTCGACCATTTATAATTGAGTGCTTTGATTGTTTGCACACACCTTCTGGCTGTTATTTCTGAGAAATAGTAAAAAATAGGTCAACAATAGTAGGTAGTCACGGTTTTGTGTGGGTGTCCTTAACTTAAGAGCGGCTCTTTTTTTTTAAAAAAGCCCATTGTCGCACAACACATTTTTGGCATACATTATTTGGCTTCCTTAACTTCGGTAAATTGCAAATATTTACTAAAAATTTATTCGAATTACGAAATTTTGAAAAAGTAACACAAAAAGTGTTTGGATCATTTCAACAACGTATTTTCTGGGTAGCCATTCTATAAATTTACTATTAAATAAAATTTATTTTTTACTAAAGTGCGGGTGGGTTGAAAAATCTCAGAAACTAGAGGCTAGAAAAAAGCTAATGGTATTTTCGTAATCAGCACGCTTTAATTAATCGAAAACGAATATAAACACTCTGCACAGGGGCCAGTTGTTGCCCTGTGTTATCAGTTTAATTAATTCAATGGATAAGCAACGAAATTTCCAACCTGGTTAAATTAGTTTCATTTTATGGAAACGCCTTCTATGATTAATTGCCTTTCTTTAATTTGAAATTAAACTTTTTAAATATTTTTTTAAAGATTTGTTTTATTCAAATATTTTATTTTATATTTTTATCAAAGCTTTTATTGTTAAGCACTTTTGTCTTTTTTATTGGGGTTTTTTTCTGTTTCCAGCGAAACTCTGCTGCACGTGTACAGAAAGAAATACATAATTGCTCAATCAGCAAAACAAAAAAAAAAAAGGGAAATGGTATTTGGATGATTTTTTCATTTATATTTTTTTGCTATAATATAATCCTTTCAGACAAGACAGAAAAAAATATTTTTGTTAATTATGCTTTAATTTACTTGTTTTATTTATTTGTTTAAATCAAGGCTGCTAAAGAAGCTCAGAATTCCAAAAAGATGCTGATGATAGGTTTGTTTCAAAATGCCTGATAAAATGGTTGGAGATAAGATTCTAATGTCAAAATGTTCATGATCATGATTATTAAATTAGAGAAAAATTAAAAAAAATAAACAACTGAAAAAAAAAATTATACGTGAGTGCATTGAAAAGTATGAAAAATACTTTTAATTTTAAAATAATCAATTAGAGATGATGGCATGAAGCAACCTCAGCTTGGCATTTAATTTTTGTTTTTTTTTTTAATACCAACGGTCTCGACCGGCCCGGTAAGTGAGTCGGTATCCTTAGTATATAGAGAGCGTATACGAGTATACCAATTTTTATAGAAATCCGTTTATACATACAAATTTAATCGTTCAAAAAACATCCCAATAAATACAAAAATTTAATGCTTAACAAAGTGGCACATGCCCTAGCTACTAGCATTATTGGCAGAGTCGCCAGCTAAACTGGAAAATAAATTATTTCAAAGCATAAATTTAGGCTCAAATAAAGTAGGAGTAAACATCTTTACGAACAGTGGTTAGTGAAAATCTTTGAAAAGTGAGTGTAAAAAAGGAAGTGGCTGGTACAAAAGTAAATATATGGCGACCTTCCTTGGAGTGTAAAAATTATATGTATAAAATTTCAGACAAATCAGTTTTAAAACAAAAATTTGTATAGCGTACAAACAAACAAACATACCCAATTAGGCTCCGATTGTGGTTCACAACATAAAAAAATTTTTAAATAAATCTTTCATAAGAAATAACGCTACATCTCGAAAATAAGAGTCAATTAAAAAGAAAACGAAGTGCTGATTTGAAATCAGCACTTCAAAACACTTTGAAAACGGTATTCAGTTGCTCTAGTTGCAAACCCGTACACTTGTACTATTTACTTGGAATCAAACTAAATTCATTTTCTAAAACATTTTTTATTCTCCACCATTTAAAATTTGTTCTATTTATTTTTCTGAAAAATACTCCCATGATTGCAATGAAAATAATGGAAACTTAATATCCACAAAACAGGGGTGGTATATAACTGCTCCTTACATTTTTGTTTACTTTCCTTTTTTTCATAAAATGTAATAAAAAAGCCTTCGAGCAAATAATTATGTTTAGAAATTAGAAAAGGTGGCAGGAGTTTAATGGAACTCAAGGTCGTATTCATGGTTTTATTTTATTACATATAAAATTACCAAAAAGAAAACAGTAAAAAAAGCAAAACAAAAATGAAGCAAAAACAAAGAACCTAAAAAAGCTATCAGCTCTATCTCTTAACAAACACAGCTCGAATGCCCTACAAACACTTTTTTACTATAAAGTCTTACATTAGGTTGTGCTGAGTGAGTTTCAACATGTAAATTGTAGTCAGCGTTGACAGCAGCTAGAAAAAAATAAGCTAAATTTGGCTAAAAAAGGCTAGAAAAAGCAATATTACTCAAAAAAAAAAAGCTAGGAAAAAGTTAAAACACTATCGCTTAAAACTCAAAATAATAATCATGATTTTTATGAAAAATCAAGAAGAGAATATATTTACAATGATAAAAACTAAAGAAAATAAAGCCAATACGTTTACCTATTCAACGCAATAGAAATCAAGACGATATCTAGAAAACGAAGCAAGTTATGACCAAAGACGTAACCAGTTCTACTACTTTTTCTTTGCGGCCACTTTTTAGTAGAACTGGTTACGTTTTTGGTCATAACTTGCTTCGTTTTCCATATATCGACTTGATTTCTTTTGGGTTGAATAGATAAACGTATTGGCTTTAATTCGAAATTATTTTTTTGCGGATAGTGCTAAAAATTTTTTTATCATTTTTTCCAAAAAAAGCAAAGGGGGTAGTCCATGGTAATTTTTGGTGAAAAAAATATTTTTCGCACTATCCGCAACAATAAAACTTCGAATTAAAGCCAATACGTTTACCTATTCAACGCAATAGAAATCAAGACGATATCTGGAAAACGAAGCAAGTTATGACCAAAGACGTAACCAGTTCTACTACTTTTTCTTTGCGGCCACTTTTTAGTAGAACTGGTTACGTTTTTGGTCATAACTTGCTTCGTTTTCCATATATCGACTTGATTTCTTTTGGGTTGAATAGACAAACGTATTGGCTTTAACTCGAAATTATTTTTTTGCGGATAGTGCTAAAAATTTTTTTATCATTTTTTCCAAAAAAAGCAAAGGGGGTAGTCCATGGTAATTTTTGGTGAAAAAAATATTTTTCGCACTATCCGCAACAATAAAACTTCGAATTAAAGCCAATACGTTTACCTATTCAACGCAATAGAAATCAAGACGATATCTAGAAAACGAAGCAAGTTATGACCAAAGACGTAACCAGTTCTACTACTTTTTCTTTGCGGCCACTTTTTAGTAGAACTGGTTACGTTTTTGGTCATAACTTGCTTCGTTTTCCATATATCGACTTGATTTCTTTTGGGTTGAATAGACAAACGTATTGGCTTTAACTCGAAATTATTTTTTTGCGGATACGATATCTGGAAAACGAAGCAAGTTATGACCAAAGACGTAACCAGTTCTACTACTTTTTCTTTGCGGCCACTTTTTAGTAGAACTGGTTACGTTTTTGGTCATAACTTGCTTCGTTTTCCATATATCGACTTGATTTCTTTTGGGTTGAATAGACAAACGTATTGGCTTTCATTCGAAATTATTTTTTTTGCGGATAGTGCTAAAAAATTTTTTATCATTTTTTGCAAAAAAAGCAAAGGGGGTAGTCCATGGTAATTTTTGGTGAAAAAATTTTTTTTCGCACTATCCGCAAAAAAATAAATTCGAATTAAAGCCAATACGTTTACCTATTCAACGCAATAGAAATCAAGACGATATCTGGAAAACGAAGCAAGTTATGACCAAAGACGTAACCAGTTCTACTCCTTTTTCTTTGCGGCCACTTTTTAGTAGAACTGGTTACGTTTTTGGTCATAACTTGCTTCGTTTTCCATATATCGACTTGATTTCTTTTGGGTTGAATAGACAAACGTATTGGCTTTAACTCGAAATTATTTTTTTTGCGGATAGTGCTAAAAATTTTTTTATCATTTTTTCCAAAAAAAGCAAAGGGGGTAGTCCATGGTAATTTTTGGTGAAAAAATTTTTTTTCCCACTATCCGCAAAAAAATAAATTCGAATTAAAGCCAATACGTTTACCTATTCAACGCAATAGAAATCAAGACGATATCTGGAAAACGAAGCAAGTTATGACCAAAGACGTAACCAGTTGTACTACTTTTTCTTTGCGGCCACTTTTTAGTAGAACTGGTTACGTTTTTGGTCATAACTTGCTTCGTTTTCCATATATCGACTTGATTTCTTTTGGGTTGAATAGACAAACGTATTGGCTTTAATTCGAAATTATTTTTTTTGCGGATAGTGCTAAAAATTTTTTTATCATTTTTTCCAAAAAAAGCAAAGGGGGTAGCCATGGTAATTTTTGGTGAAAAAATTTTATTTCGCACTATCCGTAAAAAAAATAAATTCGAATTAAAGCCAATACGTTTACCTATTCAATGCAATAGAAATTAAGACGATATCTGGAAAACGAAGCAAGTTATGACCAAAGACGTAACCAGTTCTACTACGTTTTCTTTGCGGCTACTTTTTAGTAGAACTGGTTACGTTTTTGGTCATAACTTGCTTCGTTTTCCATTTATCGACTTGATTTCTTTTGGGTTGAATAGACAAACGTATTGGCTTTAATTCGAAATTATTTTTTTTGCGGATAGTGCTAAAAATTTTTTTTATCATTTTTTCCAAAAAAAGCAAAGGGGGTAGTCCATGGTAACTTTTGGTGAAAAAATTTTTTTTTCGCACTATCCGCAAAAAATAAATTCGAATTAAAGCCAATACGTTTACCTATTCAACGCAATAGAAATCAAGACGGTATCTGGAAAACGAAGCAAGTTATGACCAAAGACGTAACCAGTTCTACTCCTTTTTCTTTGCGGCCACTTATTAGTAGAACTGGTTACGTTTTTGGTCATAACTTGCTTCGTTTTCCATATATCGACTTGATTTCTTTTGGGTTGAATAGACAAACGTATTGGCTTTAATTCGAAATTATTTTTTTTGCGGATAGTGCTAAAAATTTTTTTATCATTTTTTCCAAAAAAAGCAAAGGGGGTAGTCCATGGTAATTTTTGGTGAAAAAATTTTTTTTTCGCACTATCCGCAAAAAATAAATTCGAATTAAAGCCAATACGTTTACCTATTCAACGCAATAGAAATCAAGACGATATCTGGAAAACGAAGCAAGTTATGACCAAAGACGTAACCAGTTCTACTACGTTTTCTTTGCGGCCACTTTTTAGTAGAACTGGTTACGTTTTTGGTCATAACTTGCTTCGTTTTCCATATATCGACTTGATTTCTTTTGGGTTGAATAGACAAACGTATTGGCTTTAATTCGAAATTATTTTTTTTGCGGATAGTGCTAAAATTTTTTTATCGTTTTTTCCAAAAAAAGCAAAGGGGTAGTCCATGGTAATTTTTGGTGAAAAAATTTTTTTTCGCACTATCCGCAAAAAAAAAAATTCGAATTAAAGCCAATGCGTTTACCTATTCAACGCAATAGAAATCAAGACGATATCTGGAAAACGAAGCAAGTTATGACCAAAGACGTAACCAGTTCTACTCCTTTTTCTTTGCGGCCACTTTTTAGTAGAACTGGTTACGTTTTTGGTCATAACTTGCTTCGTTTTCCATATATCGACTTGATTTCTTTTGGGTTGAATAGACAAACGTATTGGCTTTAATTCGAAATTATTTTTTTTGCGGATAGTGCTAAAATTTTTTTATCGTTTTTTCCAAAAAAAGCAAAGGGGTAGTCCATGGTAATTTTTGGTGAAAAAATTTTTTTTCGCACTATCCGCAAAAAAAAAATTCGAATTAAAGCCAATACGTTTACCTATTCAACGCAATAGAAATCAAGACGATATCTGGAAAACGAAGCAAGTTATGACCAAAGACGTAACCAGTTCTACTCCTTTTTCTTTGCGGCCACTTTTTAGTAGAACTGGTTACGTTTTTGGTCATAACTTGCTTCGTTTTCCATATATCGACTTGATTTCTTTTGGGTTGAATAGACAAACGTATTGGCTTTAACTCGAAATTATTTTTTTTGCGGATAGTGCGAAAAATTTTTTTATCATTTTTTCCAAAAAAAGCAAAGGGGGTAGTCCATGGTAATTTTAGGTGAAAAAATTTTTTTTCCCACTATCCGCAAAAAAATAAATTCGAATTAAAGCCAATACGTTTACCTATTCAACGCAATAGAAATCAAGACGATATCTGGAAAACGAAGCAAGTTATGACCAAAGACGTAACCAGTTCTACTACTTTTTCTTTGCCGCCACTTTTTAGTAGAACTGGTTACGTTTTTGGTCATAACTTGCTTCGTTTTCCATATATCGACTTGATTTCTTTTGGGTTGAATAGACAAACGTATTGGCTTTAATTCGAAATTATTTTTTTTGCGGATAGTGCTAAAATTTTTTTTACCATTTTTTCCAAAAAAAAGCAAAGGGGGTAGTCCATGGTAATTTTTGGTGAAAAAATTTTTTTTCGCACTATCCGCAAAAAAATAAATTCGAATTAAAGCCAATACGTTTACCTATTCAACGCAATAGAAATCAAGACGATATCTGGAAAACGAAGCAAGTTATGACCAAAGACGTAACCAGTTCTACTACTTTTTCTTTGCGGCCACTTTTTAGTAGAACTGGTTACGTTTTTGGTCATAACTTGCTTCGTTTTCCATATATCGACTTGATTTCTTTTGGGTTCAATAGACAAACGTATTGGCTTTAATTCGAAATTATTTTTTTTGCGGATAGTGCTAAAAATTTTTTTATCATTTTTTCCAAAAAAAGCAAAGGGGGTAGTCCATGGTAATTTTTGGTGAAAAAATTTTTTTTCGCACTATCCGCAAAAAAATAAATTCGAATTAAAGCCAATACGTTTACCTATTCAACGCAATAGAAATCAAGACGATATCTGGAAAACGAAGCAAGTTATGACCAAAGACGTAACCAGTTCTACTACGTTTTCTTTGCGGCTACTTTTTAGTAGAACTGGTTACGTTTTTGGTCATAACTTGCTTCGTTTTCCATATATCGACTTGATTTCTTTTGGGTTGAATAGACAAACGTATTGGCTTTAATTCGAAATTATTTTTTTTGCGGATAGTGCTAAAAATTTTTTTATCATTTTTTCCAAAAAGAGCAAAGGGGGTAGTCCATGGTAATTTTTGGTGAAAAAATTTTTTTTCCCACTATCCGCAAAAAAATAAATTCGAATTAAAGCCAATACGTTTACCTATTCAACGCAATAGAAATCAAGACGATATCTGGAAAACGAAGCAAGTTATGACCAAAGACGTAACCAGTTCTACTACTTTTTCTTTGCGGCCACTTTTTAGTAGAACTGGTTACGTTTTTGGTCATAACTTGCTTCGTTTTCCATATATCGACTTGATTTCTTTTGGGTTCAATAGACAAACGTATTGGCTTTAATTCGAAATTATTTTTTTTGCGGATAGTGCTAAAATTTTTTTTACCATTTTTTCCAAAAAAAAGCAAAGGGGGTAGTCCATGGTAATTTTTGGTGAAAAAATTTTTTTTCGCACTATCCGCAAAAAAATAAATTCGAATTAAAGCCAATACGTTTACCTATTCAACGCAATAGAAATCAAGACGATATCTGGAAAACGAAGCAAGTTATGACCAAAGACGTAAATAGTTCTACTACTTTTTCTTTGCGGCCACTTTTTAGTAGAACTGGTTACGTTTTTGGTCATAACTTGCTTCGTTTTCCATATATTGACTTGATTTCTTTTGGGTTGAATAGACAAACGTATTGGCTTTAATTCGAAATTATTTTTTTTGCGGATAGTGCTAAAAATTTTTTATCGTTTTTTCCAAAAAAAGCAAAGGGGGTAGTCCATGGTAATTTTTGGTGAAAAAATTTTTTTTCCCACTATCCGCAAAAAAATAAATTCGAAGTAAAGCCAATACGTTTACCTATTCAACACAATAGAAATCAAGACGATATCTGGAAAACGAAGCAAGTTATGACCAAAGACGTAACCAGTTCTACTCCTTTTTCTTTGCGGCCACTTTTTAGTAGAACTGGTTACGTTTTTGGTCATAACTTGCTTCGTTTTCCATATATCGACTTGATTTCTTTTGGGTTGAATAGACAAACGTATTGGCTTTAATTCGAAATTATTTTTTTTGCGGATAGTTCTAAAAATTTTTTTATAATTTTTTCCAAAAAAAGCAAAGGGGGTAGTCCATGGTAATTTTTGGTGAAAAAATTTTTTTTCCCACTATCCGCAAAAAAATAAATTCGAATTAAAGCCAATACGTTTACCTATTCAACGCAATAGAAATCAAGACGATATCTGGAAAACGAAGCAAGTTATGACCAAAGACGTAACCAGTTCTACTACTTTTTCTTTGCGGCCACTTTTTAGTAGAACTGGTTACGTTTTTGGTCATAACTTGCTTCGTTTTCCATATATCGACTTGATTTCTTTTGGGTTGAATAGACAAACGTATTGGCTTTCATTCGAAATTATTTTTTTTGCGGATAGTGCTAAAAATTTTTTTATCATTTTTTCCAAAAAAAGCAAAGGGGGTAGTCCATGGTAATTTTTGGTGAAAAATTTTTTTTTTCGCACTATCCGCAAAAAATAAATTCGAATTAAAGCCAATACGTTTACCTATTCAACGCAATAGAAATCAAGACGATATCTGGAAAACGAAGCAAGTTATGACCAAAGACGTAACCAGTTCTACTACTTTTTCTTTGCGGCCACTTTTTAGTAGAACTGGTTACGTTTTTGGTCATAACTTGCTTCGTTTTCCATATATCGACTTGATTTCTTTTGGGTTCAATAGACAAACGTATTGGCTTTAGTTCGAAATTATTTTTTTTGCGGATAGTGCTAAAAATTTTTTTATCATTTTTTCCAAAAAAAGCAAAGGGGGTAGTCCATGGTAATTTTTGGTAAAAAAATTTTTTTTCCCACTATCCGCAAAAAAATAAATTCGAATTAAAGCCAATACGTTTACCTATTCAACGCAATAGAAATCAAGACGATATCTGGAAAACGAAGCAAGTTATGACCAAAGACGTAACCAGTTCTACTACTTTTTCTTTGCGGCCACTTTTTAGTAGAACTGGTTACGTTTTTGGTCATAACTTGCTTCGTTTTCCATATATCGACTTGATTTCTTTTGGGTTCAATAGACAAACGTATTGGCTTTAATTCGAAATTATTTTTTTTGCGGATAGTGCTAAAAATTTTTTTATCATTTTTTCCAAAAAAAAGCAAAGGGGGTAGTCCATGGTAATTTTTGGTGAAAAAATTTTTTTTCGCACTATCCGCAAAAAAATAAATTCGAATTAAAGCCAATACGTTTACCTATTCAACGCAATAGAAATCAAGACGATATCTGGAAAACGAAGCAAGTTATGGTAAAGAGTTCTACTACTTTTTCTTTGCGGCCACTTTTTAGTAGAACTGGTTACGTTTTTGGTCATAACTTGCTTCGTTTTCCATATATCGACTTGATTTCTTTTGGGTTCAATAGACAAACGTATTGGCTTTAATTCGAAATTATTTTTTTTGCGGATAGTTCTAAAAATTTTTTTATAATTTTTTCCAAAAAAAGCAAAGGGGGTAGTCCATGGTAATTTTTGGTGAAAAAATTTTTTTTCCCACTATCCGCAAAAAAATAAATTCGAATTAAAGCCAATACGTTTACCTATTCAACGCAATAGAAATCAAGACGATATCTGGAAAACGAAGCAAGTTATGACCAAAGACGTAACCAGTTCTACTACTTTTTCTTTGCGGCCACTTTTTAGTAGAACTGGTTACGTTTTTGGTCATAACTTGCTTCGTTTTCCATATATCGACTTGATTTCTTTTGGGTTGAATAGACAAACGTATTGGCTTTCATTCGAAATTATTTTTTTTGCGGATAGTGCTAAAAATTTTTTTATCATTTTTTCCAAAAAAAGCAAAGGGGGTAGTCCATGGTAATTTTTGGTGAAAAATTTTTTTTTTCGCACTATCCGCAAAAAATAAATTCGAATTAAAGCCAATACGTTTACCTATTCAACGCAATAGAAATCAAGACGATATCTGGAAAACGAAGCAAGTTATGACCAAAGACGTAACCAGTTCTACTACTTTTTCTTTGCGGCCACTTTTTAGTAGAACTGGTTACGTTTTTGGTCATAACTTGCTTCGTTTTCCATATATCGACTTGATTTCTTTTGGGTTCAATAGACAAACGTATTGGCTTTAGTTCGAAATTATTTTTTTTGCGGATAGTGCTAAAAATTTTTTTATCATTTTTTCCAAAAAAAGCAAAGGGGGTAGTCCATGGTAATTTTTGGTAAAAAAATTTTTTTTCCCACTATCCGCAAAAAAATAAATTCGAATTAAAGCCAATACGTTTACCTATTCAACGCAATAGAAATCAAGACGATATCTGGAAAACGAAGCAAGTTATGACCAAAGACGTAACCAGTTCTACTACTTTTTCTTTGCGGCCACTTTTTAGTAGAACTGGTTACGTTTTTGGTCATAACTTGCTTCGTTTTCCATATATCGACTTGATTTCTTTTGGGTTCAATAGACAAACGTATTGGCTTTAATTCGAAATTATTTTTTTTGCGGATAGTGCTAAAAATTTTTTTATCATTTTTTCCAAAAAAAAGCAAAGGGGGTAGTCCATGGTAATTTTTGGTGAAAAAATTTTTTTTCGCACTATCCGCAAAAAAATAAATTCGAATTAAAGCCAATACGTTTACCTATTCAACGCAATAGAAATCAAGACGATATCTGGAAAACGAAGCAAGTTATGGTAAAGAGTTCTACTACTTTTTCTTTGCGGCCACTTTTTAGTAGAACTGGTTACGTTTTTGGTCATAACTTGCTTCGTTTTCCATATATCGACTTGATTTCTTTTGGGTTCAATAGACAAACGTATTGGCTTTAATTCGAAATTATTTTTTTTGCGGATAGTGCTAAAAGTTTTTTTTATCATTTTTTCCAAAAAAAAGCAAAGGGGGTAGTCCATGGTAATTTTTGGTGAAAAAATTTTTTTTCCCACTATCCGCAAAAAAATAAATTCGAATTAAAGCCAATACATTTACCTATTCAACGCAAAAGAAATCAAGACGATATCTGGAAAACGAAGCAAGTTATGACCAAAGACGTAACCAGTTCTACTACTTTTTCTTTGCGGCCACTTTTTAGTAGAACTGGTTACGTTTTTGGTCATAACTTGCTTCGTTTTCCATATATCGACTTGATTTCTTTTGGGTTGAATAGACAAACGTATTGGCTTTAATTCGAAATTATTTTTTTTGCGGATAGTGCTAAAATTTTTTTATCATTTTTTCCAAAAAAAGCAAAGGGGGTAGTCCATGGTAATTTTTGGTGAAAAAATTTTTTTTCCCACTATCCGCAAAAAAATAAATTCGAATTAAAGCCAATACGTTTACCTATTCAACGCAATAGAAATCAAGACGATATCTGGAAAACGAAGCAAGTTATGGTAACCAGTTCTACTACTTTTTCTTTGCGGCCACTTTTTAGTAGAACTGGTTACGTTTTTGGTCATAACTTGCTTCGTTTTCCATATATCGACTTGATTTCTTTTGGGTTCAATAGACAAACGTATTGGCTTTAATTCGAAATTATTTTTTTTGCGGATAGTGCTAAAAATTTTTTTATCATTTTTTAAAAAAAAAAGCAAAGGGGGTAGTCCATGGTAATTTTTGGTGAAAAAATTTTTTTTCCCACTATCCGCAAAAAAATAAATTCGAATTAAAGCCAATACGTTTACCTATTCAACGCAATAGAAATCAAGACGATATCTGGAAAACGAAGCAAGTTATGGTAACCAGTTCTACTACTTTTTCTTTGCGGCCACTTTTTAGTAGAACTGGTTACGTTTTTGGTCATAACTTGCTTCGTTTTGCATATATCGACTTGATTTCTTTTGGGTTCAATAGACAAACGTATTGGCTTTAATTCGAAATTATTTTTTTTGCGGATAGTGCTAAAAATTTTTTTATCATTTTTTCCAAAAAAAAGCAAAGGGGGTAGTCCATGGTAATTTTTGGTGAAAAAATTTTTTTTCGCACTATCCGCAAAAAAATAAATTCGAATTAAAGCCAATACGTTTACCTATTCAACGCAATAGAAATCAAGACGATATCTGGAAAACGAAGCAAGTTATGACCAAAGACGTAACCAGTTCTACTACTTTTTCTTTGCGGCCACTTTTTAGTAGAACTGGTTACGTTTTTGGTCATAACTTGCTTCGTTTTCCATATATCGACTTGATTTCTTTTGGGTTCAATAGACAAACGTATTGGCTTTAGTTCGAAATTATTTTTTTTGCGGATAGTGCTAAAAATTTTTTTATCATTTTTTCCAAAAAAAGCAAAGGGGGTAGTCCATGGTAATTTTTGGTAAAAAAATTTTTTTTCCCACTATCCGCAAAAAAATAAATTCGAATTAAAGCCAATACGTTTACCTATTCAACGCAATAGAAATCAAGACGATATCTGGAAAACGAAGCAAGTTATGACCAAAGACGTAACCAGTTCTACTACTTTTTCTTTGCGGCCACTTTTTAGTAGAACTGGTTACGTTTTTGGTCATAACTTGCTTCGTTTTCCATATATCGACTTGATTTCTTTTGGGTTGAATAGACAAACGTATTGGCTTTAATTCGAAATTATTTTTTTTGCGGATAGTGCTAAAAATTTTTTTATCATTTTTTCCAAAAAAAAGCAAAGGGGGTAGTCCATGGTAATTTTTGGTAAAAAAATTTTTTTTCCCACTATCCGCAAAAAAATAAATTCGAATTAAAGCCAATACGTTTACCTATTCAACGCAATAGAAATCAAGACGATATCTGGAAAACGAAGCAAGTTATGACCAAAGACGTAACCAGTTCTACTACTTTTTCTTTGCGGCCACTTTTTAGTAGAACTGGTTACGTTTTTGGTCATAACTTGCTTCGTTTTCCATATATCGACTTGATTTCTTTTGGCTTCAATAGACAAACGTATTGGCTTTAATTCGAAATTATTTTTTTTGCGGATAGTGCTAAAAATTTTTTATCATTTTTTCCAAAAAAAGCAAAGGGGGTAGTCCATGGTAATTTTTGGTGAAAAAATTTTTTTTCCCACTATCCGCAAAAAAATAAATTCGAATTAAAGCCAATACGTTTACCTATTCAACGCAATAGAAATCAAGACGATATCTGGAAAACGAAGCAAGTTATGACCAAAGACGTAACCAGTTTTACTACTTTTTCTTTGCGGCCACTTTTTAGTAGAACTGGTTACGTTTTTGGTCATAACTTGCTTCGTTTTCCATATATCGACTTGATTTCTTTTGGGTTGAATAGACAAACGTATTGGCTTTAATTCGAAATTATTTTTTTTGCGGGTAGTGCTAAAAATTTTTTTATCATTTTTTCCAAAAAAAGCAAAGGGGGTAGTCCATGGTAATTTTTGGTAAAAAAATTTTTTTTCCCACTATCCGCAAAAAAATAAATTCGAATTAAAGCCAATACGTTTACCTATTCAACGCAATAGAAATCAAGACGATATCTGGAAAACGAAGCAAGTTATGACTAAAGACGTAACCAGTTCTACTACTTTTTCTTTGCGCCCACTTTTTAGTAGAACTGGTTACGTTTTTGGTCATAACTTGTTTCGTTTTCCATATATCGACTTGATTTCTTTTGGGTTGAATAGACAAACGTATTGGCTTTAATTCGAAATTATTTTTTTTGCGGATAGTGCTAAAAATTTTTTTATCATTTTTTCCAAAAAAAAGCAAAGGGGGTAGTCCATGGTAATTTTTGGTGAAAAATTTTTTTTTCCCACTATCCGCAAAAAAATAAATTCGAATTAAAGCCAATACGTTTACCTATTCAACGCAATAGAAATCAAGACGATATCTGGAAAACGAAGCAAGTTATGACCAAAGACGTAACCAGTTCTACTACTTTTTCTTTGCGCCCACTTTTTAGTAGAACTGGTTACGTTTTTGGTCATAACTTGCTTCGTTTTCCATATATCGACTTGATTTCTTTTGGGTTGAATAGACAAACGTATTGGCTTTAATTCGAAATTATTTTTTTTGCGGATAGTGCTAAAAATTTTTTTATCATTTTTTCCAAAAAAAGCAAAGGGGGTAGTCCATGGTAATTTTTGGTAAAAAAATTTTTTTTCCCACTATCCGCAAAAAAATAAATTCGAATTAAAGCCAATACGTTTACCTATTCAACGCAATAGAAATCAAGACGATATCTGGAAAACGAAGCAAGTTATGACTAAAGACGTAACCAGTTCTACTACTTTTTCTTTGCGCCCACTTTTTAGTAGAACTGGTTACGTTTTTGGTCATAACTTGTTTCGTTTTCCATATATCGACTTGATTTCTTTTGGGTTGAATAGACAAACGTATTGGCTTTAATTCGAAATTATTTTTTTTGCGGATAGTGCTAAAAAATTTTTTATCATTTTTTCCAAAAAAAAGCAAAGGGGGTAGTCCATGGTAAATTTTGGTGAAAAAATTTTTTTTCGCACTATCCGCAAAAAAATTAATTCGAATTAAAGCCAATACGTTTACCTATTCAACGCAATAGAAATCAAGACGATATCTGGAAAACGAAGCAAGTTATGACCAAAGACGTAACCAGTTCTACTACTTTTTCTTTGCGGCCACTTTTTAGTAGAACTGGTTACGTTTTTGGTCATAACTTGCTTCGTTTTCCATATATCGACTTGATTTCTTTTGGGTTGAATAGACAAACGTATTGGCTTTAATTCGAAATTATTTTTTTTGCGGATAGTGCTAAAAATTTTTTTATCATTTTTTCCAAAAAAAGCAAAGGAGGTAGTCCATGGTAATTTTTGGTGAAAAAATTTTTTTTCGCACTATCCGCAAAAAAATAAATTCGAATTAAAGCCAATACGTTTACCTATTCAACGCAATAGAAATCAAGACGATATCTGGAAAACGAAGCAAGTTATGACCAAAGACGTAACCAGTTCTACTACTTTTTCTTTGCGGCCACTTTTTAGTAGAACTGGTTACGTTTTTGGTCATAACTTGCTTCGTTTTCCATATATCGACTTGATTTCTTTTGGGTTGAATAGACAAACGTATTGGCTTTAATTCGAAATTATTTTTTTTGCGGATAGTGCTAAAAATTTTTTTATCATTTTTTCCAAAAAAAGCAAAGGGGGTAGTCCATGGTAATTTTTGGTGAAAAAATTTTTTTTCGCACTATCCGCAAAAAAATAAATTCGAATTAAAGCCAATACGTTTACCTATTCAACGCAATAGAAATCAAGACGATATCTGGAAAACGAAGCAAGTTATGACCAAAGACGTAACCAGTTCTACTACTTTTTCTTTGCGGCCACTTTTTAGTAGAACTGGTTACGTTTTTGGTCATAACTTGCTTCGTTTTCCATATATCGACTTGATTTCTTTTGGGTTGAATAGACAAACGTATTGGCTTTCATTCGAAATTATTTTTTTTGCGGATAGTGCTAAAAATTTTTTTATCATTTTTTCCAAAAAAAGCAAAGGGGGTAGTCCATGGTAATTTTTGGTGAAAAAATTTTTTTTCGCACTATCCGCAAAAAAATAAATTCGAATTAAAGCCATTACGTTTACCTATTCAACGCAATAGAAATCAAGACGATATCTGGAAAACGAAGCAAGTTATGACCAAAGACGTAACCAGTTCTACTACTTTTTCTTTGCGGCCACTTTTTAGTAGAACTGGTTACGTTTTTGGTCATAACTTGCTTCGTTTTCCATATATCGACTTGATTTCTTTTGGGTTGAATAGACAAACGTATTGGCTTTAATTCGAAATTATTTTTTTTGCGGATAGTGCTAAAAATTTTTTTATCATTTTTTCCAAAAAAAGCAAAGGGGGTAGTCCATGGTAATTTTTGGTGAAAAAATTTTTTTTCGCACTATCCGCAAAAAAATAAATTCGAATTAAAGCCAATACGCTTACCTATTCAACGCAATAGAAATCAAGACGATATCTGGAAAACGAAGCAAGTTATGACCAAAGACGTAACCAGTTCTACTACTTTTTCTTTGCGGCCACTTTTTAGTAGAACTGGTTACGTTTTTGGTCATAACTTGCTTCGTTTTCCATATATCGACTTGATTTCTTTTGGGTTGAATAGACAAACGTATTGGCTTTAATTCGAAATTATGTTTTTTGCGGATAGTGGTAAAAATTTTTTTATCATTTTTTCCAAAAAAAGCAAAGGGGGTTGTCCATGGTAATTTTTGGTGAAAAAATTTTTTTTCGCACTATCCGCAAAAAAATAAATTCGAATTAAAGCCAATACGCTTACCTATTCAACGCAATAGAAATCAAGACGATATCTGGAAAACGAAGCAAGTTATGACCAAAGACGTAACCAGTTCTACTACTTTTTCTTTGCGGCCACTTTTTAGTAGAACTGGTTACGTTTTTGGTCATAACTTGCTTGGTTTTCCATATATCGACTTGATTTCTTTTGGGTTGAATAGACAAACGTATTGGCTTTAATTCGAAATAATTTTTTTTGCGGATAGTGCTAAAAATTTTTTTATCATTTTTTCCAAAAAAAGCAAAGGGGGTAGTCCATGGTAATTTTTGGTGAAAAAATTTTTTTTCGCACTATCCGCAAAAAAATTAATTCGAATTAAAGCCAATACGCTTACCTATTCAACGCAATAGAAATCAAGACGATATCTGGAAAACGAAGCAAGTTATGACCAAAGACGTAACCAGTTCTACTACTTTTTCTTTGCGGCCACTTTTTAGTAGAACTGGTTACGTTTTTGGTCATAACTTGCTTCGTTTTCCATATATCGACTTGATTTCTTTTGGGTTGAATAGACAAACGTATTGGCTTTAATTCGAAATTATTTTTTTTGCGGATAGTGCTAAAATTTTTTTTATCATTTTTTCCAAAAAAAGCAAAGGGGGTAGTCCATGGTAATTTTTGGTGAAAAAATTTTTTTTCGCACTATCCGCAAAAAAATAAATTCGAATTAAAGCCAATACGTTTACCTATTCAACGCAATAGAAATCAAGACGATATCTGGAAAACGAAGCAAGTTATGACCAAAGACGTAACCAGTTCTACTACTTTTTCTTTGCGGCCACTTTTTAGTAGAACTGGTTACGTTTTTGGTCATAACTTGCTTCGTTTTCCATATATCGACTTGATTTCTTTTGGGTTGAATAGACAAACGTATTGGCTTTCATTCGAAATTATTTTTTTTGCGGATAGTGCTAAAAATTTTTTTATCATTTTTTCCAAAAAAAGCAAAGGGGGTAGTCCATGGTAATTTTTGGTGAAAAAATTTTTTTTCCCACTATCCGCAAAAAAATAAATTCGAATTAAAGCCAATACGTTTACCTATTCAACGCAATAGAAATCAAGACGATATCTGGAAAACGAAGCAAATTATGACCAAAGACGTAACCAGTTCTACTACTTTTTCTTTGCGGCCACTTTTTAGTAGAACTGGTTACGTTTTTGGTCATAACTTGCTTCGTTTTCCATATATCGACTTGATTTCTTTTGGGTTGAATAGACAAACGTATTGGCTTTAATTCGAAATTATTTTTTTTGCGGATAGTGCTAAAAATTTTTTTATCATTTTTTCCAAAAAAAGCAAAGAGGGTAGTCCATGGTAATTTTTGGTGAAAAAATTTTTTTTCGCACTATTCGCAAAAAAATAAATTCGAATTAAAGCCAATGCGTTTACCTATTCAACGCAATAGAAATCAAGACGATATCTGGAAAACGAAGCAAGTTATGACCAAAGACGTAACCAGTTCTACTACTTTTTCTTTGCGGCCACTTTTTAGTAGAACTGGTTACGTTTTTGGTCATAACTTGCTTCGTTTTCCATATATCGACTTGATTTCTTTTGGGTTGAATAGACAAACGTATTGGCTTTAATTCGAAATTATTTTTTTTGCGGATAGTGCTAAAAATTTTTTTATCATTTTTTCCAAAAAAAGCAAAGGGGGTAGTCCATGGTAATTTTTAGTGAAAAAATTTTTTTTCGCACTATCCACAAAAAAATAAATTCGAATTAAAGCCAATACGTTTACCTATTCAACGCAATAGAAATCAAGACGATATCTGGAAAACGAAGCAAGTTATGACCAAAGACGTAACCAGTTCTACTACTTTTTCTTTGCGGCCACTTTTTAGTAGAACTGGTTACGTTTTTGGTCATAACTTGCTTCGTTTTCCATATATCGACTTGATTTCTTTTGGGTTGAATAGACAAACGTATTGGCTTTCATTCGAAATTATTTTTTTTGCGGATAGTGCTAAAAATTTTTTTATCATTTTTTCCAAAAAAAGCAAAGGGGGTAGTCCATGGTAATTTTTGGTGAAAAAATTTTTTTTCGCACTATTCGCAAAAAAATAAATTCGAATTAAAGCCAATGCGTTTACCTATTCAACGCAATAGAAATCAAGACGATATCTGGAAAACGAAGCAAGTTATGACCAAAGACGTAACCAGTTCTACTACTTTTTCTTTGCGGCCACTTTTTAGTAGAACTGGTTACGTTTTTGGTCATAACTTGCTTCGTTTTCCATATATCGACTTGATTTCTTTTGGGTTGAATAGACAAACGTATTGGCTTTAATTCGAAATTATTTTTTTTGCGGATAGTGCTAAAAATTTTTTTATCATTTTTTCCAAAAAAAGCAAAGGGGGTAGTCCATGGTAATTTTTAGTGAAAAAATTTTTTTTCGCACTATCCACAAAAAAATAAATTCGAATTAAAGCCAATACGTTTACCTATTCAACGCAATAGAAATCAAGACGATATCTGGAAAACGAAGCAAGTTATGACCAAAGACGTAACCAGTTCTACTACTTTTTCTTTGCGGCCACTTTTTAGTAGAACTGGTTACGTTTTTGGTCATAACTTGCTTCGTTTTCCATATATCGACTTGATTTCTTTTGGGTTGAATAGACAAACGTATTGGCTTTAATTCGAAATTATTTTTTTTGCGGATAGTGGTAAACATTTTTTTATCATTTTTTCCAAAAAAAGCAAAGGGGGTAGTCCATGGTAATTTTTGGTGAAAAAATTTTTTTTCGCACTATCCGCAAAAAAATAAATTCGAATTAAAGCCAATACGCTTACCTATTCAACGCAATAGAAATCAAGACGATATCTGGAAAACGAAGCAAGTTATGACCAAAGACGTAACCAGTTCTACTCCTTTTTCTTTGGGGCCACTTTTTAGTAGAACTGGTTACGTTTTTGGTCATAACTTGCTTCGTTTTCCATATATCGACTTGATTTCTTTTGGGTTGAATAGACAAACGTATTGGCTTTCATTCGAAATTATTTTTTTTGCGGATAGTGCTAAAAATTTTTTTATCATTTTTTCCAAAAAAAAGCAAAGGGGGCAGTCCATGGTAATTTTTGGTGAAAAAATTTTTTTTCCCACTATCCGCAAAAAAATAAATTCGAATTAAAGCCAATACGCTTACCTATTCAACGCAATAGAAATCAAGACGATATCTGGAAAACGAAGCAAGTTATGACCAAAGACGTAACCAGTTCTACTCCTTTTTCTTTGGGGCCACTTTTTAGTAGAACTGGTTACGTTTTTGGTCATAACTTGCTTCGTTTTCCATATATCGACTTGATTTCTTTTGGGTTGAATAGACAAACGTATTGGCTTTCATTCGAAATTATTTTTTTTGCGGATAGTGCTAAAAATTTTTTTATCATTTTTTCCAAAAAAAGCAAAGGGGGTAGTCCATGGTAATTTTTGGTGAAAAAATTTTTTTTCCCACTATCCGCAAAAAAATAAATTCGAATTAAAGCCAATACGTTTACCTATTCAACGCAATAGAAATCAAGACGATATCTGGAAAACGAAGCAAGTTATGACCAAAGACGTAACCAGTTCTACTACTTTTTCTTTGCGGCCACTTTTTAGTAGAACTGGTTACGTTTTTGGTCATAACTTGCTTCGTTTTCCATATATCGACTTGATTTCTTTTGGGTTGAATAGACAAACGTATTGGCTTTAATTCGAAATTATTTTTTTTGCGGATAGTGCTAAAAAATTTTTTATCATTTTTTCCAAAAAAAGCAAAGGGGGTAGTCCATGGTAATTTTAGGTGAAAAAATTTTTTTTCCCACTATCCGCAAAAAAATAAATTCGAATTAAAGCCAATACGTTTACCTATTCAACGCAATAGAAATCAAGACGATATCTGGAAAACGAAGCAAGTTATGACCAAAGACGTAACCAGTTCTACTACTTTTTCTTTGCGGCCACTTTTTAGTAGAACTGGTTACGTTTTTGGTCATAACTTGCTTCGTTTTCCATATATCGACTTGATTTCTTTTGGGTTGAATAGACAAACGTATTGGCTTTAATTCGAAATTATGTTTTTTGCGGATAGTGGTAAAAATTTTTTTATCATTTTTTCCAAAAAAAGCAAAGGGGGTAGTCCATGGTAATTTTAGGTGAAAAAATTTTTTTTCCCACTATCCGCAAAAAAATAAATTCGAATTAAAGCCAATACGTTTACCTATTCAACGCAATAGAAATCAAGACGATATCTGGAAAACGAAGCAAGTTATGACCAAAGACGTAACCAGTTCTACTACTTTTTCTTTGCGGCCACTTTTTAGTAGAACTGGTTACGTTTTTGGTCATAACTTGCTTCGTTTTCCATATATCGACTTGATTTCTATTGCGTTGAATAGGTAAACGTATTGGCTTTAATTCGAATTTATTTTTTTGCGGATAGTGCGAAAAAAAATTTTTTCACCAAAAATTACCATGGACTACCCCCTTTGCTTTTTTTGGAAAAAATGATAAAAAAACTTGTAGCACTATCCGCAAAAAACATAATTTCGAATTAAAGCCAATACGTTTGTCTATTCAACCCAAAAGAAATCAAGTCGATATATGGAAAACGAAGCAAGTTATGACCAAAAACGTAACCAGTTCTACTAAAAAGTGGCCGCAAAGAAAAAGTAGTAGAACTGGTTACGTTTTTGGTCATAACTTGCTTCGTTTTCCATATATCGACTTGATTTCTTTTGGGTTGAATAGACAAACGTATTGGCTTTAATTCGAAATTATTTTTTTTGCGGATAGTGCTAAAAATTTTTTTATCATTTTTTCCAAAAAAAAGCAAAGGGGGTAGTCCATGGTAATTTTTGGTGAAAAATTTTTTTTTCGCACTATCCGCAAAAAAATAAATTCGAATTAAAGCCAATACGCTTACCTATTCAACGCAATAGAAATCAAGACGATATCTGGAAAACGAAGCAAGTTATGACCAAAGACGTAACCAGTTCTACTACTTTTTCTTTGCGGCCACTTTTTAGTAGAACTGGTTACGTTTTTGGTCATAACTTGCTTCGTTTTCCATATATCGACTTGATTTCTTTTGGGTTGAATAGACAAACGTATTGGCTTTAATTCGAAATTATTTTTTTTGCGGATAGTGCTAAAAATTTTTTTATCATTTTTTCCAAAAAAAAGCAAAGGGGGTAGTCCATGGTAATTTTTGGTGAAAAATTTTTTTTTCGCACTATCCGCAAAAAAATAAATTCGAATTAAAGCCAATACGCTTACCTATTCAACGCAATAGAAATCAAGACGATATCTGGAAAACGAAGCAAGTTATGACCAAAGACGTAACCAGTTCTACTACTTTTTCTTTGCGGCCACTTTTTAGTAGAACTGGTTACGTTTTTGGTCATAACTTGCTTCGTTTTCCATATATCGACTTGATTTCTTTTGGGTTCAATAGACAAACGTATTGGCTTTAATTCGAAATTATTTTTTTTGCGGATAGTGCTAAAAATTTTTTTATCATTTTTTCCAAAAAAAGGAAAGGGGGTAGTCCATGGTAATTTTTGGTGAAAAAATTTTTTTTCCCACTATCCGCAAAAAAATAAATTCGAATTAAAGCCAATACGTTTACCTATTCAACGCAATAGAAATCAAGACGATATCTGGAAAACGAAGCAAGTTATGACCAAAGACGTAACCAGTTCTACTACTTTTTCTTTGCGGCCACTTTTTAGTAGAACTGGTTACGTTTTTGGTCATAACTTGCTTCGTTTTCCATATATCGACTTGATTTCTTTTGGGTTCAATAGACAAACGTATTGGCTTTAATTCGAAATTATTTTTTTTGCGGATAGTGCTAAAAATTTTTTTATCATTTTTTCCAAAAAAAGGAAAGGGGGTAGTCCATGGTAATTTTTGGTGAAAAAATTTTTTTTCCCACTATCCGCAAAAAAAAAAATTCGAATTAAAGCCAATACGTTTACCTATTCAACGCAATAGAAATCAAGACGATATATGGAAAACGAAGCAAGTTATGACCAAAAACGTAACCAGTTCTACTAATAAGTGGCCGCAAAGAAAAAGTAGTAGAACTGGTTACGTCTTTGGTCATAACTTGCTTCGTTTTCCAGATATCGTCTTGTATTCTATTGCGTTGAATAGGTAAACGTATTGGCTTTAATTCGAATTTATTTTTTTGCGGATAGTGCGAAAAAAAATTTTTTCACCAAAAATTACCATGGACTACCCCCTTTGCTTTTTTTTGGAAAAAATGATAAAAAAATTTTTAGCACTATCCGCAAAAAAAATTATTTCGAATTAAAGCCAATACGTTTGTCTATTCAACCCAAAAGAAATCAAGTCGATATCTGGAAAACGAAGCAAGTTATGACCAAAAACGTAACCAGTTCTACTAAAAAGTGGCCGCAAAGAAAAAGTAGTAGAACTGGTTACGTCTTTGGTCATAATATATTTTTAAAAACCGGTTCAATAAAATGGCAAATGTCTCCAGAACTAGATGATGTAGTAGATAATGTAAGCATTATCTACTTTACGAACCGGTTCTATTAATTTTTAATAGTGAGAATGAAACAACTGGGGCCAAATTACAGCATTTGGTATCAATGGAAATTTGCATTTAAATTACAGTGAAATTTTAATTGATATCACATGGTTTAATTTGACGTCTAATTTAATACAATAAAAAATTAAAAATGACGTGTTTCATTACCAACAAACAAAAAAAATTAATCGATTCCTTAAAATTTAAAAAGATAGATTTGTATGTTTTTTTTTGGGAAAAAAAGCTGCTTGATTCTGTTGTTATATAGTGAAAAGTATATCAATTCGACAATTGTAATTTCTGGTTTAAGTAAGTCCGTTTATTGGGTTCATTAAGAAATACGGCTCAATACAATAGAGCTATTTATTACTAATATGTACTATAACATAAGAAACCGATTCCTTTTTAGCAACAATTATAAAATTTACTCAGTTCAATTTGAAAAATTTCGAAAAAATTAATGGTTCACTTATATGAGAAAAAAATGTACACGCTAAATTTGAATAAGATAAAAACTGATAGATTCATTTGGAAAAGAGTGGAAAAAAAAGGTAAATTTTGAAGAGTGAAAACTGGAAGAAAAAGGTTGCAAAAAACAAAAGGAGCTGAAATCAACTCAAGAGTTTAACTTGATACAGAACAAGAGAATTAATTTGTAATGGTCCTATAGTCCTGACAAGATTCCAAGCAAACGATAACGGTAATAATAATCCCGGCAAAATATAAGCCACATGAATCTAAATGATGACTTATTTGCTATTCAACTGCCAAGCAGATGACTTTAAGACGTTAAGGAACATGTGACGTTGTTGCACAGGAAAGAAAGAGATATTTTGGAAGGCAGTCTAACTGCAAAAAAGTTAAGTTTTCACTTTCATTTCGCTTAAAACAGTTACCCGCTCGTATTTAAAATAATCATGATAATGACAATAAGAAGCAAATATTTATTTTGTGTTAATTCAGTGAAGCTTTCTATTTTAAAGTTATTTGTATTTAGTTTTTGTGTGCGTAACAGTTGAAAAAATAAGGTGCAGACTGCGGAGGCCAGTTTCCCATCTTTACAAACGAAAACAATTGCCAAAATTTTATAAAAACCAAAAACAAACAAACAAAAAGTAACAAGAAAATGTTTAGAAATAATAAATTTCACTTTTACTTGTTAGTTACAAATAAATGCAACAAAAGAAGTTTTTATTGCCGTTCGATAAGCGATTTACATGTTTTAGTGTCAAACACAAAACCAACAAGCGAATGAGCGCGAGAGAAAGGGGGAGAGCTTAAACCTCAAAATAAATTTATCACAACATCATACATTGGTAACAGTATTTAACATAAATAACTCTTACTTAAACTTGATTGTTAGTCAGCGAGTTTGTCTGTTTTCCTATTCAGCGTTTATACCCAACAGCAACAAATAATCACAACAAAATTATAAAAAAAAATAAACATAAAATACAAACAGCTGCTACTACGACTCAGTTAGTCAAATGAAGTCTTAATTTTTGTTTTGTTTTCAAATAGAAATGCAACTTATACTCACTTTTCACTACCAGTGATCAACCAACCAAAGCTCTTACTCACTCGATGGTTAATGAAAACAACAGGGAAGTGCAATGAGGAATATAATGCAAGAGAATGAAATTTTTTATGTCCTAAATGAATATTGAATTGCTAAAGAACGGAAATATTTTATTAGTCATCTAAGATTTGGGCGCATTATAGCTAATTATTTTTATGTAACGAATTTATCTTGAAGAAGCTAAATAAGGTTAGGTCAGTTTGCACAAGGCGATCTAATAAGAAAAACAGAAGGTGACTCACTTGGGCTCTCTGAAGCGAAATAGCGATATAAAAATAAACACCGAATACCATAGATAGCCTAGTGGCTCTCCTGTAAATTTGTGTTTCGTACTTCATTTTAGTGAAAAGGAATAGTTGGTTCATTTAGTTCATTTGATCTTTTGTATCTTTATCACTTCTTTATTATGTAAAATGATAGGGAATAGGAATTGAAAGGAGTTTTTTTACGAAAATAAAAAAGCAAAATTGGAAAAATTTTAAAATTTAGTTTTCGATAATTTAATGCAAAAAGTACTTTGGCCACTAGGGCTAAAAAAAACTTAAGACTTTATGTTAAAATAGCTTCAAATTGAGTTTTTTTTACCATGATAATACATTTTCTCTTTTACAGTTTGTTTGTTTTAAATACCATTTTGGTAAAAGAAAAAAACTGGCAACTTTTTTTCTTTCGTTTTTGTTTTCGTTTAAGTCTAGTTCGTTCATTTAAAGTAAAAAGCAAGGAAATGAACTATAAGAATTCAAAACACGGACTAGTTCGTTCAGTTCAAATAAGTGAATAGTACAATGGGAATAGTTCGTTCGTGTACTACCCAAGACTACTCTCCTGGCACTTTAATCGCAATACTGTGCTATCCAATCTGGAACGTCAGGCTGACTTACCTTGAGTATGGATTCCTAAACATAGTGGCTTCATTGGCAATAAGCAGGCTGACGAATTGATCAAGGGTATAACAGTAACGGTCGCTGTATCGCTTAGTAGCATCAAAAGCGGCACTCTTGAATACTATCAAAAGAAGACGGGACGTGTAAGTTTGCACGTGAAATATGGCCTCGCTATGATGGTAAACACTCCGTTCAGCTGATGATCAGGAATAGAAAGGATATTTCCACACGAGTTCCTAAAAGAAAAATTCAAAAATATCCATATAGTTTATCAAAAAGCGAAAAATAAACTGGTTCGTTTGGAAAAATATAATATATGAACGGATCATTTGAAGAAGAGTAAGAAATAAGCCCATTCACGGAGAATATATATAAAAAATTTATATGGATAATTTATAATGAACTGAAATTTTAACGAGTATATTTGAAAAATTTAAAATTGGAACGGATCTTTTGAATAAATTTAAAAATATTAACTGAATAGTTGACAAAAACCCTAAAAATACAAAATTTACATGGGTAATGTCAATGAGAACAAGAAATGAGTCGATTCTTGGAGAAAAATAAAAAAATTACTTGAATAATTTATAATCATGTGAAAAATAAAAGTTTACACGAGTCATGTGAATACGAACAGAGAAAAACATAGCATTTAAATGGATCATTTGATTTAAAGGAAAAAATAAGTCAATCGACTTATTCGTTGAAAGAGTCCAAAGTAAGTTCTGAGTATTTGGGCGATAGATTACAAATCTAGACGATCTCCCCTTTAAAATGATAGTACTTTTAGGTTCGTTGTCATGAAAAAATTAAAAAGTACTATTTTATCACGTTAATGATTTTTGTCTTTGCTCATGATCGTTTAATTCCAACGTCACACTTCTAGATTTGTAAATAATAAAATACCAAAAAGTTCCAAAAAAATCAACAAAAAGTACCATTTGTCCCTTTAATGATTTTTCACTTTTTGAGCATAACCTTGTACTCATACATTCGTTTACATTGTAAGATTGAAAAGTATCATAAAAAAAAAAAAATACTATTTTGACCCTTAATTAATGAGTTCTTATTTCATTCAGTAGCGCTAAATAACATAAAAAGTAGCACTAAAATTAATTAAATATAAATTCCAATCTTATTTCCCCTTTTTGATACTTTTTTCCTCCCTTGAAATTTATTTTTTAAATAGAGTTTTAGTGGGTCTTACAAATTAATAATATGCTGCTGCATCAATTTACATATTATAAAATTACATATTTAGAATTTGAAAAAAGTACCAATATACATTTTAGACCTTTTCAAGAAGAGAAGAATACAATTTAGTTTTTGTTGCTGTGATTGTTACTTTGAAAGATAAATGAGGTTAGAAAAACGTACCAACATTAGTTTTTACCCCTTTTATCCGGCAAATGTACAAATATCGAAAAAGTACCAAATACCCATCTGCTTATTTTTTTAGTAGAATATATTGTAGTTTGAACTTTGGCTCTATCTGTAGTAGTTCCGGATATATAAGAATTTCGATTTTACCCGTTTTTACCCTTTTTACCCCCTTAATATTAGAATTTTCAAAAATCCTTTCTTATTCGTTCTACACATTGAGACAGGAACTGTTGATAAGTCCGTCAGTCAGTAACGTTTTCTTTTTATATTTATAGATTAAGTGAAAATTTTACCGGATCTTTAGAATATTGTTACGAAAAGTTATGCTGTTGAACCACTGTGTTGTTATTCATAAGAAATTGTATTTATGTATCTACATATAGCAATTTAGAATTTAAGTTAATTCGTAGAATTTGTGAATGAAATGCTTGTGCGTGAGATATAAAATGAGATGTGTAGTATTTGTATCTATAATAGTATAGGTTTCATGTTTTTCTAAGTGTTGTAGAATTAGCTAGAATAAAAATGTTCGTTTACCTTTAGTTCTATTACTTGACATGTAGTAATGCGTGGCTGTTGGTAGAAGGTTCTAGGCTGAACTGCGAAATGTATATAACTTGGGTGTCACACGATCAAGTTTTCATTCAAATTTTAAAATTTCTCTCATTTTTTTTACCAATTCACTCACACTTTTAAAATTTGCTGAGAGTTTGCTTTCAATTTTTCGTTCAATTGAGTGTTTCAAACTTGCTTTGAAATTGCGTGCAGCCTATGTCACAGCTTTAAATTTTTGTGAATTTTGACAAGCAGTATGTGTAAATTTCTTGAAAGAGAATTGTAAAAAAACTTGATCGTGTGACTGCAGTGTAAAGCAATGCTGAGATTGCCAGACGGGAAGTTCTAGTTGAGACGTTAAACAGTAAACAAGATGTGTCAAAAGTGTGTGTCTACAATAAGTGTGAGAAACTGAACTTCTTGTGTTTTACTTTACAATAAGGAACCGTAATAAACTAAATGTTTTTATGAAGTGTAAAAACGTAACAATATGTTTGCAATAGGGGTAAAAAATTAAAGAAGTATTTGAAATGCAGTCGTAAACAGAGAATCTTTTGTACAGCGAATTAGTCAATTATATACTTTATTCAGTGAGAGCTTTCATATTTTTAAGACTGTCAAAATGTCTACCAGAAGCCGAACGAACCTTTTATTCTAAGATTTACTCAATACAAGCCACAGAACCTCTGGCTATATGCTGAAGCATTTCTACTTCCTAATTCCAGTCAGCGATTTACAATCTTGTAAGCTGTGATTCGATCCTGAAACCAGTTTTCTTGCTGTATTAAGGGATTTTATGCAATAGACTCCACAAAGTGAAATGGTTGATTTAATTATAGGTCTTAATTTACTTATTGCATTTCAAATATCGGTCCAAAAATTAATTATTATTTTGTTTATCTACTAAGTTAAAAACTAAAAACCGAAAAAAAATAAACATTTTTAAATTTGTAAAAAAATATAAATAAACAGTCAAGATTAATTAGCAAATAATAACACTTTCTCTGGCACCATTAAAAACAACAGAAAAAAACTATTTATTTAACCCATTACAATGTGATTATTTATAAATAAAAAAATATTTTCAATTTATTGGAAATTTATAAAACTCGTAATTTGTATAAACAAAGCTTTTGTAAAAAAAATAAATATTTTTACTGGCATCTTCAAAAAAAAGTAAATAAATAAAACCGATTTGAAATTTGTATTGAATAAAATTTTCTTTTAAAACCGTTTCAAATCGATAATGTATTCTTGTGAATATGTAACAGCCATAATCACAAAATCAATTTTAATACAGGGTGTTTTTCCGAAAGCTTTTATTAATTTTAAATTAAAAATAAAACAGAAAAAAATGTGTTTTTGATATCAATGGAAATTCATTTGATTTTAATGGAAAGATGAATTTATGTCATTAATGATTGTACATGAGAACTCGCCAATAATTCTTAAGGCCATTATTACAAGTTACAGATAGTTAAAGTAAAGATTTTATAAGTCAAATATCAGGTTTTTGGTTGGACATTAAATTAAAAATATCGATTAGTTAAATATTAAATAGTGTGTTCTTAACTATCCACCTAAATTTGTTTCCAAGGTTTTAGCCAAAAACCGGTTATTTGTCTTACGAAATTCTAACTTTAACTGTCGAAAGTTGTAATAACGGGCCTTAGAAGGTTGTATAAGGTAAATCAGATAAATTAAATGGTTTCATTTTAAAAACTTCCTGTTTACCGTAATCTTCCAAATTATAAGTTGAGTGCTGTTAGGTCTACGCTGAAGGTTAGGTTGCACAAAGCTTTCCAATAAGTAAAACAGAAGGGGGCTCACTTGGGTACTCTGAAAAATTAACAAGTTTAACGAGATAGAAAGATGCCAAAGCAATAGGAGACAGAAAGACAAAGCGAAATAGCAAAACAGAATGCAGAAGACAAGTTAATCAACATCTAAATCAATTACTACTTTTAACAGTCATATCTAAATTGGCGCGGCAAGCGTTTTTTATCTGCCAAAAATTCTCATGTCCTTACAAAATGTATGGAACATGACGAAATATCGCGGCAAAGCTGATCAACTAAAAAATCCAATTTTGACAGCGCATTTCCTAGTGAAGTTGGCTGCAAAACAATTCTTTTTTTCTTAGACAGTAATGATATGTTAGCTTTTTTTATTTAGCGTTTTTAACTCTATTTTTGTTTTATTAAACAAGATGATTAACGCTACTGTAGAGAATATGCACCGTCAACGCTCTTATTTAAGAACGACGCTTTAAATAGAGGGCGCTAAAAACGCTCCGCTTGTTGCTTTGTATTAGGTTGGACTGTAACAAAGCCAGATTGCATGCCGATCTTTGCAGTTGACAGCTTAATGAGGTGGTTATTAAAGTAAAGCTCACACCGATCCTCCAGTGCAGGACAAAGGCAGAGCAGATGTTCTACAGTTTCCTTCTTTTCGTCTGAACAACTTCTAGAGTAGTCATTTTATGCTAAACCCATTCTTCTCACATGAAATCTAAAAGGAAACCATAGCGCTTGATTAGAAAATGAAGTGGCAGCCATAACGGGTAACCATGCGGGTGTAACATAAAGTAACTATTGCAATAGTTGTCAGAATGAGCAAGAGGAGACTGTGAAACATCTTTTCTGTCTTTGCTCAGTAGTACTGGGGGGTTAACTTGAAATCCGCCCCCAGGTTCTTGTTAGACTCTCACTGAGAAGCAGCAATTGGTTCTTCTTTTACTTGTTCCCTTAAATTTCTCGCTTTTATACCTCTGCTTCCTCTCTTTTACATTTTTTTATTACTTTTTCATTTTTTTCTATTCCAACAGCTGTTGAAGAACCCGCATGAAACCTTTTCTATCTTTGCCCTGTTTAATCTATCTTACATAGATTACAGCTTGCTCTCCGATGTCCGGTAATTTGAAGCTTGGTTTTGTCATGGCCTTTAATTCGCACTGGTAGTGTGTGTGAATGAATAAAAAAATTCAAAACCTTCAGTTTAGTTTCTGCTTTTAACATGTGCAAATTCGTTTCATTTATTGAAAAATAAAGCCCCTGATTGTGAGTGTTTTTAACGTGACGAAAGCAGTGATATGTGGCAACACCGGCTATATCTTTTACACGAGCTTGTCCTGAATTCGACTATGACAAACACACTCGTAATAAGGCTAAAAATAGAAACTGTCGTTAATACAAACTTTGGGTAATTTGAACTTTTTCTCTCCTCTGGTTCCTTAAATTTCTAATTAACGAAAGTCGACTGTATATAAAAAATAAAAAATTTCCTCCATACGTATAAAGCCTAGGATTCACTATCCTACTTAGTCGTGCGATCTGTCTAAAAACGCATGTGTGCTAAAAAAGTATGATAGTGTGTATTGAACAAGCAGACTTTTTGACAGGTCTGTCCGATTTTTTAATGTTATAAAAATTTTCATAAAATAAATGTTATCTGTGCGATCAGAGTTGCATTTTCTATGTTCATGGCAGAAAAATAGCAACAATACCAAGCTTGTGTTTTATTTATACAACCTTTTAGGTTATTTTTCATTGTACGTATTTGTAAAAAAGATATTTTGCGGCAAAGAAGAAAATGAATACTTTCAAAAGTATTAAGGTGAGTAAACATATGTTTTTGTATCTCTTTTTGTATAATAGTGTGGCATAAAGTTCGCCATTTTAAAGCGATTTCTTCAAGTAGGACAGAAGTCTGTCACACATTATTTTGACATAATCGTACGATCGTGTAGGTCAGTACCTCAAGCAGCTTAGGGCATATCTGTTCCATTCACATCTAATCGAGGCTAGTGCTTTAGTCTCCTTTCAGTTATTGTTCTGACTGTCTAACCTGCTGCTTCAGAATGACGGCGCTCTGTATGCGATAGTTCAGTCTACAATTTTTTGCATTTCAATTGGGAATTACATTCAATAGTATTTCTATTTCTTCATTTTAAGAATTTAGTTTAATTATTGGACTTTACTGCACTTCTGTCCACCGTTTTTCATTGCATTTTATTTAGTTCACAATTAATTTTAAAATTAAAAAAAAAATTTATTTAATTAAACTAAAATTTAAATTGAATCAAGCAGTAATTGTTACAGGGGTTTTACGCATGCCTTGTTTTTCGTTGTTAGCTTTAAGCTCATGTTTGTAGATGCACCATTTAAAAATTATAATACAAAAAAATCTTGGACTGGCATTATTATGACGCACGAAATGAAAGTCTGTCTTTTGCATTCATTTTTATGTTTCATTTCTTTTTCTATAACGTTTGTTTTCACTTTTTATTGAAAAAAAAAACTTCAATGGAAAATGCAAAAAATAAAGAAAAAGAAATCGAAAGTGTTTAAAAATTTTTAGGAAAACTATTTGTTAAGCACAACAAACAAAGCTAGCAGAACAAACAAACGTAAGTTTGTCATTTTACTAGCAAACAAATGAAAGTGAAAATAAAAAACAAAACAAGAAAAAGCCGTTACTTTTAAAACTAAATTTTATTGAAAATAATAAAAAAAGAAATTTTGTAATTGCATTAGGAAGCACACACAACTTAAAAAGATGGCAACAGTGTTTTATTTAACAGCTGACAATTGGTGTTGGTTTTATTATGATTAGACGACTTAAGCCACGTTTTATTTCGGGGAGAGCTACCTAAAGGGCCTCACTGCCCTGTTGACTGCAGGGATCGGCTATCTCGCTCCGTTAGAAGCGGTAGCTAAGAACTCATCTTCTTCTACTTCTTCTTCTTTTACGATTTACCTATTTCTTTTCATTGTTCTTTGACATCTTTCTATCGCACCGCTTCTTCAGTCTTTCTTTTGTACAGTTATCACTAAGGGAACAATCAGAGGACCGAAGTGAGACTTATTCTGTTCTGCTTATTGGGGTGCAATGTGCAATCTAACAGTCAAACCTAAATTGAAACGGCAAGCCTTCTATTTAAATTAAAGCGTGCGTATTCTCTAGAGTAGTGTTAATCATCTTATTTAATAAAACCCTCGAAATACACACAAAAATAAAATTAAAAGCGCTGAATAAAAGAAATTGCTAATATGTCATCACTGGTCAAAAAAAAAGCAATTGTTTTGCAGCCAACTTAACTACGAAGCTCGCTGTCAAATTAAATTTGTTAGTTGCTTAGCTTTGCCGCCGCGCTATTTCGGTATGAGAATTTTTGACTAAAACTCATTATATCGCTGGTGACTCAGTCTGGGCTAAATCACCTTCACTGTATTACATATACACTCGTCCATTAGCACTGTGCTTTATACGTAAAGCTACTTTCGATCTGCTGTTTGCCTAGAGAGGAGTCCATGATCTAATCTGGCAACATTAACTGTCTCTTTGTCAGGTCCACCAATTTTCATCAATATACTCAGATGAGAATATTTCTATGTAAAAAGCAGTGGGGTTATTAAGTATTTCAATACGAATCGAAATGGCTTTCGAAAAGAATTTTCAATTCCAAAGAAAAATCTAAAATGTAGAACTTTCGAAAATCCAGCAGAGTGGTATTAACAATATTTAAGATAATTTTAATTGAAAATTCTCTGATTCGAATCGAAATACATAATAATCCCCCAGTCCATTAATTTTCTTAAAACACGGCGACCTTTAAGATCTATTTTGCAGCCAAGTTCTCAGCTACAATTCGAGATTCCTTACGAATCTCGCTATTTGTGTAGGATACCTAGATTCATTTGGGTCAGTATCTCACTGACCAGTTAGCTCAGGCCACCGGTGAGCAATAGTAAAGGATATGATTTAATGTTTCTTATTTTTCTTGACAGAAACGACAAAAGTCGTTTTGTACACCACCGTTTCTACTGATGTGGTAGAATGTCCTGTTAGCAGATCAATGTAGAGTTTGATGTGATTTCTGCTGAGGTCAGAAACAACTTTTACAATAATGCGCTTGAGATTAATGAGTCTATTTGATTACCACATGCCTACTTTGACTCTACAGCAGTCTTGCAGACTTTGATGTTCCTATGAAAGACTTTTTAGCGAGATAGTTTGCCGTTTCATTGCTCAGCACTTAAAATAATTCAAATTACAGAGCATACAGGCGAATAAATTCTAATTACCGACATGAATTTTGTTACTGAATGTTTTTTAAGGACCCGAAGAAACAGTTCACTATATCGAGAGTTTGAAATGAACGAGGTGCCCTCTTAGATTAGTGGGTAGCTCACTACCATTTCAATCTGAGGGTGGCTGGTTCGTTTCCTGTCACACAAGCCAAGAAGTTTTGCGAATTTATATTGTTATAAACAAATAAAAAATTTCATGTTATCAAGAGTTGACTGTATTTGTAAATTGTATATTATAAAAGGAAAAACGACAGATAGTCGTAGGTAGATACTTTAAAAAATAAGAAACAAATTATAGCATTAAATTTCGTTTAAAATTTCCATAGTACTCAAAGTGATTTAAATATGAAATAGAATACAAATTATAGCCATTCGATATAGACCATCTCAAACCAAATTTTAATTTGAATTCTGTTTCACATTGAAATCAAATTGACTAACTAACACTAACTGCTGATACTATCAAAATTATTTTCATAATAAACTATGAAAATTGAGCTGTTATTTTTGAAAGTGGTATAAGTCCACTTTTTTTCAAAATTATTTAAAGGTAATTTTAGTAAAATATCGACAGTATCTCACTAAAATTACCGATAAAACATTTTTTTTAAGAAAGTGAACTTATAACACTTTAAAAAATAACAGCTCAATTTCCACTCATCGAATCATTCATCATTAATCTAAAAAATAATGCTCCCTTTAAAAAACAAAGCAATATCGTAATAGAAAGATAAAAAAAAGAAAAAAACTTTCGCTTAACGCTGTTAAATGAGAGAAAAAATATTAAAATCCCAGAGCTTAATCGGATAAAAAATAACATTAAAACTAGAAGAAAGTAAGCTTAAGGTTTTTTGATTAAGACACATTTTTTTAAAGCTTAAAAACTGTCAAAAAATTTCGAATTAATATGCAGTTTTTTGTTGTAGTTGTTGTTTGCTTTTTATTATTTGAAAAGTAGGTCATCATTATTTCTTTCAACATCTTTAGTAAACAAGTCATTGAACTTTTTATTTTTTTTTTTTTTAAATAAAAAAAAGGAAAAAATTTCACTTTAATTTTAAGCCCTTCAATATCTCATGCACACGCCGCAACTTACATTAAGCGACCGTAGGTCTGTCTGCCAAGTCTTTTTGTTTAAATTTAATTCATTCATTGTTTTGTTGCTTCGTATTTAGTTGCTGGTTGGGATGGTGTGCTTAGTTGTTGTGTGTTGCCATGGTTTAGGCTCGATTTACTAAATCACGAGACGTTATTGGTTTAAGCTTTTGTTGATTGTTAAAGACATGCTTGTACTTACAAGCATTAAAAGAAATGAAAAGTGAAATTTTTATAGCAACCAAAAGGTTTTTGACTTTTTTACAAAAAGAAAAAATAAATAAATAAAAGCAGCAGCAGCAAAAAGCAGCACTAGTTTCTATCGCAACAAGTTTTAAGCGAAAGTGATCAAGAAAAAAAAAGTCAGGCAAAGAGCGCGGACTTAACTAACTCAGCTGCATAATATAAACAACAACAACAACGACAAAAATTGTTTTACTCTAATTCACGCATGCCCGGCCCGGCTTAGTTTTCTACTTGCAAGCTCCCCTTTGTTATTGTGTGAGTTAAGCGAATGCGCTGTTAATTATTTAGAGCGGAACCAAACATAGAAAGAAAGAAAGAAAGACATAAGTAAAGAAAAAAAAAAAGCAGCACTGCTGTTGTACTTTTGAGTTTTACTTTCTTTTAATGAATGCATTGCTACGTTCAAAATATGTACGTGTTATTCAAGGCATGATTTTTGTGTTGAAATATCATACCAGGGAAACTTTTTTTTCTAGTGGAGCGAGCGATCATTTGGTTTAGAGCAAACAAACAAACAAACAATGAACAACAAATGGTAACCAAAAGTCAATGAACTTAACTTTATCAAGTGTGTGCGAGTGCACAGCAAAAGCTTAAGTACGCAAGTGTGTATTTGTGTGTTAATGATTGGCGTTTTGTAGCTAAAATGAAAGTGATTTGTGCATGACCCACTTAAATGATCACTCAAAACAGAGTTTGAGGCATAAAGTTATTTTTAAATAAAAATTAAAAAATTAATTTTCAAGTCAGGCAAAACACATGAAAACAAACAGGGCCAGCAAAATTGAAGCACTCCCGCCGAACAATTAAAAATTCTTCTACAATTAATTAATTAATTTATGGCTTTCTTAGGTATTTCTTTTTATTTTATGGATCAAGACTTTTCTTTTTTACACAACATTTTTTATTGAATTTTTAAATTAATGAAACTGAAAAGGTTAGGTTGCACAGCATTTCATAATAAGGAAAACAGACGGAGGACTCTTCTGATGCGGTTCCTTTGTGATTATATGGTAAGTATGCGGCAAATATTAATTCTGATTGAGTTTAGTCAATACCCTGGACAAATTGTTTTATTAAAATTTTCCAAAGCTGTTGACTGCAGTGTTGTCAATTTAGTGCTTTTAGGATTGATTTGTAGTGCTTTTTAAAATTGTTCAAGTGCATAATTTTAAAGTCATTGCTTCTTTTTACTTTTCGTTTAAAAAGCAGAATACGCGCATGAATTTAATTTACTGGATTTAATAATACAGTGATACAAAAAAAAAAAAAAAATGAAATGCGAATATCTGGGAAGTGGTATTATGTTTCTGGTAGGTGCTGTCGAGTACAATACGAATCTGTTTTTGAAATACATATGCCAAACTCCATCAAAATATTGAGTTAGAGGTAAAAACCCGGTTTTTCGTATCTTCATGCGCTTATAAACCAGTAACTGCGTTGAATATCAACCGATTGTATGAGAAACTCAAAGGCTGTAGAAAGAAAACATTGAGACCGTTTGAATAGTTTACATTAGTCTTTCGTCGAATTTTATTTTTTAAGATGAGCATGAAATAATGAACGTGACTGCTATTTTAAGTAGCTTTAGCGATAATTCTTATTCTCTAGAGTACCGACTGTGTTTTTTTAAAGGTTTTTTAATATTTATTTTTAATGCAAATCAGTTTGCTCTGAGAGTAGACTGGATCGTCTATCCCCCTTCCTGTTTTTTTTAGTGGGCTTTACCTGCATTGGTAAACTGCTTTGACGTTGCTGTTCATTTTTTACTCCATAATTTTTTGTTTTCAGTTTGGAATATATATGATCCAAGCTCTTCGCCACTCGTCGTGGGTATACACTGACCAGCTATTTAAATTCTCTTCTGTTGTGCCTTTCGTTTCGCCAAAAACCCGGCGAGCTGTTATAAGACCTTAAATTACTCTTTTTTCTTAATTTTAACCATTATTTAGCCTAAAAAAAATATAAAAATACTTACATTTTACTTTTTATTTCCACTGCACAAATAGCAGCAATCACATGAAATTGGCTACCGAAAATATTTCAAATTGCAACTGAAATTGATACATTTTAGTTGGCAGTTGCTTTCTGTAATGCCAATTTAGCACTTGCAATCGATAATCGACTCATTAAACTTTTCTTTCATGCACATTTTGTTTCAATTGCAAATATAAAAAAAAAATAAAAATTATTTTTATCAAAGAGCAATCACGAATATTTAGTTCAAATATACACTGAGAAAACAACTGAGGTTGGTTGTAAAGCCTAAATTTTTCAACAGTTCAAAAATTGAATAAATAAAAACAACTAGTTAATATTATTCACGCTTAAGATCTCAATAAATAAAAAAAAAATAAAAATTGTTTTTATTTTTAATTATTATACAGTAGTAACTCGATTCTTGCACACCTCAATAGTTGCGCGTCCTCGATTTTACATTACAAATTCAGTAGTTGCAACATTGCACAAAAAATTGACGCTATACTTTCAACATATGTGGATTTCATTATGAGCGACACTGTATTTATTAATTATCCTAATTGAAAATAAAAACAATTTTTTTTTTTTGAGATCTTAAGCGTGAATAATATAAATTAATAATAAATTTATAAGATCGAGTAATTTACTAAAATTATTATAAAAACAACTAGTATGATATTTTTTTAGTTGTGCCAGTAAAAATTCAGTTGTGCAGCTCAAAATATTAATGAGAAAATTAAATTTTTAACTGTATAGAATTTTGTCAACTAAAAAATTCAATTATCACAGCTGAATTTTTAACTGATGATAAATTCAGATAACCAATTTTGATAAAAGAAAATTTTATCATTTGTATGTCTGCTTGAGGTTAGAAGAAAAATAAAAAAGCAGGCAACTCCACAGATGTAGCTTCAACAATATGGTACTACTGTCAAAGCTCGAAAACCTTTATATAATACGAAAATATTTGCTTTAAAAAATTTATCTTTTGTTGTTTAGTTCCCTAAATCAACAACCCCGCCACCACCCGTTAACTCCAGAAAGTAGCCTTGAGTTTTGATTAAAATTTTCAAAAAAAAAAAAAAAAAATTCTAAAAAAAGAAAACGAAAACTGCCTAATATCATAAAAATATATTATTACTCAATGTTTATTTGTTTAAGTTTGTAAATTGTTTTTTTTTTAATTCTATTTATTTGCAAGTAAGCATTGAAAATATTTACTTATGCTTTGCTGGCTGGTAAACACCTGAAGCATGTCTGAACACATGTACAGCCACTAACAATAACAAAAAAAAATATAATTTTATTCTATATAAAAAAAAAAAATGAAGAAAACGTTTGTAAATGTAATGAGAGCGCGGCCACGTTCAAACAGCCTGATAATTAAAAATCAAGTTCAATGAAATTCTAAACTTTAAAACGAAAAAAAATTTTTTTTTAATATCGTAATAAAATTACTGGGGAAGGAAAATTGAAATATTAAATAAAATTTATTGTATTTTACGATTTTTCTAATTTTGTTTTGTTACTTATTATGGGAAATAAATTTCTTTCTTTCCTTTCTCGCAATCACTTTATACAGTAAAATCAAGAGTATTTGAAATACATAAGGGATGGATAAAGGCATTAAAGACCAACTGAGCTAGATTTTAATTTTTGAACTAACAGAGTTCTTCCTAAAATAAACTTTGGAGCTCAAGTCTACAGACCCACAACACATTTTGTACAACCCTTTAATAGCTTTCTACAAATTTGTCGTAATTATGTAAATTTCACAATTTAACTTATAATTTGCGTAATATCTTTAAGATAGTTTTCCCTGATTTTATACTTTATGATAGTTGTGTAAATATACTCACGAACATATTACATACATAAAAGTGTGTACGAAAACAAACATAAACGCAAATTCAATGTCAAACTGTGTAAACACTTAACAAAGATAAGAAAGAAATAATTTGAAAAAAAAAAATTAACTTAAAGAAAAAAAAAGTACAAAAAAAAAAAAAAATAATAGTAAATAGAAAGCTTACAAATAGATATGACGAATTTTTGTTATTAAACTGGTTAGTGTTGGTAACAAATTTAGGTATTTGTATGTAAAATGGTATATGGCAGCTCTGGCTAAAATTTCCTTAACGAAATTATATGTAATTAATTGTAATTTTTGTTGTTGTTTTCATTTTAATTATTGTTTGCTTAAAAGCTTCAAAAGACTTCCGTGTTTTTAACAAAATTAATTAAAATTTTTCCCCCTGTTACATACTAGTATTATTGTTATTGTTTGCACTAACAGGTCAAAGGGTGCAGTCACAGCATACTGCTCTATTACAATAAATTCTACTATTTATTGTCTGGAAATGAATTGAAAGTGAAATGTTTTGTGAATAGAATTGTTGCTAAACAAAAATAAAAAAAAAATTATGAATTTTTGATTTGTATCCAAAATAGGTATTTATGACAGTGTGACACACATATAAGTGTCATATAACTTTATTTAAAAAATTTACAGCAGAAACAAAAATTCTCCCTGTAAAATCAAAAATTAAGCACAATTTTTTCAAATATTTTCATTTTAAGTTGAAGTTCAAGCACGATTTGTTTTTATTGTAACAGAGAAAAGTTTTGCAGAAACATGTAAATTGAATTTATATTTTTTGTAACTTAAGGCTTTTTTAAATCACATGACGATACACATGCCCATACAAAAATTATGTCTTCTAAAGAAAAAACATTTTATGAACACTTCTCTTCCGCAAATGATTAAAAGCGGTTTCAACAACAAAAAAAAAAAAAAGGGAAAAGAATTGTACTCCAATTTCTTTGATAAAATTTTGCCCAATTATAAAAATTCTTCCGAAAATTGTTTTTAACAAGTGAATTGAAAAGGAAAGTTTTATTTATATCTTGCAATTCTAATTGAAAGCCGTTAGGCTACGCGACGGCCATACCAAAAAAAAATCGTTAATAGTAAAATTTTAATAAAACAAAAATTTCTAGTTGCGGCCAAAGTTACAAAGTTAAAATTGATACCTTTTCACAAAATTAAATTTTTGTTGTCGATAAACTTTTCTGAAACGCAATTTTATCTATTGGTAAAATTTCCCTAGCATTGTCTCATTTAAAAATAATTTTTTAATTAATTATTTATTTCACTGAAGAAGATGAATGGCAGAATAAAGTTAAACGAGTTTTTAAGTGCAGAAATGTTTTAAGCTTTTTAATAAATATTTTGTAGTTGATAAATTTTTTGTAAGCTAATTTTACAATCTATTCATTTTGCACAAAAAAAAAAAAAAAAAAAAAAAAAAAAAAAAAAAAAAAATTACTTTTGTTATCGATGAATTTCTTTCAAAAATTTTACTTTTTTTTAAATTCCCTAAGCAATATTTTGTAAACTTTTAATTCTCTCTTAAAAAAAAATTTGTTATCGGTACATTTACTTTAAAAATTTTAACCATCAATAAAATCGTTATAGAATATTTTAAGTAACAAATTTATTATAATCGTTCAAATTTGTTTATCGATAAATTATCTTCAAATAGTTTGTAATCGATTAACATTTTGTAAAAAACGGATTCTACAATCAATTAATTATTAAAAAGAAACAATTTTTATTAGCGATAAGTTTTCTATCAAAAATTTTCGATTAAAAATATTTTGCAAACTTTTCTATAAAAAAATTTTGTAATCGTTTAGTTTTTCTAATCGATAAATTTACTTTAAAAATATTAGTTATCGATACAATTTTTTTTAAGTAACAAATTGTTTTTTCAATATTTTGCAGTAAAAAATTTCTTATATCAGTAATTTTCACAAAAGAAATTTGTGTTATCGATTATAACGGGTGGCCCAAATAAGACCAGCTGATGTGAAACACAAATAACTTTTTTATTTTTCAACATAATTTCTTTTTTCATTTTACAGATTATAACTGAATTCTAGGAGATTTAAAATGAATACGTACAGTCCACAACAACGCATTAAAATTATCGATTTTTATTATTCTTCTCAACGATCAATTGTTCTGATTTTTTAAATTATCTTTTGATGACGGATGAAGCGCATTTCCATTTAAATGGTTATGTGAATAAACAAAACTGTAGCTTGTGGGGCACCGAAAATCCAAGGGCAATACATCAGCATCAGTCACACCCAATCAGAAGCACTGTTTGGTGCGGTGTTATGGCCACAAAAATCATCGGCCCATATTTCTTTGACAATGAGAATGAAACGCCAGAAACGGTCTCCGGGGCTTCTTACAGAACAATGATCGACAACTTTTTGCGGCCAATGGTGGAGCAACATTCTGATTTGTGATTTCAACAAGATGGAGCCACTGCGTATACTGCTAGGCAAACTATGGACATGTTGCGTGAAATTTTTGGTGAACGCATAATTTCAAAAAATTCAGATTTCCCTTGGCCTCCTCGTTCACCAGATTTAACTACGCCCGATTTTTTTTATGGGGTTATTTAAAAGATACTTGGACAGCTCAAGCAGAATATTCGAGACGAAATACGGCGCCTGCAACCAGAAATATTACGGCGTGTAATGCAAAATGCGCTAAAAAGAGCCAATGCCTGTATCGAGCAAAATGGTGGTCATTTGCCTGATGTCATATTTCACACATAGTCACGTTAAATTTCCATAAAATGTATTTAACATATAAAAATTAATCATTTGAAAAAAAAACTGTTATTACAAGAGTTATACGTGTTTAACATCACTAGGCCTCATTTGGGCCACCCAGTATTTTTATCATATTTATTCATAAAATAAAAATAAACCTTAAAAAGCTTTTATAATTGTCATTTGTTACCGAATATTTTGTATGCAAAATTTAAGATATCGTTATTATAAATTTTTTAAGTAATTTTTTTCACCAATTTTTTGTCAACATTTCTTAGTCGAACTATGTTTTTTAAAAACAATTTAAGAGTCCAATATTTCCTACAAAAAATTTTGTTTTCTAATTAGTTGTTTCTTTTAGAAATATTTTGAATTTTTATAAAAATAAATCAAAAAATGTTCATTGAAAATTTTACCGATCAATATAAGTACTATAGAATTTTCTAAATAACAATATTTTACAGTCGTTCAACTTCATATGAAAAAATGTTTCAAATCCTTATTTGTTACTTTTATTTGACTTTTTTATTTTAAATAATATGACTATTTTATTAAGGTTGAGGCCTTATTTCTAAAAAATTTATTTTTATATCAATATTTAGCTGCCATTTGTGTAGCTTCTTCAGGATATATTTATAAATAAATATAAAAATAAATTTTTATAAAATAAGCTTAATAAAATAGTCATATTAATTTTAAAATCTATTAATTTTCATGAAAACAAATTTTCTATTAAAAATTTTAGTTGTTGATAAAATTAATTGCATCGTATAAAGCACAGCATCAGCCCTATTACGAGTGAGAAAATATTATAAATAAGTCTGTCTAACTGTAGTAATCGCTTTAAAAGAAATGTAAGCGCATAATAAATAAAATTTTATTGATTAAAAGAAAAAAAAAAAGTGAAATCAAAAATAAAATGCGATTGCAACAGCCAACCAAAATTGTATTGAGGAAAGAAATGTAAAATTGAAAGAAAGTGACATTTACAATAAATGACAACAACAATAACATAAATTTCAATGCATCGACGAAACAAAAAAATACAAGTAAATTATTAAGCCAACATGAATTTTTAAACGTTTTTTTCTCTCTTCCTTTCTTTTTTAAATTTTTATTTTTTTTTATTGTATTGAAAAAGGGAAATTTGGAAATTTATTTTATCTTTTATTAGTTGATTTAAAAATTAGGGAGAAATGGTTTTGAACAAACCCTTCAACTGAATAAACATTTAAGTTCAATAAAATCTTGTAAAGTTTATTCAACTTTAAAACAAATAAAAAAAGAAAGTGAAAAAGTAAAATAAGAAAATGAAAGAAATTGTGATACTTTATATTTTGAAATGAAGCACACAATGGAACAGCACTTTTTTATAGAAATAAAATGTTTGGCCACTACCTTGACCACACATGTTTAAACTAAAAAAAAAACAAAAAAAAAAAAAAAAACTTAAACTTCAACTCAAAACTTCCTCAAGCAGTTTTGCTTGAAGCGGCAGCTGCAATTTTTTAAAGTTCCAAAAAATATCATAATTAAGTTGAACAGAGTTAATGACATTTTAATCATTTTATTGAACTTAAAGTCACTGAGCCGCATAGAGAAGCAGGAGTAAAAGAGTTTTGAGCAAAAAAAAAAAAATTACAAAAAAGCACAGGGCATTAACATTGAACAAAAAGCAAATAAAGGACTGTAATTTGAAATGCGAAATTATTGTCACTTAAGTGCCGCGAAAGACAGGATGTTGTCTACTACTAAAGTAAATGGGTATATTTTTTTTTATTGAAAAACAGAGTTTTAAAACTAAAAATTCTTATTTTAAAAAAATACAACTTGGCAAACATATGCTGTATAGGATTTAAATTCGCGTTTGTTGCATAATATTTTTTACAGATTTAGAAACAAAATTATCTAAATGTTTTTATTTCATTTATTTATAAGTTAATTTTATCTTTTCTTTTTATATATTTTAAATAATTTGATTATTAATAATTTCTATTTGGAATTTAAAAGTTTAAAAAAATATTAATCTTTATTTGTGCTTAATTCTTAAAGGTTCTAATGTTTGCAAGAAACGTTGGGAGTAACCTACTGAGGATTCAGAGTAGCGTCTGATGAAATGGTCCATATAGGTATGCTCTCCCCTTCAGTACTTATTGTACTGAGTAAATAACTCATGAGAATATCATGAGTAAAAGAATAAATTTTAAAATCAACACAATTTCTGGAATTAAGCACAAATAAAGATTAATATTTTTTTTAATTTGATTATTATTATTATTATCACTATGGGCTATAATCGCACCGCGACCTTTAAGATCTATTGTGCAGCCCAGTTTTTAACTACAATCCGAGACTCTTTACGAATCTCGTAATTGTTGTAATACCCCACTATCCAAGCAGCTTATTCTGCGTCTTGCTACCGCTGGGCACTCGCGGAGAATGTATTCCGACGTTTCCAGTGCTTCGCGACAGAAACGACAGGAGTTGTCTTGTACAACACCGATTTTACTCATGTGATAGTTAAGTCTACAAAGGCCCGTAAGTAGCTTAACGTAGAGTTTAATCTCATTTCTGCTGAGGTTCAAAACAACATCTGCCCTAATGTGCCCGGGGTTCATGAGTGTCTTTGACTGTCGCATGCCCACTTCGGCCCTCCAGCAGTCTTGTAGATTAATAGCATTTCTAATTATACTTTGAAGAAGCTACAAAAATTTATAGCGAAATATCGACATGTGTAATCAGACCGTAAGCTTGAAACGGGTATCCGATTTTGTTACGAAATATCTAAAAAAAAAAATTCTAAATTGCAATTATTATGTTTCGAGTTATTGAGAAAAATGTTACAAAAAATAAATGTTTTTTAAAAAAATTTTTTTTGAAATTTTTGATATTTAAAAATTCACAAAAAATAAAAGGAAATATCAAAATTATTTGGAGTTTTTTCGTAACAAAATCGGATAAGTTATGAAGAGATGTGTAAAACAGTTTCTTCAAAAGTCTCATATTAAAAAATATCAAAAAAAGTTATACAGAACAAAAATAGTGGTTATCCAAAGTCAGAAAATCCTTATTCATTTGTTGCACAGTGTAATTTATTCAGTTGCATTTTTTTTTAATTTTTTTTTTATTAATCAATCAATAACAAAATTTATTTTATTAGAAATATTTTTGTTTAATTTTTTAAAACTTGTGATTGAGTGTGAAATTTATTGATAGTAAAACAAATTTCATATAAAATTTTTGATAACAAATATTGCTTACATGTACTAACTTATTAATCTGGGGTTCGTAGGTTAGATTACTGCCCTAAGCAGAAGTGTTGTTAAAAATTTATGGCAGAACAAACATTTTAAAGTGGAAATCAGGAATAATTAAAAATCGTTAATAAATATATCGAGAACAATAATTTTCTATTTATTATTTAAGGAATATATGGTTAAAAAAAACTTCTTTAAATAACACTTTATTTTTAAAGAAAAACAATAATTAGGAAAAATATCGATAACAAAAATTTATATACAATCCAACAACAGAGAAATATCGATAAAAATTGCAATAAAAATTTGTGGAAAATTCCAATATGCATAAAATAAAGATGATTAAAATTTCTGTTAGTTAATGTATCGATAACAAAAAGAATAAACATTTTAGAATTCAGGGATATTTAAAAAGTCTTAAGAAATATATCGATAATAAAAAATTTTTATAAAACAAAAACCATCTCAGCAAAATTTATCGATAATAAACGTTTTTATATAGACATTCAAACTAAATATTTTAATTATTGAGGATACTTTGTAAAGTATTTTAAATGAAAAATTATTTTTATTATTATTTTAAATAACTTTTTAATCAATTAATACTTTTAAGTCTCTGTAAATTAAAAGCCATGACTTTTCTCATGCAGTCTCTGTTGACCTCATAAACAGTTGTTATTACACATTATTTAAAGTTGCTGTTGCTGTTTTAGTTGTCCTCTTTAGTGCCTTTGCAAGATATGTGTATTGTTGTATGTTTTGTATATTGACAATAATAGTCTCATTTGTTGCTGTTGTTGTTGGCGGTTATAATACGCTTTTAAGGTTTATGGGTTACAAGTGAAAGTTTATAGAGTCCGACTGCTGCTGTATTATTGGTATAATGCAAAAGGTGCAACATGTGTAAGGTGAACCTTAACAACAGCAGCCACAGCAACTACAAACATAAAAAAGGATTTCTTAAGTCAGAGCAATATTGCTTCATGCGCTATAAAATAGTTGATGTATGGATAACGATACCAACGACATTTTAAATCTGTGTGAATGCGAATCTCTGGTGTTTTGTCGTTTTTAATTTTTTAAACCAGGAAATAAATTGAGGTCAATTTTTTGTTTGTTTTATGAAAATAATTTTGTTAATTAAATACAGATTTTAGATTTTTTTTTTTTTTGGAAATAACACAGGGCAACATCTAATAAAAACTCCTTGTCATGTGAAAACTTACAGTCATATCTAAATTGGCTCGGCAAGCGTTTTTATCTGACAAAAATTCTCATGCCCATACAAAATGTATGCAACATACCGAAATAGCACGGTGGCAACGCTGAGCAATTAAAAAAATCTAATTTTGACAACATATTTTGTAGTGAAGTTGACTGCAAAACAATTGTTTTTCTTTTTTGTTATTTTTACCAGTAATGATATTTAGAGAAACAAGCAAAAAAATGTTCGTCGGCGGCTAAGATCGGCTGGAAATCATTGACATTCATTTTAGAGAAGCCAAAAAAAGTATTTAATACTAAAATTTTTTTAAATTTTTCACTCGGCTTGAACATAAACCGATAAGCGCGGCTTATAAGAAAATACAGATGGTGGGGCTGCCAGCAGGCTGAGCCGATATGGCTTGTATCTCTGACGACATTTTAGCTAGTTTTTTTAAATTAAGGGTTTTTAACTCTATTTTTGTTTGTCTTTAGTGGGTTTTATTAAACAAAAACTACTGGAGAGATTACGCACCGCCAGCGCTCTTATTAAGAGAAAACGTTTAGTATAAGTAGAGGGCTCCGCTCCGCTTGCCGCATTAATTTAGGTTGGCCAGCTACCGTTCGGATTTTATAGCCTCATTTATATTTTAGTTAAAGCTTGCGATTTTCAAAGAACATGTACACATTCTTACGGCTATATCTCGCAAACCAAATGGAATTTTCTTCTCCTGTCTTTATGAAAAAATAAGCGGAAAACAAACTATTCCGAAAAAACTGCATCTAGTGACTCAAAATTTGTAAAATATCGAAAAAATAATAATTTTTTGCTATATTATTTTACGTATGTGATGGTTGTAGGTGTTTCTTTTTTTCTATTTTATTCTTTTATTTATCTCACGAAAACATATATTTAGGAAAAATTTAATTTGGACCTAGTAGATAGTTGGATTGTTCTACACATTTTTTCTCCTGGCCTAAAGCTACAATTGTGCCGAAGACAGGAAAACAATATTCCAATTGATTTGCCAAATACAGCCGTAAAAATACTTGCATTTCCTTGAGCCTAAACTAACAAAATCCAAATAGAATTTTGTTACTTTCGATAAAAAGACTTCAAGAAATTATATTTTATGTGTTGCATAGTGTAACTCTCAGGCTTATTACAATTCCTTTAATAAAATTAAATAAAATAAAATTATTGAATGTCTTTAAGAAAAAGTAATGAGAGCTAAAAAAAAACAGCAACCTAAATATTTATTTACTTTCAGCCTACATACTCGTACATACTAATTTGACCTAGTTTTTTAAAAGTTTATATCCAAATTTATTACAACCCCAAAAATTTCAGCTAAATGTGTCCCAGAAAGCTGCAATAATTTCCAGTGTTAAAAAAAAAAAGGAAAACAAAAACAATGTGAAGCGATAGGAATGGAAAGGAAATAAAGGGAAAGCAAACACAAAGCAGAAAATAATTTTAAGGCATATCAGCTATTAGAATTGCTATTGGAATTGTGCTAAACAATAACATTCTCATTGAAAGTTACCTAAAACACACACACACACTCAATTTGAAAAAGTGAAGATTTTCCGTCGTAAAATTTAACATTTTAGTATATAATTATAAAGTAATTTATAAGGGTGCTAAAATTAATAGATATTATACTCACATATAGACATATTTCAGGTATAACTTTTTTTCTTTACGTGCTCACAACAAACATATTAAACAATTTCGAACGCGCCTTACAAACACTAGACTTTAAGATTTTATTTGATACCAGCCTTCAACTCGCTATTTCGTCGCTATAGTAGGTTTTTATTTCGTTGTAGACCATTTAATTTCAGTTTTAGGTTTTTTGAATACTAATAAAATTAAAAGGTATCATTAAAGTATATAAAAAGTACCATTTTGTCCCTTTCTTGAGTGTTATCTTGAGCTCGGTCTGAGAGTTCTAGATTCATCAATGTTACAAAGTCGAAAACTTTTATTATAGTTATTGAATAAAATGCACCGCTTTCTTCTCTTAATTATTTTTCGCCTTGCCATAGACTATTTGAGCCCTGTTTCATAAATCATTTTGTTCCCTTAATGATTTTTTATCGTGTTCAGCAATATTTAAACCTAATTTAGTAGTTCTAGGGTTGTTAGTATGAAAAATTCTAAAAGAAATATTAAATTAAATAAAAACTACCACTTTGACCTATTTATGGTTTTGTAGCTTGCTTCTAGATTCATTAATAACAAGACATCGAAAAGTAAAATTAAAATGTAAAAAAATCATAATTTTTTTCCCTTAATGATTTTTCACTTTGACCGGAACCATTTAAGCCCAGTCTCTTAGTTGTAGATTGTTAGTATTAAAAAATAAAAAAGTACCATTCGAATCAAAAAAAAGATATCACAATGTCCCTTTTACGATGACACCGTTTGATTGTACTGTCACAATTCTAGGCTTGAAAAAGAGTTAGAGGGTTAAAGTGTTCCACAAAAATATTAATGGTACAATTCTACAATGGCACTTTGACACAGTGTTGAAATTTAAACATTAACGCTAGAAATAAGTCAAAATATAGTCCCAGATGTAAACTTTTAAAACGCTGATACACGTGTACGTTTTTTTTGTCCGGTCTAGCACAATCAGTAGTCAAAACTTTGTTATTTTGAAAAAAAAAAATCGATTTTGTTCTACAGTGTACGAGGTCTGTTAAAAAAGTAAGGTGACTTTTAAAACTTCGCGAGCTACGTACATTCGATTATCGAGATTTTTTATTTTGTTATGTTGGTACACTCGTCTTGAACATATGTTCACAGTTTTAGCTATATATCACATTTAATTTGTTTGTGAGAGGCATAAAAGTTAGAAGTGTTTTGCGTGTTCGGCGATTTTCTGCTGTCGAAAAACATGGATCAAAGAGTTTGCTTTAAATTTTGTGTGAAAAATAGAATCAAGTCCTCCAAAGCACTTGAAATGTTGAAAGTGGCATACGATGAGTCCACTTGAAGCCAAAAAAAAAACAAGAAATTTTTACAGAAGGTCGAGCAGATTTGAATGACGACGCTCGCCCTGGACGCCCCAGCACATCAACAACCGATGAAAATGTTGAGGAAGTGAAAAAAATTGTTATGGAGAATCGTCGAGTCACTATTAGAGAAGTTGCTCAGGTTAGCTAATGCCATGCAATTTTTTCGGAAATTTTGGGCATAAAGCATGTGGCAGCCAAGTTTGTTCCAAAATTTTTAACAAAAACAACACCGTAATCATGCCTCAGCCTTCGTATGCACCAGATTTGGCTCCCAGCGAATTTTTCCTGTTCCCAAGATTGAAGAGACCCATGAAAGGACGACCTTTTGAGACGACTGAAGAGATACAAACCGAATCGCAGTGAGTTCAAGATCATACCAAAAAGTGCATATCAGAACTGCTTCGAGGATTGGAAAAAATGCTGGCAGAAGTGTATTATATCTGAGGGGGACTAATTTGAAGGGGACAAAATAGAAATTGATGAATAAATAAATATTTTTTGAGAAAAATGAAAAATCACTTTATTTTTTGAACAGACCTCGTATTAATAGAATTTAAAAAACACTTCTTATCTAAAACTTTCTACGCACAATTTTTTTAAATTAATTATCAATAAAAAATGTTTATCAATAAAGTTTTTATAAATAAATTATGAGTAAGAGTGGCTTTAACACAAATTTTTTTTTGGGAGAAATAAGTTTTTTTTTAAATAAAATTGCTACCGATTTTTTTTTTTAAATTTTCTAATCGATAACTTTTTTATAAAACATTTTTGTTAACAAAAACTTTCTATACAGATTTTTGTTTATTAATTATTATCGATAACGATAAGTTCTAAACAAATAAGCTTTCTTTTTGAGAAATATATATTTTTTTTTAATAAATTTGTTATCGATTTTTTATTTTAATCGCCACATTTACTGTATAAAATTTTTATTATAGAAAATACAGAATTTTGTTAATTAGGAAATAGTTACTGGAAACATAATTTACTGGAAATTTATGGTAACGATAAATTTTTCATTAAGTGTCTTTTGTTGGCTAAGTTTTCAATAACAACTGCAGAAAACTTGTTGCACTTGGTTTTAATGATTGCTCTCTTCCGGTCACGCCCCCTCTTTTTACGAATTCTTACACTAAGCCGATTACATATATAAAAATTCAGATCAGCTGCTTTAATTTTTGATATCGATAAACAATAAATATGTCCGGTTTTTTGGTTTCAAATTCCATCACAAAAGTTTTTTCTCAACAAAAAAAAATTATTTAACAACAAATTTATTCCAAAAGTTCTTTTTCTAAGCAAATTAAACTTAATTTAAAAAAAAAAAAAAAAAATTGTTAACAGTGAACAAATAACCCTACGGGAAATGCTGAAGCAATTGTTCCCAAAGAACATGTCTCACGACTAATCAAAAATGTACTCTAGTCTGGAAGCAATATACAGTCAAGTGTCTCAAAATGCGCTTAATTCCTGCCGAGTCATATGGAAACCATGTTATGAGAAACTTCTAAATAATTCTATGGAACCGCTTTTTATGAGACTCCGAATTAATATAAATGTAATATGAATTCATACCGTGTTATATGGAATCTCAGAAATAAATAAATTCTAAGTACTCGTACATCAGACCTAGACGTTAAAGTATGCCTTTTAAATAACACCAAACATCGGTAGAAAATCTTTGAACTTATTTGAATGAAAAGTCCGGGAACATAACATCAACCGAAACAAAATTGAAAACAGTATTAGAAGCAGAATAGTACAAGATTTCTGGTGGAAAAAGTAGGAATTTCGTGGAATCAATGCCTAGACGTCTGGAATTAGTTCTGGCCATACAAAATATTAAAGTTAAATTAATGAATTAAAATTTAAAAAGCAAAATTCTTTTGTGACGCTAAAATTACGCACTTGATAAATAAAACGCCATAAAATCTATAGTGAATTGAAAGTTGTTGTTGCTTTTTTTTCTGCATTAATTTTATGTACCAAATTCAAAAAAATAATTCGTTGGAAAATAGAATTTTTACAGTTAAATCGTTAGATAACGAAGGTAAAAGCGGGTAAAAGTGGAGTAGCGTACGCTTCTCGCTGATACTGTCGCTTTATATTGGTGAAAGAGTTGTTAAAATCGGTGCGGAAGTTTCAGAGTTTTCCCATAACAAAGAAAAAAATTTTTTTCCTCTTTATAATATTAGAAACAACGACGTTCATTTAAAGAACACCTTCGTTAGGGCTAATGCTGGTACATACTTGTACTTTTGGAACTGGAACCGTATTAGTCATGAAGTAAAGTAAAGAGTTGCAATTGACTTCCTCCAAGGACATTTTAATGTTAAGGTGACTAGTCTATTTATTACATAAAAAAATTAAAGAACCGGTCTTTTACCTTAACGACTACTTCAGTGATATGTTCTGGGTCTACTTACTTTTTTAATAGAAATATTTTATTAATAAAAGATTAAATTTTATCTGGTATTAATTATTTTTACACAATTTGTTCATTTATTTTCATACTAATAACCTGGATTGGCTTTTCTTTAGAGGAATATCAATCATTTACAATAAAAAAAGAAGAAGACTATAAAATGTAGTTTAATTTTACTTTTGCACAGATATGCCGAAACTAATTTTGTAAAAAAAAGGCCAGTTGGAGTCTTTAGAAAATCCCTTACAAAACCAGACTGCTGCTTGACCAATATTACTCAACCTGTACGACAAAAACAAACAGACACATTACATTCATATTTAATAGGCTCGTAAAAGAACATACTGGATATGAGTACTCGTATGTATAACAACTACAATGACAACAAAAAGAAAAAAAAAAAACATTCTTCAAGTGGAAAATATACAAATAAGCTTGATGGTTTACATGCGTATAAAAACGATAGTACCCACCAAATTAAGGGCGATTTCTTTCTTTTTACGTCGCTTCATTGCTGACACATGATATTCTTCAGTCTAATAATAAACAAGCTTTATAAAGCCAATGACATGCGTTGGCGTAATAGTAACGTTGACGTTAATGTATACGGAAGTTGAAAGCTTTCGTTAATTGTTGAAAGGGTGAGTTGAGCAAATGATGGAAGAATGGTGGCTGTAGGTTCGCGTGTATTTTATTTGTAGTTTGAAGGCCAAAATATATAGCACATACAAGTATTAAAATACATATTTAATTTAAAAGTAGTAAAAGAAAAATATAATTTCTGGAAAATTTGTTACTTCGTTTCATGAATTATTATTGTTAGACGTAAGTTAGAAGATTAAAAGAGCACTTACACACAGTGTGTATATAATTCATTATAAAGGTTTATTTTATTTTATTTATTTTTTTGTCTTTACGTGGGAAATTGTACAACAACGCAGACTAGTAAAATTTTTATTATTATTTTTTTTAAATTCATATTGAACTGCAGTTTTGACATGTTTAAGAAATCTGTGCTGTTACTAATCTATTGTGAATTACAACCGCATGCTGTTAGGTTTGTTTACTAATTTGAAACTCTAGAATTAAAATATATTAAAATGAAAAGCTGTGGACCTACATTTTCTACAATTGATTTGGTGTTATTCAGCCTTATTACAAAAGAGTCAATTTTACAACAAGTTGGCTGCATATCACTGTTTTCGTTACGATATCGACACTCATAATCAGGGCTATTATATTAGTTTTATAAAAAGTTTTAATAATATGGAGAAAAGAAACTAGTATAATGAGAAAAAGGGCGACATTATATGAACGATTGCAGAAAATCAGCCTTATTACGATTTTGGTTCTTATATTACTTACTTTTTTGAAGATGAGGCTGAAATTGCGGAGGCTGTAAACACCATAGCTTACAGGAACATGATAACGGGGTTCTTGTGTCCTCAACTAGACTGTATGAATCTGAACGACATGTGATGTCAGCAGCACTGCGCGACCTGCCACCTCATTTTGTAGATGTTGGCCAAGCTAGTCATTTTACACATGATTTATAATTTTTACGTTCAAGTCTACAGGACACTAATACAAACAAACCACGAAGTTGTTAGTGAGCAAGCCGGTTTAACGGCTCCACTAAATATTATTTTGAAGCACTTGAAGATTTTTCTTTGCGCAAACTTCAAAAAACTCTAAAGCTCTAAATCCATTTAAAGAGACTGGGTTATTCTGAATGGGAGTTCTTTCTAGATTGATGAGTAGCGTGCTAATATATCAATCTGGGGGTTGCAGTTTCGATTCCTGCCCAGCGCTCGTTAGCAAATTTAATCTTAGATTTAATTTCTCATAATACATATTAAATAATAAAAAATAATAATATTCTGAGTGGATTTAATGAATTTGAAAATTCCATTGAAAAAGCAACAGTTTGATCTGGGCTCATAACTGAATCAAAGGATTTACATGCCTTTGAAGTTCTTGGAAAATTTTAATCACTAAAAAAATATTTTAATTATTTTAATAAAATAGTAAGGGTAAAAGTGGGCATGGTCTGGCAACCTTTCTTGAAGTACAAGGTGGGCCAAAAGAAGTCATCCGATGTTGTTTGGCTCTCAATTTTTTTTTTTCTAAAGGAAAATGAAATGTGTGCTGTTGTTCCGTCCTGTTGGAACCACATGTCCTCCAGTCCTAATTCGTTTAATTGCGGCAGAAAAAAACTCGGGTAATATAGCCCTATAGCGCGCACCGTCCTCTGTTGTCGTTTGAGCAGCATGATGACTCCTCCAGCGTGAACAGTGCACCATGCTGTCATTTTGAGCGGGTTTACTGGCTCCTCCTGCATTACTCGTGGATTTTCGGTGCCCTAGAAGCGATAGTTTTGATTGTTCACGTACCCGCTGAGGTGGAAATTAGCCTCGTCGCTCATTATGATTTTGGTAAAAAAATCGTCCACTTCGATTATTCGGCGTTCTTGGGGAGTGTATCGCTCCATGGCTTGTTCACTTGTATTCTACATCTGTTTGGTTCACAAATGTCAAAACATATTTGACATTGGCCATCATTTGCAAAAATAAGAGCATCTTCCAATAGGGTGATTTCTTTTAGCTCACCTTGTGTATAAAACGTGGGTATCAAATTTCCAAGAAATCCGTTGAATAATAAAATTGTAATTATTAAAAGATCCGCCTAAAATATTTTATTAAACAGTAGGCGTAAACGTGGGCGTGGTCCAAAGGTATATGGCAACTTTTCTTAAAGTATAATCCGCTGGAAAACTAAAAATTTTAAGGCAAACAAATAAACAAACAAAAAATATAACTTTATTTATATAGATTAGAAGTAGAACTCAGAGCGGTAACAAGCCAACAAGGCCAGAATTTATTAAAAACATGTAATTTTTAGTTTACCAAAGCTGTTTCCCTTCATTTTTAAAACCCATTTGGTATTGCATACTATTTTGTCCTGGTTCTTACACACGAATATTAGTTAGGGCAAACCGTCTAAAACTGCCCTTAAATAATTTAAAGAAAATTATATTGACTTAAGCACTTACAACTGTGAGGCTAGCATTTATGTGTAATAATTATACAATTTATTTAAATTGTTTTTAACATGGAACTAAAATAAACTGAAGCGCACACCCTAGTCAAGGTTGAGCGTGGTCAAGGCTAAAACTATTGTTGCGTGTTTTGAAGATCCAAAACCAACAATACAATTTACATTTGCCACCATAAACAAAATAAAACAACAATGGATTAAGGGTTTAAAATATTGGAAAAAATGTACTGCCGGCTTATTGAGGAAACTATTTTTTTAGGCAAAAGAATTTGTGCAAGTGAACAATTCAATTTAAAATACATATTTAATATGTGGAAAATACATGATTCTTGTTACAAAAAGTTTAAATTTTAATAACAGTTTACACTTGTTAGAAAAAAATAAAAACAAGCGCCTAAAAGTAGTCGTCAATAAAAGTATTTTTATTCTCTAAAAAAAGTATGCTATGCTTGCATACGAGTAGTTTGATAAACGAAATAATAACAATAATTAAGTGTGAGCAATGAAATGAAACTAAATTACTAAATTTCATATTAAATTAATAAGCCCAATTTATTTACACAATATGCTTTAATAATTTTCTCATACGTAATTCACCTTGAAAATATGCTTTGGTTTTTTTCCTAATCATTTTTTTTGCGTTTTAGAAATTGTGAGGCATGAAAAAAAACAACAAATTTCATTTGTTTAATTTCCAATTGCGCAGAATGTTTTATTGAAAAATATGTGTTTGTATGTGTGAGAATTTGTTGCTTTAAGGGAACCCCAATAGGAATGAGTTGACTTTCATAAAATTGGAAATTTACTTTAAAAAAATAAATTAAAAAGGAAATGAATTTGCGGTTCTAAGTTTCAATGTTCACTTGGTTTTTGCTCATTTTCTAAAATTACTGACAACAAACTCTTTTTATACTCTTTTTTTAGTCTAGAATTTAAATTTTCAGTAGAATCATAAATTTGTTGATGCTTTTCACAAGCTTTATTTATTGGGCTTTAGAAATTTAAGATCAAAGAAAAGAAAAAAATAATTTTAAAGACCTACGGCGACACTCCCCTCCCCCTCTTTTTACAGTATTCTATTACCTTTAAAAGACTTTGTTGTAAATAGTTGTTACAATTTTTTTTAACTAAACTGAAATTCTGTATTGGGTCGTATTATTGATTCTGCACCGAAAGGAAAATTTTGCGGAAAGATAAATCGATCGATATACGAATTGTTATTATTTATTTTTTTCCGAAATTATCTTATTATTTTTAATTGTTTCATTTAATTGTGAATTAAAAAGTTATCTATTGTGAATGAATTGTGTTAATTTTTCAGCTGTTGGCGATAAGAAAACACGTATTTTTTTTAACACCAGAATAAATTTTAAATACACAATAAGAAAATTAGTTTTCAATAAATAATACAAAATTATTATAGAATATTTTCGCAAAATAAAATTATTTTTCTTAAATTTTTTAATTTTGCTTTTGCTTTCCGTGAGCAAATTTAAGCATAAGCAAAAAGTAGAAATTTATCTATATTGCGGAATCAATAATTGCAAATTTTGCTTCTGCCAAAAAAAAATTCTTTCCGCAATCGCGGAACGGAATGAGTAATTAGACTCATTATTTATTTTTTTACCCTCAAACTTTCTCTTTTATGTCCTTCTTTCACTGGCTTCCTAATAAAATCCAATCTGAGTTAAAGAAGAATAAATTTAAATTAATTTAAGCCAAAAAATTAGGTTAAATAATTATTTAATCAACAGTTTAGCCAAGTTTACTAAATTTTGACTTATTAAAGCTAAAACTTTTAAAGATCTTAGCAGGGGTTGCCAGAATTGCTTTTGCAACTACTTCTGGCATTTAGCTCTCATAATAGACTAGAGAAACTTTCAATTCTTTGTCTTAAAATGATTTTCTTAGTAGTCATCAGCAGAAAGGAAGGCAGATATAAATACATATACTAACTAGCATAAGGCTGGGGACCACAAGAGGTCGTGTAGGGGACTTAAGCCTAAGACAAACACTGGCCACTATTACAAAAGATGATGTAATGAAAACATACTGGGTTCTAGAGTAAGTCTTTCAGGCTGAAGTTTAGCATATACCAGATTGCCCACAGTCAGGCAGAGCAGCTAGCCTGACTTAAAATCAACTTCAGTCCAAATTCATAAAAAAAAACATTTTTACTTATTAAAAGCTTAATAAACAGTTTTTCTTTTGTTTAATAAGCGCTTATTAAGCAAAAATAAATTAGGCTAATAGATTGCTAGGCATCTCTGAACGGATTTGGGACCGCTAACAATTTTACATTATGTTGGCTGACTAGACGAAACTTGACGAAGAAACTTTTTGTTAAATCTATTATAGTTTGCCATATACAGTTTCTGTATAAGCGAACAATTGTTTAAGCTAGCTTATGCTTATTATAGTTAGGCCTTTAAGAACCAATGGAATCATAGGACCAGACCAATACTTTGGCACTTTTTTAAATTAAATTAGGGAGAAAACTTCTGACTGGGTCGAATAACAATACTTGAAATATGGAAAATTATTCATATAGGCCTAAGATTTTAGCAAGCTGTCGCAAAACACATCAAAGACGTTAAAGACTCTTAACGGAGTTCTTTACCGGGAACTGTAGCCTTCGATAACGTTAGTGCGAAATAAGAAATGTTGGAATCCGTCAAAGCAGGTGTACTTTGTTACCTCAAGGTCTCCTAGAGCAAGATTTCTGGGAGACCTTTTGTTAACTCCCAAAAAAAATAGAAGACGTCTCACTGAATAAAGTGAGCAATGAACTTATGAGCTGCACAAAAAGTCCCCCGCCAGAGACATTCACTTAAAACCAAAGAAAAATATTTTTAATTGTTATGAAGTCTGGTAATATGAACTTTGACTTGTAGAAATTCGAGCTATAAAAGTTTTACTGTATTCTAATCCAACAGTTTTAAATTATTTATTTATAACGTGCTGTATTATTGCCTAGTTGACAGGGAGACTTCATTCAACCGCCAAAATTTATTAGTTTATTTCTCTTTAAGGACGAACTCGCACACACAAACGCAAACAAATTTTTTGTAAAAAAAAAAACACAAATTTCTTATTGGATTTGTAAAACACACAGTAAATGTATCATTGTGAACATTAAAACAAACACGCATTTTACAACATCAAGGCCATTTACATACACATGCGTGTGCAGCGCACTCCTCCATTTTCTCTCTAGATATTTTATTATAAATTGTTTAAAAATTCTTTAGAAAAAAAAGGAATATTGCGTATTTTAGGCCTACATACACATATTTTGTCCAGCAAGTATTAAAAGCCCTCCTTAGCCTTTCAGAAATTTCTAATTTACATTAAAAATTATAAATGGGAATACAACAGCAGTAGGGGCAGTAGTAACCAGAATTTAAAGGGAAGACATGCTAGGAATATAAATGAAGTGAAATGTCAAAAAAGTAATTACTGTATGCGTGTACCTGCTTTTGAGAAGCGAACGTCGATTCCTGCTAGAATGTTTTCGCCAAAAACAATATGTAACCGTTACAATTCCTTTTTTCTTTTCTTACTTCGTTTCAAACATACAGATTTAATAAACATTAAAAGAAAAACAAACAAAAAAATATCTATTAGCTGCTGAACAAGGCATAAACCAAAATAAAACTACAAATAGAAGGTATCCTTGACTTTTGCGGTCGACGTTGGCAAGAGCTTATAGAAAAAGCGACCTCAAACAATGACATTAGTAGTCAACAGTATCCTAGACGAGTAGGGAGAAAATGGGACATGACAAACAAAACAAGAAGTACAAAAAGATTACACACAAACAAACCTTGCAAATTAGAAAACAATCAAAGCCAGCAAACTTAAAGAGAAAGAAAATGAGAGAAAGCAAGAGAGCAAAAAAGCTTTTAAAAAGCACTCTTAGTTTGTGACTATAATTTGTGTTGTTGAAGTTCGCTAAAGTTAACAAAAATATATTTAAAAGCAACACTAACAACAAAAAATTTGTTGTTTTACATGTAAGCCAGCGGTAAATCTAAATACATTTAAAGCACCTACTTTTCCACATCTTGAAACCGGCTGTACATAAAATGCGTATTTCAATATGTTAAGTAAACTTTACTTTAAATTTTAGATATTCTAAAATGAAATTCTTTAAAATATTTCCAAGTGCTTAGTTTAAACAGTGTGGGCAACTCAGTGTTTTCAAAGAAGCACATTTTCGAGCTAGTAATTTTTTCCCTCAATGTGAATTGTAAATGAAACAAAAAGTTTTCAGAGAATTATCTTAATATTTTTTATTATGATAGAAGGATCTATCGCAATTGTATGTGAAACAAAATATTAGACAAATGCTAGCCACGACTTAAGTGACATACCTTTATCCGATGGTCCATATTTTCAATGACTTTGAGATATAATTGAGGTTCAATGTCATTAATGTGCAGAACTATCTCATCCTTTAACTCTTGAATTGTTGTTGACTTATTGATGTAGACTTTTTCTTTTAAATATTCCTAAAGAAAGAAGTCCAACGGTGTTAAATCACATGATCGTGGCGGCCAATTAACATCGCCCCGACATGAGGTCACACAGCCATTGAATTTCTTGCGCAAAAGAGCCATTGTTTTGTTCGATGTGTGGCAAGTATCATCATTCTGGTGGAATCACATATTGTACAGGTCCAAATCCTTAATTTCTGGCCAAAAAAAAAGTCCGTCACACTATCGCGAACAGCAGCAATGTTTTAATCAGAACGAACAGGGTGAGCATGAACAGTTATTTCCCCATTTCCTACAGGCGCGGTTTGCTGAAATTTGCGCACAATTGTCCCGATTGTGGACACATTTCATCAATTATGCTGACAAAAAAAAAAAAAAAACACCAAATGCATTTAAATTTTAACCCCCATTTTCGTAAAAGGCTTGAAAAATTTTAGCGTCTCCATGGTTAAATTTGTCAAACACTGAAACAAAGAAATGTCAAATTAAGTTGGGCAAAAACTTAAGCTTGGACCACCCTTTACTCAACAGTAAATTTGTTTTTTTCTTAATTTAAATGTTTTTTTGAAATTTAAAAGTTGACAACACCGGTTTTAAAAACAAAACATGTTTTACAGAGAAAACAAAAGAGTTCGCTCTGCTATAAAATTATGCTTTTTGAATTATGACACATTGAAGTTAATGAAAACTACCATAAGAGATGTCTTTAGGGCATCATTTGGCCAGAGAAATGCATACTTTTTCTTGCTAAAAAGTTGAGTCCATGTAAACATCCCAAAAACAAAACAGTTTTATATTTACACAGCCGTACACTGGGAGAGTACACTAGTTTTCTAATTGAAACGAAACAAAATTACTTCCTTTAGCTTAGCTAATACAACGAAGGACATCTCAGCTAAGCCATTCATCGGGTTATAGAATAATACTCATTTTCTTAACGTTGTCAGGCAACTCGCTGTAAGACAACTATCCGGTGAAAGATTCATGTAACTTTAAAGCATTTCATGTAGCCAGAATTCATTTTTGAGGCTGACTTTCTAGAGTGAAGCTTAGGATCATATTATTGAGATCTATTTTAAGTTACTATTTTTATCTCTTTTTAAATACTTCATCATCACTGTTACTTCATTATCAATCTGTCTGCTCCATGTGTGAACGAGTCTTGCTCTTTTTCTGCATTCTTGCCAACTACAAATTTGAGTGTGTACAGGAGATTGGCATGTCGCTTTCCATAGATTTACGTGGCTCATTACGATTGCCAAATAGTGGTCAGATTGTTAACTCTTAAAAATTATAATTTTCACTTTCCGACAATGAGCTTCATCACCTAAACACGTTTTTATTATTTTCAAAGTCATGTGAAAGCGTTAAATCATTCATGATGATTTGTCAAACTTTACTGAACCGAAATGTCAAAACACTGTTTGGACAGTCTCAGTTATCAATATCGATAGTTTTCACGCAGCTAAAAAAAAAATCAGATATAAATCGGGAAAAAGAAAGTGGCACACACAGATGTCGGAAATTTTCAAGAGGTAACACTCCCAAATTATACTATCCGGGTAACGACATGGAATTGATCAGTCAAGACAGATGCCACATTTTAGCTGACCTTCAGTTTCAGACGCTGGTTTCGACACCATTCCTTTCATATTCAAAAAATTGGTTTTTTTAATCTTTTTAAGAATTAAAATCTAATATTCGTTAAGAATTCAGAGAGTTCCTTGGGTGATATGTCTGCCATGTCAAACGGTTATAGGTAACGAAAACTGCTTCAAATTAGACCATTGTGGTAACTTGTAACTTCAGATATCATTTTGACTGATCCTTATTTTTGCCAAGTGCTTCAATACTCTGCATTATCTAGTCATGAATCATGTGACAATGGGAAATCCTGACCGGGTCAGGCGAAATAATTCATTCGTTCTCTTTCGGGATCGGAATGGCATGAATGTTTTGGAATGGAAGCGATATGCAAATGATTTTAATTTTATTTTATTTTTTAATTAATTAATCCAGAAAAATAGATCTATGCACTATACAAACACACTTGAGGTTGCCGTACTTTTGCACTAAAATTAAATTAAATATGAGTGTTTATGGGCCCCATTAGTAAAATAATCCTAACGAGTGAAGCAACTATTTTTGGCTATACATCACTCTGATGATCTTTATTGTTACCTTCATCACACCTCTGTTGACTTAAACCTGCCATAAACACAAGGGAAGTATCCTACTTCAAATCATTGGCAGATTTTTTTTCATAATTTTTCCATTGCTGCAATTTTGAAAATGTCTTTGTTTGATTAGCAAAAAAAAAATACTTTTTTTTGATTAAAACATAAGGAAAGAAACATGTATTCCTTAGCAGTCGCCTTTAAGAGAACAAAATCTTTTGTTTGTCAAGCAAAATTTTAAAATTATTGTGAAGAAATTTAAGGAACATTAAAATACTACAAGGGTCACTACTGCAATGAAGGCTTTTAATAGGAATTGCCTTTTTAAAATCCCCCTTACCTTGATTATTTCTTTTTTTTAATTGAAACAGAAGTAAGCTAAAATTTCAATAAAATTGAAAATTTTATTCGCATGGGATATATTTATGATAATTCAACTTTTTTATTCCTTAACACCTCCTCCATTTGTTTTTATATGCTTCACGAGCTACTTTAAGTAATAATAAAATAAAATGCCAAAATTTCCATAAAGTTTTCTTCAAGGACTTGTTTCGTTGGTACAGTGCATCAACATGATTTTAGAAAATTAAAATTTTTTATAATGCAAGCGTGTGGCTAATAAATTTTATATTTCATTGTGAATATTTGCCGCTTTTTTTAAAATAATTACGTCTCTTTCTCTCTCTCCCTATTTGTTACTCTTCTTCTTTGCAACAAGTCTCTCTTAATTTTCATATTTATGTAGCCGATTTTTATCGGCATTTTTACAAGCACGTTGATGTGGTTGGTGGTGCGGTAATTTTGTTGGTTGTATTTTTTTTTATATTGCGCTGTGAACCGTCTTTGCTTAAAAAGCTTTTTTAACTATAGTTGAAGTTCAAGGATTTTAAGGCTTTTACGGCTGAAGGCCGCTGCTGCTGTTGGCTTTTTTCTTTCATTTTGTTTTTTTTTTTTCTTAACAACAGAACATTGATTCAATACATGCTCTTCTTGTTGTTGTCTCTTTACCTAATGGGAGGAAAATTGTGAAAAGCCTTTATAACATCATATTGTTGCTTTTTGTTTCTTTTTTGTTTGAACCCTCACAAAATCTCCTGCTGCTACCTAAACCTAACCTTTTCCCTCCCTTGCGTATGGAAGGTTGTTTGTGCGCTTCAACCTTGAGCTTTAAGTTCTTTAACAAATTCTTACCTTAACTTTTTTGTTTTACATTTTTCTAGAGATTTGCTCTTCTGTTATCTTTTCCTGTCCCCTAGACTCTCAAAGGATGCCAACGTTATTTTAAGAAACACTTTTGCGCGTGTTTTTGATTTGTTTTTTTTTTCCAATTTTTTTTACTACATTTTCGGTTTTATCTCATCACAAAATTTGCTCAATTATTTTAATTTTTAAGTTGTTTTTTTTTTTCTTTACTTTTTATTGTTATTATTCGTATTGTTGCTGCCTGTTTAAGTGTGTATCTCTTTATTCCTTAAACAAAAATATATTAAAAGCAGTTGACTTTTAGCGTTGTTAAACTTAAAGGTCAACAAAAGGACATTGATGCTTTCACGTCATTCCTCAGTTAAATTATTGTTGCTGTTTTCTGTATCCTTTAAATAAAATTTTTTTTTTCTTTTTTTTTTCGAGAATATTAAATGTACACAGTGTAGTGGGAGCATACACGCTCGTGTTTCGCCAATCTCTTTTTATTTTATTTTTGTTTTTATAACTTATTCACTTGCTGGCATGTGTTTCAATAGACATACTCAAGTTATAAGATACTGCGTAGGTATTCACGCTTAAGGTGTCTTTTATGGGGTATAACAGTAAAAGGAAAAACTGACAGAGTGAGGCAAGCCTACAATTTATATTTCAAATACAAAAGAAAAAGTAGAAAAAGGCTTAGAACACCTACTCACTTTCACACTCTCGTATCATAAGAAGACCAACAACCCCCTTATCAAAAAAAAATTAACTTAGACTTTAAAGTCAACGTTATCGAAATTTTTCATATATTTTACTTTAAAGTCTACGTAAATTTTTTTTTTTTTTGTTGGGATAAGAGAGTAATTAAATAATTTCTTTTTCAAAAGTTAATATTTATTCTCAACATGATATTCAATAAGTACTAAAAGGGAAAGCTGTTTCATCAGACGCTACCATGAATCTTCAGTACTGCCAAGTCTTGTTAAATTGCTGCTGAATACATATTCCATTATAGTAATCGACCAAATGAGAATTTTAGTCAATAGGCAAACGAAAAATTTCAAAATATTTAAATAAGAACATAAAAAATTTAGCACTTATTGTGCTAAGTAAACAATTTCTCATGAGAATATCATGTTGAGAATAATGCATTTTGCACACCAATATAACTGGAATTAAGCACGAATAAAGATTAAATTTTGTTAAACTTTATAATTCCAAATAATTTAATATTTTAAATTTAAAAATGTATTCATTGCATGTGGTAGAATGTCAGATAGAATAAATATTATTTAATCAGCCTCCCGTCCTTACGGGAGTCCTGCACAAGCAAAGCTTGCATTACAAAGAGGAAATTTTTTTTTTTTTTTGGAATGGATAAACTCAAAAGCCACGGAACCGATTTTAAAAATTCTGTCACCAGTATTAAGCTGCATTATCAGCGAGTGACTATGCTCTTAAATAGGCCACGACCACTTTTACTGACCATGCGAGACCGGATAACAGCTAGTATTGCACATGTTTTGCGCAGCCACTCGGAACAAGAATTAATCAGGCATAAGTTTGATTCCATCACATATGATTGTTAAAGTTAAAGTTTTCCTCTTGGAACAAAAGTCTTATTTCAACAATATAGTTAATGCGCACGGATCTAATAAGATCTATTTTGCAACCCAAATCCCAACAAAAACAATCCAAGACTCCTCGCGAATTCTAGGATTGTTGTGGAATTTGTTTTAGCAGTGTTCAGCCCTTTGACTGAGTTGCTTATTATGAGTCTTCCCACTGTCAAGAATACGAGGGCTGTTTGATAACTCCGTGAATATTACAATAATTCTTTTTTAGATCATTGCATTTAAATAGTTTCCCAATTTTCTTATTAATTTCAAAACCCTCAAAATAGGCTTTTGTTTAGCGAATTAGTTCTCCATTGGACCCAAATATCTTAACACTCAGCCATTTTCTTCAGGTTTAGAAAAAGAAAACAGTCGCAGGGGACTAAATCAGGAGAATATGCTGGATGGGGTAGCAGTTTCTAGCTTAATTTATGGATTTTAGCCATAGCAACTACACACGTCTGCACAAGTGGATTGTCTGCCAAAAACAAATTACAAATTTGACAGTAGTTAATTGAAGTTACTGCTAGATAAGCTTGAAAAAAAGTCATGTAGTTATGAAACAGCCCTCGTATGTTTCGATTTTACGTGTTCTTTCTGACAGACACACCAGGAATCATTGCACACCACACCAATTTTACTCATGTAGTAATTGAGTCTACTAGATCCTGTCATCAGTCCAGCGTAGTGATTGCTGTCACAATAACATCTTCGCTGTTAAAGAGTCTCTTTAACTACCGCATATCCATTTGGCATGAGGCCATGGCATAAGGCATCAATAAAGTTATTCTTACACCCGCAACAGTGATCTCAACTTATGGTACGGGTATCCAAGCTTTTTGAAGTCAGATGTTCCACCATTTCCTTCATGTTCCAGACTATTCATACCAAATTAACCAACTTCATGTCTGCCAAAGCATTGAGAACTGTTTTGTAATTCCAAGCCGGTCTAGATCGTAACACTGAAAGAATAATTCATTATTTTTCAAATAATGGCATGTCTCATTAGACTACTGTAACTTTTCATTGATTCTATGAAATATTTCATAAACTGAATAATTTATTTGAATAAATGAATGAATTATTAATGAAAAATTTCATTATCTTTCAACCAATATTTTAGTAATTATTCATTTAATGAAATGTTTTATTAAATCAATGAAATTTTTTGAAATGTTGCCATTTTTTTTAAATAATACAATATTCTCTTGGTCTAACTTTAAGGCATTGATTTACGAGTACACCTGCAAAATATAAACTATTTTCCCATTGTCAATAATAATGCCCCATTTTTCTACTGACGATCACTTCAAAACACTTAGTAAATCCAATGTTATATCCAGCCTGTCAGAGACTAGAATTTTCAAGCGACGAATTAGATCGCACCCTCCAAGCCCAAGGACTTTTCAAACAACCAGTGAGATCGCCTTCGCTAAGATGAGATAGACTGGGCAGCCTTTAAGTTGCGCTCGATTGATTATTCCTAAAGCCAGTGTAGAGATCAGTGTTGGTGAATTAAAAGAAAAAAATTGGATTCTCATTCCTGATGTCAGTAATGAGAATACTCTGAAATTTGTAAAATATTAGTAGAATTAGGCGGTTAAGATTGTTTGGGTGACCCCGTGGGCAGCGTAATAATTTATCAATCTTGTGGTCGCAGCTTTGATTCCTACTTAGATCTTGGCTGTTAGACTGAACTGTATAAATTTTATTTTTATAAAAAAAAAGTCCGAACTTACATACTCTACTTGACTGAAAATCTTTCCACTTTTTTCACGTATTAAAACTTTATATATTTTATCTACTGAAGCATAAATTTTTCTTTCTAATATTGCAGACATTTAATTATATTAACAACGCTTGACAAATCCAAGGACTTTTTTTGGGCAAACAGACTAACAAACAAGACAATAAATAATAATCGCAATAACAAAGCTTCTAATGAAATTATTAAAAACGAAAATGAATTATAACGAAAAAAAATTGTTAACAGCAAGAAAAAGAAAATTGCTTTAGAAATCCTTTGGAACTCAAGTAAGGCAATCATAGACAACATCACTTTACCCCACTTCCCTTTAATAATTTCTAGAAAAATAAATTGAAAATGAAAATAATAAATAAAAAGCAAAAAAAATATATAATTAAATGAAATGAAACGTAAATATAAATGGCAAGGTCATAACGACCGGCATATACATGTGGCGAAGGCTACTGGAGATGCAACAAAATAAAAAATAAAAATTCGAATGCCGGGTGGTGAGGTGAACGACAAACCATGAACATGAACATGAACTTGCTTTGCTGCTAACCGATTATTCACACTAACACTTGTTTCTTTAAATATTAAAAAACCAACAAATAAACTGTCCTTTAAAAAAACCGGTTGGTAGCTTATTAGGGTGGCCTGTTAAACGTATGTGTATCAGCCTAATGTAACCATTGCTTGTCTGTACGTCAAACTATTTTCTATGGAATTAAAAAAGACAAACAGCCACGAAATGTGGGGGCTGTGACCTTCGGTTTTTGTTAAGGAAAGCTTTCATTTATTAGATATTTCAACTGAAGGTTAACAGAACAATGCAACTACTACACAAGCATTAACACAAACAAGAAACAACCAAGAGTCATTTTAAAAAGAGTAAAATGGAAATAAAAGAAAGAGTAGCAAATATTTATTCATATAAATAAATAATAAAATAAAAAAATACAAGCTCTTAATAACAATTCTAGCAAATATTTTGTTTTAAAGGGTTTCTCAGTAAGAGTGCACTTTTTTATTTTAAAATAGAAACACCTATTTTTTTTAGAGAACTATGATTTTTTTTATGGGATTGTAAAGAAGATACGTTTCGACTAAGTATGGAATAAAATATCCGCTTCTTCAATTCGTTCAATGGGTAATACAGCAAAGTGAAATCAATGCCAATTTTCCGAAAAGAGTCATCTCCATCTTTCCATATCCGAATGTCTTCACGAATACACAAAATTGTTGAATTTGGGGTTAAGAAAATCCACATGCAATCCATGAGAAACAAATACACCCACAACGAGCAACTCTCTGGTGCTTATTTTGATCAGGCCTTACTTTTTTCTTGGAGATGAGACCGAAATTGTGGTGACTGTGAACACATTCGTTACAGAAACATGATAACGGAGTTCTTGTGAGCTCAACTGAACGGCACGAATCTGGGTGCCCCGTAGACTAGTAGGTAGCGTGCTAACCTATCAATCTGAGGGTCGCAGTTTCGATCACTGCCTAGACCTTGGGTGTTTTCTGCAGACAAGCCAAGAAGCTTGGCGGATTTGTGGTGTTAAATAAAAAAAAAATTTTTTGGTTTCAGCAAGACGATGAAATGAAAAAATGCACTCTTATGGGACACCCATTATATTTTGAAGCTAATAAAATTAATCTTTTAATTTAATAACATTTTTTAATACACATACAGGTCACAACTTTCGTTGAGAGAACTAAAATTGTTTCCAATAAAAAATTAAAATTTTTTGGTTATAGGTACCAGACTTTGATAACACAATTTAAAATTTAGTTCTCTTAAAAATATTTCAAGCTGTAAGATGCATTTTCTATTGTCACGATTAAATAATTTAAGTATTCTAACTGCATTTTTGTTAATTGACAACAAATTTAGTTTTCTCAACCGGAGTTGTTTTCTCAGTGTATAGAAAAAATATTTTAAAAGGGTAATTTTCCTCCTCTGCTTTTAATACATTCGTACACGTTTTATTATTAATCAGCCACTGAATTTGAACTTTTACAGTGAAATAAATTACAGATAGAACTTCCAAAGGACTAATTCATCATGAATAGATTAAGGCTTGAGCAACGGTAACAAATTATCCAAATTCTATATTGAATGTGATAATTTGGCCTCAGATATACTTTTAAAAATGCTTGAGCAGGGGCCATGCTAATCTTGTCTGTATTGTTCCATTTGTTTTCTAAGTTCTGCTGAAGCATGACATTTTTACTGAATACTTGGCTTAAATATCTTGAACAGTGAACTTATGGGCTGTTCAAAAGATTCTCTGAGTCATGGTAAATATGGCCCAATTGACAATAATAGCTTTAGAAATCTGCGACTGTTGAGCAAAGCATCTGCAAAGCAAATGATGTACCAACAACAATACGTTGAAGCAATTTGCTTACTGAAAATGATACTGCTGCTGTATATGAAAATTGGGTATTCAGAATGGCCCTAGTTTCCAAAATCAATAGTTTTTAAATATCCGGTGGAGATACGGTTTTAATTACATGGCGCTGTGTGTATTAAATTGAAATTTGGGAATAAGTTCACTTTTAGAAATGAACCCACTAATTGGCCTCTAAGGCAGTGTAATTTGACAAATTTAGATTATTGTCTGTGCAACCAAATTAAGTCACTGTTTTTCTGTGGATAAACCAGCAAGATTTGATGCCTTGAGGGCCAGCACTACTGGAAAATGTTTAGAATGCACTTCATCAAGAACAACCGCCATTGGCCATATACCAATTTGTATTATTTTTTCCAATTTAAAGTTCTACCAGGATTGAAAAGGTCGACATATACTTTTGAAGCAAGCCAAGGGCATTTTTAAGCCCACTTTTTAATGATTTTCACTCACCACTGTTTATAGAGATATGCGTCCGTATTTAATTAAAGCCTGAAATTATGCTTTGAAGTATTTTATTTACAACTTTAGATGGCGCCTCTAGCAAAGGCATGAGCCACTTTATAAAGAAGTGAATTTCTATATTTATTTGAATGGGTTTTTAATGATTAAAATTCTATTTGTAAACGGACTTAAAAAAAATTGCTACATACGAGTATGTCCTCTAAGTATGTCCAGTAAGAGATTTTTTTTATTGCTCTCATTTCATTATCATCGATTTCCAAGCCACATAAATTTTTATTGTCATCGACATCAATTCAATTATAATTCAATATTCCCTATAACAGTATCATGACGATGTCAATGCTTTATCGATAATTTCAAAAAAATTTATATTTGTTAAATTCTTTGGAAATTAAGAAAAATTAACACAAAAGCTTTTTGCAAACTCTTGCAATGAAAATCTAGTTTGCAAAATTTCTACTTTTTCTCTTTTTCTGGCTTGTTCTCTTACTCTACTCTTTGGAAATTTAACGTGTAAAAGTTTTTTCTATTGTTGTTTTTGCTTTTTCTATGAATTGCCGGCCGGTTTGCTATAGTTTTTCTAATACAACACCAACAACAGCATTTAAGAATTGCATACAAGATTACATCCATACAAAAGCTATTTATAGTTAGTCTTCTTATTGCATATTTGTCCTTCTGTGCATGTGCGCTAATGGCCCTGACATTGACGTCAAGCCAACCAAACATAACTGCACTCACGGTGTATAAAAAAAGCCCAAGTAATAAATATTTATTTTATAAAAATAAGAAAATAAAAGAAAGAAAAGGAAAAAACAATTGTTTTTTCTGGAATATTAAAAAATAATTCCAGGAATATATCAGCATATTTAGTTATTACAATTTGATTAAATTTACAATTTTATTTTCACTGTCATTGCACTTTTCTTTCTTACAAGCACACACACACATACACATGCACATCTATTTATAATGACAGTGCCCCTTTGTTATATGGTTGGTTGGTTGATGATGGTCTTGGTTTTGGTGTTGGTGGTTTTGCCAGCGGTTTTCTTCTGTCAACGACAGTTCAAGTGCGTTCATAGCGATAAAAAAGAGTGCATTTGTAAAGTCAATGGTTGCATATTTTTATGATTTTTATTGCTTTCACAAGGGGATTGAACGTTTTTCTTTTGAAGTAAAAGAAAATATTTATACTGACATTTCGTAATCGGGTTTAAAAGTTTAATGCAAGAATAAGATACAATTTGTAAGCACTTTGTAATCAAATGCTTGTGAATATTAGAATTTTATATGAAAATTGTTTAAGAGCCAAAGTCGGTATCTTTCTAAGAACGATTTTAAACTCAAAAATTATTGTGAACGAAAGACAGCCATTAATAAAAGCTTACCGATCATTATATTTGGCTGAATTAGGAATTTATACAATAAAATGCATATTGCGCCCTCTTTGAGCAAAATATACAAAAAAATTTAAAATTTGGCTTTCTAAAAACATAAAATTTAATTTCTAGCACTTTGTTAACATAGAGTGTCACTGTAGGAGTGCACATTTTCATTTCATCCTGCAATAAATCGATTGTTTCACGCTTTGTGTGGCAGGTGGCACCGTTTTGCTGAACCCACATTTCGTCCAGTTAAGCGCACAAGAACTCCACTATCACGTTCCTGTAACGAATGCCGGTCACAATCACCGCAATTTCGGCCTCACCCTTAAAAAAGTAAGGCCTAAAGAAAATCCGAACCAGAGAGTTGTTCGTATTGGGTGCGTTTGTATTTCATGGATTGTATGAAAATATTCTGAGCCCCAAATTCAATAATTCTGTGTACTCAGGAAGCCATTCAGAATTCAAAAAATTGGCATTGACTTCACTTTGCTTGATTACCCATTGAACGAATTGCCGAAGGGGATATCTTATTCCATACTTAATCGCAACATATCTTCTTTACAATCCAATAAAAGAAAATCACAGCTCTATCAAAAAATAGGTGTTTATATTTTAAAATGAAAAAAAGCACTCTTACTAGGAAACCCATTTATAACGATTAAAAAAAATATTAAAATCTGTGTACCCGTTTGAGTCACCGTAAAAAATGTATGTCCTTTAATATCTAGAAGCATTGAAGCTAAAAAAATTTAATTAGATTTAAAGCAAACAAAATCATATTTAGCTGGCGCTCAAACAACCTATCAGAAGACTTTATGCCTCTATTATGATGTACACTTATATTTTTGTCAACCACACCGATAAAGAGTTGTAATCGGTAATAACGCAAAAGGGCTGTAATTAAAGAAATTCAACTTAAGTTTAAGATGAGTTGTAAACTATAAATTGAATTGAGAATTAATTATTGTCTAAGTATACAAAGATAGGCCTAAACGACCTCTGCAGGTTATTGTTGACAATTCAAGTCCACTTTAGCTGTAATTTTGATATTACAATTCTGTGTTAGTGCAGTTGATAAAAATTACATCTCATCAATAGCAATTGTTGCATTTACAACTCAACTGAATTGAGTTGTGAACCATTATACGAAGACGAAGAGACAGCAGAACATGTACATGTCACTGTAACTGTCAAATTTGGGCATCATTAAATACAACTTTTTGACATGGCAGACATATCACCCAAGAAACTCTTTGAATTCTTAACAAATTTGCAACTTGAGAGCAGTTACAATGGGTATATTTTGACTGTATTGACCGGGTGACTAGTTCCCTCTCTTGAATCTAATTTTAATACGAACTTTTCAATTTTCATATTACGATTGAAGTCTACTGGTTCAGCTTCTGCTAAATGCTTAAAATAAAAGTATATTTTCTGTAATAAAATATTGCAAAAAAATATTTTACATTTCGCTTGTGCTCAAACAAATCATCAGGGGGCTTCAACACACATTTTTAAAATTTAAAATTTCACGGAACAATTTTTGATTTTTTAGTTGCTAAACTATACAAAATTTTAAGTTTCTGAATTCTGATGGGTAGGCTCCAGCGAAACACTGTACTATTTAACCCTAGAATATCATCCTTATTTTTTGTACACTAACGTCATCCTTCGTCGTTTTGACTACGACCTATTTCAAGGGACTATAAAATACGCCGTGAGCGAAAATATATACCAAAATAGATTTATTATTCATATTTAGTTCTTTTTTAATCAATAAATAAAGAAATTTATATATTTTTTTCAATTCTTAAATGTAAAATTAACAGCAAAATCTTCTTTCAATTGGCATTTTTTTTAAACAAAAGTTTATATAACATAAAAGCTATACAATACGACACATCATCCTTCGTCATTTTGACTACAGCAAGAAATTAAAAGCGAAAAAAAGCACTTACGTGCGCAGTTCACTGCACGTCTTTGTCCACCAACAGCTTGTTAGCGACCAACGCTATACGAAAAATGACAAAAACAAACAGAAAAAACAGGTTTTAATTCAAAAATAAGATCGGGCGTCGTCATTTTTACGAAGGATGACGTTCTAGGGTTAAAAAAAAAATATTTTCTTTGCTAGAACCTACAAATTTCGTTGGTGCTAAAATAAATCATCACCAGACTTTAAAATTTTAAAAGAATTGAGATTCAATTTTTATTTATTTTGTTTTTTATATTATGGCTGAAAACAACTGATGAGCTGATTTAGCTCTAGCGAAATGCTTAGTACAATTCGGTACAATACCGTAAATAATCAATTAAATCTGTTAATGAAATCAGGCTACATCAATTTCTTTTTCTCAGATACTTACAGACAGTCCTCTATCAAGTGCTGTACTGAAGATAATTTACTTTGAATTTTGGACACACACACATAATTTTTTTTTTTTTAATTTTGTAACCTTTGACTTACGGAATGCTTAAAATTTTTTAATTTAATTTAAATTAGAATACGGCACTTTAGCCTTCAGCACATGACGAGTATGAGTATAAGCTTTGGCCATGATGGCTGGCTGGTTAAAAAAACATAAGAAGAATTTTATAATTTTTGTATTTTTTTTTTCTAAATAACTTCAGCCGTGTTGTTAAGTTATTCTCCCATAGCAATTGGCAATCAGCATTTAACTTCAGAATTAACATCATCATCAACAAAAGCAACAGCAAATAAATATATTTTTTTGTTCTTTTTTTCAGAAAAGTCAAGTAATACTCAAGGTCAGTTAATGTCTGGATGAATATTTGTATATGATTTTGTTGTGCTTGCTTTTTGCTATAATAAAAAAAATATATTTTTAAAGAATAAAATTTAAAAGAGACACTGAGATTCTTGAGCATTTCCTGTGATTGCCTGTATGTGCAACATAGGAATACGACACGATTGCAAAAAAGAAAGCTGACTGCAGAAGACGTTGGTTGCCCTTTTTATTATTATTTGCATTTGTGCCCTTTTCTTTCATTTGGTCTTTGATATTTCCTTATGCAGTCATTTTAAATTTATAAATTTTAATAAAATAATATAACAAAAGACCCTGAGCTTTAATTTACTGGGATAAATGATGGCTGGCTGGTTGAACTTGACTGGCTGCTGTAGAGGAGTAATGGCCTTTGAAGTAAAGTTCAAGATTTCCGTTGTAAATTTTCTTTCTTTTGTATTAATTAAATCTCTAGTGCAGTTAAGAAAACATAAATAAAAAAAACTGAAAACAAAAATAACAACAATACATGGCTCTTGAAGATACCGTTGTCGGCAGACTGAAAGGCTGGCTGCTTTATTAACAACATCAGACCATTATTTCATTAATTGATCCATTGTCACAAGAAAAGCACTTGAGTACGTTAATGTCCATAGTGCGTTCAACTAAACGTGCTTAAGAAATTATTTCACAAAAAAAAAAAAAAAAACCTGAATTTCAAGGACTTTTGTTCCCAATCATACTAATACTTTTATTTTCTAAGCTGTAATATTCCCACATTTTGTGTTTTATTGTGAGTCATTTATTCCTTGGCTTTAAAAACCACAAAATCTCATCATTATTGTCTAGCCAGCTTAACCTTCACATCCGCTAAGAAACCTTTAAAGCTGAACAAGAATTTAAAGAATAAAAATGTTGAGCCAGCCCACATATTTAACAAACAGAAACTCTAATACCGACCTTTATATGTAACTACAAAACTAAATATTTGAGTATTGAATCAGACAGACAAGGTGATGAGAAGTGTGATCATAAATAGCCAAATATTACAATTTAAATGAATATTTTATTAATCACTCAAATGACACTAAGTGCTGGTATAAAGTACACACTGATGTGAAAAATATAAGGAGAATTCACTCTTGTTGGCATATGTGCAATTAAATCAAATTTGCAACTATTTCTTGCTACAATGTGTGAGAGAGCTTTTCTTGATTAAATAAAGAATAAACATAAACAGAGCACTCATGTATATTTTTTTATTTAAAGTAAATTTGCGTATCAAGTAAGTCCTTGAACCAAAGGCAATACTAAAGTTAAGAGAAAAAAACAAAATCATAAATTTTCTGGTTCAAAATGCTCTCCATGAAATTGAATTTCTTAATTTTTTTTTTTTTTTGTTTATTTTCTTTTCTTTTACATAGAACGCGTAAAGAGAACAGAAACTTAAAGCGGCTCCGTTAAAATTTACAATGCAAAATAAACTTCAATTTTTTTATAAAATTTCTTAAAATTTGGTTTTAGCTCATGGAGTTTTATATAAAAGTATAATTTTCCTTTATTTTAGCAGTGTTTTTTAACCAAAATTAAATTCAATTTAAGCCTACGTTGGTAGTTTACATGTCGCCTACTACCGCCGTACAATTTGATAACTCTGAACTTTAGTTGTTTATTTCGTTCAGCTGTTTTGATGGTGCAAGCTTTTTGAGTTTGCTTTTTGCAATGATATTTAGTCTTGCGAATTTTATAAACCGGTGCAAGTCTCAGTTTCATATATATTGTTGTTGTGAGGTGCAAAATTAAAACTTTTTTGCCACACTTGCAATATCTGCAAGACTTTCAAGGGTAGTTTGCCTTGAAGAGTGAAAACCGCTATTGATTAAAAAGGAATACAAACAGTGATTCCGAGCAGTACTGGACACATCATATGCACAAAAGCATAACAATAACTGTAAAGATAAATAACTTAATACATTTTCAAATAAAAAAAAAAAAATCACAATTTAAAGGAAACGCTTTTAAAAAAAATTACACCAGATACGAGTATGTTATAAAATTCTCTTCGAACGTCAAAAAAGCTCAATTTTTTAATGTCATTCCTAACATTTCTAAGTATGGGAACTATTATACGAAAATTGGCAATTTTATTAAATTATTTCTGAAATATTTAATTTTCGTACATCACAAACATCTTGTGATCTTTTCGAACTTGAACAGTACTGCTAACATACCCTTATTATGGTTCACAGCTCAACTCAGTTGAGTTGTAATTGAAACAACTGCTATTGATGAGTTGTAATTTTTATCAACTGCTCTAACACAGAATTGTAATATCAAAATTATAACTAAAATAGAGTTGAGTTGTAAACCATGATAGGGGCAATAACTTGGAGAGGTCGTCTAGGCCTACCTTTGGAAAATTCACAATTTTATTAAATAATTTTAAAAATATTTAACTTTCGCACATGAAAAGCATTTTATACTGTTTTCTATATACAATAAAAGCCCCGATTTTTCAAATAATTTCTTTAAAAAAAAACTTAATTTTCACAATCAAATATTTACGAACAATAGTTTGCGCCCCCTGGTATATAAGAAATGAGAACATCCACAGAGGTTTAGAAACCCCAACTGTTCGGGAGGAAATTGGGAAATATTGTACTAAGTACGTTCAAAAACTGATGACCCATCCAAATGCCCTCGATAGAGGCCTATTACAGTTCAAGGGACACAGGAGGCTTAAGAGAAATGATACCTTGCGGCTAGTTAGAAGAGATATTTAACTTTTTTATTTTTATACGTAGTCTATTTCTTTTATTCCTAAGAATTGAGCACAAGAAACTAGTTATTACATTGGTAAGAATTGGATACTTCTTGTAAATTTCTTGTAGAAAGATTCAATTACAAAAAAAAAAAAAAAAAAAAAAAAAAAAAAAAAAAAAAAAAAAAAAAAAAAAAATCGTCTTGTGATTTTTTCGAACTTAATTTTTTTAATTTAGGTAAGTAAACTTTTGAAATTGTTGCTCCAGCATCTATAATGAATTTAGAAAGTTTTATATTTATTTTAATAATTTCCTCTATATTTACCACTGTTGGTCCACACTCCAAAATTTTCCAGAGTGTTTGTATTCGTTTTCGATTAACTACGTTTTCGATTAACTAAAGTGTTTAGATTGCGAATATATATAATGTTGGGGGTATTTTTTAACAGCTTTAGTTTTTAATTTACGGGCAGGTTAAAAATTATGATTTTTCTTAACACTTTATTTCATACAGCTACTCTGGTTGAAGAAAAAATGTTTTTTTATCAGATTTTCTTGAATGAGACACCTGTTTTAGATGGCGACAAAGTTTCCATCAGTAATCAGCCATTATATTTATGTATGGCGCACTTCCCTTGGTAACGTTCTTCCACTATAAAATTTATATTTCAAGATGCTCTTCACTCCAAAGTTGCTAAGAAATCGATTCAAATGAGAATGTAAATAGTCGTTTAATGCTCATGTTATAGCCTACGAATTTTAAGTTGCACAACAACATATCGTTAACTAATTGCTAATGTTGTCCTGATTTATGATTCCTAAAAAATTTTAAATCACTTAAAGGAAACATTTCCAGGTTTGTTGTTCAAGTTGTTTCATGATCACAACGTGTCAAAGGCCTCTAAACAGAAGACGACATCCCAGTTTGCAGAGATTGTACTCATAATTATGGCAAGAATGTTCATGCAAATGCATGTTTTTAATCAATAATTTAAAATCGATTCTGATCAAGTACTTTTCCGAATTCGAGAATTTATTGAAATATGGCATCAATTTGTTATTACGATAATTTGTATTCGGTTTTATATTTTTAATATTCAAAAGTATTCACCACACATTTGGCAGCACATATACTTCCTCTTTTCTTTGTATGTACTTGAAAAGTATATATCTACATACATACATACATACATATAAATGTATTTTATCATTCCAAAAATTCAGAATAGATAATGTTGGCAGATAATGTTTGCGGTTGTTTTCATGTTGAAAGCGATCAAACCGTTTAGAAAATTTTTATGAAAAGCACCAGTTTTCTTACTTATTTCACTTTACGGAATAATTATGTTGGAACATCGAAGTAATCAAAACTATTGTGTCAAATTTTATTAATATATAATTTTACTTTAATAAATAAAACACATTCGTTTCAATAATTTAATTTATGATGTTGTAAACGTAAGCATTGTCAGGCAACATATTCTTGTACCATGTGTCAAGATGTTTTCATACGAATATATGACATTTAATGTTCAGCCTTTACCGTTTGAATCGTTTAAAGTATTTTTGAAAAAGTAATTTTTCGATTTTTTATGTACCCGAATTTAAACTTGATAAGTCTCGAGAATATATGATAAGGAAAATAATTAAGTTTTTTTTATTCTCCATACACACATACGCACAATTTTTAATTGATAATTAATTAAAAAAAATTGCGCGTAGAAAGTTTTAGATAAGAAGTTTTTTAAATTTCAGTTAATACGAGGTTTGATCAAAAAATAAGGTGAATTTTCATTTTTCTCAAAAATATTTATTTATTCATCAATTTCTATTTTGTCCCCCTCAGATATAATACACTTGTGCCAGCGTTTTTTTGATATGCACTTTTTGGTATGCTCTTGAGCTCTCTCAGCGATTCGGTTTGTATCTCCTCAATCGTCTAAAAACGCCGTCCTTTCATGGGTCTCTTCAATCTTGGGAACAGGAAAAAGTCGTAAGGAGCCAAATCTGGTGCATACGATGGCTGAGGCATGATTACGGTGTTGTTTTTGGCCAAAAAATTACGAACAAGCGACGATATTTTTGGAAAAAACTTCGCTGCCACATGCTTCAGTCCAAAAATTTCCGAAAAAATTGCATGACATGAGCCAACCGATAGTGATTCGCCGATTCTCCATAACAATTTTCTTCACTTCTTCAACATTTTCATCGGTTATTGATGTGTTGGTCGTCCAAGGCGAGCGTCGTCATTCGCACCTTTTCGACTTCTGTCAAAAGCTTGTACCACTTATAAACATTTTTTTTTGTAAGTAGACTCATCGTATGCCTTTTTCAACATTTCAAGTGCTTTGGAGGACTTGATTCCATTTTTCACACAAAATTTAATGCCAACTCTTTGATCTATGTTTTTCGACAGCAGAAAATCGTCGAACACGCAAAACACTTCTAACTTTTATGCCTCTCACAAACAAATTAAATGTGTTATATAGCTAAAACTGTGAACATATGTTCCAGACGAGTGTACCAACAAAACAAAATAAAGAAACTCGATAATCGAATGTACGTAGTGTAATTTTGTAAATAATCACTCCAAACTACATCAAACGTGAAAGTAATATGTATGTTTGAAAACTTTTATAAAGTAGACATTTGTTGCCCTGTGTAATTACTAAAGCCTAGGACTCACTATCCTACTTAGTCGTACGATCTGTCTAAAAACGCATGTATGCTAAAAAAAAGTATGATAGTGTGTATTGAAAAAGCATGTGTGTGACAGACTTTTTGACAGCTCTGTCCGATTTTTTAATGTTATGAAAATTTTCATAAAATAAATTTTATCTGTGCGATCAGAGTTGCATTTTCTATGTTCAAGGTAGAAAAATAGCAACAATACCAGGCTTGTGTTTTGTTTATACAAACTTTTAGGTTATTTTTTATTGTACGTATTTGTAAAAAAAATATTTTGCGTCAAAGAAGAAAATGAATACTTTTAAAAGTATTAAGGTGAGTAAACATATGTTTTTGTGTCTCTTTTTGTATAATGGTGTGACATAAAGTTCGCCATTTTAAAGTGATTTCTTCAAGTAGGACAGAATTCTGTCACATTATTTTGACATAATCGTACGATCATGTAGGATAGTCAGTCAGTACCTTAAATAGTATTCAATAAGAGATTTTCAGATGTTAAAAAAATACTCTTAAAAACTTGTCATGTACACACATTTTTCACTTTATAAATAACCCTTCTCTCACTCTTTCAATGACACACAATCTGTCAAACATGAATGGTTTATGGTCTTAATTTCAATGTGAAAACGATCACACGCACATACATACTTCCAACAGCATACAAAAAATATATATCAAGTAAAGACCGCCAGAAGGACAAGAATCAATACACCAAACTTCAAAAGAAACAAAAAAAAAGTAGTGACGACGACAAAAAGGTCAAAAAAGTTTCAATAATAAAAAACAACAACAACAATAAACACAGATTGTGAGTAGTTTTCAAAGCAAACAAAAAAAATAAAAATAAATAAAAATTAAATTTAACGAATGATTATTTTTTATTCTTCCTCCTAAAAATTATTTCAAGAAACTAGGTCAAGTACTCGCATACAAAAAAATTTTTTTTGAGAAAATAAATGCAAATACAACAAAATTTTTTTTGTATCCAAAACGCCAGATTTTATAATTATAAATTTTTATTTTTCCTCCTCTAGCAAACACAACATTCTCGCCTAAATCAAGACAAACAGGCGGCAGCCCCACGAAATGGGAGCACTTGGAGATTTTCAAAACTGATTAAAAGGAAAAAATAGAGTAAACGAGTAAGCATTTGAAATTTGTTTAAACATCCCTGAATTTTTATAAAAAAAAATTCAAGGTACCACTAATTTTAAAATAGAATATGAAAAAAAAACTGAATCAAATATCATGACCGTATGAATATTTTACACTTTTTGAAGGTTTCGCCCACCAAACAGAAAAAAAAATAAACAGCAGTTTTTTTTTAAGTTTGTCTCTTTGTGGTCGATTTATTTATTTAATTTTTTTCTGTTTCATTGAAAATCGATGTACACTCACATTTGACTGAATGTGGTTTAATATTTAAATTTATATACTTTTATATTAACATTTTTTTATGAATTCTAAAAACAAATTTTAACAAAAATGATTCTTTCGTTTTTTAAAATATTCAAACCGCATACCAAAAATAAATGCAGAAAATTATAGTTTAGCTGTTTGTGTTTTGCTAAATATTAAAAAAAAAATTATTTCTTGTGCATTTTCTAAGGAAAAGTTTCTAAAATTAAATAAAAGTAGAATTTCCTAATGATCAGCAAAGAGCTTTTGAGAGAATATGTATTGTTAGCAGGCAGATCTGGCAAATGAAGAAGAATTTGTTAACGAACGTTACACTGTGCCAACCAACAGTAAAGTTAAATTAATCGCCAAAAAATTCGAAACAATTATTTGCCATGTGGGAATAACATGTTAAGCAATAAGCTTATGGAACACGGCAGGCTACAGGCTACACACTGTCAAAATTAATTTACACTTTTTAATGTGAAAGTGATTATTTTGACGACTTCACAGATACAACATAGACAACAATAAACGAATTTAGTGGCACCATTGTTTGGTTACAATAAATACCAGCTACCTACAACGTTGCTGCCATTTTCAAAACAATAATTAATTAATTAATGCAACTGACTACACGACAACGAATGCAGCCAACGGTATTTGTAGTGGAGTAGTCGGTAGCTTGCTGTGTTCATGTATTTAATGCAACAGTTTTGACATCTTATTTGTTAAAGAAGCAAGCTTTGACAATGTTTAAAATAAGTACTACTTTAGAGGCGTACTTAAGACAGTTTTTTTGTATTAAAATTTTTTTTTTTTTGTAATAATTTTTACTTTTTAAAAAAATTTTTTAACTTGTTTTGTATTTTTAAAAAAATTTTTTATTAATTAAAAAAATTTTTTTGTGTTTATAATGTAAAAAAATTTTAATTAAAAATTTCAAAATATTTGAATTAAATTTTTATATAATTTTTTAATTAAAAAAAATCTTTTTATTATTAAAATTAAATTAAGTTTTTGTAATTTGTATTAAGGTTTTTTTAATTTTTTGTTATTAAAAAATATTTTTTTTTTTAATTTTTATTTATTATATTATTTTTTTAATTCAGCTGAAATGTGAAAACAATGAGTAGATTACATCAGAAGTCTAAGAAAGCTTAAAATTGTCAGCGGCGGCGGCTGCATAAGCTAAAACCGGCTTATTATAAGAAAAAAATATTTTTAGCCTTTTTAATGGATTTTATTAAAATTTTTGTAATTTTATTGTATTTCTTATACTAAATAAAGTACTAAAAAATCACGAGAATAACATACATGTAGATAGTAAATCTGATAGGTTTTCTGAAGAACATAGATTTTCGAAAGTTAACTTGGAAAAATAATTGTTAATATTTCTTTGTGTCATTTGATTAAAATCTTTAATTTGTACGTATATTGTATATGCAGTATCCAATAGAAAAATATAACGGGATAAGTGTCAATCATTTGAGAAGCATTCTTCAAGCGTTACCACACTACTTTGTTTGAGCATAGAGATGCCAAAAATTTAAATTATTTCAAAGTCAAAAAAAAAAATTTTAAGCCGGCGACTGTTGATGGAAAAAAAACATGGAGCGGTGGCGCGCCAATGGCTTGGACTCAGATCTCTGGATTACATTATTAACAAATGTTAATAATTAATTTTAATGGTGGACAGCTGTCTTTCAGAGTTGTCGAACTTTGATAGTTGAATGTTTTTAATTTTTTATTTTAAATCAAAAAACAAACTTCTATTTAGTTGAAGAAATCATAATTTTGTATTTTGTTTACAAAAGCCAAAGAAGAACTACCGAAGCACGATTTAAGGACAATTAAAAAAATCATAGCAACCATTTTCAATTAAATGACAGTGTGTTAAAAAAGTAAAGCTTCTCATCGATAGATGAACGGAAGAATAGTGAATGAATGAGTGACTGTTATTTTTAAGGCAGGCAAGTAAGACGTGCGTGCAGTTAACAAATAATGATTTATATCTGTTTATCTGCAGCTTTAAGCAAATAAGATGTTGTTAAGTCAATATCGTTAAAACACATTTAAGCACTTTAATTTTTTTCTAGTTAAACTTTGCTGACCTCTCTTAAATTTGTTGTTTTTTCTTTTGTTTGTGTTGTCCAACATATTTTAATTAAAAAAAAAAATTTCTTATACATTTTTTAAGTGAAAAATACATGTCTTGTAAATTATGTACGAAGTATGTAAAGGGTTTGCCAAAAACTAAGGGACAAACATTTTTAATTTGCCTTCTTAAGGTTATCGAAATCATGCTAAAAATAAGGAAATATGGCAAGGCTTTTTATATGTTTATAAGTTAGTGCTTTTGAATTTCGAATTTTAACAGCCATTCGATATCGAAAAGAAAAAATGATGGAAATTTTAGCCTTTTGCAAATTGTGCAAAATTTATTTTAAAAATTGTGTTTCACTTCAGTTTGGCAAATACACATTTATAGCATGTTCACAAGAGACAAGATTCGCTCTCTTTTGAGGGTTCACAATGAATCTCGAATGAAACAGGTAGATTCGCCATACAAAATTAAGTGAGCGAATCTGCAGGTTTCATTTTGAAACTCCTGCCGAAACCATGAAAATTTAGTATCATCCCTAGTTTCTATCGCTAGTTTATCTTAACTAGCTGTCAAACAAAACAAATTGTAAACAAAGAAATATTATTGTTTTGCAAGCATTTCAATGTATTAGTAAGAAACAAAGGAAAGTGTTAAATTAATTGTTTTGTTATAAAAATAAACATATTAAATTATTTGAAATAATAAATAAATTTTTTATAAATTACTATTTTTTCTAAAAATACATATATTTATATTTTAAAATTTAACTTTTTTATCCATTTGAAAACTACAAAACAAACGCGGGCAAATGTGAAACAACAAAAAACAAAACAAAGCAACTGTCAAATGAAACTCATTATGTGTCGTCTGAACGCAAATTTTCACAATCGAGGTTCAGAGAGCGAAACCAGCATTGAAACTCGTCGTGTGAACATGCTATTACAATCGGTACATGCACGCATTCGAGTAACTAACATGGCTGAGAAAGAGACGTTTTTATGTCAGCTGCACCACTCTAAATGATACCTAACATATCTAACGGCGGCTCATGTCGAAAAATCAAGCTGCCAACTTTCAGAGTTAGCAAAAAATAATTTTCTCAAAAAGAGCACGAATCCAAAATATAATTTTTCTCCAAGTTTTTAATTTTAATATTTTTTTGTTATTAGAATTAAAATAATCAGTTAAAAAATTTCCAACTCACATATTTTAAGCAAATTATTTCACAAATATTATTTACAGCCTATCGGTTGAACCAAAAATTGTTACGAGGTAATAAATAAAAAATTAATGCGATTGATTTAACTGATGAGTAAAACGAAAAAGCTAAAACTTAAAAGGCACTAGTTCTCAGTAGAGCTAGAAACACTAAGTTGACAGGCCTGCCAACTTTGACGGCCGTACACGAACACTAAAAAGATACACATTCGCTTTCTAAATGAGTTGGTCGCTTGAGTCAAGGCAATTTTAGTTGCGCAATTCTTATTTTTGTAGGAAAAGGATACAAACTTGCTCGTACTCCGCAAATCTCTTCTGTTCACTATTCGTATCTTTTAAAGCTGTAAGACTGAATGAATGAATAAAAAATCTAAAACTGCTGAAACAAAATTGGTGTGTATGGACACAGCTGTAATTTTAAAACCGAATTAAAAAAAAGTTGGGCGACTAAAATTATCGTGTCTGGTCCTGCTCTAATAGTAACAGCACATACACTTTTAAATTGTTGTTGCTTCGAATTACGAACGCATGTGTTTAGGCATCACTTATTCTGATGCTAAATATGATAATACCAATAGTTACCCTATCAAAATTGATTCAAACCTGCAGTTAAACATTCCTTTAATTGATTGTGCTGAGGTCAAAACTGAACTGATGAAATTAAAATCAACTTTTAGCTATGGACCTGATGGGGTACCGAATTGTTTATTGAAGCACTGTGCAGTTAGCTTATCTAAACCACTTTGTGATATTTTTAACTTATCTATCAAACACGGATATTTCCCTACTCAATGGAAGAGCTCCTATATAATACCTTTATTTAAATCTGGCAGCAAGTATAACATAACAAATTACAGAGGCATTGCAAAACTTAGTTCAATTCCTAAGTTGTTTGAAAAGTTCATTACTAGATATATAAGTCATAATGTATCACATCTTCTATCCCAGCATCAACATGGTTTTAAAAAAGGATGCTCCACTGTTACTAACATTTTACAACTAACTACTATAGTTAATAAAGGATTTGCTAAAAATCAGCAAACTGATGCTATATATACTGATTTTAGTAAAGCTTTCGATAAAGTCAACCATGACCTGCTACTTTCTAAATTATATATGATGGGGTTTTCTCCAATTAGTCTGTCTTGGATCAAGTCTTATCTAAACGATAGAAAACAATGTGTACTTTTTAAAAACTGCGTATCTACTCCTATAAATGTTTTATCTGGAGTACCACAAGGGAGCCATCTTGGGCCGGTCCTTTTCTCATTATTTATAAATGATCTGCCTTCTGTCCTGAACTATTGTAATATATTAATGTTTGCTGACGACGTTAAAATTTTTTTGACCTATGATGGGATCTTTGATCATTCCTGCTTACAACGGGACATTGACAATTTGTATACATGGTGCAATATAAACCTAATGGAACTGAACACTAAAAAGTGCAAGCATATGAGATTTTATAGACGCACTTTTGTTAATATAATCTTCTATCTGGGTGGACAACCGTTGGATCAAGTAACCTCTTTCCTTGATCTGGGTATCTTGCTTGATGCTAAATTAAGTTTTATTCCTCACATTAATATGACAGTTAATAAAGCTAGAGGAGTTTTAGCCTTCATTAAAAGATGGGCAAAAGAATTCACAGATCCCTATGTTACAAGATTATTATATACATCCTTAGTTAGACCCATACTTGAATATGGTTCGATTGTTTGGGACCCTATATATAATATACATATCGACCACATTGAGTCTGTTCAAAAACAATTTCTTTTATTTGCTTGCGAAGCTTGAATTGGAACTCAGCAACAAATCTGCCTCCATACCATCAAAGATTGGCGCTTATAAAACTGCCTACACTAAAAAGTAGAAGAACGATGTTAAATGTATCATTTGTGTTTAATGTTATTAAAGGAAATGTGCAATCAGAGTTCCTTTTACGCCATATTACATTCAGTGTGCCAGTTCGTCCAACACGTCATTTTCAATTGCTCTCGATCAAAACTTTTCGTACCAACTATGCCAATGCTGATCCTTTGAGAAGAATCTGTGCCAGCTTTAATAAGTTTTATCAATTTATTGATTTGTCTTTAAGTTTGGAAACTATTAAACGAAATATAATTTTATTTTTAAATCGCTAATTGTTTTTGAAAAATTTTTATAATTTTTGTAATTTTAAATCATTCATATATAGTCTGTAATTTAATGTAGACTTATTATTCAAATAAATAAAACCACCATCACTGCTGTGGAGTGCAGCATTGAGAGATGAGTTCATTAAAAGCCGTAAGTAAAAAGTTTTTGATTGAAATTTTAGTGTTAAAAATCCTTTTTTACAAGCAAAATATTGTGCAAGTTTTAAAGCATGTGATTGAAAATAATTTCAGTAATTAGCTAAATTAAAAACTAGCTTACTTTTAGCACCACCCTTTACTGAATACTAATTGCCAGTAACAGCATCAATAATTACTGAAAGCAAACAATAGCTGCTGGCATTAAATTGTATTAAGTTGTTATAAAATCATAATTGTTTTTCTTTTCTTTTTTTCATTTGTTTGTTCGTTTCAATTTATTGATTGAAAGCGAATGAACTAAATCGACATAAATGGTTCAACACATGACCTAAAGCAAAAGGTCAAGTTATGAACAAATTAATTTTAATTTATAAAAAAAAAAAAAAAAAACAACAACAAGAACATTGAAATTTTATAGGAAATAATCTTAATGAATTAGCCTACACCTTTTCATATGAAATGTACTTGACACATAAAGGTACAAACAAAGAATGATGAACATTGATGCCTAAGACATCCCTAATGAAAGCAAAATTATAGGGCCCCAAGCCACTTTTCACATAAAAGAAACTTGTTAATTGACTAAGAAAGAACACAATAACTGATAACACAGTCTGATCAGGTTTCACTTTGTATTTCAAGATCACTTTGTACTTAAGCTGCCATGACTATAAAATACTTTGTCTGTGGTGTTCCAAATTAAATTTGCAATAAGATTTTCTTCTTACTGTTTCCAAAGTATTTTGAAGAAGTGATTTTAAATCGGTATTTGGGTTTTTCAACTTAGTTCTGCTAGTAATTGTATAAAATTGTATTTAATTTTTTCTGATTTAAACTTACACGCATTTCGCTTGCGCATATTTTTCGTCATCAGGGAATTTTATTTGAATTAAAAAAGAAATTCAAAATCTGGGAGAAGCCAGCTTCCGTCACTAAACGTTATTTCATTTAATTATATTCCAACTTTTAATTTATTTATTTGGATGATGCTGTGCCAAAACAAATGTATCTTTTTAAATATTTTCCGTCTATCCGTTGAGGAAGTTTGTTTTAACATTGAATGTGTAAAGGTATTTGTGTGAATTGAAATATTCTTTTTCTTGCTTTTATTTATTAAACATAAATACATTTAACATGAGATTTTGTTTTGGAATTTCTTTACTAAATTTCATTTAAATTCAAATGTACCAACCGTACACAATTATTACTTACACTCAAAGAAAACTTATGCATAACAACAACATTTTAATATTGAATAAAATAAATCCAGTAGAACAGAAAAATGTGATCAGTGTTGCAGATGTGTTTCATGCAAAAACGAATATTGCCTTTTCTGTCTGTGTGTGATTAGTTTGTGAGTGCGGTCTGCTACTGTCGAATAAAATGTCTAGACGTTTTTTTTAAGTGTAAAATATCGTATGCTGTCTATGGTTTCTATTAAACGTTTCATCAATTCACTAATGTGTGTGCATTTTTTTTTTATTTTGGCGTTTTAATTAAAGTTTATTTGTGTGGTTTAAGTTCAGAAAACTAGAATTTAAATTTGATTTAAAATTTCAAGATCATTTCACTTGTTTCTAGTTAAGAATACAGCATTTAAGGTCATATAATGTTGAAATTAAAATTGGTTTAAAGGTCTCCAAGACGGAAATGCTATTGCTCGCATATTTTAAAATAAACTGACATCGAGCTAACATTTTTTTTTTAAATTTATTTAGAGCAAATCTTATTTGAAAAGTATATATTTTTAAATAATAAAACTTTATTGACATTTCAATTTGGGTATAACTAACTCTCTTGTATCAGTGAATAATAATAAAAAAATTTAAGTTTAGAAATTAAAATTTTTGGCGGCTAAAAAAAATCTTGTTTGAGTAAATAATTGAAATCATTAATAGCTTAAACATTAAGACATTTTAGCACGTTTAAACCTTAAGAAGTGTTAATTTCATAAATTAAAAACTAAAACATTCATGGGGATTTAAAATATTCGCTTAAGGTCAAAACAAACGAAAAAAATAATAGGCTTTGCCAATTAATTGTCGTACTAGCGTTGCTATTTCAAATAAATATTATTTTTTAGTACATTTCGAAGGTAACCAAAATATATTAACTCTGTTCCTTATATTCTTTTAAAATGTTGTTTTAATGCTCATAAACAAACCCTGTTTAGCTTTCATTGAAGCCGTAAACTTTAAAATAATATTTGCTGTTACCATTGAAAATGTGCTCACTAATTCTGGTGCAGTTTGTTGGCCTACAAATAAAGGAAAACATAAAAAAGGCTACTAACTGCCAGACAAGCCATCCAAGGCATCAAAGCAGCATTTAAAAGCCTCAGCCTATTAAGCCAAATATTGTTGCTTATTGTCTATTGAGCTGTGTTTTTTAATTACTTTTTATAATTTTAAATTATATCACAGAAGTAAAAAAAAAATTTAATCTTTAATCGTGCTTAGCTCTCAACACGATATTTTCATGGAAAATTTAGAAAAATTTTTTACTTAGCACAATAAGCACTAAGAAGGAAAGCATATTTACACAGCTGTTTCATCAGACGCTACTCTGAATCTTCAGTAGACTACTCCCAAGTCTTGTTAAATTCCTGCCCAAACATTTGAATACTTATTTCATTATACCAATCGACGAAATGAGAAAAAAAGAAGAGAAATAAATACAGGCAAGCCTCGATTTAAAAAAAAAATATTTTAATTTTTTGCTTTTCTAATTTCATATGAAAATTGACAAAACTGAATTTACTGTTCTTGGAATAATTGTTTTTTTTTTTTAACAAAAATATCAAAAATAATTTTAATTCAGGGAACTCTAAAATGTGAAATTTTGTATTAAATTGTTCATTAGAAGCACTGATATAGTTTAATATAGACCTCAATAATTTTGTTTAAATAAATAAAATTCATTAAACAAACAAATTAATTAAACCACAGACACATGTTGCTAAGTAATCTAAGCATCTCTAAAAGAGATGTAGCATGTGCTCAAAAATCAAGAACCAAAAAGTTTTGGTGGTTAAACTGATAATATTCTAAATGACTTGCTTTATTTTTCACCAGTTAATAAAGGGTGTTTTTTATAGACGTATAGAACTTTAAATTGCAATAAAACAACGATGGATTATTCGATTGACATGAATTTTATTTATCCGAAAGATAATCTTGTGGCATTACATTTTAAATATGATGTAGTCCAATCTGGACGTCCAATTTTCGATGACTTTTTGCAAGATTTGTGGCCGTATATCGGCAATAACACGGCGAATGTTGTCTTCCAAATGATCAAGCGTTTGTGGCTTATCCGCATAGACCAATGAATTTACATAGCCCCACAGAAAGTAGCCTAGCGGTGTTAAATCACAAGATCTTGGAGGCCAATTTACAGGTCCAAAACGTGAAATTAGGCGGTCACCAAACGTGTCTTTCAATAAATCGATTGTGGCACGAGCCGTCTTGTTGGAACCACAGCTCCTGGACATCATGGTTGTTCAATGCACGAATGAAAAAGTTAGTAATCATGGCTCTATACCGATCACCATTGACTGTAACGTTCTGGCCATCATCGTTTTTGAAGAAGTACGGACCAATGATTCCACCAGCCCATAAACGGATGTAACGGTGTTTCGACATACACTTGAGGATTAGCTTCACTCCAAATGCGGCAGTTTTGTTTGTTGACGTAGCCATTCAACCAGAAGTGCGCTTCATCGCTAAACAAAATTCGCTTATGAAATTCGGGAACATCGGCAATCTCGTTCGAAATAAAATTGCACTATTTGCAAGCGTTGTTCAGGCGTGAGTCTATTTATGATGAATTGCCAAGCCAAACTGAGAATAAATCACTTGACAGCTGTTAAATCGGTCGCCATCTTGAACAGTAATGCCAACTTAAAGTTCTATACGTCTATAAAAAAACACCCTTTATAAATGTATTAGTTTTTTTTTAATTTTTCCAATACATTAAAGTTGTACAAATTATGTATTTTTCATTTAAGTAAAAATAAATATTCTTTAATTTTAAATAATGTATAATTCTATAAATTTAAGTCCCAAAATCGAGCTCTCATTTGGGACTTATTATTGTTAACTAGTGTTTATTATAGTTTAAATTGTTACAGATTAAAAATCAATAAAAAAAATTAAAAAAAGTAGTCTAGAAAAAGCTAGACGTTGGAGATGAAAATGAATGCGAACGGTGAACGTTAGTCCGAAATGTCTTAGAGAGAAACGTAACCCCATATTTTATTCAACGTTGTTTCTGTTAACGCTCAGTTTTCAGGAACGCAATATGAGCCCTAAACGAGGTATTCTTATAAAAGAAAATAAAGAAAAAATTATTTAAGCACAGACAAGAAATATGAAAATTAATATACTCGCATTATATGGAATTGGGAAAAGAGGTCCCTCCTGTCAAAACGAAAAATCCGGTGGTTGAAATCAAGAAATATGCTAGACCAAACTTTAACTTTTTTCCGCTATTGAGCTCGATTTAATACATTAATCTCTCTTAATTTTTAACAGGAGAAGCCTCAATCATGGAAAAAAACCATTCAGCTGGCCTCTCAGTACCACCAGGTTCTCTTACACCATGATATTTCCTAAAAGCTGGGCTGCTTAATATTTAATTTTTTACTTTTTAAGCGTTATTTCTTAAAAATTAAAAATTATTTATAATTTTATAGATTTAATTAACTTTTCCTGGTGATTTCAGCCTTAAGCCATTTCAAAATCTAAATCTTGCCTCTCTGGCCACTATACAAAAGTATACCAGATGCCCACCACAACACATTTTTCTTAAGCGCATTTCCCGTGTAATACGATGACTTTAGATGACATAAAGCACCATACCTTGACACAACATGAAAATTTTCTTTATTGACGTGAAATGAATAAATTCCCCCATATAACACTATGAAATAAGCAAAAAAAAACTTTGGACTGATGCGCTATAGTCACATTTACCTACATTAAAAAGTACTTTAGTCACTATGGCTCAAAAAAAATTAACTTTTAATTTTAATATCTTAAAATTAAGCTTTTTAGCACGCATAATACATTTTCGCTTCTTCAGTTTATTTGTTTTAAATACCATTTTTGTAAAAGAAAATAATTCGCAACTTTCGTTCCTTCGTCATTGTTTTCGTTTAAGTTTAGTTCGTTCGTTCATTTATAGGACGTTCATTTAAAATAAAGAGCAAGGAAATGAACTATAGGAATTCAAAACACGGACTAGTTCGTTCAGTTCAAATAAGTGAATAGTACAATTAGAATAGTTCGTTCGTGTACTACCCAAGACTAGTATTTATTAATAGATGTTTTATAATTCAATTCATTTCGATTGTATGAAAAACCGACTATTCTTGGGCGCTTGGGCGAGCCTCTGACCACCAGATTGATAGGTTAGCACACTACGCACCAGTCTATGGAGGCACCCAACGTTTTGAAAATGACGTAAAAACAAATTAAAGCCAATACAATTTGCAATGTTTTGAGATATTTTGTAACAGTCGTTTTAAAGTAATGATACAGCCGCCCCTTCAAATATCTCATATTAAAAAAAATTACTTATGATTTTTAAAGGCCATCAAAAAAAGAAAATAAAACAATTTCCACAATAAAAAAAGCATTCACAAAAGTGATAATATAAAATCAAAAAGCAATTTATTTATTGTGAATTTGCTATTTACCCCACCCAATAAACAACTACGTTAGAAATAGAAAAACAAGAACATTTTAATATGCCAAAATTTATAGAAAAAAAAAAAACAAGTTACGAGTATATTATGCAGTGCCGCATCTTAAACACCCTTCACCATGACAAATAAAAATTCATATTTTCAAAGAGAAAAAATTTTTCTAGAAAAAATAAAAAACAATAATAATGCGACAATCAAAAAAATCTACACACACTACTATACTACATATACAACTACACCAGGGTTGGAAAATTCAAAAATTGTTTAATACTTTTTTTGTAAGAAAATATTCCAGTATTACAGAGGCGTATTTAACATTATTTTTTAAAATTGAACTTAAAGGCACAAGATGTTTTGTGAATTACAGTAAAGAATTTCACACAATTTGAAGAAGAAATAAAAAACAAAAGTTAATTTTTTTTTTTTAATTTCAATAAAACAAATTACCGTTAAAACTGGTTATAGATTTTGATAATATTGTTGGTATTCTGCTTTGCGACCTCGAGTAACATTTATCAAAATTTTCTATTTTGGTATCATGGCACTCGATATGGAGTAAAATGTAACGTAATTTGAAACGATAGCATTCGTTAGCGAGTCTTCGATCGATTATAATCTTATTTAATACAATTTAATAGCAAACTAGCTATAGTAACCAAAACAAATTACTTTTAAGTTTTTTTAGTTATTGCAATTTTTAATAAATTTTATTTTTTTGAATTGATCATCCATATTATCAAAAATTTTATTTTGCTCAATTGTTGCCTACATTCACAGGCTACAGTTCTTTTTTATTTACTTGCCTTTGAAAAAATTTCTATATAAATCTATTACAATTTGAAAAAAAAATATGATTCGAGAGATATCGTATGAGGTGTTTAGACCCCCGATCTAAACTCAACGTTATAATCAATAATCTCATCTATTTTAATAGACCGATTTTGCAAAAGTAATTTCTCATAAAATTTTATTCCATGTAACATCAACTAAAGCAGAGTTGAGTTGTAAACCATAAAAAGGGTATTAATTTTATAATGGTAACATGATGGAGGTACCCAGGCATATCAAAAAAATATTCTAAGGTGTTGATGAGAGCGCCTACGTGAACAGACAGTTGGTTAAAGAGACATTGATTAATTGACTTGCAATATATCGCCATATGTTTTCAAAAAAGAGTCGTAAGTCAAAAACTTGACAACCACCCCCATCATAAAAAATTTTTCCCTCCTAATCTATTCCCATTTCACATATTTGCAATCATGAGTAACTCCCATGAAAAATAAACTTTTCAGTAATTCAATTGAGATTGACAACATGAAAAAATTTTTACTTTAGAAATTCCCTCTTATCGTAAATAAATTTTTCTTATGAAATTTGTTCACTTTTCCCCAATATTTGTTCACTTCATATTTGCTGGGGAATCATTTAATTTGGGTATGATCAATACATCCCACAACAGCAGGTATTCCAAGTTTATGATCAGACGAATTATGAATATTCCCCAGTTATTTTGTTTTTTTTTTAAGGAAAATTTTGGTCTTTGGAAAAAAAATACTGCAAATCAGAGAACTTTCTATTTCAAAAATGGCAAAAATTTTATTAATGATAAGAGGAAAATTAAAAGTAAAAAAAAACTACCGGCGAATTTTTATCTATAAATGGTTTGAATAAGTCTTCGGCTATAAGTCTACGTTCTTCTTCGGACAGATAAGTTATCCACTGGTGGCAAAGACTTCTCTAAAACATTCAATATTTACAAAAGCATTATACAGAACGTTGATTGTGCCATACCCACTTCATAATCCCTCTGCAAAAAATCTCCAGCTTGACTATCGTTGGAATACCAAATTATTTTTAGGAGTCGTCACTTTCAGAAAATAATTAAAGGCTTCTTTATCAACTTCATAAAGTTTTTTAAATCAAATACAAAAATTGATTCAATTATTTATTAAATTTGTCAGGTGAATGGCGTAAACGTAGGCACCTATAACAAAATTTCTCCAATTAAAAACATTATTTTACTAAATTTGTTTGTTTTAAATTTAAAAATGTTTGCACACCCAGCTTGTTCTTCTTGTTTATAACAATCAATGTGAGCTGATAACTTATAAAAATTTCATGGGAGATTGACGATAGCATTTTTTACTTCGAGGGAAATAAAAATCCCATGGAAAAAATATTTCACAAGCTATTCCCGATAGGGATGAATATGAAAAATTAAATAGATTTTTGTTGTAGTTTAAGTTTAAGAATGTTATTTTTAATTGTAGGAGTGAAACATTTTTCGAGAACATGTAAATCGATTCGATGTACTCGTATCAAAATGTCGGATTTGATTTTTTTTTTTTTTTTATATTAAAGCTTTTTTAAAAACAATGTGAAAAATTAAAATTATTTAAAGTGGTTTTGATTTTCCTCAATTAACCAATCAATTGACCAATTAACAAAAACAGATATATACACTACACAAACGCAATAGAGGCTGCCATACTTTTACACTAAAATTGCATTGAACTTGACAGTGTATGATCAGCGTTACGTAGGTAAATGAGTTATGAGGTAGAAAGTGGATATTACAAACGGAATAACAAACTGTCGTACATGTGCCTGTGGTGAAGGGTATAAAATAAATTTCTTTACACATGTTCTAAGTACATGCGTACCCGCACAGATGTTTATTTTGTTTTTTTTTTTAAATGACACAACAACTACAATAACTACTAAAATAAAATAATTAAAATCATCACAACATAAGCGAAAAAAGCAACAACAAAAATTCAAATAAAATACTACACATACACATTAAAAAATATTTTTCAAGGTTAAGGTTATCATGTTGCCAAGATCAAGGTAAATAGAGCCGGTAACAGCAAGCAAATTAGCAATAACAACAACAACACCACAAAACAGCCTGTCAGTCAGTTAAGCAACAGCAACCAGCACAACAGACACACTTTTTAAATTTTTTTTTTTTCATTTTTTTTAACAATAAAATTTTGTCAAATAATTTTTGATTTACAAATGAATATATGAAAAAAAAAAAAAAAAAAAAAATACACCACAACGACAACAACAAAAAATATCGAAATGACGAATATTGGTAAAAACCCAGCTAGCATTTGGAAGATGGTTTTTTTAAAAATCGCCTTTGAGCACTTTTCTTGCTCAAATAATCAATATGAATATGATTCGCACTTATGTTTTAAAATTGTTTTCACCGTTACTTATGATCGTATTTGGCTCATATAGCAGATTGAAAAAACCTGCTTGGTCGGTAACAGTTCTTGGATCTTGGATTTTTTTTCTTATATTATGCCCAGATGGATGATAAAGGAATCATAAATGACTCGTCAAAAAAAGTCGCAGGTAGGGTATCAGTTACTCCCCACAAAAGTATATTTTATGATCTGGTTTTTTAATTGCGCAGAAGAATCAAAAAAGACTTAAATTTGCTAAAATATCTCAAAAAATGTTGGCTGGGAACACTTAAATCAAAACGAAGCTAAACACGAATCATTAAATAACCAATCAATTCAAATATTATTTGGTTAGCGCTGCTAGTTTTGCAGTTAAAAAAAATTTATTAGCAGTTTTGTTGCTGAGCGAAGGGGACAAATTGCTTCAAGCATTTATTTTTTCAAAATTTTTTTTTTTTTTTTTGGGTATGCTACATTTTAATTCCGGCAATAAGTTCACTACAGCTCGTTTGTACTCATTTCCTAAATAAATAGTTGGAAAATGAAAAGTTTTAGATAAAATAAGAAACAGATTTAAATTTCTTAAGAAGCCTGATCATAATTGAAAGCATGAACAGTTGAATTGGCATTAACCACTGTTTGCTTCATTAAAGCGTATGCTTTCAAGTCTTCACGTCGTATGGTTCTTCATTAAAGCTTTGAAGCACCTCAAGCTATCAAGGCTTAAAAATATTTAAATGCAATTAAGAAATTATTTTTAATTAAACAGAAATGGCAGACTATCTGGCTAAAAAGGGCTAGGATACCACTTTCATAGGAGCAGGGCCTTTCTGCGGAGTGAACAATATCTTCATTTGTGCCTACAGCAGAGCCGAACCGATCATGCGGCAGTCAAAGAAAGAAACTCATTAATCCGGAACGTATTAGGGCGGGCAAATATTATTCTTAATCTCAGCAGAAATGACACCAAAACTCCATTAAAACAATATTAAAATTGGTGTGATATGTCAAGAAAGGCACGAACGTCGAAATATATTCGCAAGGCACAAAATTAGCTGGCTACGTGATTGGAATGCAGCCTCCCAGAGAATATCAACAATTAAAAGATTCATGATGAGTATTGGATTGTGTTACTTGGGAATTTAGTTGCATAATAAGAACCGCATAAGAGAAAGAATTTTGTGTAAAATTGAAGAAAATTAAAGGAATCCTTTTAATTTTAACATTTTATTTAGTGTTCATTAAAAGAGTAATAGGCGGGACTATGACTGTCGTTGTCGTAAAGAAAATACTGATATGTGGCAACGTTGACCATATATCCCCAATTCGAATACGAGAACGACACTAGCTAGTTTACTATTGAATAATTAAAAACTAAGATTACATTCGATCTAAAACTCGTCTCGGATTTTGTTTATTTTTGCACAATATCGAATGAGATGATCCATCAACATATTACGAATTTATGTTTTTCTAAAGGGCGTATAAAAATGTTTTTCAGGATTTATTAAAGGTGATAATAAATTTCAACACTGAGAAGCGGACGATATTTTTTTGTTGTTGTTTGATGTATGATTGGTTGGTTTACGTGGCGGCCTAAGGGCCCTCAATTAGAATCGCAAGAATCCATTTTTAAGCCGTAAAGTGACCTAGACCCATTCGGTGACATTGACCTTCACATGTGCACCGAGAAATCTGTATCTCGAAGTTATAAGAGCCTACCACTCGCAGAGAAGGTGAAAGACTGAGGGGTTACTCTCTATTGCGATGCGCAAGAAAACGCATCGCAATAGAGAGTAACCCCCCTGTCTTCTTAATCTCGGGTGACCGGCAGCTGCGGCAGTTTTCGTTAAAAAGCAGTCCCAGCCGATCGTCCAGTAACCAGTTATCACAGCGACCAATCTGGAAATATCATTAATATTCCTGTCTACTAGCCCAGCAGAACGTTTACCATCATAGCGGGGCCATAATTGACTCGTAACCTTACACGTTTTTAGACTCCGCTATCTGGTATCCGCCTTGATACTACTAAGTGATACCGAGACTGTCACTGACATAGAAACCTCCATGTTAGAGCCAGTCCTAGACAATTCATCCTAAAACTAGAATTAAACTTTAAATTAACTAAAATTAAAATTTAAATTAAAAGTAAATTAATATTTATTAAATAGAGAATTTTTTGAATTCTGAAAATAAATTTCATCTAAAGCGTTACCAACATAATACGAGTATATAAGATACCTGTCTTTTAAAAGAATTACACGGACCCTTCACATGTTCATGTAGCAGAACTTAACAAAAAAATCGTTTCCTAAAATTTACAATTCTTGGTTTCACAATCCCCAGAACACTCTTAATTATAATTACTAAATCCCTTCGAACAAGTATAATTAACATCGTTCTATAGCTATCGCCAAGCTATTATTCAATTTATTAAAATAAGTATTGGTTGATATCAAAAAAACCATTTTGAAATTTGCCAATAAAAAGTAATTCAATAAATAATGTTGTAGGTATGGTTTTAGAACCGAATTTCCAATCGTTACTTATTCACTGAAAATAGTTTGTTCAGTAATAACAATATTGGCTAAACCATAGTTTAAGTAATCAACTAGATACTGTACAATTAATTCTTAGCAACACTTGGATAAGATTACAAACAAAAAAAGTGTTGATTTGAGAAAAAAAATTATGATTTTTTTTAAATTTTTCACTAACCTTTTCAATATTGATGAAATGATCTGAAATTAAAAACAAATATTATTAATGAAACTATGAAGATAATAATTCAAAAAAAAGTTATTTAAATTAAACAAGTTAAATTCGGCTATGCTACCCTTCACTGTGTTAATCAAAAATTCATATTTTTCACTTTTCACCTTTTTAATATTCAAAAAACAAAAAATTATATAATTGAAACGTCTAGTTTATGAAGCTTGAAGTCGTAATTTAAAAATTTATTTACTTATTATTAGAGGGAAATATCGATATAAAAATAAATTTTCAAGCTCAATAAATTACCAGTTTCAATAAAAACAGATCAAATAAGCTCACAAATATAAAAAAGAAATAACAATAATTTTCTTTGAATATCTATTTTTTATTAATGCTAAATAAATAATTTATTTCAGTTCAAAAAACTAAAATTAAAGTCCTAAGAAAAAATGCTTTCTGAAAACCTTGGGCCATAATCATAGTCCCACTAAAGTCTGTATATTTTTAAAAACGACTTTAAATTCATATAATTCTTATGAACAAAATTCAGCTCTTAATAAAAACCTACTTTTTTGTGACTTAGATTATGGGCCTTATTTTTAAAAGCAATAAAATGTCTATAGCCACTCAATTTTTAAAATAATAAAAGAAATAAATTCCAAAAAATATACGAGTATCCAATAGGAATGTAAACAATATAATTTAATTTTGGAAACATTTGTAGACATTTTTAAACCAAACATATTTAATTAAATATAGGGTCCGCCAAATAACTTTTTTTTTTAAATGCTATAAAAGCATCGAGTGTAGCTTCGGCTGTGTGGCACGTAGTGGCGTCCTGTTGAAACCAAATGTTGCCAATATCCTCCTCTTCAATTTTTGTGAACAAAAATTCGTTCAACATGGCCCGATAACGATCGCCATTGACTAACCGCCACTCCCTGCTCATTTTCGAAGAAAAATGGCCCAATTATGCCTCTGGACCAAAATCCGCACCAAACAGTGACTCGTTTTGGGTGCGCCGGCTTTTCAATGTATGCGTGCGAGTTTTCTGTGCCCCAAATGCGACAATTTTGCTTGTTTACATACCCGCCAAGATCAAAATGAGCTTCATCTGAAAAGATGATTTTTTTGGCAAAATCGGCATCTTCTGTAAGTCGATCGCAGGCCCACTTAGCGAAGCGAAAACACAACCATATTCTTTCAGCGGAAGGATAAAACTAATTATCTGTCAAATGAGACATGAGCTAAGTGTTACCATTCACGAAATAAGCACTAGTTGAAAAAAAAGTTCGATTTCGGATATATTTAATATCAATAAAGAACTTAAAATTAACGGGAAAAATCAAAAAAATTCACCTTCATTGAGATGTCTGTATTCGTAATGCCATTACGCTCAAGGCATTTAAAAAGACACATATTTACACAAATTTGTAGGTTTCGTGTTCCATAAAAAGACAAAGCAAAAATTAATGAAAATTTTAAATTTCGTTTGTATTTTTTATTTTTCTCGGCCATTTGTGGACCGATCGTTTTTTGCACAGATATTATTTCGGACAAAACTGCATATCAAGTTGTTTTGTCTGTTTTATAATTTAGACAAAATACGCAAAAAACACCTCAGAAAATTGTCAAAAACATAAGTAATCGCAATTTTCGACTCATAAAATTAACCAAAATATTTGTACAAGCATTTTAGGCAAGTGTTCACAATTTATTGTAAACAAAAAGGGAAAATACTGAATATGAAATTACAAACAACATGAAAAACTCTTAGACCAAAGGTGAAGGGTATAAAAATAATAAGACCACATACTTGCAAGCAAGCAAACAAACCTACACGCAAAGAAAAAATATGGTTGAGGCAACCATATTCTGATGGAAACATAGTATGGTTAGATTTATGATTGCTTCTAACCATATATATTTTTAAATCAACGATATTAAAAATAGCTTTCAACTGCAGATGTTGCGGTTCAACCCCCGGTCAAGGCAAGAAATTTTTTTTAATGCATACATATTTTAATATGATTTTTAAAAAAATTTTAATTTAAATTTTTTGTATAAATAAAGGTTTTTTATTCCATTGATTTTTCTTTTCTATCAATTTATATTTATTTATTACATAATACATCGGGCTTAAATTTATTTTTTTTAATTTTAGTTGACTCTACCAGGGCTCGAACTTGCAAACACTTAGTTAAGAAGCATTAACTCGCCACTCAACCACTTCAGCCACAAAGCTCAGTTGAGTTTGAACGATTAAGTTTTTCTTTTATACTCACTTTATTTACATGGTTGCGGAAGAGACTAAATTTAAAACAATTTACATTCAACCATATTTTTATCATTATTATGTTTGCTATGAACACATATATGATTTCTAGGAAAAATTTTATTAAACATAATATGATAATTATATGGTTGATCTAAGACACGAAACATAATGTGGTTAAAAATAACTAGAAACATGTTTATCGTGATCAAAATAATGTTTAGATCCTTCAAATTAATAATAATATTTTTGTGAAGAACACACTATGTTTGAGATGACCATATTCATCTATCTTTTTTCTTTGCGTGTATAAAAATTTTAAGTTCAGGTTATGAACTGTTTAAAAAAAACACGATTGTTTTAGTGAGTTGATCAAAATATAACTAACTTTATTTTTCATCTTTTAGTTCTTATATACTAATTACAAATATATTTTATTGAATTGTATTTTTATTTATTTTATTGCATTTTCGTTAATTTAAATGAGAACGGAAATGCAAGAAAACAATTCTTAAGAAGAAGTCTGGGTTTAATAATTTGTTATAATTTAAATAATTTTTAATAAAACAATTCTTAAGAAAATAAATTATTAGGTGTGTAGTTGTTTATTAATTTTTCGTAATTGCATTTATTTATTTTATTGCATTTTCGTTTATTCATATGGGAACGGAAATGCAAGAAAACAATTCTTAAGAAAAAGTCTGGTTTTAATAATTTGTTATGATTTAAATAATTTTTAATAAAACAATTCTTAAGAAAATAAATTATTAGGTTTGTAGTTGTTTATTAATTTTGCGTAATTGCGTTTATTTATTTTATTGCATTTTCGTTTATTCATATGGGAACGGAAATGCAAGAAAACAATTCTTAAGAAAAAGTCTGGATTTAATAATTTGTTATGTTTTAAACAATTCTTAAGAAAAAGTCTGGATTTAATAATTTGTTATGTTTTAAACAATTCTTAAGAAAAAGTCTGGATTTAATAATTTAGTACTTTATCGATTTTGCATTTTTGTTCGCATGGGAACGGAAATGCGATTAACAAATATTACTTTAAATTATGTTATTCATATGTTTTAGGGGAGTGATGGGAGATATTATAACACCCCCACCGTTAGTCTGAGGCTCCGCCGAGGAAACAATAAGGGTTCTTGTTTTAAGTGTTTTTACATAGATTATGATAAAGATAATAATTAAAATAATAGAAATCCCTATGCTACCACCGGTATTTATCAAAGTGCTTTTTAAAAATTTATTATTAACAATTTTTATGGTTTCATTAAAATGTATATCCTTAATATCTAAGTCAGTAAGTTCAACATTGTCTTTATTTATTTTTAATATAAATTTTTCCAAGATAAATATTTCTCTTATATTTACTTTAAAATTTTCATAAGTCTTTAGTTTTGTTTTAACAATACAGTTTTCAAATTTAATTAAATAAGTTTTAAATTTTTCTAGTTTATATGGATGTTTACAGTTAGTTTCAATTTTATCTTGATAGTGTTTGAATATAAGTAAACCAGGGTAAATTTCCCTTTCTTCTGAGTCTTTTGTTAATTTCATGTTACATTTAGGTTCAAGATTTTTGACAATACTCGTTAGACAATTATCATTTATGTTTTCCAAGTTTTTATATTCCAATGTGTTTGATTTATATACTTCGTTCTTTTGAATAAGTACAGTGCTACTGTTCAGTAATAAGGTTCTATTTCTATTATCAGGAATTGGTTCAAATACTACTTCTGAAAATGATTTGTTCAAAAATCTTGGAACATTCAATGTCAATACTATGAAGTTTTCTTTATATGCTAGAGATACTTTTGTCTGAAGATAAGATTCTATATTTCCTATAAAATTAAATTCTTCCTCTGTTAGTATATCTGAAGGAATTATCCCTAATTTTGAATTAAAAATAACGTGTCCAATTTCGTTTACATGGTCCATTAGTAGGTTAATGTCGTTATTAATGCGGAAAACGTTCTGTAAAAATAGGGTTTCGTCTTCTAAGTTGAGAATTCTATTCTGCGTCTCTGTCTTGAATCTGTTTACATAGGTCTGTATTATTTTCTGCTGGCTATTTATGTGGTTCGTAATATTTGATATCCTGTTTGACATAGAAGTGCTTAAATATGAGACTTCGTTTAACGTTGTCATTGTGTCTCTGTTATTTTTTTCGAGGTTTATAATTTTGTCGAAAATTTGTTTTTCGTCGTCACTGTCCATTGTGCCTACCATAAATTTTAGTCCTTTGCCTATTGCGTTCACCAATCCTCTTCTTTGTCTGAATCTAGGTGTCAAGTTATTTATCTTTGTCTTACATATTTCCATGTTCTTATTCACGCTTTCCAGTAGTGGAGTGATGTTTGTGTAAGTATCCGAAAGTTTATGGATATTATCCTGTAATAAACTGGCTGTTTCCATATATTGCGTAGTATTGATGGCGTGAATTATCCTAATGTATTTATCGATGATTTTCTACGTCTCTTATCTTAATTGGTATATAACCATGATTGTCAGATAGGTCTTGGATGTCGAGGTATTGTCCGTAGGTAACTATAAAAATAGTCGTCAGAAAAATCCAAAGTGTCATCTGGAAATGTTGTATATTATATATCTGTATACTCAGGAAAATATTATTATTTAACTTTTATTCTAGGGTTATCCCTATCTTGAAATTTCTTACTTCGTCTGATATGGGTTTTATAATACTTGTGCCCTGTCTTAACGTTCTCGACGTGGTCGTCATCGATTTTCTTACTATCTATCTTCCTGTATTTCCTATGGTTTTTACCCCCTCTAATCTCTTTGATATAATTTGAACCATCTTCTATTGTCAGATCTGTCCTATCTTTATTCAATTTGCCTATGTATTCTTCTTTTTTCTTAGTCATCAAGTCATGAATCTCTGTATATTTCTCCTCATTAATTTTTCCATTAAGGAAATCAATGGGTCTGATCTTCGTTGTACTATGAATTGTATTGTTGTAGTATCCTATTATCCGCAGAATTTTCTCCTCTGTTGTTTGTTCTTTATTCTTTTCATCGTGCCTTAAAAGCCTTATATGCTCATTTATAGTGTTGTGTAGACGTTCTATATCCGCATTGGAAGTGTGGTTACTACTTGAGGTAAAGTGTATATTAATATTTTCTTCATTGAGGAATTCGCGCATTGGAATGGCCTTAAACCCTAGCTCGTTGTCTACAACTATTTTTCCTATCTTACCAAATGTATTTATGTACTGTAGTAGTTTAGTCCTAAATTCTGTCCAAGTTCTACTGCTTATCTTGTATGCGACTGCATGTTTTGTAAACTTATCTATTATTGTCATAAAAAGTTCCTTTTTCAAAGAATAGAATACGTCTATATGAGCTATTTCTCGAGGTTTGAGTGGAGTTTCACTGACTCTAAATGGTATTTTAGGTGGTCTTCTATCATACTTTTCAGTGGTGCATACTTCACAATTGTTAATGAATTGTGTTATTCTTAATTTTAGGTAGGGGTTGTATATTTTGTTTTTTAGTTCCCCGTAGACAGCCTCTATTCCTCGGTGATTCTTACTTAAATGTTCCTTTTCTATAGTATCCGTCAGTTCCTCTTCGTCTTTGATGTCTCTAAGCAACTTAGTGCATCTTATTATCCTAAATTTATCATTATTTGAAAAAAGTTCCAAATATACGTTCTCCAGGGTGTTAAAAAATTCACTCTCTATATAAATTGCATTCAGTTGGTTTGGGTTGAAATGATTTTTCAAAAGAGAGATTGAAGTTTCCCTGTCGAGTTTCTTAATTCCTATTACTTTTCTATTATTCTTAAAGACGTTCTCATTCTTTATCCTGGCTGCACCTGAAGAAATTTTCTTAATGATGATTTGGTTCTTAAACATGTTGATAGGGGATTCCGTTTCGTTTATCTTAAGCACCTCTGATTCCAAAGCATTGACGTTAGCAGATTCGGGTTCTATTCTTGATAATGCATCGGCGTTACTGTTTTTTATCCCTCTTTTATAAACGATTTTATAATCGAACTCAGAAAGTTTAAGCCTCCATCTTACTAATTTGGAGTTTGGCTCCTTAATTGAAAATAGCCATGTGAGAGGTTTGTGGTCTGTTTCTATTTTAAACTGTCTTCCAAAGAGGTATGGGCGGAAATATTTGGTAGCCCAGATGATGGCTAGAAGTTCCTTTTCGATAGTGCTGTAATTGCACTCATGATCGTTAAGAGTACGACTCGCGTAGCAAATGGGGTGGTTATCTTGAGAAAGTATTGCCCCTAGTGCAAAATTGCTGGCGTCCGTCGTAAGTGTGAATTCTTTCGAGAAGTTTGGATAGGCCAGAATTGGGTCGTGAGTTAGTAATGTTCTAAGTGTATTGAAACTGTCTATGTATTCTGGGTCATCAGTGTTCATTTTAGTGTCCTTCTTCAAGTATTTGGTCATGGGCTTAGCTATCATGGAATAATCTTTTATAAATTTCCTATAGTATCCTGTTAGTCCAAGAAACTGTTTTATTTGTTTGGGAGTTTTTTCTTTGGTGTAACTTATTATTGTCCGTCGAATAAGCATACCCGGCTTGGAACAGAATGTCCATGGCCTTTTCTAAATCTGTTGGGTTTCTGCAAAATAATATTGATTTCATGGGCTCGGGCAGCTTGCTTTTGAAAATGTTCAATGCGGTGTGCATATTATTGATTGCACTTTGTCTGGTGGCTTCATCTTCCCCTAATATGACTTTTAATTTATTATTTAGCCTATGTAGTTTACTTTTTATATCTTCATAAAATTCCACCGTATTTGTTTTAAATGTTACACTTCGTAGCTCATCAAAAAGCTCCTCACAGGATCGCCTATCCCCAAAGTTGTTTTGCAAAATATTCTTTATCTCTGGCCAGGAGACGGCGTGGCAGTTTATTTCGATAGTCTGCCTGGCTTTTCCTTTAAGTTTTGACTTGATTATGTCCGAAAATAGTAATTGTGATAGTTCGTCAAACGTGCGCAGATGTGGGTGTATCCTATCTATGAGTGTAGTGAAGATTTGTAGGTCCCTATGGTCCCCATTAAACTCTGGTAAACTGTTCAGGTATTTCAATGGGTCTATTGTTAGTCTGTTAACATGCTCTACTACCTGGTCTACCATTTTTGTAATTGTTGTTTTTCCTATTGGTTCTCTATACCCTAATATGTTTTAAATTTCTTTTCTTAACTAAATATTTCTTTTTTGCAATTTTTTTTATTAATGTTATTTGACGAGAGTATCTCTCCAGGATTTCAATATCCTCTTCTTTTGGAGTATACAAAATAATTCTCTCTATTTCTAATTCTATTTTAAATTTCTGCCTTATATTCATTTAGCACTTGCAAGATATTAGGTTTTATTTATAATTGAAATTGCATATATGTATGTATATATATTCCTTTTTATACAGGAATTTTATAAAAAAAAATTTTCCTTTTTTTTTTTTTTTTTTTTTTTTTTTTATAGACTAAAAATAAATCTTACTCTTAATGTTAATTTGGTGTAGACTGGCATCGAGGACTTCTGATTCCTTTGAGTTCTGGTTCTATCTTTAGTTGTTCTTTGGATGTGAAAAAATTTTTGAGTTTCTCTTTGAAGAGTGTTGTCACTTGATGGTTTAATTTTGGTGAAGGAAAAAAAAATGTACTTGTTGGATATTGCTACTTTTATTATCCAGATGTTCTTTCATTTGTTGAATTAAAAATTTTCAAAGGTCCTTAGTGAGACATAAAACTTTTGAATTAAGGATATTGTTATTTTCCAAAAGTTTTTATAAAAATTTCCACTTTTTTATTTTCCAAAGGTTCTTATTAAGGATTTTTATTTTAGTGAGACAGAATATTTATAAAAATTTTCACTTTTTTATTTTCCAAAGGTTCTTATTTATAAAAATTTTCCTTTTTTTAATTAAGGATTTTTATTTTAGTGAGACAGAATATTCATAAAAATTTTCACTTTTTTAATTAACGATATTTTTATTTTTATTTTCCAAAAAAAAAATTTGGAGTTTTTACCAAAGGATTTGTATCATCTACGATCTTTCGCAGGATGAATACAAACTTGGATTTGTTCACAGGTTTGTGCACAGATACCGCACTAGAAATTGAAATTTCGAGTTCTACCGCGTAGATGAAGAAATCTTTTGTTTTCCTTATCCTTTAAATATTGTTTTTCACTTTTTGAAACTTTATATTTGTTTACGTTGGGTAGGACTTGCGGTATCCTACCGACTGCGCCAATTTTAAGTTCAGGTTATGAACTGTTTAAAAAAAACACGATTGTTTTAGTGAGTTGATCAAAATATAACTAACTTTATTTTTCATCTTTTAGTTCTTATATACTAATTACAAATATATTTTATTGAATTGTATTTTTATTTATTTTATTGCATTTTCGTTAATTTAAATGAGAACGGAAATGCAAGAAAACAATTCTTAAGAAGAAGTCTGGGTTTAATAATTTGTTATAATTTAAATAATTTTTAATAAAACAATTCTTAAGAAAATAAATTATTAGGTGTGTAGTTGTTTATTAATTTTTCGTAATTGCATTTATTTATTTTATTGCATTTTCGTTTATTCATATGGGAACGGAAATGCAAGAAAACAATTCTTAAGAAAAAGTCTGGATTTAATAATTTGTTATGTTTTAAACAATTCTTAAGAAAAAGTCTGGATTTAATAATTTGTTATGTTTTAAACAATTCTTAAGAAAAAGTCTGGATTTAATAATTTAGTACTTTATCGATTTTGCATTTTTGTTCGCATGGGAACGGAAATGCGATTAACAAATATTACTTTAAATTATGTTATTCATATGTTTTAGGGGAGTGATGGGAGATATTATAACATATAAACATAATACGCCCAGATAAAGTTTAGTAACCTGACGACAGCATTTACAAGTATTATTTATTATTGAAAATAAAAGAAAATGATGATGAACTCGATTAATATGCAAACCAATATGATTGACTTGTATCAAGGACACTTTAGAGCAACAATGAGTTATGAATTTCTCTTAAATTAAGCTATAAATAAAAATGAGTAATAATTAAGACACTCTGAAATATTTATTTGAATTCAAATTCAAAAAAAGAAAAATAAATTTTAGCAAATCGTACATGCAGATGCGCCGGTTGAAATAAATAACAACAACATTTTGACGCACCCTGGTAAAAACACTAATAAACGAATAAGCAGTCGAACTCGAATAAGCGAAAATTAAAAACGTTACGATATTTCTAAAAGGGAAACTATTGCAATTAATGTAAAATGTAGCATTAAAATTAAAGGATAAAGAATGAAGTACTAAAAATGAATAATAATAAATAGGGCTGTTATTATAATAAAATTTAAAATTAAGTTTTGTTAGGCCACATATCCGGCTTTCACTCAGACCATAAATCGTAGCATGAGAATGAGTTGAATGTTGGATCATCTGTAAGTTATCTCTAAATTTTATTTTTTAGCCAGAATATAATTATTTACATATCAATATACATACTAACTTTAACTACTGTTATTTCTTAGCTTGTCTGTAGAAAACACCCAGGGAGTAAGGAGCAGCAATAGAAACCTGCAATATGTTATAATTATTTAAATATAGTGTTATCGCTTTTATCACCATAAATAAATTTTTGCTAATAAGCGATGCACAGTGGGTTCAAATAATCTACTACTACTGGGACTGAAAAGAGTTGCAAATCGGTACACACTTATAAAAAAGTTACATCAATGCAAAAGTTTTTTAAAGCCGAGTTTGCCATTTCTGCCATTATTTTAAACTAATCTATGTTGGTGTAGGGTGCCTTAAAATACAATGGTCAAAAATATTAGATTCTCTACTACTGCGTTTCATCGCTATTTGTTTGATTATTTTAAAGTTTTTTATTTATCAACACTTTTTATGTGTGCGGTATTTGCTTCACCAAAATGTTAAATTTAGCAAACACAATTTTACCTCTTCCAATAAATCTCTTAGACGCTCTCAAATTGTTGCATTATTCTATTAAAGAGATAATATTAAATTTGCAATTAAAGGATTTTGAAATAAAAATGTTTATCGAACCGAATTTTGGTTAAATATATTGTTACGTTTTTACCCTACCATAAAACCATTTAGTTTATTAAGGTTCGTATTGTAAAATAAAAGGCAATTAATTCACTTTTTTCAACACTTATTGGAGAAACACACTTTATTGCTTACGACACGACACACCTTGTTTACAGTCTAATGGCTCAACTGAACTTCTTTTGCAATCTCAGCATTGCCTCATATACTGTTTCACTTAAAACTAGAGCCATCTAGATTTATGTGGTAACAATGCTTCACTGTAATGCATTTTTGTTGGTGAAAAAATTAAATTGGCTGATACACACATCAAACTGATTGATATCAATCTCATTTTTATGTGATTTTCTTAATGTGTAAAGACTAAAGGGCTGCACAAGCATACTTAAATGGCTTACAAGCACTTTTTATTATAAAATATTACACATGTTTGTATTGATGTGTGACTTTCAAGTATGCTTGTGCAGCTCTTTACTAAAGATTTATGCTCTTATCCAAAAAAAGTTGACGTAGACTTTAAAGTAAAATTTGTGAAAAAAATTATATGAAAAATTAACGTTGATTTTAAAGTCTACGTAAATTTTTTTGGATAAGGGGGTTACAATCGAGAAAAAAATAAGATAATGTCACAAAAATTTTTTTTATTGCTGTTGCATTTAATGAAGGACTGTAAAAAAGATAATGAAAAAAAATTTTTCCTCCATTTTTATTTTTAAAATTTCCCGATGTGCACTTAATTTTACCCAAAAAAAAAAAAAATTATGATTACAGAAGTGGTGCCAGACCGGTAAATTTTGCACTTGTGCCACACCAACAAATTTTGCCCAAAAATCAAACTAATTTTGATTTTCGTCAAATTCACACACAACGTATACGTGTGACGGCCATCTTTAAAAAACACGCCCAAACCTGATGATTGACGGTGAATGATTGATCGTGTGTCAGGCACTTAACAGTCATTTCGCATTACAGCAAACTGCTAGAACTTTCTACCAACAACTAGATATTACTGCCTATTTCTAAATTGGATTACTCAACCGCTCAGCATTGTCGTTGAGTTAATTCGGTTTGCTTGAGCATGAACATTTTTGACAGATAAATAACGCCTATCTGTTACTGGAGCTAAATGTCAACCTAACCTTAACACCAGATAGGTATATATTTTAAAAAGCTTGGCTTAAAATTAGCTCTCTAAACGAGGTTGTGAATAAAAGCTAGGGCGATATTCATTTCCTGCTTTTCTAAATCACTACAAAATTCTTTTTTAATGTGAGCACAGCGCACTATTTCAAAAAAAAAGTAATGAAAACAACGTTAAAGATTGTAATAGCCCTTTTTTATTATTATTAGATACTAAATTCACACTTGAAAGGAATTCTAACAACTTTTTTATTTAAATTACAAATTAAACACTGCAAATGTTACAAAAATCACGTAGATATTTTCTTCTATTTAATATTCAATAAAAAATTTAATTATTATTTTATTTCTCTTATTAAATTATGTATGATTTTAAATCTATTATTTTTTCTTTCCTAGTTAATCAAACATGTGTATAAACAAGTAAAAACACACGCGCGCATACACATGCACACAGCATGAGTACACGTGTAGTTTATGACGTTAGAATCCAAATGAAAAACAAAAGATATTATTTAAATAAATTAAGTTGTTTATTTCAGTAAGAGTAAAGAAAAAGTAAAACAACAAGTTCTAAAATACTCATAGACTCACACTTGCACAAAAAAACACAAACTTCTAATAAAAATTAAAACAAATAATTTAAATCAAATCAAACCCCTCACATTTTAAGTATGCATGTATATGAACGCACACGCGCATACACATGCACACAAACAATTATACTTTCAAGGTCATTTAATTTTTAAAATATGCGCGAGTATTTTAGCAAATACTTAAACAGCAATAATAAAAAAGTAAAATGAAAAAAAAAAAAAAACAAATACTTTTTAACGGCTACTAACTCTGACTGAGTGCCGCAGTCTCTTCCAATTCTTTGTTATTTTTTGTTTTCTTTTTAATTTAACAATTAAATTATGTTTTATCAGTGAAGGAATACTTTTTCAATATTGATTACATTAAAGCGTTTACACTGACAGTGAATACTTTGCACTTTGCAAAATTTTTTGTTTAACTATTGGGAACATAAAATTATAATTTAATTTTCTTAAATACATAAACGGACTGATATAATTGAATTTCTGTGTATGCCTTTGGGTTACGCCTTGGAAGGTTTAGCTTTACAAATCCGGTTGGCAGGTAGTGCTGCAGTCGGTATCTGGCTCATTTATCTTCTACCTGTTTTTACCCGGTTTTGCACGGTCCTTTATTCTATGAGTACGATTTCTTAGAGTAAGAAAATCGAATATACAAAAATTTTATATTTTTATCAAAACCCAATTTAAATTTTTATGAAAATTAAAATAGATCAAGTCCACTTTTACAATTCTTCTCAAATCAGAGAACTTCTACGCCGATTTGCCTAACTTTTTTATTATATGTTTGCAAATAATACAACTTCTATTATATTTTTTTCTCTTTTTAATTATTTTTCAATATAAATAAAATTTGAAGGCAAAACAACGTTTGCTAGGGCAGCTAGTAAAGTATAAGAAAATAAAAAGCCTGAAGTTTAAAAATTTGGTTAACATTTTCAAATGGACTTGGTAAACGTATAACATACATATATAGTAGGTATTAGGAAAGATTAACTAGTCTTCTCTGTTTTAGCAAAATTAAAGAATTTTAAATCAATTGAAAACTGATTTTTTAAAAAATTTGTTTTTATTTTGAGTTTGTATTCAATACACTAATAAATTACAGAATTCGGGATCTCATGATAATAAAAAAAGAAATACGATCAACAGTTAATAAATAGCATTATATTAAATAAAATAAATTAAATTTTCAAAATCCATCTTCTTAGAAAAATTTCCTGAAGCTTAGTACTTCTAAATTTCTTACGGAAAGTAAAATTTCCCAAAAATAAACTGTATTTTAGCTTTATTTGTTTTATTTTTTGAAAATAAAGGGTGTTTTTTATAGATGTATAGAACTTTAAATTGCAATAAAACAACGATGGATTATTCGATTGACATGAATTTTATTTTCATTTTATTTATTGCAATTTAATTTTCTTTTTGTTTATGGTATTTAAAATTTATTTTTATGTTAAACAATGCAATATTTTTTTCTTATCACCAACAGCTGACTTAATAACGCAATTCTTTCATTTTTTCATTCACAATTAAATGAAACAATTCAAAATAATAAGATATGTAATTCCGTAGGAATGAATACTTAATAAAGATGTGCACGAGTGTACCTACAAGTGTTGTCAAAACAAATATACCAAACTAGCATTTAACTCCCTAGTTCGTCTGCGAAGTATCATACTGTCGCTAATATAATTTAAGTAAGTGAAGATAAATCTGCCGAGTTAAATATGTTTTAACGTAAATATATTTTCAGTATTAATGGCATATTTATCAAATACGTCTTACGTCGTTAAATATTTCTAAATATGTTTTTAGTATTTATGACATATGTACAAATATGTTTAGTGCATGGGTACAAATATGCATAAATACGTTGAATTCTCACAAAGATTACGGGATGGGGTACATATCACTTTAAAGGGGAGATAGTCTAGATTTGTAATCTACCGCCCAAATACTCAGAAGTTACTTTGGATGATTTACATTTTTTTTTTAAATTTTCATACTGTTCTCAAGGATTTTGGCAATTTCCGTTTTGCGTCATAAAATAAAAACTACGAAATTATCCGAAAATGTTAAAACACTTTCAGCTAAACTTTCTATACCTACAGATTAAATTTCTTTTTAATTTAGCAATTCTCATGGGCAAATCGCGGAATCGTAAAATCCCTTAAAGCAACAGCACTGGGGATATGGGAATTTCTAAAAAAAATTTAAAAATAGTCCAAAGTAACTTCTGCATATTTCAGCGGTAGATTACAAATCTAGACGACCTTCCCTTTAAAATGATATATGTCTCATCCCGCATTTATGAATATTTGTACCCATGCCATGCCCAAAACATATTGAAAAATATGTCATAAATACTAAAAAAAAAATATTTAATGACGTAAGACGTATTTGCACTAATAATGTCGTGAGCGTCTCCATTAAAATTTTACAGAATCATACATACACACATAACAAGATAGCACACTTAGTATGATTTTGCTTCCTTGTCAATGTAAACACTCACTATTTTTTTTTTATTATTCATGCGCCAAAATATCTGTATAAGCGTGTAAACTCTTTATTTTTTTTGATTTTTGAGTACATAATTTTATTTATGGTCAAATGATATCATTAGAAAAGAGCCTTCGCTTTACACTTTATTGCGTAAATAACAAAAAAATAAGTAAATAAATAAATTAAAAACACATAGGCATAAGAGCGAGGAGCGCAGACTATTAGTGTTCTGTTACATATTAAGAACTTTAAGTAAACACAAATTGGGTACATATTTTATACTTTTGTACTTTGTTTAGACGTGTTGTGTGGATTACGTTTATAAAATTTATTAATTAAGGGATGTTGAACTAGTCTTTTAAAACAAAAAAATATTTTTTTCTGAACAATTTTGAAGGTCAAGTTATTGAGAGTTTCCATATTGTTGTAATTGTAAAATATGAGGAAATTAATAAAAATTCATTAGACATTCTACATTAATTCTAATGAAACAAATTTATAAGTATCTCTGTATATGTACGAACATAAACACTCCTTGCCACATGAATAGGACCCCCTAACATAATTTTTTTAAAAGGTTATAGCTTCTAAAATAAAATTGCTACAAATTTAATTTTTATTTCTATATAAGGTAATTTAGTTGTCATTTTTTATGGCAAAAGTCAAAATTTGCGTCTGATGAATTTCTATAAAAAAAACAGTTTATGTATAGTTTTCGGTATAGTCTTACTAGACGTGAAATCGGCCTTTGATTAAGTGCGGCATGATGGATTGATACATAAGTGAATTATAATGAACTTTTTACAGGAATAATACGTAGTTTCTTAACAAATAGGTCCTTTAGAGTACATGTTGGCCAAAAAAGTTCTGATATTTTTAATATTCCAGCTGGTTGCCCTCAAGGATCTTGTCTGTCACCAGTGCTCTACAACATATATACTTCTGACATACCTCAACCTGACTACTGTACATTATCGATATTTGCCGATGATACTGCAATTCTTTGCACAGGCGTTTTATCATCGGAAGTTGTGTTGCACCTTCAGCTAGGACTATATAAGTTACTTAGTTATTTTAATCAATGGAAAATTATGATAAATTGTGATAAAAGCCAAGCAATTTATTTTACACGTAAACGAAAACAATGTTTTATTCCGCAAAGTGGCATTACAGTTAATAACTTTTTAATACAGTGGGAGGACCAAGTTAAATACTTAGGGTTGATTCTGGATCAAAAAATGAATTTTAAACTCCATATACCACATATAGTAAATAAATGTAATATTTGGATTAGGCCTTTGTACCCACTTATAAACAGGAACTCTTTCCTAAACATTATTAATAAGAAATTAAATATAAAGGGCCATACTAAAGTAGGTATTTTTTTAAAAACGACTTTAAATTGATATGATTCTTATGAAAAAAAAGTCAGCTCTTAATAAAAGCCTACTTTTTTGTGACTATGATTATGGCCCAAAGTCTTTATTTCATGCTGCAATTTTTTTATACCTCGTCGGTTAGGGCCACGAGTGCTAAATGTCATCTAGAAAAATTGCAGGTTGTACAGAATAAACTGCTGAAGCTAATATATAATCTTCCTAGATTATATTCTACCTTTAGGCTACATCAACTGACGCGTTTTGAACTAGTTGTTGATAGAATTTCAAATTTACACTTCAATTTAATAACAGATGTTTACACTCCGAACACAATCATATTATGGAGCTAGTGTCCACTTAAATAGGCTAAATAGTTTTAAGTTTTATTTATATATATATAAAATTTACTCATATAGGTTTTTTGAAACTTTATCCTTCCAATTTTATAATTAAGTATATGTAATTATGTAAGTATTAATTTTGATAAACTAATTTTAATATTTAAGTTGAAAAAGGCAAAGCACCTTGAGCTCTGTAATTTGTACATAACTATTACTCTGTAAAAACTTCTGATATGATAATAAAAATAAAATAAGAAGAAGAGAAGAAGATGTATAGTTTTCAATAAAAATTCTTTATTTTATTTACATTTTATGAAAATTTGTATATTTTAAAGACTTTTTAATAAGGCGTAGAGCCTCCATTTTTACAAATTGCTTAGTAAATTCGATTGGGTATAGAATCATCCAATAATTTAATGTAATCGAACGAAATGGTCGACCAAGCCACTTTTATGTTTTCAATAAGTTCCTCTTTGTTAGTATATTGCTTTACAGAAGCATACACTTTACGAGGTAGCCATCCTAAAACATTTGCAATGATGTTAAGGACCGGTTAGTAGGTCAATCGATCACATTAACATTTTGATCGTAGGCATCCGGAGAGTCACGAGAATGCCCACTGCAAGCTTCCAAAAGTGTTTTGAAAGTGAGGACTCAAATTTGGAAGGCATTTTTTTTTTTTGCTTTTCTTATAAATTTTTTTATCAAAACAAAACCCATTTTTGTAGTGTTCAATGAGTTGTCATTAGCTTAATATATAAAACTCGACTGTACGTATGTGACATGGTACTCCTCCTAAACGGTTGGTCCGATTTAATTGAAGTTCTGTGTATGTCTTTGGGTTTTACGCCTTGGAAGGTTTAGCGTTACAAATCCGCCCGGCAGGTAGCGCTGAAGTCGTTATCTGGTTTGTTAAGCTAGTACCTAATTTTACCCGGTCTTACACGGTCCTTTACTCTATGAGTACGATTTATTAGAGTAAAAAGATCGAATATACAAAAATTTCAACATTAATTTTTAATGAAAATTAAAATAGACCACGCCCACTTTTTAATTTTTCTGAATTCGGATAACTTCTAGACCGACCTGGCTAGTTTTTTTATTATATCTTTGGCATAACCCAAATTATATTTTTTATCTTTTTAGTTATTTTTCAATATAAACAGAAATAAAAATTAAGTTCGCAGAAATTTTATTTTAGAAGCTTTGTATAACCTTTTGAAAAAATTTTATTAAATGGGTCCTATTTATGTGACAAGTTGTGTATGTATATAATTAAGATAAAGATTAAAGTTCAAGGTGATTGCTATAGTTGCAATGTTAATGAAAAAGTTTTCTATAACGAAAATATTTAAAGTTTATATTTATGAATCTATAAACAATATCCAAAAGAACTGAGGTAGACTTTAAAGTAAAATTTATGCATATTAAAAATTTCGATAACGCTTACTTTAAAGTCCACGTTAATTTTTTTTTTTTTTTTCGTTTTTGCTAAGTAGAATGTTATCGAACAGATAAATAGTTTTTGCTCATTAGAAACAGACTTTAACTAAGAAGTGTATGACAAACTATAAAAATGTTTGTGTCGCTCTTTACATTTTAACATGAACTTTAAAAATTTAAAGGCGCCATATTTTCGATTATATTTAGATATGGCAACAGCAGTAGCCAGAGATATTGCAATTTTTTATTAATACACAAAAATATAACAATAAAATTATACAATAAAATAACGCATGTTGAAATAAAAGATTTAACTGATGTTAAATTTATTTTTAGTGCATTATATGTAAACGTACATACATATATAAAGAAGAAACTTGTGTTTCTAACGTTGTCTTTTAGAGTTTTTTTTGATGTTTTCTAATATTGAAAACATTTTTTTGAGAAACTGCGATCAGAAGATTTTCTGCAGAAAAAAAAAATAGGAGCTCAGCAGGAATCCAACCTGCAACACTCAGATTGATAACTGTGTGCTCATAGTGCTCATAAACAAAATGTCTTTCTCAACTAACTAGGCTTAAGTTAATTATTATGAAATATAAATGCAAATTAAAAAAAATTTTTTAATATCTACATTCATACACACATGAAATAAAATTAAAAAAAAAAAAAACTTTTGCTGAAAATGCATTCCTTTAACACAATAATGAAAATGGAGCACAACTTAAAAAAAATAAAGAAAAACTGTTTAATGGGTATTGAAATTCAACACTTTTATTTACTCTAAAACAGAACAGAAGAAAAAAAATAATAAATAAACAATAATTGTGCTGTGAGCGTTACTCCTCAACAAACAGTTTGCCAAGTTCATCATAATTATTGTTATAGATTTCATGTGATCTTTACATGTCTAGGGAATAGCGATTTTAAGTTCTTTGAACCTACACTATATAAACCAAATGCATTTGCATACAACTAAAAAAAAGTTTGAAAACAAAACTAAAAATATATAGAAAAACCTATTTTGTTAAATCAACAGTTTTACAGTAACACTTAGCCTTAACATTAAAAAAGGTCATTTAATTACTGCTTATTATTCATAACAACAACAACAAAACAAAAGAATTAAAGAGTAGACGGCTTTTATTTGGCGCAAATATATTGCAACAATTCCATTGTGTAAACAAATGAAAATAAATTGTATTAAAAAGTCATCGGACTTATTGCGTTTACTTTATTTACTCTTCATTAAAAAATAAATAAATAAAATATTAATTATAAATGACGTTGTTACAACACTTTGAGTATGTAACAGATATGTTACTCACTGTAAACTAGAGGTAATTTTAAAAATATTTATATATTTTTTTCATTTACTCTTAAAAGAATATAAAATATTAAATTGAAGAGAATGCAATGATTTGAAGAGAAACTTTGCTTGCCCAAAAATTTTTTACTCACAAATGCAGCTTTTGCACAATAATATAATTAAAAACATAAAGCTTTTGTTTTACTTTTTTTTAAGAAAAAGCTCTCCCAATCAAGCTACCTTTTGACATTAAAAAAAAATTAGGGGTTACTCACGACCAGCGTTGTCATATTGTAAAATTTATCTTTTTTGCTAGATTGCTAAAAGTTTTCAAGTTTTTCTTCTCAAATAAAAGTTTTTTTTTTTTTTTTTAAAACTTGTATACCTAAAAATAGTTTGTAACTCTTTGTTTAAAATAATTTTTATATATAGATTTATTATTTAATTTTTTTTATTACTATTATCATTTATTATTATTAATAATATTTATTTTTTCCTAATCTGAAAAAAGTTTTTAAGTATAATTTTTCTAGAGATCTTCTCTCTAAATATGGAAAGTCTCGGGAACAAGGGCGAATCAAATAATTCTTACTATTTTTTAACTCCTTGAGTGGAAATGACGGGCCCCCCGCCCGTCAAGATTTTCTATACTAAATTCAAATTTGACGGGCATCGCCCGCAGTATATTTTTTTCATGTGAATTTCTTTAAACTTGTAAAAATAAAAATATTATTATTGTTGCACATGGTCTTTTTTATATTCTAGCTAAATTGACCTTAATATAGATAACGGTTTTTTTTAATAAGCCGTTAGTTTCTCTAATTGAAATATTTACGAGTTTACTTCAGTTCTTTAGCTATAGCGCAATTGTTCGTAGTTGAAAAGAAATTTTAACATTTTATTTATTAAAAACAAAAATATTTAAGTTTTTTTTATGATAATTCCACTCATAGAATTGCACTAAATTTAATTGTCTGCACGCGTACTATTCTTCGACATTTAATCGTAAGGCAAGGGGTTAATAATTAGTTTATGCCAATTTATTATAAGTTTGGTGCTGTTTAGATTTATTTAACTTATTTGGGTTAATACATTATAATGTATCTATCCTAAGTTTTCTTCCTTTGTTATTACTTTATTATTAAATTAAAAAAAAGCTCAATAAAATTAAACCTTAACTTTTAAAACTTACATAAAGGAACATATTTAGAAATAGTGTAAAAAGAAGTACATATTTTACCCCTTATTTGCTTGAATTTTAAAACAGTGCCGATTAGACTTGTGCTCCGTAGTTCATTTTAGAGAGCGCTCTTCTTAGTTCAAAAATTAAAAAGGAATAGTTCCTTCATTTAGTTCATTTGATCTTTTGTATCTTTATCACTTATACTTTTGATTGTCATTGAACGATTTTTATGTTTAATCATATCGAATAGGGGTTGAAAGGAATTTTTTATAAAAATAGAAAGCAAAACAAAATTCGAAAAATTTTTAAATTTAGTTTTCGATTTCTTTTTAAAAAATTTAATTCAAAAAGTACTTTAGCCACTATGGCTAAAAAAAACTTACAGCCTTATTCAGAGAAGAAAATTAGTTTCTATATGATATCTACTTTAGTTAATAAAGGCTTTAAGCTAATAATCCTATATTAACATTTTTATATTCAAGGAAGGTTTATTAACTAATATGCCCTTTAGCAAATTTTAAAATTCGATTCTGGCAATACTATTGTTTTGATTTGCCATTTTGTGTATAAAGATTGCTAAATTATTCGGTATTCGCAAATATATATTTCAGTCGTATATTTTTTTTTATTAAGCCACAAAAAGTTTATTTAATTTAAAGAACAGTGTATATTACAACATGTTTACTAGTTTATCTTTAAAAAAATTTAAAAAGTAACAAAATTATATAGGTAATTTATGTAACCTCTTCAAACGAATAAAAAGAGAAATGATTACTCATTACTTTTTTATTTGTTTTGATTTTATACACGTCTCTGAAAATTAAAACTTAAAATTTGTGAATTTGTGTTAGTTTCACCAAAAAAAAAATTGTAATAAAAATGGAAAATATTAAAAGAAAATGGTGTGATTCCATTTTTTTTAAATTAATTAATACTCTTTTTTCAGTAAAATAAAAAGTTATTTTTAATTAAATTTTAATTAAAAATCATAGAAAATGAAAAGGTCGAAAAAATTATCAAATAAATAAAAAAGTTATGTTAACATTTATTTTGTTTTAACACAATGTAATAAAAAACAAACAATCAGTTGTCACAGCTTAATATAGCTTTAAAGTAGGGCCATACCTACTTTAAAATTTGTGGATTTAAGAAAGGTTTAAAATAGGATTATTAAGATTAAAAACGTCTCTGAATATAAATTAAGCGATTTTAACTTAATGACGGCTTGCAAACCTATATTAAGTCTCTTTTTAATTTCAAAATTGAGTTTTTTTGCACGCATAATACATTTTCTCTTTTTAAGCTTATTTGTTTTAAATTGGAAACTTTCGCTCCTTCGTTTTTGTTTTCGTTTAAGTTTAGTTCGTTCGATCATTTATAGGTCGTTCATTTAAAATGAAGAGCAAGCAAATGAACTATAGGAATTCAAAACAAGGACTAGTTCGTTCAGGTCAAATAAGTGATGTACAATGGTAATAGTTCGTTCGTGTACTACCCAAGACTAGTGCCGATATACATTGGAGACTTTTTATAAAAGAGAATTCAATTTAGTTTTTGTTGCTGTGATAGGAAAGACAAATGGGGTTAAAAAAATATACAATTTTTATTACTTAAAAGTACAACTATCAAAAAAGTACTAAACACCCACACCTTTATTGTTTTTTGTAAAATATTTTGCAGTTCGAATTTCCAAAACCCCTTCTTATTCGTCCTAAACATTGTGAGAAGAACCTGCTGCGAAGCTTTAGCCGTTTGGGCTGAACGACGATAAGTTAGTCTCAGTTAGTAATATTTTTTTTATGTTTATTTAAATCACACATTAAAAAAACAGTATTCTTTGGCATATAAAAAAGGCTACCTTTTTTAAATAAAATTTTGAGCCATGATAAGTTTCATGGATTACATTACTTATATTAATTACAAAAGCTATTGTCAGTTTAGCTAACAAAAGGCTGTTAGCAAAATTTCATGAATTCAATATGTTGGAGAAAAACAATGCAAGTTCTTTACTCTAGGGTTTTTTATTATTAAAGAAATAACTTACTATTTCATCGCTTTTGAATTAGACTTAGTACAATTATGTCATATATCCCATAACTGCTGCATAATATTAATCACAAAAAATTTAATTATTTTTCAATTCTATTACATTTTTATTTTATTCAATTTTATTTTTATGTATAGTAGCTGTTATATTTATTTGCTTTTTTACGATTTAATTACAACACTGCAATATACCTATATCAAAACGTAATATGGAGTTCAACAAATTCAAAATATTAAATTACATTGGAAAAATTAACACATTATGTACAGAAAATTTCATAGTTGAATTGTATAATAGTTCAACTTTTCATTTCTTTCATTTATTACACTTAAATTACCTAACAATAATTATTTTATAAATTCACTGCAAAAAGAACTAAAATATACCGCTCATTTTTAACAGGGTATAACGAATATAAATTTATTAACAGCTGTTTTTGTGCATATTTATGTTCTTTTAATTAGTGCATGAGTGATGAAAGAACAAGAATAATAAATCAAAACAAAAATAATTCGCATTTAAACGTTTATCTTATATTTCCAAAATAATTTAATTTTTACAATAAAATGGAATTAAATTTGCAATATATGTGCAACTTTAACAATCAAATAGATATTAAAGGTAAAATTTGTATTAATGAGTTTACAAACACAACCATGAATCTATTTGTTTTCAGCTATGTCCAATGAATCGTTAAAACGTGTTTGGTCTGAGGAATGGAATGTTTTAGATTTGAAGGATATGCTAACAAAATGGTTAGCTTGCAAAAACGCTACTCATGAAATAAATACTGAAAATATAGAACATTTTTTAACATTTACTGTGGAATTGTTGTTGATTTTTTCCCAATACAATTTTACTGGTCCATTTGAAGATCTGTACGCGTTTCAATTGTTTGTTAAGGAAAATTTAACTTTCATTGGTGATCCATTTCTGGAATTAAAGGAAAATGGTGAGGAAATAAATCCTAACGTAGTGTTAGGTGAGCTTTTATTGTTGGCTAGAGAAATTTTAAATAATTTGGTGAAATGTCAGGAGGACTCAATTGTAAGTTATCGAAATAAGACATGTATTTTTACATTTATGTAAATTTGCATTATGATTCTGTAGATATTGCACTGGTGGAATTTACGATATTTATGCTTGCATCAGCATTGTATTGATGAGCTGACTACCAATCTTTGGAAAAAAGTTAAAGAGGAATCGGAATGGTTATTGCAGCACGTCTCACAATTAAAAAATAAAGAATTTGAATCTTTACTGTACCTAGAAGTGGCGAATGCTTATCTGCTATACCATAGAGGCGAAAAATGCAAAGAGATTTTGGATGCTTTGTGTGAACACTTAAAAGTGCAACTAAACGTAGATGGCATTTTAGGGATACGTACAAAGTTTCAACAAAAACCCTTGCCACAGCTGTGTTTAAAAGTGCATCAAGCTTTAGACCAACAATTGCCACCTGCCAAACATACTAATGGTAAAATTGAAATACCAAAACTACTACTACTGGAGGATGATACACGTTTAGAGAAAATACGTTTTATAGAGGAAAAGGATAACGAAGTAATGACTTTGCCCAGCGTCTTGCAAGCTCTTGTTTTAACAAAAGTGTAAGCAAATTTTTTTAACAACTTATATTATCTTAATGGGTTCATTATTTTTAAGGCGTCAACTAAAACGTTCACAACCCAAAGACCGTCTGGCCGATGAAGAACTGGAGCCTTATATTCAAACTCTATTGTATCAAGAAAATGGGCCTTTACAAGTTCGTCAATCAGCTTTGTTGTTAAATTGTGTGCAAGAGTCCAATCATCGACGTACTATAGAACGCAGTTGGAAACAATGTGAGGAGGCTGTTCAGCTCCTGTCCGAAAATGTGTATTCCGTAAAAGATCGTTTTTCATATGCTTTTGCTGCTTTTCTACAACCAAAATGGCGAATTCAATCTCAACTATGTGAATTGTTGTTGTCTTTGGGTATGATTAAATCAGCTTTGGACATATACATAAATATTAAGTGTTGGGATCAAGTAATTTATTGTTACACAGCTTTAGAATTGAGGCACAAAGCTGCTGAAATCATACAACAAGAACTAGACAAAAAGCCCACAGTTTTGTTGTATTGTTTGCTAGGAGATGCTACTGATAATCCTGAGTGCTACGAAACAGCTTGGGAATTTTCCAAACACACAAGTGGTAGGGCAAAAGCGTATTGGGGCAATTATTTATTTGCCCATAAAAAATATGAAGAGGCTGTAACTCATTACGAAAAATCGGTAGAAATTAACTCCTTGCAAGAAAAAATTTGGCTACGTTTGGGTTATGCAGCCATAATGTTGGAAAAATGGGAACTGGCAGTACATGCCTACATTACGTACACCCACTTGGAGCCTTTGGGCTTTGAATCCTGGAATAATTTAGCTAAGGCTCTAATAAAGCTGGGCGATAAGCAAAGAGCTCATAAAGTACTAGCTGAGTCATTAAAATGCAATTACAGTAATTGGAAAGTTTGGGAAAACTTCATGGTTGTATCTGTGGATACTGGGCACTTCGAAGATGCTATAAACGCATACAATCGTCTGTCCGAACTGAAAACTCACTACCTGGATTTAGAAGTTTTATGTATAACTATTACTGCTATAGCTGAGGGTAAACCCGATGCTAAGGGTCAAACTCAAGAACGTCTACTCAAAAAAGCCACCGCCCTTATGGGACATCAATGTATTAAACATGGTTCAGAGCCTAAAGTTTGGGAATTGGCTGCTTTATTGGCACCCACACCTTTAAAAAGGGCCGAAAAATTAGTTAAAGCTTTTAGATCTTACACTGCCAAAGAATTGGTCTGGGCCACTAAGAAACCTTTTGCCCAAAAAGCTTTAGAATTGTGTGAGGAGTTGAGTCAAAGATCCCTAGAAGCTATAATCCACCACAACGATGATGAGAGTGAGGCAATGATAACTTCACAGTTGAATTCTGCACGTTTGGCAGATCAGGCTTGCTTAAGAGCTATAGAAAAGGAAGTAGTTCAATTCCCAGAAAATGAAAAGTTATTGCAAAGTGTAAAACAATTGCTTGAAGAAATGACAGTACAGGTTAAGCAAAGAATGGGAGTTTAAACAAATAAAAAATATTAAAATTAAATAAAATAAATTTTGTTTTTAGTAAATTTAAAAAAAAAAATTTTTTTTTGATTCCATAAATATTTACGTGTAAATATATTCTTTTTTAAATGAAAACCTTATTGGCGTTATTTGTATCCTTAAAAAATGTGAAATGCACTTTTTTGTGGTCAATTACAGTAGTTTATTTGACGCCATATTTTCTCATCAATAAAAACGTTTCTTATTTAAATTAATATAAATTAAGTTTAGTTGTCACTACGACTCGCACACTTTGATCAAATGCTCCACACACTGCTAAGCCCATTTTATCGGGATGCCAATCGAAACAATGTACAGGTTGGGTGGAGAGTGTAGAGGCATGCAACATTTGTAGTGAACCGACAACTCCTTCACGATATCCATCTGTACCCTCTTTTGTTCTTTTTTCGGGATACTGATAGCTCCATAAACGTATAGAGCCTGTGCCACCACAGGTTACAAATATATCACGATTTTGTGGCAGATGTTTTGCGCACCACACTGTTGCTTTGGGACCCGTAATTACCCCGTTTGAACCTACAGAGCGACCAGCGTTGCGTTCCTCTAAAAAGCTGAAGCCTTTAGAGGGATGTTGAGATCTCATATCGTATACCAGCAAACCTCCTTCTAATGTTGTCACTACAATTTTGTTCATGGGTATATCTTTGCGATCAAATTCTATGCTACAAATGCCATTTTTAAGTGTGGATTCCCAAGTAACAGAAAGTTTACGTAAATCGAAAAGCTTTAAGTCTCCATTATCATAACCAGCTGCCACACAACGTTCTTCATTACTATAACTGTCACCAATAGCCACAGCCCAACAGTCTCTCCTAATATTAATAGAACTCGATTCGTCTTTTGTCTCTGGGGTAATATCTACCACCGGAGCATTGCCCTGTCGAATGTCCCATACTTTCACAGAACCATCCCGACTACCTGTAACAATTTCCGGAGCACCGCAATCTATTTGTTTGCCACCCAAGGCATCAATGCAATTAATAATGGAAGAATGAGCTGTAACATTATAAACTGGAATTTCTGGACGTTCTAAGTCCCTATATGAAATAAATTATTAATATACAACAAACTAAATCAACAAAATTTTAATTCTCTTACAACACCTGCAGTCTTCCCTGGAAATCTCCTATCGCCATGTGCCTATTTCTTAATGATGATGCACCAAAAGTACCACATTTAAAGGCAGACTTTTTCTCTATAGTTTTCACCTTTTCCAATTTATTTTCATTTAGCTCATATACCTCCAATATACCTTGACTATTAGGCTTTGAACCCAACACAACAAATTTCGCCGAGCACGGAATCCACTTTGTGTCATACACCGTGTAATTTAAAGACTGATGCAGGTGCTCAATCATTTGTGGCTTATCCATCTTAAAGATATAATAACTTTGGTCTTTGTTGACCAAATTTTTTACAGCTACTTTTTTTAAAAGGAATTGATTAAATATTTGCCGGTTGCTATGATATATCCTAATAAGTTCTAGATGTTTACACTTGCACAAAAAAAGATGTATATGACAACTGTTGTTATTAAAAATTACTGGCAATACCGTCGTGATATCAGGTGTCTGTTTCAATATGAATATTACCAGTTTTATATTTTAATATTCAGAAGTAATGAATTTTTGTAATATAAATTTTTTCTTGTTATAACTGTAACATATATTTTTTTGGAAACTTTAATCAAGGCGAATTTTTGATTTTAGTTGTACAAGTATATGGAGTGATACATTAATTTTAATAAACGCGAATCGCCTTGTATTAACACTAGTTTTTATCTGGCAGCTTTGACTTTTTTTGCTTAATAATCAGCTGTTGACAGAATTTATTTAACATTAGCAAAGTGAAAACGGAAATGGAATAATGCAAAAAATTAACTAAAAAATAATTAAATTAAAGGTATTGGCAAAGAACATACAAACGAATATTACAATTTATAAAAAAAAAATATATGTAGAGTGGTTCATTAACATAAGAACATTGTGTTCAATGAAGCATTGAGAATTAATTAGAAAAGTTACAGCGTTGTTGTTGCTTCTTTTCAATTTTTTTATTTGTGTTTGTTTATAACAAATTCGTTTTTTGTAGTGTTTGTGTGCTCTTACTGTGGGTCTAAATTGCTTCCGTTACCCCAAACCTGTAGTGAAACAACAAATGCTCAGTTAGTCGGTCAACTATTGTCCATCATAATAATACAGCGCGCGCGTTTAGTATGTATGATTGTGTGTAATAAATAAATTTCTTTTGTGTTTAATTGAAATACGTACATACATACTAGCCACTACATAAAAACAGTTTGCTGTTTAGAAAATTTATTTTCTAAATCAGGTGCGAGTCTTAAGTGCGGTTTTCATATTGCTTAACTAATCTGTCAATAGTAAGACAATCATTAAAAGGAATTATAAATAATACAAAGTTTAAATATAAAAGAAGCCTTAGTAACATTTGTGGTGTAAATTTTCTAAAATTGAATGGACTACCTATTATTTCTTTTTAATATTCTTTAATTGCCTTCTAAATTATGCATTTACATATGTACATATAGTTAATTAAAGTATAGAAAAAGTGTTATAAAACCAATTAATGTTTAAAAATAAAACAAATTAGTATTTGTGTCAATTGCTGAATTACTAAAGAATTTGGCAACAGGCTGTTTGATAACAAGTGTTATAAAAACCTCTTCCATATACACATCTATATACATACATATATGTATACATAAGCATATGTATGAAAATAACATAAACAAAAAGGCATAAAATTTCTCTCCAACATCGATGACTACTTAGCTACATATCTATTTATTGCAACAATAATAATAAGTGAAAAAACAAATTGAAAGAAAAGCAAAACAACTAATCATCACTAGTCAGCTATCCAAGCAAACAATAATAATAAAATAATTTATATGTATGTAAGCACTCATGTGTACATTTAATTTTTATTTTTTTAGAAATATTTTTCTGGGATATCAATAAAAAAAACAACCACTACAACAACATTTTTCACAAAAGAACAAAGCAACGATATTATTTCGAGTTACTAACGAATTATTTGATAAAAGGTAAAAAAAAAATTTAGTTTTAAGAAAACTTGATACCTTCCCTAGCATAAGTATCCGAATTAAATTTTTTTAAGAAGTTCTCTAAAGTCTCAAGGATTACAAAAATAAGCATTATATTTTTTTTTAATTTTGTGCTACACACGATTGTTAAAAAAATTAAAAACAGCTAATGAATTTTGAAAAGTAAAAACATACTTTTCTTAATTAATTATTTATTTATTTTTATGTAAATTAAAAAACGGACTTAAACTAATTTGACAAATAACAGCTCATATAACTTCTGTAGAAAGTGTTATTTCTGGTGTCTGTCTGAATCAGTTTTGCTGAACTTTGAGTTTATTTTTGTATTCAAATTTTTCGGGGAATTTATAACACATTTAGAACAACCGCAATAACACAAAAGGCTGTCTTATGACTACTTTATATTTAGTTTTATGTATGTATGTATGTATGTATGCATGTAAATACATATCATTCATTTATTAAGCAGTGTCATAATTCAAAAAACAGGAGAGCAATTTAAAGTTTGTAATTTGATGGAATTTTTATGGGAAATTTATTCTGAAGAGAAGTGAGTTTAAAATAGAAGTTGTATATAGAGCAAAATTTGCCAGTAGTCGGCAGTTTACCGCTTCTCATTTTTTCAAATTGGTACCATTTTATACATGGTCATGGTATTACTCTGATAACACGCTGTAATGGTACAGTATTTTGTATAGTTTAAAATGTATTAAACTATTTTATTAAAATTGAGTAATTTATAGTTTTTTCAAAATACATAAAATTTGCCAGTAGTTGGCATGCATGTCCCAATGCTCGCCATACTGTGATCACATTTTTCAAGGCAATCAGCTGACGACTACAGAAATATGATCCTGTATTCGGCAGGGTTGAAATTACTCAATAAAACGTTCTGCCGACTACTGGCAAAACACAATTTACTAATAGTCGCTACCCAACGACGACTACAGGAAATTATATAAATTTTATATGACAAAGAGCGGCATCATTAAAAAGTAATTTCGAAAATAGGCCTAATTATGAGTGACGCTGTCGTAGTCGAATTTATGACAAGCTAATGTAAGCTATATGCCCGACGTTGCCACGTATCACTGTTTTCGTCACGACAAAGACACTCATAATCAAGAAGAATATTTCATAGGAACCATTATAATATGGAAATTTTTTCAAATAATATCTTTAAAAACCCATTCAAAATTGGCCTTGCCATTAAATTTTTTGTAAGAAAACAAGCACTTCTGCAGATGTTGCAGAGGACATATTAGATAAAGGCAAATTACGAATAAATTACTCATTTGAAATAGAGAGTCGAGAATATTATTTAGCCAAATATGTTTTTTTTTTTATAAATTATAAACTCACTATTATTTCTATTTGAGTTTTAAAAACAAAAATGACGATTACTGGGACATGCCGAAATTATTATTTAATTGATATTTTTACAAAACAAAAAGTACGATATTTAAAAAAGTTAAAGTATTACCTTAAAACAACACAGCTTTCGAGATATGTATGTCACTATTAAAGTAAATGAGCGATATGCATTTATAACCTTGTAAATTAATTGCCGGTTTCAGTTTATACGAACGATAATTTTCGTTCGTATATCACTACATAGTATAAAACAAAGTCGCTTTCTCTGTCCCTATATCCCTATGTATGCTTAAATCTTTCAAACTACGCAAAGGATTTTGATGCGGTTTTTTTTAATAGATAGAGTGATTGAAGAGGAAGGTTTATATGTATAATCTTGGAAGGTTTAAGGTCACAAATCCGCCCGGCAGGTAGCGCTATAGTCGGTATCTGGCTTATTTGCCTACTACCTGTTTTTACCCGATCTCGCACGGTTCTTTACTCTATAAGTACGATTTCTTAGTGTAAGAAGATCGAATATATAAAAATTTTAAGACAAGATAGCGTTTGCCGGGTCAACTAGTTTATATTAAAAACAAAAACTTCTTTTATTTTTTTTGTTTTTATTTTCAATATACAAGGTGGGCTAAAATAAGTCATCCGATGTTATTTCGCTCTCATTTTTTTTCTAAATGAAAATGAAATGTGTGCCGTTGTTTCGTCCTGTTGGAACCACATGTTCTTCAGTCCTAATTCGTTCATTTGCGGCAGAAAAAAACTCGGTTAACATGGCCCTATAGCGCGCACCGTCCACTGTTGTCGTTTGACCAGCCCGATGACTCCTCCAGCGTAAACAGCGCATCATGCAGTCACTTTGAGCGGGTTTAATGGCTCCTCGTGCTTCACTCGTGGATGTTCGGTGTCCCAGAAGCGATAGTTTTGGTTGTTCAAGTACCCACTGAGGTGGGTACTCATTATGATTATGGTAAAAAAATCGTCCACTTCGATTATTCGGCGTTCTTGGGAAGTGTATCGCTCCATTTGTATTGTACATCTTGTTCACTTGTATTGTACATCTCTCTAGTTCACAAATGTCAAAACAGATTTGACATTGGCCGCCATTTGCAAAAATGATTTCTTTTAACCCCATTTGTATGTAATTGTGCGAAAGACTCTATTATCTCTCGGTTATAACAACTGAAGCAGGCAATAAATAAAAAAAAATTACACACATAATGAAAAATCTTTTGCCAGCGAACGATACATTCCGTTTATTGGTGATTCATTATATACATTTACATATGTATGTATACGAGTAGATATATAATTTTTTTTATTGTAACTGATTTGATATTATTTAATTTTAGCTGTTGTTTTTTGAGTTTAATTACATTCCCTTTATTTGAACTTGCATGTTATTATTATCATGCATGTCTAAAGAAACAAGTGTATTTTGTTGTTGTTAGATGTACTTGTATGTATATATAAACTTTCATGTACATGTAATTACTTCAGACTTGCCAAACATATATGATTACATCTATGTATGCACATATGATAAATTATTTTTGAAAGTGGTACAAGTCCATTTTTGTAAACGAGTCATCGGTATATTTACCTAGTGTTTACCATGCACGTGAAAGTGCGCAGTCACGCACACTTTTTCAGTAATACACTCATAATTTTCGAACTTGCAACGAAATTCTCTTTTAAGTAAATTTTTGCGTTTGAAAATATTTCATTTTATTTGACAATCGAGAGGTGTTAAAGAAATGAATCGAATTGTTTTTTTCATTATTACGTGTTATAAGTCTATCTATATACACAAATGAATGTGTGTTTATGTTTTTTTGTGAGTTTGAATAAATAATTTTATTTTCACACATATTAAAAAATTTAATGTGGCATCACTAAAATATGTCTTTCTATACCCAATAGCTATGTATTTATATGCGTAAACAATTTTTGCTGCCGCTTCTAAAATAATTAAGTAGCTGGCTACACGGCGACATTTGTATCCAACGTCATTTGTAGTCGGTATACTGCTGTCTCGAATGAGTTTAATACAATACTGGTAAAACTTTTACTTGGAAAAATTTTTCACACAGCTGTTCTGCGTTTATGTTTACAAGTCAAGTTTTCTAAAAGAAGTTTAAAATTTAACAAAATATTAATCTTTATTTGTGTTTAATTCCAGAAATTGTGTTGGTTTGTAAATTTATTCTTTTACTCATGATATTCTCATGAGTTATGTTTGAGTCTATAATGTTTTTTATAGACAAGTGCAAAAAAAAAACCGAAACGAATTGGTGTAATAAAATAAAACGGTGTTCTTTATTTCAGTTCATTACAACAAGTAAACAGAATTCACAAATTTATACCGTATTTATTATTATTGTTTACAAATTAAGAAATTTCTTGAATTTGATACGGTTAATATTTAGTAAAGAGATTTATCTTTTAATGTTTATTTAATTGAGAGCTTTAACTTATTAATTTTAATTGAGCGGTTTTTCTCTTAAAGAATTATTACATTTCATTTGAGTTAAAATTATACAAAGAACATTACTCATTAGTGCAGGGCCGGACTTGCGGTGAACATCCTCCCCCCGTTGGAAGGTTCTGACTTTCAACTTTTTCATTATCAATCGGCAAGACAGCTAACTTTGCAACCGCTCGTTTAATAATTTTATGTCCCACTCGAACCACTGCAACTCGAACAACTTTATCCCTGCCATGTATTACGTCAATCACAAGACCTAATTGCCATTTGAGGGGTGGAAGATTATCTTCCTTTACCAAAACTATATCACCTTTAACTATCTTATTATTAGATGATCGCCACTTTGAGCGCTCTTGTAATAGAGTAAGATAGGCTGTGCTCCATTTTTTCCAAAAAGTTTGTTTCAAAACCAGAATTTTTTGCCACCGATCTAGACGTGACATATTAATGTCCGTGATTTCGGGTTCAATTATAGAAGTCAGTGGTGCTCCTATTAAAAAATGTGCGGGAGTGAGAACTTCGAGATCAGTAGGATTTTCCGAAATTGGGCATAAAGGTCTAGAATTCAAAATGGCTGAGATTTCACATACCAGAGTTCTCAATTCATCAAAAGTAAGTATTGAAAGCCCCACAACCCGATAAAAATGATATTTTGCAGCCTTTACAGCTGCCTCCCACAGGCCGCCAAAATGTGGGGACCTTGGAGGGATAAATTTCCAATTAATTCCATTATTAAGGCATTCTTGATGAACCATCTCCAAATGAGATTCACTAATGAATAGCCTTTTCAACTCCAATAGCTCATTTTTGGCCCCAACGAAATTTGTTGCATTGTCTGACCAAATAGTATTTGGTTTTCCCCTTATGGAAATAAACCGTTTCAGTGCTAATAAAAACGAAGACGTTGACAATTCGCATACAACTTCTAAGTGCGAGGCCTTTGTAGCAAAACAAATAAAAATACAGATGTAGCATTTTACAGGTGGACGATTTCTAACACCTGATTTATAATAAAATGGACCACAAAAGTCAATGCCAGTTGTCTGGAAGGTTCTGCACTGTTGTACACGATCGTGCGGCAAACTACCCATAATATGCTGCACGTATTTAGGCTTCAAACGAAAACATTGAACGCATTTCGAAATAATTGCACTTACTGATTTTCGCCCGCCAAGCACCCAATATTGCAGTCGAATTGTTGCAATTAACGATTGTGGCCCAGCGTGTAGAAGTTTTTTGTGAAAATGCATTACCAGAGCGCGAGTAAAAGGGTGCACTTTTGGTAATATTATTGGGTGTTTTGCCTCATAATCTAAAGTTGAATTTTGTAGTCTTCCGCCAACTCGAATTAAATTCGTTGAATCTATAAATGCTGCCAGTGAGAAAAGTTTACTTGACGATGATATTGTTTTTCCTGTTTTCAAAGCATTATATTCAGCTGCAAAATTTAGTTTTTGTATATTACGTATCAAAAGGTATGTACCCATTTTTAATTCGAATGGAGTTAGCAGGCCTGATTTAACTTGTCCATTTAATGAAAATTTCAAGGTTACAAATTTGTAAACATAGCCAAATATACGCTGCATTTGAGAAAATGAATTTTGATACTTACAATTGACTGACCAGTCATGTAAAGGAGTAGCTATTAATACAACTCTCTTTCGTTCTGGTAACTCTGTCAAAAAATCCAAAAGTTTTGGCCAAGTTACCATATCTTTAGTTAAGAAATCTGGGCCATTTTTCCAAAGTTTCGATGATAAAAGTTCTTCAGGTAAAGCACCTCTCGATAAAATGTCCGCAGGATTTGAATTAGTCGGAACATGATGCCAAGTCATTTGATTTGTTAATATCTGAATGCGATTTACTCGATTGGAGACAAAAATGTTAAAGTTTGATGATTCTTCACGTAGCCAAGATAATACCACCATTGAGTCAGACCAGCAGTGCATTTCATATTTTGTTGAAAATGATTGAGCAACGACATTTATAAGTTCTGCTAATAGTAAAGCGGCTGATAGCTCTAATTTAGGAACTGTAATGGGTTTTAAAGGTGACACTCTTGACTTAGAGCACAATAAATTTGTGTTAACAACTCCAAAAAGTTCAGAACGTACATACACACAAGCACCATATGCCGATAAGCTTGCATCACAAAAGGCATGTATCTGTATGTTAGCCCTCGGTACTAAAACAAAACGAGGAAACATTAAACTGTGTACTTTTGAAAGTTTATAAATGAAATTAGTCCATGTTGAGTGCAACGATTGCGGTAAACTCTCGTCCCAATGCAAATGTCTTTTCCATAATATCTGCATAAATATCTTTGCGCTAGCAACAATGGGACCAAGTAGACCTAAAGGATCATAAATACGTGCGATTGTGGATAGTACAGTACGTTTCGAAACAATAATATTTTCAGATGTCGCCTTAAACGAATAAATAAAATTGTCAGAGGTAGGATTCCATACCAAACCTAAAGTTTTGATTATATCGGTTCCATCATGAAATTTGAAAAGCTGTTCACAATCTGTTAATGGTGTATCACGTAAAACTTCTGGCTCATTGGAACACCACTTGCGAATAATAAAATTGCCCCTTTTTAGCAACTCTGTAACTTGTTGTTGCTTTCTTCTTACCTCATCAACAGAATCGCCTCCAGAGATCATGTCATCAACATAAAAATCTTGCCGTACAATCTTTGAGGCCAAAGGAAACGTATCTTCCTCGTCAAACGCTAGTTGATGCATTGCACGAATAGCCAAGAAAGCTGCGGGCTTAGTGCCATATGTAACAGTATTCAATTTATAAGTTTTAATATCTTCATTTGAATTTTCTCTCCACAATATGCATTGTAAATAGTCATCAGGGTGAGATACTTTAACACATCGGTACATTTTACAGATATCACCAATAAGTGCAACCTTAAAGAAACGAAAGCGCAAAAGCGTATTAAACAATTTTGGTTGTATTGTAGGTCCTACGTAAAGTATATCGTTTAATGAAAGCCCGAATGATGTTTTGCTCGAACCATCGAAAACTACCCTTAATTTCGTAGTTGTGCTGTCCTCCTTGTGAACGCAATGATGAGGTAGATAATACATATTTTCAATAGAAGAAGAAGAAACTAAAGACATATGGTTTAAATCCAAATACTCCCTCATAAAAGATATGTATTTGGTTTTAATTTCTGGATGTTTGTTTAGTCTTTTTTCTAAGCCTTTAAAACGTTGTAGCGCACGTTCAAATGAATTTCCAAGGACTCTGCTAGGCTTAGATTTTGGTAGATTTACAGAATACTCACCCGAAGATAGACGAACAGTTGTTTGTTTAAAAAAGTTTTCACAATAAATATCATCATCAGTTTGAGAAACTTCACCATCAAAATTATTTTCTATTTCCCAAAAACCTTTAATAAGATCATCAATATTATCTTCTTGTTTCTTTTGTTGCACGCAAATTGTGGCCAAAGATGAAATATTTGAAGCACCAACGCTGCCACCAGATACTACCCATCCAAATACAGTTTTTTGCAATATGTGTAGATTATTACTTAAACGGATTTGCCCAACACACATCAGTTCAAAAAAGATACCAGCACCAATCAATATATCTACACGTCCATGACTGTAAAACATGGGGTCTGCTAATTGTATATTTTGTGGAATATTCCAATCATTAATGCTAGTTGTAAATTTTGGTTTGTATTCTGTTATGGAAGGCATTATGACTGCAGAAAAAGAAGTTGAATAATTTTCATTTTGAGACCTTATAAAAATTTCCACGGTTTTATCAGCTATAAATGTACCATCACCTATACCAGAAATAGTAATACTTGATTTGCTTGCTTTCAATTGAAGCTGATTGGCAAGCCGATTAGTTATAAAATTTAATTGAGATGCTGAATCTAAAATAGCACGACAAGGTACGAATGAGCCAGATGTGTTTTTTACTAATACAATAGCGGTGGCTAATAACACGTTGGAGCCCACAAAAGGGCTATGAAGTGCACAGGAAGATGCCGAAGACAATGACGATGAAGACAATACGAACGTAGATTGTGCTCCCGATGACGAAGGTATTTCCGACGAGGGGTTTGTTTCCACTGCAGTTGTAGAAATAAGTTTTGAATCAATATTATCAATATGAAGTAATGAATTATGTTTTGATGTGCAATGATTGCAATGTCTAGATTTGCAATTTTTAAGTATATGCCCTTTTTTCAGGCAATTCAAACAAAGTTTTAATTTTTTCGCTTCTTTAAATCGCGAGTTTGGAGAAAGATTTTCAAAATGTACACATTTTGTTATGAAATGTTCCCTAGAGTTACAATAACTGCACATCAATGATGATGATGAAGTAGCTACAAGAACATTTCGCCTATGTAAAGAGTTTCTACCTGATTGATTTAAATTTTTTATTGGAATGGAACTCTCAACCTTTTCCAAAAAACGACATCTGTTGTCTAAAAATGATTCTAGGGCAGACCACGTAGGATATTCATCAATAGTTAAGCTTTCTTCCCATTTTGCTTTCGACTTCAAATCGAGTTTTAAAGTTACTATATGTACCAAAAGCCCGTCTGCTACCTGCTCTTTAGTAGCCAGGGTTTGTAACGCACGCATATGAGCATTAAGTTTGTCACTCAGCTGTCGAATACTTACGGCTGATCCTTTATCAACGCAATTTAAATCAAAAATTTCTTTTATATGGGCCTGAAAAGTTACTAGCTTATTATCGAAACGTTTTTTTAATAATTCTATGGCTTTCTCATAGTTAGCATCAGTCGGCTCTAATGACGATATGGTGTCCATGGCAGCACCCTTCAAGCAGGCACGTAGATGCTGGAACTTTTCAATTTTCGTTATGTCATCATTACCCACGACAGTACAGAACAAAGCATAAAAGTCGGGCCAGTCAAGATATGATCCCGAAAATGTCGGTAACTTCAACTCAGGTAATCTTGAACTGCGATTACGTAAATTATGTGGCTGAGTTTCGTCCAACGAATTTTGACGAAATGTTGAAGCTCGTAATTGTGGTTGTGCGTTCTTAATGATATTCAATTGACGTTTAAGTCTAGCCTTGACTTCGAAGAATATAGCTACAAAGTTCAGTCGAGTATCGGTTTGAATAAGGCTGCTGTCCATTTCCTCCACGATAGTTTGAGCTTGATTAAAACTTTCGTTTAGGCTCTCGACGAATTCAAGACGGACTTCTAATTCAGCAGCATCAAACTCTACTAGATTCACTGTCTCCAGTGCTGCATTTAAACCAATTAATTGATTAGTTATGGCAATAACTTTATTTTGGTATGCCATTAATTCATCAGTACCACTTTCTTCATTGTGGCTCATTGTATTTACTTTTGTGTATAAATCTCAAATAGATATACCACCAACCAAATTTATTTTAAAATTTGTTCGAATCACGTCGGGGTCACCAATGTTTGAGTCTATAATGTTTTTTATAGACAAGTGCAAAAAAAAAACCGAAACGAATTGGTGTAATAAAATAAAACGGTGTTCTTTATTTCAGTTCATTACAACAAGTAAACAGAATTCACAAATTTATACCGTATTTATTATTATTGTTTACAAATTAAGAAATTTCTTGAATTTGATACGGTTAATATTTAGTAAAGAGATTTATCTTTTAATGTTTATTTAATTGAGAGCTTTAACTTATTAATTTTAATTGAGCGGTTTTTCTCTTAAAGAATTATTACATTTCATTTGAGTTAAAATTATACAAAGAACATTACTCATTAGTGCAGGGCCGGACTTGCGGTGAACAAGTTATTTATTCATATTCTCATGAGTTATTCCTCAGTAGACTACGCCCAACGTTTCTTGTAAAAGCAATTGACTAAATAAGAATTATTTGTCAATAATTCCAAAAAGATTCAAATATTCAAACAAAAAACCAAAATTTTAATATTGAAAACTATATATTCTTTTTTTTATTCTTCTCTTCTCTTTTACATTCAAATACTATTTGGGTATTACTGATTTTAAAATATGCCTCTCATGATATCGGAATATACATTCACTTGGATAACCAAGTAACTCTAAACGTACTTGGAACCTTTTACCGATCAAAGCTGAATGAATGCTATAAAATTCTCGATATTATGTCAAAAAAAATTGCATTATTCTATTGTAGTTAAGGAGACTGGAAGGGTATGTGGGCAACGAAATTGCAGACTATCGGATTAAACTTGGTGCTGATACCCCTTTATTGGCCTAGAATTGTTTTTCAGGATAAATCATTACTTTATACGCGATTTATTATGCTAAGGAGAAAAACAAAGTTTACAAGACTATTGGAAAGCCCAAGTGAACATGCGGTAGTGGGTTTAAGGCTATTTCAAACTTAAACAGGAATGACTTTAAAATCTATTAAACTGTTTACAGAACATTTTGAACTCAACGGAGGCATAAATTAAATTTCTATGGTACAGGATAATTCATGTGGTACAATTTCCAAAGTTTTAAAGACGCAGTAAGAGTATCAAGAGAGAAATATTTGACTACAAAATGTTATTAAATGGCGAAATTTGCACAATAGATCTTAAAGGTCACGGTGCGATTATATCCCAAAAAATAAATGCATATTTCATATGTGAGGAAAACCACACACACATGAGGGTGATTTTTAAATATTTCTGAAGAAAAAAATGATGAGATGAAGGTTAAAATTATAAAACAATAAGAAGACAATTTTAGTTAACCTTCTGATCAACAGCACCAAAGTAAAATGTCAAAATTCCATGTTTAATTAAATATTTTTTTTTTTTGTTTTCAGATCAGCTATATTTTTAGTGTTGTAAATTTTACAAGTACCTAAATACTCGGTACTTTATCTAAAGAGGTATATAACCCAATTAGTTTAGAAATGTTTTTTGGAAATGAATTAATTATATAAAAAATTTACATTTATTGGGAAAAAACTATAGTAAAATGAAATTAAAGCAGAATTAATTTTTAATTTCCATTGCAGTTCGACAAATATTTTTTATTGAAAGCAAGAATAAATACGGGTTCTTCCTTTTTTACTTGCAATATACATTTTCAAATAAGGAGAAACAGTTTTACTGAATCAAGATGTTAATATTTTTTAGCCTTATACTCCCACGATATCTATAGGAAATGTTAGTTCGACATGCTATATGCAAAACAAAAACAAAATTTCATATTTAATTGTCGAAAGAACGTTTACTCTCGATATCGTGGTACATTCTGTTACTGTAAACCCAAAAACCTTTTTGTTTCTTAAAAAAATATAAATGTTTTGACTTAATATGTATGTTCTGTTGACATGCAAATATTAATTCCTATTTTTTTTTTTTTTGATTAAAATTACATATAATACAAGAGTTAAGATTTTCATTACAGTTTGACAGAGCAAAATCAAATGGTATTTGATAAATACGACTGTCGAAAAATCATTTAGGTTTTTTACACTATAATACAAGCTTTTAGATTTTGTCAGCTGTTTTTTTGTTTGTTCGTATGCCACAATGCAGCCTTGAGTCTGAAAATGCTAAAAGCTATACGACTGTCAAATTTCTATATGTATTCTTTAATGCATTGTTTTTACATTATTAGCTCCGATCTCGCACTTTTTGGGTAAAGTTCGGGCAAATGAGAGTAAAGACAAATAACTCTCAATTAGAGAATAAAATGTTTAAAAGTACGGGAACAGCAAAAACTAAATTTTTAGCCCAAAAAAAAAATTTCAAAGTGTTTTGACATTTTAATACAAAACAGCATAAAAGGCGTCAACAAAATTTAAACTTTTATTATTTAAAAATGAAAATGTTACATTTTTAAACAATTTTTAATAAAAAAATTTTTTTACATTTTAATTGTTTACTTTTTGCAACAGCTGATTGTTTTACACACTTACCAAATCAGCCCGAAGAAATTTTACGGGCTGTTTCGGGCAGGAAGAAGAAGAATAATACTCTCTCAAATTCTCTCTCACTTGCTCAAATTTTGTGTACGGGAACAGTTTTGGGTAAGTTTGGGCCCCCGCGGCCTCCCATAGTAGAGTACGAGAACGCAGCTATTATGTATACTTTTTCATTTGATTTTACTTTTTTTTTTTTTATGGGTTTTTAAGCAAGATGATTAACACTACTGTAGAGAATACGCACATAAATGCTGGGAGCTAAAAAAAACGCTACGCTTGTCGCTCCAATTTAGGTTGGACGGTAAGGGATGGATGTGTAGAATACTGGCTTCGTTTTTAAAAGTGTTTCTGATTAGTTGGTTTTCGGCCGGACTTAAATATGTCAAGAATACTTTCCTCCTCTATGAAATGTAGAACGCCGGATTCGGCAACGAAAGTACAAACAAAATCACAAACTTTACATTAAAGCTTTGAAGACCCATAACTCGGAAAATACGTTTTACCACAAAAAATTGTTACTTGATTTCATAAAATTTAATAATCTTTTTCCTTTTTTTTATAATTTTTAGGGAAAAATTACAAATTATGAAAACTTTGCAGACCAATAACTCACAAAGTTCTCTTCTTAAAATTCAATTTAATGTCATGGGAAATATATTTTTATTTTATTTGGGCCAATTGTGATAAAGTACATTTAAGTAAAAACAATAAATTTCTACATGTTTATTCATTGAACTGAGATTATGTTAGTTTTAATATAAATTATTCTCGAAAATAATTAATTTAAAAAACCCCACATGATTAGAATCAGTACCAGAACGGAGTAATATTTTTTTCTGCAATAAAGGCTTAAATTATATTAAAGTTATTATGACATTTCTTTGTAAACAATTTTTATTAAAAGCAATTAAATGAAAGAGCAAAAAACCGCAATGAAAAATTTATTTAAATTAAACAACAATTAAGATAACTAAATGCGAGCAGTAAATATCGCAACAGTCCTTGAAAAAAAAAAAAAAACAAACAAAAGTAATAAAGAAGTGCTAACAAAGTTAATGATAATTAGTTATAGGTACCTACAGATATTATTTTGTATAATAATGACCTAATTAAATATAACTTAAGAGGCCAGTACACGACAGCAGCATGAGCAATCCAGTGGTCTGGTCGTTTATGAGAATTTTGTTGTAGCGAAATTAAACGGATATTTGCTGGTGTTGTGTATGGAGAAATTAGCTGTTTTCTTTTAATATTTTTTCTATTTTTTTATTTTATTAATAGATTTACTTATTGTTTATTAGTATTTGAAATACTTTTACTATTCATAGCAAACACCTTGGGGATATTTATAAAGACTCTTCCAGTGATTTTACTTTAATGAATTGGACGGTATTTTTTGTGGTTTCAGCTTATAAACTCACTCACTTAATTGCACATGCATGCTGTTGTCGTGTAGTGGCCGCTTTCAGGAAGTACCAAAAAAGATTTTTTTTACATAAACATTTATCTCGAAATTACCCATGGTACTTCATCAAAAAGCGTCAAACTAACAGACAGTGGAGCGCTATACGGCTCCTGAACTGGCAAAATTCATAAGTTCCTCTATTGAAATACCCGTTACATACAAGATTGCATAAATTTCGTAGAAACTTTTATAAACGTTGTTTGTTTCTACTCAAATTCTTATCAGTTTTTTTTGCTTTTTTTCAAAATACATTTTTATAAGCTCATTTAAATCATTAGATTTATAAGTGTCATAAACTATTGTATTAAATGGAGATAACACAATGTTAAAAACAGTTTTTTTTAGCTTTTGAAGAAATCAATTCTTAATTGAAAACAATTTAACATGTGCCCCGTATGAGTTATGGTACACTTTGTTCGCATAACTTTTATTGTTTTATTAATGTATACATACACATTTTATACATATGTTACTTCATAATGGGTGTCTCAGTAAGAGTGCATATTTTTTTGAATTTAATGTAATTTTTTTTGAGCAAGTGGCAACTTTGAAATTTAGCAGCTGTCAAAAATTTTTATTCAGCTTATTAAAAATAGAGCGCTTTAATAGTGTTTTTAGACTGAAAGTTAAATACTGAATTTAACATTAAATTCACCAACAGATGATTTTGCGTTCACACTGCAATTTTTTTTAAATTCAGTTTCTACAAAACAATAAAAATTTCCCATAGAAATAAGTGTATTTGATGCGTTACTTTGTAAAAAAACTTATTTGACCAACTGTACAGCAGCAACACATATTTTCTTTGTCTTTCGGCGAAAAACTTCGTTTTCTTGCTGCTGCCATTGAAAGCATTTTCTTCGGAAAATATTTGAAATAGTTTTAATTTTTTCATTTCATTCAATAACATTAGCAGCTGTTGCTATATTTACAGATCTTTTTAACTTGGTAGCACTGAGCTTAACGGACAAAAATAGTGTTGTATTTCATAAATCCAACTTAAATTCAATTCCAAAATAGCATTTAATGTGGATTTATTAAATTCACTTTGTATGGTAAATACAGTTTTCATGACTTGGACTTAACGTTAAATTCAGTTAGTCTGAAAACACTATAAGAAATGGGTAATGGAGCAAAGTAAATTCAATGCCAATTTTTCGAAAAGAATCATATTCTTCGATGAAGCGCATGAAGGACTTCGTAAATACACAAAATTGCCGAAAACCCTCATGTAATCCATGAGAAATAAATGCACTTAATGGAAAAATAAAAAAAATCACAACTCTCTCAAAAAATACGTGGTTTTATTTTAAAATTAAAAAGTGCACTATTACAGAGACACCCTTTATAACTCGTATCTATTTTAATTGTCTTTAATGAATAAATACGTATTTCATGCATGGAAAATTCCCATTATGCTTAAAGTAAGTTTAATAAGAAATTTATTTATTCTTGCAAAATTTAAATGATTTAGTTCGCTTGTAAAAAACAAAATCAAAAATTAATATTTGCAAAAATGTCTTGGTTTACAAAACATACCTGCAGCACATGTATTACCCCCCGTTTCCACATGCAAGTTGAGTATACGTATTAACTACGAAAAAGCCGAAAAAATAGTCGAAAGTCTTGCAAATTGTATGAGTGTCTATACAGAACAGTGCAAGTTCATTTTTAAAATATCGGCAACGGCTTCACTTCTAATGAAAAATGGCTGTGCCATTGATATAGAGAATAAAAATATATGAATGAAGTGTTGCCGCGTCGCAAACACCGTGAATACCAACTAAAAATTTTGTTGTTAGTATTTTTTAAGTCAAAAATATGAAATTGATAATTAAATTTAACTTCTAAATGTGTTGGTGGGTCATTATGTTCTTTTTTTATTTATTAATTTTGTTAAATATGCTAAATATCAATTACTAACGTAACCTCTATTTTTCCACAGACTAATACATTAATTTAAAACTCATATGCGGTAGCACTGTTTCTCATTTGTCAATTTACTTGCTGCAAGTGTCAAAAATTTACTTGCAAAAGAATTTGGTTGCCAGTTCAGCTGCAAGTTCGAAAAATATGAGTGTGTTAGTGAAAAAGTGAGAGTGTATTGAGTTTTTCGAACTTGCACTTGCATGCGGAAACGGGGGGTTACCTGCCTTTTTTCCTCACTTTATTTTCCCCAGTCTCATGATTTAATATAATTAAATTATTAATCATTAATTTATCTATCTGTGTGTATGTATGCTTGTATGCACATACAAATAAAAATGAAAATGAAATTGCAAATAAACTTTGAACAAGAAAACTTTTCATAAAGAGTTCTTCAGCAAGAACTTTGTTTACGAACAGGGGCTTATTTACAGAAACAACAAATACAAGATAGTTTGAATTTTTTACTTGTTGCAGCTTTATAAATTGGTTTGGGTCGGTCATGCTTACTTTGGGTCTTTTATTTCAAGGAAGGTTTCCATATATTTTTGGATATTCTATGCTCACGTTTACGTCCACTTTTGGGTTTTTTAATAATAGGATTTAATTAAAGACCAATTTCAATTATTTTATTCAAAAAGTAGGCAAAAAAATGGACATGGTTGATCCAAAAATATATGGCTAACTTCCTTAAAGTATATTGACTGTGTGTCTTAAATTTCAGATAAATGCTTGGAAAAATATAATTTTGATTAATAAAAGACTCCATGTAAATTATTTTATTAAAAAGTGGACATAAAAATAGGCATAGACGATTCCAAAGTAACATATGCGTTATTGTGATGTACAAGCTTTATTATTGTAAAGTTTCATTAAAATACATTCAATATTTTTTTGCGTTTAAGGATAACAAATATCCATATATACTCGTACAAACATTCACGTTAGTAAGAATTTACAAACAAAGGCCCATAACAATAGTCACACTCAAGTCGGTATTTTTTAAAAACAATTTCAAGTTGATGAAATTCTTATTAACAAAAGTCAGCTTTTAATAAAAGCGCACTTTTTTGTGACTATGACTATGGCTCAAAGTCTTTAGATGAGAAACGATTTTTTTCGTTTTTATCCAAGCTACACACGTTTTAATTGCAGTTAATAGGTCTGTTCAATAATTAAAATTTTTTAACAATTGTTACTGGAAAGTGTTTCTTTAAGTCAAAAAATTTGCAAGAAGAGAGCTTCAAAAGAGAGTAAAAAATTTAGAGACAAAATAATTTTTGCAAATTCTTACTGGTAAAATTTTTACTTGCAAGAATTTTTCAAACAGCTGTTTTGTGTTTATGTCTACAAATCATGTTTTGTAAAAGAAGTTTCAAATTAAAATATTTTGGTCAATTTATGATATTGTAAGTAAATATAAGCTTTTAAGACAATAAGAATCAAAATTCATCCAAGTAAGACAGAATCTGGTTCATCAAGGTTAGAAGATGTTGCATATATATGTATATCAAATCATATAAATATTGCAAAACTACTTCATCTTGCAAGTTTTGATTGGTAAAGTGTTCATTTACTTTTTAACATTTTTGTGAGCTATTTTGCAAAATTCCTTTTTACTCTCTCGTTGCTGGTTTAAAGTAAATCGACAGACCTTATGTTAAATCGAGTTTTGAGTACAACAATAGATCATTTCCTGCCAAGCATTTAGTTTATAAATTTGAGGAAAAACAACTATTTACAATTATTGTCCAAAGCAACTTGAACTTATACAAAACTATATGTAGAGTGGAATTCGAATCCCTTTGCAGTGTGTGACATACTTGAAGCCACAAATAAAAAAGCATAAACCTGGGTTTGGGTAAATTAAATTCAAACACAAACCTAATCGAGAATTAAATACAACACAAGTAAATATGTTTGCTTTAATCCACTAAACTTTTTCATTTCCTCTCATCAGTTGCCGTTTTTAATTTCTATAATTTCTTTTTAACACCTTTTGATTGTATTATTTGTATTAAATTATTTGATTTTGTTTATATGTGTGTGTTTGTGTTTTTTTTTTTGTTGAATTAAATAAATAATTTTCACATACAGAACAACAAAAATTAATGTTTAATAAAAGTAAATAAATGAGATTGTTGAAGCAAATTTTGTCTATTTTTTTTTATTAAAAAAATTGGATATAAAAAATAAAATCATCATTCACTGTTGTTTTAGAGTTCAATGGCTTTAAATTGACCATGATTGACAAAAAAAAAAAAAAGGTGGTGTGAAAATGTTTGTTTATTTTTAATTGAAAATATGCATAAATGCATAAATAAATTATGTTCATTTAAATTAATAAACAAAATAAAAATAATAAATTTTTTCTTCAAATATATAAAATAATATACTCGTAAGTAAAAATAAATTATTTAGTTTCAAGTATTTACTAAATAAAAATTTATTTATTTTTTATGATATTCTGAGAAAAATATATCAAAAAGTCAGTACAATAAAGTGAGATTCACTTTCCCGCTATAACGACAATGCCGTCAAATGTGTAATAGTAATAATAATCATACCCTAAAAGAAGAGAATTTTAAACTTTTTATTTGAATTTAATAACGCAAGTTAAAAAATAAAGTCAACTTTTACACCAGTAAAATTTAGGGATTACTGCTATGCGAAAAAAACGGTACGAAATCGAATTTTTAATGTGTTTGATAATTTACTTTTTGCATTTGTCTGGTAGAACCCCGCTCTGTAATGCGTAACTTGGGGGTCACACGATCAAGTTTTCATTCAATTTTTAAAATTTCTCTCATTTTTTAAAATTTGCTGAGAGTTTGCTTTCAATTTTTCGTTCAATTGGGTGTATCAAATTACAAGTCAAGAAAACAGCAGACTGCAGTTTTTTTATTCCAAATTTGAATTCTTATTCTGCCGCCAGTATTGTTTTGTTTTGTTTTTAAATATGTTTGTGAACAAATTAAACAAATAAAGAGTGATTTTTTTGCTATTATCTTTTTGGCAACACTAGTTTTGACAGCTCACGCACGTTTTGTATCTTGTGTCACTGTCAAACATCTTCAGTTTGGTCTATAATTTAATCATGAATCGTCTTACAAACGAACAACGCTTGCAAATTATTGAATTTTATTACCAAAATGCGTGCTCTGTTAAGAAAGTTCATCGCGCGCTTCTTCCATTTTATGGTCAGTTTAATCGACCTACTGAGGCTTCTATTCGGGCTATTGTAACAAAATTTCGCACCAAATTTACATTGTTGGACATTAAACCACCAACACGCTTACGTAGAGTGCGAACTGAAGAAAATATCGCAGCCGTATCGGCCAGTGTTGGTGATGACCGTGAATTATTGATTCGGCGCCGTTCGCAGCAATTGGGCCTCTGTTACTCCACTACGTGGAAAATTTTGCTGAAGGATTTGGGTGTGAAGCCTTATAAGATACAACTGGTGCAAGAATTGAAGCCAAACTACCTACCACAACGCCAAATTTTTGGTGAATGGGCTCTTGAAAAGTTAGATGAAGATCCACTTTTTATCGAAGAATTGTGTTCAGCGACGAGGCTCATTTCTGGTTGAATGGATACGTGAACAAGCAAAACTGCCGTATTTGGAGTGAAGAGCAGCCAGAAGCATTGCAAGAGCTAACAATGCATCCACAAAAAACAACCGTTTGGTGCGGATTATGGGCTGGCGGCATCATTGGGCCGTATTTCTTCAAAGATGATGCGAATCACAACGTTACTGTGAATGGTGAGCGCTACCGTGCGATGATAACAAACTTTTTTTTGCCCAAAATGGAAGAGCTTGACTTGCATGACATGTGGTTTCATCAAGACGGTGCCACATGCCACACAGCACGCGAAACAATGGACCAATTGAGAGGCGAGTTCGGTGAACAGTTTATTTCACGCTTGGGACCAGTCAATTGGCCGCCCAGATCGTGCGATTTAACGCCTCTAGACTATTTTTTGTGGGGCTATGTTAAGGCTAATGTCTATAGGGACAAGCCCGCTTCGATTGACGCACTGGAAGCCAACATTGCCAACATTATTCGTGAGATACCGGCCGAAATGTTGGAAAGAGTATGCCAAAATTGGACTAAGCAGATCCACCATTTGAGGCGCAGCCGCGGCCAACATTTGCATGAAATAATCTTCAAACATTAAATTATATCGACCCAACTATCGATCCAAATAAATATTTCATGCATTTTTCTGAATTTTATGTGTTTTTTTTTTTAAATTTCCGATAGTTCTTATAAAATCACCTTTTATAACGACGTTTTGCAGTTCATAGAGATATACAGAAGGCATGAAGTTCTGTGGAACATGAATATTCCTGCATATAGACGGAATAATTTAAAAATTAAGGCATATAACTCTATTGTCGCCGAAACAAAACTGTCGGTGGAAGAGGTTAAAAAAAACATCTTGTTGAAAAACTTGCTTTGAAATTGCGTACAGCCTACGTCACAGCTTTCAATTTTTGTGAATTTTGACAAGCAGTATATGTAAATTTCTTGAAAGAGATCGTGTGATCGTGTGACTGCAGTGTAAGTGCATGTCAACGTCGATATAAACACACAAATATCTTGCGATAACTGAAGAGCACCCGCAAAACATTTAGCTTTCACTTTCACATCGCAATACAGAGTGACCCCCCCTGATATTAACTATTTTGGAGTGTCGATTTCAAATCTGCAGTTCGTTTTTTTTATTGGCTTTAATTTATTTCTTAAATTCAAGAGGTGAAGTTACATATACGAGCATTATTTGAAAGCCTATTTGTTAAAAAATAATAATATTTATTTGTTAATTTATTTGAATTTTTTCTTTTTAATTAATAAAATAGCCATATTAATAAAAAAATAAAATCCACAATTCCTCAATAAAATGCGCTTCAAGTCGTACCTATACATATTGGGCCATAACCATAGTCACACTAAAGTCAGTATCTTATTGAAAACGACTTTAAATTCATTTAACTTTTATGAACAAAAGTCAGCTCTTAATAAAAGCCTACTTTTTTGCGAATATGATTATGGCCCGTTATATTTAAATCTGACCGGTATTTTTAAAAATATTGTAAGAGTTCTAACGAAATACATATGACGTTTTTCAAACAAAATTAAGAAATTTTGAATTTTACAAAATTTATTATTTAAAATGAAGCAAAATAAAAATTATAGCCTCTTAAGTTTTAAAGGAAAGGAATCATATTTCAATAAAATTGGTGAACAATTTTAAATTTTTTGCCCAATAAAATGAATCGATCACATAGTAAAGTAAAATATTTTATTAGAAACGAATGTTGCCATATGTGTTCGCTTGGCAGTATCACACTTAGGGCCATTATTACAACTAAACAATAACTAAAAGTAGGATGTTTCGGTTATTACAAATATACTTTAACCAAAAAGTATATGATAAGCCAAAGACATGTTTGTGTTCCCCATAATTTTTAACATGAACTTCAAGCATTTAAAGTTGCCATATTTTCTAGTTTAGATATGGCAACTTCAGCGATTTTGTTTTATTAATACACAAAAATAAAACAATACAATTACACAATAAAATAACAAATATTAAAATAAAATTTTAAAAGTATAGAATTTGCTAAATATTTGAAAAATAATTATCGAAAACAGGCATGCCGTTGTGACTATGTACTTATAGAAACGAAAAGTAATTGGCAGGGGTGCCATTTTAAAAATAATTTATCTTACTGAGAACTTGTAATAATGAAAAAAGTTATTGGTCACTTTGCCAGTTACTTTAACTAAAGTTAATTATAGCTATCTGACACCTTTTAAGTATGAGTTTATCTACAACTAGCATTTAACTCGATACTTCGTCAGCGAAGCACCATACTGTCGCTATTACAATTTATTATTTCGTTGTAGATCATTTAACCAATTTTTCTAGGTTTTTTAATACAAATAACATCAAAAGATATCACTAAAATATAGAAACAGTACCACTTTGTCAGTTTATTGATTTTTCTATTTACTGAGCAGCGTTTGTGTTCGGTTTGATAATTCTAAATTCGTTAATGTTAAAAAACTAAAACGTAAAATCAATAAAAAGTACTGTTTTGTCTCTGAATGATTTTTTACTTTGCTCAAAAACGTTTGATCCGAATTTCATAGTTCTAGGATTGTTAGTATAAAAATTTCAAAAAGTGCTATTATAATAATTAAGTCTTATTTATGGTTTTCCACTTTGCTTCAGACCATTTGAAAAATCTCGTATTTTTAGATTCTGTAATAACAAAATATCAATAAATATCAAGAAAATTAATAAAAAGTTCCTTTCCTTAGGATCGTTTGACCCTAATATAGTACTTCTAGGTTCATTTTCACTAAAAAGTGAAAAAGTACCATTAAAATTAATAAAAAGTACCATATTGTCCACTTGTTGTATAGGTTCGTTAATAATAAAATGTAAAAAAGTACCAAAAAAAATCAACAAAAAGTACCATTTGTCCCCTTAATGATTTTCACTTTGCTCAGGAACGCTTGACGCCAATCTAGTTCTTTTAGGTTGGTTTTCATTAAAAAATCAAAAAGCACTACTAAAAGTAATAAAAAGTACCTTTTGTCCCTTTTATGATTTTTCAGTTTGCGTAGGATCGTACTTCTAGGTTGGTAAATTATAAAATATCAAATATAAAATAGCAACCATATTTTTCCCTTTTGGTACTTATTTTCTCCCTTGAACGATTTTTTTTTTAAATTGATTTTTATTGAGTGTTACAAATTAAAAAAAATGCTTATGCGCTGCATCAATTTACATAGAGATATATACTTAGAAATAGTAGTAAAATAGGATACACATTTTACCCCTTATTTGCTCGAATTTAAAAAAGTACCAATATACATTGGAGACTCTTTAAGAATAGAAGCATACAATTTAGTTTTTGTTGTTATGATTGTTACTTTGAAAGTTTTACCCTTTTTATCCCGCAAATGTACAAATATCGAAAAAGTACCAAATACCCATCTGCTTATTTGTTTAGTAGAATATTTTGTAGTTCTTTGGCTCTATCTGTTATAGTTTCGGAGATATCAGAATTTTTTTACCCCTTCTTATTCGTCCCACACATTGGGACAGGAACCTGCTTACCGAATTTCAAGTCTGTGAGTAGGTAACCCTAGAAACCATGTGCCAATTTTTATAGAAATCCGTTTAAAAATTGAATTGTAATTGTTAATCCAAATAATACAGCCATTCAACACTTTATAGTGTCTCATGTTTTTGGTACCATTATTATTAGAGGCGTCCACCAAAGTTAGCTTGGCGAGTTTCTTAACGGCTCCACAATGTAATGAATCCGTAAATGTATTATCCCTTATGTTTATTTTACACCCACAATTTTACAAACTTTGAATGCCATATTTATTTATAATTAATCAACATCCTAAAATATTTACAAGTTTTATGCTTTTAGTCTTAAAATGACAATACTTTCGAACAACCTTTCATACACCTTTTAAACCCTTTACAACACTTTTTTTCAATTAAAATGTTGCGTATGTCCTTTCTCAGACTATAAACTATCTGTGTCCTAAATTTCATGAAAGCGATACAGACAGGCTTTCGCTTTTATAATATTATTAGTATGGAAGTATGGATTATCAGAACAAGTTCAAAGTTAGTGCAGTTAAAATTTTCCGTGAATATAATGTACATTCATTGTAAAAATAATTCAAAGCGTGAATTTCGCTACTATTTTATTGCCACTCGTAAATTGATATAAAAATGTTTGTTTGTTTTATTTTCTCTTTTTACGTTTCTATTTAATCTTTTGTTTATTATATTTTATGTAATTTTTGTTTTTGTTGCTTCACCTTAAAAATATACTTTCTATATTTTACAATGAACTTGACATAAAGCGTAAAAAATTTGTTTGAAAAACACACATTCAAATAAATAGCAAATATAAAGGGTGTTTTTTATAGACGTATAGAACTTTAAGTTGGCATTACTGTTCAAGATGGCGACCGATTTAACAGCTGTCAGGTGATTTATTCTCAGTTTAGAAATTCATCATGAATAGACTCACGCCTGAACAACGCTTGCAAATAGTGCCCAAAACGAGATTGCCGTTGTTCCTGATTTTCATAAGCGAATTTTGTTTAGCTATGAAGCGCACTTCTGGTTGAATGGCTACGTCAACAAACAAAACTGCCGCATTTGGAGTGAAGCTAATCCTCAAGTATATGTCGAAACACCGTTACATCCAGAAAAACTGACTGTTTGGTGCGCTTTATGGACTGGTGGAATCATTGGTCCGTGATCGGTATAGATCCATGATTACTAACTTTTTCATTCCTGAATTGAACAACCATGATGTTCAGGAGCTGTGGTTCCAACAAGACGGCGCAACATGTCACACAGCTCGTGCCACAATCGATTTATTGAAAGACACATTTGGTGACCGCCTAATTTCACGTTTTGGACCTGTGAATTGGCCTCCAAGATCTTATGATTTAACGCTAGACTACTTTCTGTGGGTCTATGTAAAGTCATTGGTTTATGCGGATAAGCCACAAACGCTTGACCATTTGGAAGACAACATTCGCCGTGTTATTGCCGAAATACGGCCACAAATGTTGGAAAAGTCATCGAAAATTGGACGTCCAGATTGGACTACATCCGAGCCAGCCGTGGCGGTCATATGCCATCGTTGTTTTATTGCAATTTAAAGTTATATACGTCTATACAAAACACCTTTTATTAAACCCCCTTAATGCATTAAACAAATTCCAGACAGCAGGCTATCGACTACACAACTGCAAATGACGTTGGCTATAACTGTGGCCGTGTAGTCAGCTACTTAATTATTTTAGAAACGGCAGCAGCAAAGTTAGCAGCTGATCTGGAATTTTAACGTTTTCATATCAATATTACGAGTATTAAAATAACAACTTATCAAACCAAACTAAACGCAAACTGAAGCAATAATGAATAATTTAGAAATGAAAACAGCTGTTTGCTATATTAATACATGTTTCCCTTTTTTAATTTATGTAAAAATAAAATTATTTATTCGGGCGTTTCTGAATTTTAATTTTTTTTTCAATTAAACATAAGCAGACATTAATTTTTATATATAAATATAAACTTATAACACGTAATAATGTAGAAATAATTAAATTCATTTTTTAAAACTTCTTGACTGTCAAGTAAAATTAAATATTTTTAAGTTTTAGTGTGAATTTAATATTATATTGGCAGCACTAAATTGTTCATTGCCACCAAAAAAAAAAAAAGTTAACAGCTACAATGGCGGTCATGCAGCCATGTGATCATAATTTCCTGAAAATAATCATTTTCATATAAACACATGTACTCTATTTTTGACAGGTTGAAGTCGAATGTTTCGAATGTGCTTAATGCTTAAATAGAAAATTATTTTAGAGATTAAATAACACAAATTGATGTAGGTATGTATATGTTGGGACGAACATATTTTTGTTTTCAGATTATGGAATTTTATGTAAAGGGTGGTTAAATTTTAAGGGGCGATATTGATTTTGAATAAAACACAAATTATTTAGGAAATTATTGTCATTTATTTTTATTATCATAAAATGGTATGGTTCAATTATGTATGAAACAAAATATCGGCCAAATGGCCCCCGCGACCTCAACGGCACACCTGCATCCGATGGTCCAAATTTTCGATGACCCTGAGTCATAACTGAGGTTCTATGCCGTTAATGTGCCGAATTATCTCATCCTTTAGCTCTTGAATTGTTCCTGGCTTATCGACGTACACCTTTTCTTTCCAATAACCCCAAAGAAAGAAGTAAAACTGTGTCAAATCACATGATCTTGGCGGCCAATTGACATCGCCATTGAATTTGTTGAGCAAAAGAGCCATAGTTTCCTTAGCTGTGTGGCAAGTGGCACCGTCCTGTTGAAACCACATATCGTCCACATCCATATCTTCCAATTCGGGCCATAAAAAGTTCGTTATCATCTCACGATAGCGAACACCATTCATAGTAACTGCTGACCGGCCTCAGCCACACTATCGCAAACAGCAGCAATATTTTCTGCAGTACGAGCTGTACGAGCATGCACTGGTGTTTTCACATCTCCTACAGACCCGGTTTGCTCAAATTTTTGGACGATTTTTCCGATTGTACGCACATTTAGACGATTAAATTGTCCGAAAAAATCACGAAGTGCACGATATTCATTTTGATTTGAACGCCCATTTTTATAGTAAGCCTGAATAAGTTTAACGTGTTGTTCGATTGTGTATCTTTTCATGGTTAAAATTGAGTTAGTCTGAAATTGAGAAATGTCAAATGAAATGCAGAAAAAAACTTGACGTTAAAATTTAACCACACTTTACATGCAAAAGAAAATGTGGTTGCGACAACCATATTCTGGTGGAAACATAGTACTATTGAATTTACAGTTGGGATAACCATAAAAGTATTTCCCTTCAAACATATTATTTTTAAATTTAATAATGATATGCTTACACCCAAGGCAAATTCATACCAGGTAGATGCAAGGCGAAAAAAAAACAATTCGCCTAGAAACGGACTGTCAAAATAGTTCACATGCATACAAAACATTGTACACTTACACATAATATGTACACTAATCAATACATGTTTTGTTTTCAAATTTTATTTATATTAAAAAATAATTAAAAAGAGAAAAATATAAGTTGGGTTTTGCCAACAATTAATAAAAAAATTTATCTAATCGGTCCAGCCGTTCTCCAATTTGAGAAAAATTTAAAAAGTGGGTGGTAATGGGCGTCTTAAATTTTAATTTTCATAAAAATTTAAGTTGGGCTTTAATGAAAATATAAAATTTTTGTATATTCGATTTTCTTACTCTAAGAAATCGTAGTCATAAGAGTAAATGACCGTGCAACACCGGGTAAAACAGGTAGAAGATAAATAAGTCAGATACCGACTGTAGCGCCACCTTCTAGACGGATTTGGACGCTAAACCTTCCAAAGCGTAACCCAAAAGCATACACAGAAATTCAATTAAATCAGTTCAGTCGTTTAGGAGGAGTACAATGTCAAACACACGTAAAGTCAAATTTTATATATTACTAGTTGACCCGGCAAACGTTGTCTTGCCTTAATATTTTTATATATTCGATCTTCTTACACTAAGAAATCGTACTCATAGAGTAAAGAACCGTGCGAGACCGGGTAAAAACAGGTAATAGGCAAGTAAGCCAGATACCGACTATAGCGCTACCTGCCGGGCGGATTTGTGACGTTAAACCTTCCAAGATTATACATATAACCCTTCCTCTTCAATCACTCTATCTATTTAAAAAAACCGCATCAAAATTCATTGCGTAGTTTTAAAGATTTAAGCATACATAGGGATATAGGGACAGAGAAAGCGACTTTGTTTTATACTATGTAGTGATGAAGAAGAAGAAGAAGATAAGATAAAAAGCGTTTAAATTTAAGTGAATATTATTTGCCTTGCTAAAGATGAGTTACCTTGCAATAAGAAACGTATATATAATACCAAAAGTGGATTTTTTAAAAGCAATTTAACATTACATTGAGCACAGGCACAGTTTCACCGGCCAGGGTCACAGCATAGAGTAACGTGCTTTAACCCTAAAGGATTACAAGAAAATGAACAGAATTACATGAAAAATATTATGATAAAGGTTTAAAAATGCTAAATTATTCTTGAAATCAATTTGTCTCAGACGTGCCAGAGAGTGCTGGAGAGGCTATGGTTTGTCGTTTACGATATGCTAAAGCAGATGGCGATTGTTTTAGAAAAAAATTATGGAAACACCTTAAAGGCTACACCATTGTATCAATATTTAAAAGCCAATCAGACTGGTAAATTCAGCAATGCTGTTAAAGGTACTGACTCACTATCCTACTTAGTCGTACGATCTGTCTAAAAACCGATGTGTGCTAAAAAAAGTATGATAGTGTGTATTGAACCAGCAGACTTTTTGACAGGTCTGTCCGATTTTTTTAAGTTATGAAAATTTTCATAAAATAAATTTTATCTGTGCGATCAGAGTTGCATTTTCTATGTTCATGGCAGAAAAATAGCAACAATACCAAGCTTATGTTTTATTTATACAACCTTTTAGGTTATTTTTCATTGTGCATATTTGTAAAAAAAATATTTTGCGTGAAAGAAGAAAATGAATACTTTTAAAAGTATTAAGGTGAGTAAACATATATTTTTGCATCTTTTTTTGTATAATAGTGTGGCATAAAGTTCGCCATTTTAAAGCGATTTCTTCAAGTAGGACAGAATTCTGTCACACATTATTTTGACATAATCGTACGATCGTGTAGGATAGTGAGTCAGTACCTTAAATGTTACATTGAAAAATTATTATAATATCTATAAATGTTTTCGTATGATTTTTTTAATTTTTTTTATAATAAAAATTGATTTTAAATCTAAAAAAGCACATAACGCAAGTCAAAAAACACAAATATATACAAATAAAATTACAAATATTTACATGCATATGAAATTAAAAATGAAATGGTTATGAGCGAATTCAAACAGCTGAGGAGCGAATACTCTACTGAGTTTACCTTCTATCAATTTGCCTTGGCTTACACCTATAGGTCATATCGTATAATGTCAAATTTTCTTGTGCAGTGTCGTATTTTTTTAACGTATTAATAACATAACCACAGTTGTATGACTAAGTACACCAGGATTTTGACTAGATTTTGGCAAAATCTAGTGTTGTATGAGAAATCTAGTCAAATTGAAATAGATTTCGGTCAAAATCTCATATGAACTAGATTTGGCTTCAGTGTAAATTGCCTATTATAAATTGAGTGCAAAACATGTACCATTTTAGCATCTTTTATATGCAACATGTTGAGAACAGAACGTGATATTGATTTTAACTCTTAAATTTTTTTTAACAATAGAACGCAAAAATTCTTGGATGGTAGAATATATGCAACACTTTTACTAGAAAAGAAAACGCCATATGTAAATTAAAAATACAACTCCATGTAAATTACAGTTTGATAGTCAATTATTAAAATTATTATCATTTATTTTATTTTAATCTATATTCTTACTTATCCTATTTAATAAGCATTCTTGAAAATAAAATTCATTCTGAAGCCAGCTTTCAAGCTACTCTACTTAAAGAGTTTTTTTTTTTACATAAATAATTAAATGAACAAATAACTCTTGCGGACTTGAAAAAAAACCTTGTGGATATTGTTTGGTTGATGACTTAAGCTGACCTCTGTGTCTCTTTAGGACCAACCTATAAAAATATGAAATTAGCTCCCCGCTACAAAGTGAATTATTTTTATTTATACTCGTGTATACTACACGAATTGAAATAAATCTTAATAAAAGGTGATTTTATAAGAACTATCGGAAATTAAAAAAAAAAACACATAAAATTCAGAAAAATGCATGAAATATTTATTTGGATCGATAGTTGGGTCGATATAATTTAATGTTTGAAGATTATTTCATGCAAATGTTGGCCGCGGCTGCGCCTCAAATGGTCCATCCGCTTAGTCCAATTATAAATTAAAAAAATATTACATTTATGCAACAGTAGGAAAAAGTTAAAGGCTTTAAAATAAGTTAAGTTCGTCAATTATAAACATCATACTATAAATCTATCTTCTATACAGGGTGTCTCATAATTTAACGTCAAGCTGAAAGTGGGTGATAGCTCACATGGTGACTGCTCCCAGAAAAATTAGAAAAAAATTTATGTCGCGTATTTCGCGAATATTTTTTTTTAATTTTGGTACCCTGCATTGATATATCTCTTGCTGTAGCTACAAATTTTTACTTTTCAAAAAAAATTTCCCCGTTATGTTATTGTAAGCATATCTTCTGCAAACGTCAACAAAAATTTTTACCACAATAAAATAGTTTTCGATTAAAATACCATTGTTTTGGCCACCTACGAGTATGTCTTGAAGGTTATTATTACACCCAACTTTAAGCAGTGAAAATAATTTTTTTTAATTAAACTGGTAATTTTCTATTTGTGTATTCTCTATACAAAGCATTTCTCTAAAACTTGCTAAATAAAAAATGGTGCCATGTATTTTTATGTCGGTTATGACTACTTCTCAACAAAACTATTTAAATTGTTTTTTTTTTAGTAAGCAAAGCGTTCCCACTCGTAGAGTAAAGCACCGAGCGAGACCGGGTAAAAACAACTACTAGTTTTAAATAAAGAGCCTGCCAGCCGTATGTACTTATTCATTTTATTTATTTATTTATATTTGGTATTGTTATTAATGAAACTGTTAAATATTATTCATACATTTTATTAACACTTTGCTTTGATTTATAGTCAAAAACATTTATTTTAGTTTTTCATTAACCTGAATAAGATTTATTTTTATTTTATTTAATTATTCAATTTGTATTATTAGCAAACTTCATAAAACGATTATACAATTTCAATATTTCTCCGTTTTTAAGCACGTTCGATATCCGACACCGCTAGCAGACATTCTTTAAACATGCCGGTAAAATATATTGGTAAAGCAAAAGGTTTTCCAAGTATTACATCTGATGGCATCCCTATGAATAATGAAATGAGGAAATTGATATTAAACGATTTGAAACAGTTTAGTAATTCGCGTGTACGTCCGGTTAATAAACTTTTGGATTTGGCAATTACCAAAGCTGCCTATACGTTTAGGATGCCTACACCAGTTAAAATGCTACATCTTTGTGACGTTTTTAAAATGGAAAGTGATATTTGGACAAAAAGTCCAGGTCTACCTTGGATCACTAATGGTTTTAAAACAAAAGGACAGATTAGAGACTATCCCGAAAAAGTGAGGGAAGTGCGCAAAATTTTGGCACGAGCTAAAATTAGGAAACGATATTGATTTTCCTGATACTATATGTGGCCTAGACGCAACGAATCTTAGAGCAGACTGGGTTTTCCCGGCAACCGTTACATTTGGAGAGGCAGTATTAGCTAAGCCGTTGATAGACGGATACCAAAGTCTACCACACGAGACTACTCATATAGCATATGGATTCGATACTGCCACCGAGGGAGTGCGAAGGATACGTGATCGGTTCGTAAGAACTGGACTGTATTATGCTGGCTTGAAATTTTCCAGATTTGATAAAACAGTACCAGATTAGCTTATCCGTATTGCATTCGATATCATTTCATTAAACATAGACTTTAAATTTTATGAAGGCTATGGAATTCCCCGCACAGATCAAATGTATCATATGTTTGATACAATTGTGGAGTACTTTATCAACACACCAGTGCAAACGGCGAACGGCATGCGTTTTAGAAAGAGCAGTGGTATACAGAGTGGAAGTTATTTTAGTCAATTCGTTTCATCCGTAGCGAATTTTATTTTGTTAAACTATGCCACCCTCTCCTTCACCGGATTTCTTCCAGTAGATTGTGTGGTTTTAGGTGATGACTCTTTACTAACCACATCAAGCCCACTTGATGTCGGTAAAGTTTCCCGTCTACTTGGAGAACTTGGTATGGAAATCAACATGAAAAAGTCGCAGGTTGTTGACTCCATTGATTCACTAAAGTTTTTGGGCTATAACATCAGTGAAAATTAAGTAGTACTTGAATATAAATTGTATTAAAACAAACTTTAAATAATAAAATTATTTTTGTATATTAAAAGAGTAAAACCAATTTTATTTATCTCTTTAAAGCTTAAGAACTGCATAAAATTCTCAAGAGAAATTATATAACAAAAGATAATAAACAATTGAGTTTTTTTTTTGTTCAGCCAAAGATTTCAACACGAAACAGAAGACGAGATACAAAAAACTTACTATGGAAAGGGCGCGTGCTAATAGAAGGGTGTGTGTTTGTAAATAATAAAAAAAAGTTTTAGTTTGGTCACATGATAATTAAAATGTTATTTTTTGTTAATTTTTGAAAATACTAGGCTTAAATCAAGTTAACGTAAGCTAAACTAAATAAAAAATATATTACAGGTGATAGAAAATTTAATTCTAATTTAATGTGGGCAAACCTCATATTTTGCCCGTTATCTTATTTGGCAGTGTTTTCGTAAAGTAAATTTATTGCAAATGTTCAAAAAGCAAATTTCAAAACAAATCTAATCTAATCAGTAAAACGCATTTTAGTATGCTTGTTGTTTTGATATCAAATTGCTATAAAACTGTATTTGGCAAATCGAGTTAAGCTCGACATTCCAGTAAATCAATTAAAATTTTTGTTTCTTTTGCTAGAGACATTTCATAACAAATCTCAACTTAATTTAGAAAAAAAGTCTAACCAAATGCTAAGCTAGTGATCGACCCATTAATATTGATTCATCATCAAAATTAGAGTTTTTGTTAAGGGATGTGACACACTACCTAAAAAAAATACAACCTCCTCCGCAAAAAAAAAAATTTATTTTTAAAATAATAAATTAAAGGCTAAAGATTTGCAGCCTTATTCAGAGAAGAAAATTAGTTTCTATATGATATCTACTTTAGTTAATAAAGGCTTTCAGTTAATAATCTTATATTAACATTTTTATATTCAAGGAAGGTTTATTAACTAATATGCCCTTTAAGGTACTGACTGACTATCCTACACGATCGTACGATTATGTCAAAAAGATGTGTGACAGAATTCTGTGCTACTTGAAGAAATCGCTTTAAAATGGCGAACTTTATGCCACACTATTATACAAAAAAAGATGCAAAAACATATGTTTACTCATCTTAATACTTTTAAAAGTATTAATTTTCTTCTTTGCCGCAAAATATCTTTTTTACAAATATGTACAATGAAAAATAACTTAAATATCTGTATAAACAAAACACAAGTTTGGTATTGTTGCTATTTTTCTTCCTTGAACATAGAAAATGCAACTCTGATCGCACAGATAAAATTTATTTTATGAAAATTTTCATAACTTAAAAAAATCGGACAGACCTGTCAAAAAGTCTGCTGGTTCAATACACACTATCATACTTTTTTAGCACACATGGGTTTTTAGACAGATCGTACGACTAAGTAGGATAGTGAGTCAGTACCTTTAGCAAATTTTAAAATTCGATTCTGGCAATGCTATTGTTTTGATTTGCCATTTTGTTTATTATTGTTCTGCATAAAAGATTGCTAAATTATTCGGTATTCGCAAATATATATTTCAGTCGTACATTTTTTTCTTATTAAGCCACAAAAAGTTTATTTAATTTAAAGAACAGTGTATATTACAACATGTTTACTAGTTTATCTTTAAAAAAAATTAAAAAAGTAACAAAATTATATAGGTAATTTATGTAACCTCTTCACAACGAATAAAAAGAGAAATGATTACCCATTACTTTTTTATTTGTTTTGATTTTATACACGTCTCTGAAAATTAAAACTTAAAATTTGTGAATTTGTGTTAGTTTCACCAAAAAAAAAATTGTAATAAAAATGGAAAATATTAAAAGAAAATGGTGTGATTCCATTTTTTTTAAATTAATTAATACTCTTTTTTCAGTAAAATAAAAAGTTATTTTTAATTAAATTTTAATTAAAAATCATAGAAAATGAAAAGGTCGAAAAAATTATCAAATAAATAAAAAAGTTATGTTAACATTTATTTTGTTTTAACACAATGTAATAAAAAACAAACAATCAGTTGTCACAGCTTAATATAGCTTTAAAGTAGGGCCATACCTACTTTAAAATTTGTGGATTTAATAAAGGTTTAAAATAGGATTATTAAGATTAAAAACGTCTCTGAATATAAATTAAGCGATTTCAACTTAATAACGGCTTGCAAACCTATATTAAGTCTCTCTGAATAAGGCTGTTGGTAAATAAGGTATTGTTGGCACGAAATCTGGCCGCTTTACAAATTCATTTTAGAACATCTTAGTGGCAACACTTGAATATAATGAAAAAAAAAAAATCTAAAAATATTAACAGTTATTTTGCAAAAGAAAAATTTATCAGCAGCTTATTGGTAAGCTTAGTTAGCCATGAATCAAAATCAAAATAAAAAAAATTTTGTGCATAAATGTCTTGAAAATCCGACATGGTCAGGTACAATGTGGGCCAAAAGAAGTCATCCGATGTTGTTTGGCTCTCATTTTTTTTTTTTTTTTTTTGTAAATGAAAATGAAATGTGTGCCGTTGCTAAGTCCTGTTGGAACCGCATGTCCTCCAGTCCTAATTCCTTCAATTGCGGCAGAAAAAACTCGGTTATCATGGCCCTATAGCGCGCACCGTCCACTGTTGTCGTTTGTCCAGCGTGAACAGCGCACCATGCAGTCACTTTGAGCGGGTGTAATGGCTCCTCGTGCATCACTTGTGGATTTTCGGTGCCCCAGAAGCGATAATTTTCTTTGTTCACGTACACGCTGAGGTGGAAATGAGCCTCGTCGGTCATTATGATTTTGGTCGAAAAGTCGTCCACTTCGATTATTCGGCGTTCTTGAGGAGTGTATCGCTCCATTGCTTGTTTACTTGTATTCTACATCTGTCTAGTTCACAAATGTTAAAACAGATTTGACGTTTTCCGCCATTTGCAAATATAAGGGCATCTTCCAATAGGGTGATTTCTCTTAGCCCACCTAGTACAATGATTGCAAAAAGTTTTGCAAAGATATAACCAAGCCTTAAAGACAGCTTTAAAAAAAGAAATGAAAGAATTTGCTGAAAGAAACCCAGAGCTTACAAAATCTATAATACTTTCAATGGAACAAAATTATCGTGCAAGAAATCAACACCAGTGTAAGTACCACAAGAAGAATTGGTCTGGATGCTGGCTACAGAAGCTATTGTGTAATAAAATATCCAAATCGGAGTGAAAAGCAGAATCCCATTGCAAGAAAACGGATACTCGTTCTTTACGATAATGTGTTAACAAAATTGAACTACTGCCTTATTAAGGAACGATGAAACCCATTTCAAAATGGATTTAAAACAGCTGTCAGATTAAAATTTTGGCGATTTCAAATATAATACTAGCACATGAAAATAGATAAATTTGGTAAAAAGTTCATGATTGTCAAGCAAATTGCAGTTGTGATCTAAAAAGCACGCCAGTTATCGTCACTTTAACAATGACATCAGAAATTTAAATCATAGAAAGCGTCTTGTCATTCATTATTCACATACTGCGATGGAATGGTAATATCGGTCGAAATAGTGTCAAAAACATGTACCCTCCTAATTGTCCGCAGCTTCGACTAATTGAATAATACTGGGCTATTGTTAAAAGCGAATTAAAGAAAAATGGTGCTGTTGTTCCGGACGTCAAAAATATGTTAAAAATTTGGCAGTTAATGGGATTCATCAAGGTAAAGGAAAAAATTGCAATTAATTTTTCAATATTTTCTGATAAGCAAATAAATAAATATGTATTTATAAGTAATAGTTGTTTCCTTTAAGTATATATTAAATTGATTATGCGAGCAGATTTTGTGTGAACAGTACTTTAATAGGCTGCCTTCCTGCCTTCCTGCTATAGAGGTCACTGTACTCAACTAAGTACAGTGGTTTAAGATGTTTGGACTATAAAAAAAAATAGTTGACAAGAATTATCCCGGTATTTTGGTTCATCAAGGCCAGAGAAATAAACAAATGTTTGTAGTTTGTATTTTCACTGCAAAAATATTAATTGAAGTTCTGTTCTGAAAGTTTCTAATAGTTTTAAAATTGTTAACGATTTTTAAAATTTTCTGCATTAATTGTGTAAAGTACATCATACAAAAGATATGTTTTAAAAATAAAAAAAATTGGAAATAAAAATTAAGAGAATGGCTAACTTCCAAATACAAGACAATGTTTACATACAATTCCAATGTGGAATGCAAAAAGCAAACTTTAAAAGTTTGCACCATCAAAACAGCTGAACGAAATAAACAACTAAAGTTTAGAGCTATCAAATTGTACGGCGGTAGTAGGCGACATGTAAACTATCAACGTAGGCTTAAATCGAATTTAGGTTTCGTTAAAAAACACTGCTAAAATAAAGGAAAATTATAGTTTTATATTAAACTCCATAAGTTAAAACAAAATTTTAAGAAAGTTCATACAGAAACTGGAGCTTATTTTAACGAGGGTGCGCCGCGGCCTTAAGTTTCAAAAATGTACAGCGACTTAGTTAATATCGTACTCTATTCTCTATACGCGTTCCATGTACAAGGTGGGCTAAAAGTAATCACACTACTGAAAGATGCTCTTATTTTTGCAAATGGCGGCCAATGTCAAATCTGTTTTGACAGTTGTAGAATACAAGTGAACAAGCCATGGAGCGATACACTCCTCAAGAACGCCAAATAATCGAAGTGGACGATTTTTCGATCAAAATCATAATGAGCAACATCGGATGACTTCTTTTGGCCCACTTTGTATAATAAAAAAATAAACAAACAAAATTATGAAATACAATTGCGTTGAGAGCATTTTAAACTAGAAATATTATGATTTTAGTTTTTTCTGATAACTTTGGCATTGCCGTTGGTTCAAGAATTTCATTAATTCGCAAATATACTTTGAGCTGTGATGATTTTTCTTTTTGCTACAGCCGTAGAAAAGGTCTCTTACGCATTGTAAAGGGTCCGCCATCGAACGTTTTTTTTTTCAACTAGTGCTTATTTCGTGAATGGTAACACTTAGCTCATGTCTGATTTGACAGATAACACACGTCTGCGACCAAAAGACTGCATAAGATTTTTTTACATTTTCTTACAGATTTTGATGCGCTAAACTCAAATCCGTTTTCGGCTCTCCATCACGTAGAGATTTTTTTTATGGGGGTGGCAATTTTTCCCCTTAAATTAGTCAGGTACGAAGACATATTTCAGCCTAACTCGAGAACGGCTCACCCCGATTTTCATAAACAAAACACCAAAAGATGCGTAACAAAATTATATTTAATTTAATTTAATATAATTTTTTTCTATATTTTATCGTTTTGGAATTATTCAAAAATTTAAGAGGGGAAAAAATTTATTTCTTGCAAAATTCGGGTTTTTTTTTTTTAGTTTAAAAATGCAATAAAAAAAGAAAAAGGAAAAATTGTATATTTTGCACATTTTTCTGAAAGCTAAATACCTGAAGAATAAAATAATTTATAAATCATGAAAATCGAATAACAAATGCGGATTTTATTCTCAATTTACCGCTGGTACCCAATATTCAACGAATATGTGTGACATTTATGGCCTTGAAAAAAACCAACCCTTTTATCTCACACACCGTTTAGCGAAGGTCTGCTATTACAAATTAGCGTATTTTCCGCAGAAAGGATTATTTGTTTTTCCTTGAAGTAATAAACGTGTACACTAATTAATAGATAGTGCTAATTGTTTCTTGGAATCTGTTTAAGACTTTAGGTACTACCTAATGTTAATATGCATTTGAAAAGATGACCGGAGAATCGTGGTAATAGGGGAAATGACAGGTACGCATGTGTACCAAATTAGTTTTAAGATTTAGTATTTAAGGAAGATAGTTTTTAAAAATAAACAGAGTTTTTTATCAACCGTCGTAGAGCGAATTTACAACCGCTCTATATTAAGTGAAAACAGCAGTGTTTTATTTTACATCGCTTGAAACAAAGAAAAGCTCTCAGTAGACATACTGATATTCAAGTGAACAGTGCTGTTGTCTGTTAATCATGGCTACAAGGAGTTGTGTTATTTCTCCAAACAGTTTTTGTTATATCCGTGGTGAATTCACTATTAAAAGTCAACAGAGAAATATAAGTGATTTTGTAAGGAAAGTTTATTTTGCCTACTTTAAATTAAAACTTGGTCATCAAGATAAACCATGGGCCCCGCATAAGGTGTGTAGAAGATGCGAAGAAGATCTTCGTTTGTGGTTTAAGGGAAAGAAAAATGCATTTCGATTTGGAATTCCTATGATATGGCGTGAGCAGAAAAATCACACCACTGCTCAGTTGACGTAAAGGGATTCAATTCAAAAATTAAAAGAAACATAAGTTATCCTAATCTTGACTAAGCTATACGTCCAGTGCCCCATAGCTCCGAGATATCTATCCCGCAGCCACCTTCCAGTTTATATGAATACCCTAGTGAGTTGGAGGACGAAGATGGAAATCGGAAAAGGACTCGTCAAAGTATCAAGGAAAAGAAGAAGGGGTTTCATAAAGAACATGAATAAGTATACATATGTATCAAAATAATGTTTCGTTTGCTTTAAAAAAAATATTTATTGTTTGAAAATTTTGAATAAAGGAGTGCTTTAACCAATTTTTTGTGTTTGAATTTGCAAAAAATCCTTATGTGATAGAAAAAAATGGCCATCACTTTTGAAATCAGCGCACTTTAAAACATATAATTCAGTAAAAATATCTCATGCAGCTGAAAAAAAAATTTTTTTCGCAGACCTGTGTAATTAGTTTTATCCTTCCGCTGAAAGAATATGGTTGTGTTTTCGCTTCGCTAAGTGGGCCTGCGATCGACTTACAGAAGATGCCGATTTTGCCAATAAAAATCATCTTTTCAGATGAAGCTCCTTTTGATCTTGACGGGTATGTAAACAACCAAAATTGTCGCATTTGGGGCACAGAAAACCCGCACGCATACATTGAAAAGCCGGCGCACCCAAAACGAGTCACTGTTTGGTGCGGATTTTGGTCCAGAGGCATAATTGGGCCATTTTTCTTCGAAAATGAACAAGGAGTGGCCGTTACAGTCAATGGCGTTATCGGGCCATGTTGAACGAATTTTTGTTCACAAAAATTTAAGAATGATTACGCCAATATGAGACATAAGTGATGCCCACTAAGAAAACGTGCGTATTCTGTAGTAAAAAGTAAAGCATCAACTTTGAGACTGAAGCGCTGATTGCTTTTTTGCGGCATCTCTCATACATAAAGGGTGTTTTTTTATAGACGTATAGAACTTTAAATTGCAATAAAACAACGATGGATTATTCGATTGACATGAATTTTATGAATCCGAAAGATAATCTTGTGGCATTACATTTTAAATATGATTTCTGGCATATGACCGCCATGGCTGGCTCGGATGTAGTCCAATCCGAACGTCCAATTTTCGATGACTTTTTCCAAAATTTGTGGCCGTATAGCGGCAATAACACGGCGAATGTTGTCTTCCAAATGATCAATCGTTTGTGGCTTATCCGCATAGACCAATGACTTTACATAGCCCTACAGAAAGTTTTCTAGCGGTGTTAAATCACAAGATCTTGAAGGAAAATTCACAGGTCCAAAACGTGAAATTAGGCGGTCACCAAACGTGTCTTTCATTAAATCGATTGTGGCACGAGCTGTGTGACATGTTGCGCGGTCTTGTTAGAACCACAGCTCCTGGATATCATGGTTGTTCAATGCACGAATGAAAAAGTTAGTAATCATGGCTTTATACCGATTACCATTGACTATAACGTTCTGGCCATCATCGTTTTTGAAGAAGTACGGACCAATGATTCCACCCATAAAGCGCACCAAACAGTCAGTTTTTCTGGATGTAACGGTGTTTCGACATACACTTGAGGATCAGCTTCACTTCAAATGCGGCAGTTTTGTTTGTTGACGTAGCCATTCAACCAAAAGGGCGCTTCATCGCTAAACAAAATTCGCTTATGAAAATCGGGAACAACGGCAATCTCGTTTTCGAAATATAATTGCACTATTTGCAAGCGTTGTTCAGGCGTGAGTCTATTCATGATGAATTGCCAAACCAAACTGAGAATAAATCACTTGACAGCTGTTAAATACGTCTGTAAAAAACACCCTTTACAATAAGTAACTTGTACTGTCCAATTATGAATAAAATTTCCCTGGGAGTTTTTTCACTTTTCCCTTTTCTCTTATTATAAACAAAATTTCTCTCTTTTTTGGCATAGCAAGTTTTCTGATTTAAGGAATTTTCTCCCAAAAACCAAAATTTTCCCAGGGAAAAATTCTTGGAAGTATTAATAATTGTCGTGATAGTATTTGCCTTAATATCTGTTTTATTGGTTTGAGCAAATGGAAATACTTTGATTTTCTTTATACTCACTCACACACTAACTCAACTCATACACATATTCAGAGTTATAAATAATTTTGCAACGAGTGAGGAATTTATTTGTTTCTCTGCTTCAAATAACTGTTGTACTACAAATGTTTTCAAATAATTTGTTGTATAAACAGATATTTACGGCTCGGCTTCCGGAAAATCTTGGTGCTGTATCAGATGAACATGATCACCCTTATCATGAATATCATTTCCCTCGAATTTTGTTCACTTTCACTGGGATAGCAATTACGAATGAATTCCCTGTTAAATCCCCTTATCATAAATAATTTTTTTCCCTTGTTTTGTTCACTTTTTTGCTTTAATCTGTTCACTTACTTTTTGCTGGCGAACACAAGTATTTTTGTTTGTTTTTTTCTTAAAATTTAATTTAGCAAGCAGAATTTAGCAATTTTTTAACAAAAGAATTAAAAAGTGGTTGTCCACCTATAAAAAATTAATTTATTTTGTTATAAAATCGTTTATCCACAGCAGTTAACACCTTTACTACAAGAACCATTCATAAATTGCTTCAATAAAAAAAATTTTGTTTTTGCTCTTAAAATCTTATAAAATTACAGAAATTTTTTATTTATATGCACTGGCCACTGAAAACTGCTTAACAATAAAAGTTGACACCTTTATTACAAGAACCATTCGTAAATTACAAAAATGTATTGTTTTTCTATTGAAAACTTAGAAAATTTTATAAATTCTTCTTTATTATACATTCACTCTGCACTGATAACGTGTACAAAATCTCACGTGAGATTCCCAATAGCAATTTTCCCTTCGAGGGGAATGAAAATTTCGGGGGAACAACAATTTCACTTTTATTCATGATAGGGGTGGATATGTTACATATAGAAAAGCGTTATTAAGGCAACCCATCAGAATAAATGCTTGCAGATTTTTGTTGGTCGATTTGGCGAGAAACTCCAAGTGACAATGTAAAAAAATAAATGTTATTTAAATAAAACTAAGCTAATTTTTATTTTGATAATGTTTCTGAAATAAAAGTTATAATTTACTAAAAAAAAAATGTGTTATTTTAAGCAGAAAAATTACATTGGCTGTAAAAAGTTTAGTTTTTCATTGTAATTTGTAAAATATTTAATTGATCTATAAATCCAAAGCAGCTGAAAAAATTTAATCAATTACAAAGAAAGTTTTAATTCCAAGAACCATACAAAACACCCCTGGCTTTTATTTCCATTACCTGCCTGCCACCGAGCAACCAGAGGTGTCAGAGTGCAGATATAGTATACATTTTCTTTCTATCTTTTTTGCACGAACTCAAAATTTTTATTTTGTTTTGCTCAGGTATTTCTAAAAAATTTAAACTTTCATTATTTACATTTTGTAAACATGAATTTTAAAACATGAAAATTTGTGTTTGTTATCACTTTTACATTAAATTCCATACTTCATAACAAAAAAACGTAGATATAAGTATTTTCGGCATGTGCATTTTCATTACGGAAATAACTTTTTAACTAATATTTTTTAAAGCAAAAAATTTTTCATTTTGCTTATTTTCTCTTATTCGTAATATTAAAACACTATATCTGTCTCTTACATACAAACTCCAAATAAAATGCTGAGTTTTTCAAAATTCTAACCTCAAAAGTTTCATCTCTGGTTGCTTAGTGTGCCTGCTAAGCTAACGCAGTCCTGTCACCATATGTAACGTTGACTGCACACGTATTCTTTCAGTATTGGGTACCTGCGGTAAATTGAGAATAAGATCCGTATTTGTTAGTCGATTTTCATGATTTATACCTTATTTTATTCTTAGGGAATTTAGCTCTCAGAAAATGTGCAAAATATAAAATAATTGTTTATTATTTTTTTATTGCATTTTTAAACTGAAAAAAATAACGAATTTTGCAAAAAAAAATTTTCCCGTCTTAAATTTTTCAATAATTCCAAAACGATAAAATATAGAAAAAAATTATACGGAGTTAAATTAATTACAATATTGTTACGCATCTTTTGGTGTTTTGTTTATGAAAATCGGATAAGTCGTTGTCGAGTTAGAGTGAAATATGTCTTCGTACCTGACTAATTTAGTGGAAAAAATTGCCACGCCCATAAAAAAAAAAACCCTACGTGATGGAGAAAAATTGAAAACGGATTTAAGTTTAGCACATCAAAATCCATATATGGACTATATGTTTTATTTAAAGCAGAGACAAAAAGTTATTTTTTTTTTGTAGAGCAGTGTAAGCGCTTAAGATGTTGAACTGCAAAGCAGCAAACGTTAAGAAGGGTAAGAATAATTTTAAAAAAGTGTTGCAGTTGCGTTAGCTTTTTGGTTGATAAGTTTACAAGAAGGTTAAATATCGCAAGATTCAGTTTTGAACCACATTTTCTCGCTAAGACAATGTCGCAAAGTGATCTAGCATTCTTATTCAGTCATTCATTCAGCCTTTAAGTTATCTGTCTTCTTTTTTACATCTTTATAAAAGATACGAAGAGGGAACAAAAGTGAATTGCGGAGTACGAGCAAGTTTACGCCCCTTTCTATTCTTCTTTCCCCTCTCTCCTACAAAATCAAGAATTGCCCAACTAAAATTGCTGTGTGTGGTCCTAGTCTTTCAGCACAAATTAAAAAATATTTTCTTACTCTCGGGTGGATGTCAATTACACCTGAGGGTGCAAGGGTAGATAGCTAAATGCCTAGTAACAATATCCGTTCTGGAAAAACCCTGCTCTACAGTTGAGCGAAACTACATCAGAGGTACAATATGGTTCCAGCCTTTAAAGTACAGCTGCTGATACTACTAAGCGGTATAGCGAAGGTTACTGAGATAAAAACCTTTATGACAGAGCGGCCCCTATCTGGTGCACTATGTGCAGGAATTCATTGCATTGGCATTAAGTTTACAATTAAATAGAATGGTTAATAATAAGTATTTGGCTCATGTCCCATAATTGCTAGTTTCTAAGATCTTGCTTTCCAGCTTCGACTACTACAAACTAGAACGTAAAGATCCTGCAGTGTTGGGTCTACTACGAGTACTCGTCCTGACAACTTCTAGTGTAGTTATTTAATAAGAGATCCATTATCCTAGCATGCTTGCTATTTTTGCAGAGGTTCAACGCATTCCTCAATTGAGCCCTATGGATGACTGATGTGATTGTGATGTAGTTTGGAGTAGATCAGCCTCACTACATCACTGTTGTATTAATTCTATTTTCTAATTTTTTTTGTTTCAAACTTTGTTATTTCTAACTTTCATTCTTAGTTTCGTGAACATTACCATTATCTTCAATTTTAAATTAGATTTTCTTCAAATACTCTTACTGTATTATTTTGCTGAAAGTAGTAGCCGATTTTAATTAGCAACTACAAGCAAATTAAAAATTTTTTGTGTTAGTTTGGAAGTTCATTTATTCAATTTTAAAGATCTTTTTCTTATTCACACAGTATGTATGTAGATTAGGCAGTTTTAATTTAATTATTCTTTAATAAAAAATTGCTAATTAAAAAAAAAAGAAGATAACTTTTTACATTTGCGATCATCCACCATTATTATTTGCTTTTGTTTTATTAGTTGATTTTGTGTTATTCAGCCACATAAATTGCGCATTGCAACGGTTGCTTGCTTATTAGCTGACTAATTGATTTTTATTTGATTAGTTAAGGGCAAATCTAGCCAAACATAATCACCCTTATCGCGATCTCAAGGGAATAAATTCGAAGGAATAATTTGTTTATTCCCATGAACAATAATTTGGTATCGTCAATTGTTAGGGAATAAAATATATTTTCGAAACATATGTGGCAAGTCGAACATACTATTGTGAATTGATGTAGTTTAATTGTTTGTGTTTTTTTTTTTTTTTAATTTTCTTAATAAATTGTTATTATTCAATAAAATGCATAGTATTTCGCTCCGATTTATGTTATTAGAAGAAGAGAAGAAATTATTGGAGAAAATAAAATTTAAGAGATGCATCAAATCCATTGTGCTTACCAGAAACAATGTAAGTGAAAACATGAAGAATTGTTAACATTATGTACATAGAAACCAAGGGGTGTAAAAGTTTAATAACTTTTTTGTTTATTAATTTTTTTTTATTTTTTCTTTCAGATTATATAGACAACACTTGGAGAATTTATAATGGAGAGGTTCACAACTGAACAGAGAACCAGAACAATAGAATTTTATTATTTAAACCAGAGATCAATTATTTTAACGCAAAGAGCATAACATTTTCATTTGAATGGCTTTGTTAACAAGCAGAACTGTAGGTTCTGGGGTTCTCAAAATCCAAGAGCCATTCATCAACGCCAATTGCACCCCATCAGGTGTACAGTATGGTGTGGGATCACATCTGAAAATGTCATTGGGCCCTACTTCTTCGAGAATGAAGATGGAAGTGCTGTACCCGTAAATGGAGAGCGGTATCGTTTTATGATAGAAAATTTTTAACGTCCTGCTCTTGAAAACAGACCTGGTATGTGGTTTCAGCAGGACGGAGCCACTACCCATACTGCCCGAGACACAATGGCACTTTTAAGTCAAATTTTTGGAGAGCGAATAATTTCTCGAAATTCGGAAATTATTTGGCCAGCGCGATCGCCAGATTTGACAGCACCCGACTATTTTCTTTGGGGTTTTTTGAAGGAGCGAGTGTATGTGAACAAGCCAGAGACAATCCTTGAACTCAAGGCAAACATTGTTGCAGAAATTCGAACGCTACAGCCACAAGTTTTGAAAGATGTTATGGAAAATGCTCTAAAAAGAGCCCATCAGTGCGAAGCTGAAAACGGTGGTCATTTAAGAGACATCATTTTTCATACTTAGTGTAAAAAAATTTCCATTTTGTATATTATATAATCTGAAAGAAAAAATAAAAAAACCCCTTGGTTTCTTTTGGCCCACCCTGTACTTCATGTATCACATAAAAAAATTTAATAAACAGGCACATAATAAAGGCAATAAAAAATTCTAATTCATAATTAATATACGTTTTTAAAACTAAAAAATTATTACATTCTTACATGTTTACAGTCCATCATTGCTATTAGATTGCTTGATTTTCAGTTAATCGAATTTTATTTGCTGCTGCAACAATTCTAAATTTTATTCCCAAACAAAATGTTTGTGAAAAATGTCACAATACTTTTGGGAAAAAACTCACGGGAATAAAAATCGGCGATGCCATAATTTTTTCGAACATGCGAATTTTTTCACTTACAAATAAATCACGATTGCAATTTTAGGGAAAAGCGAAATATTTCGAGGGAAAAAATATTCACGATAGGGGTGAATAAGTTAAGCGGCTATTAGACGATCATGCGCGGCATGTCAGCACGGTATGATGAAATGCCATGATGCTCGTGTAATAGTGTAAAATTACGCGCATGATGGCTGTAATATTTTTTTGGATTTTCACTTTTTCTCATCATACCGTGCTGACATGCCTTGTATGTGTCGTTTATTGTAAAAGTGGTGTAACTCCATATTTTTAATACGAGTACATACATATTTTTGTAGAATAGTATCACATTAAGTCATATGTTTTGCAGTAACAGTGAAACACCTCCAATATTTGCGATACTTGTTTACTCGTGTAAGTAAAACTGCAAAATATTCATTAGAAGAGTGTCTGTGCAATAGTGAAGTAAGTCCGTAGTTGATTCACTTTTATTGATTCATCTATTGTGCAGTAATATTTATAAAAACTATCCTAAATAAGTATTATTTGTATAATTTGGGAATACATTGCTTCACTAATAATACAGGGTACATGAATGTCTGGGACGAAATCGAAGGTGGAAGAGATTCTCAAGACATATCCGCATGTCTTGTTAAGTATTTAAAAACTTACGCGGCATTGCAGAAGCATATCATTTTATATTCCGATTCTTGCACTGGACAAAATTGTAATATAAAGATAATCCTGTCTCTTTTGAAGCTTGTACAAGATCCTAATAATAGATTACAAGTTGCTGGTATCGGGACATTTTTATCTTCTGAATAATTGAGAGTGCTAGTCGCCGTCATCATCAAATTTATGACAAATGGGTTCAAATTATAAAAAAAGCCAAACGCAAAGAACTTTTTATTGTTATTAACGAAATGAAAACTGATTTTAAGTACCGCGGCCTTGGAAATTTTTATTACAAATAGAAAAAAAAAACACTTGCGGTTATGACTTCAACTGGTTGAATATTTAATGGCTTAGATTTGAAAGAAATCGTCCTTTAGAATTTCAATTTAAAGAAACATTAAATCCAGACACATGCTTTTACAAAGTAGATTTATGTAAAAAAAAGCAAGAACGACATGCTCACTTGTACAATATTCAATAAAACCCACTCCATTCTTCAAGGAGACCAGTTACTAACGCAAAAGAGAAAGATATGCTTGACCTTCTACCCTACATCCCACCGGTTTACCACCATTATTACAAAAATCTTCCCACAGATATACCAAATCGTTCAATAGACTTAATGGCGAGGAACGTTCATCTGATAATGAAATTACATCAATTCACTTTAACAGTGAAGTAACTCGAGTTCGTTTATTAAATTTGTTTAAGTTGATTATTTTCAGTTACTATAAATTATTATAACTTTGATTTGTATTGAACAAGAAATAATAAAGAAACACTGACAAAATATTGTTTTTTTTCCTACACAATGATTTTCAAAACGCTCGTTTTCTCTAAATTTAATTACAAGGTTATAATTCACTGTTACAATGAACGATCGTCTAATAGCCGCTTTGCAAAAGGTGCAAACCGTCATAGACCGTCATGCGAAAGGATCAAGAGATCGAAAATTCAACCAATCTTAAGCTGCAAAAAACGATTAAATATGGTGGCAGTAGCATGATGGTTTTTCGTAGGGATATTTTTCGTCTTTTTCAAATACATTTTTCTTGGCAATGGAACTTTTTATGCTTCTGATCTTGGAAGACTGAAATTATGTTCTTGTTGCTGTTGACCGTATTAATGATTGTAGATTTAATGATGTTAAACATCTAAAACTGTTTTTCTTTTATTTATGCCAGAAATTAAAATTTGTCTAGTTGTTGCACAAATATAACATTAAGAATCTGTAGTGTAGCTATAGTATTTTCCATGCACACAATTTATGCTAGTTTTTAATTTATTTAATTTTTTAATTAAAATTTTTTCTAATTCTTTTTATTTTTATTTTTTCAGAATCCTTTCAACTTAAATGCCGTACGCAAAATAGCTTTCAATTATTACCAGTATAATTTAGGCAGACAATTACAAAACTCTTTAAACGGAACTGGTACATCATTTAATTTAACCACCTTCAAACGTCCCACAGCAACGCCACATGACCATGAAATACCTCAGACTTCCAAAGACGCTTTAAGACAGGAAAATCGTTTAAAATTATACAAAACTAGTTTGTATACTTTTCACCACACCGATGAGGATTTCAAAAGTTATAAAATAAGAAAAATGTCCCACAATAAAGAAAACATAGAGTGAGTATGTCAAACTTAAGGGGCCATATAAGATTTAATAAAATTTATTAATTTTGTGTGTTTTTTTTAGAGCTAAACAACCCTTAACGACAACTACTAGTGTTAAGCCAAAAATTCAACCCAAATATGATGTGCATCGCGATGTTTTAACACATGAAGTGGTGATCAAACAGACGGGCTATCATGCTGCTGACAAAAGCATACCGTATGGCCTGAAACAATGTTGGCAAAATTGGTCTTTTTGGGCCATATTTGCAGGCATTATACCCATCATAGAATGGTTACCAAAATATTCTCCAAAACGTGATTTGGTGGGAGATATCATGGCTGGCATTACCGTGGCCATTATGCATATACCTCATGGTATGGCCTATGGTCTGCTGGCTGGTGTATCACCCGGTAATGGTCTATATATGGCCATATTTCCCACCTTGGTCTATATGATTTTGGGTACATCCAAACATATTTCAACGGGCACATTTGCTGTGGCCAGCATGATGACCCTAAAAGTAGTGGAAACTTATACCACAGAGAACACAACAAGTGCTAAACTACTGGCAATACATGCTGAGAGTACACAGCCTTTTACACCGTTAGAAGTTGTCACAACTTTAGCGTTTACGGTGGGATTATGGCATGTAGGTTGGGTTATTATTTTAATTAAAAAAAAAAAAAAAACTTTAATTTGAAGTTTCCTATTGTATTTTTTAATATTTTCAGCTTGCCATGGGTTTCTTTAGGCTAGGAACTCTGTCTTCTCTATTAAGTGAACCTTTGGTAAATGGTTTCACTACCGGTGCTGCTTGTCATGTTGTTACCAGCCAGTTAAAAGATGTGATTGGTGTTTCTGTACAACGCTATAAAGGCGCCTTTAAAATCATTTATACCCTCATCGATTTATGCAAGTCGATACCTAAAACCAATGTAGCTTCTGTTATATTCTGCTTTGGCATTATAGTGTTTATGACAATTTGCAATGAACTTATTAAGCCGTGGCTGCGTAAGCACTGTCGTTTTCCCTTGCCCGCTGAACTTATAGCCGTTGTCGGGGGCACTGTAATTTCTATGCTGGTGAATGTTAATGAAAATTATGGTATTAAATTGGTGGGTGAAGTGCCTACTGGTCTGCCTATGCCTGTTATTCCCAGATTTGAATTGGTGCCCTCTTTAGTAGTGGACTCAATAGCCATAGCCATTGTTACTTATTCTATTGTGATGTCTTTAGGTTTGAATTTTGCCAAAAAACATTCATACGAAGTGAGACCTAATCAGGAATTATTTGCCATGGGTATTGGCAATATAGTGGGTGGCTTTTTTCATTGCATACCCATGGCTGCTTCCCTATCCAGATCATTAATACAAGATCAAACTGGTGGTGCCACTCAATTGGCTTCTTTGATATCAGCAATTTTAATTATTATAACTTTATTTTGGACGGGACCATTTTTTGCCTTTTTGCCGAGGGTAAGCAAAATCATGATTTTTTTTTTTATTTTTATTTAACAAAAACATATCTCTTTTTCTTTTTTAATTTCTAGTGCGTCTTGGCTGGTGTTATTGTAGTGGCCTTAAAGCCCATGTTTATGCAGGCTAAGGAATTAAGGAAATTTTCCAAACAAGGCAAATTAGAAATATTAACTTGGTTGTGTACCTTCATAAATGTTGTATTGATAGATATTGATATTGGGTAAGTAAATATAATATTTTTATTTCGTTTTTCTAAAAAGAATTCATTTGCGCGTTTTAAATTTTTAGGTCTTAGTTGCTTTAGTACAGCATTTCAAGCAAAAATTTTGTTTAGCACAATTTTCGTTTTGTCAGACAAACCACATTTCATTAGCAGTAATCATGTCTATCTCTCTTGAAATGTTATATGTTTAGCTAACCAAGATCGAATTATATTGCCACTACTTTATATAAAACTTATTACTCTGAAGCAATTTATGACAGTTGCTTATCTTTCTATACATTTTTGAAAATGAAATGAAAAGTTAAAAGCAGGCATTTTCGATGAACCATAAATTAGACAGCTCATACAAGGCCCAATTCAAACAGCAAACCTGAGAATGTTTCATTTCAGTGATTGAAAATTCGCTTTGTGGGAATCTAAAACAAGGATCTCATTAAAGAAAATCTTATAAAAAAAACCTTTTTTCCCAAGCCCTAAGCAATTATCTGAAATAAAATGTCTCTTTTGTCAATTTTTAAGCTGCTAGAAAAAAAAAACCAGTGTTGCTTTAATTAATCGAAAATGAACACAAACATTCTGGAAAATTCCTCAGAGTTGACCTGTGTAGAGAATGCACTAATTAGGATCTTGATAAATGAAATTTTTTTAAATTTATTGACAATTTTTTCTGCTACATACATGTCTTTAGAAACGAATTTAATTCTAATCAAAAATGATTTCGATTCCGAAAACGGAAGGAAAACACTTTCTTCTAAATGTGGAGCCAAGTTTTGTATTTATTTTAAAAGTGCTTAGTTGCAGCAGTGACGTGCAAATAATTCTGTGGCAATCACTTGTGTCATTTTAGAGGACTACAACTCTAGAAGCCATAACATATTTCTTATAACATTATATAGATTCTATATTGCGTCTTAATTGAACCACAATAAATAGAGTCTTTGAGTAAATAGAAATTATTCCAAAGAAGCTTTCGTTCGCATTTAGCTGAAAAGGCCCTTAATTCTAATCATGTTGGTTTGCTAAATGCATTACATTCCATGGAAAATCGAAAAATTGTTAACTTAGTACAATAAATACTAAATACTGCTATCCCTTAGCATATCCCTTAGCATATTCACTTCACGGAAGCTAAACTGATCTTCAGTGATCCATATGGATGTGCTATCTCTTTTAATAAAAAAAATTTTCGATTTTTCAAGAGAATATAATGGAAAACCAACATAATTAGAAATAATCACCAAAAAAAATTTATTTTTGTTAAATTTTTTATGCCAAATAATTTCTTATGTTATTGAGTTAATTGCGACAAAAGATAATTTTTACTTAAGTCAACTTAAGGGATTTTTTTAATTAGCACAAAACCTTTTTTGGAAAGATCGGAGCTTAGGCAAGCTGTTCGCTTTTTCCTGGTTCATTTTGTCCTAAAATATGCTAACTACTCCAGCTTTAGTGAAGTAACCCCAATTATTTTTTACTTAACAGAGCGAGCTATTATAACAATTTAACAGAGCACTGTAAATAGAAATGGTTTGTGTCTTGGGTTTTATATTTTAAAATTTAACTTAACACACATTTTTTAAACAATTTTTTTGATTTCTTGCACAGACATTATTACTGTTATTTGTGATAAAACTATATATCACGTTTTTTGTCCGTTTTGTTTTTTAGACAAATACGCAAAAATCCAAAAATGGTAAAACAAAATAGAGGTAGTCACGATTTTTGACTTATAGCTCCGCCATTTATGAACCGATACAGCTGAGTTTTGGTTCAGATATTATTAATGTGAAAAAACTGTGTACTATTTTTTTTAGCTTAGATAAAATACGCAAAAAATAAACAAAGCAGAAATTAAAGAAAATCGAAAATTTCGGTTGTATTTTTGATATTTCTCGGCCATTTGTGGACCTATCTCTCATTTCAAATAAAACTGCATACCACGATTTTTGTCCGTTTCGCTGTTTAGACAAAATACGCAAAAAACCCACTCAAAAATGGTCAAAAATAGACTCATAGCTGCTCCATTTATGAACCGATCTGGCTAAGTTTCAATAGCAATAATCTGAGAGAAACAACTGATAGATTGGTGTGCTATACTTTTCTGTACGTTGTCTAAAAAATTCAGAAAGTTAACTTCTGCGACTACACGGATAGAGAATGCATGTGGATGATTTAGGTGAGCACCTGCCGTTAGGGCCTAATCTCACCGTGGTCAAACCACGAGTGGTATCCGTGCCTACCACTACAGCCCCTGTGACCAATTAAGGACACAGGTAGCAAACTGTGTGTGTTTCTGCCATGTCACACACACCACCCTTGTTTAGGGAGTTGGGCCTATCCAAAACCCGTGTCAAGTGACATCTGTTTCTATGAAACAGCACATCGAAGAAGATGCCACCCGGCCAACGGTGACATGAACTCCGTTCCCAGCATACCTTTTGGTCTCAACCACAACCACCACGTGAACCCCCGAAGGGGACCTCACCAATAACCGGTCACAGATTCCGCTGTCCGAGCATTTGGGTGTGCACGAAGTCCACAGACCGAACAACGAACCAGGAATGTTGTCCCCAGAACATCATCCATTAAGCCCCGTGGGGTTGGAACGAAGTTCGGTCCACAGACTCCGAGCACTCATTGTTCAACTATTCGTGAGCATCAGCTCTTAACCCATTGCTCGGACATTAGTGCTTCCTCTGTGGGGCTACCGGCTCCCGTGGTACCAGTGTTGAGAGTCACTGGTCGGACCCCGAAGGTATCCTTTAGGTAAACCCTCAGGTTTCCTTCTGCCAGATTCAAACCCATGGCAGTTCCAGGTGCTGGCGCACCTATATTCCCCGGTAGTGATACATCAAGGTGGAATTTCACCGAGAAGACACACCCCGGGGGTGACACGGATAGACAGACGGACAACGCTTATATTTATAGAGTGTCCCATGTACGGTGTACAAATAAGCAATAAATTTTATAAAAACAAGCAATAATTGAGCCGTTTTCTTTGAGTTTTTCTATTGCATTCCCTAAACGCTTAAATTTTCTCTGTTAATTATACATTTTTTAATTGGGCAAACAATAATGGATAAGCTTCCGCAAACAAAATAGACTTAGGAAGACGTATGTAGGTACGATCGAAACATAGAATAGCCAACAATTGTAAAAAAAAAATCGATTGAGAGGAGATAGAACAGAACGCAGAATAGCAAAACTGCTTAACCAAGACATTTCGCTTCTGATCGAAATGCAGAATACCAAAATTGTCAAACGAAGAAAATAAAGGTGAGAAATTAAATAATTCACTCATTGAATAATGAACGTAAAAGTGGCGATAGGCTTATGTTCTTTAGCCTTTCGTACTGGCTGATAATGTAACTTAGTATTGGTGAAAGAATTTTTAAAATCGGTTCCGCGGTTTTAGAGTTTATCCATTTAAAACAAAAGAAAGTTCTTCTTTATAATATTACTGTAAATTTTAAATTTAATTTTAATTTTTCTTTATTTTTTCAGTCTTCTAATTGGTGTTTGCATTTCCTTGCTGACTTTGTATATCAAGGGCTTAAGACCTTATTCTTGTCTACTCGGTTATATACCAGAAGCTTCAGCAGTTTATGTGGATATCAGTCATCATCGCAATGCTTTTGAAGTACCCGAAACAAAAATATTTCGTTATATCGGTTCTTGCAACTTTGCTACCTCAATGTATTTTCGCAAAAATCTCTACAATGCTTTGGGTTTGGACACTGATAAAATGCGTAGAGCTTCCTATATACCCATAACTCAAAATGGTTCTATAACAGTTGCCAATGGCGGCAGTGCCTTTAGTAATTTAAATTCATCATTTCGTTTTTTGGTGCTGGACTTTTCCATGTTGGGCCACATAGATGTGGCTGGCAGTCATTTATTGTCGGAGATTAAAAAGGAATTGGAAAAACGTAGCATACGCACGTTTATTGCCAGTCCCTCAGACAAAGTTTATGACACTTTAGTCCATAGTATGGCCTTGGGAGATGGGCCATTCGAAATTTTTCCCACCCTCCATGATGCCGTTGAGTATGCAAATGCCTGTCGGACAGCGTGATATTTAGATTTAATGAAAATTTTAGTAGATAAACTGTCCTTATGACAAGTAAGTTTTCCCGTTTCTCTATCTCTCTATCTTTGCATTGTGAAACTTAAAAAATAAAAGGAACTAACAATTATGTTCGACTTATGCCAAGACTTTGGTTTAGTTTTTTTTTTTTTTTTATTTTAAAAAATCTTTCAAGTTCCCACTAATCCAATGTAACAGATTTGAAAGGTAAGAGTTTAACTCAAGTTATTATTACTTGATCTTTTATTCGAAAGTGGTATAAGTCCACTTTAAAAAGAATTTTAGCGAGATATGGACACCATAATTTTTTTTAAAGAACCAACTCATTTCTTTTAAAAGAGGACTTATAACACTTACAAAATTAATAGCTCATTTATTGAAAAAAAAAATAAATTTTTTTTCAATTAATTAACAAGTGCCTAAGTTACTTAATTCAATAATTTTATTAATTTCCAAAATATTTCATTACAAACGGAAAATGTTAATAATTTTATGCAAAATAAATTAAAAAAAAAAAAACACTACACAAATTATGACTCATAAAACTTAATTTGTACGTACTTAATTTAATTAGAAAACAATAACAGCATATTTTTGTAAATATGTAAATACATACATACACATGATGTATAAATTTTGTTATTTTTATATATTCAGACATTTCCAGTAAAAAGAGAAGATAAGGAAAGTTTGTAAGAAAGGCAAGCAGGACTCCCGCTTACAAATTCACTTGTAATTAAAGACGATCCATTAATTAATTCCCTTATTGAAGCTTTAAATAAAAAAAGAAAAGAAAAATCCTTATTTACGAAAAATTTCCAAAAAATTTTTTTGTGTTTCCCTTAATATTTTTTTAGAAGTTAATTAATATTCCCTCCAAAAGCTTTACATTAGTAATTTTTTTTAAACTCCACTAACTTCAAAATTATAAAAATTTCATAAAAAAACCAAAAGAATTTTATTTAAAATATTTGTTTCATTAAGTTTTTATTTCTTTATGTTGTATTCTATGCAATTGTAATCAATTACAATTTATTAAAAATTTAATTTAAAATTTGTAGAAATAGAGAAACAAACAAACAAACGAATTGTTAAAATACGTAAACGAAAAATTCATGTGAAAAAATTTAGAAAATTTAAGAATGAAATTAATAAAAAGATGAAAAACAATAATTTATTAAGAAACCAAACTACAAATGCACATTCATAAAAATTTAATCAAAAGGAAATAAGTGAGAAGAAGGAGTAAGTAAAAGTTCAAGAAAGAGGCTTTCTTATTAAAATCCACCCCTATTCCAGTTCTCACAATCAATAAGTAACGACGTCGTTTATTATCGAAGGCTTTAAATTAGTATTCCAGTTGTCCCAATCGTTATTTATCCATAAGCGTTTGTTTATAATTGGTATTTTATAAGAAAATGCGCCTGCGATATTGTATTGAAACGACTATGATTTTGTCGTCACCATTTTAAGTAACGACTAAGAAGTGTTAGAAAAATAATAAAAAAGGAAAATTAAAAAAATTTACAAAATAAAGGGACATATAAAGGGTGTTTTTTATAGACGTATAGAACTTTAAATTGCAATAAAACAACGATGGATGAATTTTATGAATCCGAAAGATAATCTTGTGGCATTACATTTTAAATATGATTTCTGGCATATGACCGCCACGGCTGGCTCGGATGTAGTCCAATCTGGACGTCCAATTTTCGATGACTTTTTCCAACATTTGTGACCGTATATCGGCAATAACACGGCGAATGTTGTCTTCCAAATGGTCAAGCGTTTGTGGTTTATCCGCATAGACCAATGACTTTACATAGCCCCACAGAAAGTAGTCTAGCGGTGTTAAATCACAAGATCTTGGAGGCCAATTCACAGGTCCAAAACGTGAAATTAGGCGGTCACCAAACGTGTCTTTCAATAAATCGATTGTGGCACGAGCTGTGTGACATGTTGCGCCGTCTTGTTGGAACCACAGCTCCTGGACATCATGGTTGTACAATTCAGGAATGAAAAAGTTAGTAATCATGGCTCTATACCGATCACCATTGACTGTAACGTTCTGGCCATCATCGTTTTTGAAGAAGTACGGACCAATGATTCCATCAGCCCATAAAGCGCACCAAACAGTCAGTTTTTCTGGATGTAACGGTGTTTCGACATACACTTGAGGATTAGCTTCACTCCAATTGCGGCAGTTTTGTTTGTTGACGTAGCCATTCAACCAGAAGTGCGCTTCATCGCTAAACAAAATTCGCTTATGAAAATCGGGAACTCGTTTTGTGCCCATTTGCAAGCGTTGTTCAGGCGTTAGTCTATTCATGATGAATTGCCAAACCAAACTGAGAATAAATCACTTGACAGCTGTTAAATCGGTCGCCATCTTGAACAGTAATGCCAACTTAAAGTTCTATACGTCTATAAAAAACACACTTTATAAACCAATTTGAAAAATTCCTTCCCTTGCAATAGGAGGCACCATTCCATTTAATTTCAAAGCAAATTAAAAATAAATTGCTATAAAATAAATTATAATTAAAAAGTTTTTTTCTTTTCCTCTTATTGAAATTTTTTTTCTTTTTTATCAAAATATACTCTGTGGTTTAGGGAATTGTTTTTCCCAAAAACCGAAATTTCCTTTGGAAAAAAATTCTGGCGAATATTCATAACTGACCTAAGAGTCTTAGATAGAATTTTTCAAATAATTGGCCACCACAGTTGTAAATTAAAGTCGTTTTACGCGTTGAGTTCATAAAATGCCTGGGCTTAAAATCTTAATGTGGCTGCCAATTTAATTTTTTTCAATACATACTTTCCATTCGGTAACTTGAATATATCGGAATTCTAATACTAGTTTATATTCAATTTACATATGAAAAAATTTTATCACAAAAATTCAAAGTCAAATAAGCCAGCTGAATGAAATACTAGAGATGTGTTTTTGTTTTATTAAAAAAGAACGATAAATTGTCGTCGTCGCAGTAAGACTATTATAGAATACCAATTCAGGGTCGAAGTGATGACTACGACGATGGAGAGCGAAGTTGAAATAAAAACGACGACGAATTTTACGGCGACAACTGGACAATTAAAAAATTAATTCTAAGATTAAATTTGTTAAAGAGCACTGGTAAAAAAGAGACTACAAAACTGTTTTAAAAAAAGAAAAAAAACAAATAACATAAAATTTAGAAAAACAAGAATGAATGAAAAATTACTTCAAGCCATAATTAAAAAATATGCCCTCACAAAGCTACACAAATTTGAAGCGAAATTGGTATACATAAAAATATCATATAATTATAATCAAAATGTAAACTTAAAAAATTTATAATTTCGCTTATAAAAAAGGGTAAAACGAGATTGCAAAAATAAGTTTTAATGAATTGTTGCAAAATCATTTATTAAAGATTTTGCACAAAATCTGAGGTGAACTTGAGCTCAGGTAGCCCTAACTGCTGCGTTTTTTGCGTTTCCTGAGAAACAGCAATCTGAGTCGTTACAAACTCTCCTCTATTTTTCTGTTTTTTTATTTTTCTTCTTCTGTTCTAGTTTTCTGCTTTTATATATCTCATTCTTCTTCTTTTCTTTTTTGTTTTATTCTTCGTTTTTCCTTTTGTTTTCCTGTATTTTTATTTTTTTCTCTTTTTTTATTCTCTATTTTCCTTTTTTTCTCTTTTTTTTTTATTCTGTTCTTTTTTTATTTTTTGCTTTTTCTTTTCCTTTTCCTATTCTTTTCTTTTGCTTCCTTTCTTCTTTTTCATTTAATCTTTTTTTTTTTTTTTTTATTCTATTTTTGCCTCTAATGGGTGCCGCATAAAGAGTGCACTTTTTAAATTTAGTGTATTTTTTTTTGTGTAAGTGGCAACTCTGAAAATTGGCAGTTGTCATATATTTTTATTCCGGTGCAGCGCTTTCCGAAAAACCAACGCCTCATAATTGTAATGGAGGAGCAAAGTGAAGTCAATGAAATTTTTGGAAAAAAGTTGGCTTCTGCCATGAAGCAAATTTAAATCTGAATGACTTAAGCCCGCAGTACACGAAATGTAAAAAGCCACTTGACGTCATCCAGAACTCACCTTCGATACATGCCGTGTACTATCAGTTACATGCAGTATACATTTGCATATAGTGTACATGTTACTAAGACTTTTCTGCAGGCATGAAAACAAAATGATAAACTTATCGTGACGTCAGGGCTACATGCACATGTGGCTTTTTAAATTTCGTGTACTGCTGGCTTTAGAGAATACACAAAATTGTTGAATTGGGGGTTTAGAAAATCCTCATACAATCCATGAGAATCAAATGCACCCACAATGTCTTATAGCTATCTTCGCTACTTCTCTTTGAAGTCTTGCTGTTGCCATCTCTGCTTCTTCTCCTTGACGTCTTTCTATCGATATCTTTTTTTTCTCTTCTACATGTATCACAAAGTTATCACATTCAGAGGACCCACTTGAGGCCCTTCCATCTTCTTTCTTGTGATGCTTTGTTTAACTTATCCTGCAACAGTATTGAGTATTTTCTGTGTAATTGGATGCCAGATTACAAATCTAGATGATCTCCCTTTGAAAACATTGTGTGTCGCGCCCCGTAATCTTCTGTAGTACTGGGGTGTAAAGGAATTAAAAAAAAATTTTAATAATCCAAAGTAATTTCTAAGTATTTCGGCGGTAGGCTACAAATTTAAAATGGTGTGCGATCCACCCTGCAATTCTTTACATTTCAATTGGAAAGTGGTAAAAATCTCTTAGGGAAATCTTGGTAGCTGTCATAGCAGCGTGACCCGGTTTGGAATATAGATATTTTATTTAAATTTTTAGTTTTTTTATTGTTAAATACCTTCCGTTGAAAGCCATTCACTTTTGCCAGTTTAATTTAAAAATAAGTTGAAGTTCAATTCTTTCATACAAGAAAATAAAGTCCAGGAATATTATTTACAACTAAACTTCTTGAGAATATTTTTTGTCTATTAAAATACCGGAAATATAATTTCATACTGAAAATTTCAAATTACCGATACTTCAAATCTCATTATTATTTTGTGTTTCAAATTAAAACCATTAACTTTTAATGACTGGCAAAAATTGGATATTTAAATACTATAAATGTTCAAATTTATATAATTTAATTAATTACTGTTGTTTTTAAATCAACTCACAAATCATTCACCAAAAGTCATACTACTTTAAACACAACAAGTGCGTTTGATCTTCACTTTAAATTTGATTACTTTAATGTAATTTGTTTTTTTTTTGTACTTTTGCTTTTAACAATTTTTATTCTAAATAATAATTCTAAGATCACGTATGTGTATATTTTGTTTTATATTTATTTATTTAAATCGTAATTTCTGTTTCAAAACAAGAATCATTTCATTTAAATTACATAGTAATTGAATAAACATTTATGAGTATTTAGATGTGATATTTAAGATGGCTGATGAATCATTTTGAAATGGGAGAAGGGTGGCTCAAAAAACACATATACATGCATAGTACACAAATCTAAATTTATTGGAAAGTTTTATAATTTTATTGAATTTTTGTAAATCTAAAATTGTATACTTGATTCAAGAGTGATGACGAATTAATTTGATTTGCCTGAAAAACGTGTGAGCTTAACATTCCAATTAAGTTTTATATGAAAAAATAACAAAAATTAAAAAGTGTGAAACTAATACGTAAACAAAAAAATTATGAAAAACGTAAATTAAACCAAATTCCTTGCTTGGAAGTTGCCTTTTCATTAATTTGGCAATAAGAAGAAACACCAGTAGTGCGATTCAGTAACTTTTATTACGAACATTCGTATCGAAAAAACAAGTATAACGATATTTTATCGAAGTATTCGAAACGATAGCAATCGTTATTTGCGATGATTATTTATGTGCTGTTAACTACATCGCAAATTTCGATTATAAAAATTATAATTAAGATTCTTAATGTAATAAAGAAAATTTTTGAATGTTAAGCTGTAGCTTTTTAAACCTTTTTTTCGGCGTGATTTAGCCTCTTCTATCTAGAAATATAACTTATTTTTTCGAGCTCCTGGCCACGCTGCCTATAATTATCAAACTTTATGACAAAAAAGGAACAAAATTCAGGAGTTCCATACATGGTATAGTTGCCACGTATTGCTATTTTTTGTTCCATACGCTGATGACTCTGCTAACAATAAACAAAAAGAAATAGTCCATTCATACTCGTACAATCAGCGAAATGGGTGTATTAATTCAACAATGCCGTTACTGACAACTGAATTTTTCTATTGAAAAATGAATTTTTTTATTGAAAAATGATTTTTGCTATTGAAAAATGAATTTTTTTATTGAAAAATGAATTTTTTAATTTTTCTATCGAAAGATTAATTTTTTTATTGAAAAATTAATTTTTTTATTGAAAAATTAATTTTTTTATTGAAAAATGAATTTTTTCTATTGAAAAATGAATTTGTCTATTGAAAAATGAATTTTTTTATTGAAAAACTTTTTTAATTCAATTTTTTAAATTTTTCTATTGAAAAATTAATTTTTTTTATTGCAAAATGGATTTTTCTATTGAAAAATGTTTTTTTTTATTGAAAAATTAATGAAAATAAATTTATTTTTCTATTGAAAAGTTAATGAAAATAAATCAATTTTTCTATTGAAAAATGAATTTTTTTAATTTAATTTTTTAAATTTTTCTATTGAAAAATCAACTTTTAAAAATTTTCTATTGAAAAATTAATTTTTTTTTTATTGAAAAACTATTTTAATTTAATTTTTTAAATTTTTCTTTTAAAAAATTAATGAAAATAAATTTATTTTTCTATTGAAAAATTAATTTTTTTATTGAAAAATTAATTTTTTTATTGAAAAATTAATTTTTCTATTAAAAAATTAATGAAAATAAATTTATTTTTCTATTGAAAAATTTATTTTTTTAATTTAATTTTTAAAATTTTTATATTGAAAAATTAATTTTTTAAAATTTTCTATTTAAAATGACTTTTTTATTGAAAAATTAATTTTTTTAATTTTTCTATTGAAAAATGAATTAGAAATTGAATAACACAGGATTACAAAATGAAGTTTTTTTCTGTTACCTCAGATTTTAATGTCAATTCGAATACCAATAGTAGTAAGCTTTAATCATTATAAATTACTTTTTTAACCTTACGTGTAGTTTTCGAGATATACCGTTATATAGAAAAAAAAGGAGGTTGCGCCTTATAATTCGTAATAACTCGAGAACTAGTGCTGTGATTAAACTTACGAAAATACGGTTAGGATCGGGAATAAAATAACCTTTAAATTATGTTATTATGAATTTTTTCATTAGTGTTATAGTTTATCAGATATTTGCAAAGTGTTGCAAAAAAATATATTTTTTCAAGAAAATTTAAAAAAACTTCTTTAAAAATTTAATATAAACAAAACCTTAAATATATTATAAATAAAATGAGCTTTAATTCATCAAAATTATTTATTTATAGTTTTTAAGAATTTTTGGAAATTTTCTTGAAAAAATATGATTTTTTTACAAAATGAAAAAATATTTTCATCATCGCCTTCGATATAAAAGTTGATTTTATAAGAACTATCGGAAATTTAAAAAAAAAAACACATAAAATTCAGAAAAATGCATGAAATATTTATTTGGATCGATAGTTGGGTCGATATAATTTAATGTTTGAAGATTATTTCATGCAAATGTTGGCCGCGGCTGCGCCTCAAATGGTCCATCCGCTTAGTCCAATTTTGGCATACTCTTTCCAACATTTCGGCCGGTATCTCACGAATAATGTTGGCAATGTTGGCTTCCAGTGCGTCAATCGAAGCGGGCTTGTCCCTATAGACATTAGCCTTAACATAGCCCCACAAAAAATAGTCTAGAGGCGTTAAATCGCACGATCTGGGCGGCCAATTGACTGGTCCCAAGCGTGAAATAAACTGTTCACCGAACTCGCCTCTCAATTGGTCCATTGTTTCGCGTGCTGTGTGGCATGTGGCACCGTCTTGTTGAAACCACATGTCATGCAAGTCAAGCTCTTCCATTTTGGGCAAAAAAAAGTTTGTTATCATCGCACGGTAGCGCTCACCATTCACAGTAACGTTGTGATTCGCATCATCTTTGAAGAAATACGGCCCAATGATGCCGCCAGCCCATAATCCGCACCAAACGGTTGTTTTTTGTGGATGCATTGGTAGCTCTTGCAATGCTTCTGGCTGCTCTTCACTCAAAATACGGCAGTTTTGTTTGTTCACGTATCCATTCAACCAGAAATGAGCCTCGTCGCTGAACACAATTCTTCGATAAAAAAGTGGATCTTCATCTAACTTTTCAAGAGCCCATTCACCAAAAATTTGGCGTTGTGGTAGGTCGTTTGGCTTCAATTCTTGCACCAGTTGTATCTTATAAGGCTTCACACCCAAATCCTTCCGCAAAATTTTCCACGTAGTGGAGTAACAGAGGCCCAATTGCTGCGAACGGCGCCGAATCGATAATTCACGGTCATCACCAACACTGGCCAATACGGCTGCGATATTTTCTTCAGTTCGCACTCTACGTAAGCGTGTTGGTGGTTTAATGTCCAACAATGTAAATTTGGTGCGAAATTTTGTTACAATAGCCCGAATAGAAGCCTCAGTAGGTCGATTAAACTGACCATAAAATGGAAGAAGCGCGCGATGAACTTTCTTAACAGAGCACGCATTTTGGTAATAAAATTCAATAATTTGCAAGCGTTGTTCGTTTGTAAGACGATTCATGATTAAATTATAGACCAAACTGAAGATATTTGACAGTGACACAAGATACTAAACGTGCGTGAGCTGTCAAAACTAGTGTTGCCAAAAAGATAATAGCAAAAAAATCACTCTTTAGTACAAATTAAACAAAATTTGAGATGATGTGAAGAGCGAGTCTTCCATCGAGTATAATTTCTGGCAAACTAGATATAGTAAACAAAATAAGTTTTTTTAACGAGCACGATCAACAAAACAATTAAAAAATTTTATTTTTATTCCGTTTTATGTTAAAACAATTAATTAGTTATTGCAAGTTTTAATAAATTTTTATTTTTTGAATTTGAAGATGTCAAAAGAAGCAATTGTTCATCCACATTATCAAAGTCTTTTTGCACAATTGTTGCCTAAATTTATGCTACAGTCTTTTTTATTTACTTGCATTTGACAAATATTGGTGTATAAATCTATTACAATTTGAAAAAAATTCGATGGATAAAGTATACATTGATTTTCATAAACGTATCGAAACGGACCAAGAATTATTTAGGTAATTTTTCTTGGTCCCCCACTGACATAGCCGTTTCTGGAAAACATTTTTTATATTAAAAATTTTAATAACAAAAAAAAAAAAAAAAACAAAAAAAAAAACCTATGAAAAACACATATAAAATTTTTAGACGAGTTGATCGCTTGAGTTATAAAATTAGCAGATAAGTGTTTTTACCTTATCTCACTCGGTCCCTAACTCGTCTGTTTTGAAAAATAGAATTTTAACCAATTTTAACTTCTTTGTTATAAAGTGGGAGTAAAATTATGCATGACCGGTACAAAAGTATATAAAGTCAAGAGATTATTCGTCCCGCGTTATATGGAAACCATGGAGACCGCGTTATGGAATCACAGAAATATTTTGTTTTAAAATGTATGAGAAAAAATTGGTTTTTTATAGATTAACTGGCATTTAACTCGCTATTTCGCATACTGTCGCTTTTATAATTTCTTATTTCTCTGTAGACCATTTAATCTTAGTTCTAGGTTTTTTAATAGTAATAAAATCAAAAGTATAAAAAATACCATTATTAATTTTTCTAGATTCTAGATTCGGAAACGTCAAAAGATCAAAAAGTACCATTATATTATATTAATGAAAAGTGCCGTTTTCTTCTCGAAATTATTCTTCATCTTGTCCTGAACCATTTAAGCTCAGTCTAATAGTTTTTGGTTCGTTAATTTAAAATTTACTTTGATCAAGAGTGTCTGAATCCAATCTCATAGTTCTAGGGTTGTTAGTATGAAAAACTGAAAAGTAAGAATAAAATCAATAAAAAGTACCATTTCTTCCCATTTATATTTAGATTCCTTAATAATAAAATGTCAATAAGTACAAAAAAGTATCATTTGTCCCCTTAATTGTTTTTCATTTTGCTTAGGACCCTTTAAGCCTAATATTGTATTGCCAGGTTGGTTTACATAAAAAAATCAAAAAGTACCATTAAAATGTTTAAAAAGTACCTATTGGTGAATTAATGATTTTTCACTTTGGCTGAATCGTTTGAGCACAGTCTCGTAGTTCTAGGAATGTTAATACTAAATTATTAAAAAATATACTATTAAAATCAATAAAAAGTACCATAATGTCCCTTTTACTATTCCTTATTTCATTCAGTACTGTTAAAGTTTACTATCATAATTCTAGGTTTGAACATAACATAAAACAAACCACTAAACTTATTAAATTTAAAGTACCAATCATATTTCTCCCTTTTGGTACTTTTTTTCACACTTGAAAAAATTTTTTACTATTGATTTTTATTGGGTGTTACAAATTAGTAACATCTATGGGGTACATATTTTACCTCTTATTTGCTCGTATTTTAAAAAAGTGGCAATATACATTGGAGACCTTTTTAAGGAGAGAAGAATACAATTTAGTTTTTGTTGCTGTGACTATTACTTTGAAAGATAGATGGGGTTAAAAAAACGTACCAATATTAGTTTTTACTCTTTCGTGGGTCAAATGTACAAATATCGAAAAAGTACCAAGTACCCATCCGTTAATTTTTTTTGGTAAAATATTTTTTAGTTTGAACTTTAGCTCTATCTGTAGTAGTTCTAGAGAAATAAGAAGTTCGATTTTACCCGTTTTAACCCCTTTTACCACTTTAATATTCTAATTTAAAAAAAAAATCCTTTCTTATTCATCCTACACCTACCGAATTTCAAATCAGTAGCTTTAGCCGTTTGGGCTGGGCGATGATGATAAGTCAGTGAGTCAGTCAGTCAGTAACGTTACTCTTTTATATGTATAGATAATATGGAAAGTATTGGATACGTATATAAATTTATTTTCTTGTGGTAATAAAGCATAATCTGTCGGATGACACTTGCAGTAAAAAAAAAAGAATATAAATTTGTAATAAAGGGCTGCACAAGCATACTTGAAATGGCTTACAAGCACTTACAAGTATAAAAAATTACACATGTTTGTAATGATGTGTGTTGTTGAAATATGCTTGTGCATTCCTTTAGTATCATCTAACTAAAATCGTTAAGAAATATTTAATTGGTGGTAAAACCGATTTGTTTAAACATATTTTAAGTTTCTATGGATCTATTCAAATTTAAAAAAAAAAATAAAAATAAAAATTATTTCCTCAATCAGGACTAAAACTTACTCTAGGCCATTTTATAAAAGTACACAGATTAAATTTTTTTTCAATTTGTAACACCGTATAATTAATGTGTTTTTTATATCCGGGTATACTTCGTCATTTAAATAATTTAGTTTTTTAATTTACAATCAAGATTTAAGGAAAATAATTTGGTTGCTTTTATTTTAAACTTAATTACCTTAATTTTGATTTCTGACATTTAACAATTACTTTAATGCGCAAAACAAACAAAAAAATAAATAACAACTGACACAATTCCTATAAATATTTATCTTGTAAATAATTTTCGACATGCCAGCCAGCTATTGTTCTGAAAAGTCCATTTTAATTCTCAACGAAAATTTTAACTTAAAACTTTGAATGTGACTTGTAAGTATGTATTTTGGAAATTGCTACTTCGTCATGAAAGCAAATTTTTCATTTTATTTTTACTTATTTTACGCTGACAAATTTTGAATAATAAAATTGTGTTTTTTTTTTTTGATGTTCAAGTTTCTGTGTAATTGACAAAAAGTGTTAACTGATGTGTAAAGTGTTGAAAAAAACATTAAATACAAATTTGTAGACATCGGCCCAAAACAATGAACTCTTTTTTTCATACCTTCATATTTTGTATTTATTTATTTTTTATTTTTTTTTTCAAAAACCTTTAAATAATAAACAAACAAAACAATTTGTTAAGAATTTCTTAAACAAACAGCAGGTTTTAGTTTAAAATAAATAAAAACTCAAATTAACTAAGATAATTTTAAGCACTCAAAAATCCATGTACCTGACTGACATGAATTGAACATGAAGGCTATGTGAAAGATAATTAATACTGTTTTTCAAATATTTAATTTAAAAAATAAAAATTCAATGTAATTTTTTAAAATATATATGTACATACAATAAAAATAAAGAAAAAATGAGAAAAAAACATATTTTTGAATATTTTCCAAAATAAGGGTGCGAAGATAAATTCGTGAGTTAAATACGTCCCACATCACTGTTAACTTTGTTCTATACACTGTTAAAAAATTCAGTTTTAAACTCTTTTTTTTTTTTTTAATAAAAATTAAAAATATAAAATTTTTTTAAAATAATATTAAAGAAAAAGCATCAGTTCAGTATTTTTTTTTTTAAGAAATTGCGTAAATGTTGTACTCGTTAAAAAATTACATTGATTGAAAAATAGAGGTTTTTAGGGTATCATAGGCGGCCAAACGAACAGACAGGGGTTGTGATATGTCCAAGGAAACGGAAACGACATATAGCCTCGTTTCTCAGGTAAGGTGAAAATGGGGGGTGAACTATACCAACATGGATTTACAGCCAAACGGACAGACCTGAATGGGGTTGTGATATGTCCAAGGAAAGCTCCAAGGGAGTAGATTCCAAAACTGGAAACGACATATAGCCCCGTTTCTCTGGTCAGGGGGGAATGGGGGGTAGACTATACCAACATGGGTTTACAGCTTTTAGTGTAGCTTATTGCTAATATTATTTCCAATCCTTTGTACAAGGCTCTTACATATAGCAATCAAACTAACATAAAACTTTAGAAAATAAGTCTTACCTTAATATTGTTGTCCAGTCATTTTGTTTGTTGGGAGTCGTACGTAATTTTTATTAACACAAGCTTAATTTGGCCATACACATATTATTTGTCCATGTGATTTTTGATTTGTTGGATGAGCATGTTAGAAACATACCAGCATGATTTTGAAAATTTTCAATTACAATGGATTTGTTGGATATTAACGGCCTGGCTAGCAACAAAAGGTTTAGTCGGCGTTATTTCTTTTTTATTGTTTTTATTTAATTTTAATTTTTTGTAATAAAAACTATTTTTATTTAAAAAAAAAACAAATGAATTAACTGAATTTATATTTTTTATTACCCCCCATTCCCGCCTTACCTCAGAAACGGGGCTATATGTCGTTTCCCGTTTTGGAATCTACTGTCTTGGAGCTTTCCTTGGACATATCACAACACCATTCAGGTCTGTCCGTTTGGCAGCCTATGATACCCTAAAAACCCCTATTTTTCAATCAATGTAATTTTTTAAAGAGTACAACATTTACGCAATTTCTTAAAAAAATATACTGAACTTTAATATTATTTAAAAAAATATTTAATATTTTTAATTTTTATTAAAACAAAGAGTTTAAAAAACTGAAATATTTTAACAGTGTGTAGAACAAAGTTAACAGTGATGTGGGACGTATTTAACTCACGAATTTATCTTCACACCCTTTTCCATAATTCGTGTTGCTTTTCAGACATCAAGAGCAATACATAATAATGAAAAATATATATAATTGAGAAAAAATTTGAATTTTTTTTTAATTTCGAACCTTTTTCTTATATTCGAAAATTCGAACTAATCTATTTCGAATTTCTGCTGAGATTTGCAGCTGAGAACAATTAAGTTTTTTTTTCTTGTTTTTTAAATAATTCGAAAAATCGAATTACATAATTAATTTTCAACTTTTATTTTAGACAACAATAGTTATAATATTTAAAAATAATAGTAGAAGAATTAATGCCGCTATTACGGTTCACAACTCAACCCAATGAGTTGAAATCAAAACAACTCAACTTTAAAACAACTCAACACTTTTTTGGTATTATGTATTACAACTAACACTGCAGTCACACGATCAAGTTTTTTTACAATTCTCTTTCAAGAAATTTACACATACTGCTTGTCAAAATTCACAAAAATTGAAAGCTGTGACGTAGGCTGCACGCAATTTCAAAGCAAGTTTTTCAACAAGATATTTTTTTTAACCTCTTCCACCGACAGTTTTGTTTCGGCGGCAATAGAGTTATATGAATTAATTTTTAAATCATTCCGTCTATATGCAGGAATATTCATGTTCCACAGAACTTCATGCCTTCTGTATATCTCTATGAAATGCAAAACGTCGTTATATTTGTTTAATTTGTTCACAAACATATTTAAAAACAAAACAAAACAATACTGGCGGCAGAATAAGAATTCAAATTTGGAATAAAAAAAACTGCAGTCAGCTGTTTTCTTGACTGTAATTTGAAACACTCAATTGAACGAAAAATTGAAAGCAAACTCTCAGCAAATTTTAAAAGTGTGAGTGCATTGGTAAAAAAATGAAAGAAATTTTAAAATTTTAATGAAAACTTGATCGTGTGACACCCAAGTAATTCCAGTTGAAATTGTACTAGCTTTGCCAACCTAAAAATGGAGGATTTGACAGATATAAATAAAAAAATAGGCCTGATTATGAGTGTCGTCGTCGTGACGAAAACAGTGATATGTGGCAACGCCGGCCATATAATTTGCATGTCGTAAATTCGACGACGACAACGACACTCATCACTTGTTTCAACATACATTTTCTAAAGGATTTAATCGTTTGTAAAATGTAAAGAGGCATTTTGTTCATTTTAGGTAAAAATTAATTGATGATTTAAAGGAAATTTACAAAAGTATTTTTAATAATACAATTTTCCGATTACACTGATCGACAAAAAAAAACTTTTTGTGTGTAACATGAAAACTTTTGTCTTGCTATGTTTAGGACAAGCATATGGATAATAAATATAAATAAAATTAGAATGCTTCCAATACGAATAGTTTTTTTGTAATTAGATGTTATATAAATTTAGAAAATTTGAGATTTTGTTAACAAAAGTAAGTTATTTTATTATGTTACAGTATTAATTTAAATAAAATTTTATGATTTTCTGCTGTATTTTGCTTCAGGTACATCTCGTTGTAATGTCCAACAGTAATCCGCTAGCATACGTGGACTCCACTTGCCCTGGTATCGTTTTTCCATGGTAGAAATGTCTTGGTGGAATATTTCACCATGTTCATCGCTGACGGCGCCCAAATTTTCAGGAAAAAAGTCTAAATGTGAATGAAGGAAGTGTATTTTCAATGACATATTACAACCCAAAGCCTTATAAGCAGATAGCAGCTCCGCGACAATAGTTTTATAGTCATTTGATCGGTGATTTCCTAGAAAATTGAAAGTTACTTTCATGAAAGATTCCCAAGCAGATTTTTCCAAATCACTGAGTTTTTCTTTAAATATGTCGTCTTTCATCAATTGTCTGATTTGTGGGCCAACAAATATGCCCTCTTTAATTTTTGCCTCACTCAATTTAGGAAACTTTTCCTTCAAATATAAAAAGCCGTCACCACTCCTGTCCATAACTTTCTGGTGGTTCTGGTACAGGTAGTTCCTCACTATAAGGGATCGGTCTTTTAGCAGATGGCAGGTCAGGATATGTTATTTAATTTTTTGTTTTAATTGTGATACCTTTCGTATCAGTAACACAAAAATAACAATCAGATGAGTGATTCGTTGGTTCTGTCCAAATTACGGGGATTGCAAATGGCATAGATCGAGATCTCCTCGCCCATCCAGTAAGAAGACCCACACATGTAACACAGCAGATGTGTGGAACCCACGCTTTGTCTTGCTGTCCGACGGCAAAGCCAAAATACTGTTCATATAGCTTAGTCACTAATGGTGTCAAATTCCTTCGCTGAGTTTTAAAAGTAATGTTACCACAAATATAACAAAACCTGTCAGGATCATTTTTGCACTTTCTTGACATTATTTAACAGTCGCTTAACTCAATAAATAGAAAAAAAAACACTATACTATTCACATAAATAAAATCTCTGAATGCAAAAGTGGAACAAAAATGGTTAATTTTAAATTTTACGGGTAGTAGCTGTAACACGAAAACTAGAACTGATGGAATCAAAATAAATACGGTGATAAAATGAGGGTATTTAGGTAATTCCAAATTGGTAAGTACCTTTCTTGTTACAAAATTTTGTTGACCAGTGTTATTTATATACCTGAATTTAAACTTTTAATAAATATAGCTTAAAAATATGTAAAGAAAAATAATGATTTTTTTTACTCTCCGTAAGAGCATTAGTGCATATTTTAATGCATATTTTGTAGTTTTAAGCATGAAATTCTTTGCCCTGGTAAAAATAAAGAATTTTAAGTAAAATGTGAAATATTTCAAAAATTTGCAGAAAGTTAAAAAGAGGAAAAAAAAATTTTAAAGTTTTTTAGAAATATTTTTAACTTATTTAACATTCGAGCTACACAACCACAAACACATACAATCACAAGTACTTAAATATCGCATTTCCATTTTACATCTATAGCAAAACATTTACATAGAAACATTATTTGCAATAAATAATTGTTACTTATACTTATTTTCACCAGTATTTTTAACGTTAAGATTCTCTCAACAAGTACAACAACTCTATAGCCAATTGATCATTATAATATTTTCTTAATAAGCAAGTAGTTAATATTGTTGGGGGTCTGTTGGCGTTTTATTTTATTAAATGGAGAATTTCTCATACAATAGCCGAGAGTGTCAAAAATACTCATAGATTTTGTTTTGTTTGTTTTTTAATGTGTTATTTTTTAGTATAGCCGTAATTTGTTAACAAACAAAGCTGGGCTTTGTTGTTAAAATTATAAAAAACTAACTGACTAAACTGTTTCGATTGCTAGTTGTATGTTAGAGCTGCGTATGAACGAACGGTTTTCTGAAACGTAACGGACGGTAAATGGAATGATTCAACTGCTTAAAAGCAAGATAAATTATTTGTAATTAAAAATTTGTATTCAAATTCAAGGTGTGTAAAAGGAGTTTCATAAACAAAATTATTTTTTGTTGTGCCTTTAATGAACCTGTGTTTTGAAAGGATTTACAAATGAAATTTTTTAATAAAAAAAGTTAAATACATAAATTATTTTTGTAAAAACCCGAACAAATTGTGCAATATTTTGTTGTTGTAAAACATTGAACAAAACGAGTTTGTAAAATAAAAAAATTAACCTAGATTTGTGTTATAACAAAGTTTCAAAAAAAAAAAAAAACTGTGTACCTACTTTATAAACAGGCAGGTAAACTGAAAAATAAATTAATATCCAGGAGGAGAATTATGAGAAAAAATTGTATTAAAAAACTTAATAATAAATTACCAATAAGTAACAACAAACATAGAAATTAAAAAAAAATTATTTTTCTTTTTTTTTTCAATAAAATTTTACGTGTTCAACGCATAATTCTCATAGAAAATAACAAAGAAAGACAGACAATAATTAACATACGAGTTTTGTTTGTTGTTTTAATTAAAAAAACAAAACAAAAAACAAAGTCAACCAAACTTGTTTAAAAATTATACAAGAATTTAACTGTGTGAATTAATATTTTGCTTTTACATGTACAAAACAATTTCAACATTTAGCAGCTACAATAACAAAATGAAAATAACTGCTATTAAAAACAAAACAACTCAGAATTCACTCGGTTTATTATATTCGTGCAAGCCTCCTTCACTAACATTTTTGATTCGTGTCAACAAAAACAATTGTAAAAACAACCAACACCTGCATAATATCTAAAAATACAACAACAAATATTTACATATACAACACATAAGCGCAAGCAAACAGTGCTGCCAGAAACTTTTCAAAACAGCACAGTATTTTTGAGCATTAAGAAAAAACAACAAGAAAATATAGGATATATTAATATAATAATTAAATAAAAATAAAACAATATATTTTTCGAATTTGTTTTTATACCCTTCACTGTAAGTAAATAATTAGCCCAATTATGAATAACAATTCCCCGGGAGTTTTTTCACTTTTCCCTTTCCCCTTTTAATATAAACAAAATTCTCCCTTTTTTAACTTGGCAAGTTATCGGATTTGGGGAAATTTCTCCCAAAAACCAAAATTCTCCCAGGGAAAAAATCTTTAGGAATATTCATAATTGGCATGATTAAGTTTGTGATTCCGTTTGTAATTTCTACTCCGTACACGTGCGGATGGCATATAAAGGATCCTTATAAATTACATATTCGATTTAACAATGTCCGTCTGTCTGTCTGTCCGTATAGTTGTTGAAATGAACTTTCTGAAAACCCTACGCAACGTACGAAAAAGTTTAGCATACCAATCTGTCAGTTGATGCTCTTTTCAGGCTGCTAATAAAATTCAGATAGATAGGTACATAAATGGCTGAGGTATGACCTCTGAATTGCAACTACCTCTATTTTGCGCCATTTTTTGAGTATGTATTTTGTCTAAACTACAAAACGTACAGAAAAAACATAGCAGGCAGTTTTGTTAGAAACGGCAGTCAGAATGTCTATGCAAAAAATTAAAACAATCGGTTCACAAATTACAATTAAAATTTTAGTTTTTTATTAATGTCAGTTTTTTTAAAGGAAATTTTTAAAAATTAGGCATTCGGTCCTATACAAAGTGTGTATGTATTTACATATGTGTATCTTTTAAATGCCTTGTGTGTAATAAAACTACGAAAACAGAAATGGTATTGAAAGATAGTTTTTGTGATTTTGCCGTTAATTTGAATCTCTTTATTTGGTTAAAAAATGTTTGTAAGCATTTTAAATTATATTTAATTTATTTTGCATTATTAAAACTTTTTGTTTTATATATAAAAATTGGGTACCTACAAACATTTTATTGCTTTCGAGAAAAATTAACCCAGAACGTATTCGAACTTCTTTATATGAAATTAATTGTTTATTTTAAGATTAACAAAAAATATTGAAAAAAAATTATTTTAACCAATAATTGTCTTTTCAGTGTATATATAATGGGCTTTTATTAAGAGCTGACTTTTGCTCATAAGAATTATATGCATTTAAAGTCGTTTTTAAAAAGATACCGACTTTAGTGTGACTATGATTATAGCCCAATATTTTTTAATATTTAAAAAGAATGTTCACTTTTAAAAATTAATTTTAGGCTACAACAGTGAAGGGTACATAAGAATCGGTACAGCCTAATTTAATTTGTTTTAGATAAAATAATTGTTTTTCACAATTGTTTTCTATAGAATAGAATACAATTAGACAGAAGTAATGAGAAGAATAATCACATTAAAATAGGTACCTTTTAAAAAAATGCGTTTTTATTTAGACTGAGTAGGTCCTTAATTAAATATTATGGTTCAACGTTTATGAACATTTAACTAAAATTTTTTCTGCCTAAAAATAATTTATGTCAAATATAGTTTTCCTACAACGACACTCAGTGATAAATGAATATGGTCTAAAAGAAGAACATGCAACATGTGTTCAAATGCTAAATTTTCCACAAAATTATTTATTTTTTTGTTTGAAAAAGAATTTATCAATCAATATCGACAGGAACGATTTGACTTAAGTTTTTTCTTTTAACTTCTACATGAGCGATTGCAGAAATCGCACTTTTAGTTGATTGTGCAATATTAAAAATTTGTATGTGTAAAAATGAATCAAACTACACAAACGAACGATTTGAGTTAAAATCTTGCACAACATTTGATTAAATTATATTCGATTGTTTTCGACACGATTGAATCTAAAAAGCAAAATTCAAGCACAAGCATTAGCTTATTCAACAATCCAAAGCCGTATTTCAATACAAATACTACGAAGCAGTTTACTCAGATACATATATTGGATCGTTGATTTTGCTTTTTAAATTCAATCGTATCCAACAGCATAAAACACTATCTTAACTAGTAACTATTCCACTATGAAACTTCTAGTATATTTCAAATATACTTTGACCTATTTTTTTGGAATAAAATTTTTTTTAATGGATTTTGAAGAACTCATTTGAAATTTTTTACTTCCTGTTTTGGAGTTAAATTTTCTTTTCTTTTTCAAAATTTATTTTTTATCAAAAAAAGAAAAGAAAGATCTATGTTAATTGCGAAGCGTGATATTTTTTTAAATTTTTTCCTATTAGAAAATCTACTCCAAAAAATTCCAATTAGCAGTATTTTTTGAAGGCCCACCACAACTTGAAAAATAAACATCATAAAAAAATATTACGTATTTGCTTTCATACCCACTAGAGGTTTAATAAGCCCAAATATAAGCAAATTCTACGACCTCAATTTTTTTCGTTGTTCGCTTCACGTGAAATGTCCCTATAGGTCCGCATATTTTTTAGATTAAATTTTGAATATGCCAATTGGTATGACTTTCCCAAAGGCACATGTTTTATATCACATTTTTGCAAAAAAAAATACAAAAAAAAAATAGAAAAACCCAGTGACTCTGGCAACTTTCTAACTAAATATTATTACATACAAACAAAATTACTTAATTTCTTCTGAAGCTTTTATTTTAATGTTTCTATTTCTCCTCTACGATTTTTTTGTGTAAATAAATTTGGCTGATCTTTACAGTGTGCGTGCCCGTACGTTTATTTTGTTTTCGTGTGTGAGTGTATTATTAAAAGCCGCCAAAATTGGACGTCTTACTAAAACTTCATTTGTTTTAAGTGACCTCAGGGTAAGTGAAATAAAAAATTTAATATTATTTGCACTCAATTTGAAAGTATTACTAACAAAATTTAAAAAAACTGATCATTTTTATATAAAAAAAAACAAAAAAAACCTTAATCGAAACAAAATCAAGGTTTACTAAATGGGATTTGTACAATTAAAACCCAAGTTTTGAATTAGTTTTTGTGTGTAAAAAATTTTAATTTCATTGGCGAACTTATTATAAAGTTAATTTGAAATCTTTATAATAGAGTACAATTTTTTTAAATATTTTTTAAGAATTTTTTACAGCGTCCTTTTTAGCTTACAATAAAAAATTCTGAATTAAGTTCGAAAATTTGAAATTAAATTTAAATAATTTTTTTTTTTTTTTTTGATTAGAAATTATTTTCAATTATTAATTTTTGCAAATTCAGAAGACAAATTTGATTTTCAACAAAATTTCAGGGCAATTTAAAGCGAAATTTCGTTTGATATCGAATGACATAATAGGCACAAGCACTATAGTCGAAATTGAAAAATCATTAAAACTTTTTTTTTTAAGAAATTTCTTTTACATATTACACTGAAAGAATTTTTTTCATATATCCAGTGAATTTTTTCATTAATTCAATAAAAAAAATTTTTATTTTTCAACCAATGACACGCTTCATTAGATCAATGAAAACTTTCATAAAATATATGAAACGTGTTCATTATACATATGAATTTTAAAAATGCCTCTCAACTGCAGTTGCCGCGATTCAACCCCCAAATTTTTTACACTATAAACTAAATTCTGATAAATTTACTTTTTGTTTGAATTATTTTCAAATTTTATTTGACTCCGCCAAAATTCGAACTTTAGACACATGCAATTAAGAAGCTTCAACTCGCCACCACGAAGCTCAGCTGAATTTTAATGATTAAGTTTTTGTGTTATAGTTACTTTATTCATAGAGTTGTGACTGAAACAGTGAATGAATGAAATAATTCTAATGGAACATCTTCATTCTCACAATGAAATTATGAAATAATCAATAAAATATTGCATTAGGCTATTGAAATATTTTTAATGAAATCGTTTCATTGAATTTATGAATCATAATTCTTTCAGTGTACTTTATTCGCTCTTGCTGTGAGTAAAAGCTAAAACATTTTTTTTAATTTGTTCTCGTGGAATTTTTATATAACATATTGACGATTTTTATACAAAAGTTTGATCAAGGGTGGTCCAATTTCAAATAACTTTTAAGATTCAATCAGCCTTATTACATTTGGCGATGGCGACAGAACACAACATTAATATAAAGCGTTTCTGGTAAATCGGTTGTTTCTTATCGATGACTGTCAACAAATATTTGGTATTAGCTAGGAAATATTGACGTTAATGTTGTGATAAATTGCCAACTGATTGTTGTGTTAAGTTGTGTTCAAACCAGAATCAAAAAAAAAATGTTAAAAAAAAGAAAAATTAAAATTAAATACTCAAAAATTATACCAAAAATATAAGAGTGGAAAAAATTAATATTACGAATCCCAAACAATTTGAAAAGGTGGTGGAAAATAATTTATCTCATGCCAAGGGATTTCGCAGAGGCGTTGCCCCAAGTGATTTTAAATAACAGTGGGAAAATGTTGTGTCTGTGATTAATGCTCTTAGCCCACCAATTAGAACTGGTGAGGGATTGCAAAAGGTAAGGTAAGTAGTGCGTTAGAAAAGTATATTGTATGACGAAATTCTTTTATAGATTTGCCGGGACTTAAATTAAAAAAAAAATTATTGCGAATAAAGCTACTGGAGGTAGTGTATATAAACAATTACTGCTAAGGCCATTGGAGGAATCTGTGGCGAAATCGCTGGAGGTATGGTTCAAAGAATCCCGAACACTAAATTCGAAAATAGAAACAAGAGTTGATTTAATTTTATTATTTACAGGAAGTATACCCCGCCAACAGTAGCAGAGTTGTTACAATACCCCCATCAACAACAGCATTATCACCAACAGCACCATCAACAATAGAAGTATCAACAAGTAACCCCTTAAAAAGCAAACGATCATCAGCGACCAAAAAACCAACTGAGAAGTCTTCTTTGCACTATTAAATTTTTTTTTATTTGGTCATCACTTGATTCACTTGAAACGGAAAGAAAAAGCATATTACAAAATTTAATTATTTTTGAAATAAAAGTTTTCCCCCGTAATACTAAGCAAAATAAATCAGCTGACTATTATATTAGATATACTTATGTGTTTTTTGTTTTATTCAAATTATCGATAAATAGGCAGCATCGTCATGAGTGCTAGCTAATACCAAATTGGTGTTGATGTTGCTTCAAAATTGACCACGATATTGCCGATTCCAAATGTAATAAGGATGAATAAATCATATTTTAAGGAAATATATATTTTTTTAAATTTATGCTTTCAAGTATGCTTGTGCAGCCTTTAAAATGGGTTTCACATTATAATACAGAGTATTAACATTTTCAGTAGATCGAGTGAGACCGAAATCAGATGCAAATCAAATAGACTGTCAAAAAATCTAAAGGAAAATATTTTCTGTTTTCATACCATCACACTTCAAATAAAGTACGAAACGCGGCAAATAATTTCACAGCTGATTTCTATATTTTTTTTTTTGGTTGCTTGTACAAAAGCAACCCTGATAAAATGAGCAGTTTGATAGCTTAGAAAAAATTCTAAAAATGACAAAAACCATAATACTGCCAAAAATACTTAAGTATTTTACCACACTTGCCTAACATTTTGTTTTCACACTATTGGATTTTTACTTAATACACGAATTTTGGACATGTATTAATACTTGTGGGGTTAGCATTCGGTGAAAGTAAAACAAATTAATTACTTTCAATTCCAAGGCTTATATTTATTTTGTACTTTTGTAGTTTTAATTTTAATTATAATGAAAAGATTAGGAAAAATTCATTGAATGTGTTACAACAAGAAAACGAGGAAAAGCAAATAATAATAGCCAGATATTGTAGTGTTAGTTAACATAAATATAATAAAAAAATCGTTTTGTTTTAAAAAGTAAATTGAGTGTTGATCAGTGAAATTGAGTTTGACAGCTGGCTGAGTTTACACCACATACTAAATACAATAGGCTGAAACCCGCTTCGGTATGTTTATTACGCAGTGTGCATGTGTTTTATTATTTACAAAAATCAGCTGTCAAATACCATACGTTACAATAGCAGCTCAGATTTTTGTTTTCTTTTCTTGATTATTATGCCTAAAGCTACGGTCACATTAAACAAATATTTGTCGAAATAAGTATAACCACTATGTCAACCACACATACGTTTATATCTTTTGAAGAAATATGCTTAAATTAGTTTAATACATTATAAATACTTGAATTATTTTATTATTTGAATTAATTTTATGTAATACAATTCTCCTTTGACTATAAAAATAGATGCCAAAAGTAGTGGCTATGCTTCTTTCGACAAATGTTCGTGTAAGATGATCTACCGTTTACATGTCTCTGGGGAATTTCAATTTTAAAAAGTTCTTCAAAAAAAACCTACATGAATAATAATATTTTATTTGTCTTTTTCTATTAAAATTAAAAAAATTAATGATAATATTCAATTATTGATGGCTGTCAAATGTCAAAAGTGTAAGTAATTTTTAATTAATTGCTTGCGTACTTGGGTGTTTAATTAATTAAATAAAATTGTATTTAAGTAAAATAAGAATGAGCATTTTAAATCAACAATGTGAATAATAATTTATTTTAAATATTTTGTATTTGTGTATCTATGTGCCAAAGCTTAATTTACGTTTATTTCATATTTCTTGTGTTTGGTATGTGGCAAAACATTAATTTATCTTTAAAATAAAGTCACGCTTTAATGCGTTAAGTTTTAAATTCGATAAATACAAATGTACGCACATCAAATGTATGTTTGGAGCAAGTGACTTTATCATTTTTACGCGCACTTGTCAATATTAAATGAGCATTTGTTTGCTCGGCTCTCACTTTTATTAGACAATACATGTACACATGCTACCTACTATGTAATAACAATCTCTTTATTTTGAGTTGTAAAGCTTTTGAGCATGAGCAGTTGTAAAACAGGCAGTTGTTATTATTATTACATTTCAACTGCATATTACATAGGTACGTACCAAATTAAAAAGCAAAGTTATGTAGCAAAACTATAAAATTATTTGTAGTCGTATTTATGACGATGAATTATTTTATTTGTTGGTTGGCTGGTTAGTAGTTGGTTGTTTAGCGAGTACTTTGTACAGATCGAAAATTTTTTATTTTGTGTATTTGTACAATCATTTATAGCTTGGAATTTGGGTCATGGTTAAATGTACATAGTACATACAGACTTACTGCTGCTCTAATGCATAATATAAAATTTAAATGCTGGCATAGAAAATTTATTATTTAAAAAAAAAACACATCAAGTCCTAACAAATTTTGGTTATTTATTATATCACCGCACACATATTCATAAGTATGTTAAAATTCAATGTAAACGAATGACAAGCTGAGTAAAGCCAAGAAATTAAAATAAAATTTATAAGATTTAAAATAAAAAAAAATGCATTCATAAATATATTGACACCCATTGTGATTGTCAATGTTGTAACTGGAATTTGGCAAAAACAAAGCACATAATAAAAATACATCGGTGGTAACACTAAGAAAGATTGAATTTAATTAAAGCTGTGTATTGTGAGGAGAGAGCAAAAATTCTCGTATTCTACTTCTGTTGATATTTGAATTAAATACTAACCGTTAATAATACATATCATCTCAAAGTTGGTGACCAGCGTTGCCATTTTAGCCTTTTTTCTTGCATTCAGCCTCAAAATTTATGATTTAGCCTCTAGCTTTTTTTTGGCTTTTTTGTTCTTCACAATAGCCTTAAATAGATTTTTTTGGAAAAAAGAAAATAAACAATCTGAGACTGAGACAAATTTAGCTAAATTAATATTTTCGATAAAACTTTGATATGTAAATTGATAAATTGGTCGAACGAAGGTAATTTCATAAGTAAAGAAAAGTATTGGCTTCTAACCTGTAAAATAAAAATGCACTTTATTCCTAATTGATTAATAATTTCTTCCATTTAGTATTTAGTACTGCCGTTTAGTAATGCTGAGATTGCTCACTTTTAAGTAAGACAAAGCAAGCAAAATATCAGAATAGACATAACATTAAAAATAACAAATAAAAATTATTGTTAAAAGCAATTTTAAATGTAACTTTTTAGCATTGAAGTTGAAAAATAATTTAATTCGCTCAAAAGTATTTATATAATATAGAAGATTACGGGATGGGACACATATCATTCTAAAGGGGAAGTCATCTAGATTTGTAAACTACTGCTTAAATACTCAGAAGTTACTTTGGACTATTTTAAAATTTTTTTTTGAAATTTCCATATACCTCCGTACTGTTGTAAAATAAAAACTATGAAATTATTCGAAAATGTTAAAACACTTCCAAAAATATTAGAGCCAACAGATTAAATTCCTTTTTGATTTTGGTAATTTTCAAGCCATGGGGAACACGGCATTATTTTATTTAGTTTTAATATTTCATATTTTTTTATAAAAATTATAATTAAGATTCCTAATGTAATAAAAAATTAAGAAAATTTTTAATTTTAAGCTGTAGCTTTTTAACTGTTTTCTAGCTTTTTTTCGGGGTGATTTAGCCTTTTCTAGCTTTTTTTTTTTTTTTTTTTTTTTTTTGGAAATATGAAAAAATATTTCATATATAAAAGGTGATTTTATAAGAACTATCGGAAATTAAAAAAAAAAAAAAACACATAAAATTCAGAAAAATGCATGAAATATTTATTTGGATCGATAGTTGGGTCGATATAATTTAATGTTTGAAGATTATTTCATGCAAATGTTGGCCGCGGCTGCGCCTCAAATGGTCCATCCGCTTAGTCCAATTTTGGCATACTCTTTCCAACATTTCGGCCGGTATCTCACGAATAATGTTGGCAATGTTGGCTTCCAGTGCGTCAATCAAAGCGGGCTTGTCCCTATAGACATTAGCCTTAACATAGCCCCACAAAAAATAGTCTAGAGGCGTTAAATCGCACGATCTGGGCGGCCAATTGACTGGTCCCAAGCGTGAAATAAACTGTTCACCGAACTCGCCTCTCAATTAGTCCATTGTTTCGCGTGCTGTGTGGCATGTGGCACCGTCTTGTTGAAACCACATGTCATGCAAGTCAAGCTCTTCCATTTTGGGCAAAAAAAAGTTTGTTATCATCGCACGATAGCGCTCACCATTCACAGTAACGTTGTGATTCGCATCATCTTTGAAGAAATACGGCCCAATGATGCCGCCAGCCCATAATCCGCATTGGATGCATTGGTAGCTCTTGCAATGCTTCTGGCTGCTCTTCACTCCAAATACGGCAGTTTTGCTTGTTCACGTATCCATTCAACCAGAAATGAGCCTCGTCGCTGAACACCAGTCTTCGATAAAAAAGTGGATCTTCATCTAACTTTTCAAGAGCCTATTCACCAAAAATTTGGCGTTGTGGTAGGTCGTTTGGCTTCAATTCTTGCACCAGTTGTATCTTATAAGGCTTCACACCCAAATCCTTCCGCAAAATTTTCCACGTAGTGGAGTAACAGAGGCCCAATTGCTGCGAACGGCGCCGAATCGATAATTCACGGTCATCACCAACACTGGCCGATACGGCTGCGATATTTTCTTCAGTTCGCACTCTACGTAAGCGTGTTGGTGGTTTAATGTCCAACAATGTAAATTTGGTGCGAAATTTTGTTACAATAGCCCGAATAGAAGCCTCAGTAGGTCGATTAAACTGACCATAAAATGGAAGAAGCGCGCGATGAACTTTCTTAACAGAGCACGCATTTTGGTAATAAAATTCAATAATTTGCAAGCGTTGTTCGTTTGTAAGACGATTCATGATTAAATTATAGACCAAACTGAAGATGTTTGACAGTGACACAAGATACAAAACGTGCGTGAGCTGTCAAAACTAGTGTTGCCAAAAAGATAATAGCAATACCTTCAATAAAAAATGGAATTGTACGGTATATACAAAATAAGAACTTATTAGCGTAAAAATACCAAAATCAAAAAGGAATTTAATCTGTAGGTTCTAAACTTTTTGGAAGTGTTTTAACATTGTCTGAAAAATTCGTAGTTTTTATTTTATGATGCAAAACGTAAACTGCCGAAATCCTTAAGAACAACACACTCCACTCCCCACTTTGCCAAAGTACCATTTATGATCATGGTATTACTCTAATAACACGCTGTAATGGTACAGTATTGGGTGTAGTTTTAAAAATTATTTTATTAAAATTGAGTAATTTATACGTTTTTAAAAATAGACCAAATTTGTCAGTAGTTGGCACACATGTCTTAGTGCTTGCCATACTTTGATACTATTGTGGGCATAGCATTGCCTTTAAATCTTTTTAAGGCAATCAGACGCCGACTACAGAAACATGATCTTGTATTCGGCACGCTTGAAACTACTTAATTAAACGTTCTATCGACTACTGGCAAAACACAATTTACTAATAGTCGGCACCCAATGACGACTACAAGCAATGATAAAAATTTTTTGTGCCTAAGAGCGGCATCATTAAAAAATAATTTTGTAAATTTTTACTTATCCGCGATATGTCTGTCAACTCTTTTTTTTATAGAAATCATTATAATGTGGAAATTGTTTTAAATAATAGCTTTACCAACCCATTCAAAATTTTTTGTAAGAAAACAAGCACTTCTGCAGATGCTGCAGAGGTTATATTAGATAAAGGCAAATTATGAATAAATTACTCATTTCAGTAAGATGAACTCATTTGAAATAGAGTGTTGAGTATATTATTTAACCAAAATTAAAGCCGGTATTCAAAATGACTAATAACTACTTCAAGTAGAAATTAATACAAATTTGTCACAATATCGATTTCAAGTCTACTTCAATTTTCTTTGAATACAAGCATAATTTTTTATAAATAAAACTTATTATTTGAGCTATTAAATCAAAAATGACAACTACTGGTACATGCCAAAATTGGGAGCGTTTACCCTATATCAAAAAAAAAAATTGAAAAAGAAGATTACGCCTTCAGCTACTTATTTATGTGTTTACAAAATTTAGCTTATTATTGTGGCGATATAGCAAAACAAGAACTTTTCTATTACTCTTGATATACATATGTACATACGCTTATACATAAGTGTAGATATGACGTAATATCAAAACTGAATTTTTGTAAAAAAGAGCAAAAACGTGCTGAAGGCATAATCTTCTTTTTCTATTATTCTTGGGGTATATCGTTACATTAAATCACATATTTCTTTCTTATTCTCTTTATTGGAAGTGAGAATGCTAGAAAAACTAATTGCCGAGTTCACCCCACAGTTGCCTTAATTTTCACTAAGTACACTTTTAAATATATGATGTTGCACATTGGGAGGTTCTATTGTCTTCTAGTTACACATACATTCATTTATATATATATACACACTACATACACATTTCAATTGCAAATTGTAGAATTTTAGTCTGTCGCCTCTAAGCTACTTTGTAATCATTTCAAGTTAATTATCTATTAATTTATTTAAAATAAAAATTATAATAATAAATTTTAAAAAGAAACTGCTGATATAATGTAGAATATTACTAAATGAAATATAGATAAATATTTTAATAAATTAATTTTTATTTTTTAATTTTATGCCAATTTTTACACTCTTCAGCACTAGTGTAAAGTGTATACGAGTATGTATATATATGAGTTGATCATTCTGTTTGTATCTTCTATATTATTTTACAACTTTATAAAGCACAAATAGGTACACTGGATCTTTAGAGGCAGCGTAGTCGATTTAGCGAAGTACAGATTTTCCTATAAAAGTCATGAAATCAACTTTTCATGTCCGTACACTACGTAGGGAAAAGTTTAGTATAAAAATTAATCAGTTGTTGTTGTTGAAAGTAAGCATAAGCATAATGACCGAGTGATTTCTTTGGGCGATTAATGCATAATTTTTTTTTTTAATTTGTAAAATCGGTTTACAAAAATGTCCTGATTTTAATTTTTCATTAATTTTCTTTTTTTATCCCTAGTTTGCAACTTCTAAAACTATACCTGCCGAATTAACGAAAGTATGTCTGCGGACATGACATGTGCTTGTTTACGCACTTCTAAATGTAGAAACAATGTTACTAGAATTAAATTTTTGGCTGATTAATGATATGCTAGTGAAAAAATTTGTATTTTGCCCATTTACCAATAATTTAAATAAAAAAAATTAATATATGACGAAGTAATATAAGGTTCGGTACGCCCAAATGTAGCGGTCCTAATTATTTCAATTATTAGTAATAAATTACATTACAATTAGAAGCATGTATTCTAATGTACAAGTACTTGAATCGTGAGAAATTTTAAATAATTTAAAATCATAATATAATTTTTTACTTCGTAAAACTTTTCTGCAGTAAAATAAAAAAAAGTCAATGAAAAATTTTAGATCGCAAAAAAGGCTTCAAAGTATAAATCACAAAAAATTGCTTTCAATGCACTTAGTATAGCCACAAATTGTTTTTAGTACTTTATATTTATAGTTGTTTGTTTTTGTTGTAGTAACAAAAAATAAAATTTTGCTTTTAGGAGTTTCAAACCTGCTAAAGATAACTTTTACAGGTCCTGCTGAACACAAAATGTGATGGTATTTTGTAAACAAAGTGATCAAACTGTTAATTTGTATTTTAAATTCTCCCCTCCGCTGTTTACTAGGTGTTTTTTGCCTTGGCCCAAAGTTTCTTTTTTACAGCCAACTGCACATTTAAAGATAAATTATGCTATAAAGTTTGACCTCTACAAAATAAAAATATATTTATGTAAAAGAAAAATACTATTATTTTCGATTTTGGTACAAACTAAAGGCCTGCACAAGATATTTTGAAAGTAACATTTTATTATAAAAAATGCTTCTATGTATCCATGAAATCGAAGCTATTCTTGTGCAACTGTTTGAAAAAAATTTTCACCAAGAATAAGAATACACCAAAACTGAAAATTTAATAGTTTTCCTTTTTCATGTGACCATGATTTATTTATATGTATATACTCGTACATAGCAAAGAATTTCATTAAACAATTTATAACAATTTAATAAATTTAATGAAAATAAAATGTAGAAAATTTAAACTCACCTGTTATTTTTCTTATATTGCTGTCATGATGAAAGTTGATAAATTATGATTCTTGAAACTCACTATTTTTAACTCTGTAGTTGAAATTGTGACGGGGACAAAACCACCTTGAACCCCGCGTGGGTACACGGGAAGTCACAATTTTGCAGTTTATTTATTCGTTCAAGAGAAATAGAGTACGTTAATATGCGGCACTCCCGAATCTTTTACGATTACAAACCGGATAGTGATCACACTTCAGTTTATTAATATTATGATTTGGTTTTTCATTATATTCCTGATAGATAAATAATAATTTACTCAATATTTTTAGCACTGTAGTTCAAATTGTGACGGGGACAAAACCACCTTGAATCCCGCATGGGTACACAGGAAGTCACAATTTTGCAGTTTATTTATTTTTCGAGTGAAATAGAGTTCATTAACGCCCGACACTTCCGATACACGGGCATGACAACTTTTAAATGTGATCACGTATGACAGAGAACTCGATGACTTTCACGCATGACAGCTTCTTAATGCTATCACGATCACTGCCGATCACGACCAAAATATTTCGCATTAAACACTTTACACACTAAAGTTTTGTAGAACTTCATTCTCATGACAATCTTTTATTAATTATAACCATCAAGATATGCCTATAAATTAAAAATTTTAAAAATGTTAGTAAAGTTAATTAATGAGAAAGTTAAATACAGGACTGAACGAAACATGCTTTGTTGTAATTAACAAAATGCCATCAACATTTGTTTCTATGTCTATAAACTAAAGCTTCTGTAATTGGTTTCAAATTTTACCATAATTTTACTGCACGTAAGATTTCAGTTTAGCTTTTTTAGAACACTTAATATAAACTTGGTAAACTTTTCAAGTCTAATTACCACCGAAACTCAGTCCGTCAGTATGTATTTGAGAGATTGGAAGTGTTTTTCTTTCCAATTAGAATAACAAAATTGGTACATGCATTACACTGTAAACAAATGCATGCAGGCATGTACTTGCATGTAAATTTCTAAAATGCATATATATACGTATAGATACAAATATAAATAAGTATATATCTAGTACATAACCTCTTAATTTCCAAAGGTATAGATACAGATATTTTAAAGCACTTGAAAAAAAACTTTCTTTGAAGCTCTTGCTCCTTATGGAAAAGTAATTTCCAAAAGAAACAGTTTGTATGACATCTTACAAATTTTTGTTTATTTATAAATAATAATTAATTTTAATTTTAAACTTTAAAACACCCACTCACTAGCAACACGGAGCCAAAAGTTATTTTTAAAAGTAAATTAGTGCTGTCGAGTACATGGGTACCGAGTATGAAGCATTAGTTTCTCCTTGGAGGGTACTGAATTTTTAAGAAATACTTCTGAATGCTTAAAGATTTGCTATAAATGAATTCAATAGCATTATGTATAATGAAAAATTAAAAAATTTAATACAGATAATTCAGATTTGTTTTAAAATTTTTAGAAAAGCATCACAGCTCCAAAATGCTAAGAACTGCTGCTCTACATTGTAGGCTACCCAATTAAAATAATTAAAAATTTGGCAGCACTACTGTTCAACGGTTAAATACAACACATACATATAAAACCTTGAAAACTAATCTTTTTCCCTTCAGTAAAGTTGCAATTTTAAATTAATTTTAGTAAATTTAGTTAAAACATAATTTTTTAAAGCAATTCATATTTCTCTTCCTTCAAGGACGACGACATGGGTTTTGGTTCACGAATGGACTGCTGTGGGCAGTTTGTGAAATACAGTCTGTTTGTCTCGAATTTTGTAATATTTGTAAGTAGCATTGTGTGTTTAATTAGTTAACTATTGCATTTGACATAAAAATAAAATTTTTTTTTTCAAGGTCGGTGGAGCAACAGTCTTTTGCTTAAGTTTATGGACCCTGGTCGATCGTAGTTTTATGAATGAATTGCTTGGAACTAATCTTTTTTCTGGCGCTGTTTATGTTCTGTTGGTTACCTCAGTGGCCATATGCCTTTTGTCGTTCCTTGGCTGTGTGGGAGCAGGCAAAGAAGTGAAATGTTTATTGTTAACGGTAAGTGGGAAAGGTTCAAGAATTTTGAACGCACATATTGTGTATTACAAGATTGCAGATTAATTAATACTCTCGATTAGAGTTTTCTGCTAATTTACAATTATTATATTCTAATTTAATATTAATATTACTTTTCTTTAGTATTTTATAATTGTGGCTTTGGTATTTGTAACCATGTTGATAGGTGGCATATTGGGCTATGTGTTCCGTGAGAGAGTTCAGCAAACAATGAGACAGGTTTGTGTTATTATGCATATACAAAGAAGCTACATATAATAAAAATAAAATATGTTATTGTCTTGTAAACACGTGTTTAGGAGATGCGCTCATCTATGGCTTTATATGGCAGCCGGCGAGATATTACACAAGCCTGGGATCAAACACAAGAACGATTACAGTGCTGTGGCGTTGATACTTGGCATGATTGGAATCGTTTTGGACCAATACCCGAATCATGCTGTCAGGAAATATTTGGCGGTCAACGTAGGGAATGTACAATTTTTCCAACTATTACAAATTTATATAATCAGGGTTGTTTATACGTTACCTCCAACTATATAAGAGATCATGCGGCCATAATTGGAGGTACCTCAATAGCAGTGGCTATAATTATGGTTAGTTGTAAAGATTTTTTTATAATTTGATATTAAATTTCCTTTTGATTACATCATATTGTCCCTTTTTCAGATTTTCGGCATGGTATTCTCTTGTCTTCTATTCAATATGATAGAATAGAGTAAATTTAAGAGTGTTTGCCACACTTATCCGCTGCAGTGTGTTGATTTTGTAAAAAAATTCTCCAATTATAGTAGTCTTAAGTATAAAAAATATAGTACATACATATGTAGAAAGTATAATATAGAATTTAGGTGAAATAATTAAAAACGCACCAAGTTTAAACACATAATTAAAATTTTAACTTTTTGAAAAAAGAAAGGTGTGCTTAAATGTACTAATTATTTTTGTTAAATTTATAAAGTTTATTACAGTTCATCCCACGATATTGAATATTATCGTTCGTTTTTGCTTTAAAAACAAAAAGTTTAATTTTGTATTTCTTAAATGTTAATGTTTGATATTGTGAGATTATAGAGTAACTTTATGTTTTTATTTCTTGTAAAAAGTAAATTGTTAAAAAATTTTCTATGAAACATAAATTTATGATTGTGGTAGAAAAATGTTCAAAAGAAAAAAAATTTTATAGGTACAAAATTTTATTCAAGTATTATATATAATTTCTTCATCCATATGTACATAACACCTTTATTGTATATTGTTTAAACATTTGTCATTTGCAATAAATTAGATACAATTTCATAATTTATAGCTTAAGTACATTTTTTCAATAACATATTTTTCTTTTTGTCATTTATTGTATTAAAAAAATAATAAATGGGCAATATATTATACTGATCCTTATTAAAATTTTCGTAGTCCTAATCGAAGTGGCTCATTATTTTCTTTATAACTATGACAAACGTAATAAAGATTAAATAATTTAATCTAATCAATTTATAATAAGATTAAGCAACATGTATACATTTGTAAGTAATATTTTTTTTTGTTTAAAAACTTTAATTTTTGTTTATGTTTAATAAATTAAAAAAAAAAAATAATTTGAAGTATTTTTTTTTAACTTTCGTTTTTGTTTATGTTTAATAAATTAGAAAAAAAATCAATTTGAAAAAGTTTACTACCAGAGGACACTGAAATTGTTAACAGAAAAAGTTGGAGATAACAAAAAAGACCATCGAAATCTGATTGGATTAAAAAATGGATCGCCCACAGCTACTATAGTGTCCAATCCAGGTTACACAAAAAACAGCAATTAAAAACAAATAAAACTGAAATCAAAATCAACAAAACAAAACTTACATTTCAGCATGTTGCATGTTGCATTTCGAATATTATAACAAGCGAATTTCCTTTAAAATTTGTCAAAAAAAATTTTTTTGGTACAAGTGATTCCGATTCTAAAATCATGATTTAAAAAAAATTATTTTTCCCAACCAAAGCATAAATTTGAAATATATTTTGGCAATTTGGAATAAGACATCTATTGAGGGAATTTTTTAATGCGTTCATCTTCCATAGATTCGTCTTGATTAAAATCTCTATTAAATCTTTTACCAATTGTAAAAGTTTCCAAACAAATTAATTGCATGTCTTAATATATATTTATATAAAATTCGACTGTACGTGTGTTTCATATTGTACTCCTCCTAAACAGCTAGACCTATTTAATTAAATTTCTCTGTAGGCTTAGCGTCACAAATCCGCCCGGCAGGTAACGTTACAGTCGGTATTTGGCTTATTTATCTTGCACAGTCCTTTACTTTATGAGTACCATTTCTTAGAGTAAGAATATCGAATATACAAAATTTTAAGGTAACACAACGTTTGCCGGGTCAGCTAGTTAATCTATAAAACATTTGTGATAGCTCTTAAAGTCATTATCCATAGATGTAGTATTCGTACAATATATGTTCAAAATGTTCCACAATTTGTTCTCTAATTGAATACAAAATAAGCACACTGGCAACTCTTTTTAAGTTTTAGTTAAACCAACTTTTTAGTTTATGCTTGTGTTGTAAAGGTTGCTCGGAGGTATAAAGTGTTCGCGGCGGTTTTGCGGATATCGTAAAAGTTTTTTGGATAGAAATTAACAAATTTGTAAAATTATTTGTATAATCTAATAAAATTACGTAATTAAAATATTATGTAATCATAAAAATCAAATTATAAGTGCAGACAAGTGTTCAAAGTGTGGAAAAAAAGATTCGTAAAAATTATTTGCAATTTTCTTTTAATAGTACCGACATTTATACGTTCTGTATTGTTTTTGTTGTTTACTGTGTGAGCTTCAAGTGTGTTAGTAAAATTAATTTAATTGAATTTTAAGGAGTTTATATTCTGCATATTATCAATTATTTTTCCAGGTAAATTAATAATTAGTTTTCATTTTACAAAAGCATTTCTTGGTCACTTACAAAATGTCTGTGTTGTTGTTTTTGCATGTTTTTTGTTCTGTCTCTGCCTCTCTTTATTGTTGTGAAAATAATTGCAAGAAAAGTTTTTATGATTATCGTGAGTATGTTATTTTTGTTTTATAGAAAACACTATGGTGTATTTATTGTAACGCTTAATGATGACCTAGGATGGTTGGAATAGCGAGTATTCAGCATAGTTTGTAAATTACCTATTTGATTTAAACTTTACTTAGGTTAATTTAGTCTCATAGCCTTTTTACGTTAACATAAAACAAATTGAACACACGTACATAAATGCAAAACTCCTTTATTTTTTTAATTTTTCTTAAAATGACATAAAAATCCATTTCTAAAATCTAAACTGTTGAAAAAAGAAGTATTGGCAACCTAAAAATGCCAATGTACTGTTAAAAACTAATATTAGATTACAAAAATAACAAGAAATCTTAACCCCTTTGGAATTTTGGGTGCCATACCACCACTGCCAATTACCGCCAAATCTAATTGGATTAGAGAGTGGATCACCAACAGCTATTTTGGCTGGAGGTATCCAACCCATTTTGTATTCTAGTACTTCTTGGGCCAAAAACTGTACTTCCAAGGGATATAAATTGGCTAGATTGTATCTTTCGCAGGGATCTTTATCTAGGTTAAAATAGCAGGGTGCCTTAAGGGGTTCACATTTGTAATTTTCTTGCTCATAAATTTCATTATTAAAGGAACATTGCTGGGTGGCTTGGTTTCTTAATTTGCTTATTAACTCTTTAGTTAAAATATTCGTTCCCAAGTTCTTGCTAACTAAAGTGTTAAGCACAGTATCCTCATAGTTTACACTCATAGGGTCTACTTCCGTTTGGTTTATTTCTCCCAACCAAGTGTCATATCTTCCACCCCATGATGAACCATTAACATATTTAAAATTGCCTCTCATATATGCGCTATAGCCGTTAATATTGTCAAAGGCATGCAAAAGACGTCTGGGTTGGGGCTCTTGAGCCTCGCTTAAGGCCGACCACAGATTTATGCCATCCAATTTAATGTTTTGGGGTAGAGATACACCGGCCATTGCACTTAAAGTTGGTAGCCAATCGACGGCATGTACAACTTGGTTGCTGACATAGCTAGTTTGATTTAATAAAGGACTCCACAAAAGGCCGGCAGATCGTATGCCACCCTCCCAAGGGGTCTCTTTTTGCTACAAAAATAACAAACAATTAAAATTAGTTACATGCAAAACGTTGAAAACACTTGTAACTTACTCCTTTAAAGGGGTAATTTGAACCGCTATTTGAATGTAAGCCCAAAGTGGGCGCCCCGTTATCAGAGTATAACAAAATAATACTATTATTTAGCATGGCCTTGTCCGCCAAAACCTTAACAGTCTGCCCCACACTTTCATCCAAGCGCGACAGCATGGCTTAAATAAAAAGGGTAAACCAATTTTAGGAATATACGCAAATTATGTAAAGCAGGTCAATAAAATGTGTTATAATAAAAAGAAAAGTGCTCCTACCTGCATACGTTCTTCGTTTAGGATCTGTTATATACTTAAACTTGTTAATTTCCTCTTCAGGAGCCTCCATGGGATTATCCTCATTTCCGGTATGTACCGCCAAGTGACTCATCATCATAAATAAAGGTTTCTGAACATCATGATTGCGAATAATATCCACTGCTTGTTCAGTGAATAAATCAGTTGCATAAATACCCGTTGTTTCGGGTAAAGGTTTTAAATTTCGTCTCATATCCAGCCCAGTCAAATTACGATCCTTGGATTAACAAAGTAATAACAAACTTAATAACAATTTTAGACAAAACAAACTTACCAACATTTTCAGAGTGTGATCATAGTAGCCAATATAACCCGAATAATAACCCACATGCTGATCGAAACCCCTATACAAAGGAGTCATTTCTTTACGATAAAAACCCAAATGCCATTTACCTACCAAATTTGTAGAATAACCAGAATTACGAAATATTTCGGGCATTAAACGTTCATGCAGAGGCAAACCCCATGGTTCATCATTAACAATTACAGAATGTTGCATACCTTAAGGCAAAAAAGTTCAATTGTAGTCACATAATAATTTAAAAATTTGTTTCATTGCCTACCTGTGTGAATGGGATATTTGCCAGTTAAAAGGCTGGCCCTTGAGGGACTGCATAAATTGGGTACATAATGTTTATTAAGTATTACGCCATTATAGGCCAAAGCATCAATATTGGGAGTTATAACTTGATTGGAGCCATGAAAACTGACATCATTGAAGCCCTTAATACAAAAAGAAAAAAATATTTTTTGTGTTAAATTTCATTAAAATGAATTTTCAAATAAACTTTTTTAATTTCAAACAACCGACACTGTAAAAGCTTTCTTTAAGCTTTTGTATATACTTACCATATCGTCTATTAAAATGATGATAATATGAGGTTTTTCACTTTGCTGCAGCTTTTTTTCATATTGATAACCAACTGTAGGCCAAGGTGAATTTAAAAATATTAAACTTCCATAAAATGCATACAAAAAAGTCCAACAACAAAAAACGTGAAGATGCATTGTGGTCTACAAGTTCAAGTTCATTAACGGGCCTTTTCAAACAAATTGAAACTGAATTAATAAGCCTAAGAAGAAAATGAAATAAATAAATATACAATTAATAAGAAACCGGTACTTCTTTCTGATTAATTTAAAGGACTTAAATAAACAACAGTAAAAATGTTTTGAGATTTTTTTTCTTCTTTTAAGTAACAAATGGAAAAAAGACAGACAAGTAAAACTGCTTTTGTTTTGTAGATGCCTGAATGCAAAAGTAAATTTATAATTTTAATAATTTTAAAGAGGAAATATACCACAATCTATTTTTTTATTTGTTTGTTCATCATGTGATATGTTTTTCAGTCTGAAAGCTGATTTTAAATTTTATGTTGTCTTGTAGGTATTAAACATATGACTAATGGAAAATATGGGCAGAAACGAAAAAAAAAAATATTGCTTGTAAAAAACAAGTAATCGATTACTTAAAAAATGGTACCGTTCAAATTGTAACTAAATTAATGTAAAGGCATTTCGTGTTTATACTTTTAGTTGTGTAACAGAAAAAAAAAAACAAAAAAAAATGGGTCCGCCAAATAACTTTTTTTTTTGAAAATGCTATAAAAACAACGAGTGTAGCTTCGGCTGTGTGGCACATAGCGCCGTCCTGTTGAAACCAAATGTTGCCAATATCCTCCTCTTCAAATTTTGTGAACAAAAATTCGTTCAACATGGCCCGATAACGATCGCCATTAACTAACGGCCACTCCTTGCTCATTTTTGAAGAAAAATGGCATAATTATGCCTCTGAACCAAAATCCGCTCCAAACAGTGACTCGTTTTGGGTGCGTCGGCTTTTCAATGTATGCGTGCGGGTTCTCTGTGCCCCAAATGCGAAAATTTTGCTTGTTTACATACCCGCCAAGATCAAAATGAGCTTCATCTGAAAAGATGATTTTTTTGGCAAAATCGGCATCTTCTGTAAGTCGATCGCAGGCCCACTTAGCGAAGCGAAAACACAACCATATTCTTTCAGCGGAAGGATAAAACTAATTATCTGTCAAATCAGACATGAGCTAAGTGTTACCATTCACGAAATAAGCACTAGTTGAAAAAAAACTTTCGATGGCGGACCCTATATAAAGCTTGCAAGTAACCGGTTACTTATAATATAATTTTTAAAAGTAATTGCTTAATTTTAAAAGTAACCCAATACTTTGGTAAAAATAATTAATTTATTTAGAATTCAAAAGTGTAACAAAATATTTATCTTTATTTGTGCTTATTCCAAAAATTGTGCTGGGTTATTTTAAATTTATGATTTTCCTCATAATATTCTTCTGAAGAGCATAGCATATCTATATGGACCATTTTATTAGACGCTACTTCAAGTCTTCAGTAGATTACAATTGATTAAATAAGAATTATTTATCAATATCTAGTTCCAAATGCTCAAACAAAAAAATTCAGTAAGCAATGAACTGAATAAACAAACTTCCCAACCAACATTTTAATATCGAATAAAAAATATTTAAAAAGTTTTGAAAGCCAAATTCAGTATATCAAATTAATTTGAATATTAATTTACATAATTTAAAATATTTTGATTTAATTACATAAAGTAATCGATTATCTTTTGTAAGTAACGGTCTGTTTTCTTTCTTTGAATTTTTTTTTAAGTTTAAAAATGAACTTTACACTTGACTATGAAATATATGCCAGCACACATACTTAAAATAATAGAGGCAATTTTGTCTATTTTCAAACATCTTTCAACATCAACACACTTGCATTTCTATTGCATTATAAAAATAACTATTAAATTAAATTGTTGCAAATCTTTGCATTGTCATTATTTAGTTTCCTCCTGCCTTTGTATAACCTTCAACATTGCATAATTTTCTGTAAGTAACCGCCTTTTTACTACACCACTTATGGTTACTTTGAATGCACTTTATTGAATTTTTTTAAGGTTAAGGTCGATTTCTTACGGCAGACTTAGTGATAAGAAATGAAAAAAATCTAGTCGTGTTCTAAACTACTCACGTTTTCTTTAAAATTGCATTAAGGCAGTTTTATTAAATAATTAATGCGACTAAAATTACATTAATTTATATGAAACTAGTCATGATTTGTATGTTTTTAATTATGTACGATAACTATTAAATATTTTCAATTAAATGTTTTTGTTTTTCCAATGGCATACATAATTAATTAAAAAAAGGAAAAATATGATTGGGGCAAACCTATTAAGGTTAGATTACATCTAACCACATATATTTTTAAATTAAACATATCAAAAAGACCTCTAAAACTGCGGTCAGGGCCAAAAAATTTTTTTCTTATTTTTATATCCTCTTTTTTTCTTAAAATAAAGCTTTTATGTAAACAAAATGATAAATATGTAGACTTTATCGTTTAAATGCTTCAAATCAACAATAATATTATTTTGCGGAGAACAAACTATGTTTGCAGTGACCATGTTCAACCATATTTTTTCTTTGTGTTCAATAAAATTATTTCATGTGTTAAAGTCATCAAAATTGCAACCTCCAGTAATCTTTTCACAATTTGACAATAATAACTCTTACATTTATTTTCTAAAATGTAATTTTTTTTCTAAAAAAAATTAATTAACAACCTTTACTTTTTTTTAAATTCTTTTGTATATTTTTTCTGTTAATTTATTTAATTACTGCAGAAATGTATTCGCATAACTTTGAACATTTTTTTTCGTTTTTAGTTAAAAAAAAATTTATTTTTTGGTGTTTTTTTTTTAAATGATTTGTATTAATTACTTTTAATTAGGTTTAAATTTTATTAATTTCTTTAAAAAAAATTTACTTCTTTTCACTTCTGGGTCTTTAATACTCCTTGTTTTTAACGAGAATGATGCTATTCTGCTGCCACGCTAGCAACAACTAAAACCCGATTACAGCAAACTCCATAATTTAAACTGTTAAATATAAAATTTAACAACATTTTGCATTAACTTTCAATTAACAGATAAGGTAAACAGTGTTAATATAACAGAGAAATAAAGTAGCAAAAACAATGAAGAAAATAAAAATCAAATAGAAAAGAAAATCGCAGGCAAAACATAAACTGAAAATATAAAAGAAAAAAAAAAAAATGTTTTACCGGCTATTATTATAAACAACGTTTTTTTTTTGTTGCAAATAAAAATAAATTTTCGTATTTTATTATTGTTTTTAATATAAATTAATTTTTATATTCAGTATTTGTACACTCTTGGCATGGTTGAACAGTTTTTTTGTTTTTGCAAAGTGATCGCTTATTCTCTTGCATCGTTAACAGCAACAACAAACTGATAACTATGAAATTTTAACATAATAAAGTTAAACAGTTATTCTTAACAGACAAGTGAGGCTTTTTTTGAAGACAAATTAAAACCGTAATCAAAACAAAAAATACTAATTAAACCTATAATCAAAATTGAGATTTACATTTTAGTTTTCACAATGATAGAGAGAGAGAGAGAGAGAGAGAGAGAGAGAAAAACTTTTAGCGTTTTTTTTCAAGTGCATTGCAAATATTGTTGCAGCAATATAAATTTGTTAGAAAACAATTGCAAAATTGTGTAATAAAATATTTATAATTATTTTTAGTATATAAATTATACTTTAATTAAAATTAGTTAATGGGTAATTTAAAGATCAAACAAAAAATTAGTTAATAATATTTTTGTAATATTAATAATTTTCTACAAAAGTTTAGTCAGAGAACTTTTAACTCCTCAAAAATATTAAAATTTTTATAAATAAACTAGCATTTAACTCGATACTTCGTCACTATACTGTCGCTTTCAGACCATTCAAGCTCAGTTTTAGATTTTTCTAATACTAATAAAATCAAAAGGTATCCTAAAAGTATTATTTTGTCAGTTTGTTGATTTTGCTATTTACTTAGCACTGTTTGATCTCGGTCTGATAGTTCTAGATTAGTTAGTGCTAAAAAATCAAAAAGTACCATCATAGTATATGAATAAGAACTACGGATTTCTTCTCTTAATTATTAAGCCCAGTCTAATAGTTTAAGATTCGTCAATATTAAAATATCTAAAAGTACCATTAAAATCAATAAAAAGTACCAATTTGTTCTTTTTATGGTTTTCAAACTTGCTTCAGACTGTTTGAGTCAAATTTCGTACTTTTAAATTCGTTAATAATAGAAATTTCAAAAAGTACCATTAAATTGTATAAAAAGTACTATTTCCCTCTTAGTCCCCATTTACATTATGGACATTTCTGTCCGGACAGACGAAGTTTGTAGGCGAGGGGGCAAATACGCAAGATTGTAGTACACGACCGTCTGTACTAGACATTTTTTTGTCTCTCTTTTTCAACTTTTCGTAATAATCGTCTTGCTGCTTCATTTCATTTTTGTACACTTTATTAATTTGCCAATATTTTTATAGAAATCAATTTTTTAAAAGTATGTATTTATTATTAATTAAATTTTGCTTGCTTTAAAAGTTCTTTTAAATTAATTTTCATACAAGTCAATTAAGCACGTCTCGAAAAGAAATGGAAAGAAGAATTGGAAAAAATTTCTATCTGAACATTAATGTCCAAAATGTAAACTGTTTACGAAAGAACAAAAGAGAATTAAATGGGAACTTAATAATTTTTTATTTTGCTCAGAAGAGTTTGAGACTAGTTTCATGGTTCTACCATTGTTAGTATTAAAAAATTAAAAAAGTGCCATTAAAATCAATAAAAAGCACCATAATGTTCTTTTACTATTTCTTATTTCGTTTAGTATCGTTAAATTCTACTGTCACAGTTCTAAGCTCGGACATAACATAAAAAGTACCAATCGTATATTATTTCTCCCTTTTGGTACTTTTTTTACCCTTGAAATTTGTTTAAAATTGGGTGTTACAAATTAATAATAAAATACATATTTAGAAATAGCAGTAAAAAGGGGTACATATTTTGTTTGAATTTTAAAAAAGTGCCAATGTACATTTTTAGAAGAGAATAATATAATTTAGTTTTTGTTGCTGTGACTGTTTATTATCATTATGGGCTATAATCGCACCGCAAACTTTAAGATCCATTGTGTAGCCTAGTTCATAACTACAATCCGAGACTCCTTACGACTCTGGTAATTGTTGTAGGACAAATCATGCTTAGGTCTACTGGTCCCAGTGCCCCACTATCTAAGCAGCTTACTTTACGTTTTGCCACCGCTGGGCACTTGCAAAGAACAGAAACAACAGGAATCATTCTGTATCACACCGATTTTACTCATGTGATAGTTAAGTCTACAGTGACCCGTAAGTCATTTCTGCTGAGGCTTAAAACAACCTCGGAATTAATGAGCCTTTCGTTTGTAGGGCACGAGTGAAGTTGTTGCTTACCCCGCAGAAGGGCTCGAAACCTATGATAGGGGTATCCGCGTTTTTAGCCAGATAGTCCAAAATTTCATTGCCGACATGCCCTTCGTTATCCGGTACCCACAATAAGGTAACCGTGTTCTTTTCTATCAAAGAATTAAGAAGTTTATAGCAATCCCAAACCAATCTTGATCGAAAGAACGAGCTGCTTGACTGTCTGAGAAAATGTATGTTCCGGTACCACAAGTGCCCCTTCGTAGATATTCCCCTAAAAAATGGAAGCTGTTTTCCCATTACAACTGCCTTACGTAAACGTGGTTATGTAATTCCCGCACCAGCACTGTCATCTTCCATCTTGAAGCCATAAGTATACCAAAACTGTCGATTCGGGTTCAATATTATTTCAACGTTTCTCTAAGCTGAGCGTTCACTGATGATCGCTTTAAAACGCCTGGACAATATGAGTGTCCTATTAATCCTGTTAGAAACGGCAATGCATGGAGCGTTCCACACAGATGCTAGAATTTTCACTTACCCACTAAGATTACCCTCTCTAGCATAGGATAGACTAGGTAGCCTTAAGGCTGAACTAGCTGCTGTGATTGTTAATTTGAAATATAAATGAGCTTAAAAAAACGTACCAACGTAAGAGTTTTACTCTTTTTATCCCACAAATGTTCAAATACTCGTATCAAAAAAGTACCAAACACCCATCTGCTTATTTTTTTCGTAAAATATTTTGTAGTTTGAACTTACAGATAGATGTAATTTTACCCTTTTTTACCCCTTTAATATGCTAATTAAAAATAAATGCCTTCTTATTCGTCCTACACATGGTGAGAGGAACCTGCTCACCGAATTTTAAGTCCGTAGCTGTAGCCGTTTGGGCTGGGCGATAACGATAGTCAGTCTGTCAGTCAGCCGGCAACGTTACTTATTTATATTTATTTATGTAAAGATAGATTTTATACCTACAAAATTTTTTTCTGCTCAAGACGATTTGTTGTATAATTAATATCAAAGTGCTATAATGCATTTCGTTTGTAAAGGGTGTTTTTTATAGACGTATAGAACTTTAAATTGCAATAAAACAACGATAGATTATTCGATTGGCATGCATTTTATTTATCCGAAAGATAATCTTGTGGCATTACATTTTAAATATGATTTCTGGCATATGACCGCCACGGCTGGCTCGGATGTAGTCCAATCTGGACGTCCAATTTTCGATGAATTTTTCCAACATTTGTGGCCGTATATCGGCAATAACACGGCGAATGTTGTCTTCCAAATGGTCAAGCGTTTGTGGTTTATCCGCATAGACCAATGACTTTACATAGCCCCACAGAAAGTAGTCTAGCGGTGTTAAATCACAAGATCTTGGAGGCCAATTTACAAGTCCAAAACGTGAAATTAGGCGGTCACCAAACGTGTCTTTCAATAAATCGATTGTGGCACGAGCTGTGTGACATGTTGCGCCGTCTTGTTGGAACCACAGCTCCTGGACATCATGGTTGTTCAATTCAGGAATGAAAAAGTTAGTAATCATGGCTCTATACCAATCACCATTGACTGTAACGTTCTGGTCATCATCGTTTTTGAAGAAGTACGGACCAATGATTCCACCAGCCCATAAAGCGCACCAAACAGTCTGTTTTTCTGGATGTAACGGTGTTTCGACATACACTTGAGGATTAGCTTCACTCCAAATGCGGCAGTTTTGTTTGTTGACGTAGCCATTCAACCAGAAGTGCGCTTCATCGCTAAACAAAATTCGCTTATGAAAATCGGGAACTATGGCAATCTCGTTTTGTGCCCATTTGCAAGCGTTGTTCAGGCGTGAGTCTATTCATGATGAATTGCCAAACCAAACTGAGAATAAATCACTTGACAGCTGTTAAATCGGTCACCATCTTGAACAGTAATGCCAACTTAAAGTTCTATACGTCTATAAAAAACACCCTTTATAATCATTTTTCAGTTGTTTCCAGTTGCTTCAGTTAAACTTAATAAATTTTTTTTTATTTTAACTTTTATTTTGTCACCAGTGCAAGAGAATAATTGTGCTAAACTTGTTTTAATTATCAATGGGTGCTGTTTTCAAAATCAATTAAAAAGCTTAAATTAGAAGATCAAAATATCTTAAATAAAACAATTTATTTATTTACTTTTTTGTTATTTCTTTATGTTTAATTACACTTTCACGAATTACTTATTATTCTTAGTCCCAATAAAAAAAAAGTAGACAAATTAAATAAATTAATAAAAACTAGTGCAGATTATATAAACATTTTAGTGGATTAAGTTGGCCATTCACTAAATATTTTAATGCTTCTTTGTATTATTAAAAATTAATTTTTTTATAATTATTAAAAACAAATTTTTAAAAGGTGTTTTTGCTTTTTTAAATAATTTTTTAATACATTTACTGTGTCAATATCTTTGAATAACAATATTTTTTTTGATAAGTTGTTCAACCAAAACATTACTAAATGGAATTCAAAAATGCTTTGACAAAAATATGTTGATAAGATTATTTTTTTTTGATTCATTTATGTATTTTTTGTTTGTTTTCTGCCTTAAAACTTGTTTAAAATACTTTAAAAATTTCTTTTATAATTTTTTTTTATAAATTTCACTTATACACTTCAACCAAATGATGCTAACTTGCTGTCATAGTAATATTAATTGAAAGCTGTTTAATACAAAAATTTAAATATATAAAATTTAACATTTTGCAGCAAATTTTAATCACAATGATCAGCGGTGTCAACATAGCGCTTTTTGCATTGTTCTTAGTGCTTTTTAACATTTTGTACTAGGAAGCTAGTTGAGTTAGTACCTCTTTAGTTTTAGTGCTTTTTTTTACTAGTCAGCTATAATATATAATAAGAAAAAGAAGTGCATGAATTTTTTTAACTGTTCCCTCAAAACATTTTTTTTAAAGGATTAATAGGCTGTAAATAAAAAAAATGAGGGCAATGTGTTTGCAAAATGTTGGTTATTGATTATTTTAGCTCTAGTTTAAAATAAAGACTTGGCAACAACTAAAGTTTTTAGATTGGGGATTATACGAATTTTAGTGCTTTTGTTACAGAAACACCAATTTATTTTTGGGGTCGGTGCTTTTTGAAATTCAAAAGTTGACAACGCAAAAGGCTTGTTTAGCTGAACGTTGTTGAAAACGTCCCGCGACGCCCCTAGACGCTAAAACGTTTGTATAGTTATAGAACATTTAGAAATATGCCATATGATTTTGATATAAGAAAACAAATAAATATAAAGAAAATAAATTGTTCTTTTTATCAAAAATAAAAATATCAGCAATGGATATGGAAAAGTTGTTCATTAATTTAAACTTTTTAAAGTTACGTAAAATGTAAAAAAAAATTAAAAAAGAACTACAGTTCACAAGTGTGCCGTATATTTTTACAAGCCTTGCTTTGCCGTCAACGTGACATTTGTTTTCGATAAGTACTTGCGTTGCTTTTCATATAATAAAAACGATCAGCTGATACGAAATATTACGGGACGTCCGGCTAATTCTAGCTTAAATCAAGCAGTACCGAATTTGCTTATCACTTGTTTTCTTCCAAATTGGTAAAATTTATTTAAATTTACAATTTTCATTTTAGAAATAAATCCATTTTAAAAAATTAACATTTTAGAATCACAAATCCTGCCCCAATAAATACAAACCTATAAAAAAACAATAAAAAAAAAAATTTCTTAAAATTTTTTATGATTTTCGGTTGAAATCACCTTGACAGATTCGCTTTGAGCTAAACAGTTCATGTTAACAGTAGAATTTAACAGATAAGCAAATTTTTGTTGTGAATGTAATAGGCCTAACATGCACAGAGTGAGTGTGTAACAAGAAATGCCAAAAATTAATTAAAGGAAATGCAAATTAAACAAACAAACACAAATAAAAAATCCAAAATGAAACAAAATGTTATTGAAACAATTTAAAAATTGAGTTTTAATTATTAATTCAAAACATATCCTCAAAATTAAAGTTACTTTAGACTAGAGTTTTAAATTTGTTAGAAAAAATGTTTGCAAAAGGAACGTAAGTGCTTGTCAGCGGTAGGGCCATAAAAAAATATCAACGTTGAAGGAATTTAAATTAAAATTGTTAAAAATAAAAAAATTTCGTTTTTATAACAACAAAAAAAAAAAAAAAAATAAAAAATAAAAATAAAAGTAAACAAACGAAATAAGTAAAAAAAATAATAAAATATATAATGAGTATAAAAAAAAATAAGCAAAAAAAAAAAAAATATAAAAATAAAATGAGAATAAATAAAAATAAAATTAAAAATGCAATAAAAAAATAAATAAGAATAAAAAATAAATGTTCCATAAGTTCTTTTTAAAAATGGGGCAGAAATAAGTGAAAGTGTTTAAAAAAAATCAAAATTAACAATATTCCGTGCGCATTCGCGTCGCTTAAACAATTAATAAAATGTAAACTAAAAAAACAAAATACTTCTTTAAAAGCAAAATTTCAAAAATATAGTTTTGAAGTTTTAGAAAAAGGTACGTAATATATTTTATTATACAAATCATTTATTAAACACACAATATATTTTTTAAATAATCCTGGAAAGTTGCTTAAATGTTGCATGTAAAGACATTTAAACAAAAAATAAAGAATTTGTTTTTGGAAATCAAGTACACTCTCTAACTGCAAGTTCAATTTAATGGTTTTACTAATTAAATAAACGAAAAACTTATAGTTTTTGTTATAAAAGGTGGGCTACCATTTCGATTGCGCGCCATCTTGGTTATGTGACGTTTAGCTGAGGTTCGCTTTAGCCATTGTGTTGTGTACATGTCCGATTTTTATTATGGATAAATATACGCCATAAGCAAGAGCCATTATTGCTACTCAGCGGAAATTGCGTCAAAAATATGCTAATCGTCGTAATACCTCAAATAACAAGAACAGTCGGTTTTGGGGAACAGAATCCTTAATTAATCCATAAAACGTCTTATGGCCTGTTCAGCGATGTCACAAGAAAACCAAAGCAAATTTGTATTAAAAGCAAAAACAATGTACGAAAATTTGTTTTTGTTTTCAGTACAAATGTGCTTTGCTTTCGTTCGCTTTAGTTTTCTTGTGATATCGCTGAACAGGCCATTAAAGACAACATTCGTCATGAAATTGCAGAAATTCAGCTTGAAATGTTGCAGGATTTCATGAAAAATGCCTTAGAAAGAGTAGAAATTTGCATAGCGAATCGCCGTCACTATTTAGCCAATATAATTTTCCAATCATAATGAAAAAACAAAATGTAAAGACCAAATAAACTATTTATGAAAACGAAACTATGTGTGTGAAGATAAATACGTCTAGTTAAATAGGTTTTTTAAAAATATCACAAATGTACTGAATTTAAAGGGGTTCATAGAGAGCTGAAGCTATTCTGGCCAAATCCTTCTATCTCAATGAATGGGACCTAATGCAAAACAACCACAATGGATAGGGCTATCATCCTGGGAATACAGTTTCTCCCTGTATTTGTATTTGTGAAATTTTTTAGAAAACGTTGAAAAGTTCACTTAGTACAAAAATATCATTACATATATATTATGTGTATACTCGTATGTGTACGAGTATATATACATGTTTAATAAAGAAATAACAACCTGTAATATAAAAGCACAATGTTGCTAAAGTTTGGTATGAAGTCTTCATACTTATCATCAGAGCTTTCGCAAATTTAAAAAATGAATACAATGGGCACTCAATGCCATCAAAAAAGTCCGTATGACAACAAAACAGCCTTACTAAAAAAAACAAACACTTCTTTTTTCAGCATATTTTTTTATTAAAAACTTTTTACTAACTTTCAATCTCAAAATAAATTCAAATTTTATGGATGACCTTAAGAAGTCCTAACTTCTATGAACCCCTTTAAATTCAGTACATTTGTGAAGAATATGTATGAATTTTTTTTTTATCGCATGCGATATTTAAAAAAAACGTATTTAACTAGACGTATTTATCTTCACACACATAACGAAACTTACTTATCTTTTCTTTGATCAAAGTCATAGGCGATCAAAATGATAGCGGGTCTTTTGTCGCACCTGTTATTTACCCAATTTAAAAAACAAAATTTAGTTTCTAAATTTTTATAGGTACAAAAAAATCAATGGTAGCAAATTGTTTGACTTTTAAGGGATATAATTAATTGCAATAACGTTTAGCACACGCAAAGAAAAAATATGGCTGAGGTAACCTTATTCTGGTGAAAACATAGTATGGTTAGATTTATAATTGCTTCTAACCATATATATTTTTAAATCAAAGATATTAAAAATAGCTTTCAACTGCAGATGTTGCGGTTCAACCCCCGGGTAACGGCAAGAAATTTTTTTTAAATTTTTTTTAATACATAAATATTTTATATAAACATTTTTTAAAATTAATTTTAATATGAATTTAAAAAAATTTTAATTTTAATTTTTTGTATAAATAAAGTTTTTTTTATTCCATCGACTTTTTCGTTTCTATTAATTTCTATTATTCAGAGTAGCGTTTCTATTAATTTCTATTATTCAGAGTAGCGTCTGATGAAATGGTCCATATAGGTATGCTATCCCCTTCAGTACTTATTGTACTGAATAAATAACTCATGAGAATATCATGAGTAAAAGAATAAATTTTAAAACCAACACAATTTCTGGAATTAAGCACTAATAAAGATTAATATTTTGTTAAATTTCTATTTATTTATTTATAATAAAGCGTGTTTAAATTTTGGTTTTTTATTTTTATTTTATTTGACTCTACCAGGATTCGAACTTTGGATTATTTAAGAAGTATTAACTCATCACTCAACCACTTCAGCCACAAAGCTCAGTTGGGTTTGAACGATTAAGTTTTTCTTTTATACTCACTTTATTTATATGGTTGCGGAAGAGACAAAATAGAAAACAATTTACATTCAACTATATTTTTATCATTATTATGTTTGCTATAAACATATTTATGGTTTCAAATAAAATTTTATTAAACATAATATGATAATTATATGGTTGTTCTAAGACACTAAACATAAAATGGTTAAAAATTACTAGAAATATGTTTATCGTGATCATAATAATGTTTAGATACTTTAAATTAATAATAATACTTTTGTGAAGAACACACTATGTTTACGGTGACCATATTCAACCATCTTTTTTCTTTGCGTGCAGGCCGCCCCGAATAAAGAAAAACAGGCATTCGATAAATAAAATTCGAAAATTTTTATTTTTTCTCCAAAAAAATTAATAAATAAAACTAAAGTCAAATAGTTGTTCCGCAAGAAAAAAAAATAAAAATTGAAAAATAATAATTTTAATGTGATTTTTGTGTTATTTTGCTAATAATAATCGTTACGCTCAGCGCTTTGAGCATTGGATGTGTTATGTGTGCTAACCGAAATAGCAAGAAAACCTAATACTCATTAATTTATTTGTAAAAAAATATTTTTTAGTTTTAGTCTCAAAATTTTTAATAACAAATACTTTGATGGTGGCACAAATTCTTTTTTTATTAAAAAATTTTTACATTATATACTTATTATAAAAAAAAAATTTAAATAAATTTCACTTTTGTTCACTTACACTTTTTAATACTTTTTGTTTTTACCAAATGTTGTTATTCTTTTGCCGCACTAACAGCAACTAAAATTTAATCAAAACAAACTTCAAGATTTAAACTGTTAAATATAAAATTTCATATGAGAAAATAATTTTCAAATACCAGTTAAACTTAGCAGCTCAACTTAACAGTAGAATTTAACATTAAAATAAAATATTGTCCTGCTGTAGGTGGTGTTAATGGGCATAACGTGTAGAAGTTATGAAAAGGCAAATTGAAAATATAAATAAAACATAACAAAAAAGAGAGAAAAAGAGTGAAGAGAAATTTTTATTCTTTTATACTTCTGCTTTTATTCGTATATATAACATATTTTAAGCTTCTTGTTAAACATGAAAAAAATTTATAATTGAAAAATTTCTTAAAATTTATAAAAACGTATCCTTATACATATCCGTTGGTCAAGTCATCACGCGTGAACAGCTGGACCAATTTCGTACATTTTTTTTGTGTTTGTTATTGTCAAGAGAAGGTTTTTATGAAAGAAAAAATTAAGAAAGTTTCCAGCAAAATTATCAAATTATCGCTTTTCTTTTGATATGGGATTGTATGAGTGTGATAGAAATTAAATTAAATAATAATCATACGCCAGTCACTGTAATGGTCTAATTTGGATTAGTTTTCGTTACTTAGGCTATCACTACCTACAATCATCTGACAAGATGGACAAATCACATAAGGAAGTCTTTGAATTCTTAATAAATACTAGACTTAGGGAGGATATGTAACAGTAGAATAGAGTCAAAATAGGTGTATACTGGCCGCAGTTACCTGGTGTACGTTCCAGCTCCTAATTATAATTATAATTCTCTATATTTCCCAGTTACACATTTCTGCACGCAGCTTAAAGCGAATTTTGAAAACTGATTTGAAAATGTTCCCCTACAAAATTCAATTAGTCGAAAATTGCTACCGAGAGATCCTGATCAATGAGTTCAGTACAGTAATGCAATCCTAAGGCTGTCTGGTGAAATTTACGATTTTTCGTCTAAATTCTCTCAGTGACCATGTACATAAACAGAACAGTCAGTTTTGGGGAACACAAAATCCTCAAATTAATCCATGAAACTTCATTGCATCCACTAAAAACAACTGTGTGATGTGGTATTCATGCTGAAAACATGAAAAATGCCTTTGAAAAAGCCGAAAGTTGCATAGCGAATCGCGGTCAAATCATAATGAAAAATATAAAGACCAAATAAACTTTTTATGAATACCAAACTTACTTATCTTTTCTTTAAGTAAAGTTATAGGCAATCAAAATGGTAGCGGGACTTTTCCTCCATGCGTTACTTCAGTTAAGGTTACTATATAGTTTTGTCACTGCCATGCCCACTTTTTAACAAGATATTGCAATGGATTTCTCTAAAGTTGAATACATTTGCCCTCTTCACTTTAAAAATTTCAACTCAAAAAGTAAAAGACCAGGTGTAACCTGGTATAGTTTTCTATAAAGATTTTTATGTAAATTTCATTTTTGATTTTCATTTCAAAAATAAAGTTTTTGTTGAAAAAGCACGATATAAAAATTTTTCATAAATGATTTTTAGAAATAAAAAAAATTGTATAAAAAGTTACCAGTTTGAGATAAATGCCGCACACTCGCCCGCTTTTTTAAGTTAAAATTAGCCAAAAGTGCTTGTAAGGCTACAACCAAACACCATAAAAAAAATAAAATTTACTGAAATTAAAGTTAAGTTATAAAAGTATAAAATTGTGTACATTGATAAGTAAATAAATAAAATAGTATTATAAAATAATTTTCATATTCTTTTTAAAATGCCGTCGTTACTGTAGGTCGCACTAGCATCATTATGAACGGTTTTTGCATAAAGTATTTTTTAGCTTTTTTAAGGTGTAGTTTTTAAATGTTATCTCTTCCAAAATAAATAAATAATTTACAAGCCTTTGCTATCTTTTTTTTAAATTATTTAATAAAAACAATCTTTTATCATTTTGAGAATATTTTGGTCTTTCCAAAAGACACTGAAAAGGGAGATTCTTTTAATTTTCTCAGTGTTTTTTCTAGTTTCTTTGTTTTTTTTAATTAACTTTAATTATTCTTATTAAAACTTGTTTTTTAATATTAATGTCGGGCTTGTACTCTGCAAAATCACGGGTAATTGCCATAAATATGATTTTAACTCTTGTTTTTGTTAACAAAAAATTTTTTTCATTAATTAAAGTATTTAAAAAAAGCAAGAAATTAAAAAAAAACATTAGTTTAGCACTTTCGGTTTATTTATTAAACTGTTTTTCTAGCAACTTGCTTAATTATACTTTTACTTTAATTTTGCTTTATTAGGGGAACCAGTAGGGCGATGCAGCAACTTTTATTACAAACATTAGTATCGAAAAAACAATATTTGATCGAATTCGGTATTCAGTAACTTTCCGAAAAAAGTATTCGAAACGATAGAAATCGTTATTTGCGATGATTATTTATGGGCTGTTAAGTTTGTCGCCAACTTCGAATATATTTGTCGGAAAGTTACTGAATACTAGTCGTGGGTAGTACACAAACGAACTATTCACATTGTACTATTCACCTATTTGAAGTAACGAACTAATCCGTGTTTTGAATTCCTATAGTTCATTTGCTTGCTCTTCATTTTAAATGAACGAACGAACTAAAGTTAAACGAAAACAATGACGAAGGAACGAAAGTTGCAAATTATTTTCTTTAAAAAAATTATATTTAAAACAACTAAACTGAAGAACTGCATACTAAAAAGCTTAATTTTAAGATTTTAAAATTAAACCTTAATTTTTTTTTAGCCATAGTGACTAAAGTACTTTTTCAATTACATTATAAAAAAGAAATCGAAAACTAAATTTAAAAATATTTCGAATTTTGTTTTGTTGTTTTGCTTTCTATTTTCGTAAAAAATTCCTTTCAACCCCTATTCGATATCATATAAATGATAAAGATCGATAAGATCAAATCAACTAAATGAACGAACTATTCCTTTTTAATTTTTGAACTAAAATGAACTACGGAGCACAAGTCTACTGAATACCGAGTTCGATAAAATATCATTATACTTGTTTTTTCGATACGAATGTTCGTACTAAAAGTTACTGAGTCGCACTACAGGTCGTAATGAAAACAATAATACAATAACACATTTTAAATTTTGTATAAAAAAATTACACAAATAACATTGCGATAAACTGTTGTACCCTTGTATTTTCTTTCGATTAAATCGCAGACTTTGGTCGGAGTATCTGCATGCCTGTAAGAACTCACTTAAAATTAACGTAAAATATTTGTATGGAATTTTTTTTATCGCATGCGATATTTTAATTAAAGGTATTTATAAGCAGAAACAACAAGTTAATTAAAAAAATATTCTGGTATTGGTTGATTTATTTTTGGCCAAATTAAATTTTAGCTTGTATTTTGATGATTTTTTCAAGCTATGAGACCTACATTTCCTTATGAAAATAAAACAAATTTTTTATTTCATTTAAAATAAAATAAAATGAAAGATATGAAACTTTAAAAAAAATCATTAAAATATAAACTTTTTAATTTTGTCCCTAAGTATTTTTTGTACATAGACTGAAAGAATTTTATTAATTACTCCTAAGAAAAGAAATGCATTATTCTTTCAGTGTATGCATTGGGTCTTTTTTCAACAATTTTCATATACGTATCCTCTGAATTTTATCATAAATCGAATAAAAGTTCATTATTTTTCAACCAATAATACATTTCATTACACTAATGAAAGAATTTCATAATTTCAACAAAATAGTTCTTCATTTAAACACAGAATTTCATTAATTCAATAAAATATTCCTTAATTTACATAATTTCAGTCAATGAAAAATTTTAATGAAATCCTCTCATTGGACTTATTTCATTGATTTAAATAAAACCTCTCCGTAAAATGTTAAAATATAATTTATATAAAAATTCTTTTTAATACTAGAACAATACTGGTTAACAGAAATACTTTAATAAAACTGAAAGGGTTATTATTTGATGAGGCGGCGTTGCCTTCTAAAATATCCTCCCACCAAGTCCATTCCCCATTAAAATTTGCCGGATCACAACGATAATCTGTTGGCTTGTTGTTAATGGCATGAGCATGTATCCTAAAATATTCGATGCGCTCCAGCATATCGCTTAATGTTTTTGAATTTTTATATTTTTCATATAGATTGTTTTGCTCACAGGGATCCGTATCCAAATCGAAGAGACAGGGTGCTTGCAGAGGATTACAGGCTACACCTTCTGTAGAATTTTCATAGAGACAGTGAATTAAGGCTAAATTCCGTAATTCTGCTATATTATGGTTGGCTGATGAGGCAAATTTATGTAACTCCAGCCAAACTGAAGAATTTTTGATTAATTTGTCATATATAGCAAAACGTGGATCAATTTCAGTGGAATCATTTACAGGAGACTTTGATAGCCAGTCATCGTAGAGCCCTTGTTCGGTAGTACCATTTATATATTTCCACTTGCCTTTGCTATAAACTTCATACTGTAATATTTCATCTATATTGTGTACAATTTCACGTTCTACCGATTCATAACCATACTTAAGAGCTGACCAAAGGTTGAGTCCATCCAATTTTAAGGATTCAGAATCAAGTGCAATATTGGCTGCTGCAGCTAAAGTGGGTAACAGATCGGCTATGTAAATAGGTTGTTTCCATATAGTGCCCAATTTTTCTAATTGCGTCGACCATATAACAGCCGTTGAACGTATGCCACCTTCCCAAGGTGTATGTTTTTGCTGTTGAAAAAGAAAAACGGAGTTAAAAAAAATTTATAAAAGTAAAGCCGATTTTCTAAATTTACCCCTCTAAAAGGATAATTTGAGGCTGTGTTGGCATGCATGCCTATTGTGGGTCCTCCATTATCTGATAAAAACAAAATGATGGTATTATTTAAAATACCCTTTTCGCTTAATCCTTGCACCACTTGGCCCACACTTTCGTCCAGTTTAGACATCATGGCTGCATAAATTCTTTTTTCCTCATTTTCTATATAAGAAAATCTTTCAATCTCTTGTTGTGGAGCCTGCAAGGGTGCATCATCATTGGCAGCATGTGGTGCTAAATGACTTAAAATCATGAATAAGGGTTTCTTTTGAAAATTATGTTCATTTATGCGCTTCAAAGCTGCCTGCGTCAATAAATCTGTAACATAAGTACCATTATGATCACGTACAGGCTTAAGATTATCACGAAAATCATGACCCCGTGTTAAATTTTTACCCTGAAAATGTATTATAAGAAATAATTTATACAATCACTAGAAAATGTTATTAATTTACTTACAAATTGTTCTAATGTTTGATCGTAATAGTCTATATAGGAACCTAAGTAACCAAAGTGCTGATCGAAACCTCTTAAAGTGGGCGTATAAGCTTTGCGTGACATGCCCAAATGCCATTTTCCAATAAGAGATGTAAAATAATTATTTTTATGAAATATCTCAGCCATAGTGGTCTCATTTACAGGTAAACTCCAGGGTTGATCATTAACAATGACATAGTGTTGCATGCCTGTGTTTATTGGATATTTCCCTGTTAGCAGAGCTGAACGTGAAGGTGTACACATAGCTGGAGTGTATAAATTATTGAGTATGACCCCACTGTAGGCCAAAGCATCGATATTAGGCGTTAGAAACTTATTTGAACCACGGAAACTCACATCGTTGAAACCCTAAAAAAATTATTTTATTAACATTAAAAACGTTGGTGCTTCGAAAAAAAACTGTGTAAAAACGTTTTAAAATAAAAAACCTTTTTGCCTTTGAATTTTCTTAAATGATGTGGTGCTTCTTTAAACAAATTTGAAAATTTTAAATGAAAGTATGATTTTTTTGAGGCGGCAATTTAATAAATTAATTCTTTTTTGTTTGTATGGTCCTTCGAACCGATGTTACTAAAAGTTTGTTGAAGAAAGAATAAAACAGAAATCACTTAAAAGAAGGTTTTTTTTTTTTAAAATCTTTGTTACTTGTGTGGTCCTTCGAACCGAGGTTTCTAAAAGTTTGTTTGAGAAATTACTAAAGCAAAAAATGATTATTTTAATATTGAAATGTGAATTAATAAATCACTTTTATTATTTGGTAGCTTTAAATTAAATCTATTTTATTTGTATAAGTTAATTAAAGTAAGAATAAAACAAAAATTGATTTTTGTAAAAAAATGATTTTACGTATGTAAATACATAATTGCTTATTTTAGTACTATGGTCTGAATAAATAAATCAGTTTTAAAATATGTGGTCCTTCCAAACAAAATTCCAAATGTAGTTGTTGCGTTTTTTTAGAGTACTAAAAAAATGGATAAAAGCAATATGTATAAAAATAGATATGTCTAGTTAAATACTAAAGTGCTTGAAATGACTAACAAGCACTTTTTATTATAAAATAAAGGGGGTTTTTTATAGACGTATAGAACTTTAAGTTGGCATTACTGTTCAAGATGGTGACCGATTTAACAGCTGTCAAGTGATTTATTCTCAGTTTGGCTTGGCAATTCATCATGAATAGACTCACGCCTGAACAACGCTTGCAAATAGTGCAAAACGGCTCAAAACGAGATTGCCGTTGTTCCCGATTTTCATAAGCGAATTTTGTTTAGCGATGAAGCGCACTTCTGGTTGAATGGCTACGTCAACAAACAAAACTGCCGCATTTGGAGTGAAGCTAATCCTCAAGTGTATGTCGAAACACCGTTACATCCAGAAAAACAGACTGTTTGGTGCGCTTTATGGGCTGGTGGAATCATTGGTCCGTACTTCTTCAAAAACGATGATGGCCAGAACGTTACAGTCAATGGTGATCGGTATAGAGCCATGATTACTAACTTTTTCATTCCTGAATTGAACAGCCATGATGTCCAAGAGCTGTGGTTCCAACAAGATGGCGCAACATGTCACACAGCTCGTGCCACAATCGATTTATTGAAAGACACGTTTGGTGACCGCCTAATTTCACGTTTTGGACCTGTGAATTGGCGTCCAAGATCTTGTGATTTAACACCGCTAGACTACTTTCTGTGGGGCTATGTAAAGTCATTGGTCTATGCGGATAAGCCACAAACGCTTGACCATTTGGAAGATAACATTCGCCGTGTTATTGCCGATATACGACCACAAATGTTGGAAAAAGTCATCGAAAATTGGTCATATGCCAGAAATCATATTTAAAATGTAATGCCACAAGATTATCTTTCGGATAAATAAAATTCATGTCAATCGAATAATCAATCCATCGTTGTTTTATTGCAATTTAAAGTTCTATACGTCTATAAAAACACCCTTTATTATACAAGTTGCTTGTAGTGATTTATGACTTTCAAGTATGCTTGTTGCCGCCCTTTATTAAATATGTTTTATAGAAATATCGCTTGCGATAAAAAAAATTTCCATACTTATTTTTCACATATATCATATTAAATTTAAAGTGGTTGACAGAGAGATGAAGACAAGGTTTTCTACAAAATTTTTCAAATACAATTGAGAGAAACTGTATTCCCATCCAATGTGGTTGTTTTACATTATGTTCCATTCCTTGAAATAGAACGGTTTGGTCAGAATGGCTTCATTTCTCTGTAAATTAATATTTTTTATCGCATGCGATATTTTTAAATAACGTATTTTCACACACATATAAAAGCATAGATTTTAAATTTGGTTTTCTTTGACTCATTTCAATTAAATATTTAAAGCGATAGACTTACCATATCATCAGCCATTATTATAACAATATTGGGTTTGCTCCCTCCCTCCCAAGCTTGACATTTTTTAAAGATGATTAATAAAAAGTTAACAAAATATAACAGCCTCATATTTATAAATATTTTGAAATTTGAAATTTAAAGCATCGCTGAGGGCGCCTATAAATAAAATAATTAAAATAATTTTTTTAATTGATTTCTGGAAAACGTTACAAAAATATATAATTTTCAATTCAATCATAATTCGTGTTTTAATTTTTTTTAATACATTTTCCCAGTTAAACTTAACAAAACGTAATATGTTAATTGTCATAGTAACGTTTTTTTTTTTTTTTTTGTAAATAATTACTTAATTTCAAATAAATTTTGTAATTAACAAATTCATTGCTTAGTTCAGTATTTATAAAAAAATTCAAACAAAATAACAAATTAGCCAATGATTAGTTAAAAATTACTGAAATTTTATTTGTTTTTTGTGTAAGTAATGAAGGCGATAATAAAAATTCTAACAGTGCTATTCATTATTTGTTATTATAATTCTTTTTTATCATTGTATTATTTAGCTATTCTGGAATTTATGTGACAAAATAAAAGCTTTGATATCTTAAATAACTATAGTGGAAGTGCAAACCTTAAAAAAGCTTTTTTTGAAATCATGAAATTTTAATTATTTGTTTTGTTAAAAAAGTTACATATTACAAATTAATTGCAAACATGTACTCGTATATTGTAAATGATGAAACATAACGAAGGTCCCAACTTTACTACACTCTTCTTCATTACCATCTTCTGTTTGAACTGGTATGCTATTTTAGAGACTTGCAAAGAATAGCACTAAAAACTCATTTAAATCGGTGCAACTGTTTGGAAGTAATTAATTTTATCATTCAAAAAAAGGGAGAATTTCTTTTAGCCAGTCGTAGTTGCTTAAAAGTTAGCATCCATCATTGAAATTAAGTTTTGTTTTAATAAGAAATCAAAATCATTTTAGTGATGGATAAATTTTTTTAATGAGTGCATGAGAAAAAGTTTTAAGAATCTTACAAAAGTCTCCTAAAAAATAAACTTTGCAGCGTTGGGAGTTAAATTTGTCTGTGCCGAGTCTTATAAACCCTTCACTATGTTAGCCAAATAATAATATTTTTCACTTTTCAACTTCTGAAATATAAAAAAAATATATAATTAAAATTATGAAAATATTGGTATAAAAATATATTTTTGTAATACGACCTCAAGCTCAATAGAAGTTTGAGTAAAAAAGAGTCAAATAAACTTACAAATAATAATTGTATAAAAAATTACAAGCATTGATAAAAATAATTATCTTTGAATTCCTATTTTTTATTAATCTTAAAATAAATAATTAATTTCAGTTCAAAAAACTAAAATGAACAAATTCTAAGAAAAAATCATTTCTGAGAACCTCATTGTCAATAGCAATAAAATGTCTGCATTCATTCAATTTTTAAATTAACAAAAAAAGAAAGTAAGAAAAATATAAAAGAGAAATGCAAGAAAAAAAAATAAATATAATATAATTTAATACTACGTATTATTGAAAAATTTTGTTTCGTATTACCTTATTATTGTACCCCCTAATTAAGTTTTGTCAAGAAAATTTTTTAATAATTTGACTAATTTATAATTATATTCTGAAGAAGCTACGCAAGTTAAAGCGAAATACAATATAAGAATAAATTTATAAACTAAGACCTCAAGTTTAATAAAATATCAATCTTTTCTGTCAGTTTGTTTGTTCGCTATACCAATTTGAGTTTTGAAACGGATTTTTCTGAAATTTTGTACCAATGATCGTTATATTCTTTTGAATTATTACGCCAACTTTTGATTAAAATAATTGAGATGAGTCAAATACAATTATATTTTTTAAACCGATTTATCTAATATATTTTACATATGCGCAGCATAACTCGAGAAACTGATCATGCCCATTGCTACACCCAATTTTTTAACAAATTTTTTTTAATAATTAAAATTAAATTTTTCAATGAATTTTTTTCAAATTTTTTACACAAACTTTTTATATTTTAAGGAAGGTTACCATGTTCTTCTGGACCGACCTAGCACACTGCTACGCCTATTTTTAAACGAAGTAATTAACACTAAGTGAGTGAAGATAAGTATGCCGTGTTAAGTAAAGGGTGTTTTTTATAGACGTATAGAACTTTAAATTGCAATAAAACAACGATGGATTATTCGATTGACATGAATTTTATTTATCCGAAAGATAATCTTGTGGCATTACATTTTAAATATGATTTCTAGCATATGACCGCCACGGCTGCCTCGGATGTAGTCCAATCTGGACGTCCAATTTTCGATGACTTTTTCCAACATTTGTGGCCTTATATCGGCAATAACACGGTGAATGTTGTCTTCCAAATGATCAAGCGTTTGTGGCTTATCCGCATAGACCAATGACTTTACATAGCCCCACAGAAAGTAGTCTAGCGGTGTTAAATCACAAGATCTTGGAGGCCAATTCACAGGTCCAAAACGTGAAATTAGGCGGTCACCAAACGTGTCATTCAATAAATCGATTGTGGCACGAGCTGTGTGACATGTTGCGCCGTCTTGTTGGAACCACAGCTTCTGGACATCATGGTTGTTCAATTCAGGAATGAAAAAGTTAGTAATCATGGCTCTATACCGATCACCATTGACTGTAACGTTCTGGCCATCATCGTTTTTGAAGAAGTACGGACCAATGATTCCACCAGCCCATAAAGCGCACCAAACAGTCAGTTTTTCTGGATGTAACGGTGTTTCGACATACACTTGAGGATTAGCTTCACTCTCAATGCGGCAGTTTTGTTTGTTGACGTAGCCATTCAACCAGAAAGGCGCTTCATCGCTAAACAAAATTCGCTTAGGAAAATCGGGAACAGCGGCAATCTCGTTTTCGAAATAAAATTGCACTATTTGCAAGCGTTGTTCAGGCGTGAGTCTATTCATGATGAATTGCCAAACCAAACTGAGAATAAATAACTTGACAGCTGTTAAATCGGTCACCATCTTGAACAGTAATGCCAACTTAAAGTTCTATACGTCTATAAAAAACACCCTTTATTTTCTAACGTAACCCCTTACGGTTTTATTATACGGAATCTATTAATTCTGTAAAAAATTCTTATCTTCCATTTTCTTAGTCTCAATTTCCGTGTCATGGTTTCGTGTAACCTAAATAAATATTGACAACAGCAGTGACAAATTATATTAAACTCCCATCAATATTCTCACAAAAATTTAACTCTCTTCAATATTCTTTAACATTACACAACTTACGTACACAACTGTAAGTTGTGTTGTTGTGTCTATATTTTTTTAATTTTTTGACTAGATTAAGTTTTTGTTTTCCACAGTTCACTAAAATCATGAAAATATTTTGATTGATTTTATGAATTAAATTTTTTTTTTTACTTCAAATTTTACAAAAATGATTGTTTCTTTATTTAATAGTTGATTAAATTAATTGATTTTATGAAATCCATTCTTATTCATGACACTGTAAAGGATCTAGTTTCATTCTATGATACAAACACTTTTTATTTCTCATAGAACGGTGTAGTTGTAGTTCTACCAATTTTGCTTAATAAAACAATACAACAAGCAAAAATAGTTTTTTAAGGCGCTATGGTCGCCTATTGAAAAAAGAAAAAAAAAAACAATTTTTTCGAATGTCATTTTCGAAAGTAATTCAAGGCAAGAATGAGAGAAATACAATATGCGCACGATTTCCCATTAGATGACGTAGTTTGTCCACTGTTTAAAGAAAAAAAAAAGAAAAAAGTTCTGTAGTGTTACGTTTACATTATTTATTTATTAGCCAAAAGGAACACATGCCGTGACGTCATTTGTGCTACATACCCAGAAGCTTTAATTTTTATGTGCGGCATTGCGTAATCTTGTGTCTATCATTGTTGGTTGAAGGCACACTTTACTGGGAATAAAATTACTTTTTATTGATGGATTATGATTTATTTTGTTTTTATATGTGTTTTTAAGAATAAATAACAAAACTGCTAAAGCGGGTTTCACATTATAATACAGAGTATTAACATTTTCATTAGTGGAGTGAGACCGAAATCAGATGCAAATCTAATAGACTGCCAAAAAATCTAAAGGAAAATATTTTCTGTTTTCATACCATCGCACCTCAAATAAAATACAAAACGCGGCAAATAATTTCACAGCTGATTTTTAGTTTTTTTTTGGTTGCTCGTACAAAAGCAACCCTGATAAAATGAGCAGTGTGATAGCTTAGAAAAAATTCTAAAATGACAAAAAAAATATTTAGGTATTTTACCACCTTGCTTAACATTTTGTTTTCACACTATTGGATTTTTGACATGTATTAATACCAAATACAATAGTCTGAAACCCGCTTAAGTATTCCGCGTTTTCTCTTTTTTGTGAATTTTTAAAAATTTTAAATTTTATATTAAAAAAAATTTTCTTCTCAATAACTTAAAAAAGAAATGTTTATACAAAAAAAAAAAAAAAAATAGATGAAAAGAAATTAAAGCCGGTATAATTTAGCATATTTTGCCATAAAATTGGATATGGCATATCAAAGTTATAGTAAGACGTGTGAAGAAGTCAGCCTCTTCAAAAATATCTCAATAGAATGTGAAATACTCATGCAGTTAAGTGGCCATGGCGGTTAAAAAATTATAGTGGCAGTCCAAGATCAGACATTTTGTTGTTGTTTGTTGCCTAGTATAGGAGGCGTACAAATCAGTCAAGCTTGTTGAATAAAAAAAAGCATAAGTAATCATAATAATTTTTCCAGAGATCCAAGTTGGTGTAAAATATTTGGCTTTGCCGGCTGAAGGCGACTAATTATACATAAATATTTGTGGGCTTTTTAACGCGTCACTACATAGTATAAAGCAAAGTCGCCTCCCGCGTCTGTCTGTATGTAGTCTTAGATCTCTAAAACTACACAACGGATTTTCATGCAGTTTTTTTTTTAAAGACAGAGTGATTCAAGAGGAAGGGTTATATGTATAATCTTGGAAGGTTTAACGTCACAAATCCGCCCGGCAGGTAGCGCTATAGTCGGCATCTGGCTTATTTGTCTACTACCTGTTTTTACCCGGTCTCGCACGGTTCTTTATTCTATGAGTGTAAGAAGATCGAATATATAAAAATGTTAAGGCAAGACAACGTTTGCCGGGTCAACTGGTATTATTATAATTTTAACAATCTTATTATATAAAATTTATACTTTTAATATAAGAAGATTTGAGTAGCATTTTCCAAGCGTTACCACACTGTACTTTCTTTTTTTTATCATAAAGATTCCAAAAATTCATTAAATTTTATATAAAGTTGATAAAAAAAAATTTAAGCATACCAAAAAAAGGAAAGAAAAAGCACAGTGTTGTAAAGGGTGTTTTTTTATAGACGTATAGAACTTTAAATTGCAATAAAACAACGATGGATTATTCGATTGACATGAATTTTATTTATCTGAAAGATAATCTTGTGGCATTACATTTTAAATATGATTTCTGGCATATGACCGCCACGGCTGGCTCGGATGTAGTCCAATCTGGACGTCCAATTTTCGATGACTCTTTCCAACATTTGTGGTCGTATATTGGCAATAGCACGGCGAATATTGTCTTCCAAATGGTCAAGCGTTTGTGGCTTATCCGCATAGGCCAATGACTTTACATAGCCCCACCGAAAGTAGTCTAGCAGTGTTAAATCACAAGATCTTGGAGGCCAATTCACAGGTCCAAAACGTGAAATTAGGCGGTCACCAAACGTGTCTTTCAATAAATCGATTCTGGCACGAGCTGTGTGACATGTTGCGCCGTCTTGTTGGAACCACAGCTCTTGGACATCATGGTTGTTCAATGCACGAATGAAAAAGTTAGTAATCATGGCTCTATACCGATCACCATTGACTGTAACGTTCTGGCCATCATCGTTTTTGAAGAAGTACGGACCAATGATTCCACCAGCCCATAAAGCGCACCAAACAGTCAGTTTTTCTGGATGTAACGGTGTTTCGACATACACTTGAGGATTAGCTTCACTCTCAATGCGGCAGTTTTGTTTGTTGACGTAGCCATTCAACCAGAAGTGTGCTTCATCGCTAAACAAAATTCGCTTATGACAGCTGTTAAATCAGCCGCCATCTTGAACAGTAATGCCAACTTAAAGTTCTATACGTCTATAAAAAACACCCTTTATATTACATGTGATAAAAATCCAAATTAAAAGTATGCAATTTAAAGCATGACTTGAATTCATAATTCTGGCTGTTTGTCTCTTTTTTCACTTCAAAATCTTTAACGACTTTTTAAAAAGAAAAAGGAAAGCTAGGAAATTGTCGTTTTGAAAAGTTGTTGCATAAACTCGCCCTTAAAATTTTCCAAAACGAATTTCATTACATCATTTTAATTTGTGTTAATTTTATAATTTTTTAATTCACGCTGATGCTTAATAATTAAAATTAATTTTATTTTTAGCAAATATATTTTACATTGGAAATGTTTTAAAGATAAAATATATTTTTTTTTTCATTATACTGTTGTTGCTTGTTAATTTTTTAATAACAATTTTATTATAAAACACGAAAATCTCACGTTATGTTAATTAAATTTTGTTTTGTTTTTGTTTTTATTAAATTTATTTATTTATAGTGCAGTTTTTATTTTGTGAATTGCAAAATTAATTCTTTAGTTTTGTTAGTTTCCATGAATGAATGTGATTTCTGGTTCTAAATTAATTAATAAAATTTAGTGAACTTTATGCAGACACACAAAATAAAACTCTGAAAATCTTAAATGTCAACACAATATTCCCACAAATTGTCTTGACTGGTCACAACTGATGGGACTTAACTGGTACCAGCTAGACATTTTAAATTTATTTTATTTAATTTTTTTTTAACAATAAATGTGATACTAGTATTGATAACATCATTTTGTTATGCATTAATTTTGAAACAATCATTTTGTCCACAACGAAATGCAACAATTATTTTTAATTAAATATTGGAAGAAGGAAAAAAAAACCGCAATGCTTATTACGTCTATTGTTATGGCTTATTATCATCAATCGGATCGTTTTAGTGAAAAACTGTCAATCTCATTAACAAAAAACTTTTCTTTTTTTTCACTTTTTTTTACTTAATTAAAATAATATTATTTTATTTAACAAGACTTGTGTTATTGTTTACGTCAGGTTTTAATACTTTTTATTGAATGCCAGCCAAACTATAGCTGATAACCGTTTTATGTGTTTTTATTCAAGTGTAGTTGAAGAGAGTTCCAAAAAGTACATTTCAGTCTTTGAGTTAAAGAGTCTAATAGAAAAGTGAGAGAATAATTGAGATTTCGCTGAATTACCCTACAAAGAGAAAAAAGTAATAAAAAAAATAGGAAAAATAATACAATGCCAGCATAAAAAAATAATAATAATAAGAGAAAATATAGGGAAATTGAAAAAAATTCAAATAAAAAAGCGTTACCAAACAAAACACCTTAAAAAAAAAAAAAAAAAAAACAATAATTGATTGTAAATAAGCAGGTATTTTATTCTACACAAAATATTGAATGCCATAATATAACCTCAGAATTGTAAAATACCAGTGTGATTCAGTAGTTAATCTCAACTTCTTAAATAAATAAAAAATAAATTATGTAAACTTTTTGCAAAAAAAAAAAACATCTTAATTTTTGTTATTGAAAAGTGTGCACTGAAAGAAAAATGCACTGAAATCTCAACTTTTTCAACAAATAAATAAAAAAAGCCGTGTCGAAATATTGGAATATAATTTATTATAATAATAATTAAAAGTTGAAAAAGACCAAGAAAGTTAAAAAAATATTTATTTATTTGAAAAAAAATTTTTTTCATTTTCCCAAACTAAAAAAAAAACTTTTACTGTAAAAATTTTGTTTATTAAGCTAACAAAAGACCAAAAAAGTTAAAAAAAATATTTATTTATTTATTTAAAAAAAATTTAATTTTTCCAAACCCAAAAAAAATTCTTTTCTATTTTTTTTATTGAAACGTGTGCTTTTAAATACTGAAAGAATTTTGTTTATTAAACCAAAAAAAAAAAAATATTATTTTTTAATCAATATCAACACGTCTAATGAAATATTTCATTAATTCAATTAAATATTTGTTCTTTTAATAAAATGTTTCTATTAGGTATTACAAGAAACAACGGAATATATTCAGTGCATTTGCCCAGCGTTGTGAAGAAGCAGAATTAGCTACAGAGGTAGTGGGATACTGACCCCACTTAGGTAAAATGAATCGAAGAATACAAGCTTCGTGAGAAGTCTTGGATTGTTTTATTTGGGAATTAAGCTGCACAGTACAGGTCGGAATGCAATTATAGTTCACAATAATAATAATAATACAAAATGAAATATTTAATTGAATCAATGAAATATTGTTATTAGTCCAATTAAACGTTGTAATTGCTTAAAAAATAACGATTTTTTTTCTTCAGTGTGTGACAATAAAATAATTTTATAAAAAATATTGCATTAATAAAATATTTTCATAAAATTAATGGAATTTTGCTTTCAATTGAAGAAACATTTCATTAATTTAATGAACGATCTCATTGTTTGAAAAATAATAGTATAAGCAATTCCATAAAAATGCTTACTTCCATCTATCTGTTTAGTTTTAATATCAGGCAGTATATTTTTATGGAAAATAATTATTTTTTTTTTTTTGGTAAAAAACAAGGCGAATTCATACAAGGTGCACACGCTTTGACAACAAACACAACAAAACAGACATTTTAAATAAAGAAACTTTGACATCTGCCAAATTGGCTGTCATTTATTTATTATTTATCATCATGAATGGCTAAGACGTGTGTACTTTTTCCATTTTAAAATTGCCATAATCATCTTACTGAAAAGGCTATACGCGGTATGGTGGATAAATTTAAATTCACTTGTTTAATTAGTGAACGAAACACAAGATGTGGCGATAATATTGCCACTGTCCGTATCACTGTCAATGGAAAGTTCTATACATCAATGATTACCAACCTTTTTTTGGTTTGAATTGTTTTTTGATATGCACACAGATAAGTGGTTCATAAATCGCGATCGTTATCGTTTGCTTTCAATTTTATACAACAAAAGAATTGTTTTGTAAACTGAAAGCGAGTAATAACGTTCAAGATAGCTGAACAGGCCATAGCGACGTTACATGTTATGCCACGTTAGACATACTGCATGAGCATTTTGAGAAGCATGCTAACTTGACGTGGAGATAGTATTAACTAATCACTGATAACGTGTAATTTCACCCCGTTAGACTTTTTCTTGTTTAGTTGTCATAAGTATGCATCAAGTCTATGGCATAGGGACCTTCAAATTCTGATTATTTAGCCCAAAAAGCTAAAAAAATTGGGTTAATCAGAGCGCCTCCCACCCAGGAGATGGAAGCGGTCTAAAATTTGGCATTTGATATGGTTCCTTTGTGAGAAAAAGAAAAAAGGGACTGCCATAGAAGGATTTCTAAATAATAACAAAAGCCGCCGAAAGGTAAGAATTAAAAAAAACTAGAGAGTACGGGTATATGAAAAAACACAATAAAAAGAGTCTTTAAGATCATAAACCAATTGCTGCTTTTGAGGAAGCCATACAGACAGGTCTCCAAAATCTCGTTCATGTCGGGAAGAACCAGTTTTTTCTCGTTCTTGTCTGAACAACTTCTGCAGTAGTCATTTGATGGCACAGCAATTCTATCATGGTTGCCAAAATTATCGTGACCTGTTATTGCTGCTGCCACATTTCTTAATTGATCTCTACGGAGTGCTAGTAGATCCCTAGCGAGTTGTAAGCCTTAACACAAATTATTTAATCTTACGACACATTACCAAAAAGTAGCATAAATATTTGGTTGTATTTTAAATTCTGCATAACACTTTTTCTTTATTGAGCAAATAGATTGTGTTCAAAAAGACCAAAAAAAAAAAAAAAAAATACAGATAATTTGGCATTTACTTATATATTAAACAGATTCCTTTCTTGGCTCACTTGACATGGTGGTGACTCGTAGTTACATTCCAAAGTGTCTATAAAGAGGGAGAAACAGTTAAGAAGTTAAAAAATAAATCTCCTTAAACTATTTTTCACTTACAATTTGTAGTTGGTTCTTCTAGAAAATTTGTCCAAGTACAGTCATGTTTTGCAGGATCAGCATCAATAATTCCGCCACCTGTGCGATGTTCCACCGCCATTGAACTCAACTCTTGTAATCTAGTTTTCATTCTATTTAAAATCTTTTTATATTGAGGATTTTTCGCCAAATTATTTTTTTCACAAGGATCCTGATAAATATTAAAAAGACACTCTTCTTCTAACAGATTACAAGGTGATTCTAATTCACCACATTTTATTTCAGCTTGCTTCCTAAGATCTTTAATATCAGCAGCAAATAAATATTGCTCATTGTATTTGGTTAAAGTGGTAGAAACTAAAGAATTTTGTATGATTTTAGTATAGCTCTGTTCTCGGGGATCTGTTACATTAGGATTTCTTGTCATGATGACGTAATCAAAATTTGCTTTTGGGATAGTGCCTTTAATGTATTTAAATTGGCCCTGCATAAAGGATTTCACATGGGTAATATCATCCAACACATGTAGAATTTCCCGTTCATTTGAGATATTTAAAAATGAATCAGTTTGGGAATTTACCAAAGTAGGCCACTGATTTATGCCGTCTAGGCTTAAATTAAAAGAATCTAGAGAGATGCCAGCTGCTGCTGTTAAGGTGGGCAATAAATCACCCACATACATGGGTGGTTGATAAATAGAAGCTTTATTTCGTATTAAAGGGCTCCAAATAGCAGCTGGTACACGTATGCCACCTTCCCAAGGAGAATTTTTTTGCTACAATCAATAAAAATATTTATGTAAATAAATAAAAAAAAATTATTAGCGGTTTTTTTTTTACAAAAAAGGTCATTGCACTTAAAAACAAGTGCAACACTTTTTTCGAGAAATGTAAACATATCGAAAAAGAGAAGGAGAAAGAAGAGAGATAAAGTGAGAGAGAGGGAGAGTTAGAGAGAAAGATAGTTAGTCAGAGTTGGAAATTGAAAACCACGGCGTATGACCAGGACCACACACAGCAATTTTAGTTGGACAATTCTTGATTTTGCAGGAGAGAGAGGAAAGAAGAATGGAAAGGGGTACAAACTTGCTCGTACTCGGTAATTAAAAAAAGAAGACAGGTAGCTTGAAGGCTGAATGAATGACTGAATAAGAATGGTGAAATTGCCGAAACAAAATTTTTGTGTGTAAACACAGCGGCAATTTTAAAGTAGAATTGAGAAAGAATTGCCCAAATACACTTGCCGTGTGTCTAAGTACTACGTAAATAACCTTGATATTGTACCATGCTTATGACAGGAAAGGATAGAGGAGAAGAAGAGAGATAAAAGGAAAAGAAGAGAGATGGAGAGAGCGATGGAGAGAGCGATGGAGAGAGCGATATAGAGATAGAGAGAGATGAAGAGAAAGAGAAAGAGAGCAGGAGAGTAAGGGAAAGAGAGATTGAAAGAAAGACAAGGAGGGAGAGGAAGAAAGAAAGAGAGAGATTACGAGAAAAGGAGTGGTAGAAGAGGAGAGAGAGAAGTTGATGAAGATAAATGACAGAAGACAAAAAGAGAGCGTGAAGAGAAGGAAAAGAGAGATAGAGAGAGCGAGGGAACAAGAGAGTGATAGTTAGTAAAAGATATTGAGGGGAAAAAAGAAAAAAGAAAAAAAGGAGAATTGAAAATTGAAAGAAACTGAGAAATAGAGAGTGATATATCGAAAGAGAGTAAAAGAAGGGGAGGGGTGAGGGAGGTATAGTTATTCACTAAGCTGATAACTTTAAACCCCTCTCCTGCAATAAATGAACGCTATATGTAAAATCGTGTCTATAAAAATATACCCCTCTGAAAGGCCAGTTTGAGCCTGTGTTGTTGAATAAATTCTTGGAGGGTGCCCCATTATCCGAGTAAAATAATATAATAGAATTCTTTAATTGATTTGTTTCTTCCATAGCCTTAACTATTCGACCCACACTTGCATCCAATTCGGAGACCATAGCTAAAATAAAAAAGAAAAATTAACGTTCTTCCTTTCTTTTTCATTTAAATATATTTAAATTTTTAGTTCATTTACCTGCATAAGTTCTTCTGCTAATATCGGGTATATAATTAAATTGATCAATTTTATCTTGTGGTGCTTGTAAGGGTTCTTCCTCATTGGCTGCATGTGTGGCCAAATGACTGACTACTAAAAATAATGGCTTTTTATTATATTTATTATTTTTAATTACATTTTCTGCTTCTTTAGTTAATAATTCGGTAACATAACTACCAGCCGGAGCACACTCTAAATCCATATTTCGACGAAAATCATAGCCCATGCTCTAAAAATATTTTATTAATTTTTTTTTTTATTTAGAATTAATTTAATTAAAACAATAAACCCACTCCCATTTTTGCTCTCCTATGAAAATAATCAATAACACCTCCCCAATAGCCATAGTGATAATCGAATCCATTATAAAGCGGTGTATGCTGTTTCTTGGCAAAACCTAAATGCCATTTGCCTATCAAATACGTAGCATAATTTTTTGATTGAAATATTTGTGCCATGCTTGTGAAATTATTTAAGATGCCCCCAGGATCTTCATTCAACAGCACAAAATGTTGAGACCCTAAAAAAATAATACAAACGAAAAACGATTTTTCTTTGGTCTTAAACTTTTTAGAAAAAAAAATTTTAATAAAAGTTACCTGTACGTATGGGATATAAACCAGTTAGCAAAGCTGCCCTAGAGGGTGTACATAAGGGTGGTGTATAGAAACGATTAAGTATTTTACCATGATAGGCCAAAGCATCAATATTCGGGGTAAGAAATTCTTTTGGACCACGAAAACTAACATCATCGAAACCCTATTAATCCAAAATTAAAAAAGAAGAAACTAAATCAAAAGGTTCATTTAAGTACTTAAATAGTGATGTAAAACAAAGCCTCAAACTGAAATTTAAATATTCAGTAATTAAAGTAAATTTCGTTGAAATTAAAAAAAAATTTGTTGCCCTTTATAATGCTAGGTTTTTTTAATAAAAAAAATTTGACTACATGCAGAGAACTTCTTCCATTTGAGAGAGTCCTTTAATTTGATTATAACAGCAAAGTAACATGATATTTTTGCCGTCACAGGCTTTTTGTTTTGTCAACATTAAACAATTTAAAAATATAAAAAAAAAATTAAATTGAATTTTTAATTTATTTTTATTTAAATAAAAGAGAGCGTTAGGTTAAATACTGAATGATTTGCTTTCAATGTACCTCCCTCTCTCTAGCTAGCAGAAGTGTCACAACTTTTAAAAAAGGATTTAAGAAAATGCTGTGTTGGTTGATATATTTTTTTCGTAATTTTAATTTGATAGTTTTTTATGAGTTGCAGGTTCTTGGGAAAACAATCGAAATGTCTATATAATTTACCGGAAAATTTCTATCGATATCGAAGGACGTAATTTAAACCTTGTATTTCTATTTGTTTAATTTATTTTTTAATGCTCTTTAGATTATGTTTAAAGTGCAGGGACCAGATCTTCGCATTCGATATCGAATGAAAACAATGGAATTTTTTTTTTTTTTTTTATGAAATAAGCTTGACATTTTATTTGAAGTTGTTCATAACACAAATTTGTTCTATTTACCATGTCATCTGCCATTATTATCACAATATTTGGTTGAGCAGGTCTGTCTATTGCCAGGATATTCCAAATTTTACAACATATTACACACAAATATAAAAACGTTTTAAAATACATTTTTAATTAAAAGCAAACTTCTCAAAGTCGTCTGCTTAACTAAACTGATGAATACTTTCTAGTCTAATTGAAAAAAATATTTTTTTCTTAAATTATTTATCATTTCAAGCTTAACAAGATAACGAATTTAGTATTTTATTAACCATTTTTGTAAACAAATTGATGCAATTATTTAAACAGTAAAAGCTGTATGTACTTAATGCAAAGTAAATACTTTGAGCGTATTGTGGAAAAAAACTTGTAAATGCAAGAATGCCATCTTACGAATTATTGATTTTAATGAGAGCTTACAGGCTCATATCACAATTTAATAACCCTATTACGGTTCATAACTCAACCCATCTAAGTTTAAATAAAAAAAAAAACTCAACTTTAAAACAACTCAACCCTCTTTTGGTATTATGTATTTATTACAACTAATTCCGGTTGAAATGGTATTAAAGTTGTCAACCTAAAAATGGAGGGTTTGACAGATATAAATAAAAAAATAAACTAATAGGCCTGATTACGAGTGTCGTTGTCGTGACAAAAACAGTGATATGTGGCAACGCCGGCCATATAATTTACATTTGCTTGTCGTAAATTCGACTACGACATCGACACTTGTAATTAGGCCTAATAAATTGTAATTTATTCTCTATTTTGTGCTCTAAATGAAGTAAATTTAAATAAATAAATATAAAATAAAGCAAATCAAAATTAAATAGTTCAATTATACGAGTAAAAACTCTCATTCTCAGCAGTGGATTATGGACACAGAATACTCTATGATTACGGATGGCCAGAACTTGAAACAAGAACGACAGTATGAAGGAATTTATTATTATAGTGATTTTTAATATAAATGTGTGCAAAAAATAAAAATTTTAAATTTTCATTCATTGATTTTTACAGTTGAGTTGTAAACCATAAGATTTTAGTTTTACATTCGTTATTAGCGGCTACCAATAGTTAAAGCTCAGATTTTATGACACAAATAACGGGTTTTGAGTAGGTAAATTAAAAGCAGATCTCATACAGAAAAAAAGTAAAAGTTTAATATTAACTAATAGTGAAGTTTTAGGCTGGTATTGAAAGAGAAATAAAACAGACTTGAAGCAGATATCGTGACAAATTTGTATGAAAAATCTGTCATAATTTCTAATGTAAGTCTTCATTATGAGGGTTTTACAAGAGCTAAGATTTTCATTAGATTTTGACAGCTGTTTTTTTTTAATTGCAAAAATGCAGCACTGATACAATGAAAGGTATAAACGTTTGGAATTTTTTAAAAATGGTGAGAGCCATACGACTGTTCTTTTGTTTTTTTTTTTTTTTTTTTTTGTTTCATTTAAATTTTTAACATGTCGTTTTACTCAGTATTACAGTGTAAAAGCCCTTTCAGTAACTTTTGTAATATTTGATAACTTATTGTTAATTAAATTTAAAAAACTTCTGTACTGACCAGAGTAAGAAACTAAACGAAATGAAACGAAACGATTGCTTTTAGTTTGTTTTTTGCCGAGAGTAAACAAAAAACAAAGCAATTGTTGGTGCTAGTTAGACAGTGCTGAGATGCACATAAAGGGTGTCCTAGTTAGAGTGCAATTTTTTTATATTTTAAAATAAAAACACGCATTTTTTAAGAAAGTTATATTCTTTTATTGGATTGTGAAGAAGACATTTTTCGGTTCAATTTAGAATACAATATCCGCTTCGGCAATTCTTTCATTGCGCAATGCAGCCAAGTGAAGTAAATGGTAATTTTTCCAAAAAAGCCATTTCTGATTATTCACATCTCAAGGGCTTTGGGATGCAGAAAATCTTCATGCAATCCATGAGAAACAAATGCATTCACAAAAAGCAACTGTCTAATGCATATTTTAGCCATGCCTTACTCTGACAAGAACATGAAGACGCAGTTTCTGTGGTCTCAACTGGTCGACAAGGACCTGCACAACATGTGGTTTCAGTAAGACGGCAGCATTACTTGGACGCCGTTTATACTTAAAAACTAAATTCAATCACTCAAAAAAATACATTTCTGCTTTTATTTCGTTGTAATCGTTTATTAAAACGGGAAAAAGAGTACAAAACCAATTGTTTTTTTTGTGTTCATTGTTGCTGAGCACGTTTTTGTTTTAGTTTTGCTAGTGTAAAAAAAGTCTAATGATTTCTGAAAAATTTTTCACTTTACAGCAAACGTTTGTAAAAAGTTTCATTTGTTTTCATACACTGGTACTGATTACGTTATTATCCGTTATTTTTTTTTTTTGTAGTTCTTCTTTTAACATAGCAATTTTTCGTAAAGAAAATAACAAAAAAAATTGTTTTTGTTTTTTTTATTAAAAAAAATCTTTTACTTTAAAATTTTGTATTAAATTTTTTGCATTTGCAAGTGGAATTTTACAAATATATTTTTTCAAAGATTTTCGTTTAAACGAGATTATCATGAACTAAACTTTTTGCATGAACAGCTTAAATAATAAATCATAAAGAGAAAATAATAAGCTTGTTGAAAGCTGTAATATAATTGAATTAATTCTACACAACTAATTTAAAAAAAGTGTTAATAGACTCGATTATGACGAAAATAGTGAGAGGTGGCAAGGTCGGCCATATATTTTATATCAGTTTATTGTAAATTCAATGAAGAGAACGGTACTTGTCATAATTCTGAATAAGTCTAAAATTAATCTATAATAAGTTTAGATATTATAACGCTGAAAATAAATTTTTGCTATTAAGCTTTTTTTTATTAATTCTTAATGCGAGTTTTTTTCAATTAATTACCCAAATTACTTTATATTAAACAAGATTTTTGATGATTTTTGTATTTATAATTGTAGTCGAAATATGAATAAAACAGAAGTGGTGCCACATAGTTTTTTTTTGCTTACAATCATGCTTTTGCAACCGCAATAAAAATAACTTAAATTTTTTAATAAATTTCGTTTAAAAATTACATTTTTAAATATAGAAATTTTTCATCTCTGCAAAATTTGTCTAAATAAAAGTATTTTAAATAAAGTCGCTGAAAAAGTGTTCTACCACTGCAACCGCGCAAATTCAGCTGTTACTGTAGTTACGTGTTAATTAACGTCACATCGTTCTATAAATGTGTTTCTTAATTGTTATTTTATTATTTAATAAAGGTAGATTTTAATCTAGTAAAGCAATAGGAAAATGGCAAATAGAATAATTCAATTGTTTATATATCAGGGTATTCATTACTTCTCAAGTTACTATATGAACTGGATTAACCGTGGGATCAATTACAGTTACTGTTGAATTTTTAATTAGATTTTAGATTTATTTTAATAATAAATATTAAAACAAATAACTTTTCCTAATTAAATGAAATCAAAGTTCAGATTTTGAATGTCAATTAAAAAACAAGTTAAATTCGGCTGTGCCAAGTCTTATATACCCTTCACTGTGTTAGCGAAATATTAATATTTTTCAATTTCCACAGTCTTCTAAAATATAAAAAAATTAAGTAAGTGAAGATAAATATGTCGCGTTAAATATGTTTTAACGTACCCCATTACGTTTTTTATTATTTTTAAATATATTTTCCGTATTAATGGTATATTTATCAAATACGCCTTATGTCATTAAATATTTCTATAGTAGCTTAGCGAAGATCGTCTAAATTTGTAACCAACCAACCAAATATTCAGAAATTTCATATAGCGCAGTGCTGTTGCTCTGAGGTATTTTAGCAACTTCCGGAAAATGGAAATTTCGGGATCGGACATATATCGTCTGCATATGTAATATACCACATAAATACTCAGAAATTTCTTTGGATTATTTAAAAATTTTTTTTATGAAGTCTATCGCCGAAATACTCAGAAGTTACTTTGAACTATTTTAATATATTTTTTTTTTAAATTTCCATATACCCCAGTGCGGGGTTTTTTTCCATTACCCACTTTGCTGAGGTACCATTCCCGAGTTTGCCCATGAAAATTACCAAAATCAAAACTTTCTGGAAGTGTTTTAACATTTTCGGAAAAATTCGTAGTTTTTATTTTATGATTCAAAACGGAAACTGCCAAAATCCTTGAGAACAACAGTACTGGGGTGTATGGAAATTTCAAAAAAATTTTAAAAATAGTCCAAAGTAACTTCTGAGTATTTGGGCAGTAGGTTACAAATCTAGACAGTCTCCTCTTTAAAATGATATATGTCCCATCCCACAATCTTTAATGGGTCGTTGGGTTTCTTGTTTATATGCACAAGCATTACGCACAATAGCTTAAAAACTTTTATAGAAAAAACCCACAGGAATAAATGAATACCCAAATTTCGGTTGTATTTTTGATTTTTCTCGGCTAATTGTAGATCACTTGTTTTGTTTTTTGACAAAACTGCTTTATAGTTTAGAAAAAATACGCAAAAATAAAGCAAAATTTAATGAAATCCTAAAATTTCGGTTGTATTTTTTCTTTGTTGTCCAATTGCTCTCATTTTTGACCAGTTATTTCTAATAAAACTGCGTGCTACGTTTTTCTGTCCGTTTTGTATTTTAGACAAAATACACCAAAATTCGCTTAAAAAATTTTTCAAAAATAGAGGAAGGTAGTCACGGTTTTTGAGTCATAGCTCCGCCAGTTATGAACCGATTTGCTTGAATTTCAAAAGCAACTGAAAGACAGAGACAACTGATAGATTGGTATGCTAAACTTTTTTGTACGTTGTCTAGGCACTTCAGAAAGTTTATTTCAACGACTACACAGACAGACGGATATGGGAAAACTACAAATTGTTCAGAATAAGAACCTGAAAATCATATGTAATCTTCCGACAAGATCCCCTACAAATGACCAACATGTTCTAAGTGGCCAACGAACTATAAAAGCGCTTATCAGAGATATTGACCTATCATTTATGAACAAATGTAGGGACTCAAACTTTGAACATCCAAGGAGATTGATTACCAGCAACTAAATGATCTATTTGAACATAGGACATGTTAGGTTCTGAGCATTTTTTCAATCTCCTTAAAAACTTCTACACCTTGTGATATTAAGTATAGGGTTTTTGCTATCTTTTTCCTATGATCTTTTTATACTAATTTTAAACCTAAGAAATAATCTTAAAAATATACGTTAACATTTGCTGTAATATTGTCATCAACTAATATTATATGTGTAAAATAAAATTACCTATAAAATTGATAAGAAAAATAGTTTCAATTCTCCCATAGAAGAAAAACAATTGCCTACTCTAAGGCGTATCAAAAGAAACGTTTGTATTATTTTACTTCTCCACTGGTTTTTATTATGAAACAAGTCATCGTTATTCTCTTTTTTTATTTTTTTCTTATTTTTTTAAACTTAAAATACATACATAGGCGCAAATTTACTGAACTTCTTGTCTTTTTTTAATGTTAACTATTCAGCAGTCTTAAATTAAATTAAATCTAAATTACATCATTTTCACACTTTATACATTTTAACTAAATTAAAACTAAATATGTGTTTGAGTGCACATAGTTTACAGTTTACCACGTGACACTACGTACAGCTGCCGGCAAGGCACAAATGGCATTGTGTACTGGAATGGCTAGAAAACCGGCTAAAGCAATGCCATACGAGTCAGATTGTACTACCATGGCCATGGCAAATTGTCTTTTGCTGGGAGTTATTTCTTTAGACATTCTATAGAAAGTATTCACATAAGCACCACCGCCCAATAGACCTTCCCACAGCACAATCACAAATGTAATCCAAATATTGGGTGTGTAAAAGTAAATGACTTCGGTAAGGAAATAGATCACATTTATTAATTGGAACACAGACATTAACCAAATCCTATCCAATTGAAAGACATTAACTGAGGAACGTGAAATAAAAACACCGATTTGATAGTCCACATTAAGCCATCTGTATTGGGAGGCCTTGTCCAGGAAAGTGTCTTTGAAGTAAACCAATTCAAACTGAAAATAAAATTAAAATCAACATATAATGAGATTTGCTTTAGGGTATAATTCCAAAAGGCTCACCAGGCCCTGATTAATAAAATACTCAAAGAAATAGACCAAGGCCAAGGGTATCATATACTTGATCAAGTGTTTGATATAGAGAAATTTTTCTTTGAAACCCTGCAATGGTTTATCCATTATTAATTCCTCAGTAGATTCTAGCACTGTCACAGGTAAAACTGAAGGTTTTCTTAATAAAATCCAAAATGCCAAAGCCTCTATGAAGGGAAATATCAACATTATTAACATGGTGTCACGGGGACTAATTTGTAGAGATCTTAAAGTGGCATAAGACAAAGAGCCAATAACACCTGCACCGCCCGTGCCAGAAGACCAAGTAGACACTACATTTCTGTTTAAAAAAAATTGTGATAAAATCAGAGTAGTTGTTAGAAAAAAGTTAGATTTTTCTCTTTTTCTTTTCTGTCTCTCTCATATAACTTCATTTGTTCCCCTTTTATGTATCACAAAGCATCAAAAAGGGGAGACAATTGAGTTCTTTGATGTTTTATTTTAGTCTGCCTCTGACTAACCTAACATAAACTAAATAGAAAAGAGAGGGATGGAGATAGTAAGAAAGGCATAGAAATAGTGAGAAAGCGATGGAAAGATAGAGAGAGAAAGAGAGAGCAAGGAAAGAGAGAAATTGAGAGAGACAGAGGGATAGTGAGAGAGAGAGACATTTATAGCGAAACAGAAATTGGGAGAGGGAGATAGTTAAAGAAACATTGAGGGGCCTAAAGTGAGAGAAATAGAGAGAGGTAATTAGAGATATAGAGAGAGTTAGATAATGACAAATAGAAAGAGAGAGAAAAAGAAAAAAATAGAAAGAGAAGGAAGCTATACTTACTTATTAAAGTGTGAGGAATAGGCTAAGAAAGTTGTCTCTCCTATGCCCGAACTGGCTGATGTTATAATCACGCCCAGCAAAGCCATCCATTCAGCATTGGCAAATCCCACCAGCAAAAAACCAGTAGCTGAGAAAAGCACGGCTAAAGCAATGCGTAAACTATTAAAAAAAAACAAAATGTATTTTAGATTTAGGACACATTTTTCTCTTGTGGTGCTTTAAGTTTTATTCTGACATTCCTAGTATACTTTTCGCATTCTTTCAGTCAATATGGAATGCAGCGCTTTCAACTTGTGCCTTTCAAAAAGCACCGAAATTCAAAAAAAGACAATTTAAAAACACATTTAGTGTCATTTATGGAGAAAAAGCAGTAACTCGTAAAATTTCCTCGTCGAAAATTTTAAAGAGTAATAAAAACGTTACATTACGAGTAAGTTGACAAAATTTATTAAATAATAAAGCTGCTTTTAAATAAAGTAGCGTTCCTAAGAAAACAATTGAATAAAATATATGCAGTATACTTTTAGGAATAATAAATAAAATTATACGGCGCCGTTTGTAAATTTCGTACGTTTTATTACTTAGAAATTATTAACTCTATTCGCACAAAAAAGAAGTTAAGCAAAAACCGATTTTAATTTTACTACAAAGTACTACCAATGAAAACCAATTTAATATTACGATGTACGAGTACTATACCCGGTGTTTTTACACTTGTAAAATAAAATAATTTGTTTTTTGCAAAAGTTGCACAATAAGAAAAAAGCCAGACGTCTCTTTATAGCTTGTGTTATGGCAATAAATTTGGTTTTGTGAGTAATGGCTCCCACATCTGCCAGAATTAAAACTTCTATTTCAAGCAAATCTTTACTTACTGCACCCAAAAAGGAAAGAAAGGCATAATTATTTTAACAAATAGTGAAGGCAAAATATCTGCTAACAAAATGGCTCCTGTGGACACAATATGACATTCACGTCCTTTGCCACCAACATTGTTGCTGGCAGGTATTTCCTATAAAGAAATGAAAACGAATTAAATTATTTTTTGTCTGTTTTTGCTTTTGCTTTTGCTTTACTTACATCATGATGAAATTGTCCTATAATATCATGAGCTGCACTTAACATTACCACGTAGCCATAGTTGTTGCACAAGCCTAAGATCCAATACGATGTTAGATCACGCCATAAACTTTTATCTCTGCGTAAATTGTGTGAATCAACAGGTGGCGCTACCACCACTTCTTGATTAGTGGTGGCCATTACAACCAAAAAATTATATGATTCTTAAAAAAAAAAAAAAAAATTATAATAAAATTTTTGTTTGTTGTTTTGTTTTGCTAAGCTTTTTAATTTAAAATTATTTTACTGCATAAATTAAACGTTTGTTGCGTTTTTTCTAAACAGGTTGTGTAATTTAAAAGTCATGTTGTTTCTTACAAATTATTAAACGCTCTTCAACAAATTGTTGTTTATATGTTTTAACTTAAAAGCTATAAACAGGGCTTATTTACAATTTAATTTTTTCTTTTCATTTATGTTTTATTCATTCTTATAAAGTATATTTAATAGGTTTATTTAGAGTTTGATGCAAATAAAGTTTTAATTTCTGTTTGTTTGCCTCTTCTCTATAAGTAAAAATTTTTTTCCAACGGACTTATCTGAAATTTTGTACATACATACTCGTATATATAATTTTTTTAATAACAACATAAATCTGCGAAGGTTCTTGGCTTCTCTGCAGAAAACACCCCAAGGTGTAGGCAGGGATCGAACCTCTGACCCCCAGATTGATAGGTTAGTACGCTACCTACTAGTCTACGGGTGCATACTAAAAGGGTTGTATGTTATGCCACCTTTTCAATTAGAACAATTTTCACATTCTTTCTAAAGCCATAAAATCTTGCACCGGCCATGCCCACTTTTCAATAAAAAAAAGTTTAGATTTTTGCTTTGCAGGTGTTTCTTTCGAATTTAGCATACACAGTGGCCACTTTTAATAAAAAAGTTTTAATTTGCTTTTTTTAAAAATGAAAAACTTCCTTTGGCTTTGAAATTTTATTCATAAACTCTGTATACTTCATAGTAAGTTTTCATATACTACTTTAACTCGTCACACCCACTTTTCAATAAAATAATTTTGATTTCTTCTTTAGTGATATAAAACCTACTTTTCAATGCGAACGCTAATTGCCTTGGAAGTGTATACATACGCCATCTGTACTTCAGAAAAGGTTGCCATATAAAGGGTGGTTAAATTTTAAGGGCCGATGTTGAATGTGAACCACACCTAAACGTCAAGTTTTTTTTCTGCATTTCATTTGACATTTCTCAATTTCAGACTAACTCAAGCAACGCATTAAAGTTATTCAGGCTTACTATGAAAATGGGCGTTGAAATCAAAATACATATCGTGCACTTCGTGATTTTGTCGGTCAATTTAATCGTACAAATGTGCGTACAATCGGAAAATTCGTGCAAAAATTTGAGCAAACCGGGTCTGTAGGAGATGTGAAAATACCAGTGCATGCTCGTACTGCAGAAAATATTGCCCAACAATTGCACCTCTCACGCTCATCGTTGATGAACATTATGCATAAAGATTTGCATTTACAAGCCTCTTGACCATTCCAAACGTCGTCAATGGTCAGAATGGTGGCAAGAAATGGCAACAGTGGAAGATCAATTTTCGAAGAAAATCATCTTCAGTGATGAGGCACATTTTCACCTCAGTGGATTCATCAATGCACCCACAAAGAGTGACTGTTTGGTGCGGTTTATGGGCTGGCGGCATCATCGGGCTGTATTTTTTCCAAAATGAGGCCGGTCAGGCAGTTATCGTGATATGATAAAGAACTTTTTATGGCCCGAATTGGAAGATATGGATATGGACGATATGTGGTTTCAACAGGACGGTGTCACTTGCCACTCATCTAACGAAACAATGGCTCTTTTGCGCGACAAATTCAATGGCCGTGTTATCTCACGTGGTGGCGATGTCAATTGGCTGCCAAGATCATGTCATTTGACATAAAGACGTGCACGAGTGTACCTACAAGTGTTGTCAAAACAAATATACCAAATAAGTATTTATTACTGCTGGTGTAAGGGAGAGAATGAATATAACAAATACGGTATGGTTTTGTTTTTGCACACTAACTCAACTCATACACATATTCAGAGTTATAAATTATTTTGCGACGAGTGAAGAATTTATTTGTTTCTCTGCTTCAAATAACTGTTGTACTACAAATGTTTTGAAATAATTTGTTGTATAAACAGATATTTACGGCTCGGCTCCATAACAACGAGCGACAACTTCGTTCGTACATTTGTTGAAAACAAAAATATACGAAAATTTGTTTTTGTTTTCAATACAAATGTACGAACGAAGCATGTATGTATGTAAATATGCATGTATGTTTGCTTTCAATATACAATAAGTAACTTATAGTTTTTGCCTAACATCTATTTTATTTGTTTGAGCAAATGGAAATAATAGGAATGTGTTACTTTAATTTTCTCTGTACTCACTCACATTCAATTTAGCAAAGAGAATAACAATACAAACTCATACTATAAACGCTACAAAACTCACTAATACGCACTGAAAGCAGAAAAACACAGACTCTGAGTGTAACTATGCACGTCTTTAATTTGACACCATTGGTCTTCTTTCTTTGGGGTTATTTTAAAGAAAAGGTGTACGTCGATAAACCAGCAACAATTCAAGAGCTAAAGGATGAGATAATTCGGCAAATTAACGGCATAGAACCTCAATTATGCCTCAGCATCATTGAAAATTTGGACCATCGGATGGTCCAAATACTCTCTATACTTCGAAAAAAATTGTCACACATGCTTTTGTACCTACCACACCCATTTTTCAAAAAAAAAAACAGTTAAATTGACTTTAATGATTAAAATTATATATTTTAACAGATTACTTTATTTCAAAGAAGTCTGCCCCGCCCACTTTTCAATAAATTATATAATTTTATATAAAGAGTGATTTTTTTGCTATTATCTTTTTGGCAACACTAGTTTTGACAGCTCACGCACGTTTTGTATCTTGTGTCACTGTCAAACATCTTCAGTTCGGTCTATAATTTAATCATGAATCGTCTTACAAACGAACAACGCTTGCAAATTATTGAATTTTATTACCAAAATGCGTGCTCTGTTAAGAAAGTTCATCGCGCGCTTCTTCCATTTTATGGTCAGTTTAATCGACCTACTGAGGCTTCTATTCGGGCTATTGTAACAAAATTTCGCACCAAATTTACATTGTTGGACATTAAACCACCAACACGCTTACGTAGAGTGCGAACTGAAGAAAATATCGCAGCCGTATCGGCCAGTGTTGGTGATGACCGTGAATTATCGATTCGGCGCCGTTCGCAGCAATTGGGCCTCTGTTACTCCACTACGTGGAAAATTTTGCGGAAGGATTTGGGTGTGAAGCCTTATAAGATACAACTGGTGCAAGAATTGAAGCCAAACGACCTACCACAACGCCAAATTTTTGGTGAATGGGCTCTTGAAAAGTTAGATGAAGATCCACTTTTTTATCGAAGAATTGTGTTCAGCGACGAGGCTCATTTCTGGTTGAATGGATACGTGAACAAGCAAAACTGCCGTATTTGGAGTGAAGAGCAGCCAGAAGCATTGCAAGAGCTAACAATGCATCCACAAAAAACAACCGTTTGGTGCGGATTATGGGCTGGCGGCATCATTGGGCCGTATTTCTTCAAAGATGATGCGAATCACAACGTTACTGTGAATGGTGAGCGCTACCGTGCGATGATAAGAAACTTTTTTTTGCCCAAAATGGAAGAGCTTGACTTGCATGACATGTGGTTTCAACAAGACGGTGCCACATGCCACACAGCACGCGAAACAATGGACCAATTGAGAGGCGAGTTCGGTGAACAGTTTATTTCACGCTTGGGACCAGTCAATTGGCCGCCCAGATCGTGCGATTTAACGCCTCTAGACTATTTTTTGTGGGGCTATGTTAAGGCTAATGTCTATAGGGACAAGCCCGCTTCGATTGACGCACTGGAAGCCAACATTGCCAACATTATTCGTGAGATACCGGCCGAAATGTTGGAAAGAGTATGCCAAAATTGGACTAAGCGGATGGACCATTTGAGGCGCAGCCGCGGCCAACATTTGCATGAAATAATCTTCAAACATTAAATTATATCGACCCAACTATCGATCCATATAAATATTTCATGCATTTTTCTGAATTTTATGTGTTTTTTTTTTTAAATTTCCGATAGTTCTTATAAAATCACCTTTTACAAGCACTTTTTTAATTTAAAAAGTAATAAATTGTAACCCCTTAAGCCTAAAAGAAAAGAAAATATTTTCATTACCGTAAAAGACCGGTGAAAATAACACAATATTGATAAAAAATTTGTAGCGAATACTGAATACCGCTGGTTCTATTATATTTTTTTTTTTTGCTTAGGCTTTTATACATCAAGTAAAGCTTTAAAATTATTTAAAATTTAATTCTCAGAAAATACTATTATTAAATTTTGTTTTAAAATAATACAACTATTTAAAATTCAAGTCATATCATTTAAATACAATACAAGAATACAACAATAACCTTCAATTAGCGAAACAAAAAATATTGTGTGCGCATTTAAATACAATTGTTTTAAAAAGTTATAAAAAATATGATAAATTAGGTGATGCTATTTTCAATTGCTGTTGTTTTTGGTTAAATTTAATTGAATTTATTTATTGTTTATACAATTTTAAGTACAATCTAGTTATTTTTAGTGTTACGGAAGACGTTTAGCGATAAACCAAAAAAAAAAAAAAACCTATCGAAAGGTCGTTTAATTATTTTTAGAAATTTAGAAACATAAAAGCATTTTATTGCAATTTATTTCTTAAAATAAATTTTGACTCGAAGAACATTATGATAATTTATTTTTAGTACAAGCTTGATTTATAGGTTAGACTAAAAATTATAAATCAATTTATTAAAAAAAATATCATCGCATTGAATATCAAATGAAATTCATCAAAATTTGTTTTAAAATAATTTCAAAATTTTGATAAAGTTGCCCAATACCGAATGCGGCAGTTTCGCCCCAGCTTAATTATGAATATATCCCAGAAATATTTTTTTACATAAAATTTTGTTTAAAAAAAATCTTTTTTATAAATTAAATTGGCCCGTGAACTCGTCTTAAAATTTTATATAAAAAGTATTGAAACACTTTTGTGTTTTTCATATAAATTTTTTTGGAAAAGTTAATCAATTCTGTTATAGAACCTGGGGCCAAATCACCGCATTCGAAATCGAGTACTTTGTTATCGAAATGTTGTTAACGTGGATCACGGCACTCGTTATCGTAACGTATTTACTCGAAGTTGCACTCGATTGCTAATGTACTATCGAAAAGAAATAAACTCTATCGTTTTGCAGCGAAACGAAATAAAATAAAAAGAAAAGAGAAAGAAGTAATAAAAAATGTAAGTATTTTCCTGATATTTTCGAAAAATTTGTGCAAAATATATAATTTTAATTGTTTTTTAGGGAAAGTGAAGATCAAAAAAAAAAGATTGCCCAGGAACTAGTGGAAAAAATGAAATAATAGAAAAATCGCTTCCACAACAAATATAAATTTGTTTTTTATTTATTTTGTCACGAATTTCACAACTTTGCACATATTTAGTACTTTAATTAAAGTTTTGTAAATATTTTTAACAATTTTACAGCTTTTCACCAGCTTATTTATTTTTTGTTTTCTTTTTTTGTTGTTTTTCTTATTATCATATGCTTACAGCAATGTAAAAAGTAGTAGTAGGTAATATAAATTACGATCGAATACCGTGATCCAAAAAATTTTAGCTATCCAAATATTTTTCTATACGAACCTGCACTCGATATCGAAGCACGAGTTTTTAGACAGCAATGAAATGCAATGACTAAAACTTTGCGCAATAGGCTTAAAAGGATTTATTCTTGTCTTGTTAAATTTTAAGACGTTGAGCCATATCTTTCATATTTCTAATTTGTATTAAAAAATTGTAAATTTTTCAAACAAAAAAAAAAAAAAAAAAAAAAAAAAAAAAAAAAACAAGTTAAGTTCGGCTGTGCCGAGTCTTTTGAACTTTTCACTTTCCACAGCCTTCTAAAATATCAAAACTATGCAAAAAATGAAGTGAGTGAAGATAAATATGCCGCGTTAAATACATTTTAGCTTAAACTTACGTTATTTATTATTAATAGCATATTTATCAAATACGCCTTACGTCATTAAATATTTCTACATGTATTTTTATTATTTGGATTATTTTAAAATTTTCATATACCACAGTGCTGTTGCTTTGAGGTTTTTTTAAAAACTTCCGGACGAACAATGGAATACTTCGGGATGGGACACATGTAATTTTAAAGAGGAGGTCGTCTACATTTGTAATCTACCACATAAATACTCATGCTCTTATCCAAAAAAAGTTGACGTAGACTTTAAAGTAAAATTTATGAAAAAATTATATGAAAAATTTCGATAAAGTTGACTTTAAAGTCTACGTTAATTTTTTTGGATAAGGGGGTCAGAAACTACTTTGGATTATTTCTGTCTTTGTTTTCTAAAAACTTAAATTTATTCGAGTTAAAACTAATAGCCATCAAAGTTTAACATTAAAATCTTTTAATGTTAACTTTGGAAAAACGTAACTCCTTGCGTTTTTTCATATTTGCATGCAATATTATTCCAAATGCAGTAGTGGAAGGGAAATTTTGTACAGTGTCCACACCATATTTAACTAATTTTTAAGTGGAATAAATTTTCTTTAACAAAAATATAATTGAAAAAAACGTAACTAGTTACGTTTTTGGCAAATTTAACTCAACGAATTTACCTTCACTCACTTTAAAATAACACAATTTCTTGAATATGAAAAATATTTTCTGCCTCTTTCTGTCAACTTCATCAGCATGAATATTAAAAACGTGTTCTAAGTCTTTCTCTTAACTTCATCAGCATTCTTAATGCTATTACTGACATTAACCATGAGTAGTAAATATTAGGTTTGATTTGTCGTGATGAAAACGTGAGAGAATATGTGATATCGTCGGCCATATGTTGTATATTAGCTTGTTGCTTGTTTCACTACGAGTGTGACACTCTTAAAAAGCCTGATTACGGATTGCCTTCTTTATAAATTCTTTCTCCAGTTTATTTATGCTGAAAGTTCTGTTAAAGCAAGTACAGTTCTGTACATGAGCTCAGTCAGCTAATTCCATCATACTCGTGGTTAAATATTTTCCGCTATAACCATAAAGCCCTTTCTAGGCCATTGATGTTTTATAAGGCAAACTTTATATATATCCTGACACTGTCTCATGACACTGATTTATAAAAATCTAATTGAAACACAAAATAAATCTATTTAATTGATTGCAGCACTCTACTCTGTTGCCTACAAGCTGCTTCTGGAATTCTATCAATTAACTAAAACGTGTTTTCAATTTTAAAAGTTAAAATGTTCGGTTAAAAAAAAAATTAAATAATTATTATTAATTATAGATTTTATATTAATTTAAGCTAAAAACAGTAAAATAAAAATAAAGGGTATCTTTTTAAAGGGTGAAATTTTCCAATGAAAGTAAAGCAGAGAAAACATTTGATGGGTTCATTTGAAATATAATTTTGTAAAATTAACTTGTGAATATGACTTTTCGGTTCTGAAGCTGGTGCTTACTTGTTAATTATTTTCAATGAATATAATTGTTTTTAAAGTAAATCAAGAAAAAAAATATTGTATTGCATTGCATTTCAACACACGATATAAAGGATTATTTGTAAAAAAAACCTTTAGCAGATTACAGTATGTTCAGCACTCATTCTAAAGAGTTGCTAACTAGAATACTGTTACCCAGAGGTCCTTGTGTTCACTGCTCCAGTTCTACGCCTCAAATGAAGCCCATTACCTTGTTAAGTGAGAGCTTTTCTATCTCTCTAGGAGCCAATGAAAATTTTGTTCTACGAGACCCTTAGGCCAGTCAACCACGTTCTAAGGTTTTGTCATTTAAACCACATAACCTGCATTGTCTGGTCATTCCGCAAAGAGTCTGAAGTCACTGTTATTATTAGATATTATGTATCGTGACCTAGAACAAAGCTTCGAATGAAGGCTATTACTTATTCAGTGGCAACTTTTTTACCTTTCTGGTATTCAACAAGAAGTCTCCTAGAAGTCTAGGCTTACCAATCCCTTATGCCGGCTAGTGAAAAAAATTAAATTTTATTGGGGATCAGTGCCTTCTGAAATATGTTTGTCGATAGCATAGTACAGCATTAGGCTTATCTACGTCCACTCTGCAAATGTTGTGAGAATTGTAATTAAATTCAGGAACCAATTTTTTTTTCCTAAAGTAGCCCAGAGAAATACTAAAGTAAAGTTTTAGTCCTACGAACTTACAACGAGCTTCTTCTTTCTGCTCTTCGCACACAACATGAGGATTTTATGGATTCCAAGTCCGTTCAGAGATGACAGCAGTCCATTGCAAAAACTGATCTTAGCTCAGTTGAGCGTAGCACTCGCAGTGCAGTCTGTCTATCTGTCATCAAGGGTGTTCAGTAGAGTAGATAACCTATCAATCTAGGGGTCGCAAGTTCCATTCTTGCCTAGACCCTGGAAGCTTTCTAAAGACAAGCGCAGAAGCTTTGCAGATTTGTGTTGTTTAAAAGCATATAATCCTCCCTCATATCAGTCTTAAATAAATTTCTTCTTGAGAGATTGTTGGAAATTTTCCCACTCGAATAGCTTTTTGAAGAAAAAAAAAATTAACTCTGAAATTTCATGATGCCACATTGCATTTTTTTTTAAATCTTCCCTGATCCCATATATGCATTTTGAAAATATAATAGTTTTTTTTTATTAATTATTTAGTTGTGCGTATAAAACTTTTTTATTTAATTATTAGGATTTTACACTGTAATAAAAACAAGCGTTAAGATTTTCATGGGACTCGGATACAGCAAAAACAAATGGTATTTGATAAGGCTGTCGGAAAATCTTATCTATGATTTACACTGCAATATAAGTGCTAAGATTATAATTATTATTAAATTTTATCAATTGCTTTCGTTATTTTTTAGTTTGTATGCAAACAATAAAGCCCTGATAAAATGAAACGCATAAACGTTTAAAAAATTTTCTAAAAAATCTAAACCATCTGCTGATCAATGCAATGTTGCAGAGTTAAATTAACTTAAGCTTGTCAATGACCTTTATTGTCAATGCATTTTATTCAGTCTAATCCAAATTTTTCGACATATTGTTTTCACTCTATTATATTTTTTCTGTTCAAACGATTTTTTGACAAGTCGTTTTATTCAGTATTACAGTGTAAAACCCTCACTGTTTCTGTGGTATAGTTTCTTATTGCCTTATTTATTTCTTGACTTGGTGGCGCTCTCTGACAAGAGTTTGGAATGTGCATTAAGCGCCTATTTGATATTTTTTACTCTCTCTCAGCATACCATGCTGACATGCCATGCATGATCGTCTAATAGGCGCTTTAAAAATAAAGTTTGTGTTGCCAAATTTTTTTTTGTGAATAAGACTGCAGATTTTTGTTAAGTTTTATTTATTATTTGTTAGCCAAAGGTAGCCTTATATACCTTTGCGCTAGCCACGCCCACTTTTCATTTTTTAATGGAATTCTGTGAAATAAAATTTATACCGTTTGTTTACTTAAAGGATTTCAACTGTTAAAAGTAAAGAACCTATTTTTTACACGCTATTTCTATGGAACCAAGAAATTTTTTCAACCCCATAAAATGACTTGTGCTGCCATTCAAAATCAATCACAATCAATCAAAAAATATTTCAAAATAAATCGTTGTTGTTGTCAAATTGTATTTAACATTCACTAATTTAAATTACTGAGGTTGCTCGTCATTATACGTGTATGTACTTGTTGTTGAATTAACTTCAAATAAAACGTATTTTTTTTTTGCTCTAAATAAATATTTATGATGATTTTTTTTTTATTTTTTTTAAGATAAAAGCAATAAATTTTAAATCATATTTCTTATCACTTACAAAATTTAATTTCAGAAAACAATTGCTAGATTTGAAATTAAGTTTTTTTTTTTTTAATTTTTTATTTAATATTAAAATACACACACTCTGCGTAATTGTATTATGAAATAAGAAGAATTCTTCGGTTTTTTTAATAAACAATTATTGCGTTCAGCACACTTTAGGCGACATGCCGTATCGAATCACAAATTATAACTAAAAGATTTTTTTTGCTTTGTTTCACTAAGAAACAATTTCTTAATTAACATTTTTGTTTCGTCAAAATGTTTTTGAAAACAATAAAGCGAGCTGTTAACGATCGAAGAGATAACGATCTTCTTTCATTCTATTTTACACTCGGCTTATTAAATATTAACCATTAACGCTATTTCATTAAATTTTAATTGTTTTTCATACGTTTTCTAGTTTTATCATATAAAATTGAAATTGAAAATGAAAAGTAACAAATTTTTCTCTCATCAAAATTAGAAGTGTTGGCTTTTCATCTCTCTTATTTGTTGTGTAGAAATTTGTGCTCTTTTTGGGGGTCAATACCGGCTGCCAGATATTAAAATGATGATCTGTGTTTTTAATAATCAATGAAACACATTTTCAAGATTTTTTTAATGTCTTGCGTAATTCATCTTATAATTAAGAAACCTTTGATCACGAGGTTTTGTTTAACATAGCACGGGTAAATTTTTATTATTTATTCTATTAGCGTTAGCCTAATACCAACATACTTTCTTAAACTATTGAAAACTTTTTAATAATCCGTAACAGACCACCCCATATTAACTCGGCAAGCGTAGCGTTTGAAATGGCAAACTTAAAGAAGAGCGCGGGCGTTGCTTATTCAAAAATTAATGTTAAATCATCTTGTTTAATAAAACCCACTAAAGAAAAACTAAAATGGAGTTAAAAGTGCTACATAAAAAAAAACAAACAATTGTTTTGCAGTCAACTTCACTACCAAAAATGAATTTTGCAACTACTCAACGTTGGCATCTCATAATTTCGGTTTTGCTTCAGACATTTTGTAAGACCATTTGTTTTTTTAAAGACAAAAAAAATGCTTAAAAAGGTAATTCAGGTTTGTCAGTTAGATGTCGATGTTTTTAATTTTGTATAAGCATGAACTTATTTGATTTAAAAAACGCTTGCTACGCTTATTTAGGTTTATGTGTAAATGAATATTTATAAAAAAATAAATAAGCAAATTAAATTTATAAAAAAAAAAAATACTCGACATCTAAATTGTGTTAGTAAAGATGAAATTTAAAATATGACATCAACAAAGAGAGAGATACAATTCAAAACAACTTTTTAACCAGGCCCCCAATCGTCACATTCCTTATCGGATGCAAACGATCGAAATTTTAATATTTGTATATGAAAAAATGTTTAGACTTCAATAGAAATTGCTCCATCTCAAATGCGACAATTAGGCTTCAGAACCACTAAATGCTGTTGCAATGATTTTTTTTGTATTGTTCAATTTTTTAAATAATATTTTAAAGCACAAAAATTAGTTTTCTGCCTAGCAACTTCTACGATGTCTTTGACGGTAAGACTTAAAGCAAATTTTAGTAAAGAATATTGGATTTTGCTTTTAAGTAATTTTAACACATTGGGCCATAATCATAGTCACAAAAAAGTAGGCTTTTATTAAGAGCTGGCTTTTGTTCATAAAATTTATATGAAATTAAAGTCGTTTTTAAAAAGATACCGACATTAGTGTGACTATGATTATGACCCATTGTTTTCAAGCAACGCTCAATCTCAGGACAAATCTTTGAAACTAAAAACAATTGGCAAAAGCACGAGTACTGTGTGAAACTAATGCCACAAATTAATATAAAATTAGCTTCGTTTACTGTACTTTAGATAAACTCCAATTTTCAATTGAAAAAAAAAAATTCTGGAGCAAATAACGTTATCCATTTTTAAAAATAGTGAACACAAGAACAAAGATTTCATTAATCAGCCTTATTACGAAATCGAAAACAAAAAAGGTGGCAGCCCTCCCCAAATGTTTGAATTTGACAACCATAATCAGGGCGATTATTCGCGATAAAACACCCACGTCTAAATATGAACACTTTTATTTAAAAACTGAAATTTTTGATTTTTGGACCAGCTGATTCTGCAAGTAGAACTTAAATTTCGTTTGCCTGAATCTAACTCAAAGATTTTAATAAAAGTTTTAAACAAAAAGTATTTTTTTAAAAAATTAAATTTTTTTGTGCTTAATTCCAATTATGTTGCTTTGCTGAATGCATTATTTTGCTTGATATTCTCATTATTAGAACTAAACGATAACTAAACGTAGGATGTTATCGAACAGATAAATGCTTTTTGGTTATTACAAACATACTTTATGTAAAAAGTGTATGATAAGCTAAAGATAGGTTTGTGTTGCTAATAACTTTTAACTTGAAATTCAAGCATTTAAAGTTACCATATTTTTGATTTTTGATATGGCAACCTCAGCATCCATAGACATTAAATAATTATTTTATTAATACAAAAAAATAAAGCAATACAATTACACAATAAAATAACAAATATTAAAATAAAATTCTAAAAGTTAAGAATTTTTTAGTTATTTGAAAAATAATTATCAAAAAAAGATATGCCATTGCCACTTTTTATTTATAGCAACGAAAAGTAATCGGTATTCACAGCAGTGGTGCCACATAACAAATATTATAATATTTATCTTATTGAGGACTTGTAATAATGGAAAAAAGTTATTCATCACTTTATCAGTTACTTTAACTAAAGTTAATTATAGCTATCTGAGACCTTATACATAAGGAAGTTGTAATAATGGCAATAAGAGTGATAGCATATCCATATGAACCATTTCAAAGAAGCTACTTCGATCTTCAGTGGATTACCCAGTTCAAATTATACAGCATAGAAAAGTCAAATAACAAATATAGAACATCAACGGTTAGGTAGTGCACATATTGAGATCCTAACGATCACAAGCTATCTGTCTTTTTTTTACATCTTTATAAAAGATACCCCTTTTCATTCTTCTCTTCTCTCTCTCCTACAAAATCAAGCATTCCCAACTAAACTTGCCGAGTGTGGTCATGGTGTATGTAACGTGCTGTGAGAATTGGATTTTTCAACCGCTCATGAGCTAAAAAATGATTAACGCGCTAATTTAGATTTATTTGCTAATTGATCTTTTGGTGGTTGATTTGACAAAATACTCGTCTTTTTCTTTGTTTCAAAAGCAGATAACGCAGATTTTGTGGTGCCATAAAATATTTTTGTGAAAAGAAAAAATTCCACAGAAAGAATTATTTTTAACACGTGATAAATAAAGTACACCTAATTCTCTTTTTACACTATAGATACGTTTCAAGAAAAATCGTTTAAAAAAAGTCATGTAAAAAGAGAATTTTTAAAATTATTCTTACTAGAGTTCACTTCATTAATTCATTAAATATATTTAAAAAAATTAATTAAATTTGGGAAAAAGGAATATCAGTGCCATCACCTGAACAATTTTGTTCATTATCTTGTGAAATTTTTTCTAAATTGAATTAAAATCGTGTTAAAACAAAACAATTCGTAATATTTTCCTTTTTTAACTCGTGTTAAATCAAATTCGTGGTAAAAAGAGATTTAGGTGTAGTAAAAATGAGGTGATAAATTTGTCTAATGAGTGACCTAGTAACGGGTGGCCCAAATGAGACCTAGTGAGTGTATTGTAGTCGTTGTTGGGGGTTTCGAGGTAGAAGCTGTTTCACAATTTGAACTTTGTATGGATACATCTTAAGATCCAGCTTTAAAATTCTCTGTAATGTTGTTCTGGGTATACCCAATTGGCCGGAACCGTGACGAGTTGAGACAGATGAATCATTTGCAACACTCTGCTGCACAGCTTCCACGTTGTCTTCAGTACGAATATTTCGATGAACACCTCTTCCTGGACGGTCGACAACTAAACCCAGTTCCTCAAAACGGCGAACTAAACTTGTAATCATGGAAGATGTGGGCGCTGATCTTACGTTAAAAAAAACGGCGATAATTTCGCTGCGTCAGAACAATTGAGCGTTGAGAAGAATAATAAAAATCGATAATTTTAATGCGTTGTTGTGGACTGTACGTATTCATTTTAAATTTCCAAGAGTTCAGTTATAATCTGCGAAAAGAAAAAATAAATCATGTTAAAAAATAAAAAAGTTATTTGTGTTTCACATCAGCTGGTCTTATTTGGGCCACCCTGTAGCTACCGCCTTTGGAAAAAGAAATTTTTGCACAAAATGCACAACCATATCGCTAAAGGCAGCTCAGCTGAATTGCAAAATTGTCTAACAAACAGAAAAGTGTAAAACCGAGTTTTGAAGGAAAATATAAAAAAAAGAAAAATAATAATAACAAGACTTGGAAGTAATCTACTGAAGATTCAGAGTAGTGTCTGATGAAATAGATTTGCTTGTTTGCTTGTTCGCTAACAAATTTTTGTTTTCCAAGAAAGGTCCCCATATATTTTTTGACCGGCCACGCCCATTTTTAAGCCTACTTTTCAACGATTTTCACTCAAAACTTTTCGAAAAGTACTTAATTTAAGCCTGGAATTATTGTTTGAAATATTTTATTTAGCACTTTGGTTGGAGGACCCAAATGAAGAGAACCTAATAGGCTATTCAGACATACACTGTAATAGAGACATTAAGCATTTTACACAATTATCGCCTTTACTGAGCTCAATTTACCATTAAATAATTGCGCAATTAAAAATTGATTGCAGGTTAATGAAGTCAAAATCAAAATGCAACTCTTTGTTGTGCCCTTAAATATCAACTCAAAAGTGAGAAAAGTTGATATTTTCAGTATTAAAAAAAGAAAAAGTAAATAAATTTAAAAATAAATGTCATAAAAAGGAAATGGCAGCCAAAGTTACCGGTAAATAAATTTTATAAAATTGTCATTGAAAATAATTTTTAAATAACTAATTTCTTTTAATGCCTTCGGAGTAGTTCAATATTTTTAGTATAAGCTACCAACATATTTTTAAAATTTGACTTTCTTTTCATTTTTTATTTTATAAATACTCAAACAAATTTTCCAAAAAAATGTCACAATATTTTCAGTTGTCAAATGCTTAATTGCTTAAACTTAATTGAATATGTGTGAACACCAAAATCAGTCACACAATTTAAAACTTAATTGATTTCATTAACTTTTATGTCTGAACAGGCTATAAGCTTTTCTTTATTTGGGGCGCCCTGTGCAACCTAACCTAACCAAACATTGGTTAGAGCTTCTGATAATAATGCTATCAAAAACGTGAGCCATGAATGGCTGTATTTATTTGGATGGGCTTTTTAGCAATTAAGATTCTATTTCTCTAGAAATTGGTACATACTAGACTTGTGCTCCATAGTTCATTTTAGTGAGCGCTCTTCTAAGTTCAAAAATTAAAAAGGAATAGTTCGTTCACTTAGCTCATTTGATCTTTTGTATTTTTATCACTTACTTTTGATTGTCATTGAACGTTCTTTATTATGTAAAATGATATGAATAGGGTTTGAAAGGAATTTTTTTACGAAAATAGAAAGCAAAAAAAACAAAATAAAATTCAAAAAATTTTTAAATTTAGTTTTCGATTTCTTTTTTATAATGTAGTTCAAAAAGTATTTTAATCACTATGGCTAAAAAAAATTAAGTTTTAATTTTAAAACCTTAAAATAATACATTTTCTCTTCTTCAGTTTATTTGTTTTAAATACCATTTTTGTAAAAGAAAATAATTTGCAACTTTCGTTCCTCCGTCATTGTTTTCGTTTAAGTTTAGTTCGTTCATTCATTTATAGGACGTTCATTTAAAAAAAGCAAGGAAATGAACTATTAGAATTCAAAATACGGGTTAGTTCGTTCATTTCAAATAAGTGAATAGTACAATGTGAATAGTTGGTTCGTGTACTATCCAAGACTAGTATTTACATACCATACATACATACATAAAGAACTGGGCTGGGCGAGACCGGGTAAAAATATTTAGTAGTTCATAATTATAGTCTTTTATATTTAAAGAAGTTTTTGATTTTAATTTGTTTTTGCTTTTAAAGTTAATTTTAGTGGCAAACTATTTTTATGCTTTTTGCCAAGGTGGCATTCTACTTTTCGCTCTCTTTCTCTTTCTCTATCAGAGACTGTTTATTCTGTTTACTTTTTTTTTTTATCTTTAAATTGTCTAAAAGAAAATATTTCGTGCTTTTTTATTACGGCACATGAAGATTTTACCCCCTGGTTACACCCATTTTCTTTTATTATTCATTTTGGCAATTACAATTAATTAAAAACAAAAACTATAAACAAATGATGCTTTTGCAAAGAAATTTATATCACAGAAACTAAACACAACAAATAATATCAATCAAACTGAATACGAAATTTCATCAAACAACAATGCTTCTGAGGGCCGACCTCTATAGGGTTTTTCTTATGAAATGGAATGGTTCATCTTCTTCTTAAATTTAAAAAGTTTCCACTTCTATAGCCTGATAATATAAAATTTATTAACAGATAAAAAAAATAAATAAAAACTTTAAATATTTTTCTTATCAAAAATAAACTTTTATTTCTTCTGAACAAGACCTATTTAAAAAAAATATTTTGAAAGGTTGTTTGTGCTTATAAAATCATCTCATGAGTTGTTTAACTGAAAAAAATAAAATAAAAATAAAATAAAAAATAAACCACAAAAGAGGCGTGTTCTTTGCTCGTTGTTATTGTTTTAATTAATTTCAATAATATTTTTAAATTAAAAATAAAACATTTGCGTGGTTTGTGTTACAGCACGTTTTTTTATTTATTTAGCTGTGTTACTGTGTTCTTTATTTAGATTCTGTACAAATTGCTTAAATTGCCTGTTAATTAAGAGAAATTGAAAAAAAAAATTGTTTTTCTTAAAAAAGAAATTGTTCTCCGTCAATTGAAATGGTGGTGGCTGTAATAAAAAAAACCAAAAAAATATTTTTTATTAATTTAAAAGGATAACAGGGAATATTTGTTTATTAATTTTAATAGAAAATTCATACATACCACTCGAACTACCGTACAAAAATTATTAAAAAAAATAACACTATGCAACAAAATCAAATTTTTATTTTTGCACTGAAATGACAAGTTAAGCTGACCGCTTTTTCCTAAATGGTTTAAGTGACACGATGAATATTACCTGGAAACGGTGCCTCTAATATGACTTTAAAATAAATCCGAAATTGCGCCACAAAATTTTCTTCAAATCGTACTTATATTATTTTTGAATCAGCTTAGTGGTTTCAAAAATATCGTAAAAGTTAAAAAAAATTGAAAAATTTTTCATTTTTAAAATAGAATAAGGAACAAATCGATGTAAAATTTTTGATTTTATTCACTTTGAAGTCAATCTATCAGGCAAAAACAGACACAACTTTATCAGAAACAAAAAACTGGTTTTGTTTTGTCACAACTTTCACGATATTTTTGAAAACACTAGGTTAATTCAAACTCAATGTAGGTACGACTTCAAGAAAGTTTTGTTTTGGATTTGTTTTTTTTAATTGGACCAACAATATATGTCATGTCACCTCTTGAATTTAGAAAATAATAGTCAGGCTTATTACCAGTGTTGTTGTCGTATTCGTATTTACAACAAGCAAATATATAACACATGATTGGCGTTGCCATCTATCACTGTTTTCGTCACGACATCGACACTCATAATCAGGTCTATTATATCTCAGAAATAGCCAGTTAAAAGAAAAAAACAAAGTGCAAGGCCTCTATACTCACATTCCATATCCAGTAAGATGGTTAGAAATTTCAGCTTTTTGTAGGAATTACGTTGACACTTCATATTTACTTTTTCATTTTAAAATAAAAACACACATTTTTAAGAGAGATGAGATTGATTTAGTTATTGAACAAGTCTCGTTCCGTTTAAGTATGGAATAAAATATCTGCGCCGGCAATTCGTTCAATATCTAATGAAGCAAAGTGAAGTCAATGCCAGTTTTTCGAAAAAACTCATCTCCAATAAAGCGCATTTGCAAATTTGAGGGCTCATAAAATCCTCTACAATCTATGATAAACAAATGCACCTACAATGAGTAAATATCTGGTGTGGATTTTGCTCAGTTGTGATCAGAATTCGTTACAGGAATGTGAACGACACTGCGCAGCAGGAAATTAAAAATGTACTGGGACACCCTTCGCTCGTTATCGAATGCGACGATTTGCTTATAAATGTGAAATGCTTTGAAAACAGTTTTCAGTTGCTTTGCTCTATAAGTTGACTTAAACTTTGTTGCAAAATAAATACTTTGTGGATCATATTCTTTAATTTCAAAATTCTTCATATAATTTCAACTTACTTAAAATGTAAAACAAAAATCTTTGCTTTTATTGGCTTAAAATTTTTAAAACCTTTTTATTTATATATTTTTAAGGCTTTAAAGGGCCCTTAACAAGTGCATTTCTATGCGCTACTTTTGTGCTAATGCATTTCTAAATTTCAATTTATTATTAATAATTCAAATCTCTTCCACAAAATTTCCATCATCAATAAAATCAAAACGAAAAGGTAAACCAAGGCCAGCATTATGAACAAAGGAGCGGTATATTCCCAGCCCACTTGCACTAAAAAACTGTTGGACCTTTGGCAATCCAATCTTTTTTCTACCCAGAAACGTTCATGGCGACGATAAATTCCTGATTCCAAAATCCGCATTTGTCTACAATAAAAACATAAAAAATCTATTAAAAAAATCAACAAATAAAAAAAATTTTAATTATACTTTAATTTAAATAGCTCATAGTAAGAAGAGTTGATATTTGTGTGTTGATACAAAGGCTCTTCGGTTCTGAAGAGTATTTCGTTTAGGTCACAAATTTCTTTATCTGTATATCGTTGCTGTATCAAACCAAAACCCGAAAAAGGCTCTAGTACCAGTACATAACCAGGTTCATCACGTACTCTGCGCAAACCATCATCTACATTTATCCAGACACTGTCGGGATTACGTTTCACTTTGATTTTATTCTGCACAAATCTTTTAATTTCCGGTAAAGGTGAGCTCTGTAAAAGTCACAATAATTTTTAAAATAGTTTAACGGAAAAGCCAAAGTTCAACTTACATTCAAATATGATTTTGTATAGGCTATTGGCAATAAGCCCACTTCCAATTTGCTGTCTGCCAACTGTGCCATAGTCTTGATATTTGATTTAATAGGCGAACCCAATAGTATTGATACCACTACTGATGTATAATAATTGTAAATAATAAAAGTTAATAGAGATAGAGTAATGAAAGCAATACGGCCACCAGCCGAATTGGGTATTAGAAAACTGCCTTGGCAACAAGCTGAGCCAAAAGATATCAAGCACGTGGTTAGCAGTGAGGGCACAAACTCCAAATATGTTTTCATTTTATGAAATTCTATTAAAAATGTCAACCATAATGATGTCGCTATTAATAGCAGTAAAACAGCAAACAGTACCCAAACTCGTAGTGCAAACGGTTCCAAAAAAGCATCAAATTTTATTTCGGCATTTTGTGGGGTACGAAAAATGCAAACTTGCCGAAAATTGGATGCTTTCATTAGAGGTTTCACGTATTTTGAACGATTTTTCGACGTAAGAAATGGTGATGAAGCCAAATCAGCTGAATTTTCTATGCCAATGGCACCAACTACACCACCATTTATTTCGGTACGACTCCACGTATTAGTGAAATTATAGCGAAAACTGAAAAAATAAAATTGTAAAGAAATAAAAAGACTTACACAAACATACACTGAGAAAACAATTTTGTTTGACAGAACTAAATTTGTTACCAGTCAAAAATTCAATTTTAATAAACGAATTTTTTAATTGTGATCGGTATTACCGATTGAAATACTTATGCTTAAGAGAATTAAATGTTTATCTTTTATTATCGAATTTTGCTGACTAAATACGACTAAAAAATTCATTGAACAAAACTGAATTTTAGAATTTTTGTAACAAGTTTAGTTCTCACAATCAAACTTGTTTTCTGTGTGTGGTATTTGAAAATTGAAAAGAATTTTATACGTGTTTGTATACAAGTGCTTTAAAAGGTATGAAGGCTTTAGAAAAAAGCACACCAATTTTTAAATTAAAAAAGCTGCTTCTGGCTTTGGATACTTACTTGCATTCCAGTGTATCCTTTATAATTAGTGTATTTTGATAGCTAAATTTGGCTAAACCATCAATATGTTTGTCTTTGATGGAGCTTAAATGGGCTAGAATTTCCTTCTCTGGAGCTGTTAGAGGTACACTGGTAACCTTTTATTTAATTTAAGAAAAATTATTTTTTTTTTTTATTTTTATAAAAATACATTAAAAACACACCACTGTAGCTACTCTCAGGGTTATATCTCTCATAACCGAACGGTGTTGATACTTTAATCTTTCATGCAACGAAGATAAATATTTTTTCAAAACACATTCCTTTCTGGAACACGCCAACTCACGATCAAGTGTTATATTTAGCTTACCACCCAAATTTAAGCCATTATTGTAGACATCGTGCAAAATAAAAGTAGAATTGTGATGAGAGTTTAATAAATTTGAGTTGGGCATAACCAAAGTAATATCAGCATCTACGGCCATGGGAGTTTTTCGAAACAGGTTTTTGAAACTTTTAATATCCCCAGTAGAGTCATACATTAGCCAATGGTAGTATGGTTTAAACAGATTTTCACTGGTGGCCTGAAATCAGTAGACAGTATAAAGAAGCCATACAAGTAAACTCTTTTATTAAAAATGGTGGGACATTCGATGATCACCTTCCTTTGGGTGCGTAGGCATGGTACTACTATAGGAAACTGTAGGTCGGAGGGGTCGAGGCTGTCAGAGCAGAATACCGATACGTCCTGCGGCATCCCTCTATCGGTCTGGAAACAGCAGATCGAGAGCACAGTCCAGATGGAGTGACGAACGGACGTGCAATACAGCGAGAATGATCTCGCTTAGAGTAGATAGCAATCGCAGCAGCGATCTACTGAGGTCAGTTGAAAATGTGGTGGCGGTAGTAGCAGGCCACTACAATTTTGGCAACCATAAGGTTGCCATCACTCGACTACTGTAGAAGTTGTGAAAATGGAGGAGCGGCTTAGGCTCCCTTTTGGAGAGCTCTACTTGCAGGGTCTTACAGCGCTGTCGACTATAAGGGTCGATATCTTATATCGCTTCGTTAGAAGTAGCAATTTGTTTGAGTGACGGACTCATCTTCTCTATCTGTCTTTTTATTTATTTACTTTCCTTTCACTCTTCTATTTCTTCACTTCCCCTTAGACAAATATAACAAAGGAACCACATTAAAGAACCCATATGAGCCCAGCTTCTGATTTTCTTATTTGGGCCTCCTGGATAACCTAAGCTAACCTATGTCCCTATTACGGCTTACAACTCAAGACTATTTTGGTTAAAATTTTTAAATTTGTGTTATTACCGATTACAACTTGATGTTTGTGCGGTTGATAAAAACCTAAAAAAATTACAACTCACCCGTTACAACCGTTGTTTTAATTTCAACTCAATTGAGTTGAGCTGTGAACCATAATACAGGCCTACAAAGATTTTGGTGCCGCCAAAATGAAAACTGATTTCTAATAAACTCCATACCCTGCTGCAAAAAAGAAGAGTTTACGCGCCATATAATTTGCAATAGCTCAAGAACTAACTTTTTGATTAATTTTTGGAATAAAATAGCCTTTAAATTATGTGACTCACCCCTATTATGTAAGTCGCCAGTGATGACATAAAAATGTTATAGACGAATTACTGTTGATGGCTGTTTAGTATTATATGAGACGCTTTAAAGTTGCCGCTGAGCTGGGCGACTTAAAGCCTATAAAATATTTTAAGCCTTTCAACAAGAAAGTTTTTGAAAATTAAAAGTTCTTAAAGATAAAAAAATAGTATTGAAATTGAGACAAAAATTAAAATAATTTGAAAAACTAATTGCTGAACAATAAAGCAAGCAAAGTTTAACAAGACGGTTGTCTAGCTGCACTCCACATCCCATTAATTGTGACAAATATACTTATAGAGCCCGGAAATTTTAAAGCTGATTGGAAGGGAATCACTATAAAATTAAATTCGGTTTGTTCAATAAAGGATGTTAATAACTTGTAAAAAGTACATTTCCATAAATTTAAGTAAAAGTGTATGATGATATACTCTTATTATTCACACATTTGATATCCTGCAAATTAAAAATGTCCTACCCTTTCCTTAAGATTGTCCTTGCAGCCTAAGATTTCATCATCAGAATTTTCACTTTTTCGCAAAAACCATGTTTTATTTTAAATTGAATAGAAAATTAGAAAACTTTCCCAAAATATATAAGGATGGTAAATAGAGATCACACTTATTTTTTTTAAATTATCGAAAATGTGTCATCGCTGACACAACTCTCTTAGATAATATCATTTTACCGTCGAAAGGTCGTATTGTTGCTTTAATACGACACCGACAATAAAATCAATACATAATAAAAGTGATTATCAATTTTTATCAGTCCTGTAGGTTAAAAGATTTTTGCAAAATTTCGTCAAAAAAACATATTTTTTTAAGACAATTTAAAAAAATTTCTTCTTAAAAAATTAATACAAAATCTTAAATTGGATCCTCGATAATACGTGTTTTTAAGTAAGTGAAGAAAAATATTCCGAGTTAAATATGTTTTACGTTAAAATTACTTCAGATTATCTTTAAACAAATTTTTTATTATAATTTTCCCTAATACCCCAGTACTATGAAATATTTCGACAATATTAAAACACTTCCAGAAAGCTTGGAACCTTTAGACTAAATTACTTTTTGGTTTTGGTAATTTTCTGGTGCAAAATCGGCAATGGTATCTCGGCAAAATGGAGAATGATAAAAATTCCTCAAAGCAAAAGGTGTATGAAAGAATTTCAAAAATTTTTTAAAAATAATACAAAACAATTTCTGAGTATTTAGGTCATAGATTAGAAATCTAGACGACCACCCCTTTAAAATGATATGTGTCCCATTCCGTAATCTTCTATGGTTGGTTTGCAAATTGGTAAAACGCCTATTTTTACCTATACCAAAAACATATCTAGAAATATTTAATGACGTAAGAATTATTTGATAAATATGCCATAAATACTGAAAAGATATTTACAAATACTAAAAAACGTAAGGGGTTACGTTAAAACATATTTAACTCGGTATATTTATCTTCACCCACTGTATTTCTTAACTCCTTGTACCCTGTTCCTTCCATAAATGTAGGCCCTTTTTTTTATTTGTATTTGAAAACAGAATCTTTTATTTCCACTTGCTCTTACCTTTTGCAAAATGTTTAAAGAATTTGTACAATTCATGTCGAAGTATATGGCCTCATGTGGATTTTCATGTTTAATTAAACGGCCCTTTAAATCATCTTCAAGTTGTATTTGATCTATAGGCCACAATTGCACACACAAATTATTTTTCATGGCCACATTTGTGAAATGTAATTGAGCTAGAAATTTTTGATTTAATTGTTTTACCATTTCAAACTCAACAAAACTATCAATCACTTACTTTTCATGTCCCAACAGTGTAATATCATTAGCCATTTTATGTTGTTGCTTAAAAAATTATATAAAATTAAATTAATCAAAGAGAAATTAACCATTTCGGAAATGGCATTATTAAAAAAAAAGTTTAATTATAAAATTTATTTTTAGGCTTTCAAAAATTTGGTTTAGGTTAAGTTTAAATAGAAGCAGAAAAAGGTTTTTAATCAACTAAATAAAATGGCCCATAAAATTTGTCATTTATATGGTTTAACTTGCCATTAATTATTAATTTAAAATAAACATTTACCTGTCAATATTTGCTTATTTATGACAGTTTGATGACAGTTTAACTAGAGAAATGTAAAAAAAAAAATAATTAGTCTTCGCTATTCTAGAAAACTAAGTTGATTGTGAAAACGAATTTTACGCTGTACAAACAGTTAGTCAAGTCATAGAAAAATTTACTTATACCGCTATTATGGTTCACAACTTAAATCTACTTTAGTTGTAATTTTGGTATTACAGCCTATTTAGGTTATTACTGATTACAACTCTGTGTTCGTGCAGTTGAGAAGATCATACAAAAATGACAACTCAATTACAACTTAACTGAGTTGAATAGTGAACTAAACTAGAGGCATTAATTTATCTTTAAGTCCCTGTGTGTTGACTGGGTCAAGATAAAGGAGAAACAAAAATAATTTTTAGTATCTTTTTTCCATGCCATTCCGAAGTCCGGGTAATCTAACTTAGTCTCCAATGTCTCAGTCCAATGCATTCGCCAGTATCTTCATCGAGACATTACCATCATACTTGATGTTCTGGTGCATTTATAAATAGTGTCCCAGTAAGAGTGCACTTTCTTATTTAATGCTGCAGTAAATCGTTTGTTTTACGCTCTGTTCGTCAGGTGGCGCCGTCTTGCTAAAACCACATATCGGCCAGATTTATGCCATCCAATTAAGGTCAGAATAACTTCGTCATCATGTTGCTGCAACGAATTCAGTTCACATTTTCGACCTCATCTTCAAAAAGGTAAAGCCTAACCAAAATCCACACCATACAGTTGCTCGTTATGAGTGCATTTATTTCTCAATGATGGCATGAAGATTTTCCGATAATTTTTTTTTTAGAAATCATTCAAATGGAAATGCACTTTGTCAGAAAAGATGTTTTTTTTTTGCGAGAAATTGGCATAGACTTCACTCTGCTTCCTTACCCTGAACGAATTTTATTCCATGTCTAATGGGAACATCAAAAAAAATCTAAAAAAAATATAAAAAGTGCACTCTTTCTGAGATACTCTATACTTTTCTTTAAACTAGGACTGCATTTGTGTGCAGACAAACAAATAAAAACTAACGAAACCCAGGGAAAATCTTAACACTTGTATTGCGGTGTAAAATCTCCTCTAGCATGCAAGTTTGAAGTTGTTTCTATAGGGTGGGCCATTTAAAATTTGAATTGGCTGATTATTTTTTTAAATTTGTGGTTCTATTGGAAAGGTTGAATTTTGTCATTTAAGAATGGAATACAATGTCATTCATATGACTACCAGGATTGGTTCGACAGTACCCCACCCCATCAACCCAATTTTTCAGTACATTTTCGTGTTTTCATATGAAGCTCGGTGGCTGTTAATAAGCAAAGTTGAGAGAATTCACACGTGACTATAGAGAAACCAATTCCTCCACTACGAGTCACTCTTTGGTGTTGATTTTGGTCTGGCGGCATCATTCGGCCATGGGCAAGGAGATGCCGTTATCGTTAACGGTGAGCATTACAGTCCCATGCTCAGCGAATTTTTATTTCCAAAAATTTGAAAACAAAAATTGGTTTCAACAAGATGAGGCCTCATTTCACACACCCTACGTAACCATCAATATTTTACGCACTGTTTTTGAAAATCGAATAATCAGCCGAAATTGTGATGTCCGAGCTGTGATTTGAGCCCTTTTGATTATTGAGGATAAATGTTACAGAAACCATGCAGAGGCAATTGAATGGTTGAAACATAAAATCGAATTTGCCATTGAAGAGATTCGAGCCGAAACAATCGAAAATGTGTTGCCGAGCCAGCCGTGGTAGTCACATGAATGATATTGTATTCAACCTTTCCAAAAACACCAAAAATTTTCTTTTCTTTATTGCCGATTCAAATTTAAAATTTTAAATGGCCCACCCGTTTAATGGCTGTTTGTGGTCATCACGCTGCAACATGCAACATGTTGCCTTTAGCCACGTTTTATGCTTAATTCTCTTAATCGGTAATATTAGCAACAAGTGATTTATTTGTTAAACCACGTGCACTTTTATAGTGTCTGCGCATGACTGTTTTTTTTTTTTTTTTTTTTTTTTTACTAAAAAAATAAATTCTCATACCCAACTGGCAAAAATGTAAAGCTGCTAAAAGATTTGTGAAGTAAAACTCTTTTGGATTTAAAAGCTTTTCAAAGTGTACAACTGCTTTATTTAAGTGAATTAACAATAAATGTGCTTAAAGTGCTGTAAAGATTTCGCTTTGACTTTTTTCATTTCTGTATTCTGTATTTCTTTAATTTGTTAGTTCTGCACAAAAGATCTCAAAGGTCGGGTATAATTTTTAATTCCCTTTATCCTTTTCATTTGCCTGTCTGGTTTCTTTTATTTGCAGTTCTTTTAGTATAACGATGCCAAAGGATTTCTAGCAACAAAACCATCAGTGTTAGCAAATAGCTGCCAAGTAATAAAAGAAATAAAGGAGCTGTATACTCCAGGCCGACACTTAAAAGAAAACTGCTGGCCATATAATTTAAACGTGTGCGAATCCATACATGTTTATGTTTAGCCAATATTCCAGATTCCAAAATGCGCAGCATTCTTAAAGCACAATTTTAAATATTTAAATTTAAATTAAAAAATTTATAAAATGCCCACCTAAGTCGTATAATTTCCCTGTAGCTGGAATTTCTATGCAAGTGTAAGCTAAGGACAGTATCATAACGAAATTGAAACTCATTCAAGTCGTTTATTTCATGGGGTTCATACTGTTTTTCGATTATATTGTAGCCATCTTGAGCCTCAAAAATGTATACAAATCCTGGATTAAAACGCATTTTATTAAGGCCTGTCTGCAGCGGCTGCCACACACTTTTTGTATCCTTTTTAGTTTCAATTTTACGTTGAACAAATTGCTGAACAACTGGCAATTTGGAAAACTAAAGAAATGTGAAAAAATTTTAAAAGGAAAATGATTTATTTTCAATGTCACACAGTTAACAACTTTTGTTTTTTGTATCTAACTTAAGATTAGCTGCTTAATTTAAATAAAATAAAAAAAAAACAGTCAAAATGGCACAAGTTTTATCTGAAATTCAAATTAAATGATCGTCACTGTTTTGTGCAACTGAACCAATGGTTCGAACAAATCATGTCCCAGCACTTGTCAAATATGGTGGCTAGAGAAAAGATAATTTTTATGATGTAACTACTAGCTTGTAAAGGGTGTCTCAGTCAGAATGCTCTTTTTCATTTCGTGCTGCAATAAATTGATTGTTTGATGCGCGGTGTAACAGATGGCACCGTCTTGCTGAAACCATTTTTACGATTGTAAGTCCTGACTAAAATTTCCACCAGATGTAGTAAGTATATGGAAGGGTTTTCTAAGCCCAAATTTGACAATTTTGTATATTCACGAACTTACTCAGATGGAAATGCGCTTCTTCAGAGAAGATGATTAATTTTTTTTTTTCGAAAAATTAGCATTGATTTAATTCTCCTCCAACACAGTTATAAGGCGTTTTTCTTACGCCTTAATAATTCATTTTTAATAATTTGCCAAATTGCAAAAATTATACAGCCTTACTGAGACACCCACTACTTAAGCTTTTTGCTTTTGTAGAAAATAACAACAAAAAATATTTATTTGAAATTCCATAATCAGTTGGAGATCCTTTTTTTTTTGCTTACATTTAAATACGCAATCATGTAGGGTAAAGGTTGGAGTCCAACCTCCAAATTAGAATCAGCCAAATCTGCTAGTGTTTTTATATTTGATTTAATAGGAGAACCCAACAGAGATGACACCACCACCGAAGTATAATAATTATACATTAAGAAGCTAAACAAAAATAAAGATATAAAAGCCAAACGGCCGGCCATTGAATTGGGTAACAAAAAGCTACCCTGAGCACAGGCTGAACCAAAAGAAATCAAACAAGTTGTTAACAATGACGGCACAAACTCGCAATAATTTTTTAGTTTATGTAATTCCACAAAGAAAATGATCCATAGAATTAGGCCACATAGAGCTAAAATAGCGGCAAAAAGAAACCACACTTTAGTGCTGAAAGGATCAATAAACACACGACCTTGTATGCCAGAATTGCTCGGTGTACGAAACATGCAAACCGCACGTGATGTGCTAATCTGAGTTATGGGGACCAAATAATGAAAGCGATTTGTAGTATGAAAGACTGCAGCACTAGAAAAATCGGCCGTGTCCTCAATCAAGGCTCCCACAATGCCACCTTTAAGTTCTGTATCCGACCAGACCTTGTAGTAGCTATAAGAAACTCTAAAAAAAAAAGATTAATTTTTATTTTTGTTTTCATAAATATTAAGAACTCAAATTAAAAATTACTTACTTTGCATACAAATAATCTTTTAATACCATAAAAAGATGAAAATCGAATCTGGGTATCGTATATAAATGGAGATCTGTTTCCGATAAAAGCTGTCTTTGTAATTCCTCTTCAGATACGTTTAAGTCATGACTGCCGATCTGAAAGAAAGTTTTTTTTTCTCTTTTCTTAAATGAACGTTTGAAGAGATTTGATTAGAGAATTTCCTTGTACCACCCAGAACAACAGAAATAAAGTTTACGCCTTCAGCAAGTTATTTCTCTGTTTACAAAATTCAGATGTCTGGATACACGGCACATCTAGATCCAGAACAATTTTTGCTCTCATACGCTTACACATACATAAGTCTAGCTGTGACGTGCATCTAGACAGCTGCATTCTGTTACCAGAGAAATAACTTTCCGAAAGGCGTAATTTTTTCTTGTACTACACAAAATTACATATTTAAGTCAACTTTTGGATCCCAGCAACTGAAAACTGTTTTTAATTTATTTTGGAGCGCTAATTTCCAATTGCGTCTTATGAGCGAGATATACCGTTATTTCCTAAATGAAGTAGGGGACGCGACATATACAGGCATTAAATGAAAACGGTTGGCTCAAAAAAAAAACAGAATCATTAAAACAAAATCTAATTTAAGCATCGTCTTCATTGAAACTTTTGAGGTTATATGATTATAAAAAAGGCAGATTTTTATTTTACTTCTTTTTTTTAAATTATTTTTTGTAAATTAAATTTTTTTTTTTAATTTTTTCTGCTATCCTTAAAAGTGGTGGGTCAATTTAAAAACGAAGTAGACACGACTTAAAGAAAATCAAATAAAAGCTGTCTCAATAAGTGTGTGCTTTTTCTTTTTAAAATATCATCATGTATTTTTTGAGAGAGTTCTGATTTTAAGAAAGACATGCTCAGCGCAAAGTTGGCAATTTTTCCGATGTAGCACATTTTGATCGGAATGACTTAGTGAATACACAAAATTGTCGAATTGGCAGCTCTAAAAATCCTCATGCAATTCTATGTCTGGTGTAGATTTTGATCAGGCCTTATATTTTTTTTGAAGATGAGACCGAAATTGTGGTGACTGTGAGCGACATTCGATAACAAAGTTATTGTGGCCTCAGCAAGATGGTGCCACCTGCCACACACGTGAAGCCATTGATTTATTGCAGCATGAAATGAAAAAGTGCACTCTTACTAAGATACCCTATATAAGTAAATCTCACATATGTATGTCATACCATTTCTTGAATGTAGAGCCAAAAAAACAAAAAAAAAACACTTTGAAACCAGAGGGCAAATCGTGGCATTCGATAACGAGCAGCTTCTTTCGAATTGCTAAAAAAATTTCATACAAAAAAACAAAATTTTCTATCGTTTTCATTCAACGATTTGACTCCAGTTTTCAATGGCTCTGGTCCAAAATCGTTTATATTTGTGTAATTAATTTTTTTTACCACCTACCACTACTGCCACTCTCATCGTTATGTCTCTTAAACTGTCTCTATTTCCATAAGTTGTTCTCTTACTTAGCTCTGACAAATAATTTGTCTTCTGGCATTTTGTTTTATGGCAGTCAATTTCATAATTTGCTGTCATATTAAGGGATCCCCCTATAAACCAGCCATTGTTATAGACATCGAAGGTTGTATAAGCACTGTTGTTGAGTTCTAAAGTATTTGGCTTTACATAAGTCATTTTTGTATCCACCGAAAGATTTACGTTATTAAACGTTTCGTAAAACCTTGAGAAATTTGAGAAATCATCATAAATAAGCCAATTGTAGCGGTAATTGAACAAACGCTGATGGCTGCTCTGTAAGAGAAAAAGTTGAAATATTAGATCAATAACAGTGTTATTGAGTAACATAATAAATTATTGGCACACCCTATGAATAATATAATCTGTTTGATTGCAAGTAAAATCCATAAAAACTCCAATTTGAGGTTGATTGTAGCGCAGGTAACGATAACCGAAATTAGATAAAACATTAATATCATTTAAATTAACATACTGGCTGTAGAGTGCATATTGAGAGCTTAATGTAGAAAAACGATATAAAGCTGAAATCAAGAAAACGAAAAAAAAATTTTTTGTTCATTAAAAAAACAAATTCTTTAAAAAAATTTACTTGCTCTATTCCAACAGTGGAATAATAGCACACAAGCCAATTTAGCACTTGAAAAATAATTTACTAAAAAACTTAAGAAATTTAAGTTAAACATTTTTTCCAGTAGCAAAAAAATGGCTTCTTAGCTGAGATGACAGACAGACTTTAAAAACTCAAATAAAAATTTCCCGCTATTTATAGCAAAAAAAAAATTGCCCTTCAATGATTAATAAATTTTAATAAGTGACAGTCAAAAATAAAATAAATTTGTAGTTCCTTTATTTTGACAAAATAATTTGTCTTAAATTAAACTTGTTAATAACGCTTAATGTCTTTATAAATTATTAACAGCTCGCAGAGAAATTGCTGAATTCATAATTAACTATACTTGTTTGATAATATGCAACAAGTTGTTGAATGCATTTAAAATTTGATTTACGAGTATAAAGTTACTGAAATATTTAACACAAAAATAAAAATAAGAAAAAACTACTTTATGGTTTTCAATTTAACGATTCGACGCAATGAAAATGGCGCCAAAATAGTTTTTATGAATGAATTTTTTGTTGTTGGCTTGTGTTTACACTTTTATAATCCTAATATGCGAGTTAAATTTAATCATGACTGTGTCTGTATGTCTGTCTTTAAGAGTGTGCGTGTGTTTTTTTCGACTTTTTGTTGCCTGCTTATTCTGTGTGCATAGACCTCACAAATGTGTTGTCTGCTTTTAGGGATTTAAACGTATTTATAGGAATTTAGTTTACAAAGCGCTTTTGGCGCGTTCAAACGGATTTGACCGTGTTTTCGGAAATAAATTAAAAATATTTTTTTCTTAATATTAAAAAATAAAAAAAAAATTGTATGCCGACGGTTAATGTGAAAAATTTGAACTTTAATTGCAAAAGAAATTTATTAACAATAAAAAATTAAAAAAAAAAAAACTAAAAAAAAAATAAAAAATTATTTTTGTGGAAAGAAATGTTTTTAAGATTTTTTATATTGTTTTTTTTTTTTAATTATTAAGCTTTAACTTGTTTCTGTTTTCAATAAGTAACCACAAAAAATTTTTTTTTAATCTTATTAAAACTGTATGCCCAAAAAATCAAAAAATTTTTAAGCTGAAAAGTTTTAATTAAAACAAAAATAAAATTATTTTGAAGCAATGCAATGTCTGAAAAAAGTTTCCAATTTTTTTTTTTTAATTTTTTATATAAAAGAAAGAATTAAAAAAATTAACTTTTAAAATAAGTACTCGTATGCCATTATTAAATATATTTGTTTATTTTTAAAATGTTGATTGAGAAATTTGTTTATTTTGTTCAATGCCTACTTTGTTATAGTTTCTTATTTTCTTGTTTGAATTTTCTTAAAATTTTTTTTCTTTGCCTATTGACTTCATTTTTATTAAGTCAAATGGTGTAACAATATAAGTATTGAAATGTTCTAGCAAGAATTAACGAAACTTGGGAGTAATCCACTGATGATCGAAGTAGCTTTCTTGAAATGGTCCATATGGATATGATATCACTCTTTGTACTTGTTGTGCTAGGTGCACAATTTTTTTTAATTCTCCATGAGAATATTGTGGATATTTTTTAGAACAAAATTAATAATTTTACTTTTATACTAAAAATTTATAAGCTTAAGAAATTTTGTAAAAATTTTGTAACTTCAAGGAAAAAAGTTTGAAAATTTTTAAACTTAATTATTCTTTAACCCCCAAATTCATAAAAAATATTATGTGCTTAATAAGGGGTTATTTGACAAATACTGCATAGAAGTCTGTCAAATAAGCCCTTAATAAGCATATAATATTTTTTATGAATTTGGGGGTTAGAATTTAACAAAATATTAATCTTTATTTGTGCTTAATTCCAGAATTGTGTTGGGTTATTTGAAATTTATTGTTTGAATTTTGTTAAACTTTTGAATTCGAAATAAAATTATTACACATATTCAAAGAATTAAATAAATAAATATTTTTTAAGCTGTAATGTGAAAATTTTCAGATAAAAAGGTCAAATAATCTAGATTTATATTCTAAGAATTTTTATTTTATTATTTTCATTCAGTTTCAATTCTTTTCTTGTAATTTTCAATAATAAATGGAATAAATCACCATTTTTAGAAACATAAAACATTAAATTTAATCCCAGACATTGATCCACAACATCTCTTTCAGAAAAATATATTTTTTTTCCATTTGTATCACCAACTTATGATACTGTTTTGCTGGCTTATTGAAGGTATAAAAAAAAACCCCCAGTAAAAATAAGAAAACCAAAAACAAAAATATTTTTGTTTAGTACAAATAAAATTTTTTAGAATATAATTTAAAATTTTATGATTTTACTAAAAGTTTCTAATAATTTAGAACCACAATTTTTAAATAGATTTTTATAACATAATTTACAACTTTTTATTTGTACTAAAAACTTTTAACTTTTAGAGCAAGGATATTTTTAACTTGGCACCAACAAAAAATATTTAAACGAGAAAAATTTTAAAACAAAAAAAATTACATTTTTAAATAAAACACTTTAGAACAAAATTGAAACATTTATTAAAAAAAATTTCAAACAAAATTTTACAGTTGTAATTTGTACTAAAAATTTTAAAAAATTTTATTTTGCTGATTTTTCCATCCTAAATTTTGACTTTGTGGCCTAAATTTGTTTATGAAAATAAAAGACAGAATTGTTATTTAATATTGTCCCGATTTTATTTTGACTTTTTCAAGGAATCTCGTCTTTTTTAATTAACAGAAAACATTATAGAAAGTACATCAGAGTGTTTTACTTACAATATAAAAATATATATGTCACATTGATAATTATATATTATAAAAGTTAAAAAAATTCTAAATTTATAAAAAAATTTTTACCCTTTACTTGAGACTTAAATATGTATTACAATTTTGTTTTGTTTTTATTTTTATTTTAGAACGAAAAATTTTTTTTTCTAAACTTAGAATTAAACATTTTTTATTTTTAGAACAAAACTTTTCATTTGTACTAAAAACTTTTAAAAGTTGTAGAACAAAATTTAATCATTTTAAAATTGTACTAAAAATTTCTAATTTTTTAAAAATATTTAAAGGATTCGGAACAAGATTTCAAACTTTAGATCTGACGGTCGCTTTCGATACCGAGCAAACTATCGTATCGTATGACATTTCGACACGATTGAAGTAAGCAAATCACCGCATACGATATCTATCGAATCGTAAATGCTTGCCAAATGCAAGTAAATTAAAAAGTTTAATGGTGTTTTCTTTTCTGAAAGCAAATGCTGCCGTTTATTTCTGTAACACTTTTTAAATGTTACTCATACACTTATGTTGTGCTACAATTTTTATGATCACAATCGAACAAAAAAGTGCGATCAAGAAATGTAGTATACTCAGTGCGTATACTACATTTCTTCGGCTCTATTTAAAAATCGCACAAATTACAAAGAAACTTTGCCGAAGGAACCACACCTCTACAATGTATTTTGATGTCCCGACTTTTGATCCGAACGGTCAAAGTTTGAAAAATCTCACTTTGATCCATTTAGAGTGCCTCAATCGAGCTAAAATGTATGACCGACCCCCACTATCTTTGGAAGGCCGACCCACCTATGCCAGTGGCACACCCCCTGGAACCACCCCTGGAGGGTTCCCCATACAAACATTTAAAAAAATCACCATTTTTGGCACTATACAAGAAAAAAATCAGCGAAATTCCATGTTTTTTTATTTTTGGAACGTATTTTTCTCTTTAGAAATTTATTTAGTCAGAATGAAATGAAAAAATTAATTTTACTTATAAATGGTGTTTTTTATAGACGTATAGAACTTTAAGTTGGCACTACTATTCAAGATGGCGACCGATTTAACAGATGTCAAGTGATTTATTCTCAGTTTGGTTTGGCAATTCATCATGAATAGACTCACGCCTGAACAACGCTTGCAAATAGTGCAATTTTATTTATAAAATAATGGTTCATAATTTTGATTTTCATAAGCGAATTTTGTTTAGCGATGAAGCGCACTTCTGGTTGAATGGCTACGTCAACAAACAAAACTGCCGCATTTGGAGTGAAGCTAATCCTCAAGTGTATGTCGAAACACCGTTACATCCAGAAAAACTGACTGTTTGGTGCGCTTTATGGGCTGATGGAATAATTGGTCCGTACTTCTTCAAAAACTATGATGGCCAGAACGTTACAGTCAATAGTGATCGGTATAGAGCCATGATTACTAACTTTTTCATTCCTGAATTGAACAACCATGATGTCCAGAAGCTGCGGTTCCAACAAGACGGCGCAACATGTCACACAGCTCGTGCCACAATCGATTTATTGAAAGACACGTTTGGTGACCGCCTAATTTCACGTTTTGGACCTGTGAATTGGCCTCCAAGATCTTGAGATTTAACACCGCTAGACTACTTTCTGTGGGGCTATGTAAAGTCATTGGTCTATGCGGATAAACCACAAACGCTTGACCATTTGGAAGACAACATTCGCCGTGTTATTGCCGATATAAGGCCACAAATGTTGGAAAAAGTCATCGAAAATGGGACGTCCAGATTGGACTACATCCTAGCCAATGTAATGCCACAAGATTATCTTTCGCATAAATAAAATTCATGTCAATCGAATAATCCATCGTTGTTTTATTGCAATTTAAAATTCTATACGTCTATAAAAAACACCCTTTAATAATAGAAAAGAAAATGAAAAAAATGAATACTCACCCATAAAAAAAATCGAAGGTAAAACATGCAGCATTCTTTACACTTATTCGTGCAACAACTGCTCGTGTACCCTCTAGAATATAATTTGGAAAAGAACATAAAAATGTATAAAAAAGTCAAAATAAATGCAACATTATTGCCAGAAAAAAAAAACACCATAACAACAATTGTGCACGAATAATTTTTGAGAATAATTATGGATGAAAAATTGTTTCTTCTGACATCTTTTTCTTCAAATCAAAATATAAAAATTTATTAAAAATTGCGATAAATAATTTTTTTAACATAAAACTAAATAAAAATAAAATGTTTTAACTATTTTGTTGACCGTGCTCTTTAAAAAAAATTATTTTGTTTACTATATTTAGTTTGCTATAGATTACACTCGTACTCGTTTAATTTGTACTATACCGAATCCGATGATGGCAAATGAAAATATTTTTTTTATTTTATCTGACATCTTTTTCTTCAAATTCAATATGTGAAAATTTATTAAAAATTGCAATAACCTAAAAATAAATAAAATTTAAAGTTTTCAAAGCTTTTTGTTAACCGTGCTCTTTAAAAAAGTAATATGTTTTGTTTGCGTTAATTGCTTAACTATCAAATTGTATTTTCTTTTGTAAGATTTCGAAAGCAATGATAATTAAATTAATTGTTCAAAATGACTCTATATCGAAGCGATTAGACCCCTGTACTAAAACTGTATAATTTTTTAAATAAAAAGCTTAATGTAGACCAAAAAAATAAACAATTTTTGGACCGAAAAACTTTTAATTTTTAAATAAAATATGAACTAAAGCGTGATAAAAATTATTCCTAAAATTAAAAACAACATTAATTTATAATAAAAATTCTCTTTAATTTAAAAAAATAAAAAAAAATTAGAATAATTTCTATAAACAAAAACGAAAATTATATCTTTCTGATATTTTATTTTAATTCTTTACAACAAATACTTTTTAAAATTTTAAGAAATTGTATGTGTTGTTATTAAAAATTGATTTTAATATAAAACTGTATAAAACAAATGTTTCAATTTGTAAGACGAAAAAGTAGGCTTTTATTGAGAGCTGACTTTTGTTCATAAGAATTATATGAAGTTAAATTCGTTTTTAAAGAGATACCGACTTTAGTGTGACTATGATTATAGCCCAATATGTTTAGTTTTTACAGCAAAAGGATTTTAAAAAACTGAAAAATTGTTTAACCAATAACTATTTCTCCAATTGCCACGAACATAGAGTTATTTAAAATAATTCACTTAAATGAGTTCACTCTCTTTACAAAAAAAATAGTTTAAAGAAGTAAGCCCATAATCATGTCATCAAAAAGTAGGCTTTTTTTTTTGTTAAGAGCTGACTTTTGTTCATAAGAATTTTATGAACTTAAAATCGCTTTTAAAGAGATGCCGACTTTAAAGTGACTATTTTCAATTTTGTTAAAGGTTTTTAAATTTTTTTAAACTTCTTCAATGCATTACTTGAAAGCACAATATGGTAAAAAGAGACAAGTCATGAAGTAGAATTTTTTTTTATTCCTAAAACTCCAACCTTGAGTTTAAAAAATTTATACTTTTTCTTTTCATATTATTCTTTTATGTTATTTATTGAAACTGTTAGATTTATTTATAGTATTTTTTTTTGCACTTAAATACATCAAAATAAAAAGTACGTAATTACAGGGCAAGGAAATTCATGCATTTAAAACCGCAAAATATACAAAAATAAAATTAAAAAACACCCACTCAAAGTGTATTTACTTAACCATTTAAAAAGTGAAAACATATTTTAAAAAATAGTAGTAGATAAAGATTTATTTTTAAAAATAAATAAGTATTTTTTTAAGGTATCAAATGTAAAACTCATTCTTTTTTAACTTAAAACTGTTTTAAATATTCATTTTCTACAATATTTTCTTTACTAGAAGGTAAATTAAAAATATTAGGGTGCCCTGTAGATTGATGGGTAGCATGCTAACCTATCAATCCGAGGGTCGCAGGTTTGATTCCTGTCCAGACCGTGGGAGCCAGCATTCTTTTTTAAAACTTAGTCATGTTTGGCTTTTAAGTTCAAGTCAGGATATTTTTCTTTAAATTGTAAAACACGCATCTTCAGCCACACGATGCATGACATGAGCTAAGCATGTGACATGTAACATATTTTTAAATGTCAAGTAGAGCAAATTTTTATTTTTGTTAAAGTCTTCTCCCAAAAGCGAACTTGAATAATTGACAGAATAGAAACAAAAACCTCACCTAATTTTAGCCAAATAAAAAAATGTTGCCTAGAAAATACAACTCGGTAAAACTAGCGATGTTGGTAATTCTATGCCAAACACCAAAATGTTGTTGCTTCTGCTTGAAAATGTCAAAATAAGCAGATTATCACATACTATTTTGACTGTTTGACAGCTTCAGGGCTCAAACAACAATGGATCTGCTGGTTAATCCATTGACTAATTCTTATAATGAACTCGCTTTGAACATAAATATAAACAAAGAAGTAAGAAAAGAACCAATTTTTTCGATAAATATTACGATATATGAAGAAAAATATGCATTTATAACAAAATATGTAAAAACATGCACTTAAGGCAAAATATGCAAAAATATGCACTTAAAAATTTATGCCATTTTACTGCAAATATTATGAGTCGCAACAGCAAAAAACATGCATTTGCACAAAGTTCCTTACCCTGGTAATTAACAAAAAGAAACTACTTTTCATTAAATATTTAGTTTTTTCTTTTTAAAGTTCAGCTATTTGAACAAAAGCTTAAAGCATTTTTACCGGTTTATTGTGTTGAATAACTTTTGAAATAATTTTGCGTCTTGAAAATTAACAAAAGCATACTTTTATTTGGCTTTGGTAAAATTCAACATCAGTGAGAAAAATAAACACCTTAACGAGAGGGTTAACAATCTTAATTAGTTGCTGACGTTGTTGTTTGCCATTAAAACTAAACACCAGCTCAACACTATTTTATTTTACTTTATTTTAATATTTATTTATAAATAAAACCTTAAATTAAAAAATATATAAACTAGGTAGTTTGCTGCTTTCTTTTAGTTCTGGTAATTAAACCCAGCGCACTTGAAAAATCCTCTTTTTTTTAATAATTCCGCCAACAATTATGCAAAATATTTCGTTGTCATTGACATTTTTTTTAAGAAAAAATATAAAAAAAGTATTTTTTTTATAGAAATAAAACATTGCGTTTTTTGTATATGCTTTTTCTTTAAATAGAAAGAAATGAGCTTTCTTTTTATTTTAATATTATATAAAGCATGTTAGTAGTTTCATCACCCCAGCACTAAATAATGCCTAAATGTACACTACTGTTATTACTGTTGTTTTGATGACTTTCATCGTTTTGTTTATGTGTAAGTGCATTTTTATTTTATTTTGTTCAGAAGGTTTTTTTTCGGTTTTGTTTAGTAATACACTAAGTCTGTATTTTAATAAAAGTAAAAACACTAAAAGTTGTTGCTTAGAAAAAGAAAAAGAAAAAAAAAAGAAAGTGCTGGCTAGAATGTAATAGAAATAAGTTGGCAAACTTTAAATGGTTCAAGCTGAGTATTTACTTAAAACTTAAAGCAGAAAATAAAAATAAAAAAATTAGGATTTGCATTTTAGCATTTTATATGATGACCGCTTAAAAAGTTTAAGCTGAAATAGTATTTTAATTATATTAATCTGTATTGAAATTTCTTTTATTGATTTTAAACTTGTCGTTTTGTGATATTTCTTCTGCCGTAAAGTAGGCAAAATTTTTCAAATGTCTCATTTTTCCTAACAGTATGCTATGATTTTTATTTTCAAATTTGCTAAAAGCATTTGCCAAAACCGCAAACATAAATGTCAGTTAGTAAAATTTTATTAAGTAAATTTGGTTTGCATTTGTATAACTTTAAATTGACTGTAAGCTTTTGTTTTTTAATTTAATTATTTAATTGTTGTATGTATATTTCATATTTATTTCATTTATAATTATTTAAATAATTTGGTTTAAAAGCTTATGTGTATGTACTCGTATGTCTGAATGTATGTGGTGAACCTCAGCACAAATTAAAGTAAAGTATCAATTATAGCATTTTATATAGTTAAAAACTAAAACTAATTGCGCGTGTGTGAAAATCCCTAAAGTAGGTTTAAAAATTGTATAAACTTGGCAGCAGCATTATAAGCATTACTAAAATTCCCAATTTGCCCATAAGCATGCTACAGTTTTATTGCAGCGTGTCAATGTTAATAAAAAAATTAATTGCAAAATGTATTAAAACCACAAGTAATAACAATGAGAAAGGTAAAATTATATTTGGAATTTTACTTTAAGTAATGAAAAAAAAAAAGCCAAAAAAAAAAGAAAGTAAATAAAGATGGAAGTAAATAAAATTAAATAAAACACCAAATAAATAAAAAAATCTTTTGTTAAAAAACAGCTTTCGATTTTCAATATTCTGTCTGCATTATGCCTCAATTATCATTTCAAATTCCAGATTTAATTTGTGCAACATTTTTTTTCATTCAGCATCAAAAATATGAATAAAAAAATATTTTGCGCCATCTCTTGAGATCTGAGCGACACAATTCTGGCAAATGCTGAATCATTTTATTTTTTCTTTATATTTTTTTTTAGCATTCAACCGCATTAAATTAATATTTTTTTGGAATTTTAATGATCTTACAGTAAAAGCAAGACAACTACAAATGAGACATAAATTTAATAAAAGTTAAAAAGAAATTTACTATCTAGAAACAATTTTTATTTTACATACATATTTGTTTACAGCTGGGCTCACAATAGTGAATGTTGTTGTTCGCTTAAATTTATAACAACAAAATATGTATAATAAAAAGCTGCACTAACAGCAAACAAATGAAAAATGTACATTTAAAAGAAGAAATACATTTTCTTAGTGATGCTTTGGATCATATTTTGTAAGCAAACGATAACTTACGATATTGTAGACTCGGATGTAAATAAAACTTGAAATAATTTTTTTCTAAAATGTAAATTTATTTCAAATAAATTAAAATTTATTATTATTTAATATTAATCAATTTTTATAATTTACAAAAATAAATTTCCCTGAAGAAGACTTTCAAAAGAAAGTCGAAATATCAGAAAATTTAAATAAAATAATATTAAATAATAATATATTTAGAAGATCGAATAATTTAATCAAATTATTATAAATTAAAATTTTATTAAATTTTTTTTATTGTTTTAATTAAATTTTTTAATATAATGTTAACTTTGCTTGTTATTTTATTTTTTTCTATTTATTTGCTTTTTTTTATTTAATTTTGTTTAACTATTTATAATTAAATTTATTTTTTTTTTTAGTTTTAACTCTTATTTCAATCTAATAAATATTATTTTCGTTTAATTTAATTTTAATTTAATATAATTTTTATTTGTTTGGTTTAAATTATTTCTTTATTTCAAGTTGTTTAGTTATATTTCTATTTAATTTGCTTTTATTTTATTTCACACTAAGTTCCGTATTTCCGCAAATGATTAAAATTGTTTAAAGACAAACGCAAAAAAAATTTTTCATAACCTTAACGACAATAAAATCTGTATTTTTTCATAGCTTTTTTATGTTTTATGGTTCAATTTATTTCCATTATAAACCTAATTCTCTTTTTACACGATAGATACGTTCCAAAAAAATTCGTGTAAAAAGAGAATTATTAAAAAATTCTTGTTAGAGTTCACTTCATTAATTATATTATAAAAAAAGGAATATCAGTGCCATCATCAGAATAATTTTGTTCATCATCTTGTGAAATTATTTCTGAATTATCATCTCCTGTTAAAACAAAACAATTCGTGTAAAAAGAGATTTTTTTCTTTTTCGTGTAAAAAGAGAATTAGGTGTATATGACTTTAATATTAAAAAAATCGATTAACTTTGGACTTTTTCTATTTTTGGTAAATTTAAAAAAATCAAAAACTTCATAATATTTATAAAACTAACTTTAGAAAAATATTAATCTTTATTTGTGCTTAATTCCAGAAATTGTGTTGGTTTTAAAATTTATTCTTTTACTCATGATATTCTCATGAGTTATTTATTCAGTGCAATAAGTACTGAAGGGGATAGCATATCTATATGGACCATTTCGTCATACGTTACTCTGATTCCTCAGTAGATTACTCCCAACGTTTATTGCAAACATTAGAACCTTTATATTGTAAAAGCAATTGACTAAATAAGAATTATTAATCAATAGTTACAAAAAGATTCAAATATTCAAACAAAAAACTCAGTATTTAGTCAATTTTAGTCGATTTTGACCCATTTTTTTAAACTAATTAACTTCATATTGTAACATATTTAAAGTGAGATTTCTCAAAATCTACACACTTTCTGAAATCTTTAAGAATTTTTTGCTCATGTAATATGTATCTGCCAAAACGACGCAAATCAAAAATAAATAAATTTTTAATAGCGACTTAACTTGAGACGATACAAATCAGGGAGGTTACTCTGTATACTCGTATCGATGCGAAAAAAAACGGTACGAAATCGAATCTTTAATGTTTTTGATCACTTACTTTTTGCATTTGTCTGGTAGTACCACGCTTTGTCATGCCTAAGTGCATGTCAACGTCGATTTATACACACAAATACCTTGCGAACAGTAAAGAGCAAACGCAAAACATATAACTTTCACAGAGTAGCCCCCCAGAGCTATACGGCCGGGTTCCATAAAAGCGAACGACAACTTCTTGTCTCAAATTATATTTCACACAAAAACAATATAGGAAAATATATAGTTCACTTTTATGCGGCTGGGCGCGTTAATGTAATTTTTTTATATTTATAATTTCATTTAAATTTTATTTAATATGTTTTTTTCTTAATTTTTCTTTAATTGAATTTATTTGTTTTATATTTTCTTATTTGAATTTAAATTTCCTATTTATATGTATGTCCTAAAACAATAACACGAAAAAAATGTGATCGCTTTGAACAACCCGTCTTAATTTAGTGTACTATTTTCAGCCTCAATATCTCTCTCGATTGGTCATCAAAAACTCTATCAGCACCTTCTCTTCTGCAAGTGTCCATTTCTTGGTTGGGTTAATGCGCAACCGTTTACATTTTGGCTTGAATATAAACACTTCTTAACTTCAGCTATTTATAAAGTACGAGTAAATAAAAACTTATCTCAATATGTTCTGAAATATCTATATTTTATTTTAATTTAATATATACGTATAAGTAAATTGGGCACACAGACTTTGTCTAATTAAAAATTAAAAATAAATAATAAAAACAAACAGCTGTTGCCGTAATACGGGCTGACAAATTTTTTGAACGGCGGCTGGTGGAACACGTTCAGTAGCTGCCGGCTAGATAAGTTATGAAAACCAGATATTTTCACTTGTATATTTTTGAAAGTGATTAAAAAAAATTTTTTTTTTTATATGAAAATGTGATGTAATACAAATATGTATATAAAAGTGTAAACAATTTTTAATCGTCCTTATATTCTTTGTATATTTTGCCAGTGTCTTTTGAATATTACCGACGACTCAACTAAATAGTTTTAGACATTCAACTCAAATCATAAGCACAGTTGCAAAAGTCTTATTATTTTATGACTATTTTGTTGCACAGCCCAACAATAATTTTTTAAATTATTGTAAAATATTATGACATTAGGACATTATATCCTGATAAGACACCGTTTGAATACCCCAATTGTATATGATTTAATTTTAACTATTATTTTGTATTAATTTTATTTTTGTTACATTTTCTTATATTTAATTTGCTTTCGATTTTGAAACGAGTGAAGATAAATATGCCGGTTTCTCTCTCTCTCTCTCTCTCGAAGAGATTTTACCAATATCCAAACGAACCATAGAAGATTACTGGATGGGAATCATATCATTTTAAAAGGGAGCTCGTCTAGATTTATATATAAAATTTTTTTTTTTTAATTTTCTTATAACCCAGTGCTGTTGCTCTGAGGAATTTTAGCAATAACCGTTTTGCATTAAAAAATAAAAACTACAAAAATTTCCGAAAATGTTCCATAAAGCAAAGAACCTTGTTTAGGAGGGAGTGCTACCTCGGCAAAATCGTATATTGAAAAAAATTGTTCTGTGGTATGAGGGCATTTAAATTTTATTTTTTTTTAAGTACTCCAAAGTATTTTCTAAACAATTGGGTGGCAAATTACAAATCTAGACGAGCTCTTCTTTAATATTATATATATAATCTGTAATCTTTTGTGGTTTGTCCGGAAATTATTTCCGAAATCCTTTAAAGAAACAGCACTGGGGTATATGGAAATTTAAAAAATTTTTCTATTATAGAAATAACCCAAAGTAATTTCTGAGTATTTGAGTAGTAGATTACAAATCGATAAAACCTCCTTTTTAAAATTATATGTGTCCCATCCTGTAATCTTCTGTAGTTCGTCCGAAATTGCTCTTACCCTGGGTGTTTTCTGCAGACAAGCAACAAAGCTTCGCGGATTTGTGTTGTTTAAAAAAAATTGCTGTGACTTATTGTTTAAAAGAAAAAATATAAAAGATATTTAATAACGTAATGCTAAAAAAAACCTAAGGTGTTACATCACTCACTTTCGATTTTGTCCTTTTAATTTGGATATTGTTTACTATTTATAAGCAGAAGACACCATTATAATTTTAATATTTTCCATCATTTTTCGTTTGAAAATAATTAAATTTATTTTATTTTAGTTTAGTTTTATTTATGCTTTCAATTTTTATTTTTGTGTATTTTGTTTATATTTTATTTTATTTTATTTTTAAGGTTTTATTTATATACAAGTGCGTATGTATTAGTAACCCCTTGAATCATTATCACTATTTTCTACAACTCACAATAACTCACCAATACAAGTACACATTTGTTTGTAGCGTAACGTACACATTAATATGCTTTAACAAATACACACTCTCTGACCACAATATCCTTCCTAAACACACCTATTAACAATAGTAAAATGCCACAATTTGTTACCTTCTCTTTTGTTAGTTGTGTTTAAAATTTAATTCTTTCTTTTTTTTTTTTATAAAATGATAAACTACCACAATTTGTAAAATTTTTCCGGCGCTTTTACTTTACTTTTCTTTTACTTCCAGTTAATACAAAAAATATTTGTGTGTGTGTATGTGTGTGTGTGTCTGTAAATAATAAACAACGTACATCACCAGAAACCGATGACATGTGAATTGAAAAAAAAATTTATAAGAACGTGCTTAAGTTGTATTTCAAATTTCTAATGTTTATTTTTCTTTTCGTTTTTTTTTATTGCAACCTTCACTACAGGTAGAAATGGTTAAGATACATTTTTGATTCCATTGAATTGTCTTTTTGGGCAATATTAATTTCTAGTTTTAGAAAATATATTTGGAGATGTACACTGGACCTTTATATAGTGAGAACAAAGACTTAATTTATAAAAAAAGAATTTTAATCTTTCCGAATTATATTGTTTTGCTAAAAGCGTTATTTTCCATGATATTCTAATGGAAAAAAAAATTATAATAAAAAAAAAATTTTTCACTTACTACAAAAAATACTAATAGGAACCGTTTCAAGGAAGCTCTCTGATCTTCAGTTGGCTCCACCAACTGACTAAAGAGAATAGACAAACAAAAAAATTTTTTTAATTTAAAACACTAACTAAGTAAGCATTGAACTAAATAGACCAATTTCCCAACCAACATTTTACAAATTAATAAAATTATTTAATTTTTATTCCAATATAATTGGAATACTTTCCTTTAGCTAATAGGGCCCTAAATTAAAACCTTAAAGGAAGTATCCAAAACTTAAGGCACGCTTCACGCGCTTCAACACGTTTTACGCTTCTGTTAAAATAGCAAAAGTAAATCAACTTTTTTTTTCGATCATTGCGGGCATTTTGACAGCTGTATTTGCATCCAGTTTCAATTAAAAATCATAATATTTCAGAAATAAAATAATGGATAAAAATTAATAAAGGAAATTTAAAAAATTTAATTTTGTATGCAAAATCCAGCCTTGAATACAAAAATAAAAACTACAAACGCATTGTTTGTAACGTGTAATCATAAAAGCCCAAAAATCATAAAAGGCTTCCACCTTAACGATTTAAATTGTTTTTCTACATTTCTAAAAATATTTTCAAAAAAAATTTTAAAAATATTAAAAATAATTTCAAATATCCATTTAAAGATTCCGACCAATATTTTATTTAAATTCTCATGCTCTTAGTTAATATTTAGCTAAAGAATATATAAACTTCGGCTTGTGGTTTTCTCTAATCTCATCAGATTGTTTGTTGGCACCGCTGTAAATTTAGTACTTTTACCACTATTTTTAGTGTTTTAACATTTTATCCATGGAATATTTTCAAGTTAGTTGGCTTTTTTCCTCGTTAGTGGCCCTAAATTTGTGTGTAAACTGTCCAAACTAAAAACGATTTATTCAAGATTCAGTTAAATTAAGTTTCAAATAAAATACCTGAAGGCAATTTGCTTAAAATATGAAGGTTGGCATTTTTTTCAGATTATTTCAATTCTTGTTACAAATAAGTGATCTTTTATTTTTCAAAATGGTATAAGTCCACATTTTAAAAACAAAATGAGTCAGCGGTAATTTTAGTAAGATGTTTTCTGTAAAAATTCCCTTTAACTCATTTTTTTAAGTGGACTTATGCCACTTTCAACAATAAAATAAATACTTGGAAAAAAATAAAATTTTGAACTTGGGCTTGGTCAAATTTTAATGGTTTTTATTCTAGATTTCTGTGCTTTTTGTAACTCACAAGTTGACAACACTCACTGTAAGTAAGAAGGGGATATATAAGTGTATGATTTCGTTTGTAATTTCTACATCAGTTTTTTCTGTCTTTCAGTTGCTATTAAAATTCAGCCAGATCGGTCTATAATTGGCTGAATAATGAGTCAAAAACCGCGATTATCTCTATTTTTGACGATTTTATAGTTAGTTTCTTGCGTATTTTGTGTAAAATACAAAACAGACAAAAAATCTGGTATACAGTTTTAACAGAAATAACAGTCGTAATATCTGTGAAAAAAACGAGAACGATCAGTTCACAAATGGCCGAGAAATATTAAAAATAATACCGATTTTTCAGATTTTCATTAATTTTTGTTTGTTTTTTTTTACGGAAATATTTAAGCTGAACATGTGCGTAATGTTGTGCTCACAAGGTAGTCGGTCTTATACAAATGTATGTATGAATATGTGTATTTTGTGTATTCTGTTTTATAGTGATGATACTACCCAGTAACAGATGGCACTACAGTCTAACAAAACTACGAATACAGAAATCTTATTGAAAGAGAATTTTTTTTGATTTTTGCCGTTTATTTGAAATTCTTTATTTGGTATTAAATTTGATTTGAAAAATGTATGCAAATGTTTTCAAAAATAAATTAAATTATATTTTTTTTTGCATTGGATATCTTTTTTAAAAAATTTTTTTTATTATTAATTTAAAAATTAAGTGCCTGCAAACATTTTATTGCTTTTAAAAATAAAGGATCATAATCATAATTACAAAAAAGTATGCTTTTATTGAGAGTTGACTTTTGTTAATAAGAATTACATGAATTTAAAATCGTTTTTAAAAAAATACCGACTTTAGTGTGACTACGATTATGGCCGAATGTTGTTAGAAAAGATATTTTCTTAGAACTCGCAGTTTTGGTTTCTTGAACTAAAATTAATTGTTTATTTTAGGATTAAATAATAAGAAAATTGGTATTTAAAAAAATTTATTTTTATAAATTTATTTATATCTTAATCTTGAGGACGTATTATAAAAATTAATTTTTATATCGCTCTAATAAACTAGTCGTTTCAATTAGATATATAATTTTGTTTTTAATATTTAAGAAGAATATGGAAAATGAAAAATATAAATATTTGGCTAACAGAGTGAAGGGTATATGAGACTCGGCACAGCCGAATTTAATTTGTGTGTCCATTTATCACTTACTCTTATAAAAATTCCTTTTTATTTATTCACAGAAAATTTTATTAAATAAAAGTAATTAATTAGGCCAGCAAAGGTGTTGCCATTTTATTTAAAAGTTTAGACTAATGATTGTCTAATGGTAGTCTTTTAAAGCTACCTAGGTATGTATGCATGTTTGTTAACAGCAAAAAAGCACTAAAATTTACTAAAGCATGCTGCTGAACACAAGCATTACGACTTGCATTCATGTAGACTCATAATTTAAAGAAATATATATATATATAGACCAGGTTCACACACAGCAATTTCAGTTGCGAATTCTTGATTTTGTAAAAGAGAAAGGAAAAAGAAATGGAAAGGGTTAAAAACTTACTCTGCAATTCTTTTTTGTTCTTTCTTCGTATCTTTTATAAAGAAGAAAAAAAAGACAGATAGCTTAAAGGCTGAATGAATTAATTAAGAATGTTAAAATTGCCGAAACAAAAAACTAGTTTCAAAGAGAATTGAGGAAGATTTGCTTAACTAAATTTGCCGTGTGTGGTCCTGGTCATACATATATGTTTTTTAACTTTAAGCAATTGAAATATTATAAAAAACATACAAGAAAATTATAGGTGGTGGGCATGGCTCATGCAATAAGAACATGATGTATTCAGAAAGTACTTATTAGCCTGCCTTCTAATAACAGCCTTGTAAATTAGTGTGATATTTAAAGTTTTAATTAAATTTCAAAATCTCAAAACATCAGTAAGCACTAATAACCCAAATTATATTTAAAAATAATAACAAAAAAAAACTAGTGCTGCTGCCAAGGAAAAATTATTTTTGAAAATGTTTATCAAGCTTTAGCAAAAAGTTTTTGGCCAATAGAAAGCATATCCGAAGGAAATTCATAACACTACACTAACTACTCAGTAAACCAACTAAGAAAGTTATGCTAAATCAAAGAACTAAAAAAACTTGTCAACAACAGAATTGTTTATAAACGAAACTAAAAAAAACAATTGCATTCATTTGCTTTTGCACCCCCTCGCTCGTACTTCTACAATATAAATAAAAAAAATATAAAACAACAATAAAACTGGCATATCATAAAGCAGACGAAACCATTAGACCTTATAACAGCCGACCGCTGCTTCTGTTGCAAAAGTTTAAGCAAGAAACGTAACGTAAAATTATCCAAAACGAACATGCTATTAAAACCACTGGAGTTTTCATATTGGTTGTTTATGACCATCAGAAATAATGGTCATGTGATGGGCTTGATTATGGTGACAAATTGTAAAAAATTTCTAACTTTTATGTTACAACAGCAACAGCAACATCAACACCCACAATATTATATTAATTTTTATTTTAATAAAATAGTGTATTGCCTGCGCTTAACTTTATTTAGTTTGTATGCTTTGATGTGGTTGGGCCTTTTGAGTACCACCACCAAACTGACGCAAGCCGCTCCTCATATACGTCTAACACAACACAACAATCATGCGAATATCTCTGAATTGTTGGATAATCTTTTACGTGGTTATGACAATAGCATACGACCAGATTTTGGAGGTAAGTGTGTGTATATATGTGCAATAAAAGCCAGGTATATACAAAAATTAAATCACAAAAATCAATTGGCAATTTGAATATAAAACGTGTCTCAAACATCATACCCATTTATTTCCTGGAAATGTATTCTGCTGAATTTTGTAAGTGAAAACTAAAAATGTCTGTGGAAAATAAATTTTTAATTTTTTGTTTATTAAATTTTTACCTAAAAACTTGCTAGAAAACAGGATATAAAGGGTGTCCCACCAAGAAAGCAAAATTTAAATTTTAAATAAATGACTGATGCAGAAATTGAATTGTTTCTCTGGCTGTATGATATGTGGTGCCGTCTTGTTGAAACCACAAGCCCTCCACATTCATTTCTTCAATTCTAGGCAAGAAAAAACTGGTTATCATTTCGCGATACCGAACACCATTGACTGTTTGCGCTTGACCTGCCTCATTTTCATAAAAAAAAGGTCCAATGATTCCTCCAGCCCAAAAACCACACTACACAGTGACACGTTGAGGATGCATTTGCTTCTCGTGAATAACTCGAGGATTTTCCTCACCCCAAATGCGACAATTCTGCCTATTGACGAAGCCATCAAGATGGAAATGGGCCTCGTCAATGAAGATGATTTTATCGGCAAAATCAGCATTTTCATGTTGTCTCTCCAATACCCAATTAACGAACTCCCTTTGCTGTCGATGGTAATTTTTTTACTAACCTCGTACCTTCTACTAGCAAACAATAACAATTGTTCAAATGTCAAACAATGACACTTCGAATGGCGCCAAATTTAAATCTTGCGTTCTTGTTCGGACACCCTTTATTTGGAAGATTGCCGTATGATGAATATATTCACTTACTCAAACAAATAGCATTAAGCATCGTGCATGGGGTTAATTATCAGAATAGCGAAGATATTCATATTATTCCCTAAAGAGAACAAATAGCTTACTGGGTTCCACTAGGTTAAAAATTCGCATTATTACTGGATTCATGGCTGGAAATTGCACAGCAAAAACTAAAAATCATATTCAATTACGAAATTCACAAACACATTTAATTTTTTAACTAAATTCGTAAAACCAAACACGCAATTAATATTTGCGTAATAGAAAAAAATCATTTTCACAGCGAATATGAACAGAAGCAATTAATCATACGAAAACATTATAGACTAGAACGTATTGCAATACGTGGCAAATATGAAGATCAGTTGTAACGCCCTCTTTAACTCATGTAACTAAGACGAAGAGGCAGCTAGCTACAATCATCTGACAAGATGGACAAATCATATAAAGAGTCTCTGAATTCTTAATCGATACTAGACTTAAGGAGTATTTGTATCAGTAGAGTAGTGTCACAATAGGTTTATTATGGCCGCAGTGACCAGAAGATGACGTCTTGCCACTTCTAATTCTCTAATTGATTAATTTTCCAGTGAGATATGACTATTAACCATTTAGAGATTTATATTTTTAGGCCAACAAATTTATTTCAAATTAATTTACCACAAGGAGAATTTCTGTTTTTTTGTTTTTGTCTTTCAAATCACTTTTACTTTAAATGATTTTAGCATTATTATTAATAAATGATGCAATTTTCTTCAATGAATCCCTTATAGTCTTTTTCCTTTTCCCTAGTTTGTGGTGGATTTCTTTTTTTAATGCTTAATCAACACTTTTTTTAATGACTTTGTAACAAATACAAGTATGAATATTAAGCGTTAAGTATAACTGCAAATTTTGCCTTGAACACACAGTAAACAGGCATGGAAATGCAAAAAGGATAATGATGAAATGTATGGCTACAGCTGGAATATATTAATATCATTTTAAATTACGCACAGTGGTATTTATTTAAAAAAGAATTTAAATTGGATGTAACAAATTAACAGGATAAATTCTTTCTATTAGCAGAAAAATTCAAAATTCTCTAGAGAAATTTCCTTTTAAACGTTCATAGATTGTTTTCAAATCTGCTTAGTAGTTTCAAAGATATCGTAGAAATTTGAGATCAAAAGAAAACATTTTTTGTGTAAAATTTAAAATTTTAAAATTCATAATTTTTTTTTGGTAGAGATGTATAAGGCCTAATTATGAGGGTCGTTGTCGTGATGAAAACAGTGATATGTGGCAACACCAGCTTGTCGTGAATTCGACTACGACAGTGACACTCATAAAAGGCTGATAGCCTCGCTATGAGTCACATTTTGGAATTCTTCTTTCTAATCTTGCAAATCGGTTAAAATTTACGAGAGGCCCCCAGCGCTAAAAAAATCCAAGGTTGCCCATTTTGACTCCAGGTTATATTAAAAGTTTTAGTTCTCTGCTGCCAACAGCAATTTCTTTCATCGAAATGCCTCCAGTAGTTTAAAAGCCATTTTTTTTAATTAGGCGCCACTGTGTTACGTTAACAAAAAAATGCACACACTGATAAACATTTCAAACGGAAATGCTTTTACTGTTTAGTGATATCTATAAAGGACTTAGCCTCTTTATTGGTTTATTTTCTTACTTGCTTGCTGTTTGTAAAATGTAGGTCTATGACTGTAATCAAAAAGTTTATCAACACATACACACTCACTTACATGCTCTTAGCTTTTAAAGGAAACGACTCGACACTGTAATAAATGCATAAAACGCGAATTTACTCGTAGTTGGTAATGAGACTACTTGGCTTTTTATTCAATTTATGAAATTAAGCTTTTACTTGAATTTTGTTGGCATTTTAATACAATTACTGAAAGTAGTTGTTCAATTTTTTTGTTTTTTTTTTTTTGTTTTTTTTTTTTTGTTTTTTTTTTTTTTTTTTTGAAGGGATTTAAATAAAATTTGCTTTTAATAGACAAGCAAAAACGTAAGAGGATGGACAATCAGGAATGATTTTTATTTTAAAAGAAAGACTATAGACTTTTTTTTCAATATAATTAAAATTTTATATTATAGAAATGAAACAACAATTTATTTTATTTTAATAGAGATATTTTTTTTTAATATTATTTTAGCTTATTTTTATTAAATGATGAGCTTTTTTTTATAAAAAGAAAGTATAAAATTTTCTTAAGCGGCCATTACACGACAGCAGTATGCAACCGCAATCAAGTGATTGAGCTACTAAGCTTGCACCAAATAACATACCATTACGTTTTTAATCTATCAAAAAAACCTTTAGTTTATTACGGTTCGGTATTGTAAAGTAAAACACAAGTAGTCCACTTTTCTCAACACGTATTGTAGAAACTTTTATTATAACCTTCTGAACTTTACTTTAATGTTTTTACACACCTTGTTTACTGTTTAACGTCTCAACTAAAATACAGCCGACTCTTGATAATTTGAAACTCGTTAATTTGAGTCTCGCGATAATTTGAACTATTTTCCAGGTCCCTTGAAAAACATTCGATAATTTGAAAAAAAATCTATGTAATTTAGTCCACTCGTTAATTTGAAATTATTTGAATGGCATATTGATCGCCGACGCGCTATAATTCGAATTTTTTGGCTCTACGCTCTATAATTTGAATTATTTTATTGTGCTGTGTTTTATGCAAAATATAAAAAAATAAAACATTCGTTTATTTTAGTTTATATGCGCTGAAATGACATCTTGTCCGCCAACGCTCTATAATTTGAAGTTTGGTTTTTCTACACTCTATAATTTGAATTCGTAATGTGATTTTGTTTCTGTTTTTGAAACAAACAAAATATAAAATCGTTTGCTTTAGTTTCTATGCCTACTTAATTAAACTCTTGTTAATTTCAATATTTTTCTATCTCCCTCTTAATAATTTGAACTGTCGTTAATATGAAATCTCGATTATTTGAACTTTTTCCCTGGTCCCTTCAATTTCAAATTATCGAGATTGGACTGTATCAGCATTGCTTTATATACTTTTTGAGTTCAGCCTAGAACCTACTACAAATAGCCGGATGTTACTATCACTATGGGCTACAATTGCAAGGCGACCTTTAAGTTCTATTGTGCAGACGTTACTAGATTTAATAAGTAATATTTAGAACCGAAGTTAACGGACATTTTAAATCTAACACTTAGAACTAACATGAAACCTATACACTAATACTGATATAAATATTACACATTTTACTTTATAACTCACACACAATCATTACACTCACAAATTCTACGTATTAGCTTAAACAACAAATTGCTATATGTATATACATAAATACAGTTTCTTATGAAAAGTAATAACAGTGGGACAACAGGATGATTCTTTCAAATTGGAATAGTATTTATTTAATTAAAGTATTGTTCACACACACACACACACAAAATGTAGCCTCATAAGCAATTTAAACAAAAAGCTATTGAAAAACTGTTATTCATAAATACATATTTATTAATTGGTTTTTAAAAAAAAAATTTAAATAAATTACAACTAATTTCCTCATGAATTTTTGCGTTTTCGTCTTGATGGATGCCATTACCTGCTGCTCATATTTTTGCCATAATTTTTCTTTAATATTCCTTTGACAATAGCCTAGCTTTTGTTTAATTGAGTTAAGTTAGGAACGTATTTTTCCACTATATCCAGCTGATGCCTTTGATACCACTCCATCGCAGTTTTTTAATAATGACAAGACGCTAAGTCAAGCCACTTTACCATTTATCAGTATCCAGAATCTTGGGCCCTTAGCCAGAGAATAATTAGTTTCTGGTAGTTAGTCCATACCTTCTTGCCTTAGGCTTTGTATTTAATAATCAATAGTAAGATTTCACAATACTCAAACTCTACTTTAGTTGTAATTTGAAATTACAGCTTCTTTGTGTTTATACCGGTCACAACTTTATCTTTAATACGGTTAACAAAACCATACATTGAGTTGCAAATCAATACCAGTTGTTTCAATGGACTCGAATGATGCCAATTACCTTGTTCAGTCAGAGGTTTGCTACTTTTCTTGCAGCCAATAAGAAGTCTCCCAGAAGTCTTTTGCTACTAGGCCCTACAGCAGAATAGTCACAAAGTACAAGTTCTAAAGTTTCGTCATATGAAATACAAAATCTGCCCAATACTTCCTATTTTACACTGACACCTGAAACATCCCAGCAAAATATAGTGGTTGCCTAGTAGCAACTTTAGAAGTGAATCATTTGCAATAGCGCATTTGTAAGTCATGATTTTTGTTCGTGATGAGCAAATGCCAGTGCTTAAAAAATTTAATCTTAGAGTTGCGAAGTCAACTCAGCAAAAAAAAGTAAGGAAAGAAGTACAGTTGCAGCTGAGAAAAAAGTAATGAATTTAACGTTAGTGTGTCATTGGAAGAAAGTTGTTCTCTTTTGAAAATAATTTACAAAGTCTATAAAATTAAATTTTGAATTGATTTTATTTTTTGTAACATCGTATAGGTTATTTTTAATTTTGTATAATTGTGCTGCTAAACTGGTAAAGAAAGTGTTCTAGAAAAGGCAGTGATTCAAAATCGCATACCATATGGGTGGAGGTAATTTCCATTATTTTTTGCTGGGTAATTATGCATCCTAATTAAGCCGATTAAGCTTAAGTAAAATCACATGACAAATACCCTCGAATTACAAGTAATTATCTTATCGATATGCTCTATTTAGCTATTGGTAACTTGTAATATGAAGCCTTCTCTTTGTTAACTTTTGGTTTGTTTGGTTTCTTTCGTATGTGAAATGTTAAGCTGTTATTATTATAGCCAAAATCGTGTTCTATAGACATAGAAAATATTCTTGAATCACTTGAATTTAATTTAATTTGCATACAGACTTCGTTTTACATTTTATTTTAATTAAAATAAAATGCCATAAGTCCTGGTTTTTGCTTTGTTAGCTTTCACACTTTTGATAGACAAATACCATAATTAAACTTGTTTGTGCTGGCATTATATTTATATGCTACAATATTTTTATTTAGTTTTATAAAACGTCTTACCCTGAACTTTAATGTTTAGAAAATTAATCATACGTATCGAATATCTTGCATCTGCTATTTAAATTAATCATACGGCACCTTAACACATGACTGATTTTCAATTGATGTACGAGTACACGTACACCTCTACTTATAAGCCTAAAAATATGCTAAAATATATGAATGCATAATAGGCTGCACATGGGTATGGTTTTTGCCATGTAAACAACATCTCAAGCAAACTAAGCTAAAGACTTGATAACATTTTCTTTTTTTTTTTTTTTGCCTCCAAATAAGAAGTTTTTTTTTCTTGCAATTAATCATAAAAATCAACCATGATTGTAACACTTTTTTTAATTATCTTTCAATTTTAGGTCCACCTGCTACAGTGGAGGTGGATATAATGGTGCGCAGTATGGGCCCTATATCAGAAGTTGATATGGTAATTTATTAAAAACATGCCTGCCAAATCTGTTATTTTAAGTATTTAACGAATAAAAGCAATTTTTTTTCCTTTTAAAAACAAAATCTAATTTATTTTACTTCTCTTTCGCTCTCTTCCTTTCTTGGGTTTCTTTGAATATTTATTGTTGCTGGTTTTTTTCCATTGCATTATTTCATAGACATATTCTATGGATTGTTACTTTCGTCAATCATGGGTGGATAAACGTTTAGCATTCAAGGGTGCCCAAGATACATTGGCATTAAGTGTTTCAATGTTGGCTCGCATCTGGAAGCCCGATACCTACTTCTACAATGGCAAACAAAGCTATTTGCATACAATAACGACACCCAATAAATTTGTACGTATCTACCAGAATGGTAGGGTGCTTTACTCAAGTAGGTAAGTGTCTGTTATATTACTTGTATACCAGAGTGTAAATGTAACTGTATGACATGTACGTGTGCATCTGTGTGTAATCACTACTTAAATGCAATTAAGGGGTAAAGGAAATTACAAAAAAAAAAAAAATTATATTTGCTCTTGATTTGCTTGTTAATATTGAAATCTATAAAATAAAATGAAAAAAAATGTATTTCAAACGAAACTTTGAAATGTAAAGATTTTTAATTTAAATATTTACTTGTTTGTTGAACTACTTTAAAAATTGTGGTGAATAATTTTTAATTTTTTTTTTTGTATTTTACAACAAATTTAATTAATCATGAAGTTAAGCTAACACTGATAAACTTGAAAGAAATATTTATGTTTAATAGGCAAATTACACTGAAGCCAAATTCAGTTCATACGAGATTTTGATCGAACTCTAGTTCAATTTGACTAGATTTACCATACAAAACAAAATCTAGTTTGTTACTAGATTTTACCAAAATCTAGTCAAAATCCTGGTGGTTTTGTTATGAATACACCAAAAAAAAAATACGACACTGCACAAGAAAATTTGACATTTGGATGAAAAAAATTAAATTAAACACATTAAAATAAAAAAAAAATATTTTTAAATGCACCAAAAAATGATAAGTATTATTTTTTTTTTGTTCTTATTCTGAAAATGAAATCTTGATATATGTCAAAAAGAATGTAATGTAAAAAGAGATTTCATATCAAATCTAATAGATTTTGGTTCAATGTAAATGCACTATAATATAAAGTTTTCTAGAAGTGTTTTAAATATTTCTTTAATGAATTTAAGAAATAAATACAACATTTGGAATCATAAAGTTTAACAAAATTATGTTTGTATTCAAAGAAAATTAAAGTAGACTTGAAATCGATATTGTGACAAATTTTGATGAAAAATTTTTCATTATTTATACTTGAAGTCGTTATTAGTCTCTTTAAATACCAGGCTTATTATTCGTGTTTAATTCCAATTTTTGTTGTTGTGCAAAATGCAATATTTTCCATGATATTCTCAGGGAAAATTTTAGAAAAATATTTATTTAGTACAATAAGTACTAATATGGAAGCCATATCTATACAGCTGTTTCATCAGACACTACTCTGAATCTTCAGTAGAATACTCTCAAGTCTTGTTAAATTCCTGCCCAAAATAGAGGAATAAAAATAGAATATTTATATTCTTTTGTAATATGTTGGTTATGAAATTTTGTTTATTTAGTTCAATGCCAACTTGTTTAAATTTTTTGAAACTTTTTGTTTGCTTATTGACTAAAATTCTCATTTGGTTGTTTGGTGTAACGAAATAAGTATTCAAATGCTTGGGCATTTTGCACATTAACAAAAATTGAAATTAAGCATGAATAAAGATTAAATTTTGAAAAATAAATATATTTTTAATGTAGCCTACAATGTTTATTGATAGCTTAATTTATTGTTATTACTAGGCCATATGTACCGCGACCCCAAGACTGTTTCGTATGACCCGTTTTTTTGCTGCTCCAGATCTAGGCCTCAAATGATGCCAATTACCATTTTTAGTCAGAGGTTTGCTACTTTGCTTGTATCCTATAAGAAGTCTTCCAAAAGTCTTGTGCTACTAGACCCTAAAGCAGAATAGTCACAAAGTACAAGTTCTAAAGTTTTGTCATATGAAATGCAAAACCTGCATTTGCTGATTCTAATACATTCTATTTTACACTGACACCTGAAACATCCCAGCAAAATATAGTGCTTGCCTAGAAGCAACTTTAGAAGGGAATCATTTGCAATAGCACATTTGTAGTCATGATTTTTGTTCATGATAACCAAATATGCCAGTGCTTAAAAAATTTAATCTTAGAGTCAATCTCTTTCTTATATTAAATATATAAATAAATAAATAAACACACAAACAGGATTTTAGGTGATACCACTAAATTGTGCATAAATTTAGAAGATATGAATGGATTTGAATGCTTAGTAACTCATTTTATTTGTAACATATCCAAGTATCAAAATTAAGAAACAAATTTAAACCTTAATTGATTTTAAGTTTTTAAAAAAATTTTTAACCAAAAATTTTTTTTAATTTCCTTTAAGAAAATTTTATTTTTTTGACGAAATTTTGTAAATATCTCAGAAACTAAAAGACTATGATTAACAAAACTTAAAGGTTATTTCATTCTCAATGCTTAGGCATTTATGTAAATTTAATCAGAAAGCTAGTTCTCGAACTGTTTAAAATTTTATAACATAACCTCCACTTTTTTCTATATAGTGGTAAATCTAGCCAACTAAGTCTATGCTTTAAAAAGTAATTTATAAGGATATAAGCTTATTTTCTCTTATAGTATGTTTTCAAATTGACTATGAAATTTATTGGCCCAAATTACATTTAAAGCCCTTATTACAACTAAGCTATAACTAAAAGCAGGATGTTATCGAACAGATAAATGCTTTTTGGTTATTACAAACAGACTTTAACTAAAAAGTGTATGATAAGCTAAAGTTAGGTTTGTGTTGCTCATAACTTTTAACATGAACTTCAAGCATTTAAAGTTGCCATATTATCGATTTTAGATATGACAACCTCGGCAGTCATAGAGATTGAATAATTTTTTTATTAATACACAAAAATAAAACAATACAATTACACAATAAAATAACAAATATTAAAATAAAATTTTAAAAGTCAAGAATTTCTTAGTTATTTGAAAAATAATTGTCAAAAAAAGGCATGCCGTTGCCACTTTTTATTTATAGCAACGAAAAATAATCGGTATTCACAGCAGTGGTGCCACATAACAAATATTATAATATTTATTTTATTGAGAACTTGTAAAAAGTTATTGATCATTTTATCAATTATTTTAAGTAAAGTTGTCTGAGACCTTGTAAGTAAATATTGGCCCTTAGTGTGATTAATACAGTGCTGTTCTGAAACTTGGTTCCTACCATCAGTTTCAACATTTTCATCAAGAAATGGTTGCAAAAATTAAATTAAAATGATTTCAGAATATTTTTGGTTACTCGTGATGCTGATTTAAGAAAAAAACTGCCAAGCAAACATTTTCGAGTGAAATTTTATATCTGGAAAAAAATGTTTTTTAATAAAAAGCTTAATAACTCATCAAATTTTTAACGGATTTAGAAAAAAGAGTTCTATTTTACTCATTAATGAACATATTTTGAAAATTATTTATAAAATACTGTGTGAAAACGTCAGCAAAGTTGAAAAGTGGTGAACCAAATTTAAAAAAAATATGTTTGATTGAGAAATACGCACAGCTTTCTCAAGTTTACTTAAATGATTTACATACCATTCAAATAGACTTAATGTTTTCTTTCTAAGTCCGCTGAGAAACTTAAAATCTATTGATATTCAAGTAAGGTATGAAAAACCGGTTTTTCTTTTACCCCGTAACCCAAGATTTTTGGGGGCTAGGCAAATTCCAAAAACAGATTCTTATTGCACATGACAGCACCTAACAGAAAAATAATATCACTTCCCACGTACTTGTACTTCATGCTTTTGTGTAGCACCTTGTTATCCATAACATACTGTAACCAGGCTTTTATAAACATTTTAAGCCACAAATTCTTCTTCACTTCACCACATCAGAAAACCCAAGTGAGCCCAGCTTCTGTTTTTCTTATGTGGGCGCCCTGTGTAACCTAACCTAAGCTATAAATTTAAATGTTGCATGAATGTTAAGTTATTCTTTTATTTTGCTAATATATAAATAAAAAATTCGTTATTACACTTTTTTAATGGAATAATTTTAAAATTATAAAAGTCATTGCTCAATATCAGGTGTAAAGATTTGGCCTCTGTATTACTTTTTTCTTTTCTTTCTAATAAAAATTTAATTTGAATTTAATAATCGGCTTTAAAAATATTTTCTTTTATTACAGGCTCACTATTAAAGCCGGTTGTCCCATGAATTTAGAAGATTTTCCCATGGACATACAAAAATGTCCTTTAAAGTTTGGTTCATGTAAGTTTTTTTTCTTTATTTCATTCATAACATTTTTAATTTTATTTTTTTTTTTAATTTCTATATATAATTTTTCTGCATCAATTTAAATATTTTATTTAAAAAGGAAATAAATTTATGTACATAAATACATGTAACGTGCCCATAAATATGCATGTATTGCACGTGCATTGCTTTGCTTTAATCATAATCTTTTGAATTTTAATGTGCATGTACATACACACGGTTTAATATGGTGTACAAGTGTGTGCATATGGCTTTTTATACCCTTCACAAAAAGTGAAATTTGTCATATAATCTGTATTCTTATAAAGAGCAGAGTTTGTTCGTGTGGATGTTGAAATCAACTTTCTACAGTCCCTAGAAGATCTACAGAAAATTTTAGTATACCAATTTGTTAAAAGTTCCTGCACGTGAATTGCTATTTAAATTCAGCTTAATCACTTCATAAATGTCGAAGCCATGATCTGTGAAATGCAACTTACTCTGTTTTTTTACCAATTTTCTGAGTGCGTTTTTTACGTATTTTGTCTAAACTACAAAATGGACAAAAAAAACGTAGTACACAGTTTTATTAGAAATAACAGTCAGAATGTCTGCGCAAAAAATCAAAATAATCGGCTTACAAATGTCCGAGAAATATAAAAAAAATTTAAACGAAATTTTAGATTTTCAGTAATTTCTGTTTTTTTAATGGAAATTTTTAATCTCTCATGAGTAAATTTCTACAATACAAAAAAAGAGAGATGCTAAAGAGGATTTTTTTGGTATTTTAATTTCTTTATTGGAAATTAAATATTTATATAAATTTGTTTGGTTAAAAAAATGTTTGCAAACATTTTAAATTAAATTACATTTATTTTGCATTCCTTTTGGATAACTTTTTTACAATTTCTTTTTTTTATAAATTTAAAAATTGACATTTTATTGCTTCGAAAATAGATATGCCAGAACGTATTTTTTCTTAAATCTCGCTAATTTGAATTTTTTGAACTGAAATGAATTATTTATTTTAATATTAATAACAGGTGTTCACGAAAAATTATTTTAATTCATATTTGTTTTTTTTTAATATTTACGAAAGTGAAAAATATGAATATTTGCCTACTACAGTGTAGGGTTTAGAAGACTCGGCACAGCCTAACTTAGCTTGTTTAAATGTAATATTTGATGTTTAACAATCAAGACATTGAATCATTAAAATGTAATGAAATGCACACAAAGTCAAATCAAAGTTTTGTACACAAACGCACATATAAACTTAAATAACATTATATTCTCTATTCATGCATTTACAAACAAATAAACAAACATATTCATATTTATGTGTATAAATGCTCTCATTTGCCCATTTTCCTCTCATTCAATCAATGTTACGGAAATTGCCAATAATAATACACGCAATAAAGCAATAAATGGTTGGCTGCTTGTCTACTGACACACTCTTATTTCTAGATATAATTTTTTTATTTACTAAAGTGTTGCCAGGTAATTATTTATTTTTCTCTTAAAGAAAAAAAAAAAGAATTGAAAAATCTCTTTAAAAAAAATTGTATTTCCCTAAAATTAAAATAAATAAAAAATACGCAACTTTCGATAGTTAAAATTAAGATTTTGTATGTCAACTAACCGGTTTTTGGTCAAAACTTTTGAACCAATTTTGAGTGCATAGCTAGGACACATTATCCTATATTTAACTAATTCGTATTTTTAATTTAATGCACCACCAAATGCTATAATCTATAAGGTTTAATGCTCTTATCTAAAAAAAATTTAAGTAGTCTTTGGCTAAAATTTATGAAAAAATTATATGAAAAATATCGATGATGTTGACTTTAAAGTCTATGGCCCATAGTCACAGTCACACTAAAGTCGGTATCTTTTTAAAAACGATTTTAAATTCTTATGAACAAAATTCAGCTCTTAATAAAAGCCTACTTTTTTAATTTTAATCTTGATTTTTTATCTTTTTATCTGAAATGAAATACATAAATAAATATTTTTTAAGATTTTGTTTTGTCTTTTTAATATTTTAATTATTTTTAAATTATATATCAATATTTCGACACTGCTTCGTGAAATAATTTTATACACACAAAGGAATGTCGAAATATCTTAATATATAATATTCGACTGTACGTGTTTTTGACATTCTACTCCTAAACGGCTGGACCGATTTAATTGAATTTCTGTGTAGGCTTTTGGGTTATGCCTTCGAAGGTTTAGCGTCAAAAACTTGCCCAGTAGGCGATACAATCAGTATCTGGCTTATTTATTTACTACCTGTTTTTACCCGGTTTTGCATGGTCCTTTGCTTTATGAGTACGATTTCTTAGAGTTGGAAGAGCGAATATACAAATATTTTATATTTTCATTAAAACCCAACTTAAATTTTTTATGAAAATAGACCACGCCCATTATCATGCCCACTTTTTAAACTTTTCTCAAATCTTAGAACTTCTAGACCGATTTGGCTAATTTTATTAGTATATGTTCGGCAAAACCCAACTTATATTTTAATGAAAATAAAAATTTGCCACGCCTATTAGTATGCCTACTTTTAAAATTTTTTTTATTATATGTTCTAAATAGCCCAACTTATATTTTTCTTCTCTTTTTAATTATTTTTCAATATAAATAAAATTTGAAAGCAAAACAACATTTGCCGGGTCAGCTGGTTGGAATATAATTACAATTATACAATACAATTAAAATATAAAAAAGACAAAAAAAGCTTAAAAAATATTTATTTTTTTATTATTTTTATAAGGCAGTAAGAAATTTATTTTATGTAACTTAGCTTAGGTTAGGCTAGGTTGCACAGAGCGCCCCAATAAAAAACAGAAGTAGACTCACACTCAGTTTAATTTCGATGCTCTTGAAAAAGGCGAATACCAACTAAGTACTAATTGCTAGGTGTTCGGCAATATTCCCCTTGCAGTTGGAGTTTTATTTGCCGTTGCCGTATTTATCTTATGTCTTTCGTTTCTAAATTTTTCATTCTTTAAAACGATAGAGAAAACTTAACGAAAACAAGAAATAAAACTTGAGAAAGTAGGGTCATGCTATATACAATATTTTTATTTTTTTTTTATTAACTTAATTTTTTTTTACTAGTTTTGCTATTTTAAACAAAAATTAAATAATGAATATGCCTCCAATGCCAAGTCGAATTTGCTCATCAGCTATTACATTCCACAAGATCAAACTACAATTTGAATTTTAAAAATTAGTTCATTTTAAAAAATAACCTCTTCTATAATTACCGATCCCCTACCAGTAAAGAGAAATTTAGAAATTTCATGCACCAAAAAAAAATTTTGCTTTAAAAATGTTGACAATTTGAAAAAAAAAAAGAATTCGACTTTAAACTTCAAGGTGACTATGATCATGGGCTAATAAGTTCAATACCTATTTCTTTGAGGTGGAAGTTTTGCTCTTGATAGCTTATAGAAAGTTTATGGGACAACATCTTTTATTAAAATAAAAAAAAAAATCTTAAACCCACTAGTTTTCTGCAATGATACATTTTTATGAGACAAGCTAAGTCCGAAAAATTCTTAGCGCCTCAACTGAGGCTAATTTATGCTAAATATTTGAAATCAGTATTTACAGGCATATTCTACATTCCACTTTGAAGTAAAAGTGGTGTGATTCCACTTCAATTTGAATGTTTGATGTTCTGAATTCTACTTTTATTTTTTATTTTCGAACATCAATGAATTATCCTGTACCATACTAATTTAATGTATGTCTCAGTTGAGTTTAAAATGTTCTGCAAATAGGTCCAGGTCTCTCGGCATAAGTCTTTTTGATTACTGCATGTCAACTTGAGCTTTTCAGTTGTCTTGTAGACTTTGTTTTTCTTCTTCACATAATAAATCACTTATAAAGTAATAATTTATGCTGAAGTCCAATAAAGGGGTATCCGCCCCAATTTTAATCCGATAGTCTCCAATTTCGTTTCCCACATATCCATAACTGTAGTAGAATAATTTAATCATTTTTTTTTTTGGACAAACCATCCAGAATTTTATAGCATTCTTCATTAAGCTTTGATGGGAAAAAGCTTTCAAGTAAATTTAGAATTACTTGGCTATCCAAGTGATCACTTAAACTCGGCTGGAGAAGTCTAGTATTCTATCCATCCTGCTTAAGATGGTGCGATGTGAACGGTTCCAAAAATAGAGACATACTAAATTTGTACATGTTCATTTAAACTACAGGATGCAGGTAAATAAGTCTAGAGAACATTTCCAAAGGTAATGTAGTACACATCCTATTTGCTCCTGTTACGCAAAACAGACTATCTATCCGATGCACCTTGTTTCGTATTATCTGAACTTTTTGTTATTCCAGTTTCGCCTTCTTTTCTCCCACAAACTGATTACTTTAGAATAAAAAAGGGAGCCCCCTTTTATTTTTTTATTAAGGCGCCTTGTGCCACCTTCTCAGGAGGCTTATCTCACCGGTGGTGCTATTGTACTTCTGTAGAAAAACTACATCATTTTTTATCGTAAACATTATTTTTTTCTATACAGCCGTTCACATGCAAAAGTTACTCTTAGCGCTTGGTTGATTATGTACAGTAAAAGTTTACTCAAAGTTAGAATTTTATCTAGAATGACTCCTAGATGGTCCCAGATTTTCTTTGATAAAGTTAAATATAATAAAATGGCTTAATAAATGTATTATTACTGATAAAATATTCAGCCTTATTACGAGTGTCGTTGTCATAGTCGAACTCACGACAAGCTCATATAAAACATATCACTGTTTTCGCCACGACAACGACACTCATAATCAGAATATACATAGAAATGTCATATATGTTGAAAACCACACATGATACCAACAACGTAAGTTTTCTTGAGAATGAGATGAAGATTTAAAAAAAGAACACTTTTAATTAAAGAAGAAAGAAGTCTAACAAACTTAAATATTATCCCTATGGGCTATAATCACACCGCAACCTTTAAGATCTGTTATGCAGAAAACCCTTAATTACTATACCCAAGAGTTTTCTAATACTAAATGAAAATAAAATCCCATAAATCTTAGTTAAAATTCTCTAGACTGGTAACACGTATTTAGGAAGTACTTGTAGAATCGCTACTTTTACTTTTTGCTATTGTCGTAATTTTTTATTTTTTATTTTGCTTTTTCCTTTTTAATAGTCAGCAGTGAAAAATCCGTATAAAAATATGACAATGAATGAATGGCAAATGTATGGAATAAAGACTTTTTTTGTAAAAAGTGTTTGCCACACACAAAATACAACCAAGATAAGCCAAGAACGTTTTTACTGCTGTTTGTGTATTACACTTTTCTGTATTTAAATATGGTAGGATCACAGCTTCCATTTTTAAGTCGGAGGTCCATGCCTTAAAGCTATAGCTAGAGAATGTTTTCTAAGGAGTAGTCGTGGTACCGGAATATACATTAATTCCCTCAGTTAACCAATCAGCTATAAATAGATCAGCAAGCTGTTCCTTCCAATCGCGGTTGTTTTGGGATTGCTGTAGGCTTCTCGATGCGGGTACGTAACAGTGAAAGAGAGTCTTTAACCCTGAACGTATTAACGCATTTGCTTTAACTTGAACTTCAGCAGAAATGACATCACACTCTATACTGAACTGTTAACAGGAGTTAATTATCACATGAATAAATTTGTATGGTACATGACAACTACTGTCGTTTCTATCACGAAGGTTAGGAAACATCGAAGCATTTTCCCAGAAGTGGAGTAATGGCCCCAAAAAGTTTACATTCATATCTAAAGTGGCGCGCCAAGCTTTTTTTATCTGTCAAAAATTCTCATATTCATACAAAGTGTATGCAGCATATCGAAATAACGCGGCGGCAACGCTGGAGTTTAGCGTTTTTAACTCTATTTTTGTTTGTCTTTAGTGAGTTTTATTAAACCGCCAGTTCTCTTTTTTTGGGATGACGTTTTAATATAAATGCTGTGTACTATAAAACGCGCCGCTTGCCGGTCCAATTTAGGTAAAATTAATCCCACTACTGTCACAAGATTCGTGAGGAGTCTTGTATTGTTTTAGTTGGGAATTGGATTGCACAATAGATAGTACAGCTCGCTGTGCAATAATAGCCCATAATAATAATAAATAATTAAAATTAAAAAAATACACTGAGAGAATTTCCTTCCTTAATTGAATGAAAAGTTTTTTTATATTTTTCAACGGATCGTTAGACTAATGAAATATTTATTTAATACACTGAATATTTTATTAAATTCACTGCATATTTCATTGAATCACTGAAATGTTGTCATAAGTTTGATTAATTAAACGTTACCATTTGGTGTAAAATAATGAATTATTCTTTCAGTGTAGTTTGCGTCGTACCTACTTACCACATTTAAACGCCAGAACCATTTTTGTTTAAAAAAAACCGCTCCCTTAAGAAAAAACATTTAACGATTTAATATTTTTTGCTTTGGAGGGCTCAAGTCAATATAAGTCAATACAATGAGTGATGTAGAAATCATTTTTATAACATTTTTATGAAATGACAAAACACACTTGTGGGAATTGTTGGGAGTTTAAATATTTTATTTGTATGAAATTTTTCAATGCAATTTATTACAGCAAACCAAAATTAAGAGAATGTGCAATCAAAGCTAAAATTTTTGATGGTTTTGTTTTTAAAAAAACATTAGTATTAGTTATATTTCTTATAGAAAGAAAGAAAATTAAGAAAAGGAAAATGAGTAAATTACAAAAAAATATTGGAGCATAATCATGGGCAATTTTTTGACTTAAAATCGTTTTTAAAAAGATACCAATTGGACATTATTTTTTTAAAAATATAAATTTATCGCGGTTTCTTTTGCATATTGAAAAAAAATTTAATAGTTAAAATCAATATCACGTCCTGTTCTCAACATGTTGCATATAAAAGATGTTAAAATGGTACATGTTTTGCACTCAATTTATAAGTGAGGGTGAGATACTCCCCTTTTTTACAACTGTGTTACTACTTACTACAATTAAGTAAATTATTTAATTTGCATTTATATGAAAAAGGATATTCAACATTTTCTCCTGTCAAGATATTCTTCATAAAAATCCAATATTGGTCACTTTTGAAGCAAAAATTAATTTTTATTTTATTTTAGGTACAAAGTTTTTTTGTGTCAGCTGTTTATCAGTTGAGTTAACGTAACCTGATTTCGCAAATCGCTCTAAAAGCGGTAAACATATGAAAATGTTGCATGATAAACTTATTATTGTTCTATTGAAACCATAAAAAAAGTCATCACTTTGTGCAGTTTTAGGCAACCTGCTAGAAATATTACATATTGTAGAAGCAGAATTGATTATTATTTTTCAATACATTCAAAAATATTTTTTTTCAGCTTTTTATCTGTTAAAAATTCTCATGTCTATATAAAATGTATGGATTATACCAAAATAACGCGGTGCCAACACTGAGCAATTGGAAAATAAAACTTTGACAGCACGTTTTGTAGTGAAGTTGGCTGCAAAACAATTATTTTCTAATGCCATTTTAGCTATTTTTTTAATGTAGCTTTTTTAACTCCATTCTTGTTTTTGCTTTTATTAAGATGATTAACATTACTGTAGAGAATACTCACCGCCAGTGTGTGCTTTAATATAAATAAAGGGCTTGCTGCTCTTATTAAGTTTATCTTCACTTATGCCGAGTTAAATATGTTTTAACGTAACCTGTTACGTTTTTTAGCATTTATGGCATATTTATCAAATATGTTTTATATCATTAAATATTTCCAGATATGTTTTTAGTATTTATGTTTAGGAGAAGTACAAATATGCATAAATACGTTGATTTCTCAAAGAGATTACAGGATGGCACACATATCATTTTAAAGAGGAGGTCGCCTAGATTTGTAATCTACAGCCCAAATACTCAGAAATTAATTTGGATTGATTCTAAAAAAATTTTAAAACTCGAAAAATGGTCATTTGGTATTTATAGAATTCAAAGTTAAGTTCTAATTTTTATTCAAAAGTCAAACTCAAGTTATAGAATTATATTTTTGGAATTTTTATATTGTTGTGATGTTCATAAAAATGTGGCCAAAAAATTTGCTTTTGTTCAAAGAATTAATCTTCTTCATTTTTATAATGAAAATTTGTAGAAATTTTTTCCGTCAAGTAAATAAAGTGCAGATAATTTTACTGAAATGAATAAAGCGGGGCTTCAAATTTTATGTCTTAATTACTTTTTTCATGTTTGTTTTATATTCGACGAATTTATTTATTCGGTTTTAAATCGAATAAAATTAAGTGAATTTAGCTTAGAGAATTCGTTTTAAAATGAGAAATTTTTCCGAATGCGGTTTACAGAACAGGACCTATAGTTTTTTTTAATTAATTAGAATTTTTCAATAATAAATTTTTTCAACTCTACGAGCATTAAATATTTTTTTTATACAATTTTCTAGTTCTTTTTATTTTGTTATTAAATTGTTTGTATTATTTAGCTTAGAACCGCATTCGAATCGCGGTTCATTTTAGAGCACTAAGGAGAACTATATTTAGGGCCTGTTCAGCTACATAAATGCGAACGAAAGCTTCTTTCGTATAATTGAATAAGGACTGAACAGGCTCTTTGAAAGCTTAATACTTTTTTTGCAATTAAATAATTTTAATAAAATAAACCTCAAAGTAGGCAACATTTAGTTAAAATTTTTTTTCTGCTCAAATAACTTTACTAAGCCTTAATTTGCAAATGGCTTAAAAACTTGTTAGCATTTAATATCTCTCTTAATTGTATGCAACACTGGTTTTTAAACACATAATATATAGCTTTTTTTTATAGCTTTTAACTTATCTTGCTGAAGCAAAAAATTTGAATTCGTTTTCATTTTCAAAGTCACTTTGTTAAGTCGCCTCTAATAGTTTATTTTAAGCCTTTAGCATCATAATAAAATGACTAAACACAAATAGTCATGGAAAACATACAAGTTAAATTTTTTTCTTTTTAAGTTGTTCTCTTATTCATCTTTAGATCAAACAATTATTTGTTATTCAACAGTTTTGTATTTATAACTGCCTGCTTAAAAAACATTGCTACTCGTGTTACAAAACCAACCAGGGCTCTTAATCTTCTCTCGCATACATGCATACGAGTAACCTACAAGTGCAACTACTGAGAATGTAATTTCTATAGTTTTATAGTGATACTAGTTTTTTTTATTGCATATGAATGAGTATAAACGTTAAAAAATGTGGTGATGTGTTTGTTGGTGGTTTTATGAACCTTAAACTAAGTATTTATGAATAACTTGTAGCCATTTCCATTGGTTCACATGGTCGCTTATTGTCGCTGGTATTATAAGACTAAAGAAAAGTTTTTCTTATTTTTTTTTTTTTTTTTTTTTCACTTGCTACAAATATTTAGGCAAGCATGCTGGATTTCGATTTTAATTTTATTTGTTTTTTTCCTTTTTTCTTGAAAAAATATTTATCAATGTTGAGCTTTGTATTTTATTTGAAATGGCAATGGATAATGAGTTTATGAATAAGATAAAATAACATTAAGTTGTTCACAAATATTTAGCCTTAAAATAGGTAATGATTAGTTACTTAAGAAGAAAAGAAAAATAGCATGCATCTTTTGTGAAAATGCACAATATTGAAAGGACATTATAATGTTTTGCTTGTAATTTTTTCTTTAATACCTTAAAGTAGACAATGATTTTGTTAATGACTAAGACGTGACTTTCAATTTGAAAATTCTTATTTGTCTAGCTTCCAAAGGTTAGTTAAAAGTTGAATAAAAATTGATTCATACTTTTTTGCATAAAATTTAAAGTTTAATTAAGAATTATATAAAAGTGCATCCTTTGGGGATAAAAAGTTAAAAAAGTGAGGTAAAGATTTTTTTGTTAAATGAAAATGTCAAACAAACTCTGTATAAAATAATTAAATTTAACATTCTATGTGGAACGTAAACGAAAATTCATTATAAAGCTGCATCATCTTCAATGTGAAAATAGTTATTTTATATTTATACAGACGCTCGTAAATTAGAACCACTTTTTCTTGGGGTATTTTTAATTTTCGAAAAGTTTAAAGTTTTTCTTTGTAATAAAAAGCAATATAAAAAAGCATCTTCGTTTAAAAAATACACATAAAACGCATCTGCATACATTTTATTAAATTTTATTTACACAACATTAAAATTCATTACAAAAAATACATTCAGTGGAGATCTTTTCACGTTGATTCAAAGACCATCATATAGCCAACTTTCTATTTTTAGATAGTCACACTGTATAAAGAATTGTTATTTGCTTCCTGATAGGTGTTGGAAACTGCACTTAATATAGCTGCTCTTTTTGATTTGATATAGCTGATTGCAACTAAACTTTACTTGCTAAGGATACAGTATTCTTCTTACGTTTATGTGGCATTTTATAAAACTTTACTTCAACAGTGCCGAAATGTGACTAAGCGTTTCAGATTTCACGCACTAATGAAGAAAAATGTACGGGCAATACAAATTACATAAGTATCATGGGACTCCCCTTTTTTTACTATATTGAAGACAAATGAAAGACAAAAAAAAAATAAACTAACGGTATTAAAAAAGTTGGGTTTTATTTCCGAAAGATTCCATTTTATAAGAATTCTAATTTACGAGTGTCTACTGTACTAGTTGTTTTTACCCGGCCTCTTCCGGTCTCGGCCATTCCTGTTAGCTATGTGTAGGAATTCTTAGACTGAGAAGATTGTATACATAAAAATTCAGAACAATTTGTTTGAAATCTGGTTTTTGGTTAGCTGTTTTTAACCGGTCCCGTGTGCCCAATACAAACTATTGACCTCTTAACTGAGCGTAGCCGAGCCCAAACTATATGGTGACTATTCTTGAAATATATTGGACCATAATCATAGTCACAAAAAAGTATACTCTTATTTAGAGCTGACTTTTGTTCGTAAGATTTTTAAGAATTTGAAATCATTTTTAAAAAGACATCAACTTTAGTGTGACTATGATTATGAGCCATTGATTTTATGTATCAAATTTTAAAGAGAATTTGTTGAAAATTTGGAATTTTAATTGTTAAATCATTGAATAATGCAAGCAAAAGTTACTCGCTAATATTATATGTAGCTTAATATTAGTGAAATAATTTTTAAAATCTGTTTGGTAGTTTTATAGTTTATACATTACAAACCAAAGTACCAATCTACAGGGCTGCCTGCCGGCCTGATTTATGAATGTAAACCATTCAGGATGCCACCCAAGCGCATACTAAAAAAATTCATTCAAACCGATCCAGCAGTTTAAATACTTTTTTTTGTTTAAAAACACACAAATACATTTGCCAGTTCAAAATATAGAGTATAGAAAAACGATTCTCTTCAAATTATAGAATGTCTAGCTAGCAAGATGACATCTCTATGTATACATCAGTGCAAATAGACCAATAAAGCCAATATTAAAGTTAAAATTTCATTATTAAAATTGAGTGACAAGCTAAAGACGGATTATCTAACATTTATTTTATCGGTATTTTATACTGTAAATTCCAAATAAAAGCCAAGAATGTGATAAATTTATAATTTTTACTGATGCAAATTATAAAGCGTAAAATACAATGGGAATACATGGTTCGTTCGTATGCAACCAAAGACTATAAAACATACAGTTAAGTCTAAATTATGGTATCAAATTCTTTTTTATCTTTTAAATATTTCAGTCTGTACGCTTTTAAAATTAAAAAATTCGATTGCGAAAACGCGCTACGTAAAGAAGTTGATTGGTTAATAAAGGGTGGTTAAATTTTAAGGGCCGATGTTGATTTTGAATAAAACACAAATTATTTAGGAAATTATTGTCATTTCTTTTTATTATGATAATATGGTATGGTTCAATTATGTATGGAACACCTCCGGCACACCTCCATCCGATAGTCAAAATGTTCGATGACACTGAGGCATAATTGAGGTTTTTTAGCAGTTAATGTGCCGAATTATCTCATATTTAGCTCTTGAATTGTTGCTGGCTTATCGACGTACACCTTTTCTTTCCAATAACCCCAAAAAAAGAAGTAAAACTGTGTCAAATCACATGATCTTGGCGGCCAATTGACATCGCCATTGAATTTGTCGCGCAAAAGAGCCATTGTTTCGTTAGCTGTGTGGCAAGTGGCACCGTCCTGTTGAGACCACATATCGTCCACATCCATATCTTCCAATTCGGGCCATAAAAAGTTCGTTATCATTTCACGATAACTGCCTGACTGGCCTCATTTTGGAAAAAATACGGCCCGATAATGCCGCCAGCCCATAAACCTCACCAAATAGTCACTTTTTGTGGGTGCATTGGTTTTTCGACAATCACTCTTGGATTATCATTCGCCCAAATGCGGCAATTCTGCTTATTGACGAATCCACTGAGGTGAAAATGTGTCTCATTCTGAAGATGATTTTCTTCGAAAATTGATTTTCATTTTCGTAATAAGCCTGAGCAACTTAAACGCGTTGCTCGATTGTCAATCTTTCCATGGTTCAAATTGAGTTAGTCTGAAATTGAGAAATGTCAAATGAAATGCAGAAAAATGCTTGATGTTTAGGTGTGGTTCGCATTCAACATCGGTCCTTAAAATTTCACCACCCTTTAATTGTGTTTTTCGCAACTGATTTTATTATTGCTGAAAAACTAGGTACTAAGACCAGGACCACACACAAAATTTTTGTTCCAGCAATTTTAGCATTCTTATTCAGTCATTCATTCAGCTTTCAAGCTGAACGATACGAAGAGGGAACAAAAAGTAATTGCGGAGTACTAGCAAGCTTGTAGCCCTTTGCAATCTTCTTTCCTCTCTCTTCTACAAAATAAAGAATAGCGCATGTAAAATTGCTGTGTGTGGTCCTGGTCTAAACAACGCTAAGCTTGATGCGCTGATCTTGATTGGTCTGTTAGTGTATCCAAAACATTTTGTTAAAATGTTTTCAGTTACAATCAGTTTTACACCACGACCACTTTGCTTGTTTTCGTGATGAAAATAAAAAAATGCGACAACGTTGTGCATATGGCTGTTGCTGTTGAGTTTCGACTATAACTTCGAAAACCGTAACAAGGCTGAATGAAGATTTTCATTTGTTGAATTAAACGTTTATATTCATATAATTTGGTTGATTTTAATTCATCTGGAATTCATTGTATTCAAGAATTTCGTTCTAATATTCTTTGTTTTAATGAAAATGTTTTCATTGATTTTATGAATTTTTTATTACTTTTTTCAAATTTTTTAAAAAATTTCTTTTATTAAATTTTCTCATTTTTTTAAACTAAAATGTTGAGCTTTTCTCATACTTTTTTATATTTCAAGAATTCTTACTGCAGCAATTTCCTAAATTACTCGTTCCTCTGTGTTTGCTTGAATATCCAAAAAAATTTTTATTTAGTTAATTTAATAGTTTTTTTTAATACAAGTAAAACACTATTAATTTGTTGAATAAAAACATTTTTTTATTTATTTACTTAAAATTGTTTTGCAAAAGTTTGCTCTTGCGTGCATGAGTTAAAAAATTTATGATGATTTTGTAAAAAAAAAAAAGTAAGAACTGCATTGTTGAAACAGCAAATTAAAACAATCAGAAAATGTTTGTTCAGTCTTTTTTTGTTTTTGTGGTTTAAAAAAAGCCAATTATTTTCCCCAACTATACACAACATTTATTTATTTTTCTTTTTTTTTTCTTTGTGGCCTAACTTCATAGCCTAGACTCTATTTTGTTGACTTCCGTTGTTGTTTTTGTTATTATTATTTAACAATATTTTCCTCCATTCTATTACTTATTGTTACTTATTTTATGCATCATGTAGTTGGCTATACCACGACCGATGTTATCTATCGCTGGAATAAGGAACGGCCAGCTGTGGCCATTGCTGAGGATATGAAATTGTCACAATTTGATTTGGTCGATTGTCCGGCTGGTAATTTAACGGATGTTGTTTACAAAGCAGCCGTACCCAATAGCCAAAATATTATTGATGAAAATAACTACAAGAGAACACAACAGATGCAGCAACAACAACAACAACAATATTCCCTACCAACAAACCAACAATACCATCAAGAGCAACAGCAAAATCAACGTCAAATGGTTGCAAATAAAAATAGTAAAGTTGTGACAATATTTGCTGGTCCAGCAGCAAAAAATCAGCATGTTCCCGGTACGGGCATACAATTAGACAAGGGATCATTTAATGTGGCTAAACAGGGCCAGGGTGTACGCCTGGAAACTTCACACTCTTGTAAGTCGGATTGATAAGATTTTGAAGCAAGTGGATTTTGTTTTACTTAAAGTTTAGCAAATTTTGTCTACTTTTAGGTAGCCTTTCATAATGAAAAAGTGTTGCATAGTTTTTATGAAACTAAATATGATATTTTTTAAATACTAGAGGAGTTGTAATGTATATAAAATGTATAGATAAAAAAAATTAAGCAAAAAAACAAACAAGTTAACTTGAAGCAAACAAAAAAATTTCAATTAAGTGAATTAAACTGCTCATAAAAATATGCAATACTTTTTATTAACCCTTGATTTGCGCTATAATTATTGATGTTTTAAGTTTCACCAGTGAAAAAAAATTTACAGAAAGTGTTTTGCCCTCTTCCCATCTCCTGCTCAAACAGCTACTTTTTTTGAATTTTTTTTTAAAATAATTTCGATTTCCACTGCACCTTTATTAATCCATTATAAAAATACTTTCCCTTAATAAAGCTTCAAATCCCAAACTTATCTAAAAAAATTCCTACTCAATTTTAAAGGTTTGTAAATTGTTTGGGTTTTTTGATAAAATTTTGAATTCCCAAACAAAATTGTAAAATCTCCCATTTATTTTAAAATTTTTTAACCAACAGCTCTTTTATATGTTTTGTATAATTTTACCTCCATTTTTCTTATACATTTTCTTTTTTGTATTCGCATTATTTTGAGCCCTTGAACAATTCTCTTTAACTCTTGTTAATGCTGTTAAAACTCCCAAACTTCTTTAAAAAATCTCCACCTCACTTTTAAGAGTTTGTAAATTATTTCGGTTAAGTAGTAATATGATGTTTATTTGATTCCACAGGCCTACAATGATTTTGGTACCGCCAAAACTAAAACCCATGTCTAGTATACCTACTTTTTTAATCCTGTAGTTCTCGAGAAAAAAGAGGAGGTTACACAATATAAAAAGGGAAAAGAAAGGTCTATACGAATTGCGAACTATGATATTTTTTGTTTGAAAATATTAATTAGCATTATTTTTTAGGGCCATAAATTAAAAATAAACATCATAAACAAATTTTACGAATTTGCTTTCATATCCACTAGAGGTGTAATTAACCCAAATATAAACAAATTCTACAACCTCACTTTTTTTTCGCTGTCCACTTCACGTGAAATGCTCCATAACTCGAGAACCACCTCTCTGATTAAACTTACAGAAACATATAAGAATTAAGAAGAAAATAGTCTTTAAATTATGATTATTTTTAATTTATTAGCAGTCTTATAGTTTAGAAGATATTCACAAAGAAATTTTTGCGTTTTTCTTGATTTTTTTTAATAAAACTTTGTTAATATCTTTGTGAATAGTTTAAAGGTTATTTTATACTTGATCTTTATGTTTTTTGTAAGTTTAATCATTAGTTGTTGCAAATTATATGAAGTAATTCTTCTTTTTTCTATATAACGGTATAAAATTTCGAGAACTAGACGTATAATTAAAAAGTAATTTATAGCGATCGGAGCTTAGTTCCATAGGTATTCAAATTGTCCATGCAACCTCAGACACTTTTCTATATAAATTTTATGTCTTGCTATGCATCTCCAATTTAAAATTTAAAACTACCAAAAAAAAAGTCATAAAATCTCCCATTTCTTTTAGAAATTTTTAACAAAAATTTCTTTTATATGCTTTTGCATAATTTTTCCTCCTTTTTTCTTATTAATTTTCTCATTTTGTTTTGGCCTCTTTTGTAACATTGAATAATTATTTTTAGATCTTATTAATTATGCTTAAATTCCCAAACTTCTTTGAAAATCCCCCACTTTTTTTTTTTTTTTTTATAAATTATAAATTTTATTAATATAAAAATTAATTTTTATTGCTGTTTAAGATTCTTATTTATACAATTTTTTCATTGTATATTAATTTTATTGAATAAGAAAAATTGAAATTATTCCCAGACACTGCAATGAACGGATTGTGATAATGAAAAAATCTCAGTTGTTCTGTTTAAATACTTGATACAGTATCCCCAAGTTGTTGACACAAATGCTGCCGATGAGGAAAAAGGGATTTTCCGAAAGCGTCGCTCTAGCAAACCAGTGTCTGGGAATAATTTCAATTTTTCTTATTATTTCCCATTTTTTTTGCTAATTAAATTTTTTAGCAACATTTTTTTACCTCCATTTTTTGTTATTAATTTTCTTTTTTGTTTTTTCTTTCTTTTGCGCCATTGAACATTTTTTCTTTAACTCTTGTTAAAGTAAAGTTTGAACACGCAAATTATATGTCATTTAAATACCAATTTAAGGTAATTGTATGAAGGAAAATCAAATTTATTTAATTTTTTTTTGTTAAATTTTCATTTTGTATTCTTCTTTATTCTTTCTGTAATTTTGCCCATTTGCATTACAATAATTATGAGTTTCATATCAATTAAGGTCATTCATTTGAATTGTACGTCTCGCTCATTATTTGAATGACGTTGTACGAGTATGATGGGTATTGGCATGAGTTCTTTAAACACCAAGTAGCTAGCATGTGTATATGTAAGATGTCTCTATATTTACACATGTAAGGGTTTGACGCTTCTCAACAATGACGAATTGCTTTTGTTAATTAGACAAATTAAAACGTGTGTAATATTTGAATTATAAATTAAATATGGCTTAAAGGAATTTTAATATATTTTTCTATTCTTAGTAGCCAATACTTTTACATTTTCATTTCAAAATAAAAATTGTATTGTGAGGATTCTTGGATTGCTTCAATTGGGCATAAGGCTTCACAATAGATTTTACAGTTCGCGTTGCCCACATTAATAAAAGATTTTTATTATTTTTAAAAAGTTGCTAAATTTCTCAAGCAAATACCCAAAATATATTTCCGCAATATGGAAAGCAGCTTCCATTTTTCAGGGGGAGATCCACGCTTTAGAGCTTTGTACTAGGGGATATATACGAAGAGGCGTTTGAGGCACCGGAAGAAGCCAAGCAGCTCCAAGTGGACTAGCAAACTATTCCTTTCGATCAAGATTGGTTTGGGTTTCCTATAGTCTCTCGATGCTTTGACAGAGATTTTTCTTTAGCACACAAATTGTGTGTAGGATACTGGCCCAAAAGAAATTAATCCAATAACAATTACGATATTCGCCAGGAGTCTTGGATTGTTTTAGTTGGGAACTTGGCTGCACAATAGATTTATTCGTGGCGGAAAAACAATTCGCAATTTCGCTTTTTTTTTTGATCCCAACAAAATGGGCTCAATTACGAGTGTTGTTGTCGGAGTCCAGTTTACAACAAACTAATGTAAATTATATGGCAACGTTGCTACATATCGCTGCTTTCGTCACGACAACGACACTCATAATCATCCCTGATTTTTATTCAATATGACATTAACATATTTTTAATTTTGTTTTAAATTTTTTCTTTGGTAAAAAAAACTTTCCCCACATTTTCCACAAAAAAAAGTAATTCCCAAAATGATTGCAAAAAATCCTCCAAAAAATATTTATCATTAATTCAAAAAATAAATTAATTTTTTTTCAGCTGAGTACTCCATGCTGATGGTTAATTTCCATTTACAACGTCACATGGGCAATTTTCTAATACAAGTTTATGGTCCCTGCTGCCTTTTGGTGGTATTATCCTGGGTCTCATTTTGGCTTAATCGAGAAGCTACAGCTGATCGTGTGTCGCTGGGCATAACAACCGTATTGACCATGACTTTCTTAGGGTTAGAAGCACGCACCGATCTGCCCAAAGTGCCCTATCCCACAGCTTTAGATTTTTTTGTTTTTCTTTCGTTTGCCTTTATATTTGCCACCATTTTACAATTTGCTGTAGTCCACTATTTCACCAAATATGGTTCAGGAGAATGTTACTTTATTATTGAAGAAATGGAATCGGATACAGAGTCCGAAATGATAGATAATCAGTTGGGTACTAAAAGTGATATAGAATCAGAGTTTGGCACCAGTACGGAATCGAAAATCTATGAGGTCATACCCTTGTCTATGTGTTCTATAAATATACCACCACGTCGGGTGTCGGCCAAGCGAAATCGACGTAGATCACAAGACCAAAGGTATAGAGGTCGCCAGGGTTTTTGGCATAATCTGGCTGAATGTCTTAATTTACCTTGTTTGAAAAGTCACAAAAGTGGGCACAAAGCACGTTTTGAAGTTTCTGAAGACGAAGATGACGAAGAACAACATTTAAGATCTAATGAAGGTAAAATGATAACAGAAGCATATTAAACAAAAAATTATTTTCTGAATTACAGATTCTACTCCACGTAAACACAACGGAAGGCGTCGTATGTCCTACTTTCGCCGTGAGGAACTCGAAGCCAGACGCAAGGGGAAACGTACTCCTCAATATAATTCGGTTTCGAAAATAGACCGAGCTTCGCGCATAGTTTTCCCCATATTATTTCTACTCATCAATGTTTTCTATTGGTATGGCTATTTATCACGCAGTTCACGCATCTTGGCTCACAGAAATCCGACCACTTGATGTTACCTTTTAGCAATTTAGGTGCTTCTAAACAGTAAATCAAGCACTAAGAAAAATGTAAGGGGAGCGCTCAATTAATTTACTCAATTGAAACTCTTAAGTTAATGCTACTTTTTAAATTGGCATGACTTTAATTATGATTTTCTTAACCTAAATTGTTTATAAATTTATTTCAAACAAAACCACAATCCATCACTTGAATTAAAACTTAAACTAAAAAGTTTATTAGTTTAAGCTTTGAAAAAGCTTTACGACTTGCTAAAACTTTCAAGTTTAGTTTAAAAATTGCAGCTTAAGGTCTTGTTAAATTTATTAAAATCATTTTAATTTTTAATTTGAAATTTAAATGAGAAATAATGAAAAATTGCATAAAAATAAGTTTCCACTAAACAGGAATTTAAGCTCAATAATTTTTTTTGAGATAAAAAAGATAATTAAATAAGTAAAATTTAATAATAAAAAACAAATAAACTGTTATTTTTGAAAGTGATATAAGTCCACTTTTTTTTTAATGAGTTAGCGGTAGTTTTAGTAAGATAAACACACCATCTAACTTAAATTACTAATTGTTTTAAGTGCACTTATGCCGCTTTCAAACATAACAACTTAAATAAAATAAAAAGTAAAACCAACATATATTAGGCTTTATTTTGTGTCTTTATCAAACAGTTTAGTTTTAACTGTCAATAGATTATTTATTAAAAAAATAAAATGTATTTGAAATGCCCCACAATTTTTTGTAAATATGGCTGAAGATAATATAAAATTATTTTAAATTCTGTTTAATAAAAGTTTTAATTTAAAACAAAGTATTTTTGAAAATACGTTAAGTACAAAAATGAATAAACATACGAATAGTTACCAGACTTGTGACTAGTTTAATTGAACGATTCGAAATCTTTAATTTTTTTTTAATTATTTTGTTCACTGTTCACTAAGTCTTTATTAGTTTTGCACTATTCGGCGTTCACTGAATCTTACTCTTCATTATTCTTTGACTATTTATACTGTTCCTATTAGCTAATAATTTACAGAGAGAGAGAGAGAGAGATAGGAAGAATTGTATTATTTTTTTCTTCAAACAGTGGACAATCTACGTCATCTAACGGGAAATCATGCGCGTGGCATAATCTTGTATTTTGATTATTTTAAGGGACATTTCACATGAAGTGGACAGCGAAAAAATTTAGGTCGTAGAATTTGTTTATATGTATTTGGGTTAAATATACCTCTAGGTATACATATTTTTTTATGACGTTTATTTTTCAAGTTATGGTTCTTTAAAAAATAATGCTAATTAATATTTTTATTTTTTTTTGGAATAGATTTTCAAACAGGAAAAATATTTAAAAAAATATCATGCTTCGTTATTCGCATAAACCTTTCTTTTCCCTTTTTGATAAAAAAGTAAATTTTGAAAAATAAAGAAGAATTTAACTCCCAAACCGGAACTAAAAATTTCAAATTAATTTTTCAAAAATTTGTTTAATATTTTTTTTAATCCCAAAAATAGATCAAAGTATATTTTAAATATATTAGAAGTTCCATAGTGGAATATAGGTAAATTAATGTACATGGATGTCGCGCTAAATGTGACGAGTGTGAAGCAATATATGGACTTGTATCATTTGTGTCAGCGTGTTCAAGCTCCAACCACAATTTTCATTAGTTATTATAATTCGCATGACCATACATTAATATTTTTTGTAGGTTTGCTGTCAAAAACATGGAAGGTTTCCAGCAATGGTTCAAAAATTTTGGTCACATTGTTCGGGAATTAAAATTATACTTACGAAAATTGCTTGGGAACATCTCAGCAAATTGAAAGTTTAAGTTTCCTTTTATCATTAGAAATAATATTTAATTTTGTGTATCTTTATATCTTCTTAATATATAAAATTCGACTGTACTTGTGGTTGTGGTTGAAATTGTATTCCTCCTAAACGGCTGGACCGACTTAATTTAATTTCTGTGTATGCCCTTGGGTTACGCTCTGTAAGGTTTAGCGTCACAAATTCGCCCGGCAGCAGGCGGTATCTATGTTATTTATCTACTACCTGTTTTCACCCGGTCTTGCACGGTTGTTTACTCTATGAGTACGATTTCTTAGTATAAAAAGAACGAATACGTAAAAATTTTATATTTTCATTAAAACCCAACTTAAATTTTTATAAAAATTAAAATAGATTGCGCTCGTTAACACGCCCACTTTCTCAAATTAAAGAACTTTTAGAGCAATTTCGCTAATTATTTTATTATATGGTTGGCATAACCATATTACGCCCACTTTTAAAACTTTTCTGAAATCGGAGAACGGTTGGACCAATTTGTCTATTTTTTTTTATATTCGGCTTACCCCAACTTATATTTTAATTAAAAGAAAAATTTGCCACGCCCATTACTACACCCAATTTTTAAATTTTTCTCAAATCGGAGAATGGCTGGAACGATTTGGCTAATTTTTGTATTATATGGTCGGCATAATCCAACTTATATTTTTCTTCCCTTTTTAATTATTTTTCAATATAAATAAAATTTGAAGGCAAAACAACGTTTGGCGGGTCAGCTAGTAAACATGTGTATTTCAACAGAGCTGATGGTCATAAATAGCTGTCAGTACTCCTTAATAATTTATCTTAGAATTAAATTCTTTTATACTAAATAAGTAAATAAATAAAAAATAAAATTTATACTTATTTCAAGTTTAATATTTTAGCACAAGTGCAATAGACCAAAATCTGCAAAATTAATCAATGCAGTCTTAAGCACCAATTTGAATTAAACCCATAAATGTAAGGTGAAACTCACTTAATGATTCCATAAAGCATTTACTGCAATACAAAGCAGTCTTATGGCAATTGAATTACAATCTTAAACAGATGTTAGCGTACAAAACGTTTCCAGTGACTTTAGAAATTATCTACATAAAACAATTTTATAGCTGGCAAACCAAGACACAACGACAAATTGTTTAAAAATCACAATGCTTTTAAAAACGTATTTATAAAAAATAATACCCCATTACCCTGTAGAACGATTGTTTTAATTTCTTGAAAAAAAAAATATATATATATAAGTATATACGAATACATGTAGCTCTAATTTTGCAATAGTATTTAAATATTAATTATAAATTAAAATGGCTATTTTATTATATAAGCTTGAGGTCTTATTTTATAAATTTATTTCAAATTCAATTTATAACAAGTTAAATTCGGCTGTGCCGAGTCTTGTGTACTGTGCCAACCAAATATCCATATTTTTCATTTTCCACATTCTTCTTAATGAGCTGTTATTATAACATAAGCGATCAATTCGTCAAAAAAAGTTGTATGAAAAAGACTTAATATCTTGAGTACTTTTTAATATAAAATTTCCATGATGCTTGTGCTATAAACACAGCACATAAATATCCAAAAAGAATAACAAAAATAGTTTATTAAGCTTGAGATCATATTAAATATACAAATTTATTTATTATTCTAGCGATATATCGATAAAAAAAATTAATTTTTATAATGCGATCTCAACTTAATAAACCAGCCTTTTCAATAAAAAAAGGTCATATAAATTTACAAATAAGCAAGTAAGATTGAAAATATTATTATTTTTATACATAAAGGCTTATAAAGATTATCATACTTTTAAAAAATTACACAAATCATGGTATGCATCTTATGGCTATTCATCATTTTGGAGGTCTCTGGTAGATTTGCATACCCGAAGGGGTATGCAAAGTTTTAAGTCTCTGCTGCTGATCGTTGAGGAGGTCTCTTGTTTGGAGCCAACCCTGGAGGTGGCAGCAGTTTCATAATGAACCCACTAACTGTCATTAATGCCCCAATGGAGTTGCCTCGTCTGGAGCATATCCTGGCAGCAGCATCAGGGCTTATCACAAACATACATTGTCATCGGGACTGCATCAGTATGTAAATTTTCAGCTCAATAGGACACCGGGAAGTGGGTCAAATTTAACTTGCAAGATTCCACTTTCACATACATACAAAGCAAGTTAAATAAAAGCTTTTAAAAAATATATAACAATTAATGAGTAATTTATTATTCATGCTTTAGTTCATTTTATAACAATTATATAACAATAAAAAAGAAATGACAAACATTGATAAAAATAATTTTCTTGGAATACTTATTTTTTTATTAATCTTACAATAAATAATGAATTTCGGTACAAGAAACTAAAATTAACTAGTTCTAAGAAAACATCTATTATAAGAACCTCATTTTTAAAAGCAGGCACTTAATTTTTAAATTAATAAAAAAGATAATTTAATTTTAGAGTTTAGACAAAATACGTAAAAAAAAACAAAAATTTATGAAAATCCAAAATTTCGGTTTTATTTTTAATTTTTCTGGTCCATTTGTGGACCGATGTTTTGTACAGACATTATGATTATTATTTTATAATAAGTAACACTGCGTACCACGTTTTTTTTTTCTGTCTTGTATTTTAGACAAATTACGCAAAAAACGCGCCAAAAATGGTAATTTTTGACTCATAGCTCAACCATTTATGGACCGATCCAGCAGAGTTTTGGTCCAGCTACTATTAATGTGATATATAAAAAACTGTGTGCTACTTTTTTTTAGTTAAGATAAAATACGCAAAAAAACAAAACAGAAATGAATGAAAATCTAAAATGTCGGTGGTATTTTTGATATTCCCCGGCCATTTCTGGACCTATTGCTCTAATTTTTTTCACAGACCTTATAGCTATTATTTTTGATAAAACTGCATATAAAAATTTTTTTTCGTTTTGTAGTTTAAACAAATTACGCAAAAAAAAAACTCTCAGAAAATGGTCAAAAAATAGAGGTAGTTGCACTTCAGAGCTCATAGCTCAGCCATTTATGGACCAATTGGGCTGAATTTCAATAGCAAACTGACAACAGGAACTTCCAACAAAATCACATGCTAAAATTTTCTGTAGGTCTTCTAGGGACTTCAGAAAGTTGGTTTCAACATAAACACGGACAGACAGACATCACTAAATAAACTTCACTACTTATAAGAATATATGTACTTTATAGGGTGTATAAATTACACACTTTTTTGTGAAGGCTATAAATACATCCTGAAAAAGCTACGCAAGTTGCAATGGAATATCGATATAAAAATAAATTTATAAAATAAGACCTAAGCTTAATAAAATAGCCATTTTAATTAACAAAGAAAAGGTCAAATAAAATATATTAATTATGAAGAAAATATGGCCCTTAAACATCAGCAAAATTTATTAAAATTAAATTGTAGAAAACATAAAAGAAAAAAGAATTCTATAGAATAAATTACCAGTAAAATTTTTAGTAATCTTTTCATTTTCTGTAAATTTTTATTGGCTATTGAATTTGTTTTCAGTAGCCAGTAAAATATTACTGGTTAATGATTTTATTTTTAGTAAGCAGTACAAATATACTGGTTACTGAAAATCCGTATGCATTTTATTTCTAAGGCATGGCTACAACAATAGATCCAAAAATAAATTAAAAAATTCTTTTTACAAAAAATACCATGATTTATCAAATTTCTCTAATGTTTGTTTGGAACATTTTTTAGAAAATCCACCCCACGTATGTAAATTTACATTAAAAGTGCAAACAAGTCACCCAAAGAGTCTAAGTAATAGTTGGGTGTAAAATCGTTTTGCTTAGTTTCTATCAATGACTGGACCGTAGGCCATGTATAGTTTCCAGTGCCCACTAAAAGTGTATCAAAGCCACAATTCTTGCCAAATAATACATCATTCTTAGCACTAGTCAAAAAAAAAATTATAAATAAAAGTAAGAGTAAAATATTAAATAGCAATTATTTTGCTTACCAATCTCCAATCATTAAACTTTTTTTTGGATTGATGGCACCAGTTTGAATTAAATTTTGACATATTATAGGGTTAGGCTTACCCATTACCACAGCCTTCCTACCCACACAAGTCTCAAGAGATTTTAAAATTGCACCAGTGCCCGGTATACAGTATTTTGGGTACCTATGCACTGCATCAGAATTTGTGGCCAAAAATTTACAATTTTCTTTATCACAGAGAAAACTGCAAGCCTTCAACATTTTCATAAATGTGTAGTGCTCATCGAAACCTACCACTACTGCTCCTACTTGTTCCACTGTAGCAGTTCTTTTAAAATTTTCCAGCTGATTGCCCCAATTGTCATGCACTATGTCTGTCTCTGTGCCAAAACTCATAATATTAAAATTATTTAATTCCTGTTTTATGGCTGCATTCCCTATAACATAGACTTTATGTTTCTTATTTAAATGTTTTTGTAGATATTTAGCTATAGAAAATGTGGGCGCTATAATATGATTTTCATCGATAAGGTAATTCATTTGATGTGCTTTTAACCATAAATCATGACGGGTTTTTGTGCCATTATTTGTGACGAAATAAATGTTCTTGCCTAAAGATTTTAAAGTATTTATGGTTTCAGGTACTTGGACTATAACTTCATTCTCATGCCACAAAACATCTAAAAAATAAAGTATATTTGGTTTAGTTGAAGTAATTTTGGTATTTAAAAAACCCCTTAACTGTTTAATTTTTCCAGACAAGGCAATTATTCCATATGACAAGCTTCTACTTACCATCACAATCTGTTAGAATAGTATCGTACAAATCCAGCCAATTTTTTAAAACCTCTGGCTTCCAGTATTTTAGATTTATTGGCTTGGCCATATTTTAATTACAAAAAAAAAAAAAACATAAAATTAATGGAAAATTATCAATGTAATTTTAAAATTGCTTAAAGTCACACTAAATTTTTTTTTCTTTAGTTGCTTAGCACATACTTCTTTAGACTTTCGTCATGTATGTATTGTATTGTACTTTAACTCTTAAACAGCAACACATTTACTTTTGTTATTTAATAAAATGAGTTTAATACTAAATTATTAAATTGTCTCTTTTCGATAGTAAAATAAAACTGCTCTATTCTATAAATAGCAGTCAAGTTTGTTTATTTGAAATTTTAGTCATAAAAAAACGATTATCTGCAAAAACAGGTTATTTAAAATGTAATCGATTTATAGATTTGTGGAATGAATGATAATTAAGCAATTTGCTTGCTTTTTTTAATTAGAAATCCAATTCTACTGCCTAAAACATTTCGAGATATCTTACGAAGAAGCTTATTTTTAACTTAATTAAATCAATTCCCCACAAGCATTTGGTTTTGCTAGTACTTTTTCATGTTGGAGAGGAGTGCTCTTAAAATTTGCTCTACTAAGTATTTCTTAAAACCACTCTTACCTACATACAAATTATCTTTAAAGAAATAATAATAAATTTATTCACACCGTTTATAAGCAAATAATAAAAAATGTTTATGAATTGTATGTATGTATTATTTATTATTGTTTTCATAAAATTTAGTTCTAACAATAAAAATTATTAACAAAAAAGCATCACTTTTGGCTTGAATAAATAGGTGAACTATGAAAGCAGAATGTTTAGACTTAAAGTGAAAGAATGAGGAAAATGAATTTACATGTAAGGCAGCAAATCCCCAAGCTTGGGTATATACACATCTGGTATCAGTTTATGTAATTCAGGGTCATTTGATTTTTTCCAATCATCTACATCATTTAATTTATGTATACCAGTGCCAACCAGTAGAGTTTGAAAACCGCAATTAAAGCCCAACAGTATATCGGTATTGCATCTATAAATAAAAATTCAGTAAATTTTATCAAACCACTTAAAAATCAAAATCACTCTACCTGTCACCAATCATTAAAGTTCTTTCTGGCTTTATGATACCATCTTTGATAAGATATTCACATATTTCTTTGTTAGGTTTACCTATAATGATTGGTGTTCTCTCCGCACAAGTTTCTATGGCTTTTACGAAACTTCCTGTGCCGGGTATAATCATATTTGGCATTGGAAATCTTTCATCTGTATTAGTGGCTATAAACATACAGTCAGGATTATAGAGGTATGAAGCGGCTTTTGTCATTTTGGGAAAACTAAAATGTTCATCAAACCCCACCATAACAGCACCAACATTTTCATCTAACATTAAATGCTTCGATATATATTCAGCCAACGGTCCTGGCATTGTGTCTGGACCAACTTTGTTGTGTTCAATACCCACAAAATCTAGTTCTTTGGTTATACCCTCAGATCCTATTACATAGACCTTCTTATTAAAATGTAAGCTCTTTAAATATGCCGCAGCCGAATGGGCAGTTGAGATGATTTCCTCTTCTGTTATATTAAAACCCATATCAACAGCTTTGACTAGAAGTTCTTCACGGGTCTTTGTGGAGTTGTTAGTGCAAAAAAATATTTTTTTGCCTAGTTGCTTAAAACGATTCATTACTTCAACAGAGCCATCAATCACGCTGCCATAGACCCACAAAACTCCTGTTAAATAAATAAATATAATAAAACAGCTTTACATTTCAAAAGAACAAATCAAAAATGATCATATTTCCTAGCCAATCTTTCAGTTTTCTTTTCTTTACTTTGGTTAAAGTAATGATTGTTTAGGTATGACGAGGGACTACTCATTGAGCAATGTCAGTCACATTAATTTTATTTTCCTTTCCCTTTAACGTACTCACTGCCAAGTTACCCCTGGCAGCTCTGTAGCACCATGTTTGCCTGTGCCGTCATCAATATGACGTTCAGTAAGGTCAATAGCAAAACATGAGTAACAAAAGGAAACACACATTACACACATGTATATGTACTCAAACTATCCCCAAACACAAACCACATACTTACATATGTATGTACAATAATTATATACAAAATTATATAATTTTGATAAAGTACATGCATATGAATTAATTTCATAAACTAAAATTATCAGCAAGATAAATTATTAATTACCGTCGCAATCTGTAAGAACAGCATCAAATGAATCCAGCCATTGGGTCACCTTGTCGGCATTTTGTTCTAATAAATTTGCGGCCGTCTGCTTGAACATGTTGTGACAAACTTTTTTTTAACACAATTTGTAATAGTTCTTTTTTATAAACTTGGTAAAAACAATATAAATGCTTAATAAATATAGTTAATATTTAAAATTTTGCATAAAAAATTGTGGGGCTGTTTTAGTAATTTTTGGAATTTGTTTGGCGTTCACTCCATGTACCACAATACTTAAGAAAAATAAAACAAACTAAATATAAAAATGTCAAAAATACGAAACTTATACATGGCTGCAAAGAGAATATATCGAGAGCGGGTGAAAGAAAAGTAAACAAAAGAGCTTTATTAAAAATTCAACAGTGGCTTTCAAACTGTTTCGTTTTAACAGTAATTAACAGGAATGTGTTGCTCATGTAAAAAATAACAATAAAAAAATTTAAAACAGTTTTCAAGACTTGATTATATATTTTAAACAATAGCGAAGTGAATACTTCATGGGAAACCTTTAAAAATTCAAGGACTTTCAACAGGTAAATAAAAAAAAGTTAAAATTTATTAAATAAATTACAAATGCCATGGAAAATGTTATATCTAAGACATATTCATATGCCTTGATTTTATCTATCAACATAATTTGATTTAGACTGTCGAATTGTCAGACAACTCACACTTACTACAGTGTGGGTTTTGACCTAACAATTTCCATAATTTTTCCTATATTGTGCGCTCACACACATACATATATTTAATCAAGCTTAAGGTTTATCAGACGACTGAAAGTAAAATTAATACATAATTATGCGGAATGCGCCCTATATTAAACCAATGATGTGAGCGTTATGTTAACCTATGCTTTTCTTCAAGTTTTTTTTTTTAATTGTTTAAAACATTTTATTTATACTGATTGTATTTTTTTTTTATAAATTTATATTTATTTCATTTGATTTTCATATTCTTGTTAAATTTCTTATATTAAGTTTTATTTATTTATAATATTTTTTGTTTGTTTGTTTTGCATACAACTCTTAAATAACTAGATAATATTTTTTTCTTTTATAATATAGATTTTTTCATAAAAAAGTGTGTGTATGTGTGTTAAATTGCTAAGTTTTGATATTATTACAAAATTTTGTTTAAATTAAAACCTAGGAAGAAGTTTAATGGAAAAACTAAAAAAAGAGGTAGTTTCTATTAGAGAGAGAGAGAGAGAGAGAGAGAAAAGAATAAAGACAATTCTAACAAGGGACAGATAAAATTAATTTGGAAGCTCGTTTTATATTAAAAAAAGCCTAGCCTATTTAATGTATGGGCAATAACACAAAATAAGAAAAGGAATCTTAAAGCGGTAAGAGTATTAAAAAAGATTTTGCAAAATGTGCTTAAACAATTTGTTTTCTTTGCCTTAATTTAATTCCTTAACCATGTTTGTGTTTTAAACTGAAGAAATATACCTTTAAAACTCAATTTGGTTTTAACCTAATAAGGCTTTTGTTTTTATAAATTATACACAATTTAATTTTTTTAGCACTTACACTGAACTGATGACTTTATCATAAATAATAAGGAAAACATAGAGAAATTTCAATAGATTTTTTAAGAAAGAGGAAAAGATGACTTAACTTTTTAATAAAATGTTTATGGTTTTTAAATTTTAACTAAAATAAAGAGGCTTGTTGTGGCATCATTATACCACCCGGGCCTGACATCGGTGTTACCCCAGGGCCAGACCCCAGAGAATTATTGGCACCCCCCACAGACAACCCCTGCAGGCTGTTGACATTACCACCTATACCAACGCCTCCCGGACCCCCTAAAATACCCGGTTGAACTGACAGTTGACCAGGGCCCAACATATTGCTGGGACCCGTTGGACATAGCATGGGGGATACACCACCCGACGACGGCGGTTCAGGACTATGAGATTTCTTTTTACGTTTCTTTTCCTTTTTACGTTTTTTCCGTTCTTTTTCGTCTTCGTGACGTTTTTGCTTTTTATGTTTCTTTTCGTAGGTCTCCAAGCCGGAAGAATCTAGGGATAAAAATTATATCAAAGTAAAAAACTAATAAAAAATTTTGAAGTTAACCACATATTACCCATTAAATTTGTTTCTGGTGGCTGTTGTCCATCTTTGTGTTTATGTTTTTTATGTTTGTTTTTGTGTTTACGTGCGGGTGTTGTATTTAAGGCTCTATATTGCTCCGGCAACTGTAGAAGAAAAAATCCATTTTAGAAAAATATATTATTTGGATAAATTTGTTGCTCAATGTTAGATTGATTTTAAATAATCTTTTTCCTGCATTTCTAAGAACTAAAAAAAATTTAACTTTGATGTTAAAACAATTCTTACCGGTCCGGGGTGTAATCTGAAACCAGCTAATTGTACTGCAGATAAAGGCAACAGCTCTTTGCCAACTATGGGTGGTTTGTCGATAACACTACGTAATGTACTGTTTTCCTATAAGAAAAAATAAATAATCACAACAAAGGAGCTTAAAAAAATGTTTTTAATTTTTGTCATATTCTTACCAAGTTGTTCATTCCATCATAAATTCCTGGTAGATTAGGCAGAAATGAGGCTAATGATTCTTTTACTTTTTTATCTTTAAATTTGGTTAGCGTATGATGCAGACCATACTCAGTCATGAGATCCTTATCACCTGTTAGCTCACCCTTCCCGGGTGGTTCCTTCATCGAATAGAATGGTCCCGTCTGTATAATTGTGGGTGTTTTTCCCAGTGATATTGTGGCCTTTAAAGTGCCCGATGAATCTTGTCTAGAGACTACGGGGGAACGACCACCATGTGGCGATGATTTCGGTGAATAGTTTGATTCCATTTTGCGAAATTGTTCGCCCATCATCATGTTGCCATAATTATTCATCATGATCTCCCTATATGTTCAACCCCTAATAATAGGGGGAAGGGATTTTGTTTTATAAAAATAACTTATAACTTATTTAAAATTTAAAAGGTAAAATATCCCTTAGAAAAAGAACAGTGAATATTAATTGCACCAGCAGCGCAATTGGTACGTGCTAGTGGTGGTGTTTATATGGTTTTCTCCTCTAACCACTGCCTTAACTTTTGTAGCCTTCACTTGTGTCGTTTTTTGTATTTTATTTTTTTACGTATCTGCTAGACAAAAAAATTTTTTTCTCGTAGGCTTTTCTACTCAACATAATTATTAAACACTTGTTTCGATTTATTTAAATTATCATTGAAACTGTTGCTTGGTCGTAATTTTTTTTAATATTTTTATTTACTTTATTTAAATATTTTGTTTAAATTTTTTTCAGAAAAAATTGCCGTGAAATCTGTGCTCTTTTTCACTTTTTGGCATTATCTGAAATTCAGCAATATTTTTCTTTTGTTTTTATATTGGCAGCACTGTGTAAACTGTCAAATTTCTAAGCATAGTTGTAAATGTTGGTTTAAAAAAGACTATTTTAATACTATTTTTACGTCGCAGTTATCTTATTCTCTCTTTCATTTTTGTAGACAGTAGATGTGTGTGTATGACAGAACTTTTTTGTCACAGCATTTTACAACGGGTTTTGCAAAAATCAAGAATTTCCTGACCGGGTCGTGCGTGTGGAATTATTATTAATTAATAATATAGTTTTAAACAATTTTCAAAGAGAAAAATGCAGTGCACGCTACGTAATGCTTTAAGCTACGCCTTAAAGGTGAGATCAAGTGAAAGGTATAAGGAATACTTCAAGACAAGTGACTTGCGTTAATCAATACATTTTCTTTTGGTTATGCAATGAGTGGTAGTTAAGATTTTGTACAAAAATCCTTTAAAAATGGAAAAACAATTATTTTATTTTCGAAGAAAAGTAATTGTGAAGATATAAATTTTCTTTAAAAAACCAATAATTAAAACTGAAAATTGTTATATGAAAACTATATCATAATTGGTGAACACAATTTTATCTAGATAAGAGCAGGAAAATTGTAGGTAATGTGGCCAGACGGTTGAGACCACCGTGTTGCATTGATAACATTTTTAAATTTTCTTAATGTAATCACACTTATCACCAAAATAAATACATACTGATACGCACTATTATCATATATATTCATCATTATTTAAACAAATAATATTGCTCACTATTGCTATTATTTAGAGTATTTAAATAAAATTAATATATCTATAGAAAATTCGTTTTTGCATATAACAATTACTTCTCTTAACAAAAGTGGAACTACCTTCATACGTATAAACTCAATAAATAAACATAACAAAACAAATTGAAATTACCGAAGGCAACACAGGAATTTCGAAATAACATAGTTCTATTATTACAGACTCCTCTACAGTCTAACAGCGCTATTTTGGGTGCCTTAAATGGCCGCTTTTATTCTACCGCACACGAAGCCGATTTAGTGGTTATCGGTTCTGGTCCTGGTGGCTATGTAGCTGCCATTAAGGCCGCACAAATGGGAATGACAGTAATTTTTATGACATTTAAATTGCAATATTGAACAAATATTAACAATTTTATTTTTCAGACTATCAGTGTCGAAAAGAGTCCTACTTTGGGTGGCACTTGCTTAAATGTTGGATGTATTCCCTCCAAAGCATTACTTAATAACTCCCATTATTATCACATGGCTCACTCCGGTGATTTAGAAAACCGTGGTATTAATATTGGTAGTGTGTCGTTGAATTTAGAAAAACTTATGCTACAAAAAAGTAACGCAGTTAAAGCTTTAACCGGAGGCATAGCCCAATTATTCAAAAAGAATAAAGTAACACAATTAACTGGTTTGGGTACAATTGTTGGACCCAATGAAGTCAAGGTTCTGAAGGATGATGGCTCTGAAGAAACTATTAATACTAAGAACATTATGATTGCTACTGGCTCCGAAGTAACACCCTTCCCCGGTATTACTATCGATGAGGAAGTAATTGTTTCATCAACAGGAGCTTTGTCGTTGAAACAGGTCCCTGAAAAAATGATTGTTATTGGTGCTGGTGTCATTGGTTTGGAATTGGGTTCAGTGTGGTCCCGCTTAGGTGCAGAGGTCACTGCCGTTGAATTTATGAACACAATTGGTGGTGTGGGTATCGATGGTGAAGTATCAAAAACTTTCCAGAAGATATTAACTAAACAGGGCTTCAATTTCAAATTGGGAACAAAAGTATTGTCTGCTGAACGTAGTGGTAATACAGTAACGGTTCAAGTAGAAAATGCAAAATCAGGCGAAAAGGAAGAGATTAGCTGTGATGCTTTGTTGGTGTCAGTGGGTCGTCGTCCGTTCACCGAGGGCTTAGGTTTAGACAATGTTGGCATTGTGAAGGATGACAGAGGTCGCGTTCCTGTCAATGGTCAGTTTCAAACTGTAGTACCCAACATATACGCTATCGGGGATTGCATTCATGGTCCTATGTTGGCACACAAAGCTGAAGATGAGGGCATAATTTGTGTTGAAGGCATTAATGGTGGACATGTCCATATCGATTACAACTGTGTACCCTCAGTTGTTTATACACATCCTGAAGTGGCGTGGGTGGGAAAATCTGAAGAAGCCTTAAAGGAAGAAGGTGTAGAATATAAAGTAGGTAAATTTCCATTTTTGGCTAACTCGCGTGCCAAAACCAACAATGAAACTGATGGTTTCGTTAAAGTGTTGGCTGATAAGGCTACAGATCGTGTGCTGGGCACACATATTATTGGCCCCGTAAGTAAATATTTTTACTTTTGGTGAAAAAATATATAACATTTTATATACATTTTTAAAATATTTCTCAGTCTGGAGGCGAACTTATTAATGAAGCTGTCTTGGCCATGGAATATGGTGCTTCCGCGGAGGATGTTGCTCGTGTTTGCCACGCCCATCCCGTAAGATTTTGTTTATGCCACTTTTGAGTTTCAAACATTAAACTATTCTTTTTTCTTTTAGACATGCGCTGAAGCTTTGCGTGAAGCCAATGTTGCTGCCGCTTTTGGAAAACCCATCAACTTTTAATGCCGCTACTTTACTGACCATTATAAGCTGATTTAAATATTTAACATTTTTCCTTGAAAATGTACGGAAGTAAATTTTCTTCTGTAAAAATCTATTTTGTTGTAATTTATTTCAAAATTTTATTCTAGATAAAGAAAAAAAAAACGAAAATATAAATAGTAAATAAATAACTTTTAAGAGACGCAAAGCGTTTAATAACTCGGATATGTGTCTTTAAAAGTTTGTAAAAAATGGTGTGATATTGTAAAGTTTCAACACACATAATACATAGTTAATAATAATAAGTATAAAAATAATTCGTTTTATAGTTTTTGAAGTACACACTCATTAGCAATTGGTTGTTCATTGTGCCGTTTCAGTCAATGTGGCTGCGTAATTGCCTTAACCACTGTGCTCACACTCGTGTGCCGACAAATTTTTTTTTCCATATATGAAATTATTACGTAGGTGTTAAGTAAATATATAATTTTTAAACTTGGGTTTTTCGTTGATAATTTTGAAATAACGGTTATCTTTTCGCCTTTATTGCAGCGGTGTAATTCATATAAAAATTTAGCTCCATATGTCACCACTGCTAACACCTTGTTGAACATATGTTTTTTGTTATTTTTTTATACCATACACAATTGTTTTTTTATTTGTTGGAGATTTTAATAAATTAATCGAAAAGAACTGACAAGTGGCGCAAGAAAATTAAACTATATAATTTTCTTGCAGTCAAAAATATAAAAATATTTTTTAAAGAAATTTTATTAAAATTCTATATTTTTCAATATTTAAATCTGTAAAAACTTAATAATAATAATGCATAGCTTAAACATTTTAAAAAGACTGCGGCTGCAAAATCCTGTCAGGTCAACACAAATTGTACAAAAAGCCCTAATTTCTATTAGAACTATAGAAAAGCCGAAAATAAAAAATGAAGAAGTAAGTTAATAATTTTATATCAACAACGAAATATTTATGGTTGTGTAAATTTTTCTAAGAATTCAAAATATCCGCGCAAAATATTTTCGGGCATACAACCCACTGGGCAATTGCACTTGGGCAATTATTTGGGTGCTGTACAAAAATGGATTGAATTGCAAAATAATCGTGAAGATGTAACTTATTGCATAGTCGATATGCATTCCATTACACTAGATCAGGTAGATGTTCAAAAATAAATTTGTGAAATTGACTTTTTCATTATGAACTTTTTAGAATCCTGCTGTTTTGCGTGAAAGTATTTTCGAAATGGCCGCCACCATGTATGCTTGCGGTATTAAACCTGAAGATAATAATGTCTTTGTGCAATCTTCCGTTAAGGAACATAGCGAATTGTGTTGGATCTTAAATTGTTTATGCACAATGGCTCGCTTGGGTCATTTGCCGCAATTTAAAGAGAAATCACGAAAAGTGAAAGATGTACCCCTAGGTCTATACGTTTATCCGGTGCTACAGGCAGCAGATATTATGTTGTATAAGTAAGTACACCGAAATTTATTTATTTACTGTTTAGTTTTAAAGTTCTTTGTAAATGAAAAATTCTGGTAGTCTTCTTTTTTAAATAGAAGTTTATGTAGCTTTGCTTTTTTTTCTTAAACTTAAGAAAGACTTTTAGCAATAGAGGAGAAATATGACTATTATAAGCTCCTCGTAGTTAAGTTTATAATTTTACGGGTCAATTATTGTTGTTGGTTAAATTTTGAAATAAACCACATTTAAAAGGATGTGCATTTGGTATGTAGCCTCTTGATATGTTGTGGCTTGTATTTTCAGCAAAAAATGACCACAGATACACAAATGCATATTATCTATGATGATAATGGGATATGCAAACCGATATTAAACATCGCGTAGAAAAAAAAGTAGGCACAGCAAGTTAATTTTAATCTTCGTCTAAGGCTATTAAGAAAAAAATATTTTTTTTTATTAAATACGTATACGTATCTATTGTCTAATGGATTTTGCCTTATTTATTTATTGCCATCACCACCAGAGCTACTCACGTACCAGTAGGCGAAGATCAACTACAACACATACAACTAACCCAACATTTAGGGCGGATTTTTAATTTTCGCTATGGTGACACTTTTCCCATTTGTCAAGCAATGATTGACAATCAAGAAGCAGCACGTATACGCTCTTTACGAAATCCTTCGAAGAAAATGTCAAAATCAGATTTAGATACTAAAGCCACAATCAGTATACGTGATGAACCAGAAATTATAGTAGAGAAAATAAAAAAAGCTGTTACCGATTTTACTTCAGATGTTACGTATGATCCTGATAATCGTCCTGGCGTCTCTAACCTGGTGGCCATACATTCATTGGTTACAGGAACGCCAATTGAAAAAATTGTCGAAGAAGCGAAAACGCTTGATACTGCACGCTATAAAATGCGGGTTGCCGAAGCTGTGGTGGAACATTTAAAACCTATAAAAATACAAATTGATCGACATTTGACCAAAAAAAGTGAATTAATTTATATGTTGGAACAAGGATCAGAAAAAGCACGTCAAAAAGCTGCAGAAACTTTAGAAGATGTGAAACAGAAAATGGGATTAGGCACCTATTCAAATATACCACAATTCATAGATGTAACCACTTTTCATGAGAAACCCAAAGAAAAGCCAGCACCTGAAATCAAAGTTGAACCTCCTAAAATAGATCATGAGGGCAAACCAATAGTGCCTAAACAAAAAATTCGTGTAGAAAGTAGACGTTCTAATCACACACAGAGCTTAGCACCAACATTTGAGTCTGGTTTGAGTGTCATTCCTAAGACGACAAGTAAAAAAGAGATGCCCAGTGATACTAATGCAGTAATGATTACATCCTCAAAATTGCCACAACAATTAGAACAAATCTCTACGATAGCACTCGAACCACCAAACAAAACTATTACTTAAGAGCTGATTTGCTTAGTAAATTTATATAAAAAACAATACGTTTTTGCTGTTTGCTGCTAAAAATAAAATTAAAATCAAACTTAATCTTTGCTTAATTGAATGGAGTTATTTTAAAAATTTTCTGCTAGAAAATGTTGTTTACACAATGAAAGCAAATTAACAAATACTCACTCATATTAACAAGAACTTTTTCGAACGTTTTTTCATACAATATGTTTTGCTTTTTTAGGACTTTACAAACATTTTTCCATTTCATCACTCACTTGCCTCTTTATACGAGTATGTATGTATATTTAACATATTTCGCTAAATTACAACAATTACTGTTCTTGAATTTAATGGTTGTGGTGAAAAGTTCGGTTATTTTGCAGTGTTCCGTTGAAGGAATTTGAAGCATAGAATCGCGGCGAGAGTACAATTAAGTCGTAGTTAAAGTCCGAGTCAAATTAAAACTACAAAATTAAGCACGCCCCTTCTCCAAAAGCAGGATATAGTTGCAAACAAAAAATGACATTAATTTTCCTTTTCCAAACGGAATCACAAATGCACTTAGCCCATGAGACCTACGGAACTTTACCGACATATCTATGGCTACTTTGCAGATGATCTTTTATACCTACCCAAGGTATATATAACACTTTATTGAATTTATAATAGATAATAAGAAAAATTAAACAAAACAATATTCTTTTATTTAAAATAAAACAGAAAAAATTAAATATTTTGTTTTCCATATTTTAATATGGAAACCCTAAGCACAAACACCGTTGATTAAGAGATGAAAATGCAGAGAGAAAATAAGAATCAATGTAATAAAAATCTCTTATTTATTAAAAAAATGCACTTTTATTACACACTAACACATAAGCGTAGGCCACTAAACAAGCATTTTGTTGTTGCATTTTATCAAATTGCCGGAGCATAATTTAAATTTTCTAGTGTGTCGGCATTTAGTTTGTGTCGTGAATTTGGAGCGTTAACACCTTGAAAATACGGTTGGACGTTACGTACTTAAAAACGGTATATAGAAGTAAAAAAAAAAGACAAAAAAGTAGTTGTTAACGATTTTGTTTTTGGCCAGCCAGTGATTTTTTTTTACAACTACCTACATATATATGTATTAATGTATATACATATTTTTAAGGCGTTTTTGTAAAAATTGTGGTAAATGAAAACAAGTTAAAAAAATATTAAATAAAATGTAAAGTTTTTTTAGGTAACTACATATTTAGGTTTAAATAAAAAAGGTTTAATAAACTAATAACTGCAAGCGTGTTTGTTACCAACGTTACCTTAATTCAAAAAAAAAAGGAAGAAGAAATAAAATAACAAGAAATATGTATATGTATGTACTTATTGAATGTGTATAAACCAAAAGTTTTAAAACAATTAAAAAACGTTGGTACCTAAGTACTAGTAGCTGAAACTAGAAAACAGCAATAGTTGAAAAATCACAGTAAATTTAATTAAATTTGAATATTTATAGAAGTTATTGCTTGCAGATGTATATAGATACATACTTACATATTTAGTGAAAAAATCTGTACAAAACTTACAAAAGTTCTTTACCAAAAGGAAAAAAAAATAATATGGTCGCATATGCGTTTTTATAAAAAAAATAGTGTGTGTGTGTGTGAATATATATATAGATATACTTGCATACATGCTTATATGAATGACTACCTGTTCCCTCTTTTAAAGCCAAGCATTAAAAATATATAAAACAAAACGTAATTGCATATAAATCCATGTGTTTGCATACATATTTATGTATTTCTTTTAAATTTCGTATTATTTTTCTATGTTATTTGTTTATTGTTTGGAAGCCAACAACAACTGTTAACAAAATAAAATTAAAAGCTGTAATATAATAACAAAACAACAATTATTTATATACGGATTCTCCCAATTGTCAGTAAATAAATTTTAGTTAGGGGCTCTCTTACTAATTCTTCACACACACATTCACATGTATTTTTATTTTGCTTTTGTTTTGTTTTTCTACTTGAGTTGGCTTTTGTTGTTTCTTTTCTTTTTAAAGAGAGTATGAGTTTGTAAAACGTGTGTACATAAATATGTATGTATGTAAGGAAGCATATACATATATATCTATGTATGTACATTTTGTTGATTTAATAATGATGATCATTTTCTTCTCATCACATCATCGTTATTATGATTTAGATTTTCAGTGTCTATAATTGTTTTTACGTTTGTTTATATGAAACTATGTTTATATGTACATACATGTGTATGTACGTGTTGTGCTTTGTGAAAAATAATTAAATAAAATATTTTTTAATAAAAAATAAAATGCATGTGCAGCTGTTTTAACAGAAAATAAAGAAAAAATTCAAAATAAAAGAAGAAAATAAAATTATAAGAAGAAAAATTAGTGTTAAAAAACTCATCACATTGTCGTCGTCCATTGGATTTATACCAATCATAAAAAAGGTATTGGGGTTAATTACTACAACAACTTGGAAACTGAATATTTAACTGCAGCCAATTGGAAAAAATTATACAAGGTAAGTTTTTTTTTAATATTTTATAAATTTAAATGTTATAATTCTTTAATATTCGTTTGATTGGAGCACTGAAAATAAATTAAAATTAGGTTTGAATAAAAATATTTTCATAATGTTGGCAATAACCGACAAGTATAATACATAACATCAATTACTTTTTTCAGATGCCTTGTGGCATCTAGTAGATGTTTTCTTCTTGTAGCCTTCTTCAGAAATACCTCGAACCTCCTAAAAATTTTTTTATAAACCAGTTATATGTACCAAGTGAGTGGAGATAAATATGCCGAAATAAATAGGTTTTTTTAATATTTAAATATATTTTTAGTATTTATGGCATATTTATCAAATACATGGGTATAAATATGCATAAATACGTTGATTTCTCTCTCTCTCTCTCTCTCTCTCTCTCTCTCTGAGAGACTTGAGCAATTTCCGAACGAACCATAGAAAATTACAGGATGGGACACTTATCATTTTTAAGGAGAGATCGTCTAGATTTGTAATCTACTGCCCAAATACTAAATAACTTTGGATTTATTTTAGAAAATTTTTTGAAATTTCCTCATACTCTGAGGGGTTTTTACAATTTGCGGAGGAGCCATAAAAGACTACGGAATGGGACACACACCATTTTAAAGGGGCTAACTGACCTGCTTCGTGGGCTGTATACTTTTGTTTTAAAGGAAATTCGGACAGTAGTGTAACGTGACGTTAAAAACTTAATTTAACTTAACAGACTAACCCAAAATATGTAGCGTACACCTTGTATGATGCCAGTCATACAAAAGTAACATTTATAATTCTCATTAAGTATAAAGTAGAGAATGCAAAAAGTATCAAGTTTGATAATAAGTTGGGGAGCAGAGTTTTTGTTTCCATACGAACTTTTCTCCGGTAGAGGTTATCATGTTAGTTATTAATATTATTTTATACTTTATTTAGTTAGTCGAGGCCGAAGGAGTATTTTACTCGTATTATTTTATATTAGTAAATTAGCGTTCGAAGATCTAATTGCTTAACTTTATTTTTAAGAAATGGTAGTTAGTTAATTGAGGCTGAAGCATTTAACTCGACGAAGTATTTTCTTCGTATATCTTCATAAAAGAACCTAGGAAATACTAGACAACTGTGGTGGGGTAAATACATGAGAAGTAGACTTTTGTCGGCCCTGGACAGACCGAGCGTACCTCAGCTGGAAAATAAACTGCGTTACAGTGGTGTTATATATATTTTAATTCGTAAAGCTGTTTAATTTGTCTGCAGAAAACACCCAGGATCTAAACAGGAATCAAACCTTCAACATCTAGATTGATTGGCTAGTACACTACACACTGTTCTACGCGAGCATCCCCGACTTTGAACACGACTGCTGTTCGGTCAAATCAAATCAAGTTAAAATTGGCAAAACCGTTCTGCAGTAATAAATAGTGTAACTTACGTTACTATGTCATTGTACTTTCTAAACATAATTGCTGCTTGGAAAAACAAATATAAAATTTCTGTTACTTTTTTAAAGCTCTCCTTTTATTTAATTTTTGTATTTAAAATGTATTTTTGTGAAACTCCAACTGCAAATCCTTGATGCAAAGAGCTTTTGGACGCCACTTGCAGCGTCCGCTTTCTACATCGAAATATTGATAAAATGGACATTGCTGGAGAATGGCATGTCCCTTAACACAATAAATGAACATATTACAACGTTGTATGTGGGGAAATATATGTTGACCATAAATTGGACATGCAATGCGATTGCCACCTAAAGGTGCTGTTTGTGTGGGTGCAATAGAAAGCAAATTTTGGCTATCTTTGGTTTTGCATTTAACATTTTTGGGTAAATCACATTTTCCAGTTCGAGAATTCCACTGCAAATCTGTGCTGCATTCCTGTAGTAAAGCCTGACCATAATAGCACATATAATACTGATTGCATTTAGTGAGATGAGCCAAGAAAATTAATGAATCAGAATTGGGTTGTTGGTCATAAGCATTACGACAATGTTGTTGTACAGTAAGAAAATTCGATTCAGTCACCAAGTTCGTTGCTGTTGCTATAGCAGTTACAGTTGTTTGTTCGCATTTAGCATTAGCTAAAGTATCGCAGAGCTTATTTTGGATATTGAACACCATATTTGGTGGACAAGAAGCACTAACAGCCTCCCCATTTTCTCCACACCAAAAAAATAAACGACAATCCTGGGGATTTGCCACAAATTCTCCCATTACATGATTTGCGCACACATTATTTTGGCGGTATTTTAAACTTTCGCTGATCTGTGTATAAGCTAACAATAACAGCAGAATCAAAAAAGCTGAAATAATATAAAAAATGAAAAGTTATTTCTGTAAATCTATTCGACATGATTAGTTACCTTCATAAAAATACCGTTTCAAATGATCCATGTATTTTTTTTAAGAAATTACGTTCTTAGGTGGTGGAGCACGTATTAACTACTGATCATATACGTAAATGATTTTGTATTTCAAATGCGGCAGGTAATTTCGTTTGAGTTGTTATATCGAAAATATTTGGCATAATATGTAGCTATATGAAATATTCTTTAGTTGGAAAACAGTAAAAAAAATTAATTTGAAGATAAAACTTTAGTTATCTTTCCCTCTGCGTTTTTCAGTTAACTAAGTTCGTTAGAGTGTTGATTAGAAGTTATAAAAAATCAAATCATATTAACAACCCACATTCTTAGCGAATAACAGGTGACTTAAAATATTATGGGATGATGACTTTAAACGCATCCAATGGGAAACTGATAATATTTTTGAAACGTAACGCCAGCAATTCTAAAAATCATACATTATTACAAAACGTTCTTTTTTTTTAGTCAGGCAAAACTTTGCTTATGCAAACAATATTCTGTAATTTATATTGGGTTACCTTGTATTAACAGCAAACTGTGTGTGTGTACTCGCATGTAATTTTATTTTGAATTGGGTTTCTGTTTTAAAATTGTCATGACCTCATTTTTGTTGCTAAAAAATATAACGGGAACTAATAAGCAATTGTAAAAGTTATTTCAAGTTTGACAAGTACTCGTTTCAATTTGATAAGGAATTTATTAAACAAATCTTCGTGAACGTGCTACTTTTTTATTGGGTTCATCTGACACAACAAAAGGGAATTTGTTGAGTTTGATATTCAGTGGAATTAATTGCTTCTGTAAGTATTTTCTTGTTCTTTATTAATTTGATTTTTATTTTAGTGCCAAATTAGTAAAGGTTTCTGATCTTTTAAAGAGATTTTTTGAAATGATCTTTTAAATATTTTCTTAAAAAATGCCCCAAAATAGAGCTGCAAGCAAAAGTGTAAGAAAGGCACGAATTTAAGTCCTGTCCCTTGGATATTTTGAAAGGGGATATTTTTGCAACTCTAAAATAAATAATTGGCCTAATTACGAGTGTCGCTGTCGTAGTCGAGTTGACGACAAGCTAATGTAACTTATACTTTCGTCACGACAACGACACTCACAATCAGGCCTAAAATTTTTTCATTGTACGACCATTGTTGTTATTTTTGAAAATGGTGTAGTTCGCTTAAAAAACAAACTGAGTTAACGGTAGTTTTAGTATGATAAAGACACCATCTTACTAAAATTACCACTAACTCATTTTTTAAATGCACTTATAACACCAGGACCACACACGGCAAGTTTTGTAGGAGAGAAAGAAAAAAGGAATGGAAAGGGGTACAAACTTGCTCGTACTCGGCAATTCTTTTTTATTCTCTCTTCGTATCTTTTATAAAGATGTAAAAAAAGAAGACAGGTAGCTTGAGGCTGAATGAATGACTAGATAAGAGTGTTTGAATTGCCGAAACAAAATTGCAATTTTAATAGAGAATTGAGAAAAAATTGCCCAACTAAACTTGCTGTGTGTGGTCCTGGTCTAACACCTTAAAAAATAATAGCTCCTTTATACATTTCTTTTAATTATATCACAAGGTTACTGCATTAAATTAGCCTAGGGGATTACTCTGTATTGAGATGCGAAAAAAATCTTTAATGTGTTTGATCATTTACTCTTTGAATTTGTCTGTTAGTACAAATGTAATGCGTAAGTGTATGTCAACGTCGACTTATAGATACAAATATCTTGTCATAACCAAAGGGCAAATGCAAAACATTTAGTTTTCGCATGGAAACTGCTTTCGCCCCCGCTTTGAGTGAGTGAGATGGAGAGAAAGAGAGAGTCAAAGAAATGAGAGAGATATATATGCAAATAAAAGAAAAGAAGAGAGAGAGCAAAAGTTATTCTATTGTTTTTGGTTTAGATTGACGTCGTAGTCAACAGTTGAATTTTGTAAGCAGAGTGAAGCCGTAATCTTGTGTCGATTATTCTAGGTGTAGTGGGTATTAAAATGAAATCTTTAAAAATCAGTTTGACTGCTTATCAACTACAATTTTACCTATTTTTTTTTTAAATTGTTTATTTTTAATGAAATTTATTTTGAGACAACAAAAATCCTTCTAAAGGTACTGACTGACTATCCTACACGATCGTACGATTATGTAAAAATAATGTGTGACAGAATTCTGTCCTACTTGAAGAAATCGCTTTAAAATGGCGAACTTTAGGCCACACTATTATACAAAAAGAGATGCAAAAACATATGCTTTTTCATCTTAATACTTTTAAAAGTATTCATTTTCTTCTTTGACGCAAAATATTTTTTTTACAAATATGCACAATGAAAAATAACCTATAAGTTTGTATAAACAAAACACAAGCTTGGAATTGTTGCAATTTTTCTGCCTTGAACATAGAAAATTCAACTCTGATCGCACAGATAAAATTTATTTTATGAAAATTTTCATAAGATTAAAAAATCGGACAGAGCTGTCAAAAAGTCTGTCACACACATGCTTTTTTAATACACACTATCATACTTTTTTAGCACACATGCGTTTTTAGACAGATCGTACGACTAAGTAGGATAGTGAGTCCTAGGCTTTAATGGCATGTGACCTTTTAAATTATTTATTTATTCGTTGGGATATTTTCACTTCAATTTATTTTGCTGGAAGGTTAATTTATTTCTTATACATACGAGTAAAATATATCATAATTGAAAGCAATTCAAAGCATTTTTAGCTTAATTTAATTAAATACAGACTTGGCAATTGTGTTGTAACATTTAGCATGTGAACGTCTAACACAAGCTCTCATTTCGTAGTGCCAACCCATGTGTAAGGGACACTGCATTACCTTCAGATAACCCAAAATGCACTGGTAATAGTAATTGCAGTTTCCAGGATGAGGATACAAATCGATTGTATGTGCTAAGCATTGCTCTCGTGGTGAAGCAACATTCACCTTCTAAATTAAAAGAAAATCATATAAAGAAAACACTTGAATTTTTCAAATGATTAAAAATGAATGACTCACCTGACATTTAACATTTTGGGGATAATCACATTTTTGTTGACGCATATCGAAATGCAACATATTGGAACAGTGCATAGGTAAGCGTTTGCCTTGGTAGCATAGAAAATAATCGGAGCATGATTTAGGATGTGGCAAAAATATGACTTTTTGTAAATTATCCACCATTGGACATGAGCTGGGTATATTATAAGGTGGGAGATTAGTTGACACGCTTGGCAGTGTTTTAAATGTTGTTGTAAATTGAGTAGTAGTAGTGGTAATAGTAGGTGTTGTGGTTGTTGATGCTGTTGATACTAAAGCAGTTGTTGGAACTGTTGTTGTGGTTGTAAATAAATTAAAGAAGGAATTTGTTGTGTAAATAGTTGAAACATCATTTGTGTTTTCTTCTGCTAATGTTGTTTCTTCATAAGAGTTATCAACTAAAATCGGTCTATCTTTGCAAACTTTTCGGTCGGTATCACATGTTTGCTCCTCTAGCGAAAAATATGGACTCTCCTCGGGACATTTATCACTATATGAGTCTTCATCATGACAAAATATATAAGACGAACAATCGTCCTCTACTTCGGCATACGTTTGTTCTTTTCCTTCACATTCTTTAAAATATTCACCATAAGTCGACACAAACATCATAACGAACACTAGCAGAAAAACAAACAAAATTTTAAACATTTTGCAATTTATTGCTCTGAAGCCGTTAAGAGTTTTTAACAAACTAAATGTTTTAGGTTTCTGGTATACATAATGTCTTCTTGCATTTTTATCAAAGAAAGAAAAATATTAATTTTCCTCTTAACATGTTTGAATTTCTTATCTTGTATGTTTTGTTGAAATACAAATTGCTTTTGGCAGCAATTCGATTTTATTGTTCTTTATAATTATACTTATTTCATGTTTTCTCAACAATATGGATTATCATATCCATCGACCTTATGGGTGAGCGATATAATTTATAACCCTCAAATTCTTATTTTAAAGTACTGGTGGAGGCAAATTACAGCATACGATATCGAAAGAAATTCAAGGTAATTTAAATTCGTTTGATATCGAACGCCGTAATTTGACTCAAGAACTTTGATGTTTGAAATGCATGGTCAGTAAGCTTATACAGAAAAGACTTATCTAAATGTAGCAAATTTTGTAGGTCCTAATTAATGTTTTGCCAAACTGGATAAGTGGAAAATTTGATTTACCTGATGAGATAGTCATATCATAGCCTGGCTATTAAACCATGTCCTCTTACTACTCTGACACGTAAAAAGTAGTAGAGTGAATATTTAAAGTGAATGACAGTGTGTGACAGTGTCTTTCTAATGTCATGCACTGAGAGAATTTTGCTTATACATCCTCTGAATTTTGTCATTAATCCAGGAAAAATTCATTATATTTCAACCAATGACACGTTTCATTAGACTAATGGAAATTATTTAATTAATTTAATGAAATACTCATACTTCATTAACAAAATTAAAACATTTCATTATATCACATTATAAAATTTATGAAATATTTAATTGAAATGAAACAATTTTAATGAATAGTTTTCTCTGGATTTATGAAACATTTTTCTTTCAGTGTAAAAATTTCATAACACAAGTAAGATTAAAAATATTATCATTTTACACATAAAAGCTTTTAAAGGTTAGGATACTTATAAAAAAATACACAAGTCATGGTATGCCTCTTATGCTTGTTTATCATTTACGAGATCCCTGATCTGGAGTCCCACTAATGTTCTGTAACGGCTCCGATATAGTTGCTATTTCTTGATGGCCCCACCAACCGTCTATCATATCCGAACGGGTATGCAAAGTTTCAAGTTTCTGCTGCTGACCGTTGAGGAGTTTTCTGGTTTTGAGCCAACCTTGGAGGTGGCAGCAATTTCATGGTGTGCAAAATTTCAAGTCACTACTGCTAACCGTTGAAGAGTTCCCTCGTCTGGAGCTAATCCTGGAAAGAGCCTCAAGTCATGCTTAACATAAATATGCATTGTCATCGGGACTGGACCAGTATGTAAAATTTCAACTCAATTTAAACTGCACAGATAGTATATTCTGTGCTATCAAGAGTCAAGTAATATCAAGATATTTTTTTATTATCGGTCCGGTTTTGTAAACTGAATTAGAAAAAAAGTTTCGTTTTAAAAGGAATTTACATTTTTGGTGTTTTCTAAAACGAATTCACATAATTTTATACGTTTTAACAGCGAATAAACAAACTTGTCGAAACAAACACTCTGAAATTTCTTAAAATTTTCGCTGCATGAAGAAGATTGGTTCGATGAATAAGAGCAACTTTCTGGCCAACTTTTTATATACCGCTTTTTGACAATAACAAACAATGTCTATTAGTTAAAAAAAACATGACTTGCACTTTTAAATAAAAATACGAACTTAACTTTGTACAATATGAAATCGAATTTTTTGCGGAACACAAAATAACCTTTTTTTCGGTTTTAAATTTCGTTTTGTAAGCGATTCGATTTACGGAATGATAATCCAGCCATAGAAATATATATTTTGATGTGATTGAGTAGTAGAAGTTTAACAGCAATTTTCTTGCTAAGTATTTGAGCGCAGCAATAAAATTAAATTTTGTTGCTTTTTGCACAGATTCCCTTAAACCCTTTATTACTTTAATACAGTAATTCTCCTTTAATTAGGTTTATATTGTCCAATGTCTCATTAAAATATTTTCTCTGATGCATAATATTAAAAAAAAAAAATTAAATAATAAAAGAAAAGTTTAATAAAAACTCATTTGTTTGTTAGAGTTAATAGTTGGCAATAACAATACAATTTTATTTGCTATGGCTGACTACAGTACCACTTGGAGATATCGTTGTTTATGCCATTTCAAATCCACTACTTAAGCTTGCTTACACAGCAATTGCTGGTAAAATGAGGGGAGAAACAGTTGGTTACAGTTTACGTTTGTGGCTTGGGTTGGTTGGCTTTATTGAAATTAATGTTTGTTGGCTTAAGATTGTCTTGAAATTGAAGATGAAAACCCAATAAAAATAAAATAAATGTTTAAATAATAAAAAGAAAAAAAAAAAACATTTCTATGCATTAAGCTACAAAAAAAACCCTTGCAAAAACACAGGAAGTTAATTAAAAAAAAAAAACAAAAGGTCAATAAAATAATTTTATTATTGAAAAAAAGAGAAAAAACTAACGTTAATAATAATTTCAAAATCATGACAATTTTGTTTAAATTTAAATTTTATGTAATAATAAAACACAAAAAAAAATTAAAGTGACAGCAATTAATCATTTCAATGAAACATTAGCGTTTTAACTATTTATAAATTTGCTTGAGTTTTTAAATTTATATCGACATGTTACCACAATTATTTTTTTTAGTTAATTATTTATATTTTTATAAATAAAGCGTTAAAGCAGCAGTCTAAGAGAATTATTTTTAGTGATTCTGTGAATAATCACTTAAAGAGAAATCGTCAAAACAAAACGTAAATAAAATGTTTTTGTACGGGTGAATTGATATAAGGTGATTGCAGTTAATGCATATAATTTTTGTATTTTCTTTTTAGTAGAACAAGGCTTGCATGGCATGTCGCTATATCACGAATAAAATTTGGATGAAAGACAATTCCAAATACCCTGGTTGGTATAAAGTTAAACCTAACACACCCTGTAAATTATAAATGTTAGCAAAAATAAGTTCTTGATTACATTTCCTTGGCACTTTGTTTATAATCTATTTTTGAATTAATTCCATTCACACTTTCAACAGCTATTAATTGTGTTTACTAAAACAAATTATGAGAATTTTGTTTTTTATTTTATTCAAAAATATTTATTTGTAGTAAAAATAAAAACAAAAGACCAGTGTTGTTTTCTAGCCATCAACTAACGCATTTTACCTAAATTTATTTTACGACTCAAACAATTTTTCAAAAATAAATATTCTATTTTATAAAGTATTTAATGCATAAAAATAAAGTTACTTAAGTCAAAAAAGAAGCAAAAGAAATTTGTGTGTCCACTGAAAATACTCGTATATAAAAGCAGCAATAAAATTTATGTTGTAGCAGATAAGGCAGATAGAAAAAATGTGTCACAAGATTTTGTGGGACATTTTTTGTTTTTTTTTTTTCTCTTTTCTATCTTCAGAAAATTACATCATGCTAAATTTAATAAATTTGTATGTTTATAGCTACAGATGAATATTTAATAGATAGTTTTTCCAAATAAGAAATTTTTAATTTTAAATTTAAAAACTCAAATTATTTGCTAAAATCGAGCAGATCTTTTAATAAATACAATTAAAGGGAAAACACAAGGTCTACTTCAAATTGTAGCCCATCATGAAAAAAAGAAATTAATTAATTCATTGTGGGTTCTGTAGTTTAAAAACATGTAACTTTGTTAAAATACCCTCCCACAAAAGGGTTGTTGGCCTATAAAAATTGAGTTCATACCCACGTGGCCTTCATGTGCTGGTAACCTAATTAGAGTATCGTAACTCACTCAGAAAATAACTTCGGTTGTAAGAACTAAATTTGTCACCAGTCAAGAATTCAGATGTAATAAAGGGTGGTCCAACCATAATGCACGATGTTAATTGTTTTTTGATAAATTTATTTGACATTTCTTTGTTCCAGTGTTTGACAAATTCAACCATAGAAAGGTACACAATTGAGAAACGTGTTAACATTACGGAAGCCTTTCACAAATAGGCCTTCAAATCAAAATTCATGTCGTGCACTTTGTATTTTTTTGGTCAGCAAAACTGACCAAATTTGTCCACAATCGGGAAAATTGTGCTTAAGTTTCAGCAAACCGGGTCTGTAGGAAATGTGAAAACACCTGAGCATGCTCACCCAGTTCGTTCTACGGAAAACATTGCTGCTGTTCGCGATAGTGTGGCGAAGAACCGTCAACTTCGTCGTCCTGCGAGATGATAAGGGACTTTTATTGTCGTAGGGGTGTTAATTGGCCGCCATGATATGTGATTTGACACCCTAAGACTTCTGTCTTTGAGGATATTTAAAAGAAAAAGAGTACGTAAATAAGCCAAGAACAATTCAAGAGCCAAAGGAAGAGATAATTCGGCACATTAACAACATTGAACCTCAATTCTGTCTCAGAGTCTTGGAAAATATGGAAGATCGGATAGAGATATGTCACCGAGCATTTAACCAATATTTTGTTTCACACATAATTTTCATAGGCTCTTCTATCATAATAACAAATATTAAAATAATTCTCTTAAAACTTTTTGTTTTATTTACAATTCACAACGTGTGTTTTGGTTGGACCACCCTCTCAATAAAATTTTGTTAGTACAGATCAAAATATTATTGAGGCAATCAAATTACGGATTGTAAAAAGTTCGATTATGCCAATGGAATTTTTGACTGGGGACAAATTTAGTTCTCACAACCAAAGTTGCTTTCTGTGTGTAGAAATCCCGAACTTAACTCTATCCAAAGAAGCAGCTCTGGTCTGCTTTAATAATGTACCGCGTTTACCTATAGTCACATGAATACGCTTAGAGAAGTCCAGTATTCTATCCATTTTGTCGGAAAGAGACATGGAGAGCTCGAGACGATTTTTAAAATCTTTCCATGCAAACAGGGGAGCTTAAGAGCCAATGGAAATACATAACCTCATTTGTAAGAGACTTGACTGATTATTTTACAAAAACTGTAATTGAACAAGTAAAGTGGATTTTTTAAAAAGATAATCATCTTCCTATTCTTGATTTGTTTTTTCTGGATTTCTAAAGAGCTGCCAACATACGACAAATATAAACATTAACACTCATTGCACACAAAAATATTAAATAGTAAAACAAAAACACAACCGTGTGTTTAAAAAGAGTCAAAAAATGAAGCGGATGTTAACAAAATTTAAATCTTTATAGAAAGTTTATTTTTTTAATTTTTTTTTAATTTAAAAAAACTCAAATAACGAATTTTTGTGTATTCATTAAAGTTGTTTTTTTTATTTGCATTCTTCAAGTAAATCAACAAACAAACGAAAATCATAAATCACTTTCTGCCAAAATGTTTCCTCGCACAAATTAGCCTTAAATATTTTTTAAACAAAAAACATTCTTTATCATTTCCATACAAATTTGTAATAACACGTTGTTTTGGTGTAAATGTTCTGTTTGCTTATTTTTTTATTTTTTATTGAGTTTAAAATCCAATAAAAACAAAAACTGCCACAACATAAACTATTAAAATGTTTTAAAGAAATTATCACAGTAATTTTTTTTTTCACTTGACATGATCAGTAAAATTATTTCTATACCCCAGACAACAATGAAAGCATTTTTTATATTCATTAATTCTATGTCAATATGGAAAAACCTCTTATGTCTTATTAAGTCATTCTTGATGACTACGACCTTAAAAGCCCTAAAAGTTTTCCTGACAACATTATTTCGATTCTAGCAAAGGTATTGTTTTCAATGCCATCTTGTTAATTGTGAAATATATCGCCCCACCATCTCTGAAACACAGTAACATATCAACCAAAAGTGGAGTGGCAAGAGTAGCGTGTTTTAGCGTCCAACATTTATGTTAGAGTCATACAGAAATAAAATCGCTGGCGGTGCGTATTCTCTACAGTAGTGTAATAAAACCCACTAAAGAGAAACAAAAATAGAGTTAAAAATGCTAAATTAAAAAAATAGCTAAAATGTCATTACTAGTGATCATAATAATTCTTATACGCTTCAAATTAACAATAATATTTTTGCGGAAAACAATATTCAACCATATTTTTTCTTTGCATGAACAAACGTCGAAGTTGTTTATTGTTAAACCACCATCGAATAATTTTGTAAAGTAGTTATTCTAAATATTTTCATCTATATACTTATTTATTTTTACTGAACGAAATAAGAAATCGTAAAAGGGACATTATAGTACTTTTTACTGATGTGAATGGAACTTTTTGATTTTTTTATATTAAAAATCTTAGAACTACAAAACTGGGCTCAAACGGTTAAGGTGCAAGTGAAAAAGCATTAAAGGGAAAAATAATACTTTTTAGGTACTTTTTGATTTTTAATATAAACGAGTTTAGAAGTACGAGATTGGGCTCAAACGGTCCTAAGCGAAGTGAAAAATCATTAAGGGTACAAATGGTACTTTTTTGTTATTTTTTTTAGTACTTTTTGATGGTGGAAAACCATAAATGAGACGAAATGGGATTTTTTACTGATTTTATTGGTACTTTTTGAATTGTTCATACAAACAACCATAGTCTTTGAGATTGGGGTCAAAAGCTCTTAAGAAAAGTAAAAAATCATTGAAAGGCAAAACAGTATTTTATTGATTTGAATGGTACTTTTTGATTTTGTAACATTAACGAATCTACAACTATCAGATCAAGCTCAAACGGTGCTCAGTAAATAGAAAAATCAATAAACTGACCAAATTATACTTTTTGTCTACTTTAATGATACCTTTTAATTTTATTTGTATTAAATGGTCTCCAACGAAATAAGATATTATAGCAGCTGCAGTATGATACTTCGCTTACGAAGTAGCTAGTTAAATAATAATTTTTATTTAAATCCGCTTAAAGCCGTCGCCCATAAGATTTGCATTGAGACGATGTTAACTAATTGTCTGTCGTACACGAAAAACAACCGATATCACTTGTTTTTAATTTAAATTTTTGTAATAATTTTTTTGATTTCGAATGAATAAATGTTGTTCGTTTGTAATATTTTCTTAGTTTGTAGTTGACAATAAATGCTTTTACTTGCAATGTTTTAAACCAATTGGATGTATTTTGTAAAGAAAAATTTAACAAGTAAATGGAATAAAAACATTTTATATTATGTGACAAAACAAAAATGCTTTCAAGTGCTGTAGGTTTTAGGATGTTTTAAAAGTTATTTGAAAGTAAAAATAGTTGGCGAAACTTTAAATAGTTGCGTCTTTCTACAATCAACTTATTTTTTATTTTGTTCGAAGTAATGCAATTTTTCTTGTTTGGCAACATTTGATAATCGCATAAGTCGTTTCAAAGTTGTGATAAGATGAGTGAAGCAGAATCTTCAGAAAAGAAATACTGGTTATTCAAAGAAAAAAATTCTCTTTTGTTAAATAGTGTAGTTAGAGAACATAAAAACATTTGCTAGATGAACACTTCTTTCGCCGGTGAGTCTTTTTTTTTTTAATCGAAATAACGAATCTTTCGTATTTGAGAAACGCTTGATTTTATGTTTGCTGGGATTTAGAAAAACAAAATAAGAAAATAAAATTAATTTTGCCAGAAATGTTGCATCAAGTGACAGAAAATTTTTATTTTTAGTTTTCAACAACGAACGCATTTATCATTAAGAAATCAGCAAAACTTTAGTCTGTCTGAATTATATTTTAATGTGTGTAAGGAATATAATTATTTATAATTTTGTAAGAAAAAAAATCAGCATCTTCAATTTATTGCAAGGGAGGAGTTTTTATGCTTTATTTTGGCCGAATTAAATAAAAATTTTGTTTTGCCTTTCATTATTAGGGTTAGTTCCTTATGGATCATTTTGAAAAAAAAATCCACTCTTTGTCCCATCTCATAGAAATTTTTTTTAAACGTATTAACTATCAGTTTATCGTTTGCTTACTATTGACTAAAGGTGCCCATTCCCTTTTTTAATATGTAATATAAAAGTAAAGAAAAGACAAATTTAATTAAGCCTTAACGAATAAGTATACACAATTTTTTTGTTAGAGCCTTTCTCATGAGGGTGCGTAATTAAAAGGCAATTGTTTTGAATTTAATTGGTTTACTTATACAAAACACACAAACAGTTATTTACGCACGTAATTTTCTAATAAAAATATTAAATTTCTTAATTAATAAAATCAATAAAAATAGTGTTTTATCGGTTTTAGTTATATTTTATGTTCTATCTAGCTTTACTATGCATGTGATTGGCAGTTTTTAATATTAAAAAAAATGTTGTTATTTAGCAGGACTAGGGAAAATTATTAAAAGGGTCTTGTGAATTCAATTGCATTCAAAAAGTTTTTATTTCCAAAAATGGGCGCTAAAGAGATTGAAATAGGAAAAAGTTTCTTTGGAATGAAAACACTCTTCGGTTTGACGACAAGCGTGATTTCTATAGAATTTTTTTAGGTTTAAAATAACTCACAAATTAAAACCCTGTTTCTATAAAAAGCATGAAATTTTCATTTCATTACAAATAAGTTTAAAACTTGTAAAGTTTTTATGCTTGATATAAAATAACCTTTTTTTGTTTCGTAAGGCATGTTCTAAAATCAAGGTGATTTCAAACCATAAAACGATTTTATAAACGAGTGAGGCAAAAGTCCAGCTACTATTTTGATTGCCTATAACTTTGCTTAAAGAAAAGATAAGTAAGTTTGATTTGCACAAACAGTTTATTGGGTGTTTATATTTTTTTTCATTATGATTGGCAAATTATATCGGCTAAATGATGACCGCGATTCTCTATGTAACTTTCGGCTTTTTTTTAAGGCATTTTTCATGTTTTCAGCATTAAATCATACAGTTGTTTTTAGTGGATGCAATGAAGTTTCATGGATTAATTGAGGATTTTGTGTTCCCCAAAACTGACTGTTCTGTTTATTTACATGGTCACTGGGAGAATTTAGACGAAAAATCGTAAATTTCACCAGACAGCCTTAGGATTGCATTACTGTACTGAGTTAGTTGATCAGGATCTCTTGGTAGCGATTTTTCGACTAATTGAATTTTGTAAGGAAACATTTTCAAATCAGTTTTCAAAATTCGTTTTAACTGCGTGCAGAAATGTGTAACCACGTCTCCGAATTGATGTGTCTGGAGACTCTGCAACACTATCGCTCACCAGAGCCACATTTTCAGCGTTACGAGACGTCCGTTGTCTTCCAGAACGAAGTCTGCTGTCTAGCATACTGTCGAAAGTTCGCATGTACCATAAATTATGATTTTGTGAGACATTGTACGATTAGGATATTATTAACGCAATTCCCGCTGAGTGACAATAATGGAACCATTATTTTCAATAAATATTCGTAATGTCACTATTTCTACACATTCTTGTGGCGTATATTTATCCGTAATAAAATTTGGACGTCTACACAACAGCTCAGGTTAAACCTGAGCTAAACGTCACATATCTAAAATGGCTCACAATCAATATAGTAGTGGGACTTTTGCCGAACCTTGTACTTTGTTTGAAATTATATTTTTCTTGTTTAATAAAATGATCTCTCAAAAAATTTAACAAATTTAAAAAATTTTTTTTTGAAAATGTCTATTTTTTTTGGTAAATAATAGCTTAATAAGCTAATTTTTAAGCTACGAGTAGTAAATATTATAGTGCTTTTGAGTAAAATAATTGGTTTAATGCAAAATCTAACAAATACTAAATTAAGGTAAATGTATATAAACATTTTTTTAACTAATTCGAAGCAAAATGCAAAAAATGCCTTTATATTTTGTTTATAAAAACGACAAATAAATGAACATTGTTCATTTATTTTTTTATACAAATGAATACTTATTCTCATTTTATAAAAAATAGCTCTTATTAGCGTTAGGTAAATAAATTATTCAAGATTTATGAGCTTTTAAACTTCAAAGTTCTATATATTTCAAAATATTAAAAAACGTTTAAAAATAGTTTAATATTAAAATTAAAAAAACAATAAATTTAAAAAAAATTATAAAAAAGAAAAAAAAAAAACTAAAGTAATTAAAAAAATTATTATAATTTGCTGTTTCTATAACACAAGTGATCAACTCCTCTGAATATTTTGTTTATAAAAACGACAAATAAAATCTTTTTTTTTTGTCACTCACTAGAAAGCAAAATAATTGACTACAAAAACTTTGTTCGTTTATTTTATTAGACAAACGAACACTTATTCTCGTTTTATAAAAACAAGTAAAATTTTTTATGACAAATACTAAAAAAATTTAGTGTTTTTAATAAAAGTTTTTTAGACTAATTGATCGGTTGTGTTATGGAAACCAACATTAATGTATTGTTTATAAGGTACGAAAAATACAATCGTCTAAAAATTTTTTGTGGAAAGCACTCAATTTTTAAAATATTTTTAAGTGTTTTTCATAAAATTTTTTTGACGATTGCATTGATCGTTTGCTACAATCAGCACATTAAACTTGGCTTATAATTAATATTTTATATTTTCAATTAAAATGGCTATTTTATTAAGCTTGAGGTCTTATTTTATAAATTTATTTTTATAAATAAATAAACTAACAAATAAATTTTATATTTTCTATATACGTTTTCTAGACAAACTTTAGAAACACAAAAATCGTACGCACATTAGTTGAAATTTTCTACTCCTCTATTTCACCAATTAATTAATAGCTTTTTCTATTGTTTCTTCAAGAATTGAAAATTTTTAATTGTAGGAATTAATTTAAAAAAAAACATTTAACAAACAACTTATTATTCCCTAAAGCAAAATTGATTTATAACTTTCTCGTAGTTATGGGATATGTAGTTACTAAAGCAACGCACAAGCATACTCTAAAAACACTCACAATTACAAACGGTACTGGAAAGTGTTTGTAAGCCATTTCAATTATGCTTGTGCTGGCCTACAAGTACTGAGTTACGATTTGTTGACAAATTTAAAAAAATCTTTAATTAAAGAAATCAAATGAAACTGAAGAAAAAAATTAAAATAAAAAAACTATTTTCTGCCTGAAAGATTTTGTTTTGTTTTTTTTTTTACTATATTTTACATAAATCTTTGTTTATTTTTTTTTGTAAATTTTTTTTAACACATAAAAAAGAAAACAAATTTCAAATATTTAGAAAGCGTAAAATGTGTGTGGAAAAGTAAACTCTTTTTTGTTTTAATTTTCTGTGTAAAAAAAATTGTTAAAAGATGTTTAGAAAATTTCAATAAAAAAATAGCTTTTCCATAAAAGCATCTGCATTTAATGTTTAATATTTATTTATGGCTGATTAAGCTCAGCTAAAATTTATAAACAAAGACACTGACTGTAGCATAATTTTATTGTAATTTGATATTGTGAAGCAAAAAGCTTATTATTATGACATTAGGGCCAACAAAATATTTTTTGTTGTTTACCATGAATTAAAATAAATGGTCATAATTGACTAGATAACAACATTTTCCTAGTATTTTTTTTTATTTCCTGCTGAGACTAGTTATTTTATGTATTTAGTAAAGTATCATCACTGACGTCACGTTATCTTAACTGCTTTCTTTCGGTATGTATTTTTTTAATATCGAACCAATGCAAAGTAAAAACCATTACAAATATAAATGATACTTTTCTTGCGTTTATTGGAGATTCATTTGTCTTCATAACTTCTTTTATAAAGGGTCCGCCAAATAACTTTTTTTTTTTTTTGAAAATGCTATAAAAACATCGAGTGTAGCTTCGGCTGTGTGGCACGTAGCGCCGTCCTGTTGAAACCAAATGTTGCCAATATCCTCCTCTTCAATTTTTGTGAACAAAAATTCGTTCAACATGGCCCGATAACGATCGCCATTGACTAACGGCCACTCCTTGCTCATTTTCGAAGAAAAATGGCCCAATTATGCCTCTGGACCAAAATCCTCACCAAACAGTGACTCGTTTTGGGTGCATCGGCTTTTCAATGTATGCGTGCGGGTTTTCTGTGCCCCAAATGCGACAATTTTGCTTGTTTACATACCCGTCAAGATCAAAATGAGCTTCATCTGAAAAGATGATTTTTTTTTTTTTGGCAAAATCGGCATCTTCTGTAAGTCGATCGCAGGCCCACTTAGCGAAGCGAAAACACAACCATATTCTTTCAGCGGAAGGATAAAACTAATTATCTGTCAAATCAGACATGAGCTAAGTGTTACCATTCACGAAATAAGCACTAGTTGAAAAAAAAAAGTTCGATGGCGGACCCTTTACTATTTAAAACGTTATTCTTTGCTAAATGTATTTAAAATTTTAGCCATAAGAATATTTAAGCCATAAAATTTGCTGTAAAATCTTGTTTTTTTTTAATTGTGACACTGCTAAAGCAAATCAAAACTTATGTCTTTAATTAATGATGCAAAACTGTCTTATAAATTGCTTATAAAACAAGAGTTCATCTCTGGCTAATCTTTACTTCACATACTAAAAAGAAATGCAAACAAAAAAGCAGTAGCTGTGATAATTACTCGTATGTATGTAGGTAATAACGCTTAATTTTCATTTTGATATAATTTTGCTTGTTTTGATTCATCATGACATAATTCATCAGTTATTCACTAAATAAAAAAAATTATTAAACTTGTTGAGGCAATAAAACAATGATGTGAAAATTTACTACGAACATTAGGGAGCTTAAAATTGTATAAGAAAAGAAATCAGTAGTTAAAATAAGAAATCGTACAGCTAAAACACATTTTACTTGCAAAAACTGAAGAAATCTAAAATGAAGTTTAAACCAAAACATTAAATCCAGCTAATCTAAATTCAACAAGTTTAATAAAATTATTTAAAATATAGTCATTCAATGACCATTTACAATTTTTTAATGTAATAGATTTTTAAAAAACATTTTTTTTTTTTTTGAAAATTTTGTTTTAAAAAAATTGTTTTCCCTATTGCATATTTTTTAATTATATAAATCTTGCTCAAAGTACGCCTCTATAAAAATCTTTTATGCAAAAACGTAAAAATAAATTAATTTTATTATCAAGCTATAAAATACTCCCCTAAAATACTAAGACAAGCCAAGTTGTCAACATGTCATTAACTAAAATCTTTTGGGATTTAATAATAACTAAAAAAATAAATAAATAAAAACAAACAGTTGAAACTGTTAAACATTTGCTGTGACACTCTTGAGAATAGCAATGAATTTTAACCCAATAAAACTAATTTATTAAAAAAAAAAACTTTTCAAAACAAATACAAAGTGAAAGAAAAAAGACTAATGACTGTTGACAATTCAATTTATATACAGACTTTTTCAATAAGAACTTTTTTTTGGTTTTGTAGAGGCAATAATATGGCATGAGGGTACTTGGATCAACATCTAATAGAAACTTTCCCAATTCCCTACCAGATATTTATTACATTTTTCACAATACCCTTAAGAACTTGATAGAAAGTTTCTTCTACGCTGTGAAAGATATTTCTATCAACAATGACAGATCAATTGAGTGTCACTGTTTTCAAATGTGGTGTGAATAGGACTAAATTACGGCACTCCAAAGCAATCGAAATTTCAACAAAATTTAACAATTTAGCTTCAGCACTATTTACATAGTTTTTTTTTTAGACAATTCCAATACAATTCAATAGTGACTCTGGAGTACGTTCAATTTACTTGCTTTTTACCAATTTCATGCTAAAAGTTTTAATTAAAAAAGGGATCTATAACAGCTAGTTTTTGAAAATTTTAAGAAGGTTAGGTTAGGTTAGTTTGCGAAAGGCTCATTTGAGTCCTCTGACGTGGTACCTTTGTGATACCTGTGTACCTGCACTAAATATAGAAGATTGAAAAGAAGTCGGAAGATAGTAGGGTAAATAATAAGAAGAATAAGATAAGTTCGTCAGCCAAACCAGTTGCTACTCTTAATGAAGCCGTGTAGCAGTCCGACCCCTATAGTCGACAGTGCAGTAAGATCCTGTAAAGAGCGTTCCCCGAAATAAATGTTGCACTGATTCGTCAGGCCAGGGCAGAGGCAGAGGCGGAGAAGGTGTTCCACAGTTTCTTCCTCTTCCTCATCTTGACAACTTCTACAGTAGTCATTTGATGGTAAATCCATTCATTCTCCTCGCATGGTTACCAAAATTGCAGTGGCCTGTTATTATCGCCACCACATTCCTCAGTTGGGCTCTCTGGAGTTCCAGTAAACTCCTACTGCGATTACTGTCCAGCCTAGGCCAGATCATCCTCACTGTATTGCACGTCCGTTCGTCTCTCTATCTGGACTGTGTCCTACACAAAAACATACTCTTAATTTGCTGTGTGTCGGTATTGTACACTGGCAGCCTCGACGCTCTGGCAAACTCTTAAAGAAGATTAAGCCCCAACTTGTCGCATTCTATATCGAACTAATTGAAAGTTTTGATAAATTTTGCTCGGTATCGGTATCCTGGACAATCTTAAAAACTGGGTCGCCCTAATTCTCCACCATGATTAAATAATGAAATTTGCGTAAGGATTAAGTTTCAAAATTTAACTGGTGCATAAATTGAACCCAGCCGATTTCTTAGTTTGTTGCAGAATTTACGACAAAAGAATTCATTAAGCGGCAGCCAACGTAAAGTGGAATTAAAATTGTATGAATGATTTTCATTCAAGAACAAAGTTCTTGTGAAAACACTTTAAAAAGAAAAAATGTTAAAAACAAACATGAAAGGACGAGTGTTTAAAACGGAAGTGTGTTACTTTGTAAAACAACAGATTAAAGTAGTTTCTTGTATGTAAAACAAAAAGGAACAACAACAGATTAAAGTACATACTCGTAGTTCCTTGTAAACATCTGCCCAATAAAATCTTTACAAAAATGTGCAGGAAGTTTCGTTAAAGATTTAAAAAAAATTTCATATATTTTCCAGATTTATTCTTTTTTATTTTATTTTATTCTTATTTTTATTTTTTTAATTAAAGAATATCTAATTACAATTAAATAATTTTTGTTGATGTAATCCTTTGTTTAATACTTTTTTTATATTTAAATTTCACACTAAATTATGCAACTACTTTTAAGCTATTGTCTTCATATTTATAAAACCACCCAGCTGTATATAAGTTTCAAATTTCATTCACAAAAAATGTGCATTTAAAAAGAATTTGAGGAAGATTATGTTAAAGAAAAAGACCGCTTTAACAAAGAATAATTTTTAAAAGTATCATAAACATGTACTTACAGAGTGCATCACATGGAAACACTTGAGTTGGAAACTCTTCTTTTGAAAAAAAAAAAAAACACACACACACACACATATGCGTTTTTAAGTGGAAGTACTTTGTAAAAAGAAAACGAAAAATGTGTTTTTGTTGCACATCTGCAATAAGTGGAAGAGGTACTTGAAAAATTTTTAATTGGGCAGGTAAATAGTTAAAGGAAGGCATGTAGAAAATATAAGGAAGAAGAATTTTAACACAATCAGTATCCGCTTTAGAGTAGGAAAGGCCATTATAAAGGATGTATCTTTAAGAGTGCACTTTTTAAATTTAGTGTAATTTTTTGTGTGCAAGTGGCACTTCTGAAATTTGGCCGCTGACACATAAATTTATTCCTATTATTAAAAATTTAGTGCTTAACAAAAGAACAACACGTTTTAATTGTGATGGAGAAAATATAAATTTTTCGAGAAAAGTCATCACTCTTCGATGAAACGCATTTCCATCTGAATGGCTTCGTAAATACACAAAATTGTCGCAAATCCTCATGCAATCCATAAGAAGTAAATGCACCCACAACGAGCAACTTTCTGAAGTGGATTTTTGTTAGGCCTTACTTTTTTTTTGAAAATCCGGTGGCTGTGACCAGCATTCGTTACAGGAACATGATAACGGAGTTCATGGGGCCTCAACTGGATAGCATGAATCTGGACAACATGTGATTGTTTTATTGCAGCATAAAATGAAAAAGTGCACTCTTACTGGGACACTCTTTATATTTCTTTTTTCCTTAAATTTTAAAACTTAAATTAAATATACGTAGTTAACAAAGACCAGGACCACACCCATCAATTTTAGTTGGGCAATTCTTGATTTTGTAGGAGAGGGAATGGAAAGGGGTAAAAACTTGCTCGTACTCCGCAATTCCCTTTTGTTCTCTCTTTGTATCTTTTATGCTGAAAGAATGAATGAATAAGAATGCAAAAATTGTCGAAACAAAGTTGCTGTGTATAAACACAGCGACAATTTTAAAAGAGAATTAATAAAGAATTGCCCAACTAAAATTGCTGTGTGTGGTCCTGTTCAAAGTAGGAAGAGAAAATAGTGACAGTGAGAGAGAGAGAGAGAGAGAGAGAGAGATAAGCAAACAGAGAGAGAGGCAAACAGAAAAAGAGGCAGACAGAGAGAGAGAGAGCGTTCTATTATTCTTGCTATAGTATTTAAATACACCAGAACCACACACAGCAATTTTAGTTGGGCAATCCTTCATTCGCTGTGTCTATACACAGCAATTCTGTTTCAGCAATTTTTGCATTCTTATTCATTCTGCATTCAAGCTACCTGTCTTCTTTTTTTACAGCTTTAGCAGAGAATAAAAGGGAATTGCGGAGTATGAGCAAGTTTGTACCCTTTTCCATTCTTCTTTCCTCCCTCTCCTACAAACACAACAATTGCCCAACTAAAATTTATGTGTGAAGTCCTAATCATACTAAAATCAGCTCATCAGTAAATTCTTTTTTGTTAGTACTCAACTTAGATTTATGATCCAGTCTAGACACTTAAATTTAACTAAATTACCCTTTAATTAATTTTTTATTTTCTTAATTTTCATCATGATCTTAGTCGCTCAGTCACCTAACAAAATTTGTTCTCATGCTAATACGCACTCATGTTAGTGTATGAAAAATTATTTTTTTCCTTTAATCTCGTTTACACTCATATCTGATGAACATCAGGTGCTAATGATTCAAAAATGCCCTACTGATAACATTAAGTATCGGCAATCCTTTGTTTTATAAATCAAAATAACTTTTACTTGAAACTATTTAATACTTTGTTCTTGGCAATTATTTTTTATAGGGCTTGCACATACCTAATAATTTTCTTTTATTGTTTAATTATTTCAATTTTCAAATTTTTATCGCTTCAAATTATGCAATTATGTGCTTAAAGTGTAATTTTTTTCCTAATAAAATAAAACCTTACATCTACTGTAATAACAACAACTAATAACAATAATAAATTAACTACAATTGATATTTAAAAATGCATTTTGAACGTGAGAATTTATAAAGTTTTTTGCAATTACTGTTTGTTCATTTTATTATAATTTTATTTTATTTTTTCTTGTTGTTGCAAGTCTCTTCAGCAACCAACTTTACTTTAAAAACAAAGCAAGTCGTGAGTGTCTAAGCGTTCATTCATATTAAATAGTTATAGAAATACAAATATAAAGATATGTAACCCACTTGATCATGCCATTAAATTTAGCAGTCGTGTGTTCCTCCAAAATTTTGCCGAATACAAATGCCTTACAAACATTTCACAAATGACAGAAAAGTTTATATATCATGAAGAAGGTAATTTTTTTTCTTTTTTAAACAATACAAACCTGCAAGAAAACTTGGCTTGTTTGCAGAAAACGCTTAGCGTCTGGGCAGGAGCTGAATCTGCCGCTCTTGATTACAAAATACCCACCGATCTATACGGTGCACTGACTGAACAACTTTTCAGGTGGTTATTAGTTTATTAGCATTTCAATACAAACAAAAAACAAGACGGACCACACGCTAACTAAGTAATATTTAGCCCAAAATCATTAACAGACTCATTACAAGTCTAGAATTATTTTAGTTGTAAAGGGTGTTTTTTATAGACGTATAGAGCTTTAAGTTGGCATTACTGTTCAAGATGGCGACCGATTTAACAGCTGTCAAGTGATTTATTCTCAGTTTGGTTTGACAATTCAAGAATTGAAGCCAAACGATCATCAAGTAAGGCGTAGATTCGTCGAATGGGCCCAAAACGAGATTGCCGTTGTTCCCGATTTTCATAAGCGAATTTTGTTTAGCGATGAAGCACACTTCTGGTTGAATGGCTACGTCAACAAACAAAACTGCCGCATTTGGAGTGAAGCTAATCCTCAAGTGTATGTCGAAACACCGTTACATCCAGAAAAACTGACTTTTTGGTGTGCTTTATGGGCTGGTGGAATCATTGGTCCGTACTTCTTCAAAAACGATGATGACCAGAACGTTACAGTCAATGGTGATTGGTATAGAGCCATGATTACTAACTTTTTCATTCCTGAATTGAACAACCATGATGTCCAGGAGCTGTGGTTCCAACAAGACGGCGCAACATGTCACACAGCTCGTGCCACAATCGATTTATTGAAAGACACGTTTGGTGACCGCCTAATTTCACGTTTTGGACCTGTGAATTGGCCTCCAAGATCTTGTGATTTAACACCGCTAGACTACTTTCTGTGGGGCTATGTAAAGTCATTGGTCTATGCGGATAAACCACAAACGCTTGACCATTTGGAAGACAACATTCGCCGTGTTATTGCCGATATACGGCCACAAATGTTGGAAAAAGTCATCGAAAATTGGACGTCCAGAAGGGACTACATCCGAGCCAGCCGTGGCGGTCATATGCCAGAAATCATTTTTAAAATGTAATGCCACAAGATTATCTTTCGGATAAATAAAATTAATGTCAATCGAATAATCCATCGTTGTTTTATTGCAATTTAAAGTTCTATACATCTATAAAAAACACCCTTTATATTATTATATTACTTGGCCGTATGTAGTGCGATCTAAAAGATCTTTTATGCCTTCACTGTTCCAGTTGTAGGCCTTATTTAGTAAGAACTTTCTTTACTTTCTGGGAGTCAACAAAAAGTCTGGACAGTCACAAAGTACATGGTCTGAGGTTTCGCCAAATAAACCACTAAACCTGCATTGGCTGCTCCTAATATTCCCTATCTTACACTTTTGGTATCTAATACCACAATGTCCGCTAAACCATTCCGTCAGAAGTGTGAGGTCGCTCTTTTTGAGTGATGTATTCTGCAATATTGTGATGAAGCTCTGTGCTTGTCTAGGTCCAATCAGCGATTCCCAGTGTTTTAAGAATTGCGATTCGAGAACCAGTTTTCTCCTTAATATATCCCGGAGAGATGAAAAAGTAGGGTTCTGATTATATGAACGTACGAGTGTCCTCCCTGTTGATTAAAAGCTTGATGGAAACAATTTTAGTTGTGAGAATCGAATTTGTTACCTCTGCAAAATTCTATATCATAGCCTTTGGCTGTACTAAACTCCATTGTTGAACTAAAACTTGCAATTATCCTTGCTGAATTTTTAACTGTTAGACCAGGACCACATACAGTAAGTTTAATTGGGAAATTATTCCTCAATTCTCTTTTAAAATTTTAGTTTTGTCCACACACAAATTCTTTGTTTCAGCAATTTTAGTATTCTTATTCAGTCATTCATTTATCCTTCAAGCTATCTGTCTTCTTTTTTACATTTTTCTAAGAGATACGAAGAGGGAACAAAACGGGATTGCGGAGTACGAGTAAGTTTGTACCCCTTTTTAATCTTCTTTCCTCTTTCTCGTACAAAATCAAGAATTGCGCCACTAAAATTGCTGTGTGTGGTTCTGGTTTTAGTAATTTTAAACTCATCAACTAAAATCTTTTCCTGTGTTTGTTCAACTGTAAACTTCTGTGTTTAAGTAGCACCGTTTTATACTGCTTCTTCTTCTTGTTTTATTATTACTAATCCATTAATGGATATGTGTGGCAACACATATCACTACAAACATGTGTAAATTTTATAATAAAAAGTGCTTGTAAGCCATTTCAAGTATGATTATGTACTTCAGTAGTTACCTTTTAACGGCTATACGATGTCCTTTAGTTGATTTAAAGTGACTATTTTTACTCCACTTTACACTTACTTACCTGAGACTCATCATGCATGATATGTAATTATTAGACCTGTTTATGTAATGAAACAGACTGTCAGCTTATTTCAGAATATCGATAGAAAATGTAAGCGAAAGAAAGTTAGCCACTCACATTTCGCACACTTCCATTAATTTCTTTGTGTTAATGCTTACTTGGAAGCGCTTACAAATCTGCTTTTACTTTTTAAACATAACCATTTCTGCACTTCAGTAGAAAAAGTACCCACACAAAAAAATAATATTAAAAAAAAAATCATATGCCACAAGAGAACATGAAAACGGCGTGGCGTACTCGTATATAGAGTAATAACTCACATAAAATATTATTCAGGTATTTTTTTCTTGTTTGTTTTGTTTTACTTCGTTTTTACTTCCAGTCAAGTATGAGCATAAACATTGTATCTGTTGAGTGCTTTTTTTTTCTTCTTTTATTTTAAATGTTTGTGTTGAACATGACTTGAAATTAGTGTAAATAAAAAAGTTGCCACATAATTTTCACAGGCATAATTGCGTGCGTATTTGTGCATCATTGTTGTTTAGGTTTGCATTAAGTTGATATTAAAAACGCTAACAAACTATTGTTTTTTTAATGTTTTGTTACAATTTTTGCAGATTTTAGATTGTAAATCTCTTTGATTATTGACTTGTACTGGTGTAAGCTTAATAATACTTTTTTTACGCAGTTATTAACCTTGTAGGCAACTCAACTAACTTCAAATACACTAATATAATTATATTTAAACAAATTGTAGTTAAAGATTAGATTAATTTTAATGAAACCAACTGAATATGTAAACATTGCAATATCCTTGACAGTAGTCATTAGCGTATGATTCTAAATGAACTTGCAACTCATTTAAAGTTGGCTATTTTATTAAAAAAAAAAGATCTTAAAAGGATGTTAGATATAAAGTAAGAAATATAAGCTTTGCAGCTCTCTGACCGTAGCAAGACTTTTAAGAGACTTTTTGTTGATTTCCAATACAATTGGCTTCTATTTTAAGCGCAAATCTTGAACAGTGAACTTATCGGCTATACAAAACATTCTCTGGGTCTCGGTACTTATGACCTATTTATAATAATAATAATAATACTGGTAGAAATATGTTTTCTGTAGCCTTTAGAATTTTTAATATGTACCTAATTTTTCTATTGAATTTCTACAGCATCCGCCATGCTCTTTTTGTTACTAACTTTCTTAAAAAAAATTTTTTTTTCTTAAAAAGGTAAAAGAAAGAAAAATTATTTTCTGAGTAATTTCTAAAAACCAGGCAAGAGCCGGCACTTCAATATCGCTTAAACACTCTGTTTTTAATAAAATATTTATAAAAAATAAAAACAACAATAAAAAAACAAAATATTTGTTCTGCTTTATAAAAACAAGCAGTTTATTCAGCAGTGAAAGTTCTTGTATAAAACAAGTTACCAGCTAAAAGATACAAGTAGTTCGATTTGGTCTCTGCTTTTTTATTTTTTCTTTGTAATAAGTCATTCCTTTAAATTTGTATAACTTATATAAAATCGAAAATTATTATTATTATTAATATTTAATATTAGAAATTAATTCTAAGAATAAATTTGTTAACTAGCACTGGTTACTTTGACCATCGGCTGCAAAATCGAAAATTAATTCTTTTCTTTTTATTAAATAATTTTAATTTTTTTTAACTAAAATTTTTTTTAAAGTTTATTTGTAAATACCAGTGAGCTCTTTAATAATCAAAAGAATTGAAAAAAGTATTCTAAAATTGTTTTGTTTATTTAATAAATAATCGTACTAGGTATTCTGCCTAATACAAAAGGCCTTTTACCATAAATTGCCAGCCAGCCAGTCAGCTAAAAACGTGAATTTCATAATTAAAATGTTAAAAGCGTTTTTCAATCAACAAACAAAAATGATTGATTATTATGCCAAGCGCAAGTAAATGTAATAAAAAATATACTTCAACATAGTATAGTCTCGATTATTGAGGATACGCCACACCAGCCTAAGCACACATAATGGAAAAATTAAAGTTAACTAAATTGATGTGAAAATAATGAAAAGCATTAAATATTTTTGTTTATTTGCATTTGCTCTAACAACGTTCTATTAATAATCTTCCGTACAATTCCTTAGTATTATTGAAAAGTACACCTTAAAGAGCTGCACAAAACATTTTGAAAGCAGACTTGGCTACAAACATGTGTAATATTTTATAAAAAAAAGTGCTTGTAAACTATTACTGAAGCACTGCTTCAGTACATACAAAATTGATACGTTTTAGGAAAAATGAAAGAAAATAAAAACATAAGTAGTCTTTTAATTTCTTATTATCTGTGCCTGGTTTCTGTAACTCGCATTGTTTCAAAAGCAAAAAAAAAAAAAAAAAAAAAACGAAGAGAATTGAAACAAAATATCATTTATTAGACATAAATGTTTCTGTACTATTTTTTTGCGAGTTGCTTTTGACTTACTTTATTAGAAAGATGGAAATACAAGTGTTTCTGTAACAAAATTATGCGAAAAACGTCTCTCTGGAACTGTCAAAATATCTCACATTTCAAAATGTATGAGAGAAGAGTGAAAAATTAATGACCAGGCACTTAAAAAACGAAAATATGCGTTTAAAACATGTGATTAAAAATAATAAAAAATATGCACTAAAATATGCACTAAAGCCTTTATAGAAATTAAAAAACATTCATAATTTTTCTTATTATATATTCTGAAGACATTTATTAAAAGTTTAAATTCAGGTACACAAATAATCGGAAAATTTCTTTTAGATAAAGTAAATTTTTCAAACGTTATAATCTGAAAATTAAATGTCATATACTCGTACGTAAATGTGTTGGCACACGTTTCGAGACTATATTGTCTGATACTGCTTACGTTTACAACATCTTAAATTAATTAATCCGTTAAATGAACAAAGTGCTTCTTTTTATTTTACAAACGGTCAAATTGTCTAGAAAATTTATATTGAAATAAGTAAGAAAACCATCGCTTTCCAAAACCGGTGCAAAATTAATAAAATAGTTAAAATAGTAATTTTTGTGTATTGAGACTTTGATGAATTTAAGAATCGAAAACATTATTTGGAGGTAGTGGACTGTAATACATATATACGAGTATGTATGTATGTATATATGTATATTAGGGTGGGTCGATTTAAAAATCGCACAAATTACAATTAAAATCGTATTCTAGGGATCAAAATAAGAAACTTTGCCGAAGGAACCATACCTCTAAAATGTATTTTGATGTTCCGACTTTTGATCCGAAGGGTCAAATTTTGAAAAATCTCACTTTGACCCATTTAGAGTGCCTTAATCGAGTCAAAATGTATGACCGACCCCCACTAACTTTGGAGGGATGACCCACCTATGCCAGTGGCACACCCCCTGGAACCACCCCTGGGGGGTTCCCCATTCAAACATTTCAAGAAATCACCATTTTTGGCACTTTACAAGAAAAAATCAGCGAAATGGCTGTTTTATTTTTATTTTTGGAGTTTATTTTTCTCTTTAGAAATTTATTTAGTCAGAATGAAATGAAAAAATGAATATTACTCAGTAATAGAAAAGTCGGGACATCAAAATACATTGTAGGAGGTATGGTTCCTTCGGCAAAGTTTCTTATTTTGATCAATAGAATACGATTTTCTTTGCAATTTGAGTGATTTTTTTGCCTGCATACAAATCGACCCGCCCTAATGTATATACTTTTAAAGTACATACTTCAAGTTCCAAAAAGAAAAGAAGAAGAATGTGATTCACTAAAAAGCTGCCAAATGAGTGATTTTCTTACTTGTGAAATACTTTACAGGTTAACACTTTTGAATATTAAAAATATAAAAATGAATTAAATTATACACAAAAATTTGCATTTAGAACAAAATATGCAAACATATTTATTTATAATAAAATATGGAAAAATATGCAATAAAAAATTTAAGCCATTTTTCATTAAATTCTTGAATTCGGAAAAGAATTTGATTAGAATCGATTTTAAGTTACTGACTTAAAGCATGCATTTCCATGAAAATCCCTGACCTATTACAGGATTCGCGTTATAAAAACACGCCACTATAGAAGACTTGACTGTAATGACAAAATAAAAATTACTAAATTTAAGTCGTTTAAATTAATAAATAATATAAAATAAATGTATTTGAATGGTTTTCTGTAGCTAAATATTGCAATTTTATATGAATTCTTTGTTAATAAATTTAATTTTTTTTTTGTGGGACATAGCACATTTATAAAGGTGATGGCTTCACATCCAATTTTTTAATATTTTTATTCATACATATTTTGTACTAACAAAAATTTGTACTAACGAAAATGTCGTGCGAAAGTACATTCATCTGTATTTGACATTTGAATCATTGGAAAGTTCCAATAAGGACGTAACAGCTTTGCATTTTCTTACATTCAACTACGGAAACACTTTTTACTCACAAATCGAGAAACGGTGGATTTTTTTTTTGTTTCACACTCTTCGATGTGAGAAGTACTCGCATATAGCTACAGAAACTACTGTACTACGGACTGTCCTAATTTTATTTTATTTAATTATTCACTTTCGTCGAGTTTTTTTCTGTTGTCCCCTCTTTGCCTTCTTCCGTACAAAGAAATATATAAGAGGAAGCTTCATTTTGACGTTCTTTGGCTGCCTGTTCAACCCAACTTCATTTTCCAATTTGCTCTCTACATTATTGTATTGTCATTTGATTTAAAAATAAACCCTAAGTGGCAAAATTCACATAATTCCGGGCAAAATTATTCGCTCCTACAATTAAAAATAACACTCTTAAACTGAAGCTTAAATTAAAAAAAAAATATGTTGGTTGGGAAATTTTGTTTATTTAGTTCAATGCCTACTTAGTTTACATATTTTGAAACTTTTTGTTTGACTATTGACTAAAATTCTCATTTGGTCGATTGGTATAATGAAATAAGAATTCAAATGTTTGGGCGGGAATTTAACAAGACTTGGGAGTAATCTACTGAAGACTCAGAGTAGCATCTGATGAAACAGCTGTATAGAAATGCTTTCCCTTTTACTACTTATTGTATTAAGTAAACAATTTTATGAGATTTCCCATGAGAATATCATGGAAAATAATTTGAAATTAAGCACGAAATTAAATTTTGCTAAAAAAAAATTGTTACTATTAATTATTAATAATAATAAAAAAAAATGTATCATAGGGCTTGTATAACTTTAGGCTAAACGAATAACAAAAGTTAAATATCGCTTAAGCAGCTGTAAAATAATACAAACATCATACCCATTAATAAATCTAACTGGTTGTTATAGCGTTAGATAATCAAGGTTCAGCTGTATGTGTTTTTCTATATAGATTATGCAAGATTTTTAATGGTCGTTTCTTGCTGTCTTTTGGCCTCCTTCTTGTTCTTTCCCATTTTATACGGCTCATACGACTACTTCCATTCTACTGGTTGTATTGTGTTGTAATAAATAGATTTTCTTGTCTGTCTCGTTTACCTTTAGTAACATGTGGCTGAAATTGAGTTATTCTTTTCCTTTTAATTTAATAATTAAAAACATAAATTAAATTTTTTTAAATAAACCCAAAACAGAAAAACACACATGAGAGCATGTACTTGAGTTTTGTCTGAAATATTCTTTAAGAAAATATAAAAAAATACCAGATTAGTTTTTTTTCTTTTAAATAATTTTCTTTGCAGGCATCAACTACAAACAATACCTGCATTTTATATATTTTATTTGTAAAACTGGTCTTATCTACATATTTTGTACTCTCTTTGTTTTTTTGTTTCACTACTTAACTGCTGCTGTTTTTCCAATTAAGCCTATTAATATTAACGCTTCTTTGTGATAACATGTGTTGTTTTAAAACAAAAACTTATCTGGGTTTTTTGTTCTTGCCAAACAAAGATTTTTATTGATTGATAAAGTCAATAAAAATGTTGCAAACCCAACAAATATATTAAATTTCAAGTGTCTAAATTATTAAGAACATTTTCAATTAAAAATATAAAATTTACTAAAGAAATAAGAAATAAGTATCTACGAGTACACTAAAGGGCTGCACAACATACTTGAAATGACTTACAAACACTTTTTATTATAAAATATACATACTTGTAGAGATGTCTAGTTTTCATGTAAATATGCTTGTGCAGCCCTTAAGTAGATACTTTAAACTAAATAGTTTATTTTTAAAATAGTTTTCGTATGTATGGTGACTTTTAAAAAACTAAAAAAATTTTTTTTATTGTAAAAGCGTTTATGTTCTGAAGCCATATTCGTAAAAAAACTTTTTTTAATGTAAAAAAAGTTTATAGATAAAATCGAATTTTTTAATAATTTTTCCAAAGACCCTACTGAATTTATGCCTACCGTAAATTGGTTCGGTTATGGCAACACTTTTATTTTTTATATTTTATCACACGCTTACTTTTATGCCCATTTTTCATTAAAAGTATTTTGATTTGTTTTTCGATGATTAAAAATCTGTCTTTATACATATGCTCTCTACATTGCCTTATATTTTTGTACTGACCACGCCCCCTTTTTAATAAATAGTTAAATGTATATTTTTCAAAAGAACTCACTATAATACACTTTTTTTACTCTAGGAATTTTAACTCATAAAGCAAAGTAGTAATTAGATTAGTCCTACAACAATTACGAGATACGTAAGGAATCTTAAAGGTAGCGGTGCAATCTTTAAGATTAATTAAGGAATAATTAAATTTAAATTTTTATTTATGTTTTACTTTAAGAACTTTCTGTTTCTTTATATTCATAAACAAAAATTGAAAAAAATAATTTGCAATTTCTTTTGTTTGTTTGTTTATATTTATGCACCTTGTGCATGTTAAAATAATGAAATTCAAAACTCTTTTCCGCTTAAGTATTTTTTTCTCTGTTCTTTTTTTTATTATTATTTATTACTTAAACACGCTATTTATTTTAAGCACAGCAATTTGTTTGTTATGATAATAAAACTATTATAAATAATTTTACACAAAATTCAACAGGTTGCTTGTAGGAAAAAAAGGGTCAACACACATACATGAACAATTTTTAGTTTGTCATTATGTTTGCTATTTCTATAACGAACATTTGTAACCCTTAAAAACACGTGTACAGAACATTGCTATTGAAAGTCACTCCATTTCCTCTTTTTCTTTCAATGTTCATCTAGAAAGCAAAAAAACGAAAAAAAATTAATGAAATAAATTCATGAAAAAACAGAAAATTGAAAATCTAAAAAATTTTAAAAATGGCTGAAAAAAATAAATAACTATTATTTAATATTAAACAAGCTTAAGATCTTAAAAAATTGTTTTTATTTAAATATTCTTTTGAAGGTCTTCTATATGGAAATTTATTTTTTATAAATTATGTATTAATATAAAAATAAATTTCCCTGAAGAAGACCTTCAAAAAACAATTTTTGAAGATCTTAATCTTGATTAATATTAAATAATAATAAATTTATAAGATCGAATAATTTAATAAAATTATTATAAATAAATAACGCTAAAACCTTGAAAAATTATTAAATATCGAAAATTATACGAGTATATAAAAAACACTAACAAAAAATAAACTTCATTCAAGAAAATTCATGTAATTAATTTTCGAGATGTGTGTGAAGTTAAATTTTAAAATATAAAACCCAAGATATAAACCATTTCAATTTACAGTGCTCCGTTAAACGTTAACATAGCTCTGTTAAGTAAAAAAAATTGGGGTTGCATATTTTAGGATAAAATGAACCTTGAAAAATAGAACAGCTTGCCTAAGCTCCGATCTTTCCGAAAACGGCAAACAAACGGTATAAAAAAGGGCACAGAGAGCGAAATTTAAAATTTTTAAAATTTAATATTTTTAGCGATGAACACATTTTCCATTGAAATGGAAGAGAGCGGGCGAACCAAATTGGTTGGGTTCATTATAATCCATAATCAGTATGACAGTCTTCCCTTTAAAATAATATGTGTCCCATATCACAATCTTTAATGGTTCGTTGGGAAGTTGCTAAAATCACTTAGAGCAACAGCACTGGGGTATATGGAAATTTCAAAATAATCCAAAGTAACTTCCGAACGAACCATAGAAGATTGCGAGGTGGGACATATATCATTTTAAAGAGGAGGTCCTCTAGATTTATAATCTATTGCCCAAATACTCAGAAGTTACTTGGACTATTTTAACAAGTTTTTTAAATTTCCATATACCCCAGAGCTGTTGCTTTCAGCGAATTTAGTGACTTCCAGACGAACTGTAGAATATTACGGGATGGGACACGCATCATTATAAAGGGGAGGTCGTTTAGATTTGTAATCTGCCGTCCAAATACTCAGAAGTTATTTTGAACTATTTTAAATATTTTTTTTAAATTTCCATTAACCCCAGTGTTGTTGCCTATCTTGTGTTTGTAGATGATCACAAACACAAGGGAGACTTGCGCGAGTCACTTGCCAAATGTGTAAGGACTCTTAACAATTTTAAAAGTTTTTTAGTTATTTTTCACTTCAGAGCAATGTGGCCTTATTTTCTTACACTCTCTCTTAACTATAATCAAGCAAATATTAGAAAATTTTAAATAATTAATTTTTTTTTAATCAAAAAAGTTAGAAACTTTTTTATATCAAGTAAATATACATAAATTCTTCAATGAAGGGTGTGTTAAATGTCGCCATTGCGGAATGCAGCTTATATGCACACCGTGTTTAATGTATTTTATTATAGAATTTGTGGAAATTCGTTATAGAATGAATAGAAAAATTAAAATTAAAAATACCAATAGACTGGTATTTTTAGAATGGATTTATCCACAATAGACTTAATACAGTGAAGTGTGAGGCAAACCTTAATACATCAAAAATAATTACTTGTCAATTTTACTTTTTTTTAAAATAATTTTACAACCAGCATGTAATTTAAATACGTTAAACTATACTTTTTTTTAGTTTGTTTGTGTTTGTATTTTCTTTTACGTCAAGGCTAGGAAGTAGACAAAAAAACCAATTGTTTCTTGATAAGTTTCTGTATTCGAAAGCTAAAGTAATTATTTATTTGGGTCAAGTCTTTTTTTATGACTGCATGTCTGTGTGTATTTACCAAAAAATACTTGACCTAATAAAACTAATGTTTTGTTTGTTCTATAAACTATTTAAAGTTGAAATTGTTTTTATAGCAATTTTCTTGCATTTTCATTTCAGCATTCCTTCATTTCAACAATATCATTGCCAATACTTTTTTTATTGTACAAATAAAAGTCTTCAAAATGGCACCTATGCCCAGTATTAAGACTGACAGCAAGCCCAATACAAATTATTTATATGCCACAAATGATTCTGGTGATAGTTGTTCCACACCCTCTACTCCAGCCTCAAGTACAGGTGATTAGCGTTATTAATTACAAAAAAAATACAAGAATTAACGAAAAAATAAAATTAAGATTTTTTTAAAACTTAAAAATTAATTAAATTTTTTTAGAAAAGAATTTAAAATTTTATAAATAAATTTTAGATCCCGGTAAATCACAGTGCTCTTCCTTATCGGATGGAGAATCATATGAGGGCTATGGTGAAAATGAATTAGTTAGAATACATTCCACACAGGATCATGTTGATCATTCTTTATCAACTAATGATGGCAATAACAACTTGAATGGTAGTTCAGGTATTGAATTAGATTTGGCACCTCATGGCGGCAGTTCCTCTACACCACAACAGTAAGTAAAAAAAAATTTTGTTTTTACTGTTAATATTATTTAAAAATTATCAATGAATCAATTTAAAATTTTTTTTCTGTTTTATTTTAATTTTTCTTTGTTTAGTGATGATGATGATCTAAACTTCATACCACGCGATAATTGGGCACGCATGAGTTTAAGGCGAACGCCTACCAAGTAAGTTAAAGCTATATAAATTGTATTTAATTAATTATTTGCTTTATTGAATTGTTTATAATTGAGAGCTTAAATTTTACTTTTAACTCCAACCAAATGGCGTCAGTTTGTTTTAACGGGGTGGGGAGGTTTGTTTTAAAGCTGAGTTTTTTATGTAAGCTTGAAGCTTTTGTATAACTTGTTTTTTTTTATTTGCTTTGCTTTATTTTACTTTTCCCTTCTCTTTCTATTTTTTTAACATTTTACTTGTCACTACTTTTTTTTCAATTTAAATTCCATTTTATTTGGCATTTGTGCTAAAATTGCATTGATTTTGCTTTTTTGTTTGTTTGTAAATCATATTTTCGCTGATTTGTTTCTGTCATTTGTTGCTTACAAACCGGTTTTGCGGTTTAACATTTTAATTTATTCATTTTTTGTTTGTGTTTTATTTTTTGCTTTTTAAAGGCAAAATATGAAATAACAACAACCTGAAAAGTTTTAGCTTGACCCAACTACCCTGACTGTCTGTTAGCTCTGCTGGTGGATTTAATATCTACGTATTAAATAAAATCTTGTCCATGAGTCAGATTTTTCGTTTTTATTTTGTGTGAGGTTTTTTGTGTTACCTGATGATTTTTTTCATTTTATTTTTTTGTAAATAAGGCTCTTCTCTCTTTTAAAACACACTCTCTTAAAATATTTTACAAAATATTACCGTTGCTCGCAAGGTGGGAAATTTAGAGGTTTTTTCAACCAGATTTTAGATGTAAAAATTTATGGACAAGAGGGTTTAGAAATGAAAAAAAAAAAATATTTAGGGTTAAAGATTTTAGTGTAATGTTTTTTCTATTTGGCAATCTACAAAATTCAACGTTGCCAACTTTTGTATTTCAAAAAGCACCAAAAAAACGGGTATTTTCTTTAATAAAGGCACTAAAATTTGAACAGGTTAGATTAGTTTTCCCAAGTTTTTCCGTCTTATCAAAAAAAAAAAAAAAAAAAAAAAAAAAAAAAAAAAAAAAAAAAAAAAAAAATTGACGTAGACTTTAAAGTAAAATTTATGAAAAAATTTCGATAACTTTGATTTTAAAGTCTACTTTATTTTTATAATTTTTTTTTTTTTGGATAGGAGGACAAATTCAAATTACATAACTTTTGAACCAGTAAAACTGAAAACTGTTTCCAAAGTATTTTATTTTTATTTAGGACTAGCACTCAGAGGATGATTCCTACTCATGCAAAGCATTGTGATGAAACTAGGAAAATAGGTTATGGGAAGGAGGATAGAGGGAGTAGTGTCTGTGAACATTCGATTTGAATTTTCGCAAATTGTAGGATTCGGGAAAGACGTCAGCAGGAAGTTTTTTCCACATACGAACTGTACGGCTAAAAAAAGAACTCTGTCTTTTTTTAATTTCCGAGATACTTTTGTATAGTCAATTAAAAAAATTTCCAACCCACATATTTTAAGCAAATTACCTTCAGATATCTTATGTGCAGCCTATCAATTCCACTAACAAATGTTTTGAGAGAACATTTAAATCATACGGTTGTTTTGCTTATTATTATCTCCCTTTTTTTTGGTTAATTTAATTTAGTGTCACTGACGAGTAAAAACACCAAAAAAGAGCTGAAACTAAAATATCACTAACTCGAAAAATTTTCCACGTAGAAATCTAAAATCAGTGTGAAAAGCATTAAGTTGACAACGATGACAAGGCCTTTCTCTTCAAAAAGAAATCTTTTTTTTAGAGAAATTGACATTAATTAAAAGAAATTTCGGACAATGGTTAAAAATTTTTTTTAAGCTGTTTTAGAGAAATATAGAAATTTTCACCAAATCCCAGTCTTAACAAAAATTTTGGTTTCAGGGAAAAATTTCTCCTTTCTAAGGAGAAATTTTATTAAATTATTAAAGTTAAAAGTGAAAAAAAAAAACCCTGAAAATTGTTATTTATAATTGGGCTGAATATTGATTTGAAATGAGTTTTTAAAATATTGGCCCATAATACAGTAAAACAAAAAAGCATTTAGTGCAATATCCTGGGAAGTGATGTTTTTTCTGCCTACTTGATGCGACTCACGAGATGGCCATATATTGCCTTCATAGTGATTTGGTACACGACTATCCCATTCACAAAGATAACATGGATGGCTGTGTTTGCATACCTTACAAACATTTTAAACGTCCCATTAGCTAAATCTGAGGATGTTATTCTGCCACCACTTTTGTAAAAAATTTGTTGTTAACCGCGAAGATTTTGCCATTTTAAACCGGTGCTCCCAAAATAAAACTAGTTATTTATGTCTTTCTTTCCAAATCTAATATTATTTTATCTTATTTTGTCTGTTCTGATGAATCTTAAGTATTTTTATTGGACACCAAATTTGCAGAATTATAAGAAGTGAGAACTTTATGGTCAAGCTAAGTACTGTTGAAAAACGCTCAAGAAAGAGTTTTGTTGTACAATGTGATAATTTTCTTGGTAATCATAGAAATAGTCGTCTCTTCTGTGTTTCGTGGTTGTTAATGAATTTTTAAGGGCTGTAATATGTCTTTAAAAATGCATTTTCTGCATTCACATTTGGACTTCTTCCCAGACAGTTCAGCAATGAACAAGGCGCACATTTTCACCAAGAAATGATTGCAAAAAATAAAAATGATTTCAAAATATTGTTGGTCACTTCAACAGGACACTGATGACGCTGATTTAAAAAAAAAACGGCCAAGCAAACATTTTTGAGTTAAATAGTCAATAATTGTATATCTAGAAAAAGTTTTACTTATAAATAAACATATTTTGAAAATAAATTCAAAAATTGTACGGCTCCTTTATAAACTCCAAACTTGAAAAAGGGCAAAAAAAAATTAAAAAAAAAAAAAAAATTCTGGTGGAGAAACTCAAACATATTCAAGTTTTTCTTTCTAAATCCACTGAGAAACTTAAAATCGGTTGATATTCAACTAAGTTACAGGCTTATAAGTGCATAAAGGTACGAAAAACCGGTTTTTTACCCATAACTCAAGATTTTTGGGGTGCTTGGCAAATTCCAAAAACAGATTCTTATTGTACTCGACAGCATTTCCCAGGTATTTTTTTTTTCTCACAGTGTATTCACAGTCACCCTAAAGTCGGTATATCAAATAATTTTAAAATCCATAAATTTTATTTTGAATTTAATTCATTATAAGAGAAAATAAGAAAGCATAGTCTCTTGTTTACATACACATATCCATATACACACATGCATTGAAATTTTAAATTATTTCACGGTATAGTAATTACAAAAGTAAAGAGAGCTTAGCTTGTTTTGTTGCTTGCATTTAAACACTCTTACATTTTTATTTTGACTTGAAAAAAATTTTAAATTTGAAATTGTACTGGTGATAAATTCTTGAACCTTTTTTTTATTTTATTTTTTTTTTTGCAGAAATCCAGACAGTTTAGCCAATCGTCGTTGGGGTTCCATGAGACAGTAAGAATAAATTTTTTGTTTTTTTTTCTAAAATATTATTTAAATTTGGATAAAAAATTTTTGGTTTAAGGTAACCAACACATATTTTGTAAATAATTCATGGGTATTTCATTTATTTTTACAAAAACTTGCATACTTTTCTAATTAACATTTTTATTAAAAAAATTTTTTTTTTGGATTTGGTTTCATCACAAATTTCATTTAATATGAACTAATTTTAAGCGCCAAAATTTGTATTTACATTTAAATTTTATAGACATTTCTGTTGGTCTTTCTTCTAATATTTTCTTTCATAACAAAAATTCTCTTGAAATAATTAATTATTTGTGTTTATGTGTGTAGAAATTATTTCTCGTCTTCTTGTTATATTTTTATTGCTGCCATTTAAGCCAGATTAATTGCTGGTGATAATTTTCAAACTCAAACTTTTATTAATACATTTCACAAAAATTATAACAAAATAATTGTCGACTTTTACATTCCACTAGTTTCATAAGTTATTATTTTTTCAGTATGTGGCTTTTGTTAAGCACTCATTCCTTTTCTTGCCAAGAATTTAGCACAAAATCATTTAAGTTTGTTGCGAAAAAAAAACAGAGTAACGATTTTTGTAGTTGTGTGTATTTTCCCCTTCTTAGTTTACGTGATGTTATTAAGAGTAGAGCAAAAAAATTTAGCAGCTTGTTTCCTCATCATGAGAATTTTTGCTTACACACAATTACATATTATTTTATTAACTAGTATGGTTTCCTATACACATGGCTTCATTGGCAATGAGCAGGCGGATGAGTTAGCTAGCGCCGGCTCTAACATAAAGGCTAAATGTCAGTAACGACCGCTAGACCACTTAAATAGTAGCATCAGCAGCGGCAATTTTGAATACTACCAAGGCAAACCTGCACGGTTAATGTGGTCTTTTGTTATGATGGTAAATATTCTGCTCAGATGTTGAGCAGGAAAACGAAGGATATTTCCAGATCGGTGGCTGTGATTACTAGTCGATAAACACACTGACAGACTGGAACTGCCGCAGTTGCCGGGCACCGGAGAGTGTTGGCTCCTCTGGCTTTAAGACACAAATTGCTCGGCGCACATTTTATAATCGGCCTATCTGAAGTATTATAAATAATATTAAGGGCATTCTCATATATCTCAATGCAACGGGTTGGATCTAGAATTAGAATTGCGAGCGGGAACGAGTCACCTGGTAACTGCGGCCAAAATATAACAATACTAACACTCCGAGTTATATTTAATTCCCTTGTCTAGGCGAGAGGTAGTTCAGATTAGAATTTTGACAGTCTCATTAATGGCCGCTAGCTCGGCACATAAACCAACAAATCTAACCAATGCGTAGCTTATATAGTCTATATCTTATGATGCATTATGAGGTTGTTTTAATGTATTTTCTTTAAAACTAAAAGTAAACCAGGTTTTAAGCCTTGGCAGGAATGATATTAAACTCCACGTTGAGCTGATAACCGGACATTGCAGACTTAACTATCACATGAGTAAAATCGGTGTGATACAAAACGACTTATGTCGTTGTTGTAGGGAGGAACGGGAAATGTCGGAGCATGTTCCGTGCGAGTGCTTAGCGGTTTCAAGGCTGGGACACTGGTCCCAGTAGACCTAAGCATGATTAGTCTTACAGCTAGGAACTGGGCTGCACAATAGATCTTAAAGGTCGCGGTGCGATTATAGCCCATGGTGAGAATAATCATAAAAACCAGGCAAATAAAAAAACGGTAAGAGAAATATTTAGTTGTGCTATAGTTTAAATTGATTTATTGAATCCTCTAAATAATTTGAATTAATGAGCCTGAATGTGAGGGTCATTGTCGTAACAACAACAATATGTGGCAACGTTGGCCATAGGTTGTGGGAAAGTGGATTACGACAACAAGACTCATAATTAAGCTGAATATTTTAAAATAATCCACTTCACAACTGGAGATTACCTGCGAATCAGATTTTAGGAATTTTTTTTTTACAAATTCTTTATTTCCATTAAGGCTTCAAAGCCAAATTCAGGGTCAAGAAAAAAAGGTAATTTCTTCTAGCAAAATACTTACAGCCAACTTCATTAATAAATAATTTTGCATTTCAATTTCTCTACTGAAATAGCTTTAGCATTTCTTTACTCTATTTTACTGCTTAACTGCTTGTTATAACGAAAATTGTTTTTCTCCTTTTTTATATTCCTTTCTCTCCTGCCAAGCTAAAATTATATGCTTCATATTTTAATTTAACGTTTATTTTACTTAAAACTGGTTTTTTTTTCTTTCTTTGAAACCCTCAACAGAAAAGCTGTTGCAAATTTCATTAAAAACTATTTCTGCGGTAAAACGAACTAAAAAAAAAAACAAAAACAAAAAACAAAAGAACGAAGAACTTCATCATGATCATCTTAGTAGTTTATTTTTGAGGTTTGGTTTACAAAAAAAGAAAAAGAACTAAACGGCAAGCCATCTCCTTCTACCTGTTTTTTCTTCCCAACTTGTTTTCGTGTACGAGTAAAATAAGTTTTAAATGTTAAAATACTTGTTGTCACACATAAATATTTTAATGCTGTTGCGCATGCGTTGCAGCGTCATGCTTTTGGAATGTTTCTCTTATTTTATTGTTTTTGTTCATTTCAATGGTTTCTTTCTTTTTCAATATAAAAATATGTATTTGTAATAAATAAAATAATAATTCTCACACACTTTTTTTAGTTTTTCAACAATTAGCTGTGAGTAATGAAAAATCAAGCAACTCACTTGCATCGTGCAACAAAATATGTAAACAAACAAACTCAGCCATGCATCTTCTATTTTTATTTGAATGTGTGAAAGAAGGGACAGAAAAACAAACTTAGTTTTAAGCACTGATAGTATAGAAACTAGCGTTGCCATATTTTTTCAATTTATTTTAGGGCAACTGTTTTTAACACCTTATAAAAACGAAAACAATCAGACAGCTTACGCATTCCACTTTCAGGTGAAAATGGTTTGATTTATTTATTTTTTCGAGTGGAAAATGTTACAGTAAGGGCCATTAGTACAAGTTACCGACAGTTAATGTCAAGCTTTTGCTTAGACATAAATTAAAAATATCGACTTGGTCTACAAAATGTATAGTTAAAGTTACGATTTTGTGGGGCAAATAACCGGTTTTTGGCAAAAGTTTTGAAACCAAATTTGGGTGGATAGTTGAGGACATACTATCCGATATTTAACTGCCAGCTTTAACATAAATGCTGGTCGCTTAAAAACACTAGCCTTGCTGCTCCAATATAGGTGGGACCGTAAATAATTTTGTTTAATAAATCTAAATTATAAAAAGCAGAAATGGAGCTACAATAAAAAAATGTTATTACTTTTCTAAAATAAGAAGGAAAAAAAACCAAAAAGGGCTCTATCAAAATCGAATTTTCCAATTGCCAGCGTTGCCGCAGCGTTAGTTCGGTTTGCTTCATACATTTTGTATGAACATGAGAATTTTTGACAAACAAAAAATGCTCGCCGCTCCAACTCTTTATGGCTAGTTTTACTGTATTGACTCAGTATTGAATAAAAAATTATTATAATTTTTTTTAATTTAGTTTATTTTTGAACAAAAATTATATGTTTCAAATAATTTTAGTTAAATTCATATGAAATCTTTTAGAACAATTGTTTTACTTGTTGTAACGTAAGCCAACTCCAAATTTTTATTAGTGTATCCCTTGCAATCGGAAAATTTACATCTCAGCCTTTTATCCGTTCAAATCGGCCAGTGCCGATTGAATGAGTTAAATAAGCAAGCATTGCCATTTAGCAAACTAATCAGCTGCTCATAGACAACTTTGTTGTCAATCTACAACAATGAGCTAAATCGGCATATAAGCATTTGCTAAATTTTTAGTTTAAGGGTATCGTTGCAAATATGCAACACAACGTCATAAAGATCTAATTTAGGTTTATGAAGGTTTCAGTTCAGTTCTATTAACTCTTACTATGATCTAGCTTGAAGTTAATGATGCATTAATGGCATTTTCTATTCTTAAAAAAATATTATATTTCTAAATTATGTAATATTTTGAACAAGTTGCCTACAACTGCACAAAGTGATGCCTTTTTTGTGGTTTCAATAGAACAAAACTAAGTTTATCATGCAACATTTTTATATACTTACCGCTTTTAGAGCGATTTGCGAAATCAGATTACGTTAACTCAACTGATAAACAGCTGACACAAAAAACTTTGTAGCTAAAATAAAATAAAAATTAATTTTTGCTTCAAAAGTGACCAATAATTGAATTTTATGAAGAATATCTTGACGGAGAAAATGTTGAATCTCCTTTTTCATATAAATGCAAATTAAATAATTTACTTAGTTGTATTTATATACAAGTAGCTGTAAAAAAATGCAGTATCTCACCCTCACTTATAAATTGAGTGCAAAACATGTACCATTTTAGCATCTTTTATATGCAACATGTTGAGAACAGGACGTGATATTGATTTTAACTATTTAAGTTTTTTGACAATAGAACGCAAACATTCTTGGATGGCAGAATATTGCAACACTGTTATTAGAAAAGAAAATGCCTTAAGTAACTAAAGTGGATGTGACAACATAAGTTACATGTTGCAGATAGCTAATTCTCAATTTGTCATATGATGAATTATTATTATAGTAAATATGCTAACCCAGAGAATCGTTTCAAGATTTAAACTTCGAATGTTGCCAATTATCCCGCTTAGTGAGAGCCCAACTAACATAGTGTAATTTGAAAAAGTTGCCAAGTGAATTCTGATTGCTAAAAATTCACTTACTCGTACGAAATAAAATATCTGTTCGAACATAATTATTTTTACGTAGTGAGAAATACTTCCAATTACATATAAATAAATTTTTGTGTAGACAAAACTTTTGTTCAGAACAAAACGGTGAGCTCAGCCTTACCTAATGTGTTATCTTGTTCTTCGCACTAAAGGGCTGCACAAACATACTTGAAAGAGTAATACCTTATAATAAAAAATGCGTTTAAGCCCTTTCAAGTATGCTTGTGCAGTCTTTTAGTTCGCACTAAGAGCATGTGGCTGCCACAGTAGCGGAATTCTGTATGTTATGAACGCATGAACAGGAAATTCAGAAGAGTTTAAGCTTCACTGCTTTGAGTGTTTACAATAATTTTCTCTCTTAAGTCACTAAAACGTTAAACTTTAGTGTCTGTCAAGCACTTTAATTTTTAAATAGAGTTTTGTTTTTGTTTTGATATTTTTTGCGGTTTTTTTTAAGAAATAATTCATAACAGAACTAGTAGTTTTAATATTTAAATAAAACAAGAAACAAAAGACATACGATCAGCTAAAATTACTAAACAAACAAAATAAAAGCAAATGGTTTAATATGGTCTAGTAACTAGAGTTTGAAATACAAGATTTTCTTTTGGTTTGCAAAGGTAAAAGGAAATCTTTTTTTTTAAATTTGTTGTAGCGTTTGTGTTACATGATGTAAAAGACATAATGTAGGATATTAAATTCTAATAATGTAAAAGTGAATTTGCTTAAACAAAATGTGTAAAACATTTCCTTTTCTATCTCAAAGAAAATGTCTTTATTCTTTACTAACACTAAAAGCTTCTAATTTTATTTAAATAAAAAAAAGCCTTTCGCGTTTATTTTTTCAGTTACAGATACATAATTTTCTTCTAGTTTTTTTTTTTAATATTTTCTTTCTTTTATTTTTTACATCTTCTGGTCTTAAACTTAAATTACAGGGTGTGCAGAATGATAAAGAAAAACTCAGCAACAAAATAAAAATTTACATTATTTTCCCATAATTATTGCCAACAATTTGAAGAGAAAACACTTGAGCTAACGAACAAACTACACTCTCATAAGCACTTAATTACTAAGAAAAACTCGGTAAAAAAAGGCAAGAATTTTTATAACTTTTTTCCTAAGCCATTTCAGCGTGTATGGGTATGTGTGTGTGTTTCTTGTGCACAAACTTTTAAATGATGAGAAAATGCATTCAAGTGTTGCACAAAAACCTTCTTGAATTATTTTTGCTTTGTTTTTGTTTTTGTGTGCCTTAAATTTCAAGAATGAGATGCATGAAGAATAGTTCACACCTTGATTGCAGCAAGTCAACAAACTTTTTGTGAGAAAATGCCAAAGAAATGTAGGAATCACATATAAAAATTTAATTACATTTTTGAAACCTTGAAAGGTAGAGTAATTATGCAGTTAGATCTAATGCAGAACTGACATGGCATAGTGAGGTGTTAATAAACTTCAGAAATAACTTGCTATGGCTTGGTGTGATTATTTGAATGATGTACTACAGGCTTTTCCGAAATTCATACTTCTAATGATTGTTTTAAAATTCGATGTCATCTGTAGCATATTGAGTGCCAGAATGCAATTTTTTAAGCCCCTTTTGATTCATTATACTGTATTGATTTTTGTCTAGACTTTATAATTATAATTGCGTAGTCTTTAAGTTAATAATAGATCATTAAGACATTCCGGTCTCGTAATAACACAAATGACTTATTGGGCGCGACTCGCTCAGGAATTCGCATTATCATGGGATTCATGACTAAGCATTGCAGACTATTGAAACTTGTGGTAACTATGAGGGTCAGCCGAAACGATCTCTACAGGTTATGTAACAAAGACAAAGAGATAGTAGAACACATATTGTGTCACTATAATGGTAATTCGTTACTTAAGGCATCACTACCGACAACCGTTTGAATTCTTAATGAATACTACACTTAATTAGGATTTGTCACATGAGAGTAGATAGCATAGATCATTTGATTTGATTATTTCGATATTTTTTAATATGTGGCTTAACTAAAATCTGGTACTCGTATAAACGGCCTACAAAATTATAATTTTATAATAATTGTAGATGTACCGATCTCCTCAGTTACTCTGCTAATATCCACAGTATCCCACATATGGCAGTATTATACACGGTAGCGACAAATCTGCAACAAACATTAAAATGCAAAAACAACAGGCGCCTCTTCTCTTCTATGTGTCAAACACATATACTAATTAAAGAGAAAATATCAATGTAATCCACTCATACACTTACACTTTCTGTGTATGCATGGGTATAAAACATCGGCTCGCAAACAAAATTTGAAGTTTAGTAAAGATAGCAGGAGATGTATGCTGTTCTACTGTCAGTACCTTGTCAATTCTACCATGAGCCCACCATTCCCCAACTCTTTGGAATTCAACTGATAGTATTTAGTACTTGTAGGACAAGGTCTGATCGGAGACTTAGGCCCCTATTATGGTTTAGAACTCAACTTCACTTTTTTTAGTGGAGATTATGAAGTTACCACGTTCTTCTGTTATTAACGATTACAAATCTCGTGTTAATGCGGTTGCTAAATATTAAAAAAAAAATTACCACTCGTCATAGCAATTGTTACAATTTCAACTTTGCTGAGTTGCTTTATAACCCATAATAGAGGACATTAATTCCAATAACACTGGAGTCAGCAAAGTCGGCTTCATCGTAGTTATAGTGACGTGGTGGCTGTGGTTTATATTTAAGCGGAGAGAACTGCGGTTAGGTGTTGCATTATAACCGCATGCTTTGGCTTATAGATTGGACGATGTTTAGATAGGATTTGCTCTTATCCAAGAAGGAGGCCATGTCGAAATACGTTGGAAGACGCATTGCATTCAGCCACTCGGTTAGAGCGCCCTAAGGTACTTACGTAATACATATTCTGCTCACTCTCCGTTTTTAATTTAACATTTCAGTATTTTCCCATAAAATAAAAGACAATCATAGTAAAAACCTGCTATCTTATATACAATTCAAACTATTCTTAAATTTTTTTTAATTCTTTAACACTTTATAATCTTTTTTCAAAAAATAAATTGTAAAAAAAGAATTCTAGTCACGTTTGCAGTTTTCTGTAATTTTTGTGTTTTTGGCAAACTAAGCAGTTAAAATTAACAAAAAAAAAAAAAAAACAAACCCCATAAAAACATAATGTCCTTTACTTTTTTTAAGAACACACCCAAAATAAAAGAAATAAATATAAAAAAAAATCCTTGTTTTGCTGCTTAGACACACTAACGCAACATCTAATCAAACATGTTGCAACACAGGGATGAAAAATTTTAATTTTTATTCTTAAAAGTGTTAACAAAAAAAAAATCTATTTTAGGTTTGGATACAATTTTTATGTAAATTTGTTTTCCTTTTATTACTAGGTTGTAAGCTAGACTATTGGTTCTAGGATTAAGGGAACGCCACCTGCCTTAAGCCTATATATTAGAGGTATGTGTGGTATTGTTCAAGCGATATGTTTATGTTTCTGCTAATCACAAAATCATATGAATCTCTAAGACCTGAAAGAATTTTGTTAATTAATTTTTTAAAATTAAAATCTTATTATTTTTCAATAAATGACAACATATCATTAGATACAGCAGAACATGTACTATTTATATCTCTGAAATGGCTTAATTCGGATCCGTGGTACTTAGGACACCACTACCTGTAATCATTTGACTTGGTGGACAAATCACTCAAGGAAGTCTTTGAGGAATGAGTAGTGATGAAAGTAGTGTCACATTAGCTATATTTTGAACGCTGTGATCAAGTGACTCGTTTTCACTTCCAATTCTACTTCTAGACTAAGGAAATACTTCGTTAATTCAATGAAATATTCATTGATTTAACAAAATATTTCATTCAGTCAATAAAATGTTGTCATTAGTCTATTTCATCTTTACCAATGCTCAAGAAATAATGAATTATTCTTTTAGTGAAGTGGTGGCCTCTTTTTATTTCCTGAAATTGATTTAGACAATCAATACGCACAAGGATATTTTGTATCTTTCGATGTTATTAGAATTTTTTTATAAAAATTTTATGGCTGACTGAATTAATTATCAGGATTTTTTATACCCTTCAAGAACCAAGAACTGGTAACAAAAGAAAAAAATATACCATTTCTCACCCTTTCTCTGTCTTATTTAGCTGTAAATTATAGGCCGGGATAGCCTCTGGAATGGCCGGTTATCGCTAGCAAGCTTGGCTTAGGGTTTATAGAAAAAAACTTCTTTGCTTTATTGTTAAAAAATCGTCTATTTGCTGTGTTGCGGGAAGAAATTTCTATGTATTCTTAAATCTACAAAACTGCTTGAGAGCCGAAGTGGGCATGTAGCAGTCAAGGAAACTTTTTAACCCCTAACGCATTAGGGCAGAAGTTGTTTTGCATCTCTGCTTTAAGCTGATGACAGACCATTGTAGACTTAAATACCACATAAGTAAAATCGCTGTGGTACAGGACGACTTCTGTCGTTTCTGTGAAGCAAAACAAGAAACGTAGGAACATATTCTAACCATTGCCTAACGTTGGCAAGACATAGAATTAGCTACCTACGACGCTGGACCCAAAAAACCTAGGTATTTATAATTAATTCCACAACAATTACGAAATTCCTAAGAAGTCTCAGATTGTAGATCTTTAAGTTCGCTCTGCCGCTATAACCCATGACAATAATAATAAAATAATAAAAAAATTTCCTTAAAGATGCAACTGATTGCATGGGTTAATGCTCTTTGTGAATATATGACTTAAAAGTAAATATGACAATAGTGTGGAATTTCCCAACCTTGTTGTCTGCTCTTTATAGTTTTACTACATAATTTCTCTTTTGTTGGCGGTGTTTTTTATTACTCTCTTAAAAATTGTAATTCTTTGCATACTTTTTGTTTGTTTTTATTAAGAATTTGCCAAAGAGCCTCATCAATTTTTTAAACCATTTCAGTTGCTTCAAGCACGTCGTCGTTAACGGTTTGATTGTTTTAAGCGCAGTTTTTTGTAATAAATTGGCGGCTTAACGTATATTTAACATAAAAATAACTTGTGCGCCTTGAAATTTGTGGTGTAAATAAATTAAAATTATTTTGACGAGTTTGCTTCTTTGCTTTATTATTATTCGTTTATAAAAATCATACAAAATTTCTCATCAAAGGTTAAAGTACGTGGGTTAAATAATTGTGGCTTTAAAATAAATTTAATTAATTTTATTTGAATTTGTTTTTTCATAATAAGAAATTGTTGATTTAATCTGGTTTTATGGCATTGTTTATATACGGCTTCTTAGTTTAAAAAAAAAATAGTTAACCGGTTTGAACGCATACCAAAAAGCAAAAAAAAAAAAAAAGAATGTTAACAAATAAATTTATAAACAAAAGAAATTTCTGTAAAACGGAAGCAATTTTTGTGACATTTTTTCTCTCTATTAATTTTTGTTTTTTTTTCTCTGTTAATTTTTGTTTTTCTCTATATGACCTGGTTTAGGAAAGAAGTTTAGGCGTTTTGTTAGCACAAATAAAAAGTGTTTGAAAAGAAGGCTTTGATATTTACAATTTTTTTTTTTCACTTAAATTAAAAATAAATAAAAAGTGTTAAGTAAGCAGGCGTTTAAATTCAGTGTGTTCTAAATTGTGTCATTATTATTCTCCTGTTCATAATGAAGAATGGCTTTAAGGCATTTTGTTACTAAAATTTTATTAATTGAACAAATTGTTTATTTATTAAATTTTTATTCGACCAATTTTTTTTTATTAAAATTAAAATAATAATAAATTCATTATTAGAGTTTATATACATTTTATAAATAACTAAAATATTTATTTAAAAAATTAAATATTTATTTTAAAGTTCAAACAAGAAATTTTGAATCTTTGAAAATATGATGTGTGATCGATGATAACATTTTGAAAATTGAAGCTTTAAAAGTGAAAAAAAAAAATCATTTATTTGATAAACATAATTTGATAACATTTATTTCTACATTATTTTTTTATTTTTTTTTGAATAATAATAATAATAAATAAATTTAATTTTTGGCTTCGCTTTGATTTCAACCTAAAATGGCAATTAATCTAAAACTTGATGCCAACTAAAATTATAAAGAATTTCTTCAAAATTTTTTCTCTCAAAAGGTTGCTCCTAAAACCGCCCTCGTATAAGTCATGCTTTAATAACTTCGAAAGTGTAACTTTTAATTATTATTATTTTTGTTAAATATTCTCAATTTGTATCCAAAAAAAGAAAAACAAAATTTTTAACGTTATTAAATGAAATTAGAGAATCTCAAATGTTTGTTTTTGTTGTTGTGTTAAATAAAATAAAGTTTTTTGTGCAGCAAAGTGTAATTTATTTACGTGATCATTAACTGGGCAAAGTATTAATGAATGAAACACACTAACAAACCAAAAATGCTCTTGGTTTTTTAGTTATAAAATAATAAAAAAAACTTTTATTCGGATTTTTTTTTCATTAAAACTCATGCTCAGACATTAAAATTGTTTCCAACTTTCATTGTGAAAATTTCAAACTAACAACTGCATATAAATAAAAGTAGTGAAAAAAAAATTACAAAATTGTTTCATACAACATGATGAAATTAATCACAAAAAAAAAAAAAACTAAAAAATTTTTTTAATTTATTTGTAAAAAGTTAAAATAAAAAAATTAAATTTAATAAAAATTACTGTAATATTGCTAACCTAATGAAATTGATTAATTCTGCAGGTAAAAAAAATATTTTGTTGAAAATAAAAATCTGCTTAACTAAAAAAATCGTGTAAATGCAAAATCGCCTAAACTGATATATTCAATTATATTAAATAAAAGTTGCAGCATAAATTAAAAGAGACTGTATAAATTTAAAATTTTCTTAAACAAAATATAAAAAAATCGCCTAAACTGAAATAACCAATTAAACTACATAAATAAATAAAATCATGGCATAAGCTAAATATATTTACAATTATCGATAATGGTTACGAATTATTAAAAACAAAATTTTAAATCTTGTAAATTGTCTAAAAAATAAATAAAAAATTAATCAAACGCTTGGAAAAAATATATTTGTGGAATTAAGCTATATTTACATGATTGAATTCATTTTGAAGTCTTATCAACATTTTGAAAATTTATTTTGATGTCTATTTACACGTTTCAAAAATTTGATCAAAATATTCTTTCAATATATTTAAAAATCGTTTGATAAAAAATTGATCAAAATTTGTTGAAGCTAATTTACATTATTGGTAAACTTTTTATATTGAAAATATTGACTTTGATCAGCTGTATTGCTTCTCTTGTTAAATAATTAATTATTAATAAGTATGGACGACGACACAATCATCATAGCATCAACATTTTTAATATTGGAGGAATAAGTAGCTGATAATAATGCAAAAAAAAAATTGGGTTCGACTTTTTCTTTTGGAAGGTAATGGTGTGTATGTGTCTTTTAGGGAGCGATTGAAAAGGAATGATCCTGACCTATACAAAAACTTTGCGTGAATTTTTTTTTTTAATTTTATTTTTTAAGAAATTTAATTACATTGCCACTTGCCGCAACAAACATATGTAAATAAAAACACGTGATATGTATTGAATCAAAAGAATGAACATGCTGTCAAATTATTTATAGTTATCAATATTGCCAAATGCGATTTTGATGCTTATTTACACGGCATCAATAAAATCTTCAAAAGTTTTGTTCAATAAATTTTGAAGATATTTTGCTGTTTACACGAGTTTGAAGCATTTTGAAGAAAATTTCAATCGTGTAAATATAGCTTAACACTTTAAAAATTACCCAAAGCAATGTTATTTTAGACCCCGATTATGGTTAAAAACACCTAACTATTTTGGTGTTGTGTATTGCGATTACTGTTTACAACACTTATCTACTGTGTTGTCTCTTCAGTTGTGTATGTTAATTTTCGGCGATTATCGTTCATAACATGTTGTCTCGTGTGTTGTAAAAACGTATAAAAATGGACAACTGCCTATTAGCTGTTGTCTCATTGTTGCGATTATTTTCTTTGTTAGTTTAAAAATAAAAATGCAGAACAATTTTTAAGTTTAGTTTGTAGGAATGTATTTTATTATTTTATATAAGATTCAACAAACAGTTGGCTGAAAAACTGCATCATATCATTGCCGCTGCTTCTTTAGAACTACAATTAGCAACCGGTTTGATGGTTTTAAAAAATGATTCTGTTCCACTAGCAAAACCATCCTTGTTTATGTGAAACAATTTAAAGAATTTAATTCCAGAAAATATTTGTTAGTATTTGGCAGTTCTGATGGGTTGAAACTATTCTGAATTTTTTTGCGAACTGTTTATTCTCAATATCGAAACACGTTAATATCCTTGTTTTTTATTTCATTTAACTTAAACGAAATAGATTTATTTTAGTACACTTCTTTTTTAAAACGTTGTTTTCTTTCAAGGAAAAAGTATAGATTGATGGTTAGCGTTCGAAACCTTAAAGTCTTTCTTATAAAATTATTTTGATTCTAAAAAGCGTTATTGTTTTCAGTAGCATCTCGCAACGCTAATAATATTGAGTTAATTGCTACACCAAGTCAATTTTTACTCAAGTCGACTGAAGGGACAGAAATAAATAACTCGAATAAAAAATCGCATTTCTGAAGCTAAAAATTACCAATCTTAAGTTAAAAAGCAACTAGCAAAATTTACAACCTAAATGATTATCAAGAAAGTATTTCAATATTTATTACGGCTGCTGACAGCGCCGTAAAAAGGCATGTGACAATGCGGACAACCATATTGAGGGATATGCACCAATTAACACTTTTTAGTGAAAGCAATGATAAACAATTATAACTAAATTACAATTATTAGTTAACTAAAGATTGTAAATTCGTGTTGAAGAATTAAAAATTGTTTTAATTAAAAAATTGTTTATAGTAAAAATCACCAAACTTAAATTCATTTAAACAAAGTTATTAAAAATTAAAAACCGTTCTAATAGAAAACAAATTGCCTAGAGCAAAAAACGTTAAAGCTAAAAAACCGCCTAAACAAAATTTCCAACCTACTATGATGATTATTGAAAAGTAAATTGTTTAAAATAAAAATCGCTTAAAAAATTTCTAACCCAATAACAAAATTATTAATCTTTTGTCTATTAGAAAACTAATTAAAGTAAAAAATTAATAACGTTTAAATAAAAATAATTGCCTGCAGCAAAAAACGCCTAACATAAAAAAATTGCCTAACCCAAATGTTTAGCCCAATAAAATGATTATTGTAAAGTATGATATAAAAATTGGTGTTGATTAAAATGTCGTCTAAAATAAAAATTGACAAAATTGAAAATTTTCGAAACATTTTCTAACCCAATAAGCAAATTATTTACCCGAATTTTTAGCTCAATAAAATAATTATGGAAAAGTAAGATGAAAAACTTAAAAAAATCTTCTAAAATACAAATAGACAAAAAAAAATCGTTTGAAAAATTTTTTAATATAACAAAATAATTATTTATTAAATAATTAAAAATCGTTTAAATAAAAAAAATTGCCTAAATAAAAAAACGCCTAACATACAAAATCGCCTAAACTAAATTTCTAACTTAAAAAAACCGTCTAAAATAAAAAATCGCTGCTATAAATTTTCTAACCCGTTAAAACGACTATTTAAAATCGTTTAAAAAAATTAACTAAACAAAAATTTTATAAAAAACTTGGCAAATTTTAAATCGTGTTGCTTAAACAGCTAAGAAAGTTACAAAAAGTGGCAGAATGAATGTGTGTTGCAAATAATTTAACCATTTTGGCAAGCAAATTGCTAATTATAATTATTATAGTTTTACATTGTAAAAAGTGTAGTGTTTTGTTTTATGAACAATTTGCTTTTACTTAAGCCATAATAAATATCAAATTTTAAATTTCGTTTAATATTTTTAGACAACCTTTACTTTACTGAGCAAAGGAAAGTTTCATCCACAAAAGAAAATCATAGCTGTTATATTGCTTTTTTGAACCTACACTGCCCGCTTAATTAGCGTAGCGTAACAACACAACGTAAATTAGCAAGTGTTGAAATCGCGAGTCGTAAATCAAGCCATCGAAATGTAATATTTAAAATTGTTTTTTTTTTGTGCAAAAAAGAAAGTTATAAAAATTAAATTTTTATTTGTTTTAAAAATGTTTAAACTAAAGAGAGAATAGAGTTTTAAGATAAAGACAAAAAATGTATAAAATCTTATCACAAACTGATAAATTTAAAGTGTGCCTGGGAAATCTTTTGTTTAACTAAAGATAATAATAATTTTAAATATGGAAGCGATATAATTAAAAAATATAAGTTTTACCTTACCCCTGCTTTGTAATAAAAAATAAATTTTTCTACAAATTTAAATAAAAACTTAAGCAGTTAAACTTTTTTTTTTTTTTTTTTTTTATAAGCTTTTAAATTTGATAATTTAAAAAGATAAAAAAAAATTACATTACAATATATATATATATATATATATATATTTACGCAGTAATCTTCAACAAGATAGTACATTATTGCTACAGTTAATACCTGAGACTTATTTTCTATATGGAAGATCTAACATATGAAATCTATTCAATCTTCTAATTTCATTTGTTTCGTCCAATAAAGAAATTGCTAATATGTTGCAATGATTATTTAGGCGATTAATATATCGGGTGCTAAAACTATTTATTTCATTTAAAATCAATGGAATTTGAAGGTCTCTGTGAATTTGTTTGTTGGTAATATACCATGGAGCATCGATTATTTGTCTAAGAGTTTTCGACTGATAACGCTGCAATATTTCAACATTTGAGTGACTTGCTGATCCCCACAATTCATTACCATATGTCCACACTGGCTTTAAAATTGCCTTATATAATTTAATTTTGTTTTCTACACTAAGTTGAGATTTCCTTCCTAGCAACCAGTACATTTTTTTTGTTTTAAGCAGTTAAACTTGAAAAAAAAAATTCTTTTATTTAGTAAGGCAATTAGTAAATACAACTTGCACTTTTCTACAGGCAAAAATTACCAAATTAATATTTTAATTTTAAGTTTGACATTTTTTGTTTTAATGACGCAAGTCTACAACGTGAAGTTAACTTTTACACCGGAGCAACTGAAAACTGTTCCCTAAGTCTTATGGAGCATTAGTTTAAAATCTGCATTTCGTTTTTCCTAATTGGCTTGCATTTTCGCGATCATGAGACGACATGAAATATGGGAGGTTTGTTTAAAATTGAAATTAAGTCGTTTTTCATTAGTTTCTTATGCATTAAAAGTAAGCGGGTTTTTATAAAGGGTGTGCCAGTAAGAGTGCACTTTTTCATTTCATGCTGCAATAAATCGTCCACATTCATGCTGTCTGCAGAGAAGATAACTTTTTTTTCCAAAAATTGCCATTGACTTCACTTTACTCCATTACCCATTGAAAGAATTGCCCTTCACTGTGATAAGAAGGATACTCGTATATATAAGTTTGTGATTCTACTTGTAATTTTTACACCATACATGGGGCACCCTATAAAATATATAAATTCTGAATCCTTGTAAATAGCGGAGTCGAATAAGCGATGTCCGTCTGTCTATGTAGTCGTTGAAATAAATTTTCTGCAGTCCCGAGGCAACGTACAGAAAAGTATAGCATACCAATCTGTTAGTTGCTTCTGTCAGTTTCTTGCAATTGAAACTCAGACCGACCGAGTTAAAAACTGCAACTATGTACTTCTATTTTTGAGCATTTTCTGAGTGGGTTTTTTGAGTTTTGTCAGACATAACAGGCATAATATTTGTACAAAAAATTAAAGCAATCGGTCCACAATTGGTCGAGAAAAATCAAAAATACAACCGAAATTTTAGGTTTTCATTAATTATTTTTCATCGCTTTTTTTTTTTAATGGGAATTTTTGAACTGTGCATGTTGTGCACACAAACACAAAAAAAATGTTGTCGGCCTTATAAAAATTTGTGTATGTATGCGTGTATTCTGTGTTCATTGACTATACCTTTTCGTTCAAATAACCCCAAAGAAAGAAGTCCAACGAGGTCAAATCATATGATCTTGGCGGCCAATTGACATCGCCTCCACGTGAGATAACACGGCTATTGAATTTGTCGCACAAAAGAGCCATTGTTTCGTTAGCTGTGTGGCAAGTGGCACCGTCCTGTTGAAACCACATATCGTTCACATCATTTTGGAAAAAATACGGCCCGATGATGCCGCCAGCCCGTAAACCTCACCAAATAGTCACTCTTTGTGGGTGCATCGGTTTTTCGACAATCACTCTTGGATTATCATTCGCCCAAATTCGGCAATTCTGCTTATTGACGAATCCACTAAGGTGAAAATGTGCCTCATCACTGAAGATGATTGATTTTCATTTTCATAATAAGCCTGAACAACTTTAACGCGTTGCTCGATTGTGTATCTTTCCATTTTTCAAATTGAGTTAGTCTGAAATTGAGAAATATCAAATGAAATGCAAAAAAAAAAAAAAACTTCACGTTTAGGTGTGGTTCACATTCAACATCGGCCCTTAAAATGTAACCACCCTTTAACATACTGCATTGTAAATATAATGCATTAAGCCTTTCAGTATAGTAACCAGTAAATTTTTACTGATAATGAATTTTAATTTTTACTACCAGTAAAATTTTACTGGTTATTAGAAAAAAATCATTAACCAGTAAACTTTTACTGTTTACTGAAAAAAATTTTTAGTAAAATTTTATTAAAATTGATTTTTATTTTCAGTAAAAGTTTGCTGGTAATGAAAATACAATTTCATTAAAATTAAACTTTTATTTTTACTGGTACGGAAAGTTCCCATCTATGGATTATGCGAAAATTCAGCCAATTAAAAAAAATTCATATTTTGTTTAAATCTTTGGGAGCAGTTGTCAGTTGGTCTGGTCCAAAATCGTGAATAATTGTGTTATTTAAAAAAAAACTTTTTTTTATTTGTCTTGGTATGTGTTTTTACAAGCTTCTTGTTTTCTTAACGAACTACGTATTTATATAATTTCTTAAGTGTTTTCATGTTATCTTGGTTTTGTTTAATTACTCTATAATTTTCTGCATTGTTGCCTTGTGTTTCCCCCCCTTAATCTCTCTCTCTCTCCCTCTATCTCTGTCTTTCAACTGTCATTTGGTTATAGAATTTAACCCTGTTTTCTAGTTTAAAGTCTCAACACTAGTTGGTTGTCATTCGATCATATATTTTCATCTAGTTGCTGCGTTTCTTTCTCTGCTTATAGTTTTCTTAGGATTGTTATGTTTTCAGCTCTGATAACTTTTTTTCCTTTAACTGCATTTTTTTCTTTAATAAACTTAAGTTGTAAATTATGATTTATGCAGCTTCTTTCGGCTTTTATGTATCACAATGTTTTCACGTAGTTTATTTGTTTTGTTTTTTTGTTTCTTTTTGTCTTAATTATCTTTTTGCCGTTTGTTCAACAATAATAATAAAACCGCAAAATTGTAATTTACTTCTTTTGTTTTTTCTTTGTTTTACAAAAAAAAAAAAAAAAAAAAAAAAAAAAAGACGCGTTTTTTCTAGGCATGGGAAAAACAGGAAAAGGAGGGTTGGCGGTATACAGCTATTGGAAATTTTAATCACTCTTTCTTTACAAAAATGTACTTACAAAGTATTTCTTACAAGCTGGATAAAATGTCTTTCATATTCAGAACGTTACATTACAGAACGGCGTGATTACAAGTGTTATACGAGCTGTTATTTACGAAAGTAGTATAAGTCCACTTTTTTTAAAGATGAGTTAGCGGTAATTTAGATTTATCTGTTAAATTTTAGGGCCAAAGCATATTCATAAAAAAATAAATAACCATGCCTTGCTTAATGACAGTAGGACAGTTCGAATGCAACACTTTAGCAGCACTCAAAACATTTATTTTTCAGTTGGTATGAACGAAGGTGGAATAATCAAACATTTCGGTTTTTGGAATATGTGATTTGTCAAAAAAAGACATTTCTGGATTATGGACACAACTATGGAAAATCAGGAAAAAAAACTTGAAAAGCACATATGCTTTCTTGATATCACTTTGCATGAATTCGCCTTAGTTTGAGCTCCTCATTATTTATGATTTTTGTTTGCATAAATTTAAATTTTGTAAGAAATTAACAAAATATTTAAAATTTACAAGTATATTTGAAAGTTTTAAAATTAAAAAGAAAAGAAATATATTTGATATAAGAGATTCTTAAATTAACATAAAGGCTTGCAGGAATGCACTCCTTGGGCACAGGTGTGTGGAAACATTATGCCCTTTAAAAAAACTGCATTAATTTCCTGCAAATAAATTTTTATATGTTAAACAAAAAAATTTTGATCAAAAATAATTGCTTACACTTATAGGCGGTACACAGACTTCAAATATCGATAAAATTATATAAACTTGGGCACAAATAAAAGCCAGCCATATGCTGATGAAGTATAAAATCAAAAACCATAAAATACCATTCAATATATTCTTTGCCATGATCTTTTGATTTTCAAAAATAATTAATGTTTTTTGATAAATTTTTGTTAAATGTTTAGAAAAAATGTATTTCAGAATTATTATTATCACAGAATGTCGTTCAAAAAAAAATAAAAATAAAAAAATAGTTTAGTCAACTACAGTTTATTTTGATTTAAAATGATTTTCTCATTTTGCGATTTTCAGAAAAAAAGTCGGAATAAAACCAAAAATTTTTTCGTAATATTCTGGATATAAAGAAAATGTATCTCTCATTTGGTATGCTTCCAGTTAATATTAGAGAGAACATTACCTTTACACATGAAAGTAATGTCTTGCAAGTTGTACGAGCGTTTACACTTGAAAGTAAAAGTTCATTTTAAAAATGTTGTCGAAAAGAGAAGTTCATGCAAAAATTGTGGCACTTCACTTTGATAATTTTATTTGCTTTATAATTAAAATTATGTAATTTGTGTTTCATATGTATTTGAAGAAAATAAATTACAATTACTTTATATTTTACAGAAGAAAATTTAATATTTCAGTTATTATTTTACCACAATCTAGAAATTTCTGTGAACAATTTTTTACTGGGTAACATCTTTTCAAAATGGAGTCTTGCGACTCTAACTGAGGGCCATTAAGCCGCCACGTAAACCAACACTGTTCATCTCTTTGACGTTCAGCTTTCTCCAAGTGTGAAAAATTTTCTTGGAAGAGAATTTCGTTCGAATTTTAGCTGCAATTTTGAAAATTGTAAGTGTGTTATTGAAAAGGTGTGAGTGTATTGAGTTTTTCGCACTTGCACTTTTTGCATGGGTAAACGTTAGGTTAAGTACTTTTTTAGAACTTCTGACGTAGAAATTATTTCAGTGTGTGAGTTGATTTTTTTTTTTTTACTTTTTTTAAATACTTGTTTTTCTTCGTCAACAAGAGTTGACAACACTGTTTCTGAGTCAAATTTCCAGTATTTGTCTGTATCTGTGCTTTTAGAACTTTTTTAATCTTTTTTTTTATATTTTCGATTTTTCAATTTAGTGCTTTTTTCCCGTAGGTGTGTTCTTTAGTGTTTTCTTTTTGATACTCGTTTTTTCTTGTTTTCGGATTTTGGGTTAAATTTTTTAAGTGCTTTTTTAAACTTTTGACGTGGAAATTTTTCGAGTTCAAGCTACTTTTCCCTATCGCTAACACTTATCTGTGTGTAAGTTACATTTGTAGTGTTTTTTATTTTAAAAATAATTTTCTAGGTTTCGCTACTTTTTAAAATTCCAAAGTAAATTATAATTCTGAAATTATTGGGAATCCCTAACTGAAGCTAAATTAGCGCATGCGGTGCCGAGCAACTTGTATTGTAATTTGAAAAAAAATTTTAATAAAAAAAAAAAAAAAAACCTTAAAATTTATGATTAAAATGCGTTAGAACGAAGCAGTCCTTTATGTTTCTAATTTTCTTTTTTTCTGCTTTTAATGCACTCACTCAAGTTGGCCTCCCCCTGTGAAATCTGATCTAATGCCCTATTTTCGAAACACAGCCACTCAAATCGTCTAGAAATTTCGTAGAAAAATACTTAAAAAATTATTTTTCATACAAACTTTCTAAACGAGTTGATTGATGGCTTATGTTACGAGTACATAAACAGCATTGAGTTCTAAGCTTTTTATTACTTTTGTCTTTTTTTAATGTTGCCAAATTCGCATGTCTGCCCAATATGGTTAAAATAAATTTCTGGGGCCAAATTACGGCATTCGGTATCGATCGAAATTTCAATGGAAATTTCGATCCGTATTGAATACCATATTTTGTTTGTTTGTTTTTTTGTTCTAGATTGTGTGTAAAAGTAAATGTTTACTTTTTAAAGAAGCATTTAAACAATTTTTTTTTACATTTAAACTTATTTCTTTCCATGTTTAAACAGCTTTTATTTTATAAAAGCAAAATAAAAACAATAATGATGAATTAACAACAAAGAAGTTGATGATTAAGTTTTTGCATAAAAAGAGTTTATTTTTGTAAATATTTCCTAGTTTTTTTCTTTCTTCTTATTTATTATTTATATTTGCTAATTGTTGAGTAAAATAAATAAAAACAATTTCCACATTTGTGTTGTTTACTCGTATAACTCTTCTCTAACCCAGTAATTTTGCATGAATTTTAAACAGTTTGTCACGCTTGAGTATTTTAAACAATTTTTATTAAACAACAAAAAAAAAAATTAAAAAAAACCCTAAAGTTGGGCGAAGAAATTATATTGAATTAAATGTATGCAAATACATAGATTAGGCATACGAGGCAGGTTATAAGACTAAAAAAACCAATCAATTTGCGTTTTTTTTTAAATGTATTTCCTATAACTGAAAGGTGCCATTATTCAATGTGTCATTTATTGCTTGCCAATCCAAAAAAAAAAAAAATAAAAAATGATAACTTGAGCTGATATTTTTAAAAACGATATAAGTCCACTTTTTTTAAATTGAGTCAGTGGTAATTTTATTTTTAAGCGAACTAATACCACTTTCAAAACTACCAGCTCATTCAACTAAAGGGTGTCTCAGTAAAAGTGTAGTTTTTAAATATAGTTATTTTTTTTTGTGCAAGTGGCAACTCTGAAATTTTTTTGTTTATTCTGATTATTAAAAATGAAGCGCTTAATGAAAGAAAAAAAAAGTCATCTTATCCGATGAAGCGCATTTCAATGGCTTCGTGAATACTCAAAATTGTGGAATTTGGAGCTCAAAATATCCACATGCATTTCCTGAGAAACAAATGCACCCACGGGCAACTGTCTGTGCACAGCATACGTTACACCTACATAATAACGGAGTTCTTGTGGCCTCAACGGAATGACATGGATCTGAACGACATATGGTTTCACACAACGCGTAAAACTATGCAGTTAATGTAGCAACGATTTGCAGAACAAATTATCTCAAGAAATTCTGATGTCAACTGGCCACTAAAATCATGCGATGTGAAATATGGGGCTTATGCGAATAAACCATAAAAAATTCATGAATTCAAATCCGAGAGTTGAGATACAGCCACATTTCATCATTGAAAAATTCATGATGGATATTTTATTCCAAACTTAATCGAAATATGCCTTCTTTACAATCTAATAAAAAAATCTCAACTCTCTTAAAAAGTACATATTTTTATTTTAAAATTAAAGAGTGCGCTCTTGCTGAGACACACTTTGTTTTTTACTTTACCGATTTAGCTAATGTTATTATCGTCTGTTGTTTAATGTTATTATTATTTACTAGGCAGTCCCTATAGATTAGTGAATAGCGTTCTTACGAACCATTGGGGTTCGTAAATTTGATGCTTACCTGGGTTGAGGATGTGTTTTGAAGAGAAGGCCAGAAACTTTCTAAATTTTTGTTGTTAAAAAAGTGATACCATAATCATCGGTTAACTAAACACACTCAAAAAAAATGTTTGTTCGGTTAATATTTTTTGAACGTAGTTCTCTTTTCCTCAAAACCATATAAACAATTTTGTGCGGACAAAATTTTTGTACGAACAAAATTTTTGTACATTAGTTTGAAACAAGTGCATGAATTCAGCCCAAGAATCTGTGCTGAATTGAAATTTGAAAAAGAACTCTACTTCCCTCTATGTCTCTCTCTCTCTCTCCATTTTGTTTTCTTTACATCCGCTGAGATCCTCGTTAATTGAAGTTATTGTTTTGAAAACACTTTTTTTCAACAAACACAATTTATAATCAACAAACACAATTTATAATCAACAAACACAATTTATAATCAACAAGTTTTTAAATTACATTGTAAGAAGTAAGAAGTGTTGGCAAAAGTTTGTATAAAAACAAAAACAAACATAATAACAGAAATAAAAGTTAAAAGTCATGTTTATAATTCACCTCTAGTTTAAGCTTTTCGTTTTTTTTTTATTTTTCTTAAAGGTTATTCAAGTGTATCGTTAATTGGTTTTGATACCAAAAAGTTTTGGGTGTTTGGTTTTTCAGTTTCTTTTACCAGTTTTCAAGTTAATTTAAATGTAAATTAATTTTTATAGAATCTGGGCCAACATTACTTAAGTTTTATTTATTTATTTATTTGTTTTAATGTTAAATTATTTTGTTAAACTAAATGTAACTATTACCTTAAAATTTCGTTGAAATGTGTTTTGTTATGCCTGAGTAAGTTTCAATAAAAAAATAAAAATATTAAGTAACATTAAATTACAGGGCTGAATATGAAAAATTAATAACAACAATCAACAGTTGATTGAAATATTGATTTAGAAAAAACGGGTGTTTCAAAATTCGGGCAAGATTTGGCTTAGCCAGTTTAACTTGTTTTCCATAAAAATTTCCCTTTTTATTTTGATTAAATTTTAATTAACACTAACCCCACCGGCGTATCACATATACCTATTCTTATCGTAGCCGATGAAATGAAATTTTCAATAATAAATCATTTATTTACAGTATGTGTGGATTTACAGTATTAGAGATAAAAAAGTTTATGTGCTGAGCAGTATGAAATGTGTGTTTACTATTCGTTGTATTTATATTTCTTCACTGCTCACAGTAGTAGTCAAACTGAGACTGATTTTTTAGAATTTTATCGATTACAGGATTACAGGTTTTTGTGAGAATTACCGTTAGAATTGCTTTTCACAATCAAGAGAACTTGCGATAAGACTCCATTGATGTTTAATTTATTGACCGGTCAAATGGCCGGTCGTGGTAAACAAGTCAGACGATGCATATTTATTTGTGAAAATGAAAAATAAAAATTAAAAAACAAATTGATATATTGACAAATCTAATAATAAATATAAGAAGTCAAATTATTAAAGGAATAAATAATCAGTTTATAATTTTAAATTCAATTTTGTAGCCGCTCATTTAACCGGGCTTGCTATGGCTAGTGTTAAAATAGATAGTGTAATAAATAAGGGTATTCAGTGCTTCAGGCAAACGATATTGCAAAATTGCAAATGCAAAATATCAGGTGTTTGATGCAAATGGTCTTGCGTCATTGCAAGTGCAAAATATCGTAGCTTTTACTTTGCTACCCAACAACGAAATCCACACTTGCACTTGCTACATTATTGCGTCTGTGCAATACTCAAAATGGTATAGCTCTTTATGTTGCGTGTATTACAATATCATTACCATTGATGTTGATTTGCACAATTTACAAAGTAGCTTGTTGACAGGGTCTCAAAAAGCGATTTTTTTTAAACTAAATTTATTACTCGTAACTAATTTGTACTCAAGTTCCATTAAAATCGCTGAATTCATTTAAAGTTCGCATCGTGTTGTTATCACTAACACCAGCTGACACTTGTAAACAAAAAAAATATTAACTGGTGTCAGCTGTTTTATATGTTGCAATAAATGTTGCATTGAATATTGCCACGTTTGGTTAAACAGCACTCACAATTTTAGTCGAAAACAATGCAATTGCAATGGGTGCAATTTTTAAACGCACCAAACACTGAGTACCGCTATTGTATTTTTCTTGTTTAAGTTATAATTTTTCTAATGAGAACTTTTTAACACAAAGATTTAAGTGTTTTATTTTGCAACGAATGGCAATTTCTCTCTCCTCTTTTTCATTTTGGCGAATATACAAATTAATTTTAGTTATAAAAAAATTTTATTCAACTGGAGAATATAAACAACTATTTATAAATTAATTTAAAAAAAATCAATTATATTTAAGGTGGCCTAACCCTTTAAAAAAGAAATAAAATAAAAATGAAAAACCAAATTTAAAATTTTTATATCTAAATCTAAATCTGAATTTATCTCTATCTCTATCTCTATCTCTATCTCTATCTCTATCTCTATCTCTATCTCTATCTCTATCTCTATCTCTATCTCTATCTCTATCTCTATCTCTATCTCTATCTCTATCTCTATCTCTATCTCTATCTCTATCTCTATCTTTATCTCTATCTCTATTTCTATTTCTCTCTCTAATTCTCTCTATTTTTTTCTAAATTAAATTTAATTAAATGGTAATAAGCTACACTTAGATGTTCTTGAGGCTTTTTCACTATTGCACTCAACGATTCATTAATAACTAAAAATGCAACAAAAATAAAATTAGAAAATTATTTGAATAGAAACGTAATGCGAAAATGACGTCAAACACGCTTAATATTGATAAAACAAAATAAGAACGCAAACAAAATTAAAATGAGTTGGTGTTAAACAATTTTGTCAACGCCAATGTGATTCATTCCAAAAAATAAAAATGTTTTGTTTAAAGTTTTCCAGCTTTAATTCTTCTAAGACTTTTGATGCCCACTGTTCATTTATTGGTTTCCTTAAAGTTTATTTACATTTTCCTAATTGTATTCAATTTTTTTTAAACAGATTAGCAACAAAAAAAAAAAATAGAAAAGCACATAGTTTTGAAAATAATTTCTTGTATTTAATTATAGATTATTGTGTGTGCTAAATTAAATTAAACACACAAAATATGAGTCAATTGTTTGTTTGATATCAGTTTTTTCTTTGCTTTTCAAAAGTAATTAATACACAATATAGAAATTGATGGCAAACTTAAGGCATATGAGACTTATAAATGAGCTAATATTAGTTATAAGTTTTTACATTTAATAGAGGACACTAAGCGGATGAAGTTCTTTATAAAATATTAACAGTTAACAATTAAATGTTGAAATCAGCAAATGATCTAAAAAGTTTGTTATACCACATTTGTAAAACAAAGTCCTCTCAGGTTGCTGCTATTACAGTGCAGAAAAATGTGTTTATTTACATCAAGGAAGGCTGCATGTTATTCAGCCTTATTATGAGTGTAGTTGTCGTATTGTCGTAGTCGTATTCTCAGCAAGCCAATATAAAACATATGACCGGCGTTGCCACATATTACTAGTTTTGTCACGACAGCGACACTCACAATCAGGTCTGTTACTTTAAATTTTTTGCAATTTTTGTTTTGTTACGTTTTTGCTATAAAATATGACGCAGAGTATAATTCGAGAAAAGTGCTCTCTTAGGCTAGTGGGTAGTGTAATGTATTTCCAAAAAAAATATTTCTGAATATTGCACTGCACATATCATATCGCAACACCCTTTTTGATTGGCTTGAGAGAAATTTAGAAATTCACTTGAAAAAATTTATAGTTTTGGATGTTTCCCTCAAGTGACACTTCGGACTTAAAATCTATTAAAATAATAATAAAAAAATATAAAAAAAAAAACACATTTTAAGCAGCTTAAATCAGTTTACTCCTAACCTCCACCCACTTGTTCTTCTTGTCAGTTATGCATTTGAGAGGTAGTGCAAGGAAGGTTTGTTATTCGCCATAATAATGATACTTATATAAAAGTTTTATATAAATTGTAGTTTTAAAGAATTTTTTGCTTTTAAAGTGTATAATTTTGTTGATAAACATTGTGGGCTGATTTGTGTTAAAATTTTTTTTTTCTACTAAACAAAAATTTTAATGAATTTTTTTTTTTTTTTTTTTTTTTTTTGTAAAATAGTTTTAAAAGACAAATTTGTATTCATTAAATATTTGTTTTAAATTAATTTTTAAAAGCAATTTACAAATTGTGCAATTAGTGATTTTGAGTTGTCTGTACTCTGCTGCTAAATTAAGGCGTTCGTTGTTATCGGGTTTTTCAACAAGAGCTTTGTTTTTGATTTACAAAAAAATTATATTATTAGAAGGTTAGGCAATTGTAAATAGAAAATTATAATAGACAAATGACCATCATGGCCAAGTAAATGGATGTAGACGTTGAACGCTCCTTTAAACCAGAGTCGAGCTTATTTACATTTTTGGCATTTCAAAAATAATAACAGATGATCGTATTTGAAAATATAATTGACCTTAACTAAATAATACTTAATTATTTGGAGAATTAATAAAATTATGTTTCAGTGAAACAATTAAAAAAATAAATAAAATAAAAATAATTTAAAAAAGAATAATCATAATTTTAACATAATAGAGAAGACCAAAAAATTTTTTTTTTAATTTTACATCTGGTTCCAGGTCAAATTTGGTTATAAAGTTATCCCTATTTTAAATTCTCATTGTGTATCGGCGCGCTGCGGTAGCTTATCATCAAATGTTCAGCAAACTTAAGTAAAACACTGCGAGAAATATTTTTGAAGCACTTAATTACTGAGACTTTTTTTAAAAAAGAACAAAAAAAGTAAAAAAAGGTCGTAAAGTTGCTACTACCAGTCTGTGAACACACTAATATTGAAAGTTTAACCTTACTAGCAGAAATAAGTTGAAACTTAAAAGGTGTTTGAGGGTTAATTCGTATATATTTTTAGCGAAGCTTGAATAATGTTTCACAAAACTGAATTTCAGGGGGTTGTTGGTTAATTGTACAAGAAACAGAAGAAACTTTGGGTACCAGTGTTGTCAACTTCTGTATTTCAAAAAGCACCACAAGAAAGAAAATACCTAAATTTAAAAAAAGCACTAAAATAGGAACAAGCTCGTATGTAAAACCTTAATTTTTTAATTAAAAAAAAATTATTTGCGTAATCATATGATCGCAACTTTCGACTTTATTCCTAACTAGCCGGCCCGGTCCTTTATTATGGGAGTCGATATCTTTAGAGAGTATGTATATACCAATTTTTAGAGAAATCCATTTACAAATAAAAATTTAATTTTTAAGTGACACATATTCTTGCTGGCATTATTATTAGAGACGCCAACCAAGGTGGTAACCATAATTTCAGGCTTAAAGTAAGTACGGGCACACATATTTTTGAACAGTGGCGGATGAAAATCGTTGAAAAGTGGACGTAAAAATGTATATGGCGACCTTTCTTGGAGTATAGAGACTATATTTCCCAAATTTCAGCAAATCCGATGGAAAACAAAAATTTAAATATCGAAAAAGTAAACAAATAAACAAACAGAAAATTAATTTTATTTATATAGCAAAAAATTTGCGTATAGCAGTATCGCGCTTTCCATCAAACACGTCAAAGAAATACTATCGAACTCATATGGCAACACTTGTTTCTAACAAGTTAGTGTCTTTTACTTAATTGTCAATAAAATCAAAAGTTGTGCATTAATTTCATGTTTTGTTCAATGTTTTATTTGAAACTTACGACGCTACATGTTTGGATATAAACAGAACGAATTTTTGTTTCCTTCTATTTTAAATATATTTTTTTTAATTTTGTATAAAAACGAATTTTTTACGGCATAAATTTTACGATATTTTTAAAACTACTGAGCAAGCTTAAACACAATGTAAGTCCAACTTCAAAGAAATTCTGTTGCAGAATTTCGGATTGTCTTATTTCAAGTATCATATGTCTAGGACACCAGAGCCAATTTGGAAAAACAAAATAGATGTTTAGTCACTCTGGTTCAAAACTGTGTATTTCTGTGTAATTATAATTTCTCATTTTACCAGACAAAGCTAAAGTTTAATTTTATTATTTCTCATACAAAGTTTTTTTTTTAATTTATAAATTATAAATTTAATATAAAAAAACTCAGTTGTATTCTTGTTTATAATTAAATAAATAAATTTACTAACTGTTTTCATTATCATTTCTGAAACAGCCGTCGAGGTCATTTGCCACTTATTTGTTAAAATTAACAATAATTTGTTGTTACTGAAATACAATAACAATCTTTTTTTGTAAAACCGTTTAACAGCCATCATGACAAACAATTTTTTTCTTTAAACTTAAAGTATAAAGAAATTCACAATATGTGTGATGCTGCTACAAAAATGACATTTCAACTTGAGGTTAACCACTGATTCATAAGGTTAAAAAAACCCCTCCCCTAAAAACCAAGAAAATAAAGGTTTTTATGTATGTAAAAGTGAGTGAATAAATGCTTTTTTTCAAAAAGCCACAATGACACTGTACGGTTGTGGTGAATGTGGTACATGCGTAAATTAAAACAAAAAGCAAATAAAATTCCAGAGATCATATTTAATAGTCTTATTGAACAGAAATGTGAATGTACAGTAAACTCACGATAACATGAATACCTTAATATATCAAGTACTGGCACACATTAAAATGTGTTACCTGTGTTTTTGTAATCTGCACAATCAAATTGTCCAGTAATTTTGTGGGAAAATTACAAAAAATTTGAGTTAATTTTTAATTTTTTATTATTTATTTTTGTTTTAAATCATTTTCTTTTATGTTTTCCAATTTCTTAAATTTTAATTAAATTTTTTTTCTTCACTTTCAGATCTGGTCGACGGCATATAGTGGGATCCAATGCCCTAGCCAAGTAAGTACTTATCTTATACTACAAACCAATAAAAAATTGAGTAAACAACTAAGCAAAAAAAGTAACTTCTGTCTTGTAAAGGGGCTTATTTTATTTGATAAAATTTGTTCTCGAAGCGGATAAAAAGTTGATTTTTCTGTGGTTTGCCTATGAAAAGAGTCTTTTTTTTAAATGTTTTGGGAAATTTAATTTTTTCTTATTTTGCACCAGTTAGACTAAGAAATCATTAAAAAAAAAATCATCAATTATTTTATTGTAAGCATTTGTAACCTTTTTCTTCTGGCTAGTTTTTTCAAACTTGACGTCGGATTGTGATTATTAACTATTTTTTTTATATCCATATTTGGATTTCACTTAATGTAGCATTTAACCCGTTACTTCGTTCGTGGAATAGATACCATATTGTCGCTTTTATAATTTCTTATTTTGTTGAGTACCGTTAAATTTCAGTCTCATAGTTCTAGGCTCCTTAAAACATAATAAAGTTTTTGAGTTAGTTGTGGCAACAGTTCAAATTTTACCTAAGTCGACTTAAGCAATTTTTCCATATTAGCGCAGATAAATAGATATATATATAATTGTAATTGGATCTTAGCCTTAAAAGAAACTAACCGATATATATTTATTTTGTGTTTAGTATGGTTTTATCTTAACTTAAATTTAATTAAAATATTTAATCTCTTTTGTTTTAATGAGAAATGTGTAAGTTTTTACTTCACTTTAATTTATGGAATTTTAGTTTAGTTTAGTTAAATTAAATTATTTTTTTATGTTATTAATTAAATTAATCTTATATCAATACATATGCTGTATTTTATGAATTTTATTTTTAATTTTTGCCAAAAAAAAATTTTTTTTGTCATTTATTAACTAAATACCGTAATTAATTTATTTTCTGTTACATATTAATTGAGAAGAAAAACTTAAAAACTTTTAGCAACTCAAAAAACTTGCAAAAAAAAAGATAAATCTTACAATATGACAACGCTGTTCCTATATCACATATTTTTATTCTATTGTGAAAAATATAAATGATTTATCTAAACCGGCTGAGTGAATGTCTTTGCTAAATAGCATTTTCAACTATAATGTACTAAAGTTTGGGAGCCATTGTATTTGAAACAATAATAAAACATAATAAGTACAGTTAGTGGCTTCCTAACTGTAAAGCATAGCCATAAACAGCACTTTATTGTTGTTTTTTTGTTGAAATTTCTACAGTTGGTATACAAACCACAGCAAAGTGAATTGAGTATTTAAAATGGTAATGTTGTATTATTGTGAATGAATAAACTGTAGCAACCGTTAGGAAAATAATTCATTGTTAATTGTTGAATTTTTTTTCTTATTTTTTAGCCAACTTTATCGTTCTTCCAGTTTTAATTCATCAGGTCGTAGTTCCAACTGTGATAATTCAGAATCTGATATGTATCCTGACATGGAGGAGGTTCAAAATATTAATTATAAGGTAAGTTTAAAATTATTCATAAAAAGTTTATTTAAGTCTAATTAATTTATCTATATAAATATTTACCCATGTAGTAAGAAATGTGCTTTTTGCAAAACGCTTTCTGTTTTGAAAACTCGGGCTTTTCTTGGTTTTTTTTTTCAAAGAACATATACATAAATCAGCTGTTTGTTGAAAACACCATCTTAAACAATTGATACAATTGACAAAATTAAAGTAAATTTTTTAAAGTCGTATTTTTCATAAAAAAGAGAAAAATTTGTTTTTAATTTCTATTTAAATAAAATTAAACATTTAATATGAATTTTGCATCTTTTTTGCTTAGTCTTTAGTTTAACTGGTTCAAAAGTAGATTTGATAAATTTTTGATATTGATGAAGATTATATAAAATTCTTGCTTTTAGTGTATGATAGTGTTGCATTATCCTATTTAGTTGTTCGATTTGTCAAAAATAACGTGAGCACAAAAAGTGTTATAGACGATTCTCTCATTTTCAGTAAAATTTAATATTAATAAAACAGTTAAAAAAAAAGCTTAGAGTTGCTATTTTATGGTTGATGAGAAAAAAGAAACAATGGGGTGCGTAGCCTTTTGAGATGATTTTTTTAAAGTTGAAGAAAAATTTGTCAGATTTTCAAGTCAGTGAAGTTAGCTTCCTTAATTCTGTATACCCAGGGCAAAAATGACACCATCCATTGTCAAAATGACCACAAACTTTGTCAATAGTCTATTAAGCATGTTTGTGCTCACTTTAACAACGCATTATTGACAATGAATGGTGTCAAATTGACACCATACTGGTATCGATATGATACCATACGGTTGTTGAAATAACAACATGCGTTGTCAATTCGACAACGATCGTTAGCATGCGCTGTCAAAAAATTTAAATTGTAGCTTTTTTTCTAAGTTAACAACCAATCGTTGGCGATTTATACACGTTTGTTAAAAAATTTAAAACATTCGTTGTCAATAAAATAGACAACAGGATGGTGTCAAAATGACCACATAAGTTGTTGATATTGTAACGCGATTTTCGACTCAGTGTAACATATTAAAATGGCTTTATTAAATTAATAAAATTGAAGTGTTTTCAATAATATAGTAAAAAATTATAAAAAAAAAGAAATAATTCCACAAAAACGAATAAAACTCAAAGCTACTAGAATGTAGATTTCAGAACTACATATTCGTATGCAGTTTATATTCAGAAAGTGTACAGATTTAAAGGAATTTCACTCAGAATATCTTACAGTGAAAATCTTTGGATTAAGAAAAGGCAAATTCGAGATGGTACGGTTTCATGGGCTAGTTCGGTCAAATCTGTACACTTTCTGAAATCTAAATTCCAATAGCTTTTGTGTTTTGTGTAGGAAAGTAGTCATATAGTGCACAGTGTTGTGACTTGTAGCCTTCATGTGTGAAAGTGCTTGCCCTGTTTTATTTTAATAAAAAGTTACTTAATTTTGTTACTTTACGTTTTTCTGATCCAAAAAAAAGCATTTTTTTAATTGGTTTTTTATTGGCTTAAAAATTGTTTTCCGTTCAATTGGTTTTGCCTTTGCCTCTGCCTATTCCAATTGCTAAATTTGCCCTCTAAATGAAAGTGTGTAGTAGCATACCATTACATTTGGCTTGTTTTTTTAAATTAGACAATTTCTTTGCTTTGCCATTTCTTTTCTTGAGCAGTTGTGAAGAAAAATAAACCACCCACTTGCACCTACTGCTAAAATTGGTGTCTTTCTTTTCGTAAAATGTTAATAAATTACAACTACTGTTTGCTGTAAACGAAACGACCATTACTCGTAGCAAAATACATAATTTTCTTTTTCTTTTTCTGCTGTTTTGTATTCTGTGTGTGCCCACAAATTTTTATCGCAAGGTCATTGTTACTATCGTTGAAATTTCTCTAAGTGGTGGTCTTAAAATAGTTAACTGACATTGAAATTTTGCTGGAATATAATTGATTTTAAGAGGTGATATTTAAGTGATTGTAATAGAGATAAAAGTAATTGTTTTGTTATTGGTTAACTAAAGGAAAGAAATAATTCATTGTGCAAGAAACTTCATTATTAATTGGATAATTGTTGAAAGAAAGTTAAGTTATTTACAGGTTTTGTTTTCTAAAATAGTAGATAGTTTTAATGAAACATATGGGAAACCTATTCAGGCCAATTATGAATATCAATTCCTTGGGAATCCTTTACCTTTTCCCCTTCCTTTTATTATAAACATTTTTTTTTCTTTTTTATCATAGAATATTCTGTTATTTAGGGAATTTTTTCCCAAAAACCAAAATTTTTGCTGAAAAAAATTCCCGGGGAATAATTTTTTTTAAAATATTTTTTTTCATTAAAAAAAAATTCAGAATTAAGAACTAATTAGCGCAAATACAAGATATAGAAATTCAGAATTTTTCTTGGAAATATTTTGATTTACACAATAAAATCCCAAACAATGAGTTTTATATTTAACAAAAATTGTATTAAAATTTTCTCTTTTATCGCTAATGAAATTTGCCAGGTGCTGATGTGTCTACTAATTTTAATATGAATTTGTTTGTAAAAAATTAAAAACCAAGGGGACACAAAATTATTTACTTTATATTATTGATAATGAGAATGTTTCTTTAAGTATCCTGCGGCATCCCTCTCTCTGTATGCACACAGCGGATCCAAAGTATGTTTCCATGTAAAGCACAATCCAGATAGAACGTGATTTATAGCGAAGATGATCTGGCCTAGACTGCATAGAAACCACAACAGGAATTTACTGGGGCTCCAAGGAACCCCAGTGTCAAAATGTGGCGTCAGCAATAATGGGTCACTGCTGTTGTGACAACCAAGAGAATGGGTTTGTCATCAAATGACTACTGTGAAAGCTGTAAGAGCGAAGAGGAGGAGGAAACTGTGGAACACCATCAGCATCATTAGCAATTGGTTTTTCTTTTTCTACTCTTATTATTTCCGCACTACCTTCCTCTCTTAGAGATATCACAAAGGAACCACAACAGAGGACTCAAGTGAGCCACCTTTCTGTTTTTCTTATTTTGAGTGCCTAAGCTAACCTGCAGCCTAACCTAACCTATTCTAAGCGTGCTTTAAGTTCTTGTATGCATGGACGCCCTGTCTACCTCTCTGTATCGAATTTTTACGTTTTGTTTTCTCTTTGCTAATTGTTTTTGTTTTTTAGTAAAAAGAATAGCATACTTTTGGGTTACCTTGAAGAAAATTGATTATGTGCGCTGTTTTTCTCTATTTTCTTTAAATTTCTTTTGTAATTTGCTGTTTTTTTTTTGCAGTGTTAATAAGGTTTTTTTTTTATTTATTTAGCCTGATTTTAGGTCAATAAACTTAATTAAAAATTTTAATTGAGTGTAAACTTTTCTGTACGAATTATTGAATTAAAAATGCAAAGACAGCCGTTTACATTCCCACAAAAACAAATTGTCAGCTTAAATAAAATTTATTGAAAACTAAATTATTCAACAATATTAGAGTTTTGCAAATTATTATTAAATGATTTATGGCAACTTGGAATAAAATAAAATAAAATAAAATGTGTGGGCTGTCAAGTAAAATTACTCCTACAATAATTAAAGCTAGAAATGGTTTTATGTGTGTAAATTTTATTTATTTATTTTTTTTTTTTTTTTTTTTTGGTAAAATAAGTAAAAACAGGTTTATTCTATAATATTTACCATAAGTGGATAAGACATACAGGGTGTTACATAAATCAATTTCAATTAAGTATTAGCGGTTGATTTAAACTACCTTCTGACAGTTAGTACAAATTCCCTAATAGAGGAAGTTCCCCTTTGGAGAGTCCCTCATTTATTTGTATGTATTTCCTTAAAGATTCAGATTTCCAAGATGATTAATGAACAATTAAATGGTCTGGAAAATTTTGTATGGTTGGTTGGCTGCTTTACGTAACGGCCTAAGGGACTTCAATTAGAATCAAGAGATTCCGTTTTGAACCACCTACTCGCCAAGACTATGTAGCCGTAAAGTGACTTAACTTCACCCGGTGACATTGAGATATCTGAGAAGGTTCCCTAATCATACTCCCGATATCTCAGGTAGTCCGGCCATCAGATGTGTAACGCGAAATCTATGTCTCGACACCATAAGAGCAGAGAAGAAAGACTGTCTAAATTTTGTATGGCAAATACAGATTTTTATTTTCTAAGTAATTTTTTCATACAATTTTTTTCGATTTTGTTTTCTATAAACAGCACATCAGTTAAATATGAAACGAAAACAGAGTATTAAGCTAAATTCAATTAAAAGTCTAATCACCGCATTAATTTTGATATCATGGCACTCGATATCAAGTGAAATATAGAGGCATGTTCTGAAATCACGGTGATTTTAAGCCACGAACGATTTTAAAATCACGTAAGTTATTTTTTAGTTTTCTGGAAATCCCGAGACTTTTAGCTTTTGAGTAGTGATTTTTATTGTTGTCAATCACGACCTTAAAAGTCTTTTGCTTTGTCTACAATAAAATTTGCTCAGAAACAGAAGAACAAGAACTGGTTCAAAACTCAATAAAAGAAAAAAAGTGTATTTTAAAATTTACGATTCTGTTGTAGAAAATAAATACTTTTTTGACAAAAACTAATAAAAAAAACAATTCAAATTTTGTTAAGGAAATGAAAGCAAAATGCTTAAGTGATTTGATATCGTAACTAACTGGCCGGTTTTGAATCACGTGATGTCGAATGACCTTTTCGTGATTTGCAATCACTTTGAGAAAAAGTGATATTCAGAATATGACTGATTGCGTAATTAGAGAAATAGCATTCGATAGCGAGTCCTCAATAGAGTATGATCTTAGTAAATATCTTTCGTAACCAAAACAAATTACTTTTTTAAGGAGCACGGGCAACAAAAAATTTAAGTTTTATTTAATTTTAGGTTAAAAGGATACCAGAAGAAGCATATTATCAAAAAATTTTCACGCTACAGTTCTTTTTTTATTTACTTGCATTTGACAAACATTTGTGTATAAATCTATTACAATTTTAACAGAATTACGATTCGATAGATAGCGTATGCGGTGATTTGCTTACTTCAATTGTATCGAAATTTACGATATTTTGCTCGGTATCGAAAGCGATGATTAGACCCCAGATTTTTTTCCTTCTAATAATTAAGTGGTATTTAAAAATTAATTTTAAAATGAAAACTAAGCAAAATATAAATAAGAAATCATACGCACTATAATTGGAATTAAGAAAATTTGGTGTAGGAACTGAATTTTGTCGCCAGTTAAACATTTTTTTAGTTGAAAAATTGAAATTCCATAATACAGTCCAAAATTTAGTTCTCTTAAAAATTTTTATTGACATAACTAAAATATTCAACTATCACAACTGAACTTTTGACTGGTGACAACTTCAATTCTCACAAACGAAGTAGTTTTTCCAGTGTCCAAAGAAAAATGATAACAAACGTTAAGATTTTCTAAAAAAACCTGCCAATTTTAAAATGTCAGTAGTGTCATAATATAATTTTACAAGAGATACATTTAAAATGTTATGGGAAAATTTTGAAATATTTCTATGCTGAAAAGAAGAGTAAGATTTTGTGAAAAAAAATTTTATTTTTCTAAATTAAAAAATATAATTTTTTTATGATACTACTGAAGTAAATAAGCAATATGTTTCATTTCACGATACCGAACACCATTGACTGTTTGCGCGTGACCTGCCTCATTTTCATAAAAAAAAGGTCCAATGATTCCTCCAGCCCAAAAACCACACCACACAGTGACACGTTGAGGATGCATTTGCTTCTCTCCCCAAATGCGACAATTCTGCCTATTGACGAAGCCATCAAGATGGAATTGGGCCTCTTCACTGAAGATGATTTTATCGGCAAAATCAGCATTTTCATGTTGTCTCTCCAATACCCAATTAACGAACTCCCTTCGCTGTCCAGGGTCATTTTTTACTAACCTCGTACCTTCTACTAGCAAACAATAACAATTGTTCAAATGTCAAACAATGACACTTCGAATGGCGCCAAATTTAAATCTTTCGTTCTTGTTCGGACACCCTTTACAACGAAAAGGATGTTATATCAAAATTTTAACTAAAATTAAGTTGAGTTCTGAACCATAATAAGGGCATTAAATTAGTATTTACTTTTGCCTTAAAAAAAATTAAATTGACTTGAAATTTGTTTTGAAAATTTTTTTGTATAAAATAATTATTAAATTAATTTGTGAATATGCTTCGACATACGACTCTCAGTTCGACTCCCGGGTAGGCCTAGAGCTTTTTACGCACAGATACAGGCCGTTAGGAAGGCATGTGAGTCTCTGTACGATAAGAGTATCTGGGGAACTATAGGCATCTTCGTAGATAGCCAAGCGGCTCTCCTGGCATTTCAATCTCCTGCTCTAGTGTGCCAGTACATTGCTGTGTTATCCAATCTGGAACATCAGGTTGACATATTTTTGGTATGGATTCCTGCACAAAGTGGCTTCATTGGCAACGAGCAGGAGGACGAGCAGTGAGTCGCTTTACCGCTTAGTAGCATCAGAATCGTCATTCTTGAATACTATTAAAGAAAGGCGGAAATTAGCTGGCAGGATCTCGAGACCTTATTATGATGGTAAACGCTTTGCTCAGCTGATGGGCAAGAATAGAAGGGATATTTTCAGACTGGTGGCTATAATAACTGATCCCTGGCCGATCGGCTTGTACGCCAGAAGGCTGGGATGGCCCTTTAACGAAAACTGACTCAGCTGCCAGACACTTGAAAGTAAAGAAACGGCTTTCGGGACACAAATTTATGAACAAATTATGAACTGTCTACCCTACCCTTTAGGGGATAAAATCTCAATGCCATGGTGTAGTCTAGATCACTTTATTACTCCGATGTCTTGGTTTAAAGTGGAATTTTTGCGATTCTTATTGAAGGCCACCACTCAAAACATTAAAAAAGCTTTCTATTACAATAAAATCAAATTTTAATTAAAATAAAATTTTCAATTAAACTTTTAATTCATTTAAGAAAAAATGTTTATTTTATAAATTTTAAAAATATTTGCCGTAGCGTGTCTTTTTTTAAACCATATGTCTTTGTTTGAATATTTGAATCTTTTTGTAACTATTGACAAATAATTCTTATTTAGTCAATTGCTTTTACAATATAAAGGGAGTAATCTACTGAGGATTCAGAGTAGCGTCTGATGAAATGGCTCATATAGATATGCTATCCCTTTCAGTACTTATTGTATTAAATAAATAACTCATAAATTTAAAAACCAAAACAATTTCTGAAATCAAGCACAAATAAAGATTAATATTTTGAAAAAATTTTTTTCTAAAAATATTTTTCTTGCTAAATTTTTATCATTAAAAATATTATTATTGGTACAAGATTATTGGCTTATTTTTGCAATTCTATTTAATATTTTTTTTAAATTTATTTATTTAGTTTTAAACACGTGTTCAACATTTTTAATATTTAAATTGTTAAGCTCCCTCAGACTATAAGACAGACGCACAAACAGACAATCTTAGACAAATACACACCTTTCAATAAAAAATGTACATACCAAAACTGTGCAAATTCATTGACATTTTTTTTTGTTTTTTTTTGTTATATTTTTCCTTCTATTTTTGCCTACTCGACTTCATTTTAACAACTCCCCAACACAAGAATGTTTATACAGAATTAAATGTCTGACAGTTGCTGTTTGCTTGTAAATGTGTGTGTGTGTGTCTTTTTTTTAAATCAGAATATTTACACAAGCCAATTGCATAATTTGTACAAAATCCATATAAATATTATTTATATAATAATAATAACAAAAACAACAACAATAATAATAATAAATTGACATGCATTTAAAAGTTGGCGGAAGGACGGCTGTTTGGCCATTTAAAGACACAAAAGAAGTTTTATGCAAATTTTCTTTTAATGGCAACAATTTTAACATGCAACAAACACAATTTTATTATTTGTTATAAGTTTATCAGCAAAAAAAAAGAAATGCATGCAGAAAAAAAGAAGAAGACAATGTTGAGGAAATGTTTGAAGATGAGTGGATTTCAAAAAAGAAAAGATCACGTAATTCCTTTTTTTATTTTTGTTGAAGGTGTTGGCAACAAAACTAAACGGGAAACGGAAGTTAGTGGGGAAAAAATATCAACAGAATTTAAACAATTTTTTTAAGTTTTTTTTTTTTTTAGCAAGTATTTAATTTATTTGTACATCAGCCATTTGATATTTAACAATGTTAAAAGTATTTGTTGTATTAAATAGGGGTGTGTTAACTATTAAAAGATTCAGTCCGTTTATTTAATCATAAATGCTTACCATTTAATGGCGTGGTTGGGGCGCATTTTGAAACAGAACCTTGCAATTCTAATTGATGACCAACCGCAAATTTAATCGAATAAAAATTTTCATGATTCGTATATAAAATATTTTTATTATATGTATAGAATATTTTTTTCTTTTGGTATGAAAGCAGTCATAACTAGACTCATAAGCTCCTTTAAAAAAAATTCAACTTCATTCATAAGCGTTTGTAATATTCACGTCTTTTTTTCTACCTGAAAAAACTGCTGCTAGATAAGTATATATAAGTAAAAAATTTTCTTTTTTATATTTAGAAATTCAAGTAAAAAAATATTGAATAAAATTTGCCTAGCAAAAAAATTTCATTCAAATAAGAAATGTCGGTAATGCCTGTTTACCACCTTTCTGCTGGGATCTGTGCTTTTATAAGGAAATTATAAGCTCGAGTTCATGACAGTAGAACACAGTCCAAACAAATCACATATTTATATCATCTCAATTTTATATTTTTACTTAATTGAAATAGCGATCTTGCATTAAAAGAATTTTTTAATTTAATTGAAAAAAAGTCATTTGATTTTATTTTGGTAGGGCTTACTCTCTAGCAAGATACGAAAACTAAGTGATTTTGTACTCTCTATCGTTTTTGCAAAATTATTTTCTAAAAAGAGCCAACACTGATATTACAAAATCAGATGTCGATGATTTGGACAGTAAATAAATATAAAAAAACAAAGCAAATTAATCAGAGCAGTTAGTAGGTGTTTTTGATTTAAAATGAAATAAAAAGTTGTATTTCTTATTTAAAATAAAATATAAAGTGATGTATTCTGTAGCATTGTGGTTTAAAACGAACGCGAACGTGTGCAACAAGCTACAAGGAAAATCTTAAGGCGTACGTGCTATACTTTCCTTAAATGAGCGCATGTAGGCAAAAATTAATCTGTGTGGATATTGATTTAAATTATTCCTTTCTTTGTACAAAATTTCTTTGAATAAGGAAGCTTTTGTGTATGTTTTAAACACACGAGCTGAAAATTTCACAAAAATCCACACCAATTCCAAGTATAATATAATAAAAATTTTTCTCTTAAAAATAAAATTTTTATAGAATTAAATATAAAAATGTTTTATATATATGTAGTTACATATTATACACACATACTCGTATGTGTTTATCCTTTGCAAATGAACTTTTGCTATCACAAGATATTTGTCTGTATAATGACTCCAATTAAAACAAAATTGAGTTTCTCTGTTTAATAAAGAATTTAATAAACTTTATTAACACAAAAAATTTAATATTATCTGTTTCCCTGTTTAATAAAAAATTCTAATACAGTTTAATTAAAATTTTAATTAATTTCAAACAAAATTTAATTCAAATAAAAAAAAAAAACAACAATTCGATAAAAATGATTACAAACATCTGTTTTCGCCTTTGACGTTTTAACAAAGCTTAAATAAGAGTTTAAATAAGAAAATTCATTTTCCTTATTTAATGATTTTGACATACGCTTTCGCATTACAGAGTACGGTGCTACCAGGTGTAAGAAAAAGACAAAACAAAGATGCGAAAGGGTTTTGCGAAAACTCATTAAAGAGTACCAATAATTCGATTAAAAAAAGTTTGTTCTGCTAATTATTTTATTGTTATAGAATTTTCGTTTTAATTTTTTGCTTGAGTTCGGTTTTCATCTTGTGACATCATCAAAACCCATGTCAATTTCTTCTTACTTTAATTTAATTTAAAAAAATATTCGAATAAAAATGTAGACAAGGAATTTTAAATATTATTCAAATAAACCTGGGTCACATTTGATATTGAACAAAAACAATGTAAAATTTTCTATTTTTATGCAAAATAATTTGAAAATTTCTATTGAAATTTCTCGCTATCTAATGGCACAATTTGGCCTCTGTTTTTTGCATTATGAATATGGCAACACTTCCATTTCATATGTTTTATATATAATTTTTTTAGGGCTACAATTGCACAGCGACCTGTAAGATGTAATCCCAAATTGTAGGATTTATCTTACCCAGGTCTTCTGGGGCCAGAGTGTGTTCTACATCACTGGACAATCGTACAGAATATCTTCATATTTTATATTGAAATTGTAATAAAAAATTGTAATATAATAAAAAGTAAATCAATAAATAATTACAAAAAAGTAAGAAAATAAAAAAAATATTTTAAAAAATAAGAAAAATTAAAAAAATAACACAAAATATAAAAATAACCAAAAATATATTGATAACAAAGAAATGTATCAATATGAAAAATATAAAAAAAAAAACAAAAATAAAACAATTTAAAAATATAAAAACATAAAAAATAAAAATAAAATCAAAACTAAAAAAATAAAAATATATAAAAAACGCGAATAACAAAAGTTAAAAATTAAAAGTATTAAAAAATATATATAAAAAAATAAAACAAATTAAAAATATATAAAAAACACATATACATAGGTAAAAATTATTAAAAAATACATAAAATAAAAAATATGAAATTTTAAAAAAATACTGAAATTAAAAAATAAAATTAAAAAAATTTAATTTTTTTTTATATAAACACATAATTTAAAATATTTTTCGAATTTTGTATTTAAAATTTTGTTTGGTATTACCTTATTATTGCACACCCTAATTTAATATTGTCAAATTTGCCTAATTTATAATTATATCCTGAAGAAGCTACGCAAGTTAAAGCGAGATATCAATATAAGAATAAATTTATAAATTAAGACCTCAAGTTTATTAAATTAGTCATATTAATTAATAAAAAAGTATTTAAAAAATAAAACTAGTAAAAAAGTAATTAGAGGTAGATTTGGGATCTTATCTGTATCCAATTTAAATTATAAAATATTTTTTCTCAGTCAGCAAATTTCGTTTACAGCTCCAATTATTTCCATTTCCATAACAATTCCATATTTTTCTCAAACACATGCTGTGAATACTCGTATGACTTCATTATAGACAATTACAATTATGAAAAAACAAAACAAAAACTTTGCAAAATTTAGAGAAATAAAATTTAAACTAAATTTTGTACTTCAAACTGATTTTTGTTGTTGTTATTTCCTTCTGCACTAGATAATGTTGGAAAAGCTTCCCTTCACCAAACATTTGTTCGCACTCACAAATATTTGCCTGTGGTAACTCTTATAGAGCTAATAAATTTATATACAAAAACAATTGCTGTTATTAAGTGTTGCCAATTTAATATGTTTTTTGTTAAGTGTATTAAAGTCTGGTAGGAAGGTATGTACTCGTAAGTGTTTCTTTTGTTGTTAGTGTTTTTGTTTGAACTAGTATAGTGGGAACAAATGAGATTTGCATACAGGCATACAAGCATTTTTCACTGCAAGTTGAGTAATTTTTTTATTGTTTTTTAAGCTTTGTGTTGTGTTTTATGTGTGTGTGTGTTTATTTTCTTTAAATAATATCTGTTTCAGTTAGTCTGCTGCATTTTATTGTTTTTTTTTAATAATATTTTAGTTGTTAATGTTGCAGAAAATTTGTTTTTTTAGAGCTTGGGAATCTAGTTGTTAGAAATTTTTTTTAATTTTTTTATTTATGTTTTTGTACAAATATCATTAATTTTCTTTATTACAATATACGTCCATACGTGTATCTTCTGCTTCTAATGTTTTTCAAACTTAATTTTGTTTTACTTTTTTTTAACTTATTTGGTTTTGCTTAAGTGAAAAAAAAAAAATAAAAAAAATTTAAATAAATTTGTAGATTAATATATAAGTTTGTACATACACACCTTAATTATGTTTATTTCACCAAATAGAAATTAAAATCTGGCATACATGAGTGATTTTTACTATTTTTGGTTAAAATTGGTTTTTTATTTGTAAGAAAATGAAATAGAAAATTTAAATAAAAATTTTCTAAGTAGGCTAGATTTTGCTGCAGTATAAGTAAACAACATTTGCTAATAAAAATAAAAAAAAATCGTTCAAACATTTTGCACAAACTAAGATAAAATTTCATGTCAGATCTGCGAGTTCATTTGTAGTGAACACAAGCCAAACATGTCAGCGTGAGTAAACCTACAAGAGACAAAATTTTATATATAATATTTACGTTATATAGTTAGCTCAAAGAAGGGCTCACGTGCAACTTATAGGGGGTACTATATAATAGAAATGTGAATAAATAAAACTAGATATTCATAATTTGACAAGAGAGCTTGCACAGAAAAAGAAAGAAAAGAAGAGGTAGTGAAGGCGAGAGAGAGAGAGAGAGATAAAGAGCAAGAGAGAGATAGAGAGGTAAAAGGATAATGAGAGAGAAAGAGGTATAACGACAGAGATAGAGACGGAAAGAGATAGGGAGAGATAAAAAAAGAGAGAGAATGAGAGATAGAGACAGATATAGAATGGGAGAGTTATAAGTAGAAAGAAAGAGAAAATGAGAGCGAGATAAAGATAGACAGAATCTGAAATACGAGACAGAAGCAGAGATAGAGAGAAAGAGAGAGAAAGAGAAAGAAAGAGTGAGATAGAGAGTGATAGTCAGAAAGACCAGTAAGTCAAGGTCGCAAATGTAAGCAAATTTTATTTCCTTGAGTCACATGAAGGTTCATTAACTTACGGCTATTATTTATATATTTTTCTTCATGAACGCGTTAGTTTTTGTCTCTTAAACTAGAAAAAAGTTTTTGTTTATTCATATATATTCTTAATTGCTACTTGTACCTACCACACAAATGGTAACGCATTGTCTATAAAAATTAAAAAAAAAATTAAATTGTTTTGACCATGAGATTATTGTATTTTGGCAATTAGTATTTGCTTTAATCAAGTACAATTAAATTTTACTTTATATACTTCCTTAAATATACTTTCTGTTTATTTGACGTTTAGCTATAAATGTCCAAGTAAATTTCACTCTCATTATTCTCTAGCATTTTTTATTCTTTATGAATTTTTTTCTAATTTTTCAGGTAAGTGGCTTTACATTTCTCTTCAATTTTAAACTAACAAGTGAGTATGCAAACAAAAAAAAAACTTTATTTAAACATTTTGGGGGTAATAAACAGCCTGTATCTGTTAGTTACTTAATCTTGGGTATTTTTTGCCAACAGCAACCCACTGTTTGGTTTTAACACTGACCATAGCTCTAATAAATAAATACCCTTCAGTTCCTTTTTTTGTGGTACGTTTTTGCACATTTAGGTTGCCATGGCAATACGTATACTTGCCAATGTAGCAAATAAATAAACAAAAGTTACAAAAAAAAAGAAAACGTAATAATTTTCGTTAACCCACCTTTTCTCTTTAACGTTTTTGAAACTGCTGGTTTATCTACTTAGTTTTTTAAATGGGCATTCTAGAAATAGCAACTACATGCAACAACACCAACAATATCATCCTCGCCATTGCAACAACACACATAGAAACAAGTTAGCAAGAAGATAGTAGAACAAAATGAAACAAGAGTTAAGCTTTTTTTTTTGCCATTTGTATTAGAACAAATATTTGTTAAATGTTTGTTTTCTTTCTTTTTTTCTTTACATTTTAGTTTTTTAGATCTTTGCTGTTTTTTCAAAACTACGAATAAATTGTTGTTTCAGCTGGTTGTTTACTATTTTTGCTAAACATGAAGAGAAAAATAAATACAAACAGCCAGCATTGGGGCTAACGTTGTGGTTGTTTTATTTTCATTGCAGAGGGGGAAGTACGCTAAGCTAAAAAATTTGTTAGATAATTCCTGCAAAAGTAAATGTTTTGTTTGATAATTCTTTTATTAATTTTTAATACTTCTGATTATTTGATTTATGCGGCGGCGGCTTGACTAACATCAATTAGAATCACAAGGTTCTCCCATTAGCCAAGGCAACGGAGTTATGAAATTATATAGACCTACCCTGTGACATTAAGATAGCTAAGAAGATCCTCTAATGCTATCTCCGATATCTAAGGTAGGCCGTCCATAAGATGTCCACCAAGAAGTGTGTAGCTCGAGGCTAAAAGAGCCGGGCACTCGCAGAAAAGTACTGTCTTCTTACTCTACCCGGCAGTTGCGGCAGTTTACGTTAAAAAACAAACCCCGCCCCGTCACCAGTTATCACAGGTCTCAGTGTGGAAATATCCTTAATATTCCTGTTCAATAGGTGAGCGAAGCGTTTTCCATTATAGCGAGACCAAATTTTGTCATCCAGCCTTGAGATTTTGCCATCTGGTATCCGACTTGCTTTGGTAGTATTCCAGAATGCCGCTTCTGATGCCAGTTTCTAAAACTGACTGCTTCTGCAGGGGCACTGTCTCTTAAAAAAAGATTTTCATTCGATTTTCACAACAACTTGAATTTTGCAAGGCAAACGACATTTTTTCTGTTGATATCATTTCAAATTATGGTGTGTTTAACCATATTTTTCTCTATGTTTGTATGCAGTTGTTATGGTTTTATTTATTCAGCATTCATTAAAAAAAAAAATAAGAAGCAGGTATTTTAAGAAACTTTTTTTATAGGCATGAAAATAATTTTTGAAAAAAAAAACAAAAAATTATTAAATAAATATTTTCTTTATAGACAAAAGTTTTAATTAAAAATTTCTACTAATTCAGTTTTTTGTTTTTTTTAAATAAAATAAATAAATAAATGCCGGTTACTTCACTTAGAAAATTTCATTCATTAAAAAATTAGCTCTAAAAAGATAAACAAATACAAATGCACACACAATCGCATACAAACTGATGCGAGGGTAGTTCAAAATTAAAGCTATCTACATAATTAAAAATGCATATTTTTGTTATAAGTAAAGATTAAAATAGGTTGCACAGACAGGTTGTGATTGGAAAAATTTGTTAATTCAAGTTTCAAGGTGGGACAGAAAACGGAGTTAATTGGCATTAGCAGTCTTACTTAAAATTACCTTGTGAATTATCTCCATATCAATGTGAATTAGCTTTAACTTAAATGTTTGAAATCAAACTGAATTAAGACTGAATTGAGCTTTTTCAATCAATTAGTTGTTGTCAAATTGTTTCGTATTTTTTAAATTAAAATGGATTCAAAGTCAGCAAAGGTGAGTTATTTTATTTTTTTTTAGAAAAAAAAAAAGATATTACAATCACAACACATTTTCTAACATTTGAAATTTCCGAGGGAAAGAAGAGCAGTGTGTGCTGCGAAAGAGATAGGCAAATGCTCTTAAAATTGTGAGCGGAACGTACTACCGAAAATATTATTTCACAAAATAGTTGTTTACAAACAAACAGTTTACTAAATGCATTAGTAAGATTGTAATGCAAATTAATGCCGTCATTTGTCTGCGCTATTAGGCTTTGTAGTCCTGAAAATTATTGCTTTGCCGTAAGTTCTCAATTTACCCTCGTACGTTTAAATAAAAAGAAAACAAGTACAACTAAACTAAATAAAACACGATTCTCTTCAACAAACCATCATCAATACAATCAACCCACTCTCTCCCTCTTTCTCAGCTTTGGCTGTAGTTGCTAATAAAAATTGCAGTTACGAGTGTGTATATGCATGCATGTGTTGCTGTAGTGGTACGAGTACATGTTGGCTGGCTGCATGACTAGTTGTTATTGTTGCTTGTCGTCTATTTTTCAGTGTTTGATAAAACCATACTTTTTCATGTTGTTGTTGCTTTTTTTATGTTCATGGTAATAGTTTTATGGTTTTAATTTGCTTCCCTGCCTTTAGATCGGTTTCAACGTTTGGCGAGTTAACAACACTTTAACCAAACCCCGTGTATACGTTTTTTATTATTATTATTTTTTATTTCCAATAAAAAAAACAATTGGTTGCTGTGTTAGTTGTTCTGTTTTGAACTTGGGAAATTTTTCAATAAAATTTTGTTTCACTCCAAAACGTTTCCCTATTATTGTGGATTTTCGTGTGCGTTTCGTTTTTTTACCGTTACGTTTTCATTTTTAATTGAAAATGCTGTTGTTGTTGTTGCATTTTGGTGTTTTTAAAAATCCCAGCACTTATTTAATATACTTTTTATTACGTCCCTACAATAACAATAATAATAATAATAAAAATGTAAATACCTTATTTGTGGACACTACTTGAACAGCCGGTCGTTAGTTAAGAGAAAGTGAAGAAATAGTGGGTTTTTTTCTTAAAAAAAGGGATTTTGGGAATCCTGAAAACAAAAATTTTTAAATATAAAAATTTAAATACCTAAAAAAAAAAGAAGAAAATAATAATGATGTGTGCGGAAAAATAAAATACAACAGCAAAAAAAAAACCATTTAAACTCAGTGTATCTGTTCTCAAGCTTTTGCTGCAATGTAATCAATCACAACACAAAAAGTTCCAAATAAGTTTCGTGAAGAGCAGACTAGCATCGTAAGGATATCTGCTCTTTCAATATAACAAAAAAATTAAAGTGAAAACTTAAAGGTTAAGTACCAACGTCAATTTATTTAAATTAAATTATGAAAAGTTGCTACATCAGTATTTTATTTTAATTAAAAATAAAAAAGTCAGTGTGATTAATTGAATTAATAAATTTAATTCAAAAAAATCTTTAAATTTAATAAAAAAAAGTAACATTTAATAAGAAATAATATTTATTTATAAGATTCTTTGACTTTTTTTCTTTTAGAAACGGTTAGCTTATTAAGCTTAAGGCGGAATTATAAATATTTATTTTTATTTGCGTATATTCTGCATAAGCGAAATAATGATATTTTTTATAATCCGACCTCAAGCTTAATAAAATAAATATAATAATTAATAAAAATTAATAATTTAAAAAAATATAAAAAATTAAAGTAAAAAAAGTAAAAAAAATTATACTACATTGCTATAAATTGCTCATTTACTCAATAACTCAAAAGTATTTTTTTTAATAATTATCTTTTTTTTTTTAATAATCTTTAAAAATATCAAACAATTATTTGAAACACATTTCTTTTCAAAACAATGACCCATAATCATAATCGCACTAAAGTCGGTATTTTGTTAAAAAGTGATTTTAAATTAATTAAATTCTTATTAAAAAAAGTCAATATATTCATTTAAAACTTGTACCATATTATTTAGTACCAGCGAATTCTAACCTTAAATGATTCTCCTGCTAAATCATGATTTTTGAATTATGACAATATTAAAATAATTGGGTTTTATAATTAAATTTTCTCGCATTAAAATTTTTTCCTAACAAGCGCATATGACGCTTAATTTTTTTCTTTTGTACGGGGTTGGGGGAAAAGCAGAGCACTGAATTGTAAATATTTCTTATAGCAAAAACATTGACAGCAAATTTCTTTCTTAACATAAACACTTTCTTTTCCTAACATAAAAACTAATTTTAGTTGGTTTTTAAATTTTTTTTTTTTTTTTTTTTTTTTTTTTTTTTTTAAAATTTTAATGACAAATTAGTACATTTCTTATTCGGAAAATTTTATTAACAGTCATACTTATGTCCCCCACAGCTGCACAGGTACAAAACAATTTTACAAGAATAGCAAATTCGAAATAAAAAAACAGCACAAAAAAAATAAGCACGACATATTGCGTAGTGCCATTTTTGTTGTTGTAACTAAAGCATACACAAACAAAATTATTAGTAATATAAAAAAACATATGGCTAAATTGTTTTTCTTTTCGTTGTTGTCGCTGTTGCTCTTTCTGTATGCACTAGAGCAATGCAGAAGTATACTTGAAATGTCTTATGCGGCTTTTACACTATAATACTGATTAAAACGACTTGTCAAAAATTGAAATAAAATGAACAAGTAGTATAGTGTGAAAACAATACATCAAAAAATACGGATAGAAATTTGACAGTCGTATGGCTCTCACCATTTTTAGAAAATTTTCTAAACGCCCATACACGAAATGTTTTTTTACACTGTATTTGTCGACTTTTACATTTGAAACAGGAACATGTCGTGTGTGCCCTTAAAATCATTGTACCTGTCAAAACCACATGAAGAAAACTTGTCAAAATTTCAATTAGAGCGTGCACTATTTTCTTATGTAGAGTCATATGTTTTAAATGTCGACGCTTTGTAGAAATATTTATCGCCGTATAATAATTTGCTATATTATTAGCCGGCTGAATAAAAAAATTTTACAAAAAAAAATATATTAAATTTTTTATCTAGTTTTGCTTTTTTTTATATAAAATTGAAGCAAAGAATATACAATTTGTTTATACAAGCTTATTATTATGTAGCTTTAAAAGAAAAAACTAGTAGTCTCGCCACCACTGCAGAAACGCTATGAAATAAATATAATTTCACCGGCTATAGAAAAAAAGAAATAACACTACACACCATAGAATTTTCTTATTTTTCAATTATATTTTATTTTATTAAAACATAAATTCTTAAAAAAGTAATAAGCAAATCAATATCACAAAATTTTAATATTTTTGAGTTGATCAGCTGTTATAAAAAGCAGAGTCTGTGTCAGATGTATTTGTACATGTTGCTTGTGACCAAAAATTATAAACCTTTTGTAAAATAAAAAAATTTGTCAGACATAAAGAAAACATGTGTATTTCAAAATTAAAATACACATGTAAAAAACATCTCATGTATACTTTTTGCATATAAACAAAGAAATAACAAAAACAGCTGACAAAATCTAATGAAAATCTAAAAGCATGTATTATAGTGTAAAACCCGCATTGCAAGCACTTATTATTATAAAATATCACAGATGTTTGTAGTGATGTGTTGCTTTCAAGTATGCTTGTGCATTGCTCTAAGCAACAAATTTTATACAGAAAAGACTTGAGTGACAAAAATTAATTTTCAAAATATTTAGTAGCAAATTATCACTGTCATAGACTACAACCAGAAAAATACAACACCTCTTCTAGCCGTTATTATGTGAAGGGACAGAAGAAAAATTCTATAAACAAAATAGAGATTTGTTAATAAAAATATTTATTAATTCTTGCGGGAAGGGATGTCAGAATTGCAAAAATCTTTTGGAGAAAGAAAAACTATTAAGTCAAATTTTCTTGAAGTATCATACGGATGAGTAGCTGGTTTTTATGTAATGGGCTTTTCATTAAGCGCTTCTTATATTTAAAAATTAATCAATATAAAATGTATGTGAGATTGACATAAAAGAAGTTTGGTATTCATTTAAAAGATCTTATAATGTCATTACGTACACTAAAAGAATTTTCTTCATTAATCTAATGACAATTTTCATTAAATTAATATTTATTCATTTAATGAAATGTTATCGTTCGTTTTTAAAAACCTTGTCAGTGGTTACAAAATAAAAAATTTATTCGTGCAATGTGGTGCTCATCAGAAGTGTCTAATGTTTTATAACTGGCACACACATATGTAAGCCGGAATTTGGGTTGTGTTCATTTTAAAGGCTGTCGTGGGTTGTAGATTATTAGGATATACATGGACTTTCGTAGAACCTCATCAGAAAATCTAACATACGATTCAGGAGATGACCATGCAGAAAGTTCAAATTGGTGTGAGTTGCTTGGCATATAGCGCCGTTTTTACGTTGCTGTGTACCTCACTCAATTTAGGTCAACAGAAGTTGGTAAACATCGACCTTTAGATCTTTCCATTGATGGTAATACCATACATTAGCCATTTTGATAAAAAATTGTTAATCATTTGTATGTGATGTTGAACGCTATATCCATTCCAAAGAAATTACCGAAATCAATTGTTAAAATCCAAAAGTCCCTATTATAAAACCCCATGACAAAATTATACACGGTAAGGCATTCTCTACAACAAACACTTCATTACAAAAAAACCTATATTATGTGTCAAATAAAAAGGAGAAAATTCAATGCAAACCCGGCTATACGCTCACACTTCTCTATGTATTTTGAGCAGAAATTCAATGGAGCGCACAGAGTGTAAATAAATTTTGACAGCTACGAGCAAACAATGTCTTAAATGCTTTACCGTGTATAATTATGCCATGAAAAGTCCGTTACATACTCGTGTTTGCATCCATACAGATGCATGTACTCGTGGGCATATTTGTGGTATAAACAAATGGTTATCTACAACACCAAGGTAAAATCATTAAACATCTCTGTGTCATTTGTCAAAAAGGACATCTCTTGTTTATGGACTCTGGCCATATAAATGTACACAACTTTGACAAAGCAAGAAAAAACTTGTAACGTACATACGAGTATGCTTTCTTGATATCACCTTGTATAAATTCGCCTTGATAACACCCCCCAATATACAGCTAATTTTTCGAGGGATTAATTTTGTTTGTACATGCAAGCACACATAGATACTTTTTTCTTAAAAGAGATCCCTCCATATAAAGAGCGATGGAGAAAGAGAGTGAGAGTGAGCGTAATTGAAAATATGCTGAGTTAATAAAATTTGATTAAGTAATTGTTTGATTCTCTGGGTGTTTAGTATTTATTTATTTTTTATTTTAATTGCAAAGTGCTTTTTGTGTAAACCTTGATCTGTTGTTGTAATAAAAATCTCTTAAAGCTAAAAATTAATTTTGTATTTTCTTTATTTCTTTATTGCTTTTATGATTTAAGCAACCTCCTACAAAATAATTTGTTTTTTGTGGAAAGACCTTTCTGTATGTTTTCTAAAGTTGTTTTGTAAAGAGGATGTTAGAAATAACAGACACTTAAAACTATTGAAAGAATTTTTTTATTTACACATATCTATGACTTCAATAAAAAAAAATTATTAAATTAAAGTTGGGTTAAAGCAGAATATAATAAAATAATTTTATTTTAAAGCTTATATTCTGAAGAGCTGCACAAGCATACTTGAAACCCATATATCGTTCGCATTTAGCTGAACAGGCCCTAAATATTTTTCAGTCTTTTTAAGCCCTGCTTTGTAGATACATAATTCAGTCCCAGCTTTTTTTTAATTAATTTTATTATTCTTTGTTTGAGTGTAATTTAGTGTTGAATTTTTAGTACAATTCTATACATATAAGTACATTCACACATACATACATAAATACATATTTATGTTTGTGTATTTTATGATTGTTCTTTTGATACAATTTAGTGAGAACAATTTTCCTCCATTTATTTTGTGTTTGTTTTTGTTTATTTTTTTGTTATTATTCTCGTAGGGGGTTCGTGAGTAGTTGTTCTGTTGTCCGTGAATTTAGTTTGCAAGATCGCATTTTCATTGATTAAACGCGAACAGTGTAGTGTGTGGAATAATTTTACGTGTTGCGAATTTTTCTTAAAGTAATAAATGATAACAGACAGTAAAATAAAAAGTATTTTAACAAATATACACATGGTTAAAAATATTATTTAATTAAATTGAAGTTATGCTTAGCAGAAGCAAAAAAAAAAAACAACAATTCTGCTAATTAAATAAGAAAACTTAAAATCGTAAAACAAATTTAATTTAAAAAACAGATTGTAGAAAATAGAAAATGTAATGAAATGGGGCAAAAAGCAGTGTGTTTTATTAAAAATTTTATGATTCATTATAAAAATGCCAGACAGCTGTTTATACTAAGAATTACAGCAGAATTTAAAATAGCAAAGAAATAAAATAAAATAAAATAAAAAGCAAAAAAGTTGAAGTTTTTGAAAAATGTTGCTAAAAATTTCTTGCTTTAAAATGAATTAAACATTAAGGCATAAATTAAAAAAAAATTTAAGTCGAAAGGTTAGGAAGTCCCTTCTATTCTCAAGATTTCTAAAATTTTTATTTCAATAATATTTTGAATTCCCATAAACTATAAATGTATTTTTCAAAATATTGCATAATTTAATTTAAAATAATATTTTCATTATAAATTTCGTTGTTTCGTCTTCATAATACTATTTGGAAAGAACAAAGCTTTTACAAAATTGTTAATCATCTAATTAAACTGTTTTTTTTCAAGTTCATTCACTAATGATTTTTTTTTAGTTACACTTGAAAATTTGTTTTTTTTTTTTTTTTTTGGCAATTTCAAAAAATTTTCTATGCACAATAAAATTTTAAAACAATTTTTCAATGTGTTTTAATTTGTATTATTGTATTCAAATCTTAAATTTATTTTATTTAAGAAAAAAATTCATAATAAATTTTTAGTTAAAAAATCTTGCTACTAAAATAATTCTATAATGAGTTTTTCATTTGTACTAAATTTGACTTTTATATTAAAATGTGCAGGTTAAAATAAAAATTAATTAATGCTTAAATTTGTATAATATATTTTTCTAGTATTCTCTAAAGAAATGGTACTAAAATTGAAATTTTTATACAAAAACTTTAATTTTGTATCAAAATTTAAATTTTGCTTTAAAAAATTTAGTTTATGCTAACGAAACTTTTTGAAAACAAAAACAATACACGAAAATTTGTTTTATTTACTGTGGAATAAAATTATGTGACCAAAACTTTTGTACACATTTAGCCGCAGGTTTTTAATTTTCACAAATTAGTTTAACTTCTCTAAAATTTTAGTTTTCAAAAAATATTCAAATCAAATGTTTTTGTACCAACAATTTGGTACCTAAATTTTTTTAAATAAAATTGTGCTTACTAAAAGTTTACTTCATACATTTTTTTTTGTGCAAAATAATAAACAGTTTTATAACAAAATGTTGTTACAATGTGGGAAAGCTACTTTTGTACTAAAATTTTAATTTTCTTTGGAAATTTTATTATATTTTGTTTCAAAAATTATAATAATAATATAATTTTGGTGCCTAATAAATTGTTTGTATTAAAATTTAGTACATAAATTTTTGTACTAAAATTTTTTTTATATAAATTAAAAAAAGTTGTGGTGTAATGTCATTAAATTTTTTACTAAAAAATTAATATTAACAAAAATTTTACTATGTAAATTTGGAAAAAAAAAAATATTTAGCAAAATAGCGTATTACAAAAGTGTTGTACTAAAATATTAATTTTCTTTGTAAATTTTACTTCATTTTAAATACTTTTTTGGTATTTCTGTACTAAAAATGTACCAAATAAATTTTTTGTATAAAAATTTAAATTTTCAAACAAAAAATTTTTGTAGTACTAAAAAATGAATGTGGGTATATATTATTATGAATTTTACGTGAAGTATAGTATATTATTCTTCTATTTACTACTACTGATACTAAATTTTTAATTTTGTAATAAATATTTCATTCAGTTTACAAATTCACTCAAATTCATTCACTTTAATAAAATTTAGTACATACATTTGGTACTAAAAATTAGTACAAAATTTTTTTTAACTTTACTTTATAAATTTCAAAACACAAATAATGTTTTGTAGCCAAAAATCACGGTCGTAAAATCTTTTACTGATTTTTAATTTTATATTGGTTTTTTTGTAATGTACAGTATTTATGCACTTCAAATTTTTTAGCTTAATTTTTCATAAAATATAAATTACTTAAAATTTTTTTTCTGATTGCCAGACCTCTTCTACTTTTACATAAATTTCAATGGCAATTTAATATTATATTTTTATATTTTACCCACTTTGATCTTTTACATATTCAATTAATCTTCAAAAATTACCTATTTAAATTGAATTTTTCCGCTTTTTTTGTAAATCTTGTTAATTTCATTGCATTTTGTTATTGTAATATATTAAAGAATATAGAAAGGAAAAAAAATCCACGTGACTGCACATAAAATTTCAAAAGAATATTTCTATTTCGCCCCACAATTCAGCTGCGTCTTTAATGTTCTTGTCATGACTTCCGTCTTTTGCATTAGAAAGTTCACTCTTTAATACTTTCAAATTGGCCAAATAGAAACAACACATAAAAACCAGCAGACATTAGAATTAAAAAAAAAATAAATTAAAAAAAAGAAAAATGTATTATGGAATAAAATTCAATGTTGAATCTTGTTACACCTTTAATGGTTAAAAAGGAGGTTGGAGGGATGTGGAATGATTTAAAGAGAGCATTTTTTTTTTAAATATTTTTCTTTATTCCACATGTGCTGGGTTTGTTTGTCCAAAAGTCATAAAGCGTTAAATTATTTTTTTGTTTTTGTTAGAAAAATAAATTTAAAAATTTAAATTTACTTTACCTTCTTCTTTTGTTTAAATAGTTTTCTTTTTAACTAAGAAACTGATTGTACACAAAAGCCAGTTGGTATATTTTTTCTTCTATTATTATTGTAGTTGTACCCTTAAGTTTATTATTACCTGAACATGATTTTATTCTAGTTTTTTCTTTTAAACCAACCAACCAACTAACCAGCCCAGGCAGCCAGCCAGCCAGCTAACAAGTTGCATTTTTTTATTGTTGTTGTCTAAATTCAATATACAACAAAAGCCTGGTTTAAAGTCATACCACAAAGAAACAAAAAACTGCTATTGCTACTTTTTGCTATTTTTTTTTCTTAGCCATAAGGCTTTATAGCAATTGTTTTTCTTACATTTTTTAATGCAAAAAACAAAGTGAAGAAAAACGACACAAAAAAAGTCTTGAATCGTCGAGCATCTAATTGTGTTTTATACTGGTATTTCAGTTGTGCATCATGCTACGTTGCTTTAAATAAAGAACTTCAATTAAAAACCATTATGAAGTGAAGAAGAAAACTTGCATTCAACACAAAAAAACTTCTAAATTATTATTAAACCAAACGTGTCCGTCTGCCCATTTGGAAATGTGTATTCTTTTGTGTAAATCTACAAAATGTTTTCATAAATTTGTAATCATAATTTCAGGTTTACAATAAAAAAAATATTTTAGGTGTTCAAAATGAATGCAAGATTTTAATCAAAATAATATAAATTAAAGTTTGCTCAAATAGCTATTACACGATGATATGCTTCATCTATTTCATCACAGTTTGTTTTTAAATTGTCCTCTATTTCTCCTCACTTGAAAGGCATTAGTTTTATCTCGATATCTTCCAATAATATAAAGGTTTTTTATACTAGAAAGATTCTTTTAAAAGGAAGGCAGAACTTTTATCATTTAATTCCTTTTTCCACTTCTACAAGTATCACAAAAGAGCCACATCAGAGATCGCCATATTCAATCTAGTCTTAGCTTTTTAACTTATATTTCATAGTGAAAACTCCAAGTGGTTGATTTTTCGACACTAGCCCCTATTTTCTTTTCAAAATTACAGTACTTAAAATTAAAATATAAGCCCTTTTATAGGATCCATTTTATTGGTGGCGTTACACTATGCAACAGCCAAAAAAACTTTGTACACAGACTATGTTTATTAAGTCAAATTCTATGGATAATCTCTTTCTGAGAATTTTTTTTATATGAGATTTTTTTAATTAAGCTGCTTCCCACATTTTATTAAAATTGTAAATTATATTGACATTAATTTGTGGTTACATAATTTTTTAATGCAACTATTATTTTTTGAGTTACGGTAAAAAATGTTTTAAAAAAATTTTTTAAATTTTTGATTTTTAAAAATTCACAATAAATAAAAAGCGCCCAATACTAACCGGTTTTACTATTTAGTCTTGAAATCACATATAATAGAAATAAATTGAACCTTGAGTAAATACTGGTTTTAATTTTGTTGAAGTGTAATAAGCTACTTTAAAAAAAAATTATTATATTTAGATTTTGTTCGAAACTTTCAAACCAGAATTTGAGCAAATAGGCGACCATAGATGACTCTTTATAAAAAAATAGTGATTTTCCAAAGTTTTTTATTTGGGGCTGTAGGAGAGTGCTATTGATTACAAAATTTACTTAAATTTTTAAGTTTTACTTTTTATTTTTGATTTTATATATTTCTTTCTTTTTGCATAAAATAATTCCAGTTTACTCAACTTATATTTCCTGTTCATTTACAGAAAATTATTAAAAGTTTTCTAGATTGCCGTACTTTTATTGTTGCAGTTGAAAATCAGTTTTCTAGTGAACGTCTTATTCCTGCGGGATTGCCGCAAGGATCTGTATTATCTCCTACACTTTATTCAATATACACGTCTGATATTACAATTCGCAAAAATTACGAAGCTGCCTTTTATCCTGATGATAGCGCTCTTATCTGCTGTGGTAAAGTTTCAAATGCAATTATAAAGAGAATGCGAGATTCATTAAAAGCCATACAGAAATACTTCGATAAATTTAAAATTAAAGTAAATGATAACAAAACTCAGGCAATAATATTTCCATATAATAAGTCTCCAAAAAGAGTTCCGACATTAAGTTTAATTTCACGAGGAATAATTATCCCCTTAAAGGATGATATCAAATATCTGGGAATAACACTAGACAAGAAACTAACTTTTAAGCAACATGTTCAAAACACTTGTGAGAAAGCAATCAAATGTTTGCGAGCCCTTTATCCCTTACTCAATAGGAGATCTAAACTGAACTTAAAGAACAAAATTATGTTGTATAAAATGTGTATCCGTCCGATAATGACTTACGGTTGTCAAGTATGGTTTAGCAGATGTGCTAAAACACATACTAAAAAGCTTCAAATAATTCAAAATAAAAATCTTAAAATAATACATAACCTTTCTCCAAGGTTCTCTACAGAATTGTTGCTTAAAAAATATGATTATAAATTGTTTAATACAATTGCAAGGGAACTGACGCTGTCATTTAATGAAAGATGCAGAATGTCTTCGTTTGTATCAATAAGAAATTTGCTCAACAATCACTACTAATTCTTTTATTTAAAAAAAAATTTAAGTTAGTGGTTGTTTTTAAATTTCTTTTTAAACTGTAGCAAGTTTAAGGTTTTTTCATAATACTTTTCCTTACCCCTGTGATATTAAAAGTTTCCTTATTTAATTATTATGATTTCTATTGTTGTAATACTCTTTAGTAAAATCTCATAACTATGTAAATATTACTTAAGATTTGTAAATAAATAAAGATAAAGTAAAGTAAAAAATATTTCTCTTTTCCATCATAATGTCGTTGAGGCGGCTTAGGCCTCTTTAATGACTCACTCATTTTCAATTTAAGGCTGTTGAAATTTTAATTAACCAGGCAAAATAATTTTTATAAATTAAAATAAATAGACGATCACTTAGATTATTACGATGATGTTGATGTTGATGATGATGACGAAGATGTCTATTTTGTGATATGATGTGTATGGCCGTTTTTATTTTTACAAAAGAAAAAAAGAATTCTAAAAAGAAAAAGATTCTTACAATTGAAATAAATAAAATCTTGTATCTGTATAAATGCATACGAGTACATATATGTACAGACATGGAAATTTCGTAGTTAAAAATTTAAAATTCATTTTACAAAATTTTTAAATAAAGAAAAGTACCTAATTGTAATAAGGTTTGAAAAAATTATTATAAAAAAATTCTTTTTTCAGGAAATAAATAACATTCTGACTTTTTATGTATACTTTCATTGCCAAAAGTGTAAATAAAATCAATGTCTGCCTTTAATATTTTATAATTAATTTTTTTTTCACACAGCGTTTTGTGTAGAATTAAAATGGGGTCAACTTTTTTTAAATCTCAAGGAAGTTAGCCATGAATGCCTTTTTAATTTTAAAATATTCCTATATTCATTCTTAACTTATCGCCAAGCTGTACCAAAATTGAAAATACGTAAAACAAGCGTATTCATTTAATTTAATTTTTCTTTCCAAAAAGAGTATAAAATTTCCTAATGATTTCCATAAAAAAAAACTAAATGTATATAAAATATTTTGTTTGAAAAACTTACAATTTAAATTTAATTACAAAACTAAAACAAAAATGTTTAATATCAAAAAATACTACGAAAAATGTGTCTAAATTATTAAATTTTCCATCTCTGTTATCTAAAATTTTTTAGAAATTGCGAAATTTTCTGTCTGGTATCTGCAAAATTTTTTTTAAAATGTGAAATTTTTCATCTCTGACATCTAATTTTTTTGATATTCCAACTCTGGTATCTACGCAATTTTTTTGTTGGGTAAATTGTTAAATTTTATGTTTTTGTATATACACAATTTTTTTAAATAGTTGAGTTTTCCATCTCTGGACACATATTTTTCAGGCCCAATATTCTATGAAAAAAATGCGTCAATTTTTAACTGATTCATTTAATTTGTTTGAATACACATACATATTTTTTTAAATGTGCAGATGACTTTTCAAGTTGTGTATTCATAACGTCAACTAAAATGTAAAAGAATGTAAAACCATTTTTATTTTCATTATTTGTCAAGACAAATAAAAGAATACAATAATTCGCTGCTTGTTTTTAAGGAGCTAATTAATAAAATAGGCAAATTTACTTTGTGAAATGATTTTTTTTTTAATTTTAACAAAAATAATTTTTTTTAATCCGCAAATGAAACAAAAATTAGTAAACAGTGAATAGTAGTTTGTTATTGAATTCTCTAGATAGTTTTGTTTCTTTATATTTTTCATTGCATTAATTTTTATCTGTAATATTTTTTTTTTTTAGTAAACAAAATTAAAAATTTGTTTGTTAAATTACAAATTTCATATTTTTTTTATTACAACCTTTTACATTTCAAGTGGCTATATGAACTTGTGTTCTGTATTTTATTATGAATCTTTCCAAATCATTTTGCCTTGAATTTTAATAATTTCTTTTGTTTCTTATTTATTTTTTTATTTTTGATTTCTTCATTGAGTCAACATCTGGTTTGTTGTTTAAAAAAAAATTGTCTAATCAAACTTAAATTGTTTAACTGTTTAGGAGTATTTTTTTATTAACAATTTAAATAAAAAAAAAATAAACTAAAAAATTGTTTTTTTCTAGTTTTGAACTCTTGAGGGTAAAGCAGACAGTGTTTGTTCGTGGTCATAAACAATTCTTTATCTTACAGCCAAAGTATCTAAATGTTTTGTACTATTTGTTAGAAATCCTCATTAGAAAACTGTTTTCTTTTATGCTCATTTAGACTAATGCAGTTTTAACATAATTTCTTCATGTCTAGTAAACAAATGAGGTGTGTGATAATTATGCAAATAACGCTTAAGAAAATAAATTAGTAATTACAGTTAACATATTTAGATTTTTAAAATCATGTTTTATAAATATGACGGAATTTTGCATGTATTCGTTCCACATGGAAAGCTATTTGTGTTGAAATCATTTAGATTTAATTTTTAAATTCTTTAGAAGGTTATAATAAGCGTTAGTGAATTTTGTTTCTAAACTAATTTGTTAAAAGAAAATGGCCAACAATTAAACATTTAACATAAAAATTCAATAACAGTAACAAACTAGAACTAGAATTAAAATTAGAATTAAAAGCAAGAACAAGCCACCTGGTCACCATTGTGTCATTATTCTCCCATGTTTCACAAATACTACCCAAGTCTACGCTGAGAAATCACTTCGGTTGTGAGAAGTAAATCTGTTATCAATTTAAAATTTGTGAGAATAGAATTTTTTAATTGTGACAATAAAAAACCGACGTCAAAGAGGTATCAATTACTATTTGTCCTATGCACGGTGTATTGCTGATGAGACAATTCCCCTATCAGATGACTAAACTAAATACAAGTGATACAAAGAAAATAGTCAATCCTTGGTAGGGACAACTATCAGCCTCTACAATAGCTCCAAATATTTTTATGAAAACTAAATTTTGTACTGTATTATTGAATTCTGGTTGCACCACACAAAACTTCCCAACGAACCATTACAGATTGCGAGATGGGACATATATCATTTTAAAGGGAAGGTCGTCTAAAATTGTAATCTACCGCCCAAATACTTAGAAGTTACTTTGGACTGTTTTCAAAATTTTTTTTTGAAATTTCCATATACCCCAGTGCTTTTGCTGTCAGGGATTTTAGTGACTTCCAGACGAACCATAGAAGATTACAGGATGGGATACATATCATTCTAAAGGGGAGGTTAGCTAGATTTGTAATCTACCGCCCAAATACTCAGAAGTTACTTTGGAGTATTTTAAAAAAAAAAAATTTTAAATTTCCATTTACTTCAGAGCTGTTGCTTTGAGGGATTTGTACCATTCCCGATTTTTCCCATGAAAATTACCAAAATCAAAAAGGAATTTAATCTGTAGGTTCCAAACTTTCTGGAGTGCTTTAACATATTCTTATAATTTTGTAGTTTTTATTTTATTATGCAAAACAGAAACTGCCAAAATCTTTTAGAACAACAGTATATGGGGTATATGGAAATTAAAAAAAAAAAAATTAAAAAAAAATCCAAAGTAACTTCTGAGTTTTTGGGCGGTAGATTGGAAATCTAGGCGACCACACTTTTAAACTGATATATGTCCCATCTGGCAATCTTCTATGGTTCGTTCGGAAGTTACTTTGAATTATTTTGAAATTTCCATATACTCCAGTGCTGTTGCTCTAAGTGATTTTAGCAACTTCGCAATGAACCTATAAAGATTGTTCGATGGGACACTGTAATCTACCGCCAAAATACTCAGAATTTACTTTGGACTATTTTTAAAAATTTTTTTAAATTTCACAATAGTCCATCCCTGAACTATAATAATAAAGTTATTGAGTTAAATAAATCGACTTAAGTTCTTTTTCCTTATTAGCACAGAATTATTTATTTTTGTATCGACAAATCGCTTCAACTTTGTTGAGCTTCTTCATGTTAAAATTAATTCAATGAAAAGAAAAAAATCCATAAGTTTAAATTCCAGGCGATCTAGAGGATAGAGAAGCACTTAAGTATGTAGATTCATAAGCAATTTCTTAGTGTAAATTGAATTTTAAATATAAAAAAAATATTTTAAATTTGTGTTTTTAATTATTTTATTTGTTTAAACTCAAGGTTTCTTTCATTAAAAACATTTTTTTCTATTGCTCTTTTTCTTAGATGACTTAATTCATACTGGAAAAAAAAACATAATCTAGACAAAAAATATAATAAAAATAGAAACTAGTCTGTGAATATGAATGCGATAACAATTTCATTTGCATTTATCAGCTTCTTTGCATTTCTAATAAAAAATTACTTTTTTCTGTATTTTTTTCATGAGGTAAAACAAAAAATTTTTTGAAAAAAAAAGAAAAAAAAATTGATTAAGTTTTGACATTTTCAGTAAGACTTTTTTTGTTTAATGATTTTCTTTTTACCAAAAAAAAAATTCTAATAAATTTAGAAAAAGAAATGGATTTACATAAACTTGAGTATATTTTCATTGATTTTCTTTTATTATTAAAAAAATTTCTTATGAATTTGCCAAAACAAGAAAAAAAAATTAAAATTGAAAATTCATGCTCCTGTTAAGTTGATATTGAAACAAGTGCTGTTGATAAGCTGTAATTTTTTATGTTTTTGTCAACCGTTTTTGTAGCCTGTGATCACTATGAATTTCAAAATTTCAACTAAAGTAGAGTTGAGTTGCAAACCGTATTAAAAGCATAAATAAATTTTTCTGGCTTTTTATTTTTTGCTTCAATTTCAAATTACAGAATTTCACTTTTAAGTTTATTTTTCTATTTAAATGATGCTGCTGCTGCCTTAGCTAATTAGTTATTTATTTTGATTTAATTATAGAAATTATTAACTGCAGTGGAAGAAGTATCATGATAAAAAGCACAAGAAAAAAAGAAAATTTAAATACAATACAATTTTATGAATAAAAATTCAAATTTAAAACTCAAGTAAACCCATACATGAATTGAAATTGTTTGTAAATTTGCTGCAAGTTTCACCTGCAAAATAAATTCATGAAAAAGAATTTAAAAAATTTTAAATGAAAGAAAAAAAAATTAAATAAAAAATAAATTTCAAATAACTAAAAGTTTAAAGGCACCTTGTTATGGCAAAATAAGTAAATTCACAATAAACTCTGAATGAAAAAAATTTAAAATTTTGTTTTAAATTTAAATGCCTGGCAGTTTAAAAGCTCTTGGAAAAAATACTTAAATTTGATATTAAAAAAATAACTCTTAATAATTTTAAATAGTTTTTAGTTGAAATTAATATAATTAAACAGCGTTTGTTTGAAAGGTGTTTATAACTCGTATATAAAATACTTAATTAGCCAACTACCCAGCAAAGTTTTTACTTACAGCTTTTATGAAAAGTGCTTTCATATTATTGACTGCGGCTATTATTTTCTTAGTTCTAGCCAATACGTACATACGTATTAGAGTCCTGCACAAGCTTAGCTTAAATACCTTACAATATAAAATGAGCTGTTATTTTTGAAAGTGGTATAAGTTCACTTCTTTTAATAAATGGAAACAGCGGTAATCTTAGTAAAATGATGTCTGTCTCTATTTTGATAAAATTATTGTTAAGTAATTTTTTTAAACAAAATTGGACTAATACCACTTTAAAAAATAACAGCTCAAATATTGCATATGTTGGTAGTGATGTGTGGCTACCAAAATGTTTTATTTTGTGCAGCTCTTTAGTACGTTTAAAAAATATAGATCGTTGTCTTAAACCTTCCGCTTCTGTAACACAAGCAATTTAGTCATCTATAAAATTTTTATGGAAAACACTCAATTGCTTGAGTACTTTTCATATAAAATTTCTAAGTGACTTCATTGATTGTTGTGCCAAAAATTATTGTTTTTTGTTGCTCCAGTCAGCCATAACACAATTCTTAAGACATTGGAAGTCAGTGGCTGGACTTAGACTAACGAAAATAGTTTTCTACAAGAGTGACCTCAGACTACTAATGAGAAGACTTAGCTGCCTCTGTGGTCTTACATATGACCAGTGTTAAATGGAAGATATGGGAATTAGGTCCGGGAACATTGTAGTACATTACTAAAAATCTAACTTGATTCAAGAATCATGTGGTAAAACACTTTCTTTAGCAGAGTTCTTTATTACAGAGCCTTTTGCATATGCTTTTCCTATAGTCAAGCAACACACAAGTCAATTTGTTTTGTTCAAGTTTTACTTAATTCTCTTTTGAAATTTGCCGCTGGGTCTACACATAAATATTTTATTTCGGTAGTTTTAACATTTTCTTTACACAATCAACTTCCATTTTTGACAGCTTTAAAAGGCACGCATAAAAAGATAATTGCCGAGTATGAGCAAGTCCGTTCCGCTTTCCATTCTTCTTTCCTCTCTCTCTCTCTCTCTCTCTCTTTCTTTTTCCCTTTCCTATAAACTTAAAAGTTGCTAACCTTTCAATCTGTCGTTTTCGATAACGAACGATGTTGATTGAAATTTTACTGTTTTTGTATGTTGTCTGAAAATTTTCCATAAAAATTGTTCGATATCAAATACGGGGATGTTGTGATTTGCGTTAGGTTGTGTGATTTGCTACATGAAATCTAAGATTTTTTTCTTGGGCCTTATGGTCTGGTAGACCAAGACTTCTATAAGGCGTTTTCGGAAAATCCAGATAAATATGAGAGCTTTAACTGAACAAAATAACTGGCCTAAATTGTGAGGAGTGAATTTATGGGCTAGGCTCTGAGTACATACTTTTACTTCAATAGTGCCATAATTCAAAAAGCTTGATTTTAAGGAAAAATTTTTTCAGTTATTACGCCCTTGAAGTAAATGACAGCGATATAGCCCATCGTGAATATTAATAAAATAATAAGCCGTAGCACTGCAAGTAAAGTGCTGCATGTGAAGTAGACTCAGTTTGCTGGGTGCAGAAGTTCAAGCTCCTCAAGAGAGAGGCAATAGGTACTAAAGGACTGCACAAGCATACTTGAATGGCTTACAAGCACTTTCAAGTATAAAATGTTACACATGTTTGTAATGACAAGTGTTTTTCAAGTATGCTTGTGCATTACTTCAATATGCTCTGCTCTTTTTAATTTTTGGCCCTTTTTTTACATTTTTTCTTTAATAAATTAATTTATTTTGGTCACTTTTCAAAACAAAAGTTCTGCATATAAATTAGACTCAATTTTCTAGGTGTAGAAGTTCAAGCCTCTCAATTGGGAGACACTATTTACTTTTTTTTTCATTTGGGACTTTTTACTTTCAAGAGAGCTTTTTGATTAAAGAAACGTAATTGATTTTGGTAACTTCTAAAAGCAAAAGCAACGAGTTACTTTAAAAGAACTGCAATCAGTTTTAACTATGATTTCTGATGACTTAAACCCATTTTTTCCACAGTACCAATATTGGAACAATTTAATTTTTTGCATAATTTTGTTTCTTAGAAAGTAAATTTTTTGCTGGGTAGTTTGAAAATCTACTTCGGTATTGGTAATGATCTGCACAGTAATATATTGTCCTAATTTTTTTTTTCAAATGCCAGTTACTCTAGTTGGTTATAAAAGGTGATTTTATAAGAACTATCGGAAATTTAAAAAAAAAAACACATAAAATTCAGAAAAATGCATGAAATATTTATTTGGATCGATAGTTGGGTCGATATAATTTAATGTTTGAAGATTATTTCATGCAAATGTTGGCCGCGGCTGCGCCTCAAATGGTCCATCCGCTTAGTCCAATTTTGGCATACTCTTTCCAACATTTCGGCCGGTATCTCACGAATAATGTTGGCAATGTTGGCTTCCAGTGCGTCAATCGAAGCGGGCTTGTCCCTATAGACATTAGCCTTAACATAGCCTCACAAAAAATAGTCTAGTCTAGTCTAGCGTGAAATAAACTGTTCACCGAACTCGCCTCTCAATTGGTCCATTGTTTCGCGTGCTGTGTGGCATGTGGCACCGTCTTGTTGAAACCACATGTCATGCAAGTCAAGCTCTTCCATTTTGGGCAAAAAAAAGTTTGTTATCATCGCACGGTAGCGCTCACCATTCACAGTAACGTTGTGATTCGCATCATCTTTGAAGAAATACGGCCCAATGATGCCGCCAGCCCATAATCCGCACCAAACGGTTGTTTTTTGCGGATGCATTGTTAGCTCTTGCAATGCTTCTGGCTGCTCTTCACTCCAAATACGGCAGTTTTGCTTGTTCACGTATCCATTCAACCAGAAATGAGCCTCGTCGCTGAACACAATTCTTCGATAAAAAAGTGGATCTTCATCTAAATTTTCAAGAGCCCATTCACCAAAAATTTGGCGTTGTGGTATGTCGTTTGGCTTCAATTCTTGCACCAGTTGTATCTTATAAGGCTTCACACCCAAATCCTTCCGCAAAATTTTCCACGTAGTGGAGTAACAGAGGCCCAATTGCTGCGAACGGCGCCGAATCGATAATTCACGGTCATCACCAACACTGGCCGATACGGCTGCGATATTTTCTTCAGTTCGCACTCTACGTAAGCGTGTTGGTGGTTTAATGTCCAACAATGTAAATTTGGTGCGAAATTTTGTTACAATAGCCCGAATAGAAGCCTCAGTAGGTCGATTAAACTGACCATAAAATGGAAGAAGCGCGCGATGAACTTTCTTAACAGAGCACGCATTTTGGTAATAAAATTCAATAATTTGCAAGCGTTGTTCGTTTGTAAGACGATTCATGATTAAATTATAGACCAAACTGAAGATGTTTGACAGTGACACAAGATACAAAACGTGCGTGAGCTGTCAAAACTAGTGTTGCCAAAAAGATAATAGCAAAAAAATCACTCTTTAGTTATAAATTTTAAACAAATTCTGGCCAAAAATTAAACTTTTTTATATTAAAAAAATGTTTTGAATTTAAATTTTCTATAAAAAATGTATTTTTTGTTATTGGTGTGGAGACAGAACACTGTGTTAGTTAAACAAGGAAGTTTCTTTGTGTGAATTAGTTTTATAAAAAAAAATATATACAAATTATTAGGATTTATGGATCAAAAAACATGATGAAAAATTTTTATTTTCTTAAAGAAAAGCATGATAAAATTTTTTTTTAAATATTCAAGATGTCTGTTTAATAATTGCCTTACACTTGATGGCAGAAACAACAAAAAAAAAAACAATTTTTCATATTTTATATTTTACACCCAAGTTAACATGTTGCCAAAAATAAAAGACGAAAGCATAACAAACATATTCAGTTATTCATGAGTATGAAAATTGAATGTGATGTAAGTGAAAGTTGTAGGTTGGTTGGTTGTTTGGTTATTTGTTATTAGATACTCGTACGTACTTGCATGCATACAAATACGACTACATTGAAATGACAAAACCCATGTAACTCTAACATTTTTCAAATTGTGGTGAGCTCTTGGTTTGTTAATGTTTTATTTTTATTTATTTACCAAATAATTGCTAACTGAAAAGTCATTATCATCACTATTATCGCAAATTAATTATTATTGTAAGCTCAGTCATGAAGAAAGACATTGTAGAGTTTCAAATCGTATAATTATTTTGAAGGCCGTTTGGCTTTCAAGTTCGTTTTACTTTCAACACTTTCATTACAAAAAAAAAAGGAAAAAGAGAGAAAGAAAGAAAGACTTTTTCCCACCGCATGACATGACAATTTATAATGAAAATGAAATGTAAATTGAAATTGAAATAATTTCTGTGGTTTATTAATGCCAAGTAATGAAATAAATACACACACACAGATTATAAGTATTATTATGATTAGAGTGAGTTTTTGTTTTAATTATTAATTGAAATAATTTTAAATCAATTTGAACACAACATTAAAAAAAAGTTTTTATAAATGAGAAACTATAAAACCCATCATAAACATTTATAAATTATATTTTCATGTGTAACTGTGTAATTTGAATGGATAAGGGAGTGAGTGAGTGCAGCATAAATTAATAATTTTATTTTATTGAGGGATTGATTTTTGTTTTTTCAATTATAATTTAAAATTTAATGTTGGCTATACGAAATGAAAGGTTTTATGTTAGCATTAAAAGAAACTTTATATAGAAAGAGTGATTTTTTTGCTATTATCTTTTTGGCAACACTAGTTTTGACAGCTCACGCACGTTTTGTATCTTGTGTCACTGTCAAACATCTTCAGTTTGGTCTATAATTTAATCATGAATCGTCTTACAAACGAACAACGCTTGCAAATTATTGAATTTTATTACCAAAATGCGTGCTCTGTTAAGAAAGTTCATCGCGCGCTTCTTCCATTTTATGGTCAGTTTAATCGACCTACTGAGGCTTCTATTCGGGCTATTGTAACAAAATTTCGCACCAAATTTACATTGTTGGACATTAAACCACCAACACGCTTACGTAGAGTGCGAACTGAAGAAAATATCGCAGCCGTATCGGCCAGTGTTGGTGATGACCGTGAATTATCGATTCGGCGCCGTTCGCAGCAATTGGGCCTCTGTTACTCCACTACGTGGAAAATTGTGCGGAAGGATTTGGGTGTGAAGCCTTATAAGATACAACTGGTGCAAGAATTGAAGCCAAACGACATACCACAACGCCAAATTTTTGGTGAATGGGCTCTTGAAAATTTAGATGAAGATCCACTTTTTTATCGAAGAATTGTGTTCAGCGACGAGGCTCATTTCTGGTTGAATGGATACGTGAACAAGCAAAACTGCCGTATTTGGAGTGAAGAGCAGCCAGAAGCATTGCAAGAGCTAACAATGCATCCACAAAAAACAACCGTTTGGTGCGGATTATGGGCTGGCGGCATCATTGGGCCGTATTTCTTCAAAGATGATGCGAATCACAACGTTACTGTGAATGGTGAGCGCTACCGTGCGATGATAACAAACTTTTTTTTGCCCAAAATGGAAGAGCTTGACTTGCATGACATGTGGTTTCAACAAGACGGTGCCACATGCCACACAGCACGCGAAACAATGGACCAATTGAGAGGCGAGTTCGGTGAACAGTTTATTTCACGCTTGGGACCAGTCAATTGGCCGCCCAGATCGTGCGATTTAACGCCTCTAGACTATTTTTTGTGAGGCTATGTTAAGGCTAATGTCTATAGGGACAAGCCCGCTTCGATTGACGCACTGGAAGTCAACATTGCCAACATTATTCGTGAGATACCGGCCGAAATGTTGGAAAGAGTATGCCAAAATTGGACTAAGCGGATGGACCATTTGAGGCGCAGCCGCGGCCAACATTTGCATGAAATAATCTTCAAACATTAAATTATATCGACCCAACTATCGATCCAAATAAATATTTCATGCATTTTTCTGAATTTTATGTGTTTTTTTTTTTAATTTCCGATAGTTCTTATAAAATCACCTTTTATTTCTAAAATGATGTTTATCTCCTTAGAAAATTAAATTTTTTTTACTTAAAGAACACGACTACCTGCTTTTATTTAATAAATGAAAATTTACTAATTAATTGTAGAATAGTGCACTTTATTTATCCGAAAAATTTAGTTTAAATCGGGTCAAAGACAAGCTTACCTGCCTGGAGAAGGGCTATTTGGTCAGAAAAAGCTGATCTGTTAGTATGGGTAAAGAGAACTAAGTTTTTCAGGCAGAAATACAATCCATAGAGCTCTGCCTAAGAGAGAAACTAGAAAGAGACACAAGTAACAGACATCTTTATTCAAAACTGGTCCGGGTTGCTAAAACTTCTAAAAAGACAAGCACAAGCACAAGACAGGTTCACTTGAGAAAGCAGACGAACTCGCAAGAAAAGGTGTAGCTAATAGATTCTTTGCCCTAAAAGGATTATAGCTCTATTAAGGTCAGATTTAAGAAGTGGCTTGAAAGAGAATAGCAACAACAAACGGTATCATGTACAGGTGAGAATAAAAAAGTCATCCGATATTGTTTGGCTCTATTTTTTTTTTCTAAATGGAAATGAAATGTGTGCCGTTGCTCCGTCCTGTTGCAACCACATGTTCTCCAGTCCTAATTCGTTCAATTGCAGCAGAAAAAACTTGGTTAACATGGCCCTATAGCAAGCACCGTCCACTGTTGTCGTTTGACCAGCCCGTGCAGTCACTTTGAGCGGGTGTAATGGCTCCTCGTGCATCACTCGTGGATTTTCGGTGCCCCAGAAGCGATAGTTTTGCTTGTTCACGTACCCGCTGAGGTGGAAATGAGCCTCGTCGCTCATTATGATTTTGGTCGAAAAATCGTCCACTTCGATTATTCCGCGTTCTTGGGGAGTATATCGCTCCATGGCTTATTCTATTCTACATCTGTCTAGTTCACAAAAGTCAAAACAGATTTGACATTGGCCGCCATTTGCAAAAATAAGAGCATCTTCCAATAGGGTGATTTCTTTTAGCCCACCTTGTATATCATTCTGATCTCGGAAGAGAACAAAAAAATTACTTAGCTTGACCCGGTCACAGGACTCCTGACTGGACATTGCAGAGTATTGAAATACTTGGCTAATATGAGGATCTGTCTAAATGATCTCTGCAGGTTATGTAACGAAGATGAGAAACATCAAAACACATATTGTGTCACTGTAATGGTCTAATTTGGACAAATTTTCGCCACTTAGGGCAACATTACCTACAACCATTGGATATGGCGGACAAATCACCCAAAGAAGTTTTTGAATTCTTAGTGAATACTAGACTCTGGCTAGACTTGTAACTTGAGAGTAGTGTCACAATAGATCTATTTTGGCTCCAGTGTCCAGGTAACTTGTTCCCGCTTCTCAGTCTAATTCTATTTCTACCTGCCTTATATCCTTCACTTCAATAATTTAATTTTAGCTAAAATTATACAGCAAATGCAGTGAAAATGAGTGACTTTATAAAGAATTATAATGTTAGGCTCTCTCGTCCAATTCATTTTAGTCGTCATATACCCTTTTTTATTTTAATAGATTTTTAGCTTTAATTGTAATTAAAATGCAGTAAAAATATGTATTAAATTGTAAAATAGTGCTGTTCCTGTTCCTGTTCCTAAAAATAGTGCTATCTAGTTCTGCAAATAATTTCGTTTCCATCAAAGCAAAGAGAGACTTGTCTCCCATATATCCTTTATTTTAAAAATGTAATTTTAGCTAAAATTATAATTAATTTTCAGGGAAAATTGATTATAAATCTTATAAATGGTGTTGTTAGTTAATCCGTAAAAGTTCGTTAAAATCGGTGAAGAGATAAGCTTACACTACATATATCCTTTATTCAGTTTAATTTAATTTAAACTAATTTAATCTATATTTATACAGCAAATGTACTGAAAATTACTTCCAGAACTATAGTTCCAGTATATTTTACTTAAATCGGTGACAGCATATGTCCACCTTCCATATATCCTTTTGTTAAAAAAAAATTAATTTTAACTGTAAATACAAAAATAATGCACTAAAAATTAATGAAAAATAAATAAATAAATAAAAATTTCACAACAGTCAGTGCAACGGTACGACTAACTTCCATGTATCCATTTTAGCTTAAGCTATAAACCAAATGCATTGCAATTGAGTAGCTATTAGTAGAATTATAATGTTAGCTTCTCTAATTAAATTTATTTAAACTAGTGAAAGGATATACCCATATATCCTTTATTTAAAGAATAAAATTTTAGTTTAAATTATAAATCACATACGCTGAAAATAACTAAATTCTTAGAAAACTATATAAGGCTTTCCAGTAGATTCTACTTAAATCGGTAATAACGTGTGTCTACCTCCCATATATCCTTTATTTGAAAAAAATTAAGTTTAGCAATAATTACAGTTACAACTTACTTAAAATTGGTAATAAATAAATGAATTAAATAAATTTCACTGTACCCAGAATACGATAATTTATCGTATATCCTTAAAAATAGTGTTAGCTACTAACCTTGTCAATTTTTATTTGTATTACGAGGTCGGATTGATATTGAAGCTACCTAAGTAGGAAAAAAACATTTTTTTTTCAAAAACAATTTAGTTTTCGACATAGTCTCCTTTTAGCTCAATACACTTAGTAAGACGATATTCCAACTTTTTTATACCATCTGAATAATAGGATTTTGGGAGCCTCTCAAAATACGCATTAGTTTCAGTAATCACTTCTTCGTTTGAGATGAATCTTTTTTCAAGTTTGCAAATAGGAAAAAGTCACTAGGAGCTAAATCTGGGCTATAAGGTGGATGATCAACCAATTCGAAGTGTATTTCACGTAATTTTAACATCGTATCTAATGCTGTGTGAACCGGTGCGTTGTCTTGAAGAAAGAGCAAACGCGACACCCATCTTGCCAATAGCTTTTTCATATGCAAATGTTTACCATTTCAACAATCTCACGTAACTTGACTCGGCGATTATTCATAACGATATCGAGGGTTTTCTTGATATTTTCTTCAGTAACCACCTCTTTCGGCCTTCCTGTTGATGGTATTGTTGCAGTACTTGTTCGGCCGTGTTTAAATTCAGCAATCCAATATTTTACCATGTAGTCTGACGGGGCAGACTCACCGTAATGTTTATCGTTTTTCCATTTTTCAAGAAACACAAAAGTTGCTTACTTCAAACGACTACAAAAAATAAACTAATCGATGAATTTGGATGAAATTTCAACAGCTGACGTTTGACGTTTGTCTAAAAAAAAAGTTTTTGTGTTTGCGCTGCCATCTAGCGCTAGGTAGCTTCAATATCAATCCGTCCTCGTGTGGTAACTCAGTACATTTTGTTGAGGAACATCCTTTAAAAACATAATTTTCCTATGACTTTTTTCTTATAAATTGCTTAAGTATAGCGCCCTCTCCGAGAGAATATTTCGAAATTAATTTAAAGATTTTAATTTAAGTTTTTTAGTAAGAAAGCTCTTAAAAAAATTTATGAAATGAATAGTTTTCTGTTTGTTACAACACACTGTGTATTGAATCTTAAGTGTTTTGTTTTATTTTTCTTTGTTTGTCCAATTTTGGTATTAAAACATCATTGAACGCAGCCATGCTGAAATTTTAATTATTTGTAATATCAACTCAATCAACTTAAAGCTCACTGCAACAATTTAATTCACTGCTTATCTTTAGCTTTTCTGCTTGTGACAGATCATCTATCTGGTTTGTTGTTTATAACTGTGGTGGACCGACCGCCTACAATGGTTGGTTGGTTGGTTAGTTGGTTGGATTTTGGTTGCCGTCTTATTATTCAAACAAAATAATGAGCAATTATTTCTTGTTACTTGTCGCATTAAAGCAAAACTTTTTGCCTTAAGAAAAAAAAAAAAAAAACTATAAATAAATATTTTGTAATACAAATATAATAATTTTTAATGTTTGAAACTCAACTTGTCTTTAATAAACATGAAATTTTGTTTAATAATGATGTCACGTTTCTTTTTATTGTTTTGCTTTTTTAACAAACAATTTTAAAGTGAACTTAAAGTTTTCCAATAGGAAATTTTAGAGATTTTAGTGTTGCAATATGTATGTTTATCTTAATATGCTCTAATAAACATCTTTAAATTAAGTTGTTATGTATTTACAAAAACAAAATAAAGGCTTCGATATTTTATCAATTTTTTTTTTTATTAATTTTTAAAATGCTTAAAAGAAACTAAATATGCCCAAATGTGCTGCAATAAATTAAATATTAAATGGCAGTGGTAATTAACAAATACATTTGTGAAACAGAATTAACAAGTTACAGTCTTCGAACAAGTTTTTTGGAAATAGAAATTTCAATTATAACAAATATTGTTTAATCCTTGTAAAAATTTCTGCAATAAATGTTACAGTTCGCTGTGCTATTTATTATAGCCCCTAATGATTCATAACAAAATTTACAGGCTAAGTCTAGTATTCCAAGAGGCTAATAACGACTTTAAGTATAAATTATGACAAATTTTTCATACAAATTTATCACAATATCGATTTCAAGTCTACTTAATTGAAATTTTTAAGACCTTTTTAAAAAATTTCTGCTACAACAATCTTGCATTTGCACTCAACTTATTTCTCTTTTTACTCAAGTTTTTGTTTAATGGCACAAAATTGGAAATTTTTAACGTATGATTTAGGAGAGACTTAAAACGGATCAACACTGCTTGTGTCAATTACATTTATTAATCGAGTCCATAATTTTAAATGTAATTGCAAGAAATCATTAATTTATTATTTTATTTAATAAAACATATTTAAATCAACAATAATTCAATTAATCACACTGAATAAATTAATTAAACTAATGAAATATTTAATTAAATTAAAATAATTATTAAAGGAAGAAAATAAAAAAAATCAACGTAATTGGAATAAACACTTATAAAGATTAATATTTTGTTAAGCCCATGTGATATTCAAAATAATAAAAAAAATCTTTTTAATATTTTTTATTCTAGAAAAAAAAAAAAAATAACTAAACTTTTTATGCAAATTTCATTCAATAAAAAAATATAAAAATCTTATTAAAAGTTTTCCTTAAAAAAAAACTAAAAAGAATAAACAAGTGCCTTAAACCACACATTTTTCTACAAAGAAAATTATATTAAAAAAAAAACAATCTTCTTCAAAACTTTCTCTCTCCCATAAAACTCTCTATTGAATCATGAGTAGTCAACCCGCCAGTCAACCAGATAGTATCGATTTGGCCTATGATATGTGGGCTGGACAGTTTGAATTTGTAGGCCCCACAACATCCGCATCTTCTGCCGCAGCAAACAATAAAAAATCACCTCTCAATAATACTCTACAATTTGGTGATCGCACCTCTAGTCACAAACTCTCCAACGAAAGTCTAGAAGATTTAAATTTAAATTTTACCAATACAAACTCCAACAGCAGCAGCTCAGCCTATTCACTGGGTTGTGGTGGTTACGATACCAATTACGGTAAACAGCCGATACTCATTGATCAGGAAACATTTTTAAGTTTAAATCCTGGCGATTTTGATGATATTGTGCCATCGGGTCCCAATTCACTGATTTTTATTGATAATAAATTAGTGGATCTGGAGTGTAATAATAATAAAATTATTAATTATGAAAGCTTAACTAATAAATGCAATAACAAAACAAACAATACGAATACAAACGGTTTTAAATTGGAAAATTTGAAAAATTTTAAAAATAAATTAATCTGTGATTACGAAGATAAAACAACAACGGCTTTGAGTGAAAACAATAACAACAATAGCAAAATGAATGGCATAAGTTTGGAAATGTGTGAAAATTTAAATGAACAAGTAAGCGTTTTAATATATTTTTGTAAGATAAATTAATTTCAAAAATTCCTAGGTAATAAATACTCTTGCTGGAACTATATAAATAGGAAAAAATGAAAACAACTAATGGTGCATTTTATTTATATTTGGGTTGATTAAGTAAGTTCACCGCCAGTAAGCTGATGTACAGCTTACTAAAAAATGTTGATCAAAAATTCTTATTATAAAAAAATCAAACGATAACATTAGAATTTCAGTACAACATTTGCAACCACTATTTAATAGTTCTTCTCTTTGTATGACTAGAAATGGTAGAATATTTTTCTTAAAAAACTAACACAGACATTGTAGACTTAACTATCACATGAGTAAAATCGGTGTAGTACAAGACGACTCCTGTTGTTTCTGTCGCGAAGAACAGGAAACGTCGGAACACATTCTCTGCGAGTGCCCAGCGGTGGCAAGACGCAGAATAAGCTGCTTGGTTAGTGGGGCATTGGTCCCAGAAGATCTAGGCAAGATTAGTCCTACAACAATTGCGAGATTCGTAAGGAGTCTCGGTTTGTAGTTAGGAACTGGGCTGCGATTATAGCCAATAACACAGAAATGACTTAAATTTCCAATACATTTTTTTTTTTGCTTATAATTTCAGTAATGTAGCTCGTTATGTTTTTCAAACATAACAGAAATTGTTCTTTCAAAGTGGAGATTAATTTATAAAACTGCTATTGTAGCAACATTAGTAGGCGATAAATCATATAGCGAGTTACTTTTCAGCCGAAAATGAGTGACTGGTTTTCTTTCGCTGTCCTTTGAATCAAAGTAGAGAGCCTGGAAGTAGTTTTTTAATTTTGAAAAATAAAATTCAATTCATTTTTAATTAATATGACTATTCTATTAAGCTTGAGGCCTTATTTTTAAAAAATGTATTTTTATATCGATATTTCGCTCCAATTTGTGTAGCTTCTTCAAGATATAATTATAAATTTGTTTTTTTAATAATATATTGAGATGACTTGTGTTAAAAACCGAAAAACCAAATAAACGATAAGTTAAAAGCTAGTGGGCCTCTTTTTCAGTCGAAAATGGGTGACTAGTTTTCTTTGGTTTTGAAATAAGGTGCGTAACTGTAGGTTTTGATAGTTTGTTTAACACTCATATGACGAATTCTACTAAAATATATCTATTGTTAAATATTTTTGGGTTTCAAATGTTTACAAACATGTAAATAAGCAACATTATTTACACAACATACAGCTGATAATAAGTGTGCTTGTAAAAGTGCAATTTTTCATTTCATGCTGTGAAATCCTCATCATGTCCCCCAGTTGAGCCCACAAGAACTCCGTTATTGTGTGCCTGTAACGAATGCGCCGCGATTTCGTTCTCAACTTTCAGAAAGTAAGGTCTGACCAAAATCCGCCCAGACCATTCGTTGTGGGTGCATTTGTTTCTCATGGATTGCATAAAGATTTTCTGAGCCCCAGAACCCCAAATTCCATTAAGACGGAAATCGGAGAAGATGACTTTTTTCGAAAAATTGCCTTTAACTACACTTTTTTCCATTATCCATTGAACGAATTGCCGGTACGGATATTTTCTAATGGGAACATGTCTTCTTTACAATCCAATAAAAAAAATTACAACTTTCGCAAAAAAAAATACTTGTTTTTATTTTAAAATAAAAAAGAGCACTCTTACTGAGACACCTTTTACTTCTGCAGCGGTTTGAGAATTATTTTGAATGGTCTACAATATAAATTTATTCCTTTAAAAAATATCACAGACAAGCCAGCGATAGGTTTTGCTACTTAAAAAAAATTCTCTTTAAGTGTTTTAACAATACGGAACTCATAGCCTATCGCACTATCTGTCTCCCAGTGGTATTTATGAGCTCTCTCTCTCTCTCTCTCTCTCTATAATAAAATCAATCTTGCCGCCTAGAAAGCACTTAGTATTTTAAGTAATTTTCATATAAAATTTTTTGTCGATTTGATTGGCTGTGTTAGAGAAACAGCACATTAGATGTTTCTTAGGATAATTTTATTTTTTGACATATCTTTATTGTTTTCACATAAAATTTATGAAAACTGTATTTCTGTTATGCGTACAGAGGCTGGCTGTCGCACGACCCCTATAATTGACATTTATGTAAGTCTGCTCGTTCGTATAGTCCTCTTTTATTATTTTTTTAAATTAAATTTATCTTCTTGTCAAACTGTTTCTCTTACTCTTTCTCTCGCGGTAGTTACAGCCAATATTTCAGAAATATTTTACTAGTTCAAATGTCATTTTAATTAAAATATTTTTATTTTTTGAATTTCCATCATTCATGTCATACGACTTGCTTAGGAAAACAGTAAAAAAAAATTTTAAATTACGAACCCTCATCATAAATAATTAATAAATTGAAAAAAAGTAGACACTAATTGCCTTTGAAATGTTTTTACAGTGGGTGGCAAAAATATAAGTCTAAGCCAAGTGGTCATGTAGAAAATGAATTAAAATGTTTTTATCCTTTTTTTTATAAAATTCTATGCTGAAGTGAAATTTAAAAATGTCTATTTCAATCAATTAACGATTTATGCACACAGAAAACAATTTTGGTTGTGAGAACTAAATTTATCAGTTGTGATTAGCAAATTTTTTACTTATGAGCAACCATAATTCGATTATATAGAACAAAATTTAGTTCTATTAAAAATATTTCAAGCTGTAGAAGCGATTTCCTATTATTATAGCTAAGAAATTCCATTAACACAATCGAATTTTTGTTTAGGAACAGATGTATGTAGTTCTCACAACCAAAGTTGTTTTCTCAGTGTAATAAACTTAATTAACAAAATAGGGACACACTCATCTACTCCTTTTAACTAAATGCTTGCCTACCTAAGTATGTTTGTATGTACTTACACGTGTAATACAAACTAATTTTAAGTTGACCACATGAAAAGCTACTTTAGTTTACCTTCATACACAGTGTGTATCGTGTATTTGTGTGTGTACGAATATTTGAATGTATACAAATTTATTTAGTTAATTTTCTTGTTAAATGGGATCTATAATAGATATTTTTGTTTGACTGGAATTTCTATTGTGTCTGTCGGTCTATTCACATTTATAAAACTCACAACAGCTAAAGCTAAGCGGTGAAAAAACACAAAATACAAGCATTTGAATTATTGGCATATAAAAGTTATAGTCATGCATTTTAACATTTAGTTACGGATAAGAATTTGCATGCGCCTGCCTTGTTAGAGCAAAAATAATTTATTGTTTAGATGAAAATAAAATTAAAATTAACTTAATCTTTATCGATTTAAAAAACAAAACGAAAACGTTTTTAACTTTAAATAAACAAACACACCAGTCAGTTTACCATCATGCATAACACTGCTACCACTGAAGAAGATGATGACGTGAGTATTCGTTTTGGTTGTACACGGCTTTTTCAGTGTCAAAATCAATATTTTATTGATTTTTTCTTTGTGTTTTCAACAAACTAAACTTAAAAAGCTAAATAAAGCAAATGAAAATTATTGTGAAATGTGTTTCTTATAAAAAAGTATTGATTTTTGTTTGTGTTAATTTAAAAAAAAAAATGAAAAAAAAATGTTTTTACTGTCCGTTGATTCATTAAGTCATTTTAAAATACTGGTGGATAGTGAATAAATCTTGCAATCCAGAGGTCGCAGGTTCAATTCCTACGTAAAGCCTGGGTAGCGCTTCATATGGCCTAAAAAATTATTAAATTAAAAAAAGAAATATATAAACAAACAAACAAATTTTGTTTTATTAACATGAGGAAATAAATGGCCACTTTATAAAATTTTCCACAGTGTTTGTATTCGTTTGCCACTTTAAGGGCTTTTTTTCTAGCAGCTTTTTTGTGGTTTTTTGAGATTTTTGAATGTGCATTCGATAGCAAGTCTTCGATCTTAGTAAAAATCATTCGATAAAAAAAAACTAAGCTATCGGAACCAGAACAAATTACTTTTTTAACGAGCGCGGTCAACAGAAAGTTAAAAATATGTAAGTTTTATTTAGTTTTAGGTTAAAACAATTATTTATTGCAACTTTTAATAAATTTTCATTTTTTAAATTAGAAGAAAAAGGTGCCAGAAAAAGCAATTGCTCATTCATATTATCAAAAATTCTTTTGCATAATTGTTGCCTAAATTCATGCAGCAGTTCTTTTTTATTCACATTTGTGCATAAATCTATTACAATTAAAAAAAAATCACGATATCTATGGATATCGTAAGCGGTGATTTGCTAACTCCACACGCATCGATAATTCCATACGATAGTCTGCTCGCTATCAAATGCGGTGATTAGACACCTGATGTGGCACTTATAGCTTCATAAAATATGTGCGAAAATTGTGTTGTCTGTTTGCAACATTGGACAAGTAGAAAACAATCTGATCTTAAATTTAGTAGACCTAAAAAAAATTAATAAATTTTTTTTTTTTTTTAAATAATAAAAGTTACTAATTGTTTTCAAACAATAGTTAACCAAGATGAAATTATATATCCAATTCATATAAAACTTTTTGTTACGGAGCAATTTGTTAAACCCCTTCAAAAATGTTTCAAGTGTTTTGTTTATCTTTTCAAAAAAATTTTCTTGGCTAAGCCATGAAAAGTTAAAAGCAGCCATGTCGAAGGACCATAAATTAGACAGGATCCAAATTTTTTCAAATCTGTTAACCAACTGGAACAGCAAACCCGCAATACGATGAATCGCATTGTAAAAACAGATTTTATCGATATTTTATAGAATTCGTTTTGAGATTAAAATCGTTATGTGTGATGATTATGTTTGTGTTGGTAACTTCATCGTAAACTATATTTTGTCCCGAAAATGGCTTCTGAGTATTTAGTCTCTTATCCAAAAAAAAAATTGACGTAGACTTTAAAGTAAAATTTAGGAAAAAATTATAATTAAAGCATTAAATTATAATTAAAGCATTTAATTTAAGAAGAAAAATTAGATAAAACCATTAACGAATTACATATATTACACTTTCCTTAATATGTAGTAATTACGAAAATAATTAAAAATATTTACACAAAAAAATACGTTGACAGCACAAATTTGTTTGTTTCTATTTTTTTTACTTCATGCTTTTCGTTTATTTTGTGCACAATCACAGCCACTTAAATATAATTTAATTGAATCGACAATTGCATTCAATCGATATAAATAAGTTACAGAATCGTATTATTTGTATTACAACCAAATATTCCGAATTTTCGCATCACAATGTTTCATTTCAGTAATTCCAAATTTTCTTGGAAATCATAAATCAGGATACTATAGAGGATGAGTTAGCGAGAAGTGGTTCATGTTGTAGTGTCCACAAAAGTTGATTTTATTGATCAATTTAAACTTCTTCTTACTGGGAGTGAAAAAATTTAATTTTTTTTTTTTTAAATAATTATTTTTTAACTTAAACTGAAAATGCAAATAATTTTTCTAAAATGAATAAAAAAAATAGTCTAAAAATTTTATGTCTTTTCATGTTTTTTTTTTTTTTTTTGTCATTTAAATATAATAATTCATTCGATTTACTTGATACAAGTTTGCTTATTCGCTTTTAAAACATATAAAATTATTTGAATTCCGCTTAGAGAACAACAACAAATGTAAATTCTTTTTAAAAACGAAATATTTTTCGAATACGAATAAGGCCGATATACAGAAATATTTTTTTGTTTTAAAAATTAAAAAAAAATCCTCAACTTCTTTAATTTGATCTAGGACTTTATACGAAACAAAGTGAGGGTAATTTTAAAAAATAAAACTAATAGGAAAATAAATTATTAAACTTAAAAACATAAGCCTCCCTAATATACAGCCCAGATACAGAAATAATTTTTTTCTTGTTTTAACAATTAAAAAAACATCTCAGCTTCTTTAATCTGATCTAGAATTTTTAATGAAACAAAGTGACGATTATTTTTTCTTAATAAAATTAAAGAAAATAAATTTTTACATTTAAAAACATAAGCCCCCCTAATACTTTTTTTTTAATTTAGGTTCATTTGCTTACAAAAACAAAAAAACTTTTAATGTTATTTAAATTACAACAAGATTACCCTCATTGAGGGTTGCAAAAAAAAAAAAACAAAAACAAAACTAACAGATATTATTTACAGGAACTAAAAACAACACAAAAAGAATCAATTTAATGAATTTGTAACGTATTTATGTGATGGTCTTGTATGTATTTTCAGTTTCCGGTTGAGTTTGCTCATAAAAATAAATTAAACAGTTTTTTTTCTTCAAATTCATTGTTTAAGTCATTAAGGTTAAGAAGGCTTACTTCAGTTACCACTAAAGCAACACACATATAAAAATCTAACAACATGTGTGGCAAAGCTTTCCACTTTGTTTGTGTACTTTTTAAAGAAAAAAAATCTAATCAATTTAATGCACACTTTCCATTGAAACATTTTAAAATTTATCTGGGTTATTAGTTTGCCAATAAGCTAAGAAAGAGATCTCAATTAAAATCTCATTTAAAATTGTTTTATAAACATTGTTTTCCTTTTAGTTTTTTATTCATGAAATTGATTTAAATATACTTGCATTGGAGATATGAAAAGAAAAGATAAGAGGAAAAAAGAGGTCATTATGGGCTGCTTTGGAACAAAAGTGAAATTATTTTCAATACAAAGTATGTAAATATAATGAAATATATATTTATTTTCAAATAAAATTTCCGTTGTAAACAAAGAATAAAGATAAAAGAATTACAAATTAGAACAAAAGCAAGAAAGAGTGTCTCAGTAAGAGTGCAGTTTTTCATATTTTTTGGGAGACTTTTAATTCTTTTCATTGAACTGTAAAGAAGACATGTAGCGATAAAGCATGGTATAAATATCTGCCCCGATAATTCATTCAATTTGTAATTTAGCAAAGTGAAGTCAAGGGCAATTTTTCGAAAGAAGTCATCTTCTCCAGTAAAGCGCATTTTGATCTGAATGGCTTTGTGAATACACAAAATTGTAAAATATGGCAAAACTAGCAACTCTCTGGTGCGTATTTTTATCAGGTATTACTCTTTTGAAGTTGAGGCCCAAATTGTGGTGAGTGTGAACGTTACAAAAACATGCTAACGTACTTAGTTTTTGTGGCCTCAACTGGACGACATGTATGTGAACAATATGTGTCGCACATCTGCTGAAATATTTTATATTCTTTTTTCGAGAAGACCTAAAAAATACTCTTTTACTGAGACATCCTTTATAAAGAAACTGAATGTGTATTGTATAATTGGACCATTAATTTATTTGTTATTGAAACAAAAATAATTTTTTTTATCACACAGAATTTTATGAAGTTGAATTAAATTAAAAAATTAAAACACATAAATAAAAAAAAAATTGAATTGGAATTAGCAGCGAGAGCAAGTCACCGGCTTACTGTGGTCAGAATAGACCTATTGTAACACTACGTTTACTTTAAAAATCTTCCTTAATAGTATTCATTACGTATTTAAATGCTTTTTTGGGTGATTTGTTCGCCCAATATAAACAATTACAGTGATACAATATGTGTTCTGCTATCTCTTCGTCTTCAATACATAACCTGCAGGGGTCGTTTCGACTATTCAGCAATATTCAGTCATGGCTACTACAGTCTAGGCCGGAATTCCTCATATTAATAGATTAATACACTACCTACTAGTCCATAGAGCACCCTGTTTTTAATATGCACACATTTTTTTATACAGGGTGTCCGCCGGAAAGGTATACTACTTTGTTTTGCCGCCATTTTGGTAAACATTAGTCTGGACAGTTCATATTGGGCAGTCGTGAAGTAGACACGTGGCAAATTTATTATGAAAAAATATTCGATAAACCCACGTGTTTTAATTACCAGGATTACAATGGAATTACTGTGAGACTTCTTTCCACAACAAGTTATTTCAAGAAATGGCGATGTTGATTGGCCTCCACGGTCGCCTGATTTGACTGTAATGAAAAATGTGCTCAAAAGGATTCGCATTTGTGAGACTAACAGAGGCGGACATTTATCTGATATTGTATTCCATACATAATTGCTGACATTAAATAAAACATTTATCAATATTTGATCCATTCTCTTTCATTTAATCAAAAATTATTAACAAACAAAGTAGTATACCTTCCCGGCGGACACCCTGTATAAGCCTTTAAAATGTTTAAAAACATTTAAATAATTTAATGCAAAATCCTACATAATTTTGCAGAATCATTTGCAGCATTGAATGTTCTTCACTTATTATATTCCACATTGTTGTAAAAAAGAAAATATTAAAATTTTCTCTTGCAATTTATCCACTCGTATTTATTTACTCAAAATGTTGCTTTAATTATTTTTTAAACTCATTCATAGATGTGTTTTGCTGCCAATTTCATCTAAATTTTTTTATTTTCTTTCATCTTAATCTTTTCTAAAACAAAAATTAAATCAGCTTTTGTGGATATTTTTTCTTAATTTCAAAATGTTTGATTTTTGACTTATAGATTTTTTTTTTACATTGCAAATTATTTCTTATCAAACATACTGTTTATTTTAATTATAATTTATTTTGAGTTAATTTAGCATTTTCATAACTATGGCTGCTAATATTGGCAACAGGTGTGCACTATACATATTTTGGTGGGCATTAAAAAGACAAACATTTGTTTTACAAAAATTTCGTTAATTTATTTATACACACAGAAAACAAGTTCGATTGTGAGATCTAAATTTGGTCATAATCAAAAATTCAATTGTGATAATCGAATTTTTTAGTTGTAATAATAGGAATTCGGTAACATAGTCAAAAATTTAGTTCTCGTAATAGTAGTTTGAGCTGTGTTGCCGAATTTATATTGCTGTGCGATTCACTATTCAATTAAAAAAAATTTTTTTTGGTTAAATATAGTTAACCCTAAAATTGAAGAACATGCACTAAGAAAACAACTTCGGTTGTGCCAACTAAAATTGTGACTGTCGAATTTTTTTAACGTGATAGTAGAAAATCAGTCTTACAGCTTAAAATATTTTTAAGAGAACTAAATTTCGGTCCATATTATGGAATTCTGTTTGCCGCAACTAAAAAATTTAATTATCAAAACTGAATTTTTGATTGGAAACAAATTTAGTTGTTTTCTCTGTGTGTGATTCAGTAAAATTATTAACTGTCAGCTGTGTGGTGTTTACTTAACCTAAAAAATCTAAGTGCATGACTTAAATAATAAATATAATAAATAAGCCATTTTCGGTTGCTGTACATGGAATTTTTAGTCGTGAATTTTTAACTCCAGTGCAAACAGAAAAATATGGAGTTCAAAATAACAGCATGTCGAACCTTTAAAAGTTACGGAATCGCACTACTGGAGTTCTCGTAAGTTCTTTTTTATTGTTTTAAATATAAATAAATGAAGGAAACTTTTGTTTTGCTTTATAAAAACAGAAGCTTATATGCTTATGTAAATGTTTTCTAATTGAAACAGCTAGTTTATTAAGCTTGAGGTCGTATTATAAAAATTAATTTTTATACCAATATTTTAATTAAACTATTCACTTAGCTGTTAATAGATATGAAATAGTAATCCATTGATATTATTGGTGTTGTAAGTGATAATTCCTCTCAAATCTTTCAAGAGGAATATACAACTTTTGAACTTCTGTTTGCAATGGCAAGATGCATATTGCGCTGCTTAAGCGATAGAAGTAATATCACAAGAATTACGAATTTCAAAAGAGTTTTAAATGGGTATTGGACTATAGAGACCGCGGACTACTTGACTGTATGAAAACTTTTACGATGGGTAATGTGTCCTTTATAGGAAACGAACACAGTAGCCTTCATCCCTCAGAGACCGCATATACGCTATTTTTGTATAATACTAAGTGAAATTTTCAACGTTTCCTAAAAAATTTCAGAAATACAATTGAGATAAACTATATTCCCAGAATGAAAGCGCTATTCATTGTGGTTATTTTATATTAGGACCCAATCCTTGAGATAGAAGTGTTTGGCCAGAGTGGCTTCCTCTCCTTATAAACCTCTTTTTAAAAAAATCTATCGCATGCGATATTTAAAAAAAAAACCTATTTAACTAGACGTATTTACCTTCACACACATGTGTTTTTCATATAAATTTTTAAGACAATTGGATTGTTCGTTTCCTATAAACAGCACATAAATACTTTTCCATAAACTCAATGGTTATGGAATTTTGAGTTTTAGCTTTATGCTTTTCCCTGCTTATATTTAATAAAAAGACTACTCTTAACTGTATTATTTCTGTGACAGCTAAAATCACCAATTTTCTGCTGTAGATAATTCGAACATGAAACCAAAAAAACTGGTTTTCATGACATCAAAGTAATTTTTTTGTCGTTTTTAATACCAATGCCGATAACATCGGAATCTATAAGAAAGCCGAATATCTGCTTAATATAATCGCCTAACGCTGTATTGTGTTTTTGTACTTTTAAGCAATAAATATTCCTTTTAAAATTTTATTCCAAATATTTTAAAATTTATATTCAGTCACACGCGTAGACACAAAGTTTGTGTAAACTAAAATTAACAAGAGAAATAAATGTTCACTTTGAAAAATTATTGCCTTCTTTTGAACAAAATTTTTGGCATTCTTTTTGATTTTTGAATGTACAGACTGGGCTAGTTTAGGGCCAAAAAATATGAAGAATTTTTGAAGAAAAACAAAAAAAAAAACTTAACAAGACGTTCTACATACTTGTGTTATATATAAACATACAAACACAAAACACATATATACATACATATGTATGTCTATACACATATAAATATAATTCTAAAACTAAAGACGGATATTTAGGCAAATAATTTTCATACGGCTAGATAACCTAGCAAGTATTTTCTTGAACATATTAAATAAAAATTCGATAAACAAACAATTAAAAATTTTTTTTTAAATTTGATAAATTTTAAATAATTGGCAGCAGCTTGACAGCCCCGAGAATTATTTCACAGAAAGTTTTTAGTGATAAAAAATTATATATCTAATAAGAAGTAAAGGAAAAGAAGGAAAAGGGCTAAGAAATTTTCATCATTTTTTCTCATTGGGGAGCCTTGTGCAACCTAACCTAACCTGCTCTTAACAGTTTTGCTAGACTGTAATAAAATGTCATACAAGAAATTATAGGGTCACAGCATTAAAAACAAAGAAATTGTTCGAAATCTCTTCCCCCTGAAATGTTTGCTGGTCTTTTAAGCCCATGTTTGTGCATGCTAAATTTAGTTCTATTTAAAAATGTTTTAAATATTTTTTAGTTAATTTTTTTAGCTTCTGTTTTTGGGGCCATTTAGTTTCAGTGATGTAAATTTGAGTCTTTTTTTTTTTGCTTTGCCACCACCCATTTGCCAACATCAGGAAAACAAGCAAAATAAACAACAATAACAACAGCAACTACTGCACTGCCACCAAAATAAAAAAAAAGAGAAAACATACACACGAACTCACCAAGCAAACTTAAAAAAAATGCTGTGTTTAAATAATTTCAGTTGATTATTTTAGTTGTGCCCCGTTCGACGCAGTGTTGACTGATGACGTTCGCGATAGTTCGGTTTTTTTCTTAATTTTGAATTCTCCATTCTTTCATTATTTCTTTGCATATCTCATCAATAAATTGACTGATGAACAATTGTTTCAAGTGTCTTTTTCAATTTACAAACATTCAATTTGTTAACGCCATTTTTTCGCCATAATTTTTGTTGCAGTTTTCTGTTTTGTTTTTGTGTTTTGCATAAACCCCGTTAAAAAAGATAAAAAAAAAAACAAAATAAAACGTGTTTGAAAAATGTTTGTTGTTGTATTTGTGACAACAAAAATTTGAGTGATTTTCAAATTATTGTTGTTGTTGTTTTTTTTTCTTAATGGTGGGAAATCTTTAGTACACAGCTGCCAGCCCTCTCTTTTTTATGTGTACTAACGGTTTTTATTTTTTTTTTCGAAGTCATCTCTTGCCGTTGGTTGGTGTTGTGCGACTTTAACAAAAATCCTAGAAAAAAAGAGATTAAAGAAATTCATGATCACGTTTTAAATATTCAAAATTGTAGTTGTAAGAAGCTTTTTTTAGTTGTAATTGTATTAAAAGGAAAAACAAATAAGTGAATTTAATAGAAAGGCACAAAAAACTAAAAAAAAGTTGGAAGTGCATTTTTTGTTGTTAAAGCTGTTGTTGTCATAAAAAGTCAAGCAAAAACTAAAACTTACCAAAACAAAAAAAAAAAGCCAAATAAAGAAAGAGTCAATGATCTCTTAACTGGAGTTTCCCTACTTTGTTTTTAAACAACAAAACAACATGCACAGTAATTGTCAATGAAAAAGAAAAAGAAAAAAAAAAAGTGTGTTAAACAAAAACAGGAAGCCTATATACCAAATTTATACATACAAAAGCTTTACTTTATTACAAAAAGAAAAGCTTTTTTATGAGTTTAAAACAATAAAGCTGACCAAAAGACAAGCTAATCAGACAGATTAAGAATTACACATTAAAAAAAATTTTTTTTCAAACAATAATTTCTTTTATTAAAAATTAATGTGATGTTATAAAAACAGCACATAAAAAAACTTAGATTTTGTTTTCATAACACAAGCGATCAATACGTCTAAAAAATTTGTATGAAAAACAATATGTTAGGTGTTTCTCATATAAAATTTCTCTATGAGCAGGATACCACTCCAAATTTATACTATACTAGTTGACCCGGCAAACGTTATCTTGCCTTAAAATTTTTATATATTCGATCTTCTTACACTAAGAAATCGTACTCATAGATTATACATATAAACCTTCCTCTTGAATCACTCTATCTTTAAAAAAAAAACTGCTTCAAAATCCGTTGTGTAGTTTTAAAGATCTAAGCATACATACAGACATAGGGACAGACGCGGGAAGCGACTTTACTTCATACTATGTAGTGATTCCTTAGTAACTTTTTGTTCACTCCCAAGAAAATAAGTGAGCCCTTTGTTCATTAGCAGCCTAATTAGTAATTGCGGTTCACAAAATGTAATGAGTGTTCCTCTTGGTTAAATCTAGAGTAGTGCCTTTAAAGATTGTTCGAAGCTCCTATGAATTGCGGTACATCGTTTCATTAAAGTGTTCCTATTGATCAATAAATTTCAGCACATAGACTTGGCTTAAAGCAAATATTTGTCGAAACAAGCGTAACCACTACATTTTAGCAAATATTTATAGAGTCTTGTAACTTGTTTTGTAGAAAATTAATAAAAGTAATTAGGTAGTGCAAGTATGTTGCATTTTAATGAAATATTAAACTTTTCTAAGTCAACATTTCTTCAAAATATGTAAACGTATATGCAGATGACATGGCTTACGTGACGGCCTAACGGCCCTCAATTAGAGTCGCAAGACTCCGTTTTGAGCTTGAAGATGGCATAGTGGTTATGCTTATTTCGACAAATATTTGTCTAATGTGACCGTCGCCTAAGAAGACTTTTGGTTTATGATCGTTTCGCTAGTGCAAAAAAAAAAAATTGTTCAATATATCGCGGTACAACAGGCCTTATGAAATATTAATTTTGTTATACAGACTAGTGACTCATGTGGTGTTTCCATAATAGAAATTTTATATAGAAAGTGTGATGCTGTAAGTTGAAAATCCCATAAATCTTTTACTTAGAACTGTATGTCCTAGGACTTTAAATAGTTTTTATGACGTTGGAGAGGGGTATGGAAAATTAAAGAAGACTTGAAATCTATACTGTGACAAATCTGTATGAAAAATTTGTCATAATTTATACTTGCAGTCGTTATTAGTGTCTTTGAATACCAGCCTAAGGTTTCATAATTAATTTGCATACATAGCGATTGCAGCATGTGCCATTCTCCTTGCATGAATGTTTTTTCCGCTCTCTGGAATCTCAGTAAGTACCTACTGCGATTATTGTACAGCATAGGCAAGATCATAGTCGCACTTCCGTTCGGCTCTCTATCTAAACTGTGCCTTATGCCTGTCGATCAGGGCAACATCGGCTCAACAATTTCGACAAAAAAATTTTTTTTTTTATAAATTTTGTTAAAAATCCCGTATATTAATTTTTATTTATTTATATTTTTTTAATTTGGTTTTATACAATCTTAAGGCTATAATCATAGTCACAAAAAAATACACGTTTATTAAGAGCTGACTTTTGTTAATAAGAAGTTCATGAATTTAAAATCGTTTTTAAAATAATATCGACTTTAGTGTGACTATGATTATGAGCCATTGTTTTTAATTAATTTTTTATTTATTTTAATTTTTTTTTTAGTATTTATAATTATTTAATTAAATTATTCAATTTTATGAATTTATTGTTAACAAAAATGTTTTAAGTTTAAATTTTTATATAAAAATTGTTTTTATTTGAATTTCATCTTTCCTTTGGATGTCTTCTTATTATTGTTATAATAATTAATTTCTCTGAAGAAAATTCGAAATATTTTAAAATTAAAATAAAAACAATTTTTTTTAATGGCCTGTTCACCGATGTCACAACAAAACCAAATCGAACGAAAGCAAAGCAAATTTGTATTAAAAACAAAAACAATGTACGAAAATTTCTTTCATTCGCTTTGGTTGTCTTGTGACATCGCTGAACAGGCCATAAGTTCTTAAGCTTGAAAAATATTTGTTAATATAATTTTCTTTATTTCATTCGAAAAATTTTCTTTAATTTTTCAACATTTTTTATATATTTATTTTATTTTTAATTTACTTTTTTTTAATTTTTTTCTTTTAATTTTTTTTTACTTTTATTTTAATTAATTTTTTTCACTTTTATTTATTTTTAATTTATTTTATTTTTTTTTTTTATAAATGACTACAAACAGTAAAATTAAAACGCATACTGGCATACTGAAGTGAATTCTAATTTAATTTTATTTAAAACAATGCGAATGTTATAAAAATAAGTTTTAAAGTCATTAATAAAATACAAGTGTGTATCTACCCTTAAATGCCTACACAATAAATACGAAGAATAATTTAGCGATTCATAAGGCGTTAAGTTTATATACTCGTATCTTTCTTATTTATTTGCTAACACCCGCTCTTATCACAATACATGCGTATGTATGTATGTTTAAAATTTAATTATTTATATAGTTACATACATATTCTTTCTATACCCACACACACTTCACTTGCCAGTTCAGCTTCTGCTAATGACTTCATGTCGCTTAATATTTATTTAAAAGTTATTTATGTAACTTGATTGTTTATGTATAAAAAAAACCGGGTGCTGGCTGCCATTACAAAAATATCAATTCCACAACTGAGAAACACTTAAAAAATAATTTTCAGTAGCTAAAAATTCATTAATGTATAAAATATAATTTTGAAAGGTCAAAAGTTATATTCCTTAAAAAAAATTGTATTCTTTAAGTAAAATGAATTGTTATCATTGATAATTATGCTTGTTGTTATGCATGGAATTTTTTATTTAAAATAATGAATATTTTTTGTTTTTTAAATACATAAATTTTATGAAATTCATTAAATCTATGAAAATATTTTCACCAACATAATTTTTTCTTTCAATATAATTAAAATCTTCTCCTAAAAAGTTTTTAATTAATTAATAATTTTAATGTTAATTTTTTAAAATTCATTGAATCTATGAAATAGTTTTTACTTTTTGGAAATCAGCAAAATATTTTATAAATGCAATGAAAATTCTTTAATTGAATTCAGTTAATGAATTTCATTGAATCTATGAAAATATTTTCATCAATATGATTAAAATATTCTTCAAGAAAATTCATTACATAAATTCATTAATTTTATAAAAATATTTTAATTAAACACGTTTCGCAAGTATTTTACTCATGCAATAAAAAATCTTTATTTAAATGAATGAATATTTTGTTTTCTACATTCAATAATTTCATGAAATTCATTATATCTATGAAAAAAATTTTATCTATAAATTGGAAAACTTTACTAATGACACGAAAATTGTTCTTTTAAATTAAAAAAAAGCTTTTTTTTAATTCGTTAATTTTATGAATTTATATGCTAAAAAATATTTCTTTTTTAATTTTAAATTAAATGTTGGTCTTATTAGATGGCCAATTAATTACTCAAAAAAATTTTTTAATTTTTTTATGAGACAAAAAAATGAATAACGGTTCTTTTAACAACGTAATGCATGATTACGAGTTTTTTTAATTTTAAAATCTCTCCCGTCGTATCTTTATTCTACCCTTTTGAGCGTAGAGTTGCAGGGGGAAAAATATTTTTCAGAAGGAAATTGGAAATTGTTTGTCCTTTGTAAGAAAACTATAATTTGGAAACTTAATTTTTTCCCCTTTTTTTAATTCTTCTTCAGGCCCTGTATAAATTGAATTTTCTTATCACTGTCGTGCAGTTCAGTTTGTTAGTTGAGAGAGCCTCAGTAGCCGAACCAGCCAACCAGGCAGCATTTTTTTTATTTTATTTTTTTTTTTTTAAAGAACTTGTAAAGTTTACTTATGATTAATTAAATTTATGAACCGATAAATATTTCAATACAGACAATAATTTAAAGCAACAAAATGCATTTTTAAAGATGCAAAACAGAAGAAACTAAAAAATGAAAAGCACCAACACTGCCAGGAAGAGATGCAAATAATTAACGCCTCCGTTTAAATATTATTTTTACTTTAAACTACTTGAGTTGTGTTTCACAGTTGCACGAAAATGAGTCTAATAAACAGACGAACGCGTGGATAATTTAAAACTGTTTTGAAATGTAACATTTTGCTTTTAAACAAGTGGCATGAACATGCTAATTGAAACAGACACTTGCATACAACAAGCAGATTCGAAAAAAAGTTTTTAAAAATATTTTTTTATTTTATGAATTTCACGTTAGGAGAAACACAAAACTGTGTTTAATTGTGGTTTCGTAAAAGCTGTTCAGACAAGTGGACAAGTAAAAAAAGAAAGCAAAAACAAATGTTTGTAAAAAGCTCCATGGCTGATAGTGTTTTGGATGATGTATTACAAGATATTTTATATTTAAAAAATAATTGCGTTAGTTTGTTTTGTTATTTAATTAAATTAAAAAGAAATTTATTAATTGAAACAAAAATTTTTTTAATTTTTTTTAGCTGGAATTGCTGCAGCGTCAGGTCACAGATTTAACGGATACAAAAAGTACAGTAGAGGATTTGACTTCACGCACAAAAACTGAATATGCCGTTTTGCAGGCACGCTATCACATGCTGGAAGAACAGTTTAGAGAGGCAAGTCTCTTTTTTCGTTTGTATTTGCTTTGAATAAAATTTTTCTTGAAATTTTTTAGGCTGAATTTCGTGCGGAGGATCGTTTAGGTGAAGAGCAAAAACGTCATCGTGAGCTTTTGGCACGTGTTGAGCGCGAAGCTGCCTTACAAAATGAAAACTGTCAAATCAAAATCAAAACTATAGAAATTGAAGCGAATACATTGCGTGAAGAGAATCAGCGTTTGAGGGTTTTGTGTGATAAACAGGCCAATGATTTGCATCGCACTGAAGAGAAATTTGAATTGGCCAGAGATCAAATAGTGGGGCTACAGCAAGATCTGGATGAGGCTCTTCAAAAAGAGCGCAAATTTGAGCAAGAAAAAAAAACAGCCGAAGAATTAATGCTAGAATTGAGTAAAGAACTGGAGCGTCTAAGAGCTGAAACAGGACCAGCTTTGCCTACAACATCCCCCGAATCTATAAGACTGGAAGAATTACATCAAGAACTAGAAGAAATGAGACAAACGAATAGAGGTAAGCTTCATATTAAGTACATGTAGGAGTATTTCATAAACCATCACTTATTTTCATTTCTAATATTAAAGCTTTGGCTGAACAAAATGAAGAATTGCAAGCAGCTGTACTGACACGTGGCGTGGAGGAAGGCCGCCATTTATTAAATGGCACTTTAAATAGTTTAGCCCAAGAATTGGAAGAAATGTCACAAGCCCAGGTAAGTTTTTTAAAAAAGAAAGATTTTCTTGTATTTAAATTTTGTTTTGTAAAGCACTCGTGTAAAAGCACTTTTAAATTTAAGTTTTAATGCTTTTAATTGCTAATTTCGTTTGTTATTTATTTATTTATTTATATTATTCACAATAAGGCTTTCATTTTTTGTTTTCCCGGAAATATGTTTAAAGCTTCACAGACACTGTTATCAGTTAAAGCTTGCATGTGGCTTGCTCTCGTTTAAAACACAAAACAATTAAAACAACAAAAAAAAAAAACTTTTTAATGAATTTAAAATTTATTAGATTAATTTTGGTAAATTTTCAAAATAATTTTTTTTAAAGTTCATCAATTAATTAATTATTTACTTGAATTTTTAAAATAGTTTTATTAATTTTTTTTCTTGAGAAAATAAGTCTGGAGCTCTGGTCACATTAAAGAAATATTTGTCAAAATAAGCATAACCACAAAACATGTCATTGACATGTACGTTTACATATATTTTGAAGAGATATTCGCTTGAACTGTTTAATTTTTTTATTAAAATACAACATACTTTCATTATTATATTATTTCAATTAATTTTATGTAATACAAATAGTGTTTTTCTTTTGCCGCTCTTTTCCATTTCCCGGCATCCCGGGAATTCCCGGATAGTTTTTAATTAAACCTTTTTGAAAAAGTATATTTTATTAAAAATTGGTATAAGTAAAAGTAAGTAAAAGTTTATTGAGACTATCAATGAAAAAGTAACATTTGTTTTATAAGAATAAATAATATATAGTAAAAACTTAGAACTATATGTGTGATTATAAATCGATTAAAAGTAAAAGCATCTTGCTTATATAAAATTAATTTGTATCTATGAGGTATACCTCAGAAAGAGGAAAAAAAATTGATTGTGCTTGCTCCCGGCACTACGTAAAAATTCGTATAATTGAGATAATTTTCTAAAACAAACAAGCAAACAGAATAAAAACTTTATTTCTAATAAAACATATGCATTTATTATGTATGAGAAACAGCTAATATCTAGTTTAAGGAATATTTATTTTGAATTTGATTTTTAAAAGTTTCAAACATTGTTTTTCAAAGCGAAGTATCTATTAATGGCACTTGTTTTGGCATGATTTATTTATTATCACATGAGCTGTTAATATATTAATATTACGACGACATAGTGCTTTTATAGCCAATTTAATTGATTTTAATACGTTTAAAAGGCTTTGTAAGTCATTTATATTAAATTCAACCCATAACTTGCTCGTTTTTAAATCAATTAAGCTTTTATTAATTAATTAAATAAAATTAGTTATTTTAGTTTTAGCTTGATGAAAAGTTTCAACAATTAATTTTTGTACATCACGTTCAGTTTTGGAAAGATGAAATCCTTTAACGGACATGGACTATCTTATAAATGAGCTTTTTGTTATAGATCTGACGCTAAAGCCGTCAATCATTTACATAATGTAAAATAGTTCCTTGTATTTTTTTTTAGTTTTTCAGAGGTTCTGCTTTAGATTTTGTATATTCAAATTGTTGAGTTTACTTTTTTAAAGTCAAATAATATTTACCACTTGCGTTTCTTCCTTTTGGAAGAAAGTATTCAATATTGGCTTTAACTATGCATTCCGTTCCGCGATTGCGGAAAGTATATTTTGTGCAGAAGCAAAATTTGCAATTATTGATTCCTCAATGTAGATAAATTTCTACATTTTGCTTACGCTTACATTTTCTCACGGAAAGCAAGTGGAAAGATCAAAAATGTAAGAAAAAATATAAAATGTGTTTTAGATTAATTTGTTTTATTTTTCGAAAATAATTTCGTTTTATTTATTGAAAATTAATTTTCTTTTTGTTTATATAAAATTTATTTTGATGTTAAAAGATTCAAGTTTTTTTCTCATCAGCAAAAGCCGAAAAATTAACACAATTCATTCACAATAAACCACTTTTAATTCATAATTAAATGAAATAATTCAAAATAATAAGATAATTCCGTAGGAATGAAAATTTTCCTTTCCATGCGGAATCAATATGCAAAATTTTATTGGAAAAATGAAACTAAAATTCGGTAAACAAATTAAAACAAGCGATAAATAATTTCAGCTGTAAATTATTAAGACGCCAATGCTGCAAAGCAGTACATTTTTTACGTAAAATAAACTACGGGAACTCCCGCACTAATTTCCGGGATTACGGGATTGAAGATTGTCGGGAATTCCCGGCATTTCCCGGGACGGTAATTCCCATTAAAAACACTAAATACAAGTCATTTTTGGCGAAAAATGTGGTTACGCTGATTTCGACAAATATTTGTGTAATGTGATCGTAGCTTTAGTTAAATTATTTTTTTTTTAACATTGCGTTCTGCTTAGTATTTTGTCTTTATAAAAAATTTTCTTTTCATGGCTAAATAGTTATTAAACTCATTTTCTTCATTTTGCATGATTTTTATAAAACTCTTTCTTGTATTTTCTTGTATACACATTTTGCTCTTTATTATTTTAATGTTGACAAAGCTAAGGTCACACTTTTAGCGCAATATAAGGTTTTTTACTGTTTTTTGAAAAATCTTTTCAAAATAAAATATTCTCAAATTTGTTAACTTTCTTAAGGTGCCAATGAAATTCAATACACCTTGCAGTTGTGTCAAATTAAGCATCAGTTGATTAATTGACTACAAATTAATTAAACAGCTGATTTTGTTTTATCTCGTCTATTAATCTTTGTAAAAAAAATTCGAAAATTAATTCGCCTTGCACCCCCACTCTATGTGACCTTAACTTAAGAAAACATATTTTGTCAATTCATTCCTTTTTCTTCATTTAGTTTTGTTTATGGCTGGTTGTGTATGTCTAGCGCCACCGTTCGTTTGCTGCAACAATTTTGTAATTAAGAAAACAATTTTTTTATTTTCTTCTTTTAAGCTTAAGTTAAGTTTTTAGTTTTTGCAAGGTCGAATTTTAATTACTGTTGACTTTCAATAATTTGTAACTCAATGGATCAATAATTTTTGTTTGAATAGTCGAAAGTTTAAATTACAAAGAGTTTACATTTAAATTTTTTTATGCAAAAAACATCTACCGAAATTGTGGTTCATGCTAAAAGCATAACATAGAAACTAAATCGAATTATTTGAATACAAATTTTTTAGAGCATAGAAAAGCCAAAATAGATGACAATAAATATAATCTGGACGCAGTGACCAGATGACTTGTTCTTGCCCCTAGTTCTAATGACTTTACCAAACCCATGGCAGAATTATACAAGGTGGGCTAAAAGAAATCACCCAATATTTTTGCAAATGGCGGCCAATGTCAAATCTGTTTTGCCATTTGTGAACTAAGCAGATGTAAAATACAAGTGAATGAGCCATGGAGCGATACACTCCCCAAGAACGCGGAATAATCGAAGTGGACGATTTTTCGACCAAATCATAATGAGCGACGAGGCTCATTTCCACCTCAGCGGGTACGTGAACAAGGAAAACTATCGCTTCTGGGGCACCGAAATGCAAGAGGAGCCATTAAACCCGCTCAAATTGACTGCATGGTGCGATGTTCACGCTGGAGGAGTCATCGGGCTGGTAAAACGACAACAGTGGACGGTGCGCGCTATAGGGCCATGTTAATCGAGTTTTTTCTGCTGCAATTGAACGAATTACGACCGGAGGACATGTGATAAAAAAAGCCCTGAGCAACGGCATACATATCATTTTCATTTAGAAAAAAAAAATTAAAGCCAAACAACATCGGATGACTTCTTTTGGCCCACCTTGTATAAATCAAATATCCAAAAATCTCATAAAATAAAATAAAAAGTAGTTCAAAATATATTGAGGGCCGTTAGGCCGCTACGTAAAAAAATAAAAAGGATTTTATTTTTATTTAATTATTTTCTGAGAGCACGTTAAAGTTATTCAAATTATACAATTTCGCTGTTGAAGATGCCATTACTCGAAAGAACCAAAGGTCTAACCGCCGCTTTCAATATCGAGCAAAATATCTATCCAATCGTCATTTTGTTCAAATTGTAATAGATTTATACACAAATGTTTATCAAGTAAATAAAAAAGAACTATAGGATGAAAGAATTTTTAATAATATGGATGAACTATTGCTTCTTCTGACATCTTTTTCTTCAAATTCAAAAGACAAAAATTTATTAAAAATTGCAATAACTAATTTTTTTTAAACCTAAAACTAAATAAAATTTTAATTTTTAAATTTTTTGTTGACCGTGCTCATTAACAAAGTAATTTGTTTTGTTTACGTTAGCTACGAGTATTTTACTATCAAATGATGTTTGTTAAAATTATTATCAATCGAAGACTCGCTACCTAAAGCCATTATCTCAAATTTGGTTTGCTTTTATACGATATTGAAGGCGATGACGCCAAATAAAAATTATTCGATCGCAATGACTCGATATTAAAAGCGGCGAATAGACCCCAGATGTTATTAAATGTTTTTTAGGACGTTAGAAACCTAGAAAGTCAACTTTATGTAGCTTTCTGTAGGGTATAATTATAATTGATATAAAAGTAAATAATTATAAGCCGACCTTGAGCTTGAATAAACTAACCTTTTTATTTTTGTATATAAAAAAATGTTAAGTGTAGACCAACCATAAAAAAAATCCTCGGGATTTTTTAAAATTTTCCGTTCTCTATTATTTTTTATCACGGAAAATTCTCTAATTTAAATAATTTTTTTTTAAACCAAAATTTTCTTTGAAAATAATGCTTGAATTCATTATTGGGTTGAAAGATTGTGGCCGTTTATTATTTTTAATACTGAATTCTCTCACTTGTTGCGGAGAAAATTTTTGTCTCTGCATTTTTTGAGTTTTCCCTTTGTGAGAGTAACTTCAAATTTTTTTGAAGGTCGCGCTGCCATTATAGCTCATGGCGATAACATAATGTACTCGTATGTTATAAGGCTGATTTAAAAAACTTGGTCCGAACAAAATTTTTGTCGGCACAAAAAATGTTTAAATGTTTTTCATAAAGAGAAAATTTCAACAGTCCGGACAAAAGTTTTGTCCCAAAAAAAATGTTTTCTTATATTTAATTTTATGTATGTATCTCTCATTAAGAAAGAGCTCAAACTGAGTATTAAAAAAATTTTGTGTGGACAAAAATTTTGTCCCATGTGGCGACAGGAATGGTTCCGATGAGAAAAAACGGATTTTTCTAAGTGTTTCGAATGAATTAAAATTTTATTGTATTAAAAAAAAAACAACAATTATCATATATGTACGTAATAGAACTGCAATAAAAAAGGTATTTGCATGACAATTACTGACGAACTGTTAAAGGATATAATAATAAAAATTAAATTAAAATTCATTAAAAATACACTCAAAATTGTGTTCTCTTAAGCTATAACATTGTTGCAGTATATGGGCGATATGTTTGTATGTATGCATTATAAAAGAGTTGCTTAATCATAAGATTTTCTGAAAAGCTGCCAGATTTTTTGTCCATTTTTTTGTGTTTTCTTTGATTATTGATGATATGGGCTATAATCATATTCACAAAAAAGTAGGTTTTTATTAAGAGCTTGATTTTTTTTTCATAAAAATTTATGAATTTACAAACATTTCTTACATAGATGCCGGCTTCAGTGTGGCTATGATTGTGCGCCTATGCCTTGTATTATTTTAATTAACTTAAATTTAAGTAAATCTGGTAACTTTTGTATTAAAATTTTTTTACGTTAATTTGTGTTGCTTTTTTAAACAAAAATAATATGATTGTATTGTTTTAGACTGTTTTCTGTGTTTTCATTTAGTAACTCATTGATTGTGTTATATATTTTTTTCTTTCTATGTAAAAATAAAATGTAACAGGATTCTGTGGATTCAGCCACACTAGCATCCTTAAGTCAGGTAATCAAAAAACCATAAACATTTTGTGTAATTCGTTACATGATGGGCTTAAATTTGGGCATTAATTTGTGTTAACTAAATAAATAAAAAATAAAATTTTTTTAAAAGGGGTCTGGCCTTACAAAAGCGAATGATAACTGCATATCTTTCGTTTTTCTGGGGCCCATACATAACTTTTTAACAATTTAAATACTCACAGTCAACTAACACACCCATACAAACACTCATAACAAATCCTTTTTTTATATTTTGAGGAATTTAAAGGTCTTAACTAAAAAAATTTTTTTCTTTTTAAATTAAGGTGGAAGGTTTTTTTATTTTTGATATAATTTTTGTTGTTGTTTATAAAAGTAATTAAAGATTGATTTTTTGTGTGAATTTTCTTTTTCTTTTGTGCATACTTTAGTTACAACAAGCCTTCCAGGAAAAAGAGGAAGAAAACACCCGCCTTAAACATTACATCGATACAATATTATTAAATATTGTTGAAAAATGTCCTCAACTATTGGAAGTTAAAGCCATAAATAATAGTAAATAATACTTATTAATTTAAAATATTAAAATAAACAAACGAAAAATTTTTTTTAATTTATTAAGGCCAAACAAAATCATATCAAATGCAACATTTAATTTTTTTTATATTGAAAATTGAAAACAATTTCAACTTCAGCCGTTTCAACTGTTTCATTTTCATTTAGAAAACCAGAGGTTAAATTAGAGGTATTGGAGGTCGTTCGAAATATAAGTACGATATCGAAGGCCATAATTTGGCTTCAGGAAAACTGTATCCTTTATTCTAAAAAACTCAAGAGTACTGTGAAAGTAATAGTTTCAGAGGCCACAAAAAATTTGTTTAATTTCTTTTTTGTTTTTTTTTTTTACCAAATGCAAACCTTAAGAAGAGACAAATTAAAAATAAAATGAATGGCCTTTGATTAAAGCAAATCTTAATAAAAGAAACAAAAAATTTAATGTACTGCTTACAGGAAACGAACATTGAAATCGTCTAGAAATTTTGTAGGGAAATCACTCAATTTTTAAAATATTTTTGAGTGCTTTTCATACAAAATTTTATAAACGATTGGATTGCTCGTTTCCTAAATATAAACAGCAGCACATAAAAGGAAACAAAAGATAAAAAAATGAATGAAGCTCATACACAAAAATGAAATTTTTATAATAAATTTTGCTTAAAGTGATAAGGCCTTAGTTTGCCCCCAGTTTAAACGGTTGATGTTGTTTTATACTCATTTTTTAAATTATTCTAACCCTCACTATTACTTCATTACCTATAAATTCATGCATAATTAATTAATTTAGTTTTGTACAAAAAAATTGTATTTAATTTGTAAAAGAAATTTAGAATTTGTCTAAATTTATTTATATAATTCTAAATTTATTTATATAATTCACCAGCAATTGTTAAAAAAAAGCAATAAATTTTTAAGTGAAAAATTAAAAAAAAACCTACACACTAACATATTTTTTAATTGTTATAGAAAAAAATTACAAATTTTTAAAAACTGTGATTTATAAAATGCAATGTAATTTTTAAAAAATATTTTTTTATTAAAAGAAATTCTTTTATTGAAAAATTTGATTTAAAAAAACATTCTTATTAAAATATTAAATTAAAAAACAATTTTTTGTATAATTAAATTTATTATTTTTTTATTTCAACAAAAAATTTTTTTATTATTTTTTTCTAAAAAAAGTATTTTTTTTATTAAAAAATAAATATTTTTATAAAAAAAAGATATTTTTAATAAAAAAATTATTTTTTGGACAAAAATTTAATTTTTTTTTATAAAAAAATATTTTTTTATATAAAAAAAATTTATTAAAATTTCATTTTTTTTTAATATTTTTTTTATTAAAAATAATGTTTTTTATTAAAATATTTTTGTATAATTACTTACAGCATTCCTGATCTAAAAATTTGTTTATGAAAATAATTTCTTTTTTTTTAAATTGGAAACAAAAATTAAAAAGAATTTCTAGATCAGGAATGCAATAGGTAGCCATACTTACCTGGGGTCTAAATTGCAGTATTCGACATTGCTCGAGATTTCCATTTCAATTATCGAACGTTTCATTTCAATTATCGCTGCACACTTTTTCGAACAACTTCATTCCAAAATTTCTAAATTATTTCGCACAAAAAGATTAAAAGCCTCTTCAGCTAAATGCCAATGAAAACAAAAACAATACACGAAAATTTGTTTTTGTTTTCAATACGTTTGGTTCGCATTTAGTTAAACAGACCTTTCAATCATTTCCATACGATATGAATGCAACGATTTGGGCTCAGATTTTTGAATCATTAACTGGAGTTCACACAATTCCAATCTATACAAAATGGCCGCATTAGCAACAGGCTCATCATTGTCCTTCAAATTGTCTAAATTTTTAAAATAAACATTTTTTAAATATTTTGTTGCATGAAATTTTTAAATTTTTATTTATTAGTGCAGGATTTGTGTTTTAAAAAAATGTATTTTTTAAATCCACTAATTTTTCCGATTGAAAATTAAAATCAATTTGGAAAATAACAGTTGCTGAGCGGTTTCGCCGATGTGGTCACCCTTATAATTCCACCACTAGGCTGTTTTTATAAAATGAAAATTAAAAACAAAACGAAAGCTTTAGAAATTTTTATAAATAACAAATTTTTAAAGTGATATAAAAATTTCGTATGAATTCAGGCGGTTAATTACATAAAAAATTAAATTAAAATTCTATAAAAATTAATAAAATTCGATTTACAAAATTTCAAGGCTAAACATTGCATATTATAAAGACAGAGTTTTGATAAGAGTTAAAAGAAATCATTAAAATACATTTAATTATTTAAACATTTTCCTCTGCCCTTAAAATACTTTAGCTTTTACTACATAAGATCCTTAACATTGGGTGTAGTTTAAAGTTTTAAGGCCCAGGCTATAAATTGGTATTATTGGCTCTTAAGCATAGTCAAGCTGAAGTTGCTGTGTCAAATTTACAAGAAAATATTTTTATTTAAATTAGAAAATTGCTAAAATATTCTATAGGAAAATGAAAAGCAACCTTTTTAAAAACAATTTTAAATTAATATATTCTTATGAAGGAAATTAATTAATTAATTATTGAAACGGCTAGTTTATTAAGCTTGAGGTCGTATTTATTATAAATATTTATTTTATTATCTAAAAATATTTATAATAATTATGACCTCAAGACTAGCCGTTTCAAATTAATTAATTAATTAAATAAAAATCGACTTCTTTGTAACCTCAATTAAGAACCATTTTTTTGTTAAAAAAAACCGAAGATGTAGAACAAATATTTATTTTAAAAAAATGTTCTGAAAGAAAAATTTAAATTAAAATTAAAAAAAAAAATAAGTCACTGTGAGAGTGTATAAAAAATGTTCTTAATCGACTTTCAGAAATAACACTTTTGATAAAAATTTTGTGTTCTGGACAATTAAAATGGCATTAAAAAATTAAAAACCTACATCCTTAACACTGCTGTAACTCTTATATTTTTATTTACAATCAAAATCATTTTACAGCAAATTGTGCTACATTCTGGCCCGTGTTATCAAACGTTAAACAACAAAATGTAATTAAAAGCTAAACTAACAACCGATCTTTGATATTTTTTTTTATTTTAATATTTTCTTACGAACAAACTCATAATCAAAATTTAAAATTAAAAATAATAGTAACAAATTGTTTGTTATATGTATGTATGCGTGTATATCTATTGTATTTAATTAGTTTTAAAAATATTTAGTAGTTAGCATTCACATATTCTATTGTTTTGTATGTCACATCCTTTATTTTCTTAATTTTTTTCATTTATTCCTTTAAGACCAAAAGGCCTTTTTTTCAAATAGTTTGTTTTCAAACCAAATCTGTGTAGAGTATTAAGCAAAATCAACTTAAAAAAATATATTAGTTTATTTTTTAGTCATAAATATTAATTATTAATAATATAAAAAAAAAAACTAAAAATTAACAAAAAAAAAAAAAAATAAAATTAATAACTAATTTTTTTAACAAAATATTTTTTTATTTATTTATTTTTTTTGAAGAAAAAAGTGTTTCCAAAATCTTCAAAATTTTTTTTTTAATATTTTGAAACCAAAACAAAAAAAAGGGCCTTAATCATAGTCACAAAAAGTAGGCTTTTATTAAGAGCTAACTTTTGTTCATAAGAATTTTATGAATTTAAAATCGTTTTTAAAACGATACCGTCTTTAGTGTGACTATGATTATGGGCCAAAGTTTTTAATAATTTTTTTATATTAAAATTAATTTTGTTTTAAATTAATTTGTGTTGTAAATTACACCTAATGAGTGTAATGCGGCCCATTTTGGTTTTCTTCAATTAATTGATCAATGAATAAAAAACAGATGTGCCAGAGATGTACATGAATAAGATTCAAATGACATTTTATTTTTATTTTGGAAAAACGAATATTGAATCATCATAAACTAAATGAATCGTGTAATTACAAGATTCACCATATCAAGTAGTTTGTTACAAAATGCATGTAATTGCTTGCATATTCTATAAACTCTTACCATTCATAAAAGCAACGAATCAATATGAGTGTTATGTAAGCTGTATTCATTTGCATTTACTATAAATAATAATAGTATTTTGTTACAGAAAAAATATTTTAAGCAAATTTCACACTTTTTAAAATTTCTATATACTTCTTTTTAATAAAATAAAGTAATTGACAACGAAGACTAAAAGAATGGTTTTGATCAATTAAATGTATGGCAAAAGCAATGAATATATACTATATATGAATGCACACTAAAAACGAATGTATTCATGTCATTCTCTGATACATACAAAAACGCGCTAGAAGTTGCCGTAATTTTTAGACTAAAATTGCATTGAACTTGATTGTTTTTGAGCCGCATAAGGTTTCATAGTCAATTTGAATACTTTCTTTTCAATAACCTAATTTTTTTAAATTGACTTTGGTTCTTGGTACTTACTTTTATATACGAAAAAAGAAAACTAGCTATTCTGTTTGAATTAGCAAAATTGTGTATGGATTGGCAACAAATTAATTTTTTTATTTTAAAATAAAAACACGTATTTTTTTTAGGTAGTTGCGATTTTTATAAGAGATTGTTATTACACAAGTATGTAATAAAATATCAGTCAAATCGCCCTCATGGCTCTGATGACAGACCATTACTCTCTTCATGAATTTTTCAATGCTGCGCGAAATTTGAAGTTATTGAGAACGATGCTGCATTGATGTTTTCACAGTCGCGTTAACAGCAATGATGCACAGGCATCTTATTGCCCATAATCGGCCCAGTTTCTTCAAAATTTTTGAGCAGTCTTCACATGGTTGACACATTAGGTCGCTGAAAATTTGAAGTTTGCTAGAGGTCGCAGCATAACTTTCCAAATTTTTTTAATAAGTTTTTACAATTACAAGGCATTGTTCTTTCATAAAGCACTCCATAAACGAACAGTTGCCAAATTTCAGAGCTGCCAGTTGTATAAAAAAAATTACACTAAATTTAAAAATTGCACTCTTACTGCGACACCCTTTAGTTGATGAGATATTCAGAAAAGGTTTTAAAAAATTATATAGTTTAAATTCTTTAAAAAAAATCTAAAATTAACAAAATCGTACATTTTGTACCTACATTTCGTCATACCGTTTTATTATGAAAATCACAAGAATGTGAACATTTGTCTCACTTGTAAAATTTAATAGGCATGCAAAATAACGTTTGAATTTTATAGCAAAAATAAATTTAGCTTAACCAGTGTTGCGTTTTCGCAACGCCATATTCGTGTTCTTTTAAAAATACCTAAAACTATAGAACTGCAATTATTTATTAAAAAACACCTTCTGGAAAATTTTATATTTGTTGGTTAAGCTGTTTCGGCGGTCAAGGCTAAATATGTTTTCAAAAAACTACAAAAGTCTCAAGAACTTAAATTTAACGTTTTTATTGAAGACTTAACTTTCTGAACAATTTTGTATTTCTAAAACTTAACGTAACAACTAATTCTCTTTTTAAATGCATTTTTTTTTACCACAAGTTAAAACAATCTCTTTTTACACGAATTGCTTTGTTTTAACACGATTTCAACTTAATTTAGAGACGAGAATTCAGAAAAAATTTCATAAGATGATGAACAAAATTATTCTGATTATGGCACAGATTTTCCTTTTATCCAAATTTAATTAATTTTTTATAATATAATTAATGCATTAAATAAATGAAGTGAACTCTAATGAGAAATTTTTAATTATTCTTTTTTTTTACACAAATTTTCTTGAAATGTATCAATCGTCTAAAGAGAGAATTAGGTGTAATGTTCTTTAACTGCAGCTGAAACTGAAAACATTTAAAAAAATGTTGGTTAATATTTCATAGAGATTTTCGTTTGCTGCTTCTGCAAGAGTTTTTAATTGTAACTTATTGCTTTTATGAAATCATATGACGATATGTTAACAATAACATGAGCCATCATAAGAATCCATTCTAAATTTCTAAATTTATTCGTCGTTATTTTATAAAATTATTTTTGGTAAAAAAAAGCAAAATTTGATATCAATCGAAATTTCCAAAGAATTCAAATGAAAATTTCCATCAATTTCGAATGCCGTAATTTGGCATCTAACAATTTCAATGGGAATTTTCAAATTATTTCATACAAAAAAAATGTTCAATCGTTTTCATTGGATATCGAATGTCAATTAAAAAATTTGCTATCAGAATGAAAAAGTAAATTAAAGCGATATGTTGTCAAGTTGACTATGAAACCTTAAACCTTAAAATTTGTGTTCATTTCCCTGTATTATATTTTGTTTAATTTACTTATTTTGAATTTTTAAGTGCTAATCTTTTGTTTTTTGTTTTTTATTTAGTTTTTCTTTTTTCCAAAAATCTTCATATAAATTTTTTTCTAAACAAAAATTTGCGTTAACAGAAGGACAATCGAGGTAAAGTTTTATAGTAAAGAAAGGGAATTTTGTTTTTAAACTCTATTTAGTAACGTAAGTGTTATTGTAAATAAATTAAAAAAAGTTATTTTCCATAAGCTACCAGTTTACACTAAAGGGCTGCACAAACATGTCTAATATTTTATAATAAAAAGTGCTTTCAATTATGCTTGTATAGCGCCTTTAGTCTACACCATGCAATTTTTAAAGATTCTAATTTTATTTAATAAATAGGAGAGAGACAGAGAGAGAAAAGAGAAGAGCTACGTAGAGCTTAAACGTTACTTTTATAACGAAATGACTGTGGCCATATTTAGCATTTTATTTTATTTATTTATTTTATTTTTTTTTTTTAAATAAAATAAAAAATTATTGAAGAAACATTTTTTTTAATATTTTTTTACAAAATTAATAAAATAAAAATTGCAAGGTGTGAACTGAGAGAAAGAATCAAAAAACAAAAAACATATTTGTAAATGCCTGTCAATTTATTTAAAATATAATTTTCTAAAACTGCAAATAAATAAAGCATATTATCAGGTGCATTTAATAAATAAATACTGTAGAATACAAACGATTTAAAAACAAAAATCCCCCAAAACACTAATTAGCAAAGAGGCAACAACGTTTTTTAATGAAACAAATTTTATTAATAAACAACTAAAAATAAAAATTAAATTAATTTAATCTTAAGACAAAAATGAAACGTCGTATTAACCTATAAATAAATAAAAAACAATAAAAAAATTATTATTAAAAGTTGTAAGTAATTTTGATCACTTAAAGAGTCAAGTTATTGCAATTGATTAAACAAAGTAAAAATTTATTGAAAATAAAAAGTATAAAAACAAATTCAAGCCTTCAGTAACTACACAGTAAGTTTTCGGTCACATCATAATGCAGAAGTCTTTAATATTATTTGCCACAGGTAACTAAAGCTTTAATGAGTTTGAAAAATCTTTTTAAGAAATTAACTTTTCTTCTCTTACTACCAAGTGCTGTTGGTGTTTTGCCATGCCGCTAAGATGAGTAAAGAAGTCACACAACAAGTAACAGTTCCTGTTTTAGATGTCTCAACACCAACAAAAACCTCTAAACCAGCCGTACCCGCCAAAGTAATAACAGTAAATAAAGAAAATGTAAAGACAGTGGAGATGACTAGTGTACCCGCCAAAGTAATAACAGTAAATAAAGAAAATGTAAAGACAGTGGAGATGACTAGTGTATCACAGCTAGCAAACGTCAACACAAGTGATATGAAACGTAAAACTCGTGCTGTACCGTTTTCTGATTCTTCGCATACTAAATCCCAAATAACTGAAAAATCTAACCTCATAAATGTTTTACAAACCCGGCCTGCTATGGTGCATAAATTGTCCTCACATCGTGCCATGAGATCTGTACCAGCTGTAGAACCAACAAAAACACTAACAGACGTTGCTGTAAAATCTTCAGAATCCTCTACTACCTCAGCAACCACTATTGATCCTTGTGATTTGTTATGCACTAAATTTGAATTTGAACCAATTTGTGCCTCGAATAGTTTGTGTGTGCATGAATTTCCCAATCAGTGCATTTTGGATACCTACAACTGCAAACATCCCAGTAAGAAATTTAAAGCCACTAAAACTGAAAGTTGCCAGATAGCCGGGCTAAACAAGTGTGAAGAAGCTGAGATGATTTAAAGCGGTAACTTAAATTATATTTTCAGAGTTTCCATTTTTTTCTTTCAGTCATATCGAAATATGATTTTAGTCTTTTAAAACAAGTGAAACTTGAATCACGTTATTTTATAAACCCAAAATTTTCTTGTTTGCTTTTTATTCTTTTCAATTAAGAAAGAATTTTTTTTTAATTTTTTTTTAATTAAAAATCAATGGCAAATCATAAGATTACAATCACCTGTTAATAAATAACCCAAATATTTATTTAAATCCTTTTCTAACCACCAAATTAATGATTTCAACAATTCGAATTAACTTCATTACAACAACTTATTTTTTAGTTATAAAATTTCTTTTTTGAAATACAACTTGCATAAGAATAAGTCCAAAAAAAAGTATTTTATTAACGTTGAATTTAAAATTTAATAAAAAGTAAGTACAAAAAGTATTTCTTTAATAAAAGATAAAAAAAAATCGAGGAAACGACAGCTCGCTCCATCATATAAAAATATTAATCCGTTTAAAAGTTGATTTACATATAACTTTCGAATGGGTTAATATTTTTTAATGAATTTGTCAACATATGGCAGAATGGAAAACGGGCTAAATTTTTGTGCAACATTTTTCGTAAATCGCTCCAATGTGAATAAAATTATAAGCAGTTTTCTAATTAAAACGCTTTTTAAATACAGTAGATGTGGAAGCTTTCAAGTAGCCCATTTCCCATTCTGTCGTACGGTGAAAGCTTCATAAAAATATTAATGAATTTCAAAGTTACTGTGAAAATACAATATTGTATGCAAAATGCATTATCCAAGAATTAAATTAAAGAAAATTGTGCCACACAAAAAGCATAACAAGCGCAACAGAAGCAGCAGTATGTGGATTTTGAAGAGTTTTTGTTTTTTGTTACAACTTTTGAATGAATAAATATTTAAGCCGGAAACTTGCTCGGAAGCTATTGAGTCGAGACATTAGAATTCGGGATTCTAAGGATTCTAGAGGATTCTAAGTATGAAAATCGGATTCGATATGCGGAAGATATATATCATCAGTCTCCCTTATATTAGTGCTCAGCGGTTTCTGGGATAAACAAAAGGAAAATTTTAGCCATAATACTCTAAAATTGCCTATAAAAAGCTAGAAAAAGTTATATGACTCAACAAAAAAAAATACTAAAGAGAAGTTAAAAAACTAGTGCTTATAATTCAAAATAATAATTATGATTTAAAAAAAATCAAGAAGAGAACATACAAAAACAAAATCTAAAGAAAATAAGGTCGTTTTAAACATGCTTTCTTTTTTTGGTGATAACATGCTTTTTTTGAAAAAATGATAAAAAATAAATTTTGCACTATCCGCAAGAAAACAAATGGGTAAATAAAGCCAGTACCCTTAGCTATCCAAGTCAAGATAAATCAAGTTGATATCTAGAAAACTAAGCAAGATATGACCAAAAAGGTAACTAGTTCTACTAAAAAGTGGCCGGTAGGAGGCAGTAGGAGAACTGGTTACCTTTTTTTGTGATAACTTGCTTAGTACTCTAGATATCGACTTGATTTCTATTGCGTTGGATAGACAACAGAATTGGCTTTAATACAAAATTGTCCTTTTGCGAATAGTGCGACAAAAAATTTTTTTCTTCAAAAAATACCATGGACCTTGCTTAGTAGTCTAGATATCGACTTGATTTCTATTGCGTTGGACAGAAAACAGAATTGGCTTTAATACAAAATTTTCTTTTTGCGAATAGTGCGACAAAAAATTTTTTTCTTCAAAAAATACCATGGACCTTGCTTAGTAGTCTAGATATCGACTTGATTTCTATTGCGTTGGACAGAAAACAGAATTGGCTTTAATACAAAATTTTCTTTTTGCGAATAGTGCGAAAAAATTTTTTTTCTTCAAAAGATACCATGGACTACCCCCTTTGTTTTTTTTTAAAAAATTATAAAAAATAAATTTTGCACTATCCGCAAGAAAACAAATGGGTAAATAAAGCCAGTACCCTTAGCTATCCAAGTCAAGATAAATCAAGTTGATATCTAGAAAACTAAGCAAGATATGAGCAAAAAGGTAACTAGTTCTATTAAAAAGTGGCCGGTAGGAGGCAGTAGGAGAACTGGTTACCTTTTTTTGTGATAACTTGCTTAGTACTCTAGATATCGACTTGATTTCTATTGCGTTGGATAGACAACAGAATTGGCTTTAATACAAAATTTTCTTTTTGCGAATAGTGCGAAAAAAATTTTTTTCTTCAAAAAATACCATGGACTACCCCCTTTGTTTTTTTTGAAAAAATTATAAAAAATAAATTTTGCACTATCCGCAAGAAAACAAATGGGTAAATAAAGCCAGTACCCTTAGCTATCCAAGTCAAGATAAATCAAGTTGATATCTAGAAAACTAAGCAAGATATAACCAAAAAGGTAACTAGATCTATTAAAAAGTGGCCGGTAGGAGGCAGTAGGAGAACTGGTTACCTTTTTTTGTGATAACTTGCTTACTACTCTAGATATCGACTTGATTTCTATTGCGTTGGATAGACAACAGAATTGGCTTTAATACAAAATTTTCCTTTTGCGAATAGTGCGAAAAAAATTTTTTTCTTCAAGAAATACCATGGACTACCCCCTTTGTTTTTTTTGAAAAAATTATAAAAAATAAATTTTGCACTATCCGCAAGAAAACAAATGGGTAAATAAAGCCAGTACCCTTAGCTATCCAAGTCAAGATAAATCAAGTTGATATCTAGAAAACTAAGCAAGATATGACCAAAAAGGTAACTAGTTCTACTAAAAAGTGGCCGGTAGGAGGCAGTAGGAGAACTGGTTACCTTTTTCGTGATAACTTGCTTAGTAGTCTAGATATCGACTTGATTTCTATTGCGTTGGACAGAAAACAGAATTGGCTTTAATACAAAATTTTCTTTTTGCGAATAGTGCGAAAAAAATTTTTTTTTTCAAAAAATACCATGGACTACCCGCTTTGTTTTTTTTTGAAAAAATTATAAAAAATAAATTTTGCACTATCCGCAAGAAAACAAATGGGTAAATAAAGCCAGTACCCTTAGCTATCCAAGTCAAGATAAATCAAGTTGATATCTAGAAAACTAAGCAAGATATGACCAAAAAGGTAACTAGTTCTACTAAAAAGTGGCCGGTAGGAGGCAGTAGGAGAACTGGTTACCTTTTTCGTGATAACTTGCTTAGTAGTCTAGATATCGACTTGATTTCTATTGCGTTGGACAGAAAACAGAATTGGCTTTAATACAAAATTTTCTTTTTGCGAATAGTGCGAAAAAAATTTTTTTTTTCAAAAAATACCATGGACTACCCGCTTTGTTTTTTTTTGAAAAAATTATAAAAAATAAATTTTGCACTATCCGCAAGAAAACAAATGGGTAAATAAAGCCAGTACCCTTAGCTATCCAAGTCAAGATAAATCAAGTTGATATCTAGAAAACTAAGCAAGATATGACCAAAAAGGTAACTAGTTCTACTAAAAAGTGGCCGGTAGGAGGCAGTAGGAGAACTGGTTACCTTTTTCGTGATAACTTGCTTAGTAGTCTAGATATCGACTTGATTTCTATTGCGTTGGACAGAAAACAGAATTGGCTTTAATACAAAATTTTGTTTTTGCGAATAGTGCGAAAAAAATTTTTTTTTTCAAAAAATACCATGGACTACCCCCTTTGTTTTTTTTTAAAAAATTATAAAAAATAAATTTTACACTATCCGCAAGAAAACAAATGGGTAAATAAAGCCAGTACCCTTAGCTATCCAAGTCAAGATAAATCAAGTTGATATCTAGAAAACTAAGCAAGATATGACCAAAAAGGTAACTAGTTCTACTAAAAAGTGGCCGGTAGGAGGCAGTAGGAGAACTGGTTACCTTTTTCGTGATAACTTGCTTAGTAGTCTAGATATCGACTTGATTTCTATTGCGTTGGACAGAAAACAGAATTGGCTTTAATACAAAATTTTCTTTTTGCGAATAGTGCGAAAAAAATTTTTTTTTTCAAAAAATACCATGGACTACCCCCTTTGTTTTTTTTAAAAAAATTATAAAAAATAAATTTTACACTATCCGCAAGAAAACAAATGGGTAAATAAAGCCAGTACCCTTAGCTATCCAAGTCAAGATAAATCAAGTTGATATCTAGAAAACTAAGCAAGATATGACCAAAAAGGTAACTAGTTCTACTAAAAAGTGGCCGGTAGGAGGCAGTAGGAGAACTGGTTACCTTTTTCGTGATAACTTGCTTAGTAGTCTAGATATCGACTTGATTTCTATTGCGTTGGATAGACAACAGAATTGGCTTTAATACAAAATTTTCTTTTTGCGAATAGTGCGAAAAAAATTTTTTTCTTCAAAAAATACCATGGACTACCCCCTTTGTTTTTTTGGAAAAAATTATAAAAAATAAATTTTGCACTAACCGCAAGAAAACAAATGGGTAAATAAAGCCAGTACCCTTAGCTATCCAAGTCAAGATAAATCAAGTTGATATCTAGAAAACTAAGCAAGATATGACCAAAAAGGTAACTAGTTCTACTAAAAAGTGGCCGGTAGGAGGCAGTAGGAGAACTGGTTACCTTTTTCGTGATAACTTGCTTAGTAGTCTAGATATCGACTTGATTTCTATTGCGTTGGACAGAAAACAGAATTGGCTTTAATACAAAATTTTTTTTTTGCGAATAGTGCGAAAAAAATTTTTTTCTTCAAAAAATACCATGGACTACCCCCTTTGTTTTTTTGGAAAAAATTATAAAAAATAAATTTTGCACTAACCGCAAGAAAACAAATGGGTAAATAAAGCCAGTACCCTTAGCTATCCAAGTCAAGATAAATCAAGTTGATATCTAGAAAACTAAGCAAGATATGACCAAAAAGGTAACTAGTTCTACTAAAAAGTGGCCGGTAGGAGGCAGTAGGAGAACTGGTTACCTTTTTTTGTGATAACTTGCTTAGTACTCTAGATATCGACTTGATTTCTATTGCGTTGGATAGACAATAGAATTGGCTTTAATACAAAATTTTCCTTTTGCGAATAGTGCGAAAAAAATTTTTTTCTTCAAAAAATACCATGGACTACCCCCTTTGTTTTTTTTGAAAAAATTATAAAAAATAAATTTTGCACTATCCGCAAGAAAACAAATGGGTTAATAAAGCCAGTACCCTTAGCTATCCAAGTCAAGATAAATCAAGTTGATATCTAGAAAACTAAGCAAGATATGACCAAAAAGGTAACTAGTTCTACTAAAAAGTGGCCGGTAGGAGGCAGTAGGAGAACTGGTTACCTTTTTTTGTGATAACTTGCTTAGTACTCTAGATATCGACTTGATTTCTATTGCGTTGGATAGACAATAGAATTGGCTTTAATACAAAATTTTCCTTTTGCGAATAGTGCGAAAAAAATTTTTTTCTTCAAAAAATACCATGGACTACCCCCTTTGTTTTTTTTGAAAAAATTATAAAAAATAAATTTTGCACTAACCGCAAGAAAACAAATGGGTAAATAAAGCCAGTACCCTTAGCTATCCAAGTCAAGATAAATCAAGTTGATATCTAGAAAACTAAGCAAGATATGACCAAAAAGGTAACTAGTTCTACTAAAAAGTGGCCGGTAGGAGGCAGTAGGAGAACTGGTTACCTTTTTTTGTGATAACTTGCTTAGTACTCTAGATATCGACTTGATTTCTATTGCGTTGGATAGACAATAGAATTGGCTTTAATACAAAATTTTCCTTTTGCGAATAGTGCAAAAAAAATTTTTTTCTTCAAAAAATACCATGGACTACCCCCTTTGTTTTTTTGGAAAAAATTATAAAAAATAAATTTTGCACTAACCGCAAGAAAACAAATGGGTAAATAAAGCCAGTACCCTTAGCTATCCAAGTCAAGATAAATCAAGTTGATATCTAGAAAACTAAGCAAGATATGACCAAAAAGGTAACTAGTTCTACTAAAAAGTGGCCGGTAGGAGGCAGTAGGAGAACTGGTTACCTTTTTCGTGATAACTTGCTTAGTAGTCTAGATATCGACTTGATTTCTATTGCGTTGGACAGAAAACAGAATTGGCTTTAATACAAAATTTTTTTTTTGCGAATAGTGCGAAAAAAATTTTTTTCTTCAAAAAATACCATGGACTACCCCCTTTGTTTTTTTGGAAAAAATTATAAAAAATAAATTTTGCACTAACCGCAAGAAAACAAATGGGTAAATAAAGCCAGTACCCTTAGCTATCCAAGTCAAGATAAATCAAGTTGATATCTAGAAAACTAAGCAAGATATGACCAAAAAGGTAACTAGTTCTACTAAAAAGTGGCCGGTAGGAGGCAGTAGGAGAACTGGTTACCTTTTTTTGTGATAACTTGCTTAGTACTCTAGATATCGACTTGATTTCTATTGCGTTGGATAGACAATAGAATTGGCTTTAATACAAAATTTTCCTTTTGCGAATAGTGCGAAAAAAATTTTTTTCTTCAAAAAATACCATGGACTACCCCCTTTGTTTTTTTTGAAAAAATTATAAAAAATAAATTTTGCACTATCCGCAAGAAAACAAATGGGTTAATAAAGCCAGTACCCTTAGCTATCCAAGTCAAGATAAATCAAGTTGATATCTAGAAAACTAAGCAAGATATGACCAAAAAGGTAACTAGTTCTACTAAAAAGTGGCTGGTAGGAGGCAGTAGGAGAACTGGTTACCTTTTTCGTGATAACTTGCTTAGTAGTCTAGATATCGACTTGATTTCTATTGCGTTGGACAGAAAACAGAATTGGCTTTAATACAAAATTTTCTTTTTGCGAATAGTGCGAAAAAAATTTTTTTTTTCAAAAAATACCATGGACTACCCCCTTTGTTTTTTTTTAAAAAATTATAAAAAATAAATTTTACACTATCCGCAAGAAAACAAATGGGTAAATAAAGCCAGTACCCTTAGCTATCCAAGTCAAGATAAATCAAGTTGATATCTAGAAAACTAAGCAAGATATGACCAAAAAGGTAACTAGTTCTACTAAAAAGTGGCCGGTAGGAGGCAGTAGGAGAACTGGTTACCTTTTTCGTGATAACTTGCTTAGTAGTCTAGATATCGACTTGATTTCTATTGCGTTGGATAGACAACAGAATTGGCTATAATACAAAATTTTCCTTTTGCGAATAGTGCGAAAAAAAATTTTTTTTCTTCAAAAAATACCATGGACTACCCCCTTTGTTTTTTTTTTTAAAAACTATAAAAAATACATTTTACACTATCCGCAAGAAAACAAATAAGTAAATAAAGCCAGTACCCTTAGCTATCCAAGTCAAGATAAATCAAGTTGATATCTAGAAAACTAAGCAAGATATGACCAAAAAGGTAACTAGTTCTACTAAAAAGTGGCCGGTAGGAGGCAGTAGGAGAACTGGTTACCTTTTTCGTGATAACTTGCTTAGTAGTCTAGATATCGACTTGATTTCTATTGCGTTGGATAGACAACAGAATTGGCTATAATACAAAATTTTCCTTTTGCGAATAGTGCGACAAAAAAATTTTTTCTTCAAAAAATACCATGGACTACCCCCTTTGTTTTTTTTTTAAAAAACTATAAAAAATAAATTTTACACTATCCGCAAGAAAACAAATAAGTAAATAAAGCCAGTACCTTTAGCTATCCAAGTCAAGATAAATCAAGTTGATATCTAGAAAACTAAGCAAGATATGACCAAAAAGGTAACTAGTTCTACTAAAAAGTGGCCGGTAGGAGGCAGTAGGAGAACTGGTTACCTTTTTTTGTGATAACTTGCTTAGTACTCTAGATATCGACTTGATTTCTATTGCGTTGGATAGACAACAGAATTGGCTTTAATACAAAATTTTCCTTTTGCGAATAGTGCGAAAAAAATTCTTTTCTTCAAAAAATACCATGGACTACCCCCTTTGTTTTTTTTGAAAAAATTATAAAAAATAAATTTTGCACTATCCGCAAGAAAACAAATGGGTAAATAAAGCCAGTACCCTTAGCTATCCAAGTCAAGATAAATCAAGTTGATATCTAGAAAACTAAGCAAGATATGACCAAAAAGGTAACTAGTTCTACTAAAAAGTGGGCGGTAGGAAGCAGTAGGAGAACTGGTTACCTTTTTTTGTGATAACTTGCTTAGTACTCTAGATATCGACTTGATTTTTATTGCGTTGGACAGAAAACAGAATTGGCTTTAATACAAAATTTTCTTTTTGCGAATAGTGCGAAAAAAATTTTTTTCTTCAAAAAATACCATGGACTACCCCCTTTGTTTTTTTTTAAAAAACTATAAAAAATAAATTTTACACTATCCGCAAGAAAACAAATGGGTAAATAAAGCCAGTACCCTTAGCTATCCAAGTCAAGATAAATCAAGTTGATATCTAGAAAACTAAGCAAGATATGACCAAAAAGGTAACTAGTTCTACTAAAAAGTGGCCGGTAGGAGGCAGTAGGAGAACTGGTTACCTTTTTCGTGATAACTTGCTTAGTAGTCTAGATATCGACTTGATTTCTATTGCGTTGGATAGACAATAGAATTAGCTTTAATACAAAATTTTCCTTTTGCGAATAGTGCGAAAAAAATTTTTTTCTTCAAAAAATACCATGGGCTACCCCCTTTGTTTTTTTTGAAAAAATTATAAAAAATAAATTTTGCACTATCCGCAAGAAAACAAATGGGTAAATAAAGCCAGTACCCTTAGCTATCCAAGTCAAGATAAATCAAGTTGATATCTAGAAAACTAAGCAAGATATGACCAAAAAGGTAACTAGTTCTACTAAAAAGTGGCCGGTAGGAGGCAGTAGGAGAACTGGTTACCTTTTTTTGTGATAACTTGCTTAGTACTCTAGATATCGACTTGATTTCTATTGCGTTGGATAGACAACAGAATTGGCTTTAATACAAAATTTTCCTTTTGCGAATAGTGCGAAAAAAATTCTTTTCTTCAAAAAATACCATGGACTACCCCCTTTGTTTTTTTTGAAAAAATTATAAAAAAAAAATTTTGCACTATCCGCAAGAAAACAAATAAGTAAATAAAGCCAGTACCTTTAGCTATCCAAGTCAAGATAAATCAAGTTGATATCTAGAAAACTAAGCAAGATATGACCAAAAAGGTAACTAGTTCTACTAAAAAGTGGCCGGTAGGAAGCAGTAGGAGAACTGGTTACCTTTTTCGTGATAACTTGCTTAGTAGTCTAGATATCGACTTGATTTCTATTGCGTTGGACAGAAAACAGAATTGGCTTTAATACAAAATTTTCTTTTTGCGAATAGTGCGAAAAAAATTTTTTTCTTCAAAAAATACCATGGACTACCCCCTTTGTTTTTTTTTTAAAAAACTATAAAAAATAAATTTTACACTATCCGCAAGAAAACAAATGGGTAAATAAAGCCAGTACCCTTAGCTATCCAAGTCAAGATAAATCAAGTTGATATCTAGAAAACTAAGCAAGATATGACCAAAAAGGTAACTAGTTCTACTAAAAAGTGGCCGGTAGGAGGCAGTAGGAGAACTGGTTACCTTTTTCGTGATAACTTGCTTAGTAGTCTAGATATCGACTTGATTTCTATTGCGTTGGATAGACAATAGAATTAGCTTTAATACAAAATTTTCCTTTTGCGAATAGTGCGAAAAAAATTTTTTTCTTCAAAAAATACCATGGGCTACCCCCTTTGTTTTTTTTGAAAAAATTATAAAAAATAAATTTTGCACTATCCGCAAGAAAACAAATGGGTAAATAAAGCCAGTACCCTTAGCTATCCAAGTCAAGATAAATCAAGTTGATATCTAGAAAACTAAGCAAGATATGACCAAAAAGGTAACTAGTTCTACTAAAAAGTGGCCGGTAGGAGGCAGTAGGAGAACTGGTTACCTTTTTTTGTGATAACTTGCTTAGTACTCTAGATATCGACTTGATTTCTATTGCGTTGGATAGACAACAGAATTGGCTTTAATACAAAATTTTCCTTTTGCGAATAGTGCGAAAAAAATTTTTTTCTTCAAAAAATACCATGGACTACCCCCTTTGTTTTTTTTGAAAAAATTATAAAAAATAAATTTTGCACTATCCGCAAGAAAACAAATGGGTAAATAAAGCCAGTACCCTTAGCTATCCAAGCCAAGATAAATCAAGTTGATATCTAGAAAACTAAGCAAGATATGACCAAAAAGGTAACTAGTTCTACTAAAAAGTGGCCGGTAGGAGGCAGTAGGAGAACTGGTTACCTTTTTTGTGATAACTTGCTTAGTACTCTAGATATCGACTTGATTTCTATTGCGTTGGATAGACAACAGAATTGGCTTTAATACAAAATTTTCCTTTTGCGAATAGTGCGAAAAAAATTTTTTTCTTCAAAAAATACCATGGACTACCCCCTTTGTTTTTTTTTGAAAAAATTATAAAAAATAAATTTTGCACTATCCGCAAGAAAACAAATGGGTAAATAAAGCCAGTACCCTTAGCTATCCAAGTCAAGATAAATCAAGTTGATATCTAGAAAACTAAGCAAGATATGACCAAAAAGGTAACTAGTTCTACTAAAAAGTGGCCGGTAGGAGGCAGTAGGAGAACTGGTTACCTTTTTTTGTGATAACTTGCTTAGTACTCTAGATATCGACTTGATTTCTATTGCGTTGGATAGACAACAGAATTGGCTTTAATACAAAATTTTCCTTTTGCGAATAGTGCGAAAAAAATTTTTTTCTTCAAAAAATACCATTGACTACCCCCTTTGTTTTTTTTGAAAATATTATAAAAAATAAATTTTGCACTATCCGCAAGAAAACAAATGGGTAAATAAAGCCAGTACCCTTAGCTATCCAAGTCAAGATAAATCAAGTCGATATCTAGAAAACTAAGCAAGATATGACCAAAAAGGTAACTAGTTCTACTAAAAAGTGGCCGGTAGGAGGCAGTAGGAGAACTGGTTACCTTTTTTTGTGATAACTTGCTTAGTACTCTAGATATCGACTTGATTTCTATTGCGTTAGATAGACAACAGAATTGGCTTTAATACAAAATTTTCCTTTTGCGAATAGTGCGAAAAAAATTTTTTTCTTCAAAAAATACCTTGGACTACCCCCTTTGTTTTTTTTGAAAAAATTATAAAAAATAAATTTTGCACTATCCGCAAGAAAACAAATAGGTAAATAAAGCCAGTACCCTTAGCTATCCAAGTCAAGATAAATCAAGTTGATATCTAGAAAACTAAGCAAGATATGACCAAAAAGGTAACTAGTTCTACTAAAAAGTGGCCGGTAGGAGGCAGTAGGAGAACTGGTTACCTTTTTCGTGATAACTTGCTTAGTAGTCTAGATATCGACTTGATTTCTATTGCGTTGGATAGACAATAGAATTGGCTTTAATACAAAATTTTCCTTTTGCGAATAGTGCGAAAAAAATTTTTTTCTTCAAAAAATACCATGGGCTACCCCCTTTGTTTTTTTTTGAAAAAATTATAAAAAATAAATTTTGCACTATCCGCAAGAAAACAAATGGGTAAATAAAGCCAGTACCCTTAGCTATCCAAGTCAAGATAAATCAAGTTGATATCTAGAAAACTAAGCAAGATATGACAAAAAAGGTAACTAGTTCTACTAAAAAGTGGCCGGTAGGAGGCAGTAGGAGAACTGGTTACCTTTTTTTGTGATAACTTGCTTAGTACTCTAGATATCGACTTGATTTCTATTGCGTTGGATAGACAATAGAATTGGCTTTAATACAAAATTTTCCTTTTGCGAATAGTGCGAAAAAAATTTTTTTCTTCAAAAAATACCATGGGCTACCCCCTTTGTTTTTTTTGAAAAAATTATAAAAAATAAATTTTGCACTATCCGCAAGAAAACAAATGGGTAAATAAAGCCAGTACCCTTAGCTATCCAAGTCAAGATAAATCAAGTTGATATCTAGAAAACTAAGCAAGATATGACCAAAAAGGTAACTAGTTCTACTAAAAAGTGGCCGGTAGGAGGCAGTAGGAGAACTGGTTACCTTTTTTTGTGATAACTTGCTTAGTACTCTAGATATCGACTTGATTTCTATTGCGTTGGATAGACAACAGAATTGGCTTTAATACAAAATTTTCCTTTTGCGAATAGTGCGAAAAAAATTTTTTTCTTCAAAAAATACCATGGACTACCCCCTTTGTTTTTTTTTGAAAAAATTATAAAAAATAAATTTTGCACTATCCGCAAGAAAACAAATGGGTAAATAAAGCCAGTACCCTTAGCTATCCAAGTCAAGATAAATCAAGTTGATATCTAGAAAACTAAGCAAGATATGACCAAAAAGGTAACTAGTTCTACTAAAAAGTGGCCGGTAGGAGGCAGTAGGAGAACTGGTTACCTTTTTCGTGATAACTTGCTTAGTACTCTAGATATCGACTTGATTTCTATTGCGTTGGATAGACAATAGAATTAGCTTTAATACAAAATTTTCCTTTTGCGAATAGTGCGAAAAAATTTTTTTTCTTCAAAAAATACCATGGACTACCCCCTTTGTTTTTTTTTTAAAAAACTATAAAAAATAAATTTTACACTATCCGCAAGAAAACAAATAAGTAAATAAAGCCAGTACCCTTAGCTATCCAAGTCAAGATAAATCAAGTTGATATCTAGAAAACTAAGCAAGATATGACCAAAAAGGTAACTAGTTCTACTAAAAAGTGGCCGGTAGGAGGCAGTAGGAGAACTGGTTACCTTTTTCGTGATAACTTGCTTAGTAGTCTAGATATCGACTTGATTTCTATTGCGTTGGATAGACAACAGAATTTTCTTTAATACAAAATTTTCCTTTTGCGAATAGTGCGAAAAAAATTTTTTTCTTCAAAAAATACCATGGACTACCCCCTTTGTTTTTTTTGAAAAAATTATAAAAAATAAATTTTGCACTATCCGCAAGAAAACAAATGGGTAAATAAAGCCAGTACCCTTAGCTATCCAAGTCAAGATAAATCAAGTTGATATCTAGAAAACTAAGCAAGATATGAGCAAAAAGGTAACTAGTTCTATTAAAAAGTGGCCGGTAGGAGGCAGTAGGAGAACTGGTTACCTTTTTTTGTGATAACTTGCTTAGTACTCTAGATATCGACTTGATTTCTATTGCGTTGGATAGACAACAGAATTGGCTTTAATACAAAATTTTCCTTTTGCGAATAGTGCGAAAAAAATTCTTTTCTTCAAAAAATACCATGGACTACCCCCTTTGTTTTTTTTGAAAAAATTATAAAAAATAAATTTTGCACTATCCGCAAGAAAACAAATGGGTAAATAAAGCCAGTACCCTTAGCTATCCAAGTCAAGATAAATCAAGTTGATATCTAGAAAACTAAGCAAGATATGACCAAAAAGGTAACTAGTTCTACTAAAAAGTGGCTGGTAGGAGGCAGTAGGAGAACTGGTTACCTTTTTTTGTGATAACTTGCTTAGTACTCTAGATATCGACTTGATTTCTATTGCGTTGGATAGACAACAGAATTGGCTTTAATACAAAATTTTCCTTTTGCGAATAGTGCGAAAAAAATTTTTTTCTTCAAAAAATACCATGGACTACCCCCTTTGTTTTTTTTTGAAAAAATTATAAAAAATAAATTTTGCACTATCCGCAAGAAAACAAATGGGTAAATAAAGCCAGTACCCTTAGCTATCCAAGTCAAGATAAATCAAGTTGATATCTAGAAAACTAAGCAAGATATGACCAAAAAGGTAACTAGTTCTACTAAAAAGTGGCCGGTAGGAGGCAGTAGGAGAACTGGTTACCTTTTTTTGTGATAACTTGCTTAGTACTCTAGATATCGACTTGATTTCTATTGCGTTGGATAGACAACAGAATTGGCTTTAATACAAAATTTTCCTTTTGCGAATAGTGCGAAAAAAATTCTTTTCTTCAAAAAATACCATGGACTACCCCCTTTGTTTTTTTTTGAAAAAATTATAAAAAATAAATTTTGCACTATCCGCAAGAAAACAAATGGGTAAATAAAGCCAGTACCCTTAGCTATCCAAGTCAAGATAAATCAAGTTGATATCTAGAAAACTAAGCAAGATATGACCAAAAAGGTAACTAGTTCTACTAAAAAGTGGCCGGTAGGAGGCAGTAGGAGAACTGGTTACCTTTTTTTGTGATAACTTGCTTAGTACTCTAGATATCGACTTGATTTCTATTGCGTTGGATAGACAACAGAATTTGCTTTAATACAAAATTTTCCTTTTGCGAATAGTGCGAAAAAAATTCTTTTCTTCAAAAAATACCATGGACTACCCCCTTTGTTTTTTTTGAAAAAATTATAAAAAATAAATTTTGCACTATCCGCAAGAAAACAAATGGGTAAATAAAGCCAGTACCCTTAGCTATCCAAGTCAAGATAAATCAAGTTGATATCTAGAAAACTAAGCAAGATATGACCAAAAAGGTAACTAGTTCTACTAAAAAGTGGCCGGTAGGAGGCAGTAGGAGAACTGGTTACCTTTTTTTGTGATAACTTGCTTAGTACTCTAGATATCGACTTGATTTCTATTGCGTTGGATAGACAACAGAATTGGCTTTAATACAAAATTTTCCTTTTGCGAATAGTGCGAAAAAAATTTTTTTCTTCAAAAAATACCATGGACTACCCCCTTTGTTTTTTTTTTAAAAAATTATAAAAAATAAATTTTGCACTATCCGCAAGAAAACAAATGGGTAAATAAAGCCAGTACCCTTAGCTATCCAAGTCAAGATAAATCAAGTTGATATCTAGAAAACTAAGCAAGATATGACCAAAAAGGTAACTAGTTCTACTAAAAAGTGGCCGGTAGGAGGCAGTAGGAGAACTGGTTACCTTTTTTTGTGATAACTTGCTTAGTACTCTAGATATCGACTTGATTTCTATTGCGTTGGATAGACAACAGAATTGGCTTTAATACAAAATTTTCCTTTTGCGAATAGTGCGAAAAAAATTTTTTTCTTCAAAAAATACCATGGACTACCCCCTTTGTTTTTTTTGAAAAAATTATAAAAAATAAATTTTGCACTATCCGCAAGAAAACAAATGGGTAAATAAAGCCAGTACCCTTAGCTATCCAAGTCAAGATAAATCAAGTTGATATCTAGAAAACTAAGCAAGATATGAGCAAAAAGGTAACTAGTTCTATTAAAAAGTGGCCTGTAGGAGGCAGTAGGAGAACTGGTTACCTTTTTTGTGATAACTTGCTTAGTAGTCTAGATATCGACTTGATTTCTATTGCGTTGGATAGACAACAGAATTGGCTTTAATACAAAATCTTCCTTTTGCGAATAGTGCGAAAAAAATTCTTTTCTTCAAAAAATACCATGGACTACCCCCTTTGTTTTTTTTGAAAAAATTATAAAAAATAAATTTTGCACTATCCGCAAGAAAACAAATGGGTAAATAAAGCCAGTAGCCTTAGCTATCCAAGTCAAGATAAATCAAGTTGATATCTAGAAAACTAAGCAAGATATGACCAAAAAGGTAACTAGTTCTACTAAAAAGTGGCCGGTAGGAGGCAGTAGGAGAACTGGTTACCTTTTTTTGTGATAACTTGCTTAGTACTCTAGATATCGACTTGATTTCTATTGCTTTGGATAGACAACAGAATTGGCTTTAATACAAAATTTTCCTTTTGCGAATAGTGCGAAAAAAATTTTTTTCTTCAAAAAATACCATGGACTACCCCCTTTGTTTTTTTTAAAAAAACTATAAAAAACAAATTTTACACTATCCGCAAGAAAACAAATGGGTAAATAAAGCCAGTACCCTTAGCTATCCAAGTCAAGATAAATCAAGTTGATATCTAGAAAACTAAGCAAGATATGACCAAAAAGGTAACTAGTTCTACTAAAAAGTGGCCGGTAAGAGGCAGTAGGAGAACTGGTTACCTTTTTCGTGATAACTTGCTTAGTAGTCTAGATATCGACTTGATTTCTATTGCGTTGGATAGACAACAGAATTGGCTTTAATACAAAATTTTCCTTTTGCGAATAGTGCGAAAAAAATTTTTTTCTTCAAAAAATACCATGGACTACCCCCTTTGTTTTTTTTGGAAAAAATTATAAAAAATAAATTTTGCACTATCCGCAAGAAAACAAATGGGTAAATAAAGCCAGTACCCTTAGCTATCCAAGTCAAGATAAATCAAGTTGATATCTAGAAAACTAAGCAAGATATGACCAAAAAGGTAACTAGTTCTACTAAAAATTGGCCGGTAGGAGGCAGTAGGAGAACTGGTTACCTTTTTTTGTGATAACTTGCTTAGTAGTTTAGATATCGACTTGATTTCTATTGCGTTGGACAGAAAACAGAATTGGCTTTAATACAAAATTTTCTTTTTGCGAATAGTGCGAAAAAAATTTTTTTCTTCAAAAAATACCATGGACTACCCCCTTTGTTTTTTTTGGAAAAAATTATAAAAAATAAATTTTGCACTATCCGCAAGAAAACAAATGGGTAAATAAAGCCAGTACCCTTAGCTATCCAAGTCAAGATAAATCAAGTTGATATCTAGAAAACTAAGCAAGATATGACCAAAAAGGTAACTAGTTCTATTAAAAAGTGGCCGGTAGGAGGCAGTAGGAGAACTGGTTACCTTTTTTTGTGATAACTTGCTTAGTACTCTAGATATCGACTTGATTTCTATTGCGTTGGATAGACAACAGAATTGGCTTTAATACAAAATTTTCCTTTTGCGAAGAGTGCGAAAAAAATTTTTTTCTTCAAAAAATACCATGGACTACCCTCTTTGTTTTTTTTTGAAAAAATTATAAAAAATAAATTTTGCACTATCCGCAAGAAAACAAATGGGTAAATAAAGCCAGTACCCTTAGCTATCCAAGTCAAGATAAATCAAGTTGATATCTAGAAAACTAAGCAAGATATGACCAAAAAGGTAACTAGTTCTACTAAAAAGTGGCCGGTAGGAGGCAGTAGGAGAACTGGTTACCTTTTTTTGTGATAACTTGCTTAGTACTCTAGATATCGACTTGATTTCTATTGCGTTGGATAGACAACAGAATTGGCTTTAATACAAAATTTTCTTTTTGCGAATAGTGCGAAAAAAATTTTTTTCTTCAAAAAATACCATGGACTACCCCCTTTGTTTTTTTTGAAAAAATTATAAAAAATAAATTTTGCACTATCCGCAAGAAAACAAATGGGTAAATAAAGCCAGTACCCTTAGCTATCCAAGTCAAGATAAATCAAGTTGATATCTAGAAAACTAAGCAAGATATGAGCAAAAAGGTAACTAGTTCTATTAAAAAGTGGCCGGTAGGAGGCAGTAGGAGAACTGGTTACCTTTTTTTGTGATAACTTGCTTAGTACTCTAGATATCGACTTGATTTCTATTGCGTTGGATAGACAACAGAATTGGCTTTAATACAAAATTTTCCTTTTGCGAATAGTGCGAAAAAAATTCTTTTCTTCAAAAAATACCATGGACTACCCCCTTTGTTTTTTTTGAAAAAATTATAAAAAATAAATTTTGCACTATCCGCAAGAAAACAAATGGGTAAATAAAGCCAGTACCCTTAGCTATCCAAGTCAAGATAAATCAAGTTGATATCTAGAAAACTAAGCAAGATATGACCAAAAAGGTAACTAGTTCTACTAAAAAGTGGCCGGTAGGAGGCAGTAGGAGAACTGGTTACCTTTTTTTGTGATAACTTGCTTAGTACTCTAGATATCGACTTGATTTCTATTGCTTTGGATAGACAACAGAATTGGCTTTAATACAAAATTTTCCTTTTGCGAATAGTGCGAAAAAAATTTTTTTCTTCAAAAAATACCATGGACTACCCCCTTTGTTTTTTTTTTGAAAAAATTATAAAAAATAAATTTTGCACTATCCGCAAGAAAACAAATGGGTAAATAAAGCCAGTACCCTTAGCTATCCAAGTCAAGATAAATCAAGTTGATATCTAGAAAACTAAGCAAGATATGACCAAAAAGGTAACTAGTTCTACTAAAAAGTGGCCGGTAGGAGGCAGTAGGAGAACTGGTTACCTTTTTTTGTGATAACTTGCTTAGTACTCTAGATATCGACTTGATTTCTATTGCGTTGGATAGACAACAGAATTGGCTTTAATACAAAATTTTCCTTTTGCGAATAGTGCGAAAAAAATTTTTTTCTTCAAAAAATACCATGGACTACCCCCTTTGTTTTTTTTTGAAAAAATTATAAAAAATAAATTTTGCACTATCCGCAAGAAAACAAATGGGTAAATAAAGCCAGTACCCTTAGCTATCCAAGTCAAGATAAATCAAGTTGATATCTAGAAAACTAAGCAAGATATGACCAAAAAGGTAACTAGTTCTACTAAAAAGTGGCCGGTAGGAGGCAGTAGGAGAACTGGTTACCTTTTTTGTGATAACTTGCTTAGTAGTCTAGATATCGACTTGATTTCTATTGTGTTGGATAGACAACAGAATTGGCTTTAATACAAAATTTTCCTTTTGCGAATAGTGCGAAAAAATTTTTTTTCTTCAAAAAATACCATGGACTACCCCCTTTGTTTTTTTTGAAAAAATTATAAAAAATAAATTTTGCACTATCCGCAAGAAAACAAATGGGTAAATGAAGCCAGTACCCTTAGCTATCCAAGTCAAGATAATTCAAGTTAATATCTAGAAAACTAAGCAAGATATGACCAAAAAGGTAACTAGTTCTACTAAAAAGTGGCCGGTAGGAGGCAGTAGGAGAACTGGTTACCTTTTTTGTGATAACTTGCTTAGTAGTCTAGATATCGACTTGATTTCTATTGCGTTGGTTAGACAACAGAATTGGCTTTAATACAAAATTTTCCTTTTGCGAATAGTGCTAAAAAAATTTTTTTCTTCAAAAAATACCATGGACTACCCGCTTTGTTTTTTTGGAAAAAGTATAAAAAATAAATTTTGCACTATCCGCAAGAAAACGAATGGGTAAATAAAGCCAGTACCCTTAGCTATCCAAGTCAAGATAAATCAAGTTGATATCTAGAAAACTAAGCAAGATATGACCAAAAAGGTAACTAGTTCTATTAAAAAGTGGCCGGTAGGAGGCAGTAGGAGAACTGGTTACCTTTTTTGTGATAACTTGCTTAGTAGTCTAGATATCGACTTGATTTCTATTGCGTTGGACAGAAATCAGAATTGGCTTTAATACAAAATTTTCTTTTTGCGAATAGTGCGAAAAAATTTTTTTTCTTCAAAAAATACCATGGACTACCCCCTTTGTTTTTTTTTTTGAAAAAATTATAAAAAATAAATTTTGCACTATCCGCAAGAAAACAAATGGGTAAATAAAGCCAGTACCCTTAGCTATCCAAGTCAAGATAAATCAAGTTGATATCTAGAAAACTAAGCAAGATATGACCAAAAAGGTAACTAGTTCTACTAAAAAGTGGCCGGTAGGAGGCAGTAGGAGAACTGGTTACCTTTTTTTGTGATAACTTGCTTAGTACTCTAGATATCGACTTGATTTCTATTGCGTTGGATAGACAACAGAATTGGCTTTAATACAAAATTTTCCTTTTGCGAATAGTGCGAAAAAAATTTTTTTCTTCAAAAAATACCATGGACTACCCCCTTTGTTTTTTTTTGAAAAAATTATAAAAAATAAATTTTGCACTATCCGCAAGAAAACAAATGGGTAAATAAAGCCAGTACCCTTAGCTATCCAAGTCAAGATAAATCAAGTTGATATCTAGAAAACTAAGCAAGATATGACCAAAAAGGTAACTAGTTCTACTAAAAAGTGGCCTGTAGGAGGCAGTAGGAGAACTGGTTACCTTTTTTGTGATAACTTGCTTAGTAGTCTAGATATCAACTTGATTTCTATTGTGTTGGATAGACAACAGAATTGGCTTTAATACAAAATTTTCCTTTTGCGAATAGTGCTAAAAAAATTTTTTTCTTCAAAAAATACCATGGACTACCCCTTTGTTTTTTTTTTTTAAATTATAAAAAATAAATTTTGCACTATCCGCAAGAAAACAAATGGGTAAATAAAGCCAGTACCCTTAGCTATCCAAGTCAAGATAAATCAAGTTGATATCTAGAAAACTAAGCAAGATATGACCAAAAAGGTAACTAGTTCTACTAAAAAGTGGCCTGTAGGAGGCAGTAGGAGAACTGGTTACCTTTTTTGTGATAACTTGCTTAGTAGTCTAGATATCGACTTGATTTCTATTGTGTTGGATAGACAACAGAATTGGCTTTAATACAAAATTTTCCTTTTGCGAATAGTGCGAAAAAAATTTTTTTCTTCAAAAAATACCATGGACTACCCCTTTGTTTTTTATTTTAAAATTATAAAAAATAAATTTTGCACTATCCGCAAGAAAACAAATGGGTAAATAAAGCCAGTGCCCTTAGCTATCCAAGTCAAGATAAATCAAGTTGATATCTAGAAAACTAAGCAAGATATGACCAAAAAGGTAACTAGTTCTACTAAAAAGTGGCCGGTAGGAGGCAGTAGGAGAACTGGTTACCTTTTTTTGTGATAACTTGCTTAGTACTCTAGATATCGACTTGATTTCTATTGCTTTGGATAGACAACAGAATTGGCTTTAATACAAAATTTTCCTTTTGCAAATAGTGCGAAAAAAATTTTTTTCTTCAAAAAATACCATGGACTACCCCCTTTGTTTTTTTTAAAAAAACTATAAAAAACAAATTTTACACTATCCGCAAGAAAACAAATGGGTAAATAAAGCCAGTACCCTTAGCTATCCAAGTCAAAATAAATCAAGTTGATATCTAGAAAACTAAGCAAGATATGACCAAAAAGGTAACTAGTTCTACTAAAAAGTGGCCGGTAGGAGACAGTAGGAGAACTGGTTACCTTTTTCGTGATAACTTGCTTAGTAGTCTAGATATCGACTTGATTTATATTGTGTTGGATACACAACAGAATTGGCTTTAATACAAAATTCTCCTTTTGCGAATAGTGCGAAAAAAATTTTTTTCTTCAAAAAAATACCATGGACTACCCCCTTTGTTTTTTTGGAAAAAATTATAAAAAATAAAATTTGGACTATCCGCAAGAAAACAAATGGGTAAATAAAGCCAGTACCCTTAGCTATCCAAGTCAAGATAAATCAAGTTGATATCTAGAAAACTAAGCAAGATATGACCAAAAAGGTAACTAGTTCTACTAAAAAGTGGCATGTAGGAGGCAGTAGGAGAATTGGTTACCTTTTTTGTGATAACTTGCTTAGTAGTCTAGATATCGACTTGATTTCTATTGTGTTAGATAGACAACAGAATTGGCTTTAATACAAAATTTTCCTTTTGCGAATAGTGCGACAAAAAATTTTTTTCTTCAAAAAATACCATGGACCCCTTTGTTTTTTTTTTGAAAAAATTATAAAAAATAAATTTTGCACTATCCGCAAGAAACCAAATGGGTAAATAAAGCCAGTACCCTTAGCTATCCAAGTCAAGATAAATCAAGTTGATATCTAGAAAACTAAGCAAGATATGACCAAAAAGGTAACTAGTTCTACTAAAAAGTGGCCTGTAGGAGGCAGTAGGAGAACTGGTTACCTTTTTTGTGATAACTTGCTTAGTAGTCTAGATATCGACTTGATTTCTATTGTGTTGGATAGACAACAGAATTTTCTTTAATACAAAATTTTCCTTTTGCGAATAGTGCGAAAAAAATTTTTTTCTTCAAAAAATACCATGAACTACCCCCTTTGTTTTTTTTGAAAAAATGATAAAAAATAAATTTTGCACTATCCGCAAGGAAACAAATGTGTAAATAAAGCCAGTACCCTTATCTATCCAAGTCAAGATAAATCAAGTTGATATCTAGAAACTAAGCAAGATATGACCAAAAAGGTAACTAGTTCTACTAAAAAGTGGCCGGTAGGAGGCAATACGAGAACTGGTTACCTTTTTCGTGATAACTTGCTTAGTAGTCTAGATATCGACTTGATTTCTATTGCGTTGGATAGACAACAGAATTGGCTTTAATACAAAATTTTCCTTTTGCGAATAGTGCGAAAAAAATTTTTTTCTTCAAAAAATACCATGGACTACCCCCTTTGTTTTTTTTTTTAAAAATTATAAAAAATAAATTTTGCACTATCCGCAAGAAAACAAATGGGTAAATAAAGCCAGTACCCTTAGCTATCCAAGTCAAGATAATTCAAGTTGATATCTAGAAAACTAAGCAAGATATGACCAAAAAGGTAACTAGTTCTACTAAAAAGTGGCCGGTAGGAGGCAGTAGGAGAACTGGTTACCTTTTTTGTGATAACTTGCTTAGTAGTCTAGATATCGACTTGATTTCTATTGTGTTGGATAGACAACAGAATTGGCTTTAATACAAAATTTTCCTTTTGCGAATAGTGCGAAAAAATTTTTTTTCTTCAAAAAATACCATGGACTACCCCCTTTGTTTTTTTTGAAAAAATTATAAAAAATAAATTTTGCACTATCCGCAAGAAAACAAATGGGTAAATGAAGCCAGTACCCTTAGCTATCCAAGTCAAGATAATTCAAGTTGATATCTAGAAAACTAAGCAAGATATGACCAAAAAGGTAACTAGTTCTACTAAAAAGTGGGCGGTAGGAAGCAGTAGGAGAACTGGTTACCTTTTTCGTGATAACTTGCTTAGTAGTCTAGATATCGACTTGATTTATATTGTGTTGGATAGACAACAGAATTGGCTTTAATACAAAATTTTCCTTTTGCGAATAGTGCGAAAAAATTTTTTTTCTTCAAAAAATACCATGGACTACCCCCTTTGTTTTTTTTGAAAAAATTATAAAAAATAAATTTTGCACTATCCGCAAGAAAACAAATGGGTAAATGAAGCCAGTACCCTTAGCTATCCAAGTCAAGATAATTCAAGTTAATATCTAGAAAACTAAGCAAGATATGACCAAAAAGGTAACTAGTTCTACTAAAAAGTGGCCGGTAGGAGGCAGTAGGAGAACTGGTTACCTTTTTTGTGATAACTTGCTTAGTAGTCTAGATATCGACTTGATTTCTATTGCGTTGGTTAGACAACAGAATTGGCTTTAATACAAAATTTTCCTTTTGCGAATAGTGCTAAAAAAATTTTTTTCTTCAAAAAATACCATGGACTACCCGCTTTGTTTTTTTGGAAAAAGTATAAAAAATAAATTTTGCACTATCCGCAAGAAAACGAATGGGTAAATAAAGCCAGTACCCTTAGCTATCCAAGTCAAGATAAATCAAGTTGATATCTAGAAAACTAAGCAAGATATGACCAAAAAGGTAACTAGTTCTATTAAAAAGTGGCCGGTAGGAGGCAGTAGGAGAACTGGTTACCTTTTTTGTGATAACTTGCTTAGTAGTCTAGATATCGACTTGATTTCTATTGCGTTGGACAGAAATCAGAATTGGCTTTAATACAAAATTTTCTTTTTGCGAATAGTGCGAAAAAATTTTTTTTCTTCAAAAAATACCATGGACTACCCCCTTTGTTTTTTTTTTTGAAAAAATTATAAAAAATAAATTTTGCACTATCCGCAAGAAAACAAATGGGTAAATAAAGCCAGTACCCTTAGCTATCCAAGTCAAGATAAATCAAGTTGATATCTAGAAAACTAAGCAAGATATGACCAAAAAGGTAACTAGTTCTACTAAAAAGTGGCCGGTAGGAGGCAGTAGGAGAACTGGTTACCTTTTTTTGTGATAACTTGCTTAGTACTCTAGATATCGACTTGATTTCTATTGCGTTGGATAGACAACAGAATTGGCTTTAATACAAAATTTTCCTTTTGCGAATAGTGCGAAAAAAATTTTTTTCTTCAAAAAATACCATGGACTACCCCCTTTGTTTTTTTTTGAAAAAATTATAAAAAATAAATTTTGCACTATCCGCAAGAAAACAAATGGGTAAATAAAGCCAGTACCCTTAGCTATCCAAGTCAAGATAAATCAAGTTGATATCTAGAAAACTAAGCAAGATATGACCAAAAAGGTAACTAGTTCTACTAAAAAGTGGCCTGTAGGAGGCAGTAGGAGAACTGGTTACCTTTTTTGTGATAACTTGCTTAGTAGTCTAGATATCAACTTGATTTCTATTGTGTTGGATAGACAACAGAATTGGCTTTAATACAAAATTTTCCTTTTGCGAATAGTGCTAAAAAAATTTTTTTCTTCAAAAAATACCATGGACTACCCCTTTGTTTTTTTTTTTTAAATTATAAAAAATAAATTTTGCACTATCCGCAAGAAAACAAATGGGTAAATAAAGCCAGTACCCTTAGCTATCCAAGTCAAGATAAATCAAGTTGATATCTAGAAAACTAAGCAAGATATGACCAAAAAGGTAACTAGTTCTACTAAAAAGTGGCCTGTAGGAGGCAGTAGGAGAACTGGTTACCTTTTTTGTGATAACTTGCTTAGTAGTCTAGATATCGACTTGATTTCTATTGTGTTGGATAGACAACAGAATTGGCTTTAATACAAAATTTTCCTTTTGCGAATAGTGCGAAAAAAATTTTTTTCTTCAAAAAATACCATGGACTACCCCTTTGTTTTTTATTTTAAAATTATAAAAAATAAATTTTGCACTATCCGCAAGAAAACAAATGGGTAAATAAAGCCAGTGCCCTTAGCTATCCAAGTCAAGATAAATCAAGTTGATATCTAGAAAACTAAGCAAGATATGACCAAAAAGGTAACTAGTTCTACTAAAAAGTGGCCGGTAGGAGGCAGTAGGAGAACTGGTTACCTTTTTTTGTGATAACTTGCTTAGTACTCTAGATATCGACTTGATTTCTATTGCTTTGGATAGACAACAGAATTGGCTTTAATACAAAATTTTCCTTTTGCAAATAGTGCGAAAAAAATTTTTTTCTTCAAAAAATACCATGGACTACCCCCTTTGTTTTTTTTAAAAAAACTATAAAAAACAAATTTTACACTATCCGCAAGAAAACAAATGGGTAAATAAAGCCAGTACCCTTAGCTATCCAAGTCAAAATAAATCAAGTTGATATCTAGAAAACTAAGCAAGATATGACCAAAAAGGTAACTAGTTCTACTAAAAAGTGGCCGGTAGGAGACAGTAGGAGAACTGGTTACCTTTTTCGTGATAACTTGCTTAGTAGTCTAGATATCGACTTGATTTATATTGTGTTGGATAGACAACAGAATTGGCTTTAATACAAAATTTTCCTTTTGCGTATAGTGCGACAAAAAATTTTTTGCTTCAAAAAATATCATGGACTACCCCCTTTGTTTTTTTTTTGAAAAAATTATAAAAAATAAATTTTGCACTATCCGCAAGAAAACAAATGGGTAAATAAAGCCAGTACCCTTAGCTATCCAAGTCAAGATAAATCAAGTTGATATCTAGAAAACTAAGCAAGATATGACCAAAAAGGTAACTAGTTCTACTAAAAAGTGGCATATAGGAGGCAGTAGGAGAACTGGTTACCTTTTTTGTGATAACTTGCTTAGTAGTCTAGATATCGACTTGATTTCTATTGTGTTGGATAGACAACAGAATTGGCTTTAATACAAAAGTTTCCTTTTGCGTATAGTGCGACAAAAAATTTTTTGCTTCAAAAAATATCATGGACTACCCCCTTTGTTTTTTTTTGAAAAAATTATAAAAAATAAATTTTGCACTATCCGCAAGAAAACAAATGGGTAAATAAAGCCAGTACCCTTAGCTATCCAAGTCAAGATAAATCAAGTTGATATCTAGAAAACTAAGCAAGATATGACCAAAAAGGTAACTAGTTCTACTAAAAAGTGGCCGGTAAGAGGCAGTAGGAGAACTGGTTACCTTTTTCGTGATAACTTGCTTAGTAGTCTAGATATCGACTTGATTTCTATTGTGTTGGATAGACAACAGAATTGGCTTTAATACAAAATATTCCTTTTGCGAATAGTGCGAAAAAATTTTTTTTCTTCAAAAAATACCATGGACCACCCCCTTTGTTTTTTTTGAAAAAATTATAAAAAATAAATTTTGCACTATCCGCAAGAAAACAAATGGGTAAATGAAGCCAGTACCCTTAGCTATCCAAGTCAAGATAATTCAAGTTGATATCTAGAAAACTAAGCAAGATATGATCAAAAACGTAACTAGTTCTACTAAAAAGTGGCCGGTAGGAGGCAGTAGGAGAACTGGTTACCTTTTTTGTGATAACTTGCTTAGTAGTCTAGATATCGACTTGATTTCTATTGCGTTGGACAGAAAACAGAATTGGCTTTAATACAAAATTTTGTTTTTGCGAATAGTGCGAAAAAAATTTTTTTCTTCAAAAAATACCATGGACTACCCCCTTTGTTTTTTTTGAAAAAATGATAAAAAATAAATTTTGCACTATCCGCAAGGAAACAAATGTGTAAATAAAGCCAGTACCCTTATCTATCCAAGTCAAGATAAATCAATTTGATATCTAGAAAACTAAGCAAGATATGACCAAAAAGGTAACTAGTTCTACTAAAAAGTGGCATGTAGGAGGCAGTAGGAGAACTGGTTACCTTTTTTGTGATAACTTGCTTAGTAGTCTAGATATCGACTTGATTTCTATTGTGTTGGATAGACAACAGAATTGGCTTTAATACAAAATTTTCCTTTTGCGTATAGTGCGACAAAAAATTTTTTGCTTCAAAAAAATATCATGGACTACCCCCTTTGTTTTTTTTTTTGAAAAAATTATAAAAAATAAATTTTGCACTATCCGCAAGAAAACAAATGGGTAAATAAAGCCAGTACCCTTAGCTATGCAAGTCAAGATAAATCAAGTTGATATCTAGAAAACTAAGCAAGATATGACCAAAAAGGTAACTAGTTCTACTAAAAAGTGGCC